>JAWNKW010000073.1:0-1434068 GCA_035041775.1 Chymomyza caudatula
ACCCATAACTCCAGTATTCTTGGGTCAATGTCGTTGAATGAAAATGTCTGTGGCAATCTATGGGGGTGTGTGGCAGTAATTAAGGTAAATCGATTGAGGGGGAAGGGGGGTTCCAAAGAAAAAAGGTGGATGCAGTTTTAACGATTAGTGTCACATGACTCTCCACACCAAATTTTGTAACTCTAGCTCACATGTATCCATATCTACATATAGTCGAATTTTGGCACAGTTTATAGGCGAGGGGGGGGTGAAATTAGCATATTTTTGACTATAACTTTTGATGTATTTATCCGATTTCTATAATTTTTGAAACAATTCATCTTTTTGGTGTAAATGCGCATCTTTGGTAAATTTTTGTGCCGCTACCTTTTGTGGTGTCTGATATCTTGACGTTCATATGGAAGGACGGAAGGCTGACCATTTATGCCATGGAACATATGGTCTGCCACGCCTCCTTCTACCTCTTACATACATTGCAGAAACCTATAATACCCTTTTACACTTTGTGTACAGGGTATAAAAAGCAGCAAAGGCAAGGCCAACTTTTGCAGCCGGCAAAAGCGCCCCGCAGCCCCGCACAACTCCAACTCCAATCCAAGTTTTGCCCTCTATAAACAAAAAGCCAGCCAAGGCGGCTTAGTATAAAATTTATTTTATTTTGTGTTTTTGTTATTTTTCTGTTTTTATTTATACTTTTTTTTTTTTGTTTTTTTGGTTGGCTTTGGCGCAGTGTACAAATTTTTTAACACAACAAAGGCATACTTTTAGGGGAACGTGCCACAAAAATAAGAGCACTAGAAAGAGAAAATTCGAAGCGCAGCGTGGAAAATGAGCACATGAGCAGCGCTCGAGCCAGTGAAAAATGTGTGAACAAAAATTGGGCAGAAAATGGAAAAACAAAATAAAAACAAGGAAAAGCAAATGGCTAACAAACCAGCAAGAATGCGTGATAGCTGCACAACAACAATAGCAGAAAACAGGGAAATGGTAACTGTAAAATAGCAGCTGTGGTCGAGAAAAATGCTTCCAGAGCGTTTAAGATTTTTAGTCAAACTATAAAAGCTTAGTCTAATAGATGGCCACAAAAATATATGTGTATAGGAAATGATAAACGTGCCAAAAACAAGCACACAAAATGAAAAATTTTCGTTTTAGCTTAAAAACTGGCAAAATAGTTTTCCCAGAAAATGATGCTCCTAAATAAATGACTGCTACTACTACTTTCATATTTCTAAGACTAACAAGAAACTTGAGTAAGAGTTCTTAACACCGATAAAACCAGGGTTTGGCAAACGGCATTTCCTATTGGAACCCCTTTGAAGATATGCCCAACACGATAGAAAAACATTTCCACTTGCTATAGTGGAAATTACTAAAGTTATTGGACAACGACAACACCAACGACAACGCACGAATACAAAAACATCGCCAAATCGCCGGAAAAGTTGCCAGACTGTTTAAATCGTCGAAAAACATAAAATTATAGATTTTCTTTTTTTGCCAACAGCAATACTTTTGCGGCAAAGTAATATTTGGACTTTTACTTTAATATTTAATATTTTTTCTATAGAGTTCATGCATATATGATACAAAGAAATATATGGTAATTATTGTCAATACAGGTAATGAAAAATTTGTTTGCAAAAAAAAAACCCCCTTGAAATGAAGTAAAAAATATACCGTATATGTTAGAAAAAACAACAACAAACTACATTGTACACACCAACGTTGTTATTTCGTGTTTTCTTCTCTCCGTTTTGGAATGAGCTGCTATGTCGATGACTAGTCTATAAATAAATACTCTAAGCAAAAATTCAGTGTGGTACCAATTGCTTCTCAATAACGCATCTTTTTTAGGTGAAACATATTCCATTTGAAAGATTAAATGCTTGCGGTTTGCAGAATACAAGTTTCATCTGCATACCTTGCGTCTTAGTTAAGTAAAAATTGATTTGAAGTACAAAATGTACGGGATACCTTAGCAAAAAAGCAACAACAGAGTACACTGTACTCCCAAACATTGTTATTTCGTGTTTTCTTTTCACCCCTTCGTAAAGAGCTGTTATGAGAGCCTGTATTGAGTGGTCCAATGCCGTCGTCAAGGCGAATACTAGTTTGAAGGAATCGTTTACTACAAAGTTTATTGAGTGGAGCGGATTTTTAACGCTTTTTACCGTTTTCGGGAAAGTTTGAATATTGTAAAGGAATTTCTTTGTTGAGATTTAACAATCCAGATTTCTTATTTTTAAAATATTGTTATTGAATATTGTTAGGGAGAACAATTACACAATCTCCCAAAAAAATTTATCTATTGCACTTTAAGGCGGCTCGGTAAGACGGCGCTTTACAGTGCTTTTATGATCTTCAGCCCCCCAAAAGTACACAAATAAATATATTGATTAATTAATCTACTTATTTTTGTATCTGCTTCTGCTACCAAACATCATTAAAAGTAAATATATAACGACAAATTTGACTGGTGTAGCACTCAATGTATACATAGTTTAAAATAGAGGATGACCCAACAAAGCTTGGCAAAAAAGTTTGGTAACTTAATCCTCATACTTGTTTCGTACTTCGGCTCCCCTTCACCAACTGTTACAAACGTTTCTCATGTAGTTGCGTGCAGAGCAATTTCATAGTCAGAGCCAGAGGCTTATAGGCTTTTTTTTTTTGGTGTGTACATGATTTTAGATGGCATTTTGATATCCACCCAGGAGACTCACACTCTGAATGCGCCACTAAGGACTGCCCACGATAATGAGTACGACAAAAAAGAAAACACAAAACAAAAGCCATAATCAGCACCATCAGATAGGGAGGGACGGACCGAAGGCACAATAAACGACAACCGCAGAACAAATGAATGCCGTACTAATTAGCTTGGCCAAAACAATAAGTTTTAGACGATTCAAATCGATGCCTGGAAAATGACTGGAACCAACCGTGCCATATGCCTGCCCAGCGCAAGGCACAAGACACTCAAAGCAATTGCGAAATCTAAATAAAGGATAAACCCTCTGAACAAAGGCAAACAAAGCCGGCAACGAAGGACAGTAAGTTTTATATTGTGGCTCTAATCCGAGTAGCAGGTACAAATCTAGTTAATCGCTTTGGTTTAGCATAGCGCGCGTTTTGAATTACTTGCTGAGACCCAACACTGTCAGCCCTCCAGTTAGCAGTGTTGTATAGCTGCGCAGTATTCCAGTGCCCTTCCTATCGCTCCGCCGCTGCTCCTGACTATTTATGCCAGCTTTTTTCCATGCAGCTTATTTGGCATTTTGCTTTTGTCTCAACAACAGCAGCATATCATAATAGTTAAGGCAAACAACAAAGTAGGTAGTACTCATAAACCCAAGCAGTAGTCGTCAGGTAGTTGGCCAGACCCAGACCCCGACCCAAACCCAAACCCAGTCTAAACAGCGAATCATTTATTAAGCAGCCCGCTGCTCGTTTCTGTTCCTTAAGCTCCTCCTTTTGCTTTGTAGCTGGCCAAGTAGCTCAGCTTAGCTCGGCTTGACGTTTGTCGACGAGACGCTCTTTATGAATTTAAGTGCCTGGGAGACGATATAATGACTAAGCTCATTGCAGCTTGTTGAGTGCAATCTGAAATGTGATGTGCCTGCTTATTGTTGGGCTGCCAACTAGGCTAATGGTTATAATAAGTCTTATCAAACAATATTTGATGTTTTGGATGCGTTTCAGACGTTCTTCGCTGCCAGTAAGGATTTAATAAGCCTCTTTAGCATGCCTTAGTACTTTGAATCTAAACAGGTTTTTAAAGAAACCAGTTTTAGGAAGTTCTTTGCAAAATCTACATGATATTCATGGCAGTGCAGCCAATTTTGTTCCATATAAGTAACATTAACTACGTACATTCCGATGTTGTCGGTTGATCCCTACAGAAACTAGCGGAAGTCATGAGCTGAACGTTAACAAGGATGATGAAAAGGAATAGGAAGTGGTATATGATCTACCTAGAGAGGAGCAATGGGGTTGTAAGCGGAGCTTGCAGTGGCGGAGCCCCATAGTTTCTGTATAAACATATATCGCAAGAAATCCCAAACAGTGTTAATCTTTTAACCCGGCACAACACACAATATATATGCAGTGAAAACTTTCTAACCTGGACATTGTCTAAATTGGACAACCTGTCTGAAATGGATATTTAACAAGAACCCAAATTAATTTCATAAAATATCAGAAATGGTAGCCTATGATGGAAATCATTCTAAGTTATTATTATATATTAGTATTATTATTAAAGATGAAATTACGGTGGTCTACGGGCCGAAACTAAGCAGCAAGTTTACGGTCAAAAAATCCATCCGAGTCAAGAGCAAAATAAGCACTTAAAAAGATATGATTAAAGCTACGAAATGTGACGACTGCACTGAAGGCCAGTCCGAAAGTTGACTTTCTAAACTGCACCCGAATATGGAACCACCGAAAAAAGCTTGTGGGTCAGTTCCAAAGATGTCAGGGGCCATGCTATGAAGACAAATAATAATCTCCTAATAGCATATTAAGAGTAGTTTTCATATTTCCCTATAAATTGCGCTTTACAAGTTGGGAATTTGATCTTTATAATGACCATGTCAGATTTCGACAGCTTTTAAATCGATTTGATAAAATTTGAGATCTGTCTTGAACATCATCTTAAGTTATATTGTGTACTTGGATAACTTTGAAAAAAGGTTGATTACCTTGTGCGATGTTTGTGTTTTATATCTCAATATGCTCAATCGATTGTTTAAAAGCAGGGAACGACAGTAGCAAACAAAGGTGCTGGAAGAATTAAAATTAATGCAAAGGTACTTGTCAGCAGAGAAAACTTGTCAACGTGTTTAGCACATTCATTCAAAGAAAGGGCTTTCTGCAGCGTCAGCGACCGAGGAGAACTAATATATGCACATTACCATTTTCCCTTTCGTTTTTTAAATGAGACGGCCACAATTATTAAAGGGTTTGAACGACATCGTAAATCTTCGGGTTTTCCTCCATTTTCTCTTACGAAAGAAGGTACTTTAAAGTAATGCGATTTCCCCTACTCATTACGAACCTACAACACTTGGTGTTTAGGGTATAAAAATATATGTACCAAGTTTTATATCGATGCGTTGAGCGGTTTAGGTTTTATTGCGGTAAATGGATTGTGTGGGGTGTGAGGTTGTTTTGGTAAAATATCAACATTGTTTTCTTATAAAGCTCACATATTTTCTTTGCATATTAATCGTTTTGCAAAGCTATGCCAAAAGTTAACCAGATTGCTTTCAGAGCATGAGTGTAAGCGATTCCTTCGTTGGAAGGGATTCTAGATATCAACATTATTCTGCCAACTTATATATGCAAAGATTATGTGTCACCAACTCTTAAGGTAATAATACGGACAGACGTATGCATGTAAGCATGTTATACCTATCTACTCTACTATTTCTTCATAACAAAAATGTACACCAATTAGTTTTCTTAACTCATAAAGCTTATAGATAATAGTAATCCCCTGATAAAAAAAGCAAACAATTTGGCATGAAAGCGTGCTTAGCTACGCTACTTTATGCAAGTTTTCCCAACCGTGAAGTATCCCAAATTCCTACAAACCAACTCAGCTACCGGTTTTTCTGGCCAACAACCAAAAACTGCTTATGAGCTGGCTAATTAGTAATGCCATTGGCTATTATATAAGCACTTTGGGCAAAGCCTGTGTAGCCGGTCAACAGTCAAGTGCAAAAGCAATTTAAGACAAGCTGTCGCAAATGCCAAACAAATACAAATCATGTTTTAGAAGATGCTACTACGTAGTACTACCAAATTGCTTGCTACCAACTGCAACTTGTGTGGCTTTTGGCCATTGGGTATGACAGTTAGTGAATCTTGCATAAGGACGCTGAGTGTCTCTACGTTGTCGTTGTTGTTTTGGTTCCTATTCCTGTTCCTGACAATATGTTGCCAGCTGTACAATGGGCCACTTGAACAACAACAATAAAAAATCATTAGAATGCCAAAGGCAGCTAAGAGCAATGAATCCCAACGCCCACACACTCAACTTTCCGACCACTTCATAAATCTACAAGGCATATGAAATATCCTGTGCTGAGTGCATATCCAATCATGTCGTAGCATACTTCTGAGCGAGCGGACGTTCGCTCCTTGAAAAATCCATGTATGCTCGGGCTACACTACAAGTGCAACAAGAACAACAAACAAACGACAAATAAAATGGGAAGAAAACAACTTTTTGACATTGTTACTACTTCTTCTATAAATTTTTACTACCAGAGTCAGGCCAAGCCAAGCCATGCCATGCCATGACAGGACAGGGCAGGACAGGACAGGCCAGGCCAAGCTAGGGTGCAACGGCAGGTCGGGGCATACCTTGGTTACATTGTGCAACACACACACACACACCGAATGCACATTGCTTTTGATTTATTAACAAGCTATCGTTTATCATGTGGGCAGCAGGCAGCAGGCGGCAAGAGGCAGTCATAAAGGCAGCTAAGGGTTAATGCCAAAGGCCCATTGAATTATGTACTGCCCAACTACCTAGGCTAACTACAATCATGCCGTCACACACAAACAAACACAACAATTTGTTATAAGTAGGGTGGCAACCGAAAAGTCTTATTGCTGGGCACAATGATTGCTTTTGGGTGATTGGTTGCTCGCAGACGTGGGATCCACTTATTAGACATGCAATATCGTTTTACGAAAGCTTTTGTTAAGGCCAAAAGAGAAGTGCCCTTAACTAAAAGTAATACTTAAGTAAGTATTGCCACAATATCGAAATTTGAAAGCAAATTTGAATTCGTGGCCGAATTTCTGAAACTCGCCTACCTGGCAAACAGAAAGTCAAGTACAGTGGCGTCGCGATAGAATGAACACTCGGTTATGTGTTATTTTTTACATCGACTACTCTAAAGAGTCTAAAATCCGACGAAAATCGCAGCATACTTTAAAAAACTGTAAACGTAATGCATTATCTTTTTTATTTATTGAATTTTAAGTTATGCTTTTCAATCAAAATGAATTTTATGTACTAAATTAGTTAACTTATGCGATGATATATGATGAAATATGACCCATGAAGGCTGTTTTATGTTAAAATTAGAAATTATTTGCTTTTTTCTTTGTTTTTTTTAATAATTAAAAGGATATCCCGACTAGGTTTGTGCATAATGTTATTTAAACACATCATAAAATGTTCGAATCGATAGTGAACAAATTTGGTATTGTGAACACCCTTAGTTTTAATTAGTTCACTGTATCGCGACTGCACTGTGTTTCAAGAGTTAATCTCGAGGAGCCAATCATCTTCTTCTTTCTTAACTGGCCATAACAACCCGTTATCGAGTTACGGTTGCAGGATATAACCAACAATTTTGCATCATTAACTTAAAAATAACGTTCTTCTAGTAAATGAGCGATATGTATTTAGAAACGTATTGATGCCTTTTCTTAACTCCGATTTTCGATTAGTAGCTACTCTTATATAATTTGTTAACACCTATTCCCGTTACTTTTGGATCTAGTAGTATGAACTACTTATGCAATTATGCCGACAAATCGGAATCGGCATTGGGAATAGATATGCTTAACTTTTGGAAAATATATGACAAAAAATCATATGCTTGATCACTTTAAGCACGACGGTCCTGACCGTTTCTATATTGAAAGGATGTAAGAAAAGTGACGAAAATAACGGATCTATACACCATAACACAAACTTTCTGGAAGTAGCTTATTGAACACTACGATGTCAAAGGAAAAGGGCGCGAATTATAGATGAATCTAGTGCGAAAATGTCTAGATGGTTTTGTCCTGTATCTTCAAAATCTTTAGAGAAATCCGTCGAAGCGTCTGGCGGGCTAGAAATTGGAACTCAGTTACCGAAGCAACAGCAATCTACCGTCTTCGTTTTGAATAGCACGTTAGTCTTGTGCAAAAGCAAGTCAGAGTTGAACAATGCTTTATGAAGTGAAAAACTTTTTCATACATAAAACATAACATAATATGTAAATTTCCGTAGAAAATTGACGTTGAAAAGAGTTATAGTCAGTTTTACAAACGAATCAAAATAGGTAAAATTTTGGAAATCATAACAGCTTTCAAATTTGTTTGCTTTAGAATAAGAATCTTTTAGTCAATTACTGTTCAAATTCTGAGTATTGAGCAAATGTTTCTTTCAATGATTCTACGTCTAAATGAGACAAGGGTTAATAAACTAATGATAATATCCAATTTCTCTGCCTAAAATATCAACGTAAATTTTATAACTATGTTGAAAATTGAGACCTTTGCTTCACTCTTACGTGAAATAAAATCGTAAAACATGCTATAAACAGTGCTGCAGTCTTGTGCGCTCACGAATTTTAGGCGAATACTTAAAGAGTATTATTGTTCTTTCGAGAAGAAAAAATATATAAGACGCACTCAATCAGAGATCAACAAATCGTGATAAGTTCCCAAATGCTTTTTAAATGATTGAAAGACATTCAATTACGAACGCAATAAAAAATTCAAATTTTCAACAATCTGATGCACATATCTCCGACACGTTTTAAACATAAACAATTTCCAAGATAAACAAAATTATGAATGCTTACAATGCTGAAAATATTTCTTAGACAATTTATGTGCTGGCAAGTTTATTAAAGCAGTGAGAATTAAGATATTAGGATTATTTTTGAGATTAATGAACATAGATATTATCTAAACAAAAATAACGGAACATTTTTCATAATTTATGTCAAATATTTTTTGTTTTGGCCATTTCCGAACGGCTTTTGGTTCTTTATTATTTATGTGGCTGTTGACCACGAACAAAACTAAACGGGGCAACAAAATAACAAACGTGCAGCGTTTGTGGCAGCAGCAGCGACGTGTTGAAGCGTAAAATTTCCATGTGGGCGTCGCACAGTGGATCCAACTGACTTCTTTTTCGGCGAAAATCATAACTTTTGAGGAAGTAACGATATTATATAGAACAGAGAAGTCCTTAAGTTTCTGCGATACACTGCGATAAATAAGCTGTGCATAGAGGGAGCTTCAAAAAACGGTAGTAAAGTTCGATATTATGTACTGCAAATGTCTTATCCCTCTCTTCAGAGCATATTTATCGTATATCGCAGAAGCTAAAGGAATTCTCTGTTAAATGCATTTTAAATTTTTAAAATATATTTGCTTCATCAAAAGCTATAACTTTTGTGGATCCAACTGACTTCTTTTTCGGCGAAAATCATAACTTTTGAGGAAGTAACGATATTATTTATATTAACTTCAAAAAACGGTAGTAAAGTTCGATATTATGTACTGCAAATGTCTTATCCCTCTCTTCAGAGCATATTTATCGTATATCGCAGAAGCTAAAGGAATTCTCTGTTACATGCATTTTAAATTTTGAAAATATCTTTGCTTCATCAAAAGCTATAACTTTTGCCCAAAAAAAAGTCAGTTGGATCCACTGTGCGTCGGGCATGTACACAACAACAATTCCAGTCAACAGAAACCAAAGCAAACAAGTTGAAGGAGTCTTTGGGAGCAGCAGCAGCAGCAGCGACGACGCCGCCGATGCCGTCGCCATGTGGGTGCCGTGGCTCAAGATAAAACGTTGACCAATAAATTTTGTGACCATGAACAACGTGTGCAACGTAAAGCATAACAAACCGAAGCAAAAAGCGGAGCGGGGCATTTAAAAAGAGAACAACAACAACAAATGCATACATATGCATCTTAAAAATGTGGAAAAACTAGCGCAACGGCGGCGTCGGCTGCTCCACAATGTCCGGCGGCTTGCAGCACGACAAGTTGGGGCCACGGCAGCGGCAGCGACAGCGACGTTGACGTCTTCAGTTCAAGCGCTTTATGTGTGAGTGATGGCGTATTAGTAAAGCGAAAAGGGAAGAACAAGAAAAGAAAAACATACCGGAAGATTAAGTTTCTTACAACGAACTAGACATACCCTACACGTTCCAAAATATACATAGAACTAGTGTTATAAAGGTTTGCTCTTTGAATTACCGAGACTAGTGGACAACTTATTCATGAAACATTTGAGAGCAATGCACAGTGGTCGAATGATCCACTTGCTCACAAAAACTTCGTTCAGAACATGATTGTACGGTAGCTATATGATATAGTCAGCCTATTTTGATTAAATTTTGACTCATGATATGAATTTATCTTAAAATTTATACTTTTCAGTCTCATGCCGCCACTTAACCAGCATATTAAAATGTGTTCTATATAAAAAGGTAATTTAAATTATATATAGAAGTTCCTAACCTTTAATTAAATAGAATTTATTTCCAAAAATGAATTGTGTGGACGAATGTTCTGCTTGCTCACAAAAACGTCTTTTATGACATGATTGTATTGTAGCTAAAAGATATAGTCTGCCGATTTCCATCAAGTTTTGACTCATTATATGAATTTATCCTAAAATCTTACAATTTATACTTTTCAGTCTCATCATGTTCTATACAAAAAGGTAATTAAGCTTTATATAAAAGTTCCTAGCCTTTAATTAAATAGAATTTATTCCCATAAATGAATTAAAGTTACTAATTTTTAATTCGTTTCATTTTATGATTGCCTCATGTCTAATGAACACATCGCTGGTTGGCCTTTCATTTTCCGATGTTCTCGAACATACGATGCATCGTCAAAACATCGATGTTTTTGAAATTATCGATCATTTCACCAAAGTCATGCCAAAATAAGTAACTTATTCTTCGTTCTACAAATAGTGTTTGCAGTCATCTCAAATTATTATTATTATTCAAAGGCCAAACTCTCAGCGAAAAAGACTGCTGAGGGGACGTTTATCAAAACTTTTATGTTGACATAATAGATCTATTGATCTGTATTATATAGTATCTAGATATCTTTTTATGTATAGATAGCTTTTGTTTCACATATTTCGTCTTATATAACGAAGTTTCTTCTATAATAAAGAGCAAAATTTGTAAGTATAAAACATCGGAAAACCAGCCTACATCGATGTCCAATGTCGATGGACTCTGCGATGGTAAACATCGATGTTTTGGTCTGGATTTACATCACTAACCTGCAAGGCGTTGCGATCTGCTCGACAAATATCATCAACTATTTGCTACTTAAAGAGCATGAAAAGTGCTCCACAAACGTCATTAACATCGTCGTTGCCGTCGTATCTTCAACGCGTGTGAGTGGCTGTCTGTCGGTCTGTCTGTCTGTCTGTCCATAAAAGCGGTTCAGCGAAGCAATCATTGATATGTTCACATATATATGTAATAAACTCTGCATTTATCTATGTATTTATCTACAACATTTATGTTTGCCGCGCGTCTATTATGATTAATTAAATTGCTATGTAAATTTGAGGCACTCGGTTCAAAGGCGCGGCGGCAAACAAGAAGAAGAAGAGTTAGAGCCACAAAATTGCTGCCTTTTGCTTACCTGTCGCATTCAATAATTTACACAAACGGCTGACAGCAGCGTCGTTTACGCATTTTGCACAAACAAAAACGTGTTGCGCTCTCACACACACACACACACACACGCACACAGGTAAGTAACACACACACACACACATATGCACTTTTGCTCAGCTGGCCGTTGCAACGAATTTGGTGCACAAAACAGACGAGAGAAAAGTTGTACGTGAATTTGTTGTTGTGATTGCTACTGTGCTTCTCGCACGTGAATTGCAGCGTTATTTGTTGTTGGCATTTTTAGCATATTTCTCTTGCTCTTTACACATTTTGCATTTGTTTACGTCACGGAAGTCAATACAGCAATCACAATGGCCCACACACCGACATCTATGTAAATACGAAGTACGGCCAAAGCGGAGTTAAAATATTAAAAGTCCGCCGCGCATTGCTACAATTAACACAATTTGGCGTATAAACAAATTTATTTATAGATTCTCAAAAGTTTTGCACATTTTATTTACACATGCTGCTTTATTCTCTTTATGCCTTTGGCCTTTGTTTTTGCACTGAGAGCGCGTCGTAATGCAAAAATCGAAATTTCCACGGTCACATAGTTTTGGCTTGCTATGTGCGCTTATATGCCGCTTTCTTCTGTTGTTAAACACTAATTATAATTATTGTTTAACGTTTATTTCATTAGTTTGCAGCGCATTTTAATTAATTTGTATAGGTTGAAAAAGCGAACTGCGAGCACACGTCCGTACACGACAAAAACAAAAAAACATTTAGTGCTAGAGTTGTTGACGAGTTACTAGCATATCGAGATATCGATGTTTTTAAAGAACAATTGCGATAATTGCCATATGTTATCGTGGATGATATCCTTTAATATCGATAATATTGCAAACGATATTAAACGGCAATATTGCATTTAAATCGGCTTACGAACTTCACACTTCAAAATGCCAAAATGCAGCGAAAAAGGTGTTCTATTGGTACATTATAGTATGAAAAACTGGAATTTATGATGGAACATTTAGAAGTCTTGCAACGCAAGTGGCCATGGAGCATAAAAGTAATAAATTGTAATTCTGTTTGGCAAATGACGGTTTAACACTATCACTTAAGTATTTGAGGGGCTGACTTTTGAGCGTATTGCTTGTTTGCTCTACTACGTATTTTCCAGACCACACATGACATTAGTTAAAAAAAAAAAACAGAAACTAGGTGAAATATATATGGGGTCGACTTATTCACGCATTGTCTACATAAACATACACAAATGAGCAACATATAATGGATTGCTCGCAGTTTCGCTTATTCACTCTACTTTTATTCGTTAAGGCGTCTTATGTCAATATGTATAAGTTTGAGATACAAAATGTATTATAACTTTAAGTACTGTCCAGGGTTTTACTATCTAAGAAGTCAGATGAAAGTACACAAAAGCAGAAAAATCACAATCCTTTCAAATTTAGTTTTTGTAACAATCGACAATTTTGCGCAAAGAGGTCGATATAATCTAGAAACTTTTACCATTTTTTCCACTTAAACGCCAAAAAACAGAAGACTTATTTTTTTATCGAAAGCTAGATGAACTTGCCGAAATCCAAAGATTTGAACAACGACCTGACTTTGATCTTTCAAATACGAATTGTGATGAATGCCCCATTAGAAAATATTTTTTTTTAGATTCAGAATACTGTGTAATTATTCGCTTTGGCGATAATTTTCAGAATGTCTAGTTGACATAAGCCGATAAATTACCTCTGAAATTGCATAGAAAATTTAATGAATGACTACTTGGCAACTATCCACAAATATTCAATATTACATGCAAACTTTGATTAATTTGCTAATTTAAGTTACTAGTCAACAAAATCTTTCAAAAATATAGGTGCAGCAAAGCTAACTGAGTGAAAAAAATAAAAACAAACGAGCACAAATTCGCTTGAAAACTCTCAAATTAGAATAGAGAAACGAAAAGAAATCCGACTCGAATACGAGAAATCCTTTCATACTATTTTACTAAGGCAAAGTTAAACCATCGATTCGTAAGAAAGGCGATAATTAAGTGTCATAAGAGAATTTAAAAACAAATTTAGCAATGCTGTCTAGAGATATGCAGCACACGCAGCATTAACTTTCGAAAATTATCAGAAATGAACTGATTCATAGAACTAGCTAGAATCGTTATCGCACAAGCTGCCAGATCAAAAACAAATCAATTACAAAATGTAAACAATCCAACAGTGCTGCCAGATAGACACAACAGCCACCATTTTTTGCGACCGAAATGACAGGAAGCAGTTGCATATTTAAGTCAACTATGCATACCACTAAATCAATTAAAGCTTTTTGTTACAATATACAGTTTTTGTTTATGCTTTTCAAAACTATTGTAGCTGTTTTTATTAAGACAACAGAATTACAAAATTGTTGCTTCTTCAGCTAATGTTCTACCCCAACCATTTCTCAGCGATATGGCAATGTCGCAACGATAAAAAACAACAACAGCAACCCACCAACAAACCCACCACCACCATCATGTTTGGTTATATGTATGTAGCTGGTAGCATAGCCCACATCTGGCCCCATGTATATATATTTTGATATACATATATTGATTTTGTCCGTATAACACACAAGCGCATAGCTGCACAGCAAAATATCAAGTGAAATAAACTAATTTCCTAGCACTTTGATGATGGTGGTAGGCAAGTGCGCAATGTACGAGAATTGTTTGTAAATTCAAAGCCGCAGCACCACTCACTGCCAACAAGAGTTTTTTTTTGTATTTTGGCTACTTCCAATCAGAAAAACGCAAACGCAAGTGTGAAAAAGCACACACGCATACGGTGCAAAAGGAAGAAAAAATATAAATGAAATTTTTGCATAAAATGCTGCAATAAGAACACATAAAAACAAAAACAACAAAAAATGACAATCGTTTTTCAATATTAATACAAAACGCAATAGCGCCGCGGCCGTAAAATGCCAAGGACCACTTGCAGGCCAAGTGAACGCGTAGCTAACGGTCACGGTAACGATAACGGTAATGGAAGCCCCGATGATGACAACTTTAATAGCGACACTACCAACAACAACAACAACGGCGGCAAAAACAATTTTGTCAAACAGGAGTTTGATGCAGCACCGCCTGTATGCCACAGAAAATCGGAGCGTCGAAGAGTGGCGCGTGACATATTCCTGGTTTTCGAGGAGCAAACCACACGGCGTCGTGGACGCGGTGGTGCGCGTGGCAAGTCCACACGAGCAAAGCAAAAGTTTGGCCACCTAAAAGTGGCCAATACGCCGCGTATTAATAAAAATCTCTTGCGTGAAATCAAAACGGAACCAAAGTGCACAGCAACGGCTGCGCTAACGTCGCTGCCACTGCAACTGCCTACGCCAGCGTCTACGCCCAGCCAAGCCGAGCTGCTGCCGCCGGTGCCAGAGCATACCGAGGAACCAGCTGCGTTGGCAGTCAGCAAACCTGCATCCAAAGCGCGCACAGCCGCAGTGAAACTTGAAACCAAAACAGCAGCAAATGCAGCAGCGACAGCTACTGCCACACCAATGCCAGCCAACATGCCGCTGACCGTGGCGTCCACTGGCCCAGCTGAGTCACAGCAGCCAACTCCACCACAAACGCCTACAACGCCTAGCGTGCAACCTATATTCCTGTGGGTCAAACAAGACGATACGCGCATTGTGGAGGTGCGCTGCGAGGATTACGACAAGCGTAATCGCATTCGCCTGACCAAGACCACAAATGGCTGGCGCTCTATGCCGCGCACAGATGCTTCCTCGACTAGAATAGTTAAGTTCTTCCATAATGCGACGACACCCTTGATGAAGGTCAAACGCGAGGTATACGAGAGCCAACAGCAGCAGGAGCAACAACTGCTAGAGCAGCACGAGCCAACAGAGCAGTTGGAAGAGCCAATAGAAGAGCTGCCCAATTTGGCGCAAAATCTGCTGCAAGACTGGGACGACACGGCCACACAGCTGCCAGACCAGCTTGAGGAACAGCAACAACAGCCGGAAGTTAACAATCTGTCTGCGGTTATTGATAATGTAGTGGTACTGCCTGCTGCGGACAATCCGCAGCAATCGGCAGCTGGTACAGAGTCCGCGCCCACAGTGACCGATGTGTGCTTTGATGCACTGCTGGACAGCGAGACAAATGCCTCGACGAAAGCCACAAAGACTAGCACCAACACGCCCACATATCAAAGTTCAACGCCCTCTCCAATGGAATTGCACCTGTGTCCCAAGACGGGTCTCTTTTTGCCCCCAGGAAGCGTGGCTGCTGCACAGATCCGACTTAATACGCTGAGTCAAGAGGTTAGCGATAGCGCCAACGAGCTGGACAAGTGCCTGTTGGAACAAACGGAGCAACACAGCAAGGCGTTGCTTGAGCCTAACGTGGATCATAATGAGAGTCTCGATGCCAACACCAAGAATCTAAAGGATCTGCTGGATGATGCAGATTTGCTGCACAACTGCAGCAGCGATAATGGCAGCAGCGGCGTCGAGTTAATAGACTCGCTGGTCAAGCGTAGTTGCGAGGATAACCTAGTGCATGACAGCAGCAGCGCCGTAGCCCAAGAGTCTTTATCGCAAGCTGAGGCGGAAGCGCTGAGTTCATTTTGCGTGGCCAATCTGGATAAGGATTTACCTTTGCTGGATATAAATAATGATGCGCCCAAGTGTCTGTCCTTTAACGAGGCCGGCGAGATAGAGGGCCTTAATGGCGAGCTCTTCCATGAGTCACACACGCATAGTTTTGGCATAGAGGACTTTGAGAAAGAGACCGATGTAGCTTTAGTTGTTCTACCCAACACACCAGCCACGGTAGAGCTTGCAGAAACGCCCACGCCACCAAGCCCGCCTCGAAAGCATAAAGAAGATGAGGTAATGCCTGATGAAACGCCCAAGGATTTGAGTTATAAAAAACGTGAGGAGGTTTGCCCACCCTCAGAGTCGCGCAGTCAGTGTGCGGTGACCTCAAGCTCGGATATATTAAAATCTCCCGAGCATTTGGAGCTAGAAGCCAATGCAATACCCGCCGAGGTGGAGACCACATCGGAAACCATTAAGCATCTCATACTAGAACAGTTTCTCAAACTGAATGCCTTAAATCAACTGCCCACAGCTGCTGCAGCTGCTGTCAGTGCGCCAAACAATCCACAACAGGCCGAGCCCATGGATCTGGGCAAGACGCGTGAGAAGCTGGCCAGCGCCAGTAGTAAGTATTTGGAAACAGTCGTCATAGATGATGAGGAAGAGTCACCGCCGCAGAAGAAACGCTCTAAAGCCAACATAAAGCTGGACAAAGATCCCGATGCGTTGACACAACTCAAAATGCTGATTAGCAATCCGCAATGGAAGGTGCCCGATCCTATACTCGTGCCAAAAGACCGTCTGGGCGCTGTCTTAGCATCACCAGCGCGCGAGATTCCGTTGCTGCTGACTACGCGTCCGGAGCTGCGTTTGCCTGAAGCTTTCGCCTATCCGGAAATCATACAGAATCCCAACATACTCGTTGTCACGATGGAACAGCTAGAGGCCATACTAAAGAACGAAGTGGAGCAGGTAAAGCCTGCCAAGCCTACGCCATGTGAGGAGCTTGTGCTGCCCCCTGAGCCGGCCAGCAACAAGTTGCCTAGTCCAGCCAAGCAGCCCAGTTGCGCATTGCCACACAAGGCAGCGCAGCTGCCCAAACCCGCTACAGCTTCTGCAGCACCCGCTCCGCCCTCACCAGCCGACTCCAGCATGTCGACAGATCTGAATGCAACCACATTGGCGCTTCTGCAACAAATGCTTTGGATGCCCTACTTTGGCCAGTTGTCGCAGGAATTTTTCAAGACTATAAAAGATCCGCTTGGGCTGCAGCGGAAATTCATGAGCAATCTGATGCCGTTCTATAACAGTCAATTTGGACTGCAGCACTTAGATGAGCTGTACAAGCATTGTTTGAAGCAAAAGGCAACGGAGGAGCAGGCAGGTTTGGCTGCCAAGGTCCAAGCCACGCCGCCGCCCCCAAACATACCACCAGCAGCTGCATCCGCGCCGCCTGTAGTCGCCACACCGCCCAACTTAAACGGATTTGCCAATCCCGTGGAGCTGGCCATTATGCAGAAGCTATTGCAGCCGCAGATGCCCAATTTTATGGGCTGGGCAGAAGCAGCAGCAGCCACAACAGCTGCTACGGCATCTAGCAAGCAGCAAACAGAATCCACACATAATCTGGAGCACAAACGCGCCAGACGTGCTCCAGATTCAGCCCAAGACTCAACTCCACTACACATGCCCGACTTCAATAGCAATTTTAACAAACCTAAAACTACGCCCACTTCTCAGCAGCAATCTGCACCTCCGCCGCCGCCAGCTGCGGAGCACAAACCGCGCCTTACATGTAAATCCCTCTCGAATTTGCTGGATCCAGAGAGCAGCAGCGTGCCTCTGCTCAATGTGCCCTTTGATAGTCTGCGACGCGCCTCCCTGCACAAGTCACCACATGAGATGCAACAGCAGCAACTAGGCAAAGAGCAGAGCACTGGACGCACACTTCGCTCTAGCAAGGCCTGTGTCACATATAATCCACTGGAGAATGCCAACAAGTCGCAGCCAACGCAATCCGTGCAGCAGCGCAAGCGTGGCAGCATGTTGCAAGAGGCGCAAGCGCAGCAACAGCACCAACAGCAGCAGCACATGGCGGAAATGCAGGCAAGAGGCATGACGGATGCTGCCGGCATGGATGCCAATTCGGCGCTCTGGCATCCGCTCTTTGGCAAGTAAGTAAATTAGAGATAAAGGGATTTAAAATATGCACCAGTTGCAATTCCAGTTTAAAAACAATGGAATTATAGGTATATTTTTTTTTTAAACCCGGAAAGACGGGTATGAATAAAATTATCAAGAAGCATAGGTTGCTATGCTTTTGGAACCGGTCATTGCTTCCCGATTTGGTTCAAGTTTGGGAAGATATACGTTTTGAAGTTTATCTACAATGTTTTATCTCTAATTGCAGCAATCCCAAGCAGGGCTATAATAGTCCCTGGCAATGGACAACAGTGACGGCCACCGGTGAATGACAGTCAAGCCGGGCTCACAAGGAGCCAGCAGCAGCTGCAGGGGCAGCAACAGCCAGCAACTACGAGGAGCAGCTTTCACATGACTGTAACAATTCAAGCATAGGCTTAGCCAATTATCATGCCGGAGCCGGAGCTGGCCTAAGCAAGCATCAAGCCTCTGGAAGTACTCTAGCCGGAGCAGGCGTCCGAACGCCCAATGAACTGCCACACAATCAAAATCACAGCAACAATAACAAACACCATTATACCACGGCTGCAGCTGCAGCAGCCATGGAAAACATGTTCCAAAACAATCAGCTGGCCGCAGCAGCAGCGGCTCGTGAAACGCTATTGAATTCCTATTTGTATCAGCAAAAGGATGTTAATAATGTCAATATGGATGGAAGCTATATGGCCGAACACGCGGCTAGCAACTACTGGCAGCAGCAGCAACAGCAAAAACAGCAGCAACAGTTGCAGCAGCAACAACAACAACAGCAACATCAGCAGCAGCAGCAGCAGCAATGGAACAGCAACAAACATAACAACCGCAACTATGCAGCAGCAGCGGCAGCTTCCATGTATATGCACTTCAATCCCTACATGCAACAAAAGGCGGCGCTGCTGGCCGAGAAGGCTGCAGCGGCGGCCCAGAGCAATCACAACAACAACAACAAGCATGCAGCGGCGATGAGATTTGGAGGCGACTATGGCGATCGTTCATATAACTAACTAACACATATTAACATATACATATAGACATATATTATATATAAATGAAGCGATATACATAGGCCATTTAAATGCAAGGAATTGCTAAGATTATTTCACTTAATTTAAAATTAATAGTAACAGCAACAACAACAACAACAACAAGGTAACCGGCAAGCAACAACAATAATTTATAAAAGCAACAAAAGCAGAAGAAGTTATGAAAACAACATTTAAATTGAATTAGTAAAAATTTGTTATTGGTAGTTTGTTAATACAAAACAAAAAAAAAAAAACAAAAAAAGCTAAAAAAATATTTAAAAAAAAAAAATGGAATGTATGAAATATGTAGATGGACGCAGAGAGCAAGTGGCAAAGGCCACTCAGAAGTAAAAAAAAAGAAAAACCTAATTATTGTATTATTGTTAACCAAAATCTATTATTATTATTATGATTATTATCTCATGCTGCGTTATATTATTATTATCGATTATGATTATTAACTTGTGTGTGTGTATATAGCGTTTTTATCTAGATGTATTACACTTAGTGACCAACTATCCCCAAGAACCAATAACTTAACTCCCTAACTCACAAACATCTCCAACTCGAACCATCATCAACTCTCCTAACCCACAAAAAAAGGCATAAAACAACAACATACAAAATTGTATTCATTCCGCAGAGCAAAGCTAAAAACAAAATATATAATGAAATGTTTGTGTTTAAATATTATTTTTATTATGCGTATTACATTTTATTCTCTTATTATTATAATTAATATGTGTAATTGTATTCCTTTTTAATGATGACGAACATGTACGATGATAATGCTGTTTTATTTTTTTTATTAATATTATTTTACTTTTATTATTTATATGCAATACCCCAAAATGTGCAATTTTTACATATATATTTTTTAGAATCAAAACACAAGAATCACAAACAAAAAAAAAACAAAAAACAAAAAATGAAACTTATGCATAGTATGAAAATGGCAAGCAAAAATGAGAAGAAATAAAAAATAAAGAGAAAACCTTTTAGAGAATTTCGCTGATAAAAGCAACAAACATAGCAAAAAATAATTATAAACGAGCGTTTTTATTACGATTCAACTTACAATTACAAAAAAAGCTCAAAAACTGCGTAGTTTTAGTCTCTCTACGTTGAGACTTGTTCTTGGTGCCTTCAAGAGAGATGGACACAGGATCCCAAATGAAATTTGCTTTTATGGCTTACAATTTTGGTCGATTTACAAACCTTTTACGCTTTTTTGAACGTTTTTGGAATAACAGTTCATAAGTTCATTCCGATGTATAAACAAGGATACATGGCTGTTCCCTGATCAAACTACACGCTATCAGATATGATCACATATATCCAGTGGGGTCAACATCAACTCTGACCAATACTTTGTTGCAGCCAAGGTTCGCATGCGATCTATTGCACAGCGAAAGCTGGATATCACAAGGCTGCAATCATAGCAGACTGTTGAAGCCTTTTCCGCTCAACTCTCTGAGCAGCTCACTCAACCTCCCTCAGAACCTGAGAGCGATGAGGGACTTTCGAAACACATGTCCCACTCCTTGCGTTCCACCGCGGAGAACGTCCTTGGTTTCCAATGCCCACTGCTGAGGGACCAATGGTACGATCAGGAGTGTCGCGAAGCCACTGCAGTGAAGAACGCCGCCTATAGAAGGACTGCAGTGGGCTGCTACGCGATTTGTGCGAGACCACTATCGGAAAATGAGGAGGATGGAGGCGTGCCTTCTCAGGGAGAGGAGATCGAGTTGTGCAGAAGCAGGAATGAAGTTTTGGAAATTCTTCCAAAAAGTCAAGCGTCTGGCTTTAGTACCGGACCGTCTTTCTGTAGAGATGCTTAGGGCCATCTGGTAGTGGATGCACAGAGTGCACTGAGGTTGTGGAGGGAACACTTCTCTGGCTTGCTATCGGGCGAGGATGAGAATATTGCCGCCCCCGGAGTTAACTTCCCGACGTTCCCAATTATAGACAATTGATCCACTGTGCGAAGGCGTGGATATACCGCCGCCCAGTGTAGCAATGAAGCGGCTCAAGAACAACAAAGCAGCTGTCGCAAATGACCTGCCTGCTGAGTTCTTCAAGACTGGAGGCAATGAGTTGGTAATGTGCATGCACCAGCTCTTTTGCAGAATATGACTAGATGAGAGCATGCCCGCTGATTGCAAGCTTGGTGTCCTCGGCCCTGTTCTCAAGAAGGGTGACCCCACGGTGTGCGCCGTTTGCGAAAGAACTGATTGGACCGTATCAGTATGGTTTTAGGCCTGGTAATAATAACTTCTTAATTCTTTGGCTGATTTTGCTTAAATATTGGTTGAGTTATTGGTTAACTTACCTTACCTATCGACAGGGCTTTGGGATTCAGTATCGATCGCGTTTTTTTGAAAATCAAGATACCTCGCAATTCAATTCCGCACATAATAAGAAAATTATTAACTGTGGAAGAGTTGATCCTTCAGCAGTTGGAAGAGAATTTTACATAATACTCGTATCCTATAGCGAGAAAAACCTTTCTGAAATGATGAAATAGGCGTCTTCAATTGTAACAAAAACTGCCTCTTGTTACAATATCTTGGTTTGAACCCTGACGAAATCTCATGCTCGTGAGTTTCTAAATTTCACAATTTGTTCAGTTTTTGCGTTTATTTATATAAATATATATTTAAAATCCGTTCAGTGTATAAGGTATGTATAATTGTTTATATATAAATATGCAACTTTTTACTTACAAATATTATTAATGAATATTTTTTAGTTTCATTTATCATTTAGTTAAAAACCACAATACAATAGTTTAAAGTTTTTTTTTTAAAGCATTTGAAATGCACGCGTGCGAATGTTTACTTTTTAATTTATTTGTGTGTGAGTGTGTTTTTGTGCTCGTAGTTAAATGGACTACTCAATTTGACGATTCGCTTCCTGGAGTCGTGCCACTACACCCTGATAGAATTTGATTTGCTCCTCAATAAAAGATTTGATTGTTGACTTGAGATGAGTGTCGCGCTCGCTTTTGAAGTGCGTAAGTTCGGCCAGCACAGTATAGGAAATGACATCGGTCCTTCGATTGACATCCTGCAGTTGGGCATTGCTCATCTTACCCTCAGCCGTAGATCGCTCGCAATCCTTGCGCTTTTGTATGGCGCCCTTGTGCGTGGAGAATATGTCCGGAAAACAATTCAAAACGCCTCTGTAGGATTATGGACACATGTTAGTTTGGTAATGAGAGTCATGAGTCCCTGTTCTTGCTCACCTATAGATATGCAATCGATCCGATAGCGGAATCCAGTCATGTTTCGGCTGATCCCCAAACATTTGACCTATGCCAATGAATATGCCGCCAATTTTGCCAACACTCTCCGACAGTGGCACGCCATTGCGAGTCGGTGCGCGTCTCTCATCAATAGCCAATGATTTGGCTAGCTCCGACAGTCCATCACCAATGCGCTGGAATTCCTTTTTGCTCTGCGTTTGTGAACGCTTGGCCATATCATTTGAAATGTTGTTCAAATTGCGTACGGCTGCATCCATATTGTGTATAAACAAAGTGCCACTTTCCATTTGTGCATCCACCTTAGAGTGTAAAAGATTTTTATCCGGCGGTGAAATGGCTAGACAATAGTTAACGCCCATTAAGGGATCCTTTTCAGCTTTTCGCTTGCCGCTCTTCCAGATTTTTTCATCGGTGCAGGTGAGAAAATGATACCAGACCTCGCATTTCGAGATGACCGGATGGCGGCAAACCCAGTCCACAAATTCCTGCAGCTGTACGCGTCTGTGTTCCACAAATTGCTCTTCATAACGTCCCGAGATTTGCTTGTCCGGCAGCGGTGGTACGGGTATTAAGCAGAACTTATCCACTAGACGTTCGTGCAGCCAATCAAAATGTTTATAGCGACGCGACACCTGAGCGAATGATTTAATGGAAAACCTGATTAGATGAAATTTGTAAGCGATGACGCATAGCATTACACAGACTTAAAGAAATTGCATTTGGTTTGTAAGTAAGACTTATTAGTCGTTGGACAGTTTGTGGCTTTCTTTGTTTGTCACCAATTGATGACCACAGCGACTTTCATGAACTATAATTATCAGCACCCCCACACAATTACACTCATACACGCACACACACACACAAACACACCTATTTTATCGAGCCACAAGCGTCGTTAATCATTTTGATAGACGCCACAGCGACATACTTACGGATATATTATTGAAACTCGGAGTCAGCTGGTATGCAATGAACGTTTTCATGCCCTTGAATTTAGATTCCTTCTTTGGACTGGCCACTATGACCGAATAGGGTGAATGATTTGGTTGCCATTGGTATATAGAATCCTCCACTTGTGTTATATATACGATTTCACCCTCTGGTATCTTTTCTTTATTGCTAGATAACCCGAGTATATAGGAGTCTGAACTCTTGGCAAACATTCCCTTTTTTATAGTATTGTTATGAATGGCTGTCGAGGCCAATGATACATTATCATCGTTAGGCGCAACAGGTAAATGCCTGTTATCATAGTCGCTGGCTGAATGCACCAAGCCGGAACTGGAGCGCGCAGTTTGTCCACCCGTTTTGCTTGGTCCAATCTCGGAGTAGGTTTCATTGTCCTCGTCCCAGTCATCCTCCCAATCTTCGCCATCATCGTCCGCCGTCATGTCATACCTGTTGCTTGGGGCGGCGGCGGCAGCCGCATTGCTATTGGTTGGTGTCATGGCAAACGGATCTGCTGCTGCAGGAGCCGCTGCCTGTGTAGCATTGGTAAGGCGCTGAGCCTCTGCTGCAGAGAGCACCTCGACGTATGCCGCTGGAAAGAGGCCAACTTGGCCGCGAGTGCTTTTGCCTTCCCACCAGCCCTCGCCCACATCGGTTCGCGTTACAGATAAGACCTCGCCTGTTGTAATAGATAATTCCGATGAGCCCGGCTCACCAGAGAAATCGTACATGGCGCGCACATAAGAAGTCATTGTGGCAAGAATTTAATACTTAAATTAATACGCGATTTTACTGTATGCACTTGCCATAAAATAAAGAAAAAAAATTTTTGGAGTTGCGTTGTGAGTCAGTATGTGTGAAGAATAGTAGGGCTGGCGCAACACAATTTTACGCTGTTGCATGCGATAAATGCGCATCGTATGAGTTACTGTTACCGATATACCGATAAACAGTGTTGGAAAACGTTTCATACTTTTTAGTGCTAATCAACTTGATGTTGCAATTTTTTGCAACTGCTTCGCCGACGCCGCTGTCATTTCCACATTATTTGTTAAACAATTGGAAAAGTGGCATAAAAAGAATAATTAATTGCTGCAATAAATCAAGCGAGTTGTCGATTATATTTTCCGTTTCTTGTTTTTCGTAATTCGTGCAGGCGCATAAGTTAACTTGGCCAAAACCAGCTAGTCAGCAATTCTGCCGGCGCGGTAGACGCTTTTTTTTTTGTGTGTCTGAGTTTATGTAAATTCTAAACGTGTGCAGCGGGTGAGCATGTAAGTAATTGCTAGCATTTAATTCTTTACTTTTTAAGTTTATAAAAATTATTGTCTAGTTTTAGCAATGGCGGATGTGGAAATCTACGACTCATCGGACTCGCAGCTAAGCTCCGATGAATACAGCCACGATGAAGACGACGACGCTTTAATGGATGCGGCTGTTAGCAAGCAGACGGCAGACGTCAAACCAGGCCTAGATTCACCGGCAAAATCTGGAAGCACTGCAGCAGCTGGCAAAGAAAAGCAGTCGGACGACTTGCCGCTGAAAAAACCGCCAGCAGATCGCGATCAAACTGATAGACAAATTAAACATCTGCAACAAAGCCGGAATTTGCACATTCATTATAAACGACGTAGTATTTTATGGTAGATATAGCATAGAGGCACTTTAATGCTTGATTTAATTGAGCTACAAATGTTGCTTTCAGGTATAATCAGCTGCATAAGAACAAGGGTCACTATTTGGAAAAACTTAAAAAATCGTTTCCCACCAAGCGGGCGCGAGCTGAATTTTTATTCAATTATTATAAGGATAAACAGAACAACACCGAGATGGCTTTGCAAAGTCCCCAGGAAATTAGACACCTACGTTCTCCAGAACTGATATGTCTGGATGATACAGAGAACGAAGAGTCACCTGAAAAGCCCGCCGAGACAAGTAAAGCACAAGAAGCCGTCACGCCGCGCATGGAAATTGCTACACCTGAAATACTAAGCCAGACTACAGAAGAGGCGACTTACAACGAAAATGGCACGGTGCTGGAAGAGTTCTTAACATTGAAAACTGCTATAGTGGAGCCAGACATAGAGCACCAGTCTACAATTGCAGTAAACTATGCTGCTCTTGAATTAAATTGTGTGCCAGCAGCTGCAGTTGCCATACCCGAACGCATGCCTTCGCCCAAGGCAAAGCAGTTGGATCCACCAGTAGCAGAACTAACTGAGACTCTCAAACGTCGCCGTTCCATTCCAACACCAGAAACAGCTGCAAATGAGCAATCTGCCAATGAGAAGCGCAACAAGACAACGCTTCATGAAGATATACAAATAATGCCAAATGAAATGCCAGCTGCACACCAGTCTGCACAGGAAGAGAATCCGCCTGTGGTACAGTTAACAACACCTAAGGCCACTCACATACAAACATTGCAGATAACTCCCCGAGACAATGTTGAGGCGTCCAACGCGCAATCATTTAAGCTAGGTTCGCCATTCTCTTTAGTGCCCACTATCAATGAGTTCTATGCACAGCCGAATCAGCATATGCAGGAGCTTGCCTCCTCCATGTCGTTCAGCTTAGACACGCCTAGCCCAGCAGTTGAACCCATGGAAATAGTCTATCCCAATGAAAAACTAGCTGCAGCGCAAGTCCAGACTCCAACTTCCGATTTCTTTGAGCCAAACTACTTGAAGAAGCCTATGCAAGCGCCTTTGGCTGCTCCAACTACGATAAATGTGCCGAACGTTGATCCTTGTGTGGCTGCTCCTGCAGTGCATGCTCAATTGCAGCAGCAGCAACAGCGTTCCAAGCCGCGCCCTGAGCCCGCATTCGGGCAGCCGCAAATTTCAATTAACTCTACTAAGCCCTCAACTGAACGCAATAGTGATGCTGAGTTTCATCAAAGGATTAACCTCGTATACTCGGAGTTGGATAACATTATGACCGACAAGGTGCGCACGGTTAAACCCGAATTAAAGGCTTATGCCGAAGAAAAGCAGCGCATTGAAATGGATATAAATTCGCTGGACGAATTGATAAACAAGAAGGAGGATGAGTACAACAGATTGTTGCATTTGCGTTGTGTCAAAGAGGAACTCCATGCACGCATTGAGCGGAAAGAGCGTATTTTAATTATGAAGGAAATATTGTCGCCCATGTTGAATAAGAATTGTAGCACTTCAGATCTCTATGAACTAGATACAATGCTGCTGAAAGAGCAAAACGCGCCCTTGCCATCGCTTTGTGGCACTTCTGCGATGGAGCAATTTATTAATAAAGTTGAACGCAATCAGGAAGATATTAGGACTTTTCGCAGGTAGGCCATATTTAAGATGAGGTATCATTATATATAGAAAGAGAAAACGAAAAATTTGTTATTGCATACTTTTCACATGGCGTTTGTCTGCCAACTTTGACAACGATGTTTGTTGTTCATTACAATTGCATAAACAAAAAACTGGTAGTTCTACCCTGACAAATCCGATGATACTTATATATTTGTTTTACGCTTAGTGCTGTGGGCTTATCGAATGCGGCTCCATCACGCGTTGAAGAGGAACGCTTCAGGCGCCACTCCTTTCAAGAAGCTCGTGCAGCTCCGCCATCGCTACCTATAGTAGGAGATCGAGCGAGCTATGGACGCCAGGGAGCTGTACGTGATGTACGTAGCCTGATCGAGGATTATCGACGAGAGCATCCCGAGGAGTTGCCTTTAGTGGGCAAACGCGCCAAAATGCAGCCACCACAGTCCAGGCAAGTCTCTGACACAGCTAATACCTTTAGTGATCTAACTAGTTTTGTTCCAAAGATATCAATCGA
The DNA here is from genome assembly GCA_035041775.1 of Chymomyza caudatula. Lineage (NCBI taxonomy): Eukaryota > Metazoa > Arthropoda > Insecta > Diptera > Drosophilidae > Chymomyza > Chymomyza caudatula. The sequence goes on from JAWNKW010000073.1 coordinate 27,285, forward strand.
TGTCCCAAGAGCCCAAGCATTTTGTCAATTCCATGCCGAATATAGCAGATGTTTCGGCTTCCTACGGCAATATGCAGGAGCCACTTCGTAATCGCAACTCATTAGATAATAATTTGGATTGTGAGTCCATGCTCAGACCCTTATACAATAGCAGCCCACTCGTGTCAGCCTATCGGCGCAATCAGCGAAAACGTGATGAAGAAACAAGCCAAGCTGTAAGTAACAAAAATCCAATCAGTCTGTTCATAAGCTAATGTTTTGTTTTCTCACAGCATTTAGACTCACATTCCGTGTACCGTATTGGAACGGATCTGGAAGAAGCATCGGGAGAACGCGCCACTCAAAACAATCGCAACAGCAACAGTAATTATATTAGCAATAAGCCACATCGTGGTTTGGCCACAACGAACGGTCCAAGGGAGCTGGAGCGCATTTGCCAGTATTGTAAACGCTATGAAGCTGAATTCATGTGCTCCGGCTGCCAGAATCAATCGTATTGCAGTCGCGAGTGTCAGGTGAGAAATGATTTTTGTTGAACCCACAACAAAAATAAACTAAAATAACAAATTTCTTTTGCACAGCTTCTCGACTGGGACAAGATACATTATAAAAATTGCCCAATCTAATAACATTTAAATAACACTCTGTGACATCCAAGGAACCAGCATGTAACAGCAACAACAACATCGAGCAAAAACAAACACACACTTAATATGCTACGTTTATATAAGTGCATTAATCATGAAATAAATTTGATGCAATTTAATATTTTAGGCATTGACTAACAGACTGTCAATTTTATAATTATAATAATTTATTTCACGACTAACTTCGCTTGTATAAACGCAGTGGCAGCATGAAACTCAAAACATAATAAGACACAAAAATATGACGGCGGCGGCATAGTTCCAAATCAGGCATTGAGATACAGCTACATAAGCTATACATATACCTATCACTATGAACTATGATAAACACTATATATAAGTATCCACATGGACATCATGGACTAGGATAACTAAATGAACAACATAATAACTATTTTTCATGTCACGCCACCAGTAATAGCACATACCTAAATATTATTGCAATAATACATAAATTCTTATCGTATATTTAGTATAAAATCATCTCTTCTTAATTCGCGTTTTGGGCAAAACCTAGGTTATGGTATCATCTTTAAAACAATACACTTAATGCATAGTCGTAATAATAATGGGTTGTAAACTATTTGTAGAAGTTGACGCATGTAATAATTTACTCAGTTTAACACAAAATCATTAAGAATGTGTCATCTTTAAGCCACGCAAATATATGTAGATTTATAATACTTAATTTTTATTTTAAAAAAAGATGGCACTCAGTTTTTTGTTTGTGTTGATTTAACTCGTTATCTTTGCTGTGTGTGAACCGACTTTGTTTATTGTTTAGTAGTTTCTATGAAGTAGTAAGGGTTTGCGTTTATTTGACCCACTATCTTCAACAAACAACTAACTAACTACTACAAATCAACTTGCTAACAAACAACTAGTCCAAAAGCAACTAGTTCAAAAACAACTACCATTGTGGCAATGTGCTAAGCAAGTTAAAGCAGGAAATTAACATACCTTTAAATAGTCTTTTTGTTCCGAAGTCTAAAAGTATACTCATGACAGGAGCAAAGACAATTTTTCGACTTTCCACCGACATGTCCTGGCGAATTACTTTATATTCTGTGAAAGTTCATCTAGTTCATCAAACTTTAGGTCCAGGTATTCTGCTTAGCTTCTGAAGGTAAACTATATGCGAAAGTAAAGCTGTAAAAACAAGTATCATCATGTTTCAGGATGGAAGTACATATCCTCAGACGCACCTCAGGCAGGTCAGCAGTATATAAAATGCAAAGTGCAGGACTCAGCACATGCCATTTGAATGCCCCAGGATTAATAGCAAATGTAGGAGAACAACTGGTGCCTCTAATTTTAACAGCAAATTTACAATCAGTAAGAGAGCTATCAACTTTTGACGTAAGTCCATTAGTTCATACTCTGTCAAGAGCTTGTATATGCTTGGATATCAATCAAGATCATCATCAATCTGGTTATGCGAAATAAGTTTTTTGTCATCAAATATGTCGAAAATCCATCTCGCAGCTCGCAAACCATCGGTACACAAAATAGCAAACTCAACGTCAGTATCTGGCTTACCAGGTTTAGATATCATGGAAACCATTGCCGCCAAATCACCACCAATCAATAATAAATAATTTTCAAATTTAAAGTTTAAATCAGCACTAATGCTATGTAGGTACTAGAGATAAGCAGCAAACCGTATTGGTACTGTAATATGAAATAACTCAACACTTGCTTGGGATCTTACAATCTTAGGACAGCATGTCTTCCTTATAAAATACGAACGCTTTCTTTTATATATCGTGAATAAGCAACTCTGGGCTTGTTAGATCGAATCTGAAATTTGCAAGCATAGTATTTTTAGCGTAAAAATACTTAGAACGTGCAGCTAGTTTACCTCTGGGAACAAATGGAATTGAACCGTGAAAATTTTCGGTTATTCATCGCAATAAGATTGATTTTGAAATATTCAAATTTTGGTGGCGTCATTAATGAACAGCCCCTTTACAAGATCATAACAACCCTGCAGTATGAAAAGTGGGTGTAATACTAAGTCTCTATGCACCAGTAAGTAGTTTTTTCGGTAATGCAGCATTGAGTATGAAAGGTTGCGCTGCGCACGAATTCAGTATCCACCCTATAAGTAGATGTGTGGCTAGTACATTCATAATGATGTATAGCGTATGAAAGTTGAAAGTGCGCAGGAATTCAGTATTCACCAATCTACATACCCGGTAAGTAGGTCTGTAGGTAGTGCATTAGTAATGCTCAAGCGGCTTAAGAACAATAAAGCTGCTGGCGCTGATGCCCTGCCCGTAAGGCTGTTCAATACTGGCAGCACTGATTGGGTAGGATGCATGCACCAACTCTTTCGTCCTGCCCTCATTAAAGGATCACCACAAGTGGCGCTTCAGTCAACGTGGTGTCAGTCTTCTTTCTATCGATTGCGTTGATTGTGAGTTATTAAAGTAATTCACGAAAGCACTAATGAAATCTTATCAGTGCGGCCTGGTACGTCCACCATTGTGACGACGTTCGAAAAAGACGCATAAATACCAAATCATCACTAACTATCTCTTTGTCGAAAGATCGCGTAAATGTCTGAGTTGGGTGTCACTAAAATTAGATGCGACTTTTTAGAATGACGTTGAGCAATACGCGCAGCTTCATAAAGGAGGGAAAGGACTTTTCCAAAACATTTGATACCGTGCGAGGCTTCAGACAAGACGTCGCTTTCTACTACCAATGCTGCAACTTTGTGATGAAGGAAGTGTTGAAAAAGGATGGAGTACATCCGAACGAAACGCTTAGGATATTGACACCAAGCTAGATGTTACCTTACGATTATTGAAAGAGGATCTGCTGGTGGGTGTGATAGTACATGAGCGCAAGAGAAAGTATATGTTTCGGTGGGACCCTTAGATTGTTGTTAAAAACTATATTTTTGATGTTTTCACGGATTTCGTCTACCATATCTGACCATTGTCACAACAAAAAGTGATGGCAGCATGGTAATCTCGAATCAAGCGGAGAATCATCGATGCTACTTTGGTCTTAGAAGCAAATGTGTTGTAAAGAGCACTCTCGCCGTAAGATCTTTAGCCCTTTACGCGTTGGCTACGACTACCGCGTTGAAGGAAGACGTAAAGGGTAGACCGTAAAGAACGCATTAGTTTCCTTTGGAGAAGGTGTGATCACCATTAGGCCGTAATCCAGTAACGGTAAACCAACCCACCAGGCAAACTTAATATACAAAACAATGTTCTTACCAATACGAACAGCTTAGAAGAATACGACTCCTAAAAGCATTAAATCGGATTGGTTCTTTGGTTGTTTATATCCCTAATCCCCTAGGGAAATCGCTATAGATGAAATAATGGCTAATAAATCAAACAAAACTACCGTTAATTGTCGAACTTAATTTTAATTCCACGTACTACTCCGAAACTTACACAACAATTTTATCTCATTTATATGCATATGCAATGGCTGCCGTCTGCCCCATTTGCCGCGTCTCAGGAACATGGCGCGCAGCTTGCGCTTACAATGCAATTTGAATTTCAGATTGGGACTCCAAGCGGCTTCTGCGGCTGCAATGCTCGTCACACATTTATAGGCATAACGCCACCAAATGCGGCTGTTCTGCTTAGCGCTATGCTGCAATTGGAGGCATCATAAAATGTTATGACCATAACTTTTGCTAGGGCCAGATTTAATGGCTTACCATATAGATGGGTAAGACGTAGAAGCGTTGGCACTCGCGACGTCGAAAATTGAACGCTATGGGATGCCTGTGCGTAGTCGATACCTTGGTCAGGTGGCAGCGTATGGAACTGGCCAGTGTGGGCATTTGCAGGCGGGCCAACTGTGAACGAAAGCAAACGAAAGGCAATATACAACAATTTTATGCAGACAGTCGGGACGGTGCCCGACAGTGGGATACCCTGTACCCATTATTTCCATGAAAATCAAATTTCATTCAGGATGGTCCGGAAAAAGTTCAAAACTGTTTGGTGTATAAGCCTAACGTACCACATTTGGTTAACATAAATGTTAACTTTGACATTTCTGTAAAAAGTGAAATTCTGTTACAGTTCATAAGAGAGGGGACCTAAAATTGGCACATTATTAGCTATATCTTCTAAAGTTCTTACCCGATATGAATCATTTTTACACTACACATGCACAGTAATAGTGTGCATAACTCTGCTGAGTTTCAATTGTCTAGCTTTTATGGTGTGGGTTAAAACCGCTAAAAATCTGTCACGGGGGAAGGGGGTGAGATATCGACATAATTTGACAAACTTGCCCTGAATAGGTATAATGCGCATCTTTTGGTGAAAAAATTGTTGCTCTAGCTCTTATAGTCTCCGTTAACGGTGCGACAACACGGACAGACAGACAGACAGACATATCTATATCGCCTATTGCTCCCGAACATTTTTGCCCATGGAACATATAGTCTGCCACACCTCCTTCTGACATTGCACAAATCTATAATACCCTTTGACACTATGTGTACAGGGTATAATTACTAAGTTTCTTGAACAATTGAAAATGAAATATTTTTTTGAAATAAACTATTTAACTACTTAATATGCATCAAATGTTTGAAATGCGCTCCCAAATTTGGCTTGCAAATAAGCTGAAGAATTTTTACAATCGCTTGCGCTTTGCTTTGTTTGCAGCGCAGCTGGCCGGAGTTGTTGTTGTAAATCGGGCGGACACTCGATGTCGAACGGACGGACAGCCGGCCCTGAACTTGCTTATCAAAGCGAGTCGGTGCGTTGTCGAGTTATTATTATTATTATATTGTTTACATAATTACTGTAAAAATTACAGTTGAGCTCTATTGAGAATTGTAAATTGTTTTTAAATGGGCTTTTATGTGGTTTGAGCAAACTCAAAGTGACAGCCGGCCAAGTTGAATGCAATTAAATCCGCTTATCAGTTTAGAGCTATACTCAAATTAGCACCCAACCCCAGTGTGCGTCCTCGACGGTTTGTTGTTGCTGTTGTCGATGATTCTTCTCTGTTGTTGTTATAGCTGGCGCTGCGTCATTATTAAACATTTTTTTACAAGCCGCTAACATTCAGAAATTGTTGCTAATTAGCTGAACCGAACGCGCGTTCGGTACGCCGGCGCAACGTACCTTAAAAGCAAACGCGCTCACACTCACCCACCTAGGCTATACCTAGTACATAGTGCTATCTACAGCCCGAACACGTCAACTGCAGCGCGGTGAGGAGTCTAGGTGTGGTATCTAATAAAATATATGTATATACATATATATACCATACCTATATGTGTGGCTAAAGCTGTGCACACTGTCGTCATGCAGTGAATGTCAAGCAATGCTTGAATGGTTTCGCTAATCACGCAGAAATTCACATCTTGGGAGATACTTAATCGATTGAGTACAGCATAACTTTTGACTTTTCGGAGCTTGGATATGGTTAAAAGCCATTCAAATACATTTTGTGGTTTTCGATATACAGTAGATATCGCTTATATGCCATAGCGAAAATGCAGCGCAGTTTTTGCTTATAAGTTATAATTCCATATGAGTGATAATCGGATATATGCAAATTATATATAAAAAAGCGATATTCGATAACAGTAGATATCGCATATGCCACAGCGAAAATGCGGCGTAGTAACAGTAGGTATCGCATATATGCCATAGCGAAAATGCAGAGCTGTTTTTGCATATAAGCGATAGTTTTATATAAGTACGCAAAATATATATGCAAAATATATATAAAAAAACGATAATCGGTAGCATTAGATATCGTATATATACCATAGCGAAAATGCGCCGCTGTTTTTGCATATAAGCGATAATCGAATATATGCAAAATATATATAAAAAAAGCCATAATCGGTAACAGTAGATATCACATATATGTCATACCGAAAATGCAGCGCAGTTTTTGCATACAAGCGATAATTTCATATGTGATAATCGGATATATGCAATATATATTAACAAAAAACAATAATCGGTAACATTAGATATCACATACATGCCATAGCGAAATTGCAGCGCAGTTGTTGCATGAATCTTGTAATAAAATATATAAGTGATAATCAAATATACGAAAAATATTTCATATAAGCGATAATCGTTTGTCAGCTACATTAGCGTATTTTATTTAGAGTGGCTAATTTTTGTTTTGAATATAAATTAACACGATGCATTTATGTGAAATTACTTGTTTCTGTATTGACGCTAAGCAAAGTTTTGCATATAACCGATAACATTTGTACCAAAAGCGTATCAATGAAACACCTGACCGATTGCATACATGCAATAATTGCAACAAAGCGATTTTCATATAAAAGACTATGAAAATTACCCGCAAAATGCACTGAAACTAGTTTTCTTGCATACAAGCAATAATTCCATATAAACGATTCGTCATATAAGCTATATGTACTGTAATTACTTTAGAAGAAATAATAAATGACTTAGGTCACTGCCCTGTAATCCAAAATCGTGTTAAGTTGGACCAAAACTGGCTAAGGGACATTGAATCGATATTTAATTACCGTAGAAACTGAGTTACATGTTTTGTCACGTTCGAATATTTTTTTACCAAAGTGATATTAGTTAAAGTAGCGAAAGAAATAAAGAAGTTTTAAGCTGACTTTTATTCCACGTCATGCGCGACGCCATGGAAATATCTAACCTATATCTAATATCAATTTGAAACTGTTTAAAACTCTTTCTCTATAAAGTATATTATTGTAAGTTTAAAAAGCAGTTTCGCCAGCAAGGATGGTCACGAAAACAAGTTGCATGTTTTGTCACGTTCGAATCTTATTTTTTTGTGTGTTTCAAGTTCACCACAAAGTATAGTGCTACCAAAGTGTTATTAGATAAAGTAGCGAAAGAAACGTGTCAGAAAGAAACAGTTCGACACTATGGAAAAACCCATATCTAATATACAATTGAAACTGTTTAAAACTCTTTCGCTATATATATTATTATATTTAAAATTCGTAAAATCCGATGGATTTTAAAGCGCAATCGTTTTGAAACTTGTGTAAAGCAATTTCGTAATAAAAGTAACTTAATAACTTAGCTGTACCCTGTAACTCATTTATGGTCTCTACTAACAAAGTATTACCCTAAGCTGCTCTCTAGTTGGAATCACTAGTTCTCACACCATAATGCACAAACATTATTATAGCTCATTAAAGCTCTGTGATAGTTTTGCATGACGGTGTGATCGTAACTGCTAAATACGAAATCCGACGCTTCGATTCGAGCGATTTGTGTGCGCTTTTTCGTAAATAGTATTATTTGTAGTAGTTGTTTATGTATGTGCGTGCCGAGCTGCGTTTTAGTGTGTGTGTTTGTGTTTGTTTGCGTTTGTGCGACGCGTCCGGACGGACTCTATCTGGCTGCTATATCTGCTGAACGTTCTATATGTTGTACTATATGATTCAGCCCAGCGAGTGTACACAAAACAACTCCCACCACAATGAGTGGCGCTGTGTTCCGATCTCTCCGTCTCTGTTCCCGTTCGTTTCGTGTCAATTCGCTTGTCGAAGTGTTGTCATTGTTGTTGTTTTTGCTGTTGGTCTTGCAAGTAAAATTCATGTTAATGAATGTTAATTTATACATTTGTAAGAATCTAAAATCTGTTTTTCCATACAACAATTATTGAACGCGTAAACCGCTTGACGCAGGGGTCAGTTGTGGAGGGGGTTCGTACGGTTCGGTCTAGCGAGAGTGCGCGCGCGAATTATTTTTGAAACAAAACGTCAAACGCAGCGAAAGGTAACAGTCGTTGATGGTTCGTCGCGGCGCGCACAACGTTCGGTTGGTTTGACACAATGGATGCGGATTTTGTCAATAAATACAACCAGGTGTTGAATCGACTTAAGCAAGTGGAGAACTTTGATGGTACTGATCCCGGCAAATTGCCGCTATTTCTGAGCAAAATTGAGGCTATTATACCGGCCATTAATAGCTTCGATGAATATTATAAAGCTCAGTTAATTGCACACATAAAAAACAAATGCACGGATCGTGCTCGTGAGGCGGTCTTTATGCGCCAGCTGAGCGCTCCAGCAGCTGGCACGGGTAATGGTATGGCCAATAAGGCCGAATCTTGGCATAAGCTTAAGGAGCAGCTGTTGCACAGCTATGCGGAACGTGAGTCCAGCTATACGCTCATACACAAGCTGCGCACCAGCGTGCTGGACTCCAATATAGAGCTGTATTATCAGAAGTTGGCCAAGCTGAAGCAGCGTTTGCTCAATCGCAAATTAACCCACAATGATACGCTGTACTCTCTGGAGGATATAGAGCGCATATCGCTGCAAGTATTTCGTGATCATTTACCCGAACCCACGCACTCCATGATATTGCGACGCAATCCCAAAAGCATGGAGGAGGCTTACCGTTATATAGTGGAGGTACAACAGCAGTTTTATACGCAAAGCGGACCCTTGGGCGGCGAAGGCAGCGCCACATTCAGCACCAGTCACAAGCAAACATTTGGCAAGAGTGGCAGTGCTCTGGGCTTGGGCATAGGCGGCGTGGGCGTGGGTGTGGGTCTGGCCTCGGGCGGCTTTGCATATAGCAAGCAAAGCGCGGACAAAGGTCTGGCTGCCACTCAAGGCTATTTGCAGTACCAACAGCAGAAGCCCAGCAAAAGTGGCCATTACTTTGGTGCAGCTGGTGCAGCAACAGTGGGCGCTGGCAAAACCAATCCCATGTTCAAGAGCTCTGGAAATCCCACTTTTAGAAATAGCTATAAAAGTGACAACAACTCCAGCGGCAGCAGCAGCAGTCAAAAGTTAGATAAAACCAAGCTCAAGGAAGCCAAGTCCAAGGATTTTCAGCGCAAGGATGCGAAAACGAATAGCAGCGCCTGGCGCAAGTAGTTAAATTTTGGTGTACAGCAAAGTCTTACACTGAGATCAATTTTAAGTGCAATGAACCTTAAGCCTTGTTTGTATTATAGATTAGCGTTATAAGATTGATTTATGCAAAAATTGGCATAGGTTCCATATAGTTATGAAAGTGAGTTACGTTCAAAAACCGTCAGTTTCGTTTAGTAGTATAGTTTAGGGTGCAATCACTTAAGTAGGCTATGAAAAACCATATAAATTGCAGCTTTCGATTTGCCAGTAAACCAGTGTAAATGGGTTCTAAACGTACTTCACTTTTTTGCTTCAAATTTCAATTCGCTCCAATCAATTCTTCCATTTGTTGCACTCTAATCTATCCCCGTCTAAGCGGGTCAGCCTGAGTGTCATGTCTAACTTTGTATCTAGGTTTTAGTCATAGCCCATGACCAATATGAGCTAAGCCGAGCGCATGACCTAATCCCCTTTTTGCTGTGACTAAGGCAACAAGCTGCATGCTAATTACCCACCCCACTAACCGTGCGGCTAGGCTAGCAATCAGATGGATTGGGTGCCCCCGCTGCTGCTGCTGCTGATGATGACTGGATCAACGGCACGTTTACACTATGATTATATACACCATATAAACGATGCATGCTAATTATACCTCTTAAGCTTAATGTACATAAGGCAGTCCAAATAATGTTTACTCAATAAAGTGCAAAGTCCATGAGATAGAAAAACTACTCACCACTTGACTGGCATTGGAATGCGACGCAGACTTTCGATGATCATAGCCGGAATCCAAAAGCTGTGGCTCGATGTGCTCCTGTACCTTGACCGCTTTAGGTTTGGTTGATTTCTCTTTTTCAGGATTGCCAAAGAGACCCCTACGCTCGGCCATGCGTATGAGATATTTCTCGTTAAGATGCGTCAGCGACTTGCGACGCACAAGTGATAGAAAGCTGCCTGTAGTCTGCTGTTTAATGCAGTTATCCTGATTAATGCATATATCCGGCACGGTATCTAACATAAACTCATCTATATCGGGCGTAACTATCAGATCTATGCTGTTCACACGCTTGGCAGGCTCTACGGGCGGCAGTTCACCTGGCTTGTTGGCTATATCAGCCTGCGACTTGCGCTTGTCATCAGCGGAGAGCTTATCTTTTTTGCGCGGCGAATCCTTGCTCATGGCTGCTGAGGGTATGTTAGCTGCTTCCAATTCGGCCAAGGCTTCCAGCCGCTTCATTTCCTTATAGGCCTGGCGATGCTTATCCAGCGCCAACTTATTGATGATCTTTACTACGTAATCCACCATGTCCTCGTTTTCGGTACTAACTATGGAGTGCGTTTGATAGAGCACAAACTGTATCTGTGGCCGTGACATGGACTTGGTCAGCGTGAGCAATTGTTCTTCCAAAATTAAGCCAACACGCTGTCTGCCCTCATCGCTGACCTCGGACTCAGTAAGCACTTCTAGCATGCTGAGATCACCACCACGTGAGCATATAAGATCAATGGGATCGGAGATGGCGCTGAACGAATTAGGCGGTGTAGCAAAGACACCAACGACAGAGCGAAAGCGATTCGATTCCGTGGGAATGGAGGTGAAAGCATCGCCAAACAAACGTATGTTATTGACACCTATAGTTTCCATATAGCGACGATATTCCTTGAGAGAGGCGCCAGCTCCATAGACATAGAAATTGTTAACGCGATTGACGGAGTAGAAGAGTGCGGCCAAATAGGCTGTGGAGCGCGGCGAGTCTATGTGGGTTTGCAGTATATCACCATCCAGCTCAAAGTAGTCCATTAGCGTGGACATAATTGCGGGTCCAAAACAAAAGTTTTTATCCTAGACAAACGAAAAAAGGCTAACAAATAGCAAAGCTACCTAGGATAGCTCTGCCAACATACCTGCATAATAAAGTAATGTTTCGTCATCAGTCGTGACTTGGTAAACTCGCCGCGATCCTTGGGTATGCAGGATATAAGCAATGGACAAATGTTGTCCCATTTACAATGCTGCTCTACTAGAGGTTTCTCATCATCAGCACCATGCACCGTAAAGCCCATTTCAATGAGTAATTTGTTCGCTTCCGCTTTATCGCTAGAAGCTCAGTATTCAGTATTTATCCACAAAATTAGAGAAACTTGACTTACTTACCGTACGAGGAAAGGGTTTATCCAGCCTGTTACCACAGGGTTAGCAGCGGCTATGGCTACCTTTTCATTTTGCAGGTGAATAGGCAGAAGCTGGGAGAGTCTCAAAGCTCCTAAACTTATACGCATGCGTGAAATGGAAGCGGCAAGTCGTACCCTGTGTTGCCACAATACAGCAGCCAGTTCTGAAATGAGTGGCTAATGAGTGGTAAAGCTCTAAACTAGAAGTTGTTAGAGATTTTTGCATCATCCTTTCAGAAGTTACGTTTTCAAACTATCTCTTATAATAGTTTAATCCTATGTTAAAGTAGACCTACCTGTCACTTCGCAGTCTTTGTAGAGCTGACATTGTAGCATATGATCCTCAGCGTTTCGATGCTGAAACTGACGATCGTACAGCTCAAATAATACGAGCCATGAGCGCTGCTCATCGCCGACGTACTTAATGAACAGGGATTAAGATACAAATTCGGTAAAATATGGGCTGACTAGGCTTACCTGTGGATACCTTACGTAAAAGCCTACATCGCTCAAGGCATTGGATAAAACCACCTTATCTAAAAGTTACGACAAGTTTTTATTGCTAGCATTACAAGCCTTGGCTACCACTCACAGCGAAACACATCGTAGATTAAGGAGTAGGCCAGCCGCATGTCGTGCTCGTTCTGAAAGTTCACATTGATGGGCGGTTTACGCAGCAGCTTAGCCGCATTCGCTATGGTCGGCAGTGTCCAACGTGAACCAGCTTTCAGCCTAACCCTGACCGTGGTGGGATGGCAGTACTTTAGGATGCGACTGCGTCGTCCATTGGGACTGGTGCTCGGCGAAAGAAACTTAATAATGCGTTGGACATCGAACACTGGCTTATTCTTTTTGTCAATATCCTGCAGCGATAGTGTCTTATCGCCCGACTCATTGACCTGACGCTGTATCTCCAGCAGCAGGTAATACATCTTGTCCTGCCACTCCTCATCACTGGGCAGATAAATGTTTTTGATTTTCTTAAGCTGCTTCACTTGCTCCTTAAATATAGCCGGATAGACCGAAAATATATCCGCTAGACTGAGAAAAAAGAGCTGATTGGACATGTCGATTTGAAGGCAGCACAACAACCGCGCGCTTGAACTGAACAGCAGCAACTGATGCGCTCCTTGGCTGGGACACTGCCTTGACAGTCAGTCAGTCAGATGGCGTGCCATCTCGCACATGCAATGACAATGACAACTGCTGATTTTCATTTCCATTTCATTCCGTTCGTGCTTAACACCAATTCAATGGGTATGCGAATTGACTGTTACTCTGCTGGGCTTATCTATCTTGCGCCCCTTATTGGGCCCCTTCTGTCAGCGCATACAATGTGCATGCCACAAAGGACAAGCGATTCGTTCGGTTTACGCTTGAGTAGGGCGGTACAACTATCACACTTACCTTTTATTTTTTTACGGTTTTTGCACGAGGCAATAAATTTTGTTTGCCATATTATTCAAAAGTTCGCTCGCATGATTCGCTTTGATTGGAATTTTGCGCCTCGGCTCAATAAATTGCAAAATGTCACAGCCCCGATGACAACAACAATAATGGAAAAACAACACTAATAGCATATTGACAACAACAACAACAACAAAAAACAACAAGTGGCTGCGTGCAATTCTTGCACGGTGTTTCGTTTGATTAAGCAGCCCCAATTTGGGCGCCGCTGTTACTGCCAACCATTAGACTTTGATTAATGGCTCTAACTAGTTAACAAGCATTCGGTCTAACATAGAATTAGTTGTCGATTATCTGGCGCTCTTCTTTTGCAAATCGCTGTCAATACATTTAGCATTTCCATATGGCACACGCGGCGTATTAGTAATTTTTTTTATATTGGCCTAGGTCAAATATCGAGCAGTCAAACATGCTTTTACTCTAACTACAGGGCAGCGTGTCGCGTCTATTGGAGCGAATTGAATTGAATGTCAATTTGATTGGCATATTTGGGTGAATATTTTTAGCATTCTGCCCTTGAATAATTTTGGGGTCATTTTGGGTGTCTATGGATGGTGCAAATTTGGCAGTGGTATAACTTACAAGCGTGCAACTTCCGTCGTATTTATATATAAATAAATAATGTTAAGCTGGTTTTCAAACTCATTTCGTGCGGTTGCTATCTATGGCGCACGGAGCAGTGTTATAGCCATGACCTGTAGCACTCCAAAAAGTATACTTCGTGCGCACCGCCAACTTTCATACTTAATGCTGCATTCACAAAGATGTACTTACCGATCTACTAACTTAGTTCGGTGCATTGAGTACGGTGCAGGGTGCATAAAGTGAGTTGTCCGCATGATGTATCTTAGAACTTCCACTATAGCTGAAATAAGTTATTTTACTCGATGGATTCTTGTTTACAAAAATGCCTCAAGAAATAGATGTAATGCAGCAAACAGAGTGTAGATCGGAATATTTCACAAGATCTTAGGTTCTTAAAGGGAAACAATTCTTTCAATTCGCAAGATGTATGGTAGAAAACGTAGCCGTTTCCAGAGTACGAAATGGCACCCTATGTTGTTATTTTCATGCTCTTCCTTTACGAAAGGGAATCAATCAATTATGAAACCAATTAAACGTTATTGCTTGTATAGAAATATTCGCCTTTATACTGAAAAATATATAGATGGTAATCGAAAAAGCATTCGTTTCAGTTAATCTGCATTTAAAGATATTTTAATGAGTTGACTTCTTATGAATGGACAAATTTGTGTCGAGATTGTAATATTACCGTGTTTAAGAGGCTTGGTATAGATATGGACGAAAATAAGTGAACCCAATCACTTTTATTTATCGATCGCTTGATTGCCAATTTTCACAATTCCAATTACACTACTCAACACGATTTCATATTCAAGAACTCTGATGATTGATCATGTTTAAACAACCTGCCCTCAATATTGCTTCATACTCAGTTTTTTGCGGTCACCCTCAGGTTTAAAGAATTTCGCGAATATCGGTATTTTTGAAAGGATTCCACTTAAACCGCTATATCTCTATTTTCAATTGAATAATCATCTTAATTCTTTGTTATTTAAAGCTAATGAATGCCACTGCAATCCTTTCAAAGACTACTTTTCGATTTGACCCATGAGTTTTTGGCCACAAGACTCAAGTCACTCGGAGCGTTATTGAGGAAAGGTAGTTTTAAAATGATCACCCATTAGAGTGTACGCCTAGGAGGTACATTCTTTTTCTCGCCAGTGCGTCGCACTCGAGCACGAGCAGATGACGCGACGACTCCTCCTCCTGTTCACAGAACCTACAGGTGTTAGAGCTGGTGATATCCTGCTTGCTCAAGTGTCCCTTCAGTCTGCAGTGTCCAGCGGTTAGGCTAGTCAGAATTCTGAGTTAGTTCTTGCTTAGTTGTACAATTTTTTGAATCTATTAGAGTTGTAGAAGTTAAGCAGCTGTTGCGCCTGTCTGAGTCCTCATGTGCTCATCCAGCCTGCGGTTCTTCTGTCTTTCCTCTTCTCTTAGTAGCTGTTTAACCGTATGTCTTTCAATGCCACAAAATGGCTCTAGTCCCATTAACAAGTATGTTGCGACCGGATACCCACCAAGTTTCAGTTTGTTGCTTCTTTCCAGAAGATCCAGTTTGGCTCGAGTTTCCCTAACCAGCTTGGAGTTCCTTCTCGTTCCTGCGAACGATTTGATTGCGGTATATTGGTAATTATAATACTCCAGCTCAAAAGACGCTTGTGTGTATAGATTCAGAGAGGTATATCCGGGGTCCTGCAACATCGAGTCCGGTGCTTTCATTTGTCAGAGAACCGTCCGTGTACCAAACTATGGTATGCCTTTTCATAGGATGCATCAACTCTAAGGTTCTCTTTGCCTGTTTGTTACTTATAATGGTACCTAAATTCCGCATGAAATAGTATTCGATGGCCATTTAATTCCTGGATTGTTAATGTACACTCGGGAGTGTTCCACGAACTAGACGGGCCGTAAATTTAATTTCCCTTGAGAAATGCGAGGATCAAAAGCAATCATGTTATTATTAAAACCATGTTCTAATATCGTGGACGTAATCGTAATCATGACTATCGAATATAACCGTAAAATAAACCGATATACATTCTCTGTTAAAGAAATTGCTCTGCTTTGAAGAAACTATAGGCTAAGCAAAGAGCATGAGAGCAATATAGTGGAAACCTTGGCTGTTTCACTACATTGACTTGCTTAAGTTTAGCCTACGAATGAGTCGGTCTAAGAGAGAGATCAACACAAGCAACTTAACAAGACTCATTTCAGCAAAAATTTAGGCTAGAGCTGCAGAACTATCGATAGTAATATCAAGGTATCGAATTTTGTCCTTTGTGTTTTACTATCGATAGTTTAAAGACGCATTCCGGCGTCGTCAGTTCTGAATTTTTTCAACACACGCTTAGCTGTTTTTGCTGTTTAGCTCAAAGGGCATTCAATTTGAAAGTGGAATCACCGTTAAAGTCTAAATTTTTGCTGAAATGCATCTCAAAGACAGTTTATGTGTGAGGCAGCTTGTGTTGCTGTCTCTGGGAAAGAGAAAAAGCAAAAAAAAACGACACTGTCTTTGAAATTGGCGCATTTCAGCAAGTCGACTCAATGTAACGGCCAAGGAATCCACTCTATAATATGTCATGCTCTTTGGGCTTAGATAAGGAAAGTAGGAAGGAACAAAAATGATACTATCGATAGTATGGAATATGTTTCCCGAAACTATCGAATTGAGAAACCCAACCAATGTACGACTTTCAATATAAATTTGGAATTTGATTAATATCAAGACTTATCTTTATTATACGATTCAAAATCTAGGAACTTGGTTTTTTAAATATAATTGAGAGCATGGGAGTTTCTTTAATAGATTGCTAATACGCGTGTTACACGAAGAGAGATGTACAAGCGACCGTTTGTAGGCACGGTAATATCGCCTGCAACCCCATGCGATTTGTTTCATATAAGATTAGATGAGATTTGTAGTGGGTGCGACAGTCCTAGCACTCAGGCAGCCTTGCCCATTCGTAGATCGTAAAAAAATAATATGAAATTAGAGAATTTCTATTTACATACTGATAATTATACTTTTATTAGGGTCACGTCGCCGTCACTAATGACCGTCTGCATATCATCAGTAGGCAGGCGACCGACGAAGATGCACCCTTATCCCAGGCAGATATGAATGAATGCACAAGATAAGGATGGATCTAGAGGTACCGTAGACTAAGATAGCAGTAAGTTAGAGATAAGAGTTTGACTATAAATAAAGTTCTCGAACTATCGACAGTGTTCATTGCTCCACTAAACCGTGCCGTGTCATGTTTCGTCTTATTTTAACCGCTTCATTTGCCTAGGTTGTTCACGGAGAGTGAACTCGTAACACAGGAAGTGCTTCGTGGAGTCGGCTTCTTCAAGACAGGCTGCGCAAGTTGGGCCGTCAACGAGGCCCATATTGACCAACTGTATTGTGACACGTGATTAATCCAAAATCTTTCTTCTGACGAAGTAGATCTGGAGACCTTTGGCTTGGGTTCTTTCATGAAGTATTTCGTTACGCGGCATCCAGTGGTGGATATCCAGCGTTCCTTATTCTACTAAGTAATCTACTTGTCGCTTGAGTTTTCATCAGGATGCCAACCAGCACCAGCCCATCTTTCGTTTTGGTACCGTCTGTGTACCGACATGTGTTCTGAGTTGCTCTGTAAGAGATTTTTTCTCACTTGAAAATGAAATGAAAACCGCTCTAGAGATTTCTGTCACACTCTTGCATAAACGTATTGACATCAAAACTACCAACAATTTTGAGCTTTCTTCAAGCACAACTTCTTGAAGATTGTATGATCTTGGGAAAATGAAAAAATGTTCATCCTTTTTTTTTTTATTAAGAAGCATATTTATTATATATAAGATGTATGTAATACAATAATGTTTTTTTGTTTTCCGATTTTTTATGTGGTTTTTTGTTTTCTTTTATCAATTTTTTATCCATTTTATAATCATATAAAACACTGAGCTACAATACAAATATTGTGATAAAAACTTACAACATAACCTTTAATACATAAAAATACTTGCGTAGTCTACAAATCGTATCATTATAAGAGATTTTGCTTGCCGTATCTGATCTGCCGTTATTTATCTTTCTTTTCTCTATTCTAACGGTTGCACGTTTTTTATCATTTTTTTTTTGTGTTTCTTTTTGTTTTCACTTTCGTCGCGCCTCATCAAACATGGCGCCTTTTTCGGTTGGTTTCAGTTGAGATTACCCTATTAAAAGTTTTGTTTTTCTTTCTATATTTTTATTGATTTCGTCTGCTTTTCCTTCTTTCACTTTTCTTTTCTTTTGTTTTCTTCTTTTTGTTTTGTTTTTTGTATTTATGCTCATGTTGGTGTAGAATGGCTTGAATGTATGGAGCGTCAGTGTTGCAGTTGTTGTTGTTGAAGTACAGTTGATACAAAGGCAACGAAAAACCGTGGAAAACAAAAGGCATATTATGGTGGCGCAATCCACGTGAGAGTTGTGGAGCGGGATCTTGGTCAGCGCTTGAGAGAAGGGCGCCAATAATTTGCTTGAATTCGATTTTCTTTTTAAATTTATGATTTGTTCTACGTTTGATGATTTTTGTTTTTGTTTTTTGCAGCGTTAATTAGAATAGAAATTATGTTTTTATATTTATTTATATATTTATATATGTATAATTAAAAAATATAAAGAACATAATCGACAAATATTAAATTCAAAAACAAAATGTAAATTTTGTTCGTTTGGACGTACCAAAAAGGGTTAGCTAAATATTTTGTTCATTTTTTTATTTTTTATATGTATGTACTATATTTTTTACCGAGTATTTTTTTTGGTTCGAATTTTGTTTGGAATCCTAACAATAGGCATAAAAACATATAACGCTGAGCATTTCATACGAAACAAAAAGTATGCGAAAAATTATAATAGACTTGTAATAATTTTTAGAAAAAAACCAACATACAATTTTTAATGTCGTTTCTTTTTGTTTTTTTTTTTATACAAATGTTTATGTATAGGGGGCGTATATAATTATAAGTAATAAAGAAAGTTTTCTTTACGTTTTGTTATTTAATTATTTGCACACATGAATAAAAAATTACTATTTGCAATCATATATTTATAAAAAATAAACTTAATTACTTTCAGCGTCCGTCCGTCCTCTAGCTATCGTCATCATCATCCTTGCATTCTGCCCTTATCATCCGTCATCCTTATCATCAGCGACATTGTCATTATAATTACTACATATATATCATCATCATCTTTCATAATTTTTCCCCAAATTACTTTAAGCTTAATAAATTTTGGAAGAGTAAACAATACCATCGCGTTACAATGCTTGCTGCTTATGCTGTGTATGTGGTGTGTGTGTGTGGTGTGTGTGGTGTGTGTATGCTTACATGGCTGTATGTGTGTGTGAGTGTATAATATAGATTGGATTGTGTTTTTCTTTTAATGAAAACTAATGGTTAATGCGTATTGTATGTTGCTCTACACCTTGCTCACTTTTCTTTACGTGAATTCTTCTCTTCATTTCATTTTGTTGAGTTCTTTAACTAATTTTTATAAATTTTTTTTGTTTCTTCTTAATATTTATACGTATAAACTTTTATAATTTTATACTAAATGTTTTCTCTTTTCATTTGTTTTCTTGTAATACAAACATCATTGTGTGTATATATATAAAAAAAGATGTCCAAAGTTTTTACGTTACGTTATTGTATATACGTTTTTTTTTTTTTTTAGTTTTTCTTGATTTTTAAGTGGATCTTTCTTAAAGTTGCAGTTTTGTTGTTTCGACTGCCTGTGTTTGCTTTACAGTTGTCCTTTGTTTTTTTTTTAAATGAATGCTTGATTTTTAGCTGTTGTTGATTTCGTTTGAATGCTTATATGTGAGCGCAGCGCTTAGCTATATAGCGCTTTACTATATAGTATGTACTATGTTTATATATATATATATATATATATATATATATGTATGTGGGTGTGTGAGTGTTCCTTTATATATAACTAACGGCGCTTTACTTTGTCTCCTCCTTCTCTTTGTTCTCCTCGGTTGATTCCTTCTCGTTCGACTGCAAAGAGTTATTGAAATTTATAAGTTTCGAGTTTTTATAATCAAATATCATCAAAATATTGTTTAAAAAGACTGATAAGACTGATTAAGTTCTTAGTCTAAATACTGTTCGAATGTACATTTCGCTGTTAAAAAGTTCTTTCCAAATAACAATTAAGATGTCTTTTTTACAGAAAAAGATTATAATACACAATTGAATGTGTTTCAATTGATCCATTAATTGTTAATTAATAATTTGAATTTAGCAACTTTAACAATGTTACAACTCTTCTGAACTTGCCATAACAACCCGTTACCGGGTTACGGCCTGATGCAAATATCTCCTCCAGGCGTCCCTGGTCCATTTGGTGATACCAAAGATAGCTAGTGTGTCTGCCCTTTCGTCGTCTCCCTTCGACCTTCGCATTGTAAACCATTCTCGCATGAGCTTCTTCCTCCATACGCACAACATGAACTAGCCAGCGTAACCGCTGGATCTTAATTCGCTTGACTATATCAATGTCGCCGTAAGCTCATAGAGTTCATCGTTCCATCGTATGCGGTAGTCGTTGCCAACGCGTATAAGGTCGAAAATCGTATGTTATACAATGTTACAACTAGTTCTTTAATTTTGATTTCCAATTCTTTCTCTATCATTTATAATCTTATGTTACTCGTTCATACACATTCGTTTCTTTTGACAATTTTAAGCGATATATACACGGTTTTCGAGAAATGTACTATCTTTAATTTTACTAAATACAACGTAACCCTATTTTGAGTGTTACCGGTTCCGCTGCTCATTTTAACTTATAGACTTCCTTTCATTTTTACATGCTCATAACTACAACTTCAGCCTTTCAACTGAACCGAAGCGTTTTAAGCTACACCTGGTTACCATACACACCTTGTCCTTCTCCAATTCCTTTTCGATCTTATCGCCTTCACCGCCCTCCTGCTCGTTTGATTTCTCTTGCTCGCCACCTTCCTTGCCTTCCTTGGTCTCTGGTCTGCATTAAACAAAATACACAATTATTAATACATCTGCCTAATGCATAACAACAATGGTTTGTACTCACTCTGGCTTGGGAATGTGCGCATTCAGATCCAGCTTCGTGCAGATCTCATCCCAGTCGGGGAAGCATTTCTCCTTCATGCGTGAAACATGGCCAATCAAATTGGGACACTTTTCGGTCATGAAATCACGCAGTGGATACGCAATATCCTTGGACAGATAGTGCAGCTGCGATAGAACCGCAAAGGCAACTACATCCAATGTAGTTGGTTCATCACCAAAGAAGAATGGCTTACAGTCCAGCATCTCGCTAAGCACCTTCAGATCGTTCTTGCCAAACTCCTCGATCTCTTCGGCGCTGTGCACACCAATGCCATGCGCCTTGAGCTTTTTCGTACCCTGGAACCACTTGTTGGTTTGAAAATGTTGCCAAATTTGCAGAATATTTTTTGTGTTTTTTTTTTTTTTTACGATAAACAAAATTCGGGATGCACAACGAGGGGCGTGTTAGGAGTGTTACACATACACACAGTTAGCAGTAAAAACCATACATATAAAAGGAACATTTTATAAACATAAAAAGAAAAAAGAGAAAAACCATGCAAGAGTTAGTGATGAGAACGGTTTTGTTTTCTTTTGTTTTTTTTGTTGTTTTTGTTTTGATTGGGTTATACGATCTATGTTTGGAATCGAGAATATAAATCTAACTATAAACAAAAGCTGCTTTTGAGCCGCATTCATTTTTTATGATCCAAACTAGTATTATGCATGTGTAAGTTAAAAAAAAGTTATATGATATGTGCCATGATTTTTTTTTGTGGATGTGTGCAATATATTATGCATAGCTCCCCGTTTATTTACACTACGGAATCATTAGAACGCAAAAGGCATAAAATAAACAGGGAGCTACTCAAATTGCTGGCTCCACAAACAAGAAACCAAGACACACACATGTACATAACATGACTAAAGTTAAATTTACTGTAACTAAGTGAGAACTCGAACGATACTACGTAGGAAATGTTTAAGTATAATTTACCTTGCGACCGAATGTTATCTTAAAGAAGAAATTCAAAATGGAATTGGGCAAACGCAGACCCAGCGCATGCTGCAAATTCACTTTGTAGCCCTTGAGCACATTATCCGGGTATTTGGCACGCCAGTAGAAGATGATCCAAATGAGATGATTCTCCAGCATGGCAATGGTTGCATACGATACATTACGTTGTTCGGCTGTCAGACCGGCATCCAAGTTCTTATCGTACTTGGCTGACAGCTCCTTGATGATAATGGCTGAGTCGGCAATTTCCTCGCCATTGAGCTCAATGAAAGGCAATTGACCTTTCTTGGAACGGAAACGCATTTTATGATCAACATTCTGTAAAAATTTACAAAAAGAAAATTACACACACACACACAATGAGTATAAGTTGAGTAATAATGATGAGTGGGTGGGTGGGGCTGCATAAGGCGAGGAATCTTAATATGTACATATGTACAGTAATTGTAGTCGTGTTGATATGGTAAATATCTCGCATTCCAACAATCCAATCATCGAGTTGTTTATCCATAAATACACATATGTATATATAAATATATACCGATGAGTGTGAGAATGACTAATGCTCTTGTAATGTAGTTCAATCAGTGTGGCATTGCCTAGCTAGTTGCTGGGCACCCTTTAATTCCGGCCACTAGATGGCGCTCATGACATACATACATAACTCTATATAGGCCCCTGTCCATATATAGCTATCAAATGATGGGTATGAATAATCTTATGTATGTACAGCGTACGCTGTTATATGGAGCAAGTCGACCGGAGATGCTGCCGCTGCACGTAGCATAGCCAAACAACCACTACGGCGTGCGCACAAAAGCTGTACCAACAAAAAAAAAAACCGAACCAACACCCAACTACCCCCACTAGAGTGTGTTCACACACACGAACGCACACAGCACAGCACAGCGGCGTGCGCTGCCGGCGTCGTTGCGACTTCCAATTGCCGCTATTTGAATTTGGCATATGCTTCCAGTGCGCCTGGCCTTCCAGTGTGTACGTGTACATACGTTACGCTTTTGGTAGGTACATGCATTTAACCGTTACAAAAGCAACAAAACCGTGTAGAAGTGACAGTTATGTCCGGTTGGCCGCTCATATTTCGTATGCACAATTTTCTAATTAGAAATTGTTGTTGGCCACAACAAAAGAGAGCGCGCGCGCATATTTTATGCTTTCGCGCGCTGCTAGACAGGCAGGCAGGGTGTGGTTGCACACACACACACACACGGACGCAGAGAGAGGCAGGAACGCCAAGAGAGCGAGATTCGGTTTTCCAGCGGCAGCGGCGACGGCGGCGGCAGCATCATTATGGCCCAGGCTGAAAAGGGTGGAGTCGTCGTCGTCGTCGTCGTTTGCCGCCGACGCCACATATAATTCCAATGATCCACAAAAAGGCTGCTGTTGTTGTTGTTGCACGAAATGGAAGTAGTGCTCATCCAACGCATGAATGTCGCCAACAAACAGCAGCAGCAGCAGCAGGAGCAGCGCTGTGGCAGCGACGGCGACGCATTGTCGGCAACACAATGCAAATGTTTATTTTTTATTAAATCATTATGCCAATTAAGCTGCAGCGTCGAGGGAGCGACGACTCAGGCTCAATTTTCGCGCAGTGTAACAACAACAACAACAACAACGACACGAACAAATTGCCAGCCAAGCCAGCGGCAAAAAGCTGTGTTTTGTTGCATGCCACGAAATACAAACACCAAGCCAACATGCAATTATGTTTGTATGTGTGTAGAATCCACACCCTGCAGCAACTCGAGAGAGTTGCAGCAGCAGCGAGTGAGTAACAGCAATAACAAGAACAAAGGCAGTGACTCGGACTCGGCTTTGACACACTCACACTATGTGTTAATGTGTGCTGTGTTTATGCTTTTGTTTTAAAGCGCTCAATAATGCAAATATGCGGCTATTAATTAAAACAACAGAAAAAAAAACTAAAACAAAAGCATTTGAACGTTTGACTGCATTTGAAAAACTCCACTTTACTCACACACACGCTTGCAATCGGACGACGGCACTTGTACAGTTGCAGCGCGCAATGAGCGCGCATATGCGCAGCGTTGCCAGACCAACGTGACAATATTTGTACTGGTAATGCTGCATGGGGCGGCGCGCATTTGAATGTTAATGTATTTGCTACGTTGCGCGCCCTTCCTTTGTTGTTGTTGTCGCAATTTACAAATGAATTGAAATTTATGCATACACTGGACACAACAACTGGCTTTATTTGCTGTACAATGCATATTGAGAAAAGTGAATTAATTGCACAATAAATAAAACAACATAAGGCCCGCGCCCGACACTTTGGTATGCAAACTATGCGGGCACAGCCTAATGTGCAAGCCAGTCGCATTTGTTGTTGCTGTTGTTGTTAATGGCGTGGCACGTCCGTCGGACGTCAGCGTCAGTCAAGGCGCCGCGGCGCTGCTTTTGGTGTGAAAAAAAAAAAGAACTATTTTGTTGTATCAGATGCCGAGACGCTAAGGAATTGTTTACTTCCAAATGCCTGCCTGATAATGTATACAAACTGCAATGCGATGCGTTTACAATATCAATAACAAGAACAACAACAAATGTGTGAAAAGGAGCACGCGCATACAAACAGTTATAATGCAGCGTTGCAATCGATGAGGGGGGGCAAAAAAGCAGTTCAAGAGAGAGACACATACACACACAAACAGCTCGCGCTCGCTCATTTGGTGAGTCGTTTACGCTGCTCTGCTGCTGTATGTGTTGATTAATGAAAATGTCAAAGGTCCAAAATGCAGTTTGTTGAACTCTTATCAAAGCGGAACAAAAAGGAAAGTAGTTGTTGTTTTAAGACAGCTGCGGGTTGCCGTTACTCACTGACTGACTGACTGACGGCTGTCAATCATAATTGTGTAAGCCGCAACAATTTTTGGAGCGCCCAGCAAACGCAAACGCAAACACCAAGTGAAATGCAATTGCATGATTGAGGAGTGCCATAAATCAATTTGTAGCATATGGCAAGCTATGTTGGCTGCATTATCAGCGCTCGGGCATCTCTCAGGCCAGCTGCAGCACATTAGACTACTTGAGCAGCACATCAATTAACGCTCTAGCCCCTCTTCCACTCCAATCCAAGGGCTGACACATTTTTCATTAACCAATGTAATTAATAAGATTAAACAACAATTGCGTCGCTAGAGCTGGCTTGTGCGGGTGACCGCACCCATTTCTGAAAGCGCAGCCATTCATTCGACGGCAAGCGTAGACTTTTCCATCCATATAATAAAGAAAAAATATGAAAATATGCAAACCGCATCGCGCGCTTTAAAGCCGTTTTGGTGCGACAGCGTTGACAGTCGCAGGCATTTGTCTAGCAGCCCATTACAGCTACTTAACGAGCAAAGCGATAAGGCGACAAGCGGGCGCGCGGTGCTACTTGGTTGGGGCTGTGGCAGACAACGACTTGAAGTTATTTTTGAAGCTGAAGCTGGCATTAAGAACAACAACATCAACTACATCAATTTTTATTAAAAGCAATTACAAACGGGTACAACGACAGCAGCAGCAGCAGCAGCAGCGGTGGCTGCAGTTGCAGAATCTTGGAATTTGTGCAAGGCAGAGACAAAGAGCAGCGCATGGAAGAGCGAGCCAGTGAGCCAGCGAGAGCGAGCGCCAAGTGCAAATTTTGAAGCACGACTTCGTTTTGGGGGAGCAAAAAGCAAAACTTTATGGAGAGCGCTGGATGGTAAAGCAGCGATGGGCAGCGCAGCGTTGGCGTCGACGCACACACAAATTTTATGTATACGCTGTTTTATGTAGACACACACACACACACACATACACCAAGAAGACTGGAGACATGCACGCTCAACATACAAACGCAGGAATAAACTACAGCAACAATACCGCCTAGCAGCAGCATGTTCGCTACAGGTTCATATACACAGCAACCAACAACAACAACAATAACACACACACACACACACACACACACACACACACACATGCAGAGCATTGGAAGCGTCGCTTGTATGTGTGCGTGTGAGCAGGACAGAAAGGAAAGGCAATGCTAAATGTATCCCTTTTTAGCGTGTGGGCCATAGGGCGCGGTGCGCGGGCAGGTCACAGGCTTAGCACACAATCATGGCGGTTTTTTGTATGCCTGTGTATGTGTGTGTGTGTGTGTGTGTGCGCAGGAACAGAGCAGCGCTGCTGTCGCTCTGCTGCTGGAAAAAAATCTGTACCGCAAAAATGTACATATGTAAAGGGAAAACGTTGAAAAACCCGCATGAAAAATATGTTTCATTGGATCTGGGAAAATACAACATACGAAAAAAAAGTAAAAAAAAAAATAGAAGTTGAAAATTCGCTTCGTTCGATCTCAGCGACAGCGACACCGACACTCACCTCGTACTTGAGTCCCACCAGACGCAACCAGGTCTCAACTTTCAAGCAATATGGTGAAAGCGATGGCAGCAAGGGGGTGCGAGAAAACTGATACAAATAGATGGTATCCTTCTCAAAATTGGTCTTGTGCACATTGAATTTTTGTGCGGGCGCTTCTGACTTAGCGGGCGCGGCGACGGCAGCATTTGCTTCTCCATCTTTCTTTGCATCGCCACCGTCAGCGGCGGATGCCGACGCCTTTGCATCCTCTTTGTTGTCTTGGGCGTTGTTAGCGGCAGCGGCATTCTCTGCCACTGCAGCAACGGCGGCGGCGGCAGCAGCAGCCGCAGGCTCGCCAGCAGGTTTTTCCGCTTGCTCAGTGGCAGCATTTTCTGTGGTCGCCGCCACGGCAGGCGTTTCCTCAGCGGGTATTTGGCTCACTTCAGTTGCCATATTTTTTTGTTTTCTTTTTATGGACAATTTATTTGATTTTTATATATATTTTTAATTTTTTTTGCTTTTATGTACGTTGCGAATTTGCACTTTCTTTGCTTTTTCGGCTTTGTAACAGATTCTTCACACTTTTCCTTGTTCAAATGCACACACACATATGTATATATATGTATACACACACGGGCACGAACGAACCAACACGCACACACACAGAGACGACGGAGTAGCAGACTCACCACTACTGTTCAAAAAATGCACCGCAAAACGAAAAACGGTTAACTTGATTCGACGAAGGAAAATTTCAGAATGCGCGCACACGAAAAACAAAGAATGGAGTAGAGCTCGATAGAGCTGTCGATTGTATTTGTTTATCGAGCAAATAATTTATCGCTTTGGCCGATAAGTCGAAGGCACTCGATATATGCATCTGCAATGATTCATCGATATATTGCAACGAACTATGACGCCTATTGTCCAAGTTAAATCTAATAAGCTTAAACTGAATTCAATTAATTAAAAAAAATTAAAATTGTTTTTGTTTTATATTTTGTTATTACAATCGTAAAATCTCAATGCCTGGGTTTATTCGTACACATATAAATTTTGTTTTCCGACTATAGAGAGCTAATACTTAATAATTTTACTTACACGATGCGAGAATTTCAAGTGAACGTAAGCTATCTTGGAACATGTGATTTTGATATTAGGTTACCTAGTTTTTTCACTAATTTACATGGTATTCTCGCAAAGTGTAACAGGTGCCTAAAGTATATCAACTACGATTACATCCATGGTCCAATTCAAAATTTGAGGCACATAGAAGAAGTGCATCTGTATTGGAATATAGACAGCTCTCACACTAAAAACATGAAAGTAATAAAATGAAATCCTGCACCGTTAATTAAGTTAACATTTTTTCTGCGTCCATTACCAAGACATTGCACTTGAGGCTGTTTGTGTTGCGCTATCTATTGGACCGACTCATTCGTAGGCAAAATTAAGAAAGAGAAATATCAAAAAAAACGCACAGTTATACACTATGCAGAACCTGAACGTAATAGAGTAGAATCCTGAACCGTTAAAAAATTCAACATTTTTTGTGGTCGCTTTTCAGTAAGTCGACTCAATGTAACGGCCAAGAATTCAAATATAAAATTTCATGCTCATTGACACTATCATGGGAATTTCCGCACTTCAACAAGTCAACTCAATTTGGTGTGTAACTGAAATCTCTTTCAACCGAATTCCAACCCAAAGTAATTTTTCGATATGCCAAATATTTTTTTAAACTAAATTTCAGTGTTAGAACTATCTTTGAAAAGATGGGAAATCTAACAAGTAAGCATTTGATCGACGGATTATTTAAGAAATGTCAAATAAACCGTCTAGAGATTTCTATCACACCCCTAAATGTAACGGCGAAGGATTCCACCCTATTACTTTCATGCTCTTCGAACACAATGGAAAACACTTTTTTTTTCGTTCATATTTGATTAGATTTATCGATTGATAAAATAGATAGTTGATAATGCAAACTGCAAATAATTTTGTGCCAGTACCGAATATAATTTAAAATAGGAATGTTTCCAAAACCGGCGTATATTTAGTCAATTTTGCCCTACATCTCTTTACCACTTTTTCTTTGACTTTTGAAAATGTTGTTAAGCGCTGCCCCATCATTGAAAAAATGTACCAAAATCTTGGTGTTATTAAAAGTTTAGTCATTATAGAGCACTAGTTACAATCTGTGCAACACTTGACCGTAATTTTCACTGCGCTTCAGTCAAAACAAAGCAAATCTAGCGAGTTTGGAATTGTTTTGGTGCTAAATTTAATAAAAAAACGAATTAAATAAGTCAAATAGACTAATTTAAACATGGGCGCTGCATTGGGACTATGTTCAGCGGCCCAGGTGAGTGCATTACCCTTACTAATAGTGCAATTTTAACTAACTGCGCACATAAGAGGTCTTTGTTATAAATCGATAATGTACCCACATCTTTTGTCTTGTTAATTCTTCCATATGGTGCTTAATTCAATTGAATTTTGTATTGTTTTTATGGTTTTTAGTGCGCTCTGTGCTGCACTGGCACTGCGGCCAGCATGTGCTGCTCCGCTTGCCCCAGTTGCAAGAATTCTTCCTCCTCGCGTTTCATGTACGCTTTTATGCTGCTTGTTGGAACGGTCTTGGGTGCCATTGCTTTATCGCCGGGCTTGCAGGACACACTTAAAAAGCTGCCTTTTTGTATTAACTCTACGTCTACCTATAGCTCCAAAGCTGTAGACACTTTTACTGGAGGATCTCTACAAGTAGATTGCGAGTACGCGTTGGGCTATATGGCAGTCTACCGCCTCTGCTTTGGCATGGCTTGCTTCTTCACTCTAATGACACTGATTATGCTGGGCGTAAGAAGCTCACGAGATCCGCGCTCGCACATACAAAACGAGTTTTGGCCACTGAAGTTCCTAATATGTTTTGGTGCTTCCATTGGTGCTATATTCATACCGGATGGCGCTTTTGGTCCGGCCATGATGTGGATTGGTTTAATTGGCGGTTTGGCATTTATATTGGTTCAACTTGTCATCATTGTGGATTTCGCACACAGCGTTGCAGAGAACTGGATTGGTGAGTCATCTTTATAAGAGCTAAATTGCGTCATTGAGATTTATTTAATTTATATATCCTCTCAAACTTGCAGAGAATGCTGAAAATAATCGTGGCTATTATTATGCTCTGGCGGGCGTTACTTTGGTTGGGTATATCTTATCGCTAACAGGCATTACTTTCCTTTATATCTACTTTACTACGGTGAGTTGTTTATGGTTTTTTAACTGTTTTTACTATCTGTGGAGTCATAAATCGAGTTTATATTTACAAGTTTTCTTTTATACTTATAGGCTTCCGACTGCGGCATTAACAAGTTTTTCATCTCCATTAATCTTATATTATGCCTGATAATCAGCGTCTTGTCTGTGTTGCCTGCTGTACAGGAACGCCTTCCGCATTCGGGTCTTTTGCAAAGCTCTTTGGTTATGCTCTACACTGTCTATCTGACCTGGTCTGCCGTGGCTAATAATCCGGGTAAACATTTACTATTCGATGTCCGCTTAAGCTTGCTCACTTTGTTTCTACTTTATATACACAGAGAAAGCTTGCAATCCTGGCATGTTTGGTCACATGGATGGCGTGGCTAATGCTACGGTTGCTCCGTTCACTCAAAACACCAAGGTCACTTTTGATACCACCAACATTATTGGCCTAATTGTCTGGTTACTATGCATACTCTACAGCTGCATTAATTCGGCCGTCGAAGTCTCCCGGATCAACAATGATCAAAGCGAGAAGCGAGGTAGATTTGAGTTCAAGCGTAACACGTTACACAGTTTCATGTACCACATTCATATAATTGGCAATACAATCCACACGTTTCATTTCATACTTTTGCTCTGTATTTCGGCTAATATTTATTAACTTTTATATTTATTTGTTGTACATATATTTTTTACTTTTTTATGCAACTAACAAACTAACTGCCACGCACTTTGGTTTTTGGGTTATGTACTTGAACGAAACTGTGTGAAAACTCCAATTGCAACTAATATAGTTTTAACAGAAGCTTTATCAGACACAGAGACGGGCAATGCCGATGGCAAGCCAAATACGGACAATGAATCTGAGGGCGTTACTTATTCCTGGTCCATGTTTCATCTGGTATTTGTATGCGCTTCGCTCTATATAATGATGACGCTTACCAATTGGTATAAGTAAGTAGCATGTCGAACCACTGCTTAAGACATATGTTTATATTGAACTATATCTGCTTTATGCTATAGGCCCAACTCGGACATAGAGCTTTTCAATGGCAATGAGGCTTCCATGTGGGTAAAAATCATATCCAGCTGGCTTGGCGTTTTCATCTACGGCTGGAGCTTGGTGGCGCCTATAGTGTTGACTAACCGCGACTTTAGTTAAGCGGTTTAAGTATTATATTAAAAATATAACCATATATATATATATATATAGGAGTGGTGCTTAATGTAGGAGGAAAATGCCAAAACATTACCGGAAGTGTAGCAGAGTTTCAGTTTATTGGATCGTATGTACCTAATGGTATTTACTCATTACTCAAAACTTAAAGTTAATCTCAAATTAAAACGTTTTAATCTTACTTAAATATGCAAAACAAGTCTTTTTGTGAAATCAAATAAAATCTAATCAAACTTGGATTTGTTGCTTTTGGGTTTGTAAGCTTTGTAGAGACTCACTTAAACGAGATGTAACCACACGCTTGCCTAGTATTTCCATCATTTCGGCTACACCGGGACCTTCCTTTAGACCGCTTAAGGCTGCACGTAGAGTTTTCATCAAGGCGGGAAACTTGATACTTTCCATTTGCGCTAAGGATTTAAGAGTTTCATTTAGGCGATCCTTGTTAAAGTCTTCTAGTTCGTTGAGTTTCTTTAACAAATGCTGCAGCTGAGCAGCGGACAAATCTTTGGGTACAAAATCATTGGGTTTGACCCAAAGAAAGCTTAGCTTGCTGCTAACCAAATCTTGCAGTAAGTTTAAACGCTGAGAAGCCCAAGCTAATACATCTGATATGTGATGCTCCGCTAGATCCAAGTTTGAACTGTAAAAAAAAGAATTGAGTTTAACATCTGATTACAAACTTTGCTTGCTATTGAGTTTGTACGTCTTCGACCTCTATTAAAATGTCGACCAAAACTTCAAAAAAACTAGATTTTATTTGATGCTTTTAGTGGAAACTAATCAGCTCCAAATGTACATCCTATTTGTATACATGTGTGCTTTACGTATTTTGTTACACTTACTGCCTGGGATAAGCTTCTTTGACAAGCTTCTGTACATGCTCCACCAACTCTCGCCTTGTTAATTCATTCCCTAAACGCTTGATAATCTCCAGCCGATTAAAGTCATCAAGCAGTTCAGGATTCAAGCGACTTGGATGCGCATTAACGCCTTCTATGTTAAACTGCTGCTCTAGTTCAAGCATTCCACGAAGCGTTGACTTTGCTGTGGGCTTGTGGTCGAAGCCTCCGCCCGCAGACACAACATAGTTAAGCAGAGCCAAGGGAAAGTAGCCTTTGTCACGGAAATGCTGTATGCCAATGTCACCCTGTCGCTTGCTCAGTTTTGTGCCATCTGCATTGACTAAAAGCGGTAAGTGGCCAAACTGTGGCGGTTTCCAGCCAAAAGCTCTGTTCAAGAATTGTTGTTATTCAAGTTGTAACAATTTATAATAATTTCCACAAACTTGTAAAGAAGCAAATGCTTTGTGGTAGATATTTGCCACTCCACGCCACGCAAAACATGTGTTATGCCCATTAGATGATCGTCCACAACGTTGGCAAAGTGATAAGTAGGAAACTGATCGCTTTTTATAATGACTGGATCGCCCTCATTGTCACTAACATTGTGCTGCACGCTGCCATATATAAGATCCTGCAGAGGTTCCTCTTGATCTGTCAGCTTGAACCGTATGCAATAGGGCGCGCCCGACTCTAGCAAAGGCTTCAATTGAGATGGCGTTAGGTGGCGACATTTGTTGTCATAGCGCGGTATTTGCCTTGTGCGTGCAGCCTCCTTACGTAAGAGTTCCAGCCGGCGCTCTGTGCAAAAACAGCGATAGGCGCTGCCATTGTCAAGCAGCTGCTGCACAGCCTTACTGTGATTGGAAGATACATATATTATTTTATATCTCGTTCATGGCCATTTCACTCACCTATATAAATCCTGGCGCTGACTTTGTATATACGGGCCAAACGCACCTCCAAAGCCCGGCCCCTCGTCAATTTCTATGCCTGCCCAGAGTAGATCCTCTATTAAGCGTTCTGTGGCTCCCGGCACCAGGCGCGTTTGATCTGTATCTTCAATGCGCAGCAGAAACTTTCCACGCTGATGGCGAGCAAATAGGTAATTGTACAAGGCCGTGCGCAAGCCACCAAGATGCAAGTGACCCGTGGGACTAGGGGCGAAACGCACGCGAACGTCACTGTGGGTTAGACGCTTCGTGGCGCCAAAGCTAAACCGGCTGGCAATCCTTCTTATACAAAACATATTTACAACGAATCAAAACAAAATTAATTACAACCGGTGCAATTTTTGTTTACAACTGCTTAACAGCTGTTGACAGCGCTGCCAGATCAATTTCCAAACAGTTGATTTGCCAACCATGCATTTAGCGCTTCCTCTTTCTTGTCGACAATTTCGCATAAAGCGTGCAGTTTGCGTGTTTCTTTATTTTCATTTAAAAATTGTAAATTTTGTGCAGCAAAATGGTTGAAATAACGCCCGAGGAAAAAAAGCAGCTTATAACGCGCAACCTGCAAGAAACTCTGGGCGAGGACAAGCTCAATAAGATACTCAAAGAACGTGATTTGAAAATCTACTGGGGCACTGCTACCACAGGCAAGCCGCATGTCGCCTACTTCGTGCCGATGTCTAAAATTGCGGATTTCCTCAAGGCCGGCTGCGAGGTAACCATACTCTTTGCCGATCTGCACGCCTATTTGGACAACATGAAGGCGCCCTGGTCGCTACTGCAGCTACGCACACAGTATTACGAGCAGGTCATTAAAGCCATGTTGAGTTCCATTGGCGTGCCTTTGGAGAAACTTAAGTTCGTTAAAGGTACGGACTATCAGCTATCCAAAGAATATACGCTGGATGTGTACAAACTCAGCTCTGTGGTTACGCAGCACGATGCCAAGAAAGCAGGTGCTGAGGTGGTCAAGCAGGTGGAGTATCCTTTGTTGTCTGGCTTGCTCTATCCAGGCTTGCAAGCACTCGATGAGGAGTATCTAAAAGTTGATGCACAGTTTGGTGGCGTGGATCAGCGCAAGATATTTACATTCTCGGAGAAGTACTTGCCGCAGCTGGGCTACGAAAAGCGTATCCACTTTATGAATCCAATGGGTAAGTAAGATCTTCTTTCCCACTGCCATTGATGGATATTAGGACATTTTCAATTGGACTACACACTTTCATTAGAAAATAAAACGTCTCTTTGGTTTTCAAACTATAAAAATATTTTCTCTTTTGTAGTGCCCGGTTTGGCTGGTGGCAAAATGTCTTCCTCGGAAGAAGACTCCAAAATCGATTTACTGGACTCACCAGCTAATGTTAAAAAGAAGTTGAAGAAGGCTTTTTGTGAGCCTGGCAACGTGGCTGACAATGGACTACTTTCATTTGTGAAGCATGTGCTCTTTTCACTTTTTAAAGAAGGCGAGGGTTTTGAAATCAATCGTCCAGCTGATAACGGCGGTGATATAACCTTCCATAAATACGCCGATTTAGAGCAATATTACGCGGACAATAAGCTACATCCAGGTGATTTAAAATCAACTGTAGAAAAGTATATTAATCGCTTGCTGGATCCCATTCGAAAGACCTTTGAGCAGCCCGAATTGCAGTAAGTAAAACTGGCAAATCAAAGGTTATCAAACTTTTCTATTATTATACATATTTTTAGAAAACTGAGCGCCTCTGCTTATCCGCCACCTGCTAAGGTTAAGGCTGGTGCTGCACCTGCTGCAGGCGCTGTAGATGAGGATGCGCCGCATCGTCTGGATATACGTGTGGGCAAAGTGATTGAAGTGGCACGTCATCCTGATGCTGATACACTTTATGTATTAAAAATTGACCTAGCAGAGGCACAGCCACGCACTATTATAAGCGGTCTTGTTAAGTTTGTGACGGTGGAAGAGCTAGATCAACGGCTGGTGGCCGTGCTGTGCAATTTGAAAGCTTCAAAAATGCGTGGCATTCTCTCCGAGGGCATGGTCTTGTGCACATCCAAGTACGTGTTGCTTTATTTATATTATATATATATAGCATACTTCAATCTTTGTTTATTCTAGTGCGGATCACACTGTTGTGGAGCCTATTATAGTGCCTGTGAAGGCTGCACCTGGCAGCCGTTTGGCTTTTGAGGGCTACAGCGGTACACCAGACGAGCAGCTGAACCCAAAAAAGAAAATATGGGAGAAACTCTCCGTGGATTTAAAGACTAATGCCGATGGCGTGGCCGTGTGGAAAGACAACTTTTTGCTTACAACCGAGGGCGAGCAATTGACCAGCAAATTGGCCAATTGCGCTATTAAGTAAATGCCAGCCAAATTACCTGATGCCGTGTAATACTTAAATAAGCCGAAAGTTCATAGAAAAAGTTTTAATTTATTATCGAAATGCCTTTTTATACATCTTGCTTTGCTTTCATCAAATAAAGTGAGCGTTAAACGCATGAACTTTTGCAGTTTACAAACTGATTCGAAACTTAGCTAGGTCGTCTATGCAAAAATGTAGCTGGTTTATAACTCGGCTAATCCAAATGTACTTTTCGCAGTCAGCTGTTCACAATTGGAACTATTGTGAAACTCGGCTGGTTCATTTGTGCTATCCGCTAACAGCTGTTCACAGTTGTTGCGTTTTCTCACGAAATAAGCCGCGTGCAAGTTGAATTTGTTTACATCGCGCGCGTATTTCGCTCAATTGGAAAACGGTTCTCTAGAAGATTAGTAATAAAAAAATATGCCTGTAGTGGACGCTGGTGACCTCGCCATGCTGCAACAGCAGCAGCGTAATGTGCGTAATATTTGTATTCTCGCTCATGTGGATCATGGCAAAACCACATTGGCCGATTCGTTGGTGGCCAGCAATGGCATCATTTCACAGCGAATGGCAGGACAGCTGCGTTACATGGACAATCGTCAGGATGAGCAGGAACGCGGCATTACTATGAAAAGCAGCAGCATTTCTTTATACTACAAAGGCGGCAGCGAGCAAAATGATTATTTGATTAATTTAATAGATTCACCTGGTCATGTGGATTTTTCCAGTGAGGTCTCGACTGCAGTGCGTCTCTGCGATGGCGCCATAGTTGTAGTCGATGTGGTTGAGGGCGTGGGTCCACAGACACGCGCCTGCTTAAAACAAATCTATGAGGAGCAGCTAAAGCCTGTGTTGGTGCTCAACAAACTAGATCGCTTGATATTGGAGAAACAGCTAACACCACTTGATGCCTACTTTCATCTAACTCAGGTGTTGGAACAGGTCAATGCAGTTTTGGGCAGCATTTTTGCTTCCGATGTGCTGGCCAAAGAGGATGTTACCAAAAAAGACAACTACGAATCAGCTTTGGAGGAAGCAGATGACTCCGAACTGTATTTCTCGCCAGCTGCTGGTAATGTAGTCTTTAGCTCGGCCTACGATGGCTGGGGCTTCTCTGTAGGTGATTTTGCGGCTACCTATGCGCAGCGTTTGGAAATGCCGCGTGCGGAACTAGAGCAGGTGCTCTGGGGCGACTTTTTCTACAATAGCAAAAAAAAGTGTGCTTTACCTGGTGCGCAAGAGAAAGCCAAGAAGCCCATGTTTGTACAGTTTGTGCTGGAGAATATTTGGAGTTTGTATGATATTATTGTTGTGCGCAAGGATAAGGAAAAATTGCCCGGTATAGCAGAGAAGCTGGGTCTCAAGCTGCAGGCACGTGATTTACGCGTTACAGATCCTAAGCAGCTAATAAAGACAGTCTTGGGACAATGGCTGCCCATAGATCGTAGTGTTTTGGAGATGGTTGTGCGCCATATGCCGCCTCCTAACAATATCAACGATGAGCGCGCTCAACGGCTGCTTTATCCAGCCAATGTTGAGCTGAATACACTGCCGCCTGAAACTTTGAATTTGAAGAATAGCTTCAAGAGCTGCGATAAAAAGAGCACTGATGTTATTGTATTTGTGTCCAAAATGATGCCCGTGCATGTAGCTCATTTGCCACAGAATCGTCCCAAACGACTAAATGATTTGGAACTGCAGCAGCGTAGAGATGAAGTACGCCGCCGCATTGAGGATCGAAAACGTCTGAGCGAAGAAGCAGCGCTGGCACAGCTAACTGTAGGCGTGGAACAGCTGAGCACAACGCAGACAGCAACGGAGCAAACTGCTGCGGTAGAAACCATTGCAGAACCGGAGCAAAATGACTATGTATTCATTGCATTTGCGCGCGTTTTTAGTGGCACATTGCGACGCGGCATGCAGCTATATAATCTGACGCCCAAGCATGATCCACGTCAGCCAAAGCATTGCGTGCCCGGCGAAGCGCCCTATGCAACAGTCGTAACCATTGGAGATCTTTATCTGTTTATGGGCGGCGAACTGCAGCTGTTAGATGAAGTTCCAGCAGGAAATATAGTGGGCATTGGTGGCTTGGAAGCTGACATAGTTAAGACGGCTACGCTTAGCAACACGCTGAACTGCACATCCTTTAGTGAGTTAAGCATAATGGCTACACCCATACTGCGTGTGGCAATTGAACCGGTTCAACCGCAAGACATGCCCAAGCTGGTTAAGGGACTTAAGTTGCTGAATCAGGCTGATGCTTGTGTGCAGGTATCTGTGGCGCCCACAGGAGAGCATGTAATTACCACATTGGGTGAGGTGCATGTAGAGAAATGTGTGCACGATCTGGAGCAGAGCTATGCCAAGATCAAGGTGAATGTATCCAAGCCTATTGTATCGTTTAGAGAGACTATTGTGCCTGCCGCCACCGTGGACATGGTCAATGAGGCTATAGTGAAGACAGCCGAGGACAAAGACATAAGCAAGAAAATTGCCACACAACAGACGCTCAACAAACTGGGCACTTTGAGAGTTATTGCTCTGCCATTGCCCGCCGCAGCTGTGGAATTGCTGGAAAATCAGGCAAACTTTTTCAAGGTGAGCTGTTAAGTTTATGTTATTAAAACTTTCGTATTTATATTTCTCTATGTTTTTAGGAGTTATTTGGCTCAGCGCGCAATACCTTGCTCTCGGTAAAGTTCACCACGCTGTTGTCTCAAATAAAAGCGCAACTTATCACAGCTCTAGCAGATTTTGAGCTACATGGCCTAAGCTCTCTAACAGCCGAGGAATTGGTTGAACGCATTTGGGCCTTAGGTCCGCGCAATTGCGGCACAAACATTCTGCTTAATCTTACGGACTACGAGCAACCAGATTTCTGGTCTCACAACAAGTCCACTGATACTGAGGTGCGCGCCTCTGCGTCAGATGTGCGACGTGATTATAATAGTTCACTGGTTAATGGATTTCAATTGACTGCGGGTGCTGGACCTCTATGCGAGGAGCCCATGCAGGGCGTGTGCTTTGCCGTGCTGGAATGGTCGGTACAAGCTGGGGACGAGGATCTGAATGCGCGTGGATTTGGACCCTTTTCGGGTAGGTCTAGGAACTTTGTGTTGGTTTGCTAAGCTGAATGTCTTTGCTGTTTGTAGGCCAAGTTTTGACAGCCGCCAAGGAGGTGTGTCGTCAGGCTTTTCAAAATCAACCTCAACGTCTGGTCACGCCTATGTATAGCTGTAATATTGTGGTCAATGCCGAAATGCTGGGTAAGTTGGCGACCTTTTTTCTTTTTTGAATTGCTATTCGCTGGGTTTTCCATAGCTGGCCATAGAGCTGGCCTTTTTCCAATGAAAATTGTAGTCTTTTTTTTATTTTACTAAAATATATAAATAATTTATTACATTAATTTCAATTAGGCCAAAATATTGCCGCTTGAAAATAGTTTCATTTGATTTGCCAATTTTTTGTTGATTAATTTTTTAAAATTTAACTACTAGTAAATGCAGCTTAAAATTAAACATAAATAAGCAACTTAATTTAGTTTTATAATTTAAATCATTTCATTTTTTTTTTTTTTGCAATTTTTTTAATTTGCTCGGTGTTAATTCTTTTTAAGCAATTTGCACCTAAACTATATATTTTATTACTCTTCTTTTTGTTTATAAATAAAAAATAATCATTGAGGCCATGTTTACGTTAAATGCAAAACAAATTAATTAAACAATTAATTCAGACGCATTGCTCGTAATTGTTTAATCAATTCGTTAGTCGCTGCGTTTAAAATTGTAAATAAATAGTTAATTTAAGGGCGAGCTGCCCCGCGGAAAAATGCCATTTTAAATGCCTAAAGTTTAAGTTCTTAGCGCTAAATACGTTTCAAAATCGTCTCCATATAGAACTTCTTGTGTTTCTGTCGACAGAATCACTAGATTCCTTTCCTCTCTCATTTGCTTGCACGTGCCTTTCTCTCTTTCTTCAGTCACAGTAGGTTGCGGTTTATCCAAAAATTCGCTCGCTCGCTCGAAATTTTGTGCTATTAAAATTTTACTACTAAAATGTTTTTTGCCCTCTAGTCCCAGACAATGGTCTGTTCGAACTCTAAGACACGATCCCAGGGAAACTCAGGCGCATCGTTGCCAAAGTTTTCCGCCTCAAAGACCAGCGAACGTTTGCTGCGACTCTCTGGCTCCATCTCCTCCAGCGGTTGTTGTTCTGTGGGCGTGGCCAGCTCGCTGATCTTAGCTATCGACTCACTAAGCTCGGCTTGCAGCGTGGTGCGTGCCGCTTCATCGTAGCTGCTGGCTTGTGTGCTGCTGCTTATAGTGGCTTCCTCAGCGTTGGCTGCCTCAATTGGCGCATCGCCACGTCGCTCATTATTGCGTCCATAGTTGCTGCCGGGGAAGCTGTTAATCGAGAACTGATCTGGCCGGAAGTTGGGCGAACTGTGCGTATGCGTGCTCTCTGGGCGGTTCAGATATTGATAGCTGCTGCCACCGCCGCCGCCGCCGACTTGATAGCTTTGATCTGGTGACTGATAATTGGCGCTAATGGCCGATGAGCCTGCCGAGTTGCTGCCACCGCCATAAATAGGTCTGCCATAGCTGTCCTTTTGCGCATTAGTGTATTGTCCGCCACCTATGAAGCTGGACTGCTGGCTGCCAGGTCTATAGAAGGGTTTCTGCAGCTGATAGCGCTTGGGCGGCTGTGCGCTGGGTTTGCGCACCGAGTAGCCAGGCTTAACGCACATCATGCCAAATACTCTTATGCCGGGCACACTGGCATATGTGGGCTGATCATGCGCCATGGGTCCCTCTGCAAAAGTTTTATTTTATATGAGCTTTTAATGTAATTATCTTAATTTGCCAGCTTACCCATTTTAAAGTGATCCGGACAACGGCATATAACCAGATAGTGAGACTTTCCAGTGCGTGTATTTTGTAGTGCCAGCAGCGACCAATCCTTGGGGGAGCGACATTCGCGCATTTCTGTTGTGGCCTCGCAGGTTTTGGCCAACGTAATTGCCTGTTTGTAGTAACATAAATAGTTATACATTAAGCTTGTCTAGACATTTGATCAGCGATCTTCGTGTGGCTACATTCACTTGGTTACCGTTGGGCGCCAATGGCAAACCGTCTCGTCTGCTAGACGAACCACAGGGCGCAATTGGAAATTTCGCTGGACTGGTTTTTATGATGCATGAAGCGTCTGACTTTTTAATAGGCTCTAATAGAAAGTGGCTAATGCCCTGCTGGCAGCAGCGGCAGCTCCTGCTGCTGTTCCAGTCGATGTGAACTGCTTTATATTAAGATACCTTAGTGGAGCTGTCGCCGATTTTACGTGACTTTGAACAATTCGCTAGGGAATGTATCCTTAGGAAGATTTGTAAAGCTTTTCCTTCAATGGATTTGCATTCCCTCTTTCTCAAAGAGGCCGCTTAGACAGAAAACTTTTGAACCTTACAGTTGTATCTACGTTAGCGTCGGTTTTACTAACAAACTTTTCATTATCCTAAACACATCTTTTGTCTTTGTAGCTGCCCAACAGTGATGTAGCTCATCTGCAGTCTTATGCTATCTCATCTTATGTTATCTCATCTTATCTCATCTAATCTCATCTTATCTCATCTTATCTCATCTTATCTCATCTTATCTCATCTTATCTCATCTTATCTCATCTTATCTCATCTTATCTCATCTTATCTCATCTTATCTCATCTTATCTCATCTTATCTCATCTTATCTCATCTTATCTCATCTTATCTCATCTTATCTCATCTTATTTCATCTTATCTCATCTTATTTCATCTTATCTCATCTTATCTCATCTTATCTCATCTTATCTCATCTTTTCTCATCTTATTTCTACTTATCTCAATCGTATCTCGTCTTATCTCTTTGGAGCCCATAAACAACAGTCTGAGAATCTCTAAAATTCATTCGTACCGAAAACGATGACATCTTCTTCTTCTTAACTGGGCATAACAACCCGTTATCGGGTTACGGCCTGATGTAAATACATTCTTTCATTGAAATTGTGGTTTTACGTGAATTCTTTAAAATATGTAAAACAATTTGATTTCAACACAACAGTTTCTTATGGTAAATACATATTTATTATATTAAGTATATTTTGGTGCTTTCCAATTATTTCATGATATGACTACTTTTGCCTTGAGGTGACATATTTTTAAGTAAGACACGTGTTTTTAAATGTCATTATGATGAAACAGTTATGATAGCGTAACTTTTACTTCTTTTGTCATATTTTATTCCGCCCGTGTGATGTTGCTTTTGAACATATTTGTATGCTCGTACATTTCATACATAATAAGTCATGTTTTACTTCTTTTATACATATATGGCAAAAGTTGTCATATGAAAACATATTTTAAGTAGAGACACGCCTTATAATGACGATATTGAAACTTTTTCTGTTTTTGTCATATTGCATGTCGTCCGCGTGCATTGACATACTTCTTGTGAGAACTAAAAATGCCGACTAAATGTTACATACGAATGTTGTGCCACAATATGACGCCAATTGTTTGCACGAGACTTGTTCATAAGTTGCAAATATAATATATAAGAAAATATATGACGCCCGACAGCATATAAATGACTAACATCGGCTTATTTGATGTTAAACATAGCTTTGGAAAGTCTGAGTGTGTTAACGTAAGCCAGTTTTACATATTCTAGAACGTTCGAATTCGCTAAAGTGAAAGCTGAAACAGGAGCGATTTTTATATTGGACACAGCAAATCTCATATCCAAAAGGAAATTGCAAAGGGCATTCAATGTATTCCTACCCAGGCTCAACTCTTTACCCTCTCAATTGATCGAGCTAAATGTTTGTGGCCAAATTGAAAAATAACATGCAATGAACACCCAAGTGGGACACTCTAACTAGGCAATTGTTGTGGCCATTCATTTTCGACAAGTTGCTGTCAATGAGGCTGCCAGAGTTACACGAAGTTGGACCACATGCCATATGGTAATGTGGGGGGGAAGGCAACGCCTAGGGCTTAGTAGCTGGCTGGAATTGTGACGGCATGCTTGTGGCCCATTAAACTAAGCTTTCTCAAATTGCAGCCAATTGAAATGCTCAGCAGGCATAACACCAGCTTCAGCGCTCTAGCCGATCTTAAGCCCGTGCCGTGCACAATCCGCTTTCAATTGCTTGACATGATTGTCCTTTTAACTGATTTTATTGTTGTTTGTGTCTTGCCACTTGGCTAGTCGAAAGACGGACCGACCGACCGACCGGCGGACCGACCGACGGACCGACCGACCGACGGACCGACCGACCGACTGACTAGCTACTGTGGCAATGTTGTAGCTGTCAATAATTTGATTGACTTGCGGCGCTTTGCATGTTGCCGCCATTTCTTTCTGCCACTCTGCCAATTGGTTGCCATTCAGGTTAATATGGCCAGCGACTAGCTGCTTGTCAGTTGCTGCTGTGCCAGTTTTATATTTTTCCACATGTTGGATGTTGCTTCTGTTGTTGTTGCTGTTGTTGTCGTTGATAGACGCATTTTCATAATTTGCTTTGTGGTACAGTTCCGGCAAAAACACTGGCCAACAAGTGTTGCACTTAACGGCACTTGCGCCACAATTATGACAGCGTGGGGTGCTATTGTGCCTCCGGCCAGCTCCAGTCAGACTGCCAGGCAGCCCGAAACCGTCAGTCAGCCTCTGGCCATACTCTGATTGCAGTTATTGCTTGTAGTAGTAGTTTTTTTATTGTTGTTTTTCTTGCCATTAAAAACGTTTTATAATTTAA
Organism: Chymomyza caudatula; assembly: GCA_035041775.1. Taxonomy (NCBI): domain Eukaryota; kingdom Metazoa; phylum Arthropoda; class Insecta; order Diptera; family Drosophilidae; genus Chymomyza; species Chymomyza caudatula. The sequence goes on from JAWNKW010000073.1 coordinate 69,833, forward strand.
TTCATTTTGCTACCAACTTCGATCGTACGTCATTTATAACTCAATTACCTTGTGGTAAAAAATAAACGATTTTAGCATTAATAGACTACGTGAGAGTGCACACATTTACACAGCTGCACATAAACATATATATTCTCATGCGGTTTTTGCAATTTTCCCAATAACTCAGAAAACAAACAAACCAAAAAGAGAGCGAGGGATGTAAAAGTAAACCTTGCAGCATCAAAATTTGAATACGCTTTCCAGTTAACTAGTACATAAAAGATAATGCCCAAGCGAGTTAAGAATTGAGATATTCAAAATGGTGCAACTACTGAACAGAAGCTACAGGTTTCTTTTAAAAGAGCTCGTTGGACTTCTGGTGCTCTTTAGAAGACAGAAACATCTTTTTCGGGGGCGCAAGTAAGTGGCTCCCATGAATGTTGCAAGATGCGATCAGAAAAAATCCATTGAAATAGTAACTTTTAAGATAACGGGCATTTTACAACCATCGTTTTAGCTCATCGGAATCTTGAGAGGATTGAGAGAATTGAGATTCTACACAAGTCTAGACTATTTGTGTTGCTGTGGTTGTTGTTCTGGAGGGAGGCCAGAGAATACGTGTACAATCACCATTACAAAAAGATAGAAGACGAAGAAGGCAGTTTGACGAGGACAACACATCGGAAGCAGCAACATCGGTCCAGATCTTGCAAGTGGACGGACTCGACTGGGCTAATGGGCTAGAGGTTCTGGCCCTCGAAATGCTTTACCGTGTTATGGGGCCCACGAGATGTCGTTTTCACCCTGGCAAAGTAGTTACTATTTGGGATCGTATCTAGAACGAAGCTTGGCCATGGCGGACTTGCGTGTTTGTTGCTGTCGCTGCAAAGGATCGAGTGGGGCTTCTACCACCTTACAGTGCGTTCGGCCTTGTATGCTGGACCAAATCCTATCAAGCCTACTTGTGAAAGGTTTTACGTTTATCTTTGTTTAGGAGAGGATTTTGGCATCGAGCGGCTCTAAGCCGGGGTGAGCACCAATTAAGACAGAAAAATCAGGAATATATGATTTTATAACTTCTGTCCTATAACGTCACAATTGGTTTGACACATAGTAGAAAAATACAAGGTACGATCACTTAGAGTAGTTGACTCTTTTAAGGTGCCAAAATTTCAGTTTACGTGACAGTTATGGTGAGTATATGTACATGCGTATAAAAAGAAGCGTTTATATATTTTTCACGCTCTTTCAGTCACGCAAATCTTAGCACCTGGTAGAAGCAGAAGGGTGAGCGTACCTTGTATTGTTTTACCATGGTTTGACACAATGCTGCTTGAGTGTGTATGACTAAAAAGGCAGTGCGTTGTGGTATTAAGCAGTCTTACAAGCAGCGTAACAGACGTTTGGGGTAGACTTCGTTCTCTAAATCGAGACAGCTTCTATGTCTTCCAAACTTCATGTCAAAATAAATAATATGTTTTTTGCGAAAAGAAAACACCAAGTGCAAAAAGTTGCAAGTTGTGTTGCTGCTGTCTGAAACCAGATACAACATTCACCGCGCTTGTTAACGAACGACGCGAACATAAAGTTGGCTTACAAGCCGAAAATTGGACAGCTGGACATTTGCTAATAGACAAAAGCTAGCAATTGAGTTGACAGACAAACCGCCAAACTTGCGAGTGACACTAAATGATTGCAACATTTGAAACAATTATTTATGTAATGAATGCGCAACAACCAAGTGAAATAAGCTTTGCTGCCAAGGAACGCTTGCTGGTCACTTACCTTTTTCTTGTTATCACCGACTAACTTGGTAGTATGCTGATCATCCTCGTTGAGACTGGCCGAGCAGGGATCACGATATCTGTTTGGGCAACAACGATAATAGATTAGTTGCTGCCTGCGCTCAGAGCTGTCTTAGATTAATTGGCCGAGCTGTTGATGCACAGTGGGCGCTGTCGGGCTTGTCACTCCAAAAAACGGTTGCTCTGCCGCTGTCAGAGGCAGTAACCTAGTGCAACGGGGACTTACCTTGATGGACAGGCGCAGAGCGGCTGAGTGTAATTTAAACGCACATAGACGGCATTACAAACTTGCTGGATGGCACACTCGGGAAGCATATAGATGTGTTGATTGTGTGGATAATAATGATATTTGGTGGGTTTCGCTGTCGCCGTTTTCTGTAAACAGAGTTAGAGATCAGTTAGCAAAAGTTTAGCCATAGAAATATTATGTTGATTGATGTGGCAAAGGGTTTGCAATTAAAGCCTGGCCTGAGGCCAAATAGCAACAGACAGTTGTAGTCATCGCAGCTGGTATGTCTGTCAGTCAGTCAGTCAGTCAGTCAGTCAGTCAGTCAGCTTGTTTGTCAGTTGCAAATATTTGTTCGTTTGTCAGAGATGTTGCACACAAATAAATATTTGCCTGAGTTTGAGTACCTGTTTGAGTGCAAGTGAGTGTATTTGACTGTAACTGAGTATTTGTGTTTGCAACAAGGCCTGCGAGTGTGAACTGTGTATTGAAGTTGCTAAGCTGCAGCACAGCAAGCAGCTTTTTTTTAATAACAGTTGGTTCGGCCCAGGAAAAAGATTGAAAACGGTTAAATGTAATAAACCTAGTCGCTGCACCTGAAATAGTCCAGGTTTGCGAACCAAAGCAGGTTAATGGCAAGCCAGACCCTCACATAATGCCAAGCTGCTGCTGCTGCACAAATTACTTTGGATACACTCGTAGATGCGCGCCTTCTTCCGTTCGTTTTGCTACAAAGTCGGAATCAGAAGCAGGCGGAGCGGAGCGGGAAAAATGAAAAGTTATTAAACAATTGATACAGCATCCAGTTGCAGAGCAGCAACAGTTTGTGAACTGTGTAGCGAGTGTAATTGCCAAACGCACTTTTAGTTGGGAATTCTGTGGGAACTCTTAACCACATATTAGATATGATTTCCTGCCACTTCCATTTCATTATTTACACAAATTTGTTTCAGTTTGTGCTTTTTGACTTTGTAGAACTTTTTCAATATGCGTTCCTAGAGTAGCTGCGGTACTTTGTGAGCTGTAAAAACTTTATAACTGTTATTTGGAAAAACTATTTAAATATTTATTGCACTTATGAATTTGGAATTGGTTTTAGTTTGTGTGTGTGTGATATTAGCAAACTATTTAATGAGCAAGTTTGATATTCGCAGCTAAGCAAATTTATAAGTGCTTTAAGCAAAGTTCACTTACAATTTAATTCTAGTAAGTTAAAGTTACTCATTCCTGAGCATAACACGAGTATCTGTGCTGATAAGATGGCTCGATGCTAGTTTAGAAGATATCGTTTGTGGCGCTTCAATACCAAGGCATATCTATTATAAGGTATGAGCCATCTGCCGATGCTCGCTCATTTTTAAGGCACTATTTTCATTCTTTTGCCAACGTCAATGATGGAGGTTGTGTAGACGCATGACTCTCTTTCTCTCTGTGTCAGACGCTCCGAAAATTTAGTGCCTTAATATTAGATGGCTAATACCAAAGATAATAGAAACATTAAGATGAGTAATACTCATACAAATGTACGCTGCCCACAATTTCTAAGGTGGCTTTTCAGGTGGCTTTTCTGTGTTTCTATTGTCTTTGCTAATACCTTGTAGTAGTTATGCCTTGATCAATATTTCATTCTACATTTTTGCTTTGATCACATTTGATAACTCATCAAAGCACAACGATTTGCGTTACATCAATTTATTTTTTTCCAAAATTACCCAGGAAGCACGAAAATCCATAATAACTACTTAATGTACAGTCGTGTACCACAAATCTCTATTACACATCTATAGATGTGATCTCTCAGTTTGTTTGGCACATTATTGCTTTGCTATTTGTTTTGATGCTGCATTACATTTCCATTATTTATATTGCGAAATTGTTAGTTTTAAGAAAAAACTTTCATCGAAAAATTGCCAAAAAAAAGAACCTTAAAATGTTATCTTATACTAGAACTTCCCCATGCTATCAAAGATTTTATTATTTTCAAACGCGACTTAGTGAAAATGAACTTGTTTTGGAGTGAACTCATTCACTCACTCGTATGAGATGCTGCACTTACTTTCGCGCTGTTGCCAATTTTCAGCAAACGTTTGGCGTTTTTTTTTTCTTATCTAAATCAGCAACTAATTGGCGCAACTTCTTTGCTACTTAACACATATTTAGCTGAACTTAACTCCAGTTTGGCTTACAAATTTTTGTGCCATTAACATGGCACTTCACCTAGAAAACAACGCTTCCCATGTCAATCATTTGTACTTGCTGCAATGTTGCCAGTTTGCATGCTTGCCACCAGCCAGCAGCCAACAGCCAGCCGCCTACTGCCAGGTAGGTCCAAGGCTTTACTTTTTCCGCTGCTCTTGCAGTGATTTACACTGGTTGCCTGCCTGGCGTTATTATTGAATTTTTACCTAGCAGTATGTAGTTTTTTCCAAACGCGCTCGCTGCGCCTGGCAACTCTGGCCGACAGCTGCTCGTTGTCGTCTGTCTGTTGCATGGCATTGTCTAACTGTCGCCGCGTCGCATTGTTGAGTCGTCTGCCCAAACTGTTTGCCCCGCTGCCCGTCTCAGCTGTCAGTCTGTCTCTTTCACTTTGGTTAAGTACATTTTTAAATATTTACCATGTTGTTAGACGTACGCTGAGCAGGCGGAAGGCGGGGCGGCGGGGTGCAACAGGGGGGTTACATGTGGGTGGCAGCCTAACTAGGCCCTAACTATAGAATTTTCCACGAATTGCAAATTAAAGCGTCCGCTTTCGAGTTGCTAGCTTAAATTTGTGCAGCTCTTTTGCCTCACACAGGTTAAAGTTCAGTCAGTGGCAGTTAGTAACTGCAATGTACTCTGCACTCCGCACTCTGCACACCCTAACCCGTAACCCGTAACCCTGCAGCTCACTCAGCCAAAGTGCCACTCGAAAATCGTGTTTGGCTTCATGTTTCTACTGCTGCTCCCGCTTGTCTGCTTGGCTTACCTTTCCGCTTTTTTTTTTCAGCTTTTTTTTTTTTTTTAGTTTTAAGGTTCGAGTGGCGCGACCTTTCACGGCATTGCAACAAAACGCGCCATTTCTATGGCTGCTGCTTATGTGTTTTTTTTTTCTTTCGTCTTTTCTACGAGTACCATGAATTGCGTTTTGATTGAAAAGAAAGTGACATTTCCGTTGATTTCTTCTCGGCAGTTGTGTTGATTTTTCGCGCGCTCCAAAGTTTTCCATTTTATTCATATGCAGCCTGGTCGATAGTCAAACATTTGCCAAGTTTCGTTATTTCACTTTTACGAACTTTAATGCAACTTCCAGCTGCATGCAGCATGACTTCAAACGTAGTCAATTAAGCCAAGTTTCTTGACTTTTGTTCGACAAATTCATTAATAGTAGAACTCGAAACTTTTGTTGCATTGCTTTTGTTGCTAATTTGGACTTATTGAAGCTTGTTTCCCAAGACACTTGTGTTGTATGCAAAAGACCACGGAACGTATACGCAATATTACTTTGTGGCTTTGTTAAAGTTCTATAAAATTGCCGCATTCCGTTACTTATGCATAAAAATCGTTTATTTGTTAAAAAAATATATATATCAATGGCTTTTTTAGGTTAACCTAATAAAAAACTACGGGCTGTAACAACAACTCGTTTTAATATACATATGTAGGTCTTCGTAGACCCATAACTTTAATGTCTGCACCTATGACTAGTTTAATGGCTTGCAAAACATAACTGGCTTCAAAGCTTAGAACCTATGCACAAGCCGGCTTCCTCTAACCTATAAACCAAGATTTGCTTTAAGCTAGCCGCTAAAAAATAAATCAATGATACAATTCAATGCACAAAGTCTAATGAATTTGGGTGAATGTGTTTTTCTTATGAGTGACGTTTGAATACATTCAAAATTGAAGTGATAACGAATTAAATTGTGTGAGAATGCAAAAGTGAAAAGAAAGTTATAACTGAAAATGAGTACGAAGTGCACACTTTTAGTTTGAACTCAGCTTAAAACAATGGAATGGAACACTAATCGTTCTATCATATATAGCGATATTTCTTTGTCAATTGTAAAGAAGCAGTTGATTGCCTGTGATGATGATATTGAGAACTAATCGAGCTGTTACCTAGGCTATTAAAAGATCAAAACAAGCTTCATTTTATCATCGAGAGATGTGAAAACTGTACTTTTAATGTGCTCAAGAACTGGCACCACCTCAGAACGCAGATCAAGCGGACGAACACTCACCAATCGATCTTGATTTGGTCTCAGTAGGCAAATGAGTAGCAGAGACTACGATGAAACTAACACTCTACAAAATGCTCATACTATATATCCCGATTTGTTTTATGATGTTAAAGCTTGAGTAATGTCTCTGGATTATTTGAGATCTTTGGTCTGCTACTAAGGTTATTTTTATTAATGTCTTTTAGTTTTCGAGTTATTAGTTGATTTCAGCAATTTAAAACTATGTTTTAAGCCGATTGCATACATGCAATAATTGCAACAAAGCGAAATATAAGCGACTATTTTTATATGAAAATGACCGGCAAAATGCACTGAAACTAGTTTTTCTTGCATACAAGCAATAATTCCATATAAACGATTCGTCATGTAAGCGATATGTACTGTAGTACATTTAAAAAAAAGAGCAAATTTTTTTTTTTTTTTTAAATATCACAACTTTTTCGGTTTCACTTAATATGGAGAACATTTTGGGGATTGTTGATATTATATCGATACATCGATATGCCCGATATTTTGGATTTCGAATTATATTATACTTTAAAATATTAAGAATCCTAGTCAGAACCTTATTTTTCTGAGATTTTCAAGCAAAACAAACTCTATGTTATGCGTTCCAGCTAAATTTTTCCCTAATACATTGTAATTAGGATGTAATAAAAAGTCTTCTTATTTTAACTTTTAATCGCGTTATTTTGTTCCTAAGCGAGTTTTTATATTCGTGTTTCTATAAATACGATTTCGAAGACCGTGCTGTTTCGCTCAGCGGTTTTATCGATAAATTTCCAGCTTAATAATTTATAAGTTTGAATTGTTACGTGATTTATTTCGTTATGCTTTATGGAATGATGAGCTTCACAAGTAATAGTATTGAGAGCAGAAGTATATTTGATAAGTATTTCATGTACATTTTTTTAAATATAAGTCAGGTTTTCCGCAAATATACTAATAACAAGCTGATTACTTACATGAAATATATGTAAATATATAAATTGTCGCTTACTTGCAACAACTGTGTTGCGTTTTCGATGTTGCATATAAGAGAAATCTAGTGTTATTGAAATTACATTATTACTATCGCACTTTCTATCCACAGTCAATGTTCGTGAACTCATGTATTTTACATGGTAATGGCATAGCGTAGGGTCAATTGCCGTAATTGCACTCGTTCTGCGATAGTTGGTAGATAGTGCGTTTTCGTGCAGCACTCACCTTCCTTCAGCTCTCATGTTACCTTCATGACAATGCATGGTGGTACTCCGTTAGAAACCAAGTATCAATCGTCTTCCCTCAAGTACACTTTCACATTTAGTCTAACAATTGTCGCTCGACCCCAAAAAGATTTAGTTGTGGACTATATACTAAGGGGCACTTAATCTTTGCCTAGTGAAGGTTTATCAGCTGTCCTATTGTTATCTTTACAGTTGCTATAACTTCGGAAATAATTTAAAATCATGCTTTTCTTTTTCGTAAAAGTATAATCAAATCTAAGCATAAAAGATAAATATGCATAGTTTACTATATGTACTTATGAATTCCTTCAATGTTGACAAAAAACAAGAAACTTACTTTTAATGAGCTTTTTAACTAATGTTAAACGCGTGTAACTGACATTTGGCGCAGTTAGAGCGTCAGCTTGGGTATCCGTGTATCTTACAGATACATACATGCAGCACTTGTAATTCAAAAACGCGTTTGATTCAAATTTCACTCGAAAAGGCTCCGCTTCAATGCTAATTCACTCTTGAGCATAGTAGTTACCCCTCCCGTTTGGCTCGACTTCTCTCTAATCTCTTGGCAATACATTTGAAGTGATGTTGTGACTTTGTGTTAGTGTGTGTGCAATTAATAAATAATTTTCATTTCATTTTCATTTGAATTTTTATTTAATTATGTGAAAGTGGCTGTGTGTGCGAGAGAGTAAGTAAATGTGTGAGTGAGCCCCATGATGAGTTTAAAGTGTAAAAGAACAGAAAATTAGTTGCCATTATTAATGTCTGTTACTCGTACTACTTTAACGTTGTTTTTGCCGCTCTGTAAACTTCGTATACCCTATAGACATTGTGTCAAGGGTATTATGCCGACGAAAGCGTGGCAGAGCATAAGTATCTTTTGCACTTTATGTATATATGTTGACAGCAGTGGATTGCAAGTTGATTTTTACTCATTTGTTTTCTGTTATAAACTAGAGGGCTGCGCCCCCTGCTTGCTTCGCTCCCCAACCATTATGCTCCTAAGAACTAGAGATTTTCTTCTTCTCCTTCTCTAGAATAGACAAATTTTACTGTCCGACGCTGTGAATTAGCCGTTTCCTGCCGCTTGTCACATGCTTTACTCATTTTTTCATTTCGACGTTGTTTTTTTCTTGCTCAGTGAGATTTAGTTTCTTACAACCCTTTCACTTTTTTGTTCTCTTTACTACTACAACGCTTAGGTACCACGTATGATAATCGAGGAGTATAGTAGACTTGCGAGATAATCAAATAGATACATCATATTTTGTATGTACACTCGTGTGAGCCTTATAAACAAAACAGTGTTGATCATTTGCCAAAACAACTCTCGCATTCTTCGCAAATCATGTGCCGCTCAACGTATTAGTACAAAACTTGGCACTTTTTGGGCTAGATGTTGAGTAAAGTGTTTTCCATTGTCTTTATCATAGATCCATCCGATTTTGTATGTATGTACACTCGTGTGAGCCTTATAAACAAAACAACGTTGACCATTTGCAAAACAACTCTCGCATTCTTCACAAATCATGTGCCGCTCAATGTATTAGTACAAAACTTAGTACTTTTTGGGCAAGATGTTGGGTAAAGTGTATTCTATTGTCTTTATCATAGATCCATCAGGTTTTGTATGTATGTGTGAGCCTAATAAACAAAACAGTGTTGATCATTTGCCAAAACAACTCTCGCATTCTTCACAAATCATGTGCCGCTCAACGTATTAGAGCAAAACTTGGCGTTTTTTGGGCTAGATGTTGGGTAAAGTGTTTTCCATTGTCTTTATCATAGATCCATCATATTTTGTATGCATGTGTGAGCCTAATAAACAAAACAGTGTTGCTCATTTGCCAAAACAACTCACACCTTTCTCGTGTGAGCCTTATAAACAAAACTTGGCACTTTTTGGTCCAGACGTTGGGTAAAGTGTATTCTATTGTCTTTATCATAGCTTTTTTTTTAGGGGGCTTTTTACTTTTACACACAAAAATGATTTAATTTTATGCATCAAGTGAAAATGAAATTTTCTGTTTTGCTTTTATTTAATTGTTGGCCAAGTTCTCAACGTCAACTTTGTTGTTGTTGTGGTTGTTGCTATATATTTATAAAGCGTGAAGCTTCAAGTAGTAGTTGACTTGGCTAAAATAAGCGATTCACTCAGATGATGACGATGATGATGATGGCGGCAAGAAGGTATGCCGCCCGCAGGCCAAGAAAAAGCTACCGAAAATCTTATTTAACATGAAGTTGTAATTTTATTTTTATTATTTTTATTTCTCATGTTGTTGTAGATGTCGCTCTTGTGCATTTCACTTGACTTTTTTCTTCATTTCTTTCTCGTTACTCGTTTAACTGTAGTTTCTCATGCAAATCCACGCAATTCATGTATCTTTCAGTTTGTTTGTTTGGTTTGTTTGTTTGTTTGTTGGGTCTGTTTGCAGCAGTCTTCAAGTTAGTCTGCTTTTTTCCGGTTTGTAAGTAATTGATAGTCATCAAACTTCCCAACCTCCAATGTCCAGATCGTGGTCCAACCTCATCATCATGACTCTAGTGCTTGGCTACGATGTCTATTTGGCATTTTGGCCATTTCTTTTTCAAGTTTGGCGCCAGGTAAAAGTCCATTGCTGCATGTGTCTATTGTGTCTTCTTCTTTTTATTTAACTCTCAACTAACTGTCAGAAATGGACATATAAGTTGATGCCTGCCTCGGGCCATAATTAAAATGTTCAATAAATCAGTAAATGGCTGAAGTGAAGGTTTGATTGCCAAAAGTATACACGTATAAACAATTCGATATGTGCTTAAAAAAACAACTCAAGAAAATCTTAATGGCTGTTGAACGCTCGGATTAGAGTGAAGTTTTTTTTCTTCATTTTTATCTCATTTTAACTGCAATGGCAACTTTCCGCTCACCAGAACTTTCATTTATTTTAATCAGTTGCTAAACGAGAAGGTATAACATAGTTATGCACTTTTATAATGACTCACATTATATACACTTAAAGATTTTTTTAATTTTACTGTTCTGCTAACGACTTTCAGCGTTTCCTTGTCAAAGTTAATAAGCTCCTAACCCTTTCGGGACTATGGGCATAATCTATTTATTTTCAATGCAATTGTTCATGTAAATAGTCACAAACATCTATATACATTTCATCTTTGAAATGTGAACGAAAACATAAAGGTCATTAAGGTTTCTTACTCTGGATCATATAGTCCCAATTCGTTTTTACTTGGAATAAATTATCTCAATTTATATTTAGATGTCAAAAAGGAAACACTTGACGATCTTGAGCGTAGATGACTCGGATGTCGATTTTGTCGATTCTGAAATTGAATCTATGGAGAGCTCTGATAAAACCGACTCTGCATCAGCGACTGATGACAATAACAATGTGTCCTCTACCTTCGATGGAAAAGATTGGTTCATTGGGTGAATTTTACTCCGGATTGCCAGTACAAGCAAAAGTTTGAATTTCCAACTGCACGAAACGGCACAACTCTTCTTGACCTTCCTGAAGACGTTCATCGTGTTTCCCAAAATGTATCCCTATAGGTTGCCCAATGCACCAATCAGAGACTGACAATCTTTAACCGCCGTGCGAATTCAAACAGAAACTTGGCAGATCCGAATGAGATCCTCATTTTTTTGGGCGTTTCATTAATTTTGGACTAAAACAAGTTGCCATCTTGGAAAGACTACTGGAGCAATAAGCTATAAAAAACTATGTCCAGAGATCGCTATATGTTACTATCGTCAAAGATTTATTTCAACGATTGTAAAAAGTCGACTAACGTTGGCAAAGATAATTACATATCTGATGTTATTCACTGCATAAAGCACAAGTTTGTAGCTGCACAAAGTGACAGCTCTGTTAAACTGAGTTTAAATTTAAGCACCACAGATGGTTGTGTAAAAATCCCTGAAGACAGACTCCGCAGTTGGTCAGAACTATTGGAAAGTAATAAAATAACATCAAACATTAAAAACTCAGAAGCTTTAACTTCTTTGTTGGACCTTGAGCCGGGAAGAAAAAGCTAAAGAAGATCAGTTCGCAAATCAAAATGCATCATAAATATGATTTTAACAGGCACCACCGCGGAAAACCCCTCTCCCAATGGCAGATGCTATGAACTGCCTGACGAAGTGCTCTACATTAGGCCGGAACCCGGTATCGGTTTGTTATGGCGAGTCAAGAAGAAGAAGAATTAATATTGCGCATACTCTAAATTCGTGACTTGCTCAAATCATTTCTTAAATCAGCTTTTGTCTGAAACATACGTTTTGCGGTAAATTTAGTTTCGCTGGTTTCGTATCCGGCAAACGTTTTGGATTTTCTACCGTGAATTATCGCTATTTCAAAATATTCGATATTTCGACAACTTTTTCATGATGAATTGCAACTTAAATTGAAGGGTTTCAAATATTAGTTCAACGTGCCTCAAATTTGTTGCTTAGTGTACTTCTTCTAGTTACTGCTTCCAACAGAGACACATTCTTAGCTCACAATGATGTTAGCAGCATTTCGAACGTTGGAAAGAGCTGATGGATATCATAGTCTGGTATTTTGGTCCCCAAAAGCAAGTAGTACTCCAAGTGTATAGCATTGTGTGCATATAAGCTACAACATAGCTTCGCATAGAAACAAACAGATATGCCCAAATCATAGAGTTTTCTACTAATATGGTACAATTCCAATTGGTCTGCAAATCATCATGCATATCGTGTTCCATTATTCAGGTTAACTATTAGAATGCAATGCGATTCGCATGAATCCAAAGAGCCACAGCTTAATCATTGACTTCGTCTATTGATAGCCATCATCTTAGCATGTATGCTGGGTGGTCTGCCAAGCACTCATTAGGCCCATTTTCGCAATATTTGCAGGTCAAATGAGCTGGTCTCTAGATGTTATTGACATGATAACGTAATGACAACTTGAGAAATCGGAAGGGATAACTTTTGAGTTAAAGGTTAGTTGAGAAAATATAGCTATATAGCTTTTGCAAGAGTCCAAAGATGCAACAACAAACAGAAGAAGAAGAAGAGTTAAGAGCAACAACAACTTAGAGCCATTTCGCTGCTCTTCTGCGCATGCGTAACTGATAGCTATCTTTGGCTATATACATTTGTATCTATGTGCGTTTGTGTGTATGTGTTAGTGTGTGCGCATAACTTGTCAAACAACAAACAAAAGAGGTAACAGACAGCCGCCAAGCATCTATGATAGTTATGATACACTTACATAGCAAAGCAGCAGAAATTGTTTAATAAAAAGCGGAGTCTTCTTTTTAAGATTGCATCAAAAAAGATATGTGCTGCAGAGGGAGCGAGGGAGCGAGGGAGCGAGGGAGCAGAGCGTGCTGCAGAAGGTGTGGCGGCTGCCCGGCAATTACATTATTTCGCTGGCATTACATCCCAAGCAAAAGCCGAGCCAGCAACAAAATTAAATAATCCAATTGGTTGCAGTTGAGCAGCCCAGCCAGACATGCAACAATTGTAGCAACATGCGCAACAACTACAACAACATTCCATGTCCGGCAATGGCAACAAGCTGCCTAGTTTTGACTCCAACTGGAGTCGCCTCGCCACGCCGCGAGTCGCGTCGACTCGCTGCGCGTGTTCATAATTGTTAAAATGCGAGCAACAAGTTGTCGCCGACTGGACGCCGCCTTAAATGGACGCAGCTCTTGCTGCACAATTTGCCACAAGTTGTGGCAACTGGTACGGCTCCTCCACAAATACTAGCACAATCTGTTTAATGTGTCAAATGCAAGGCGTAAAGTATAACTGCAAATAGCCTTGACAGGCCTAGCAAGTAACACCCGCTGGCCCCAGCTACCGCCCACCTTACCTACCGAACAGGCGAGCGACCTCATTCTTAGCAACATGTTGCTGATAACTCTTGGCAGTAACATCTGCCGCAGCACACTTAAAATAACTCAGATACCCTTTTGTTTGGCATATTTGGCTTTTGTCATGAGGTTTGTAACAAAGGTTTGAGCTAGCGATTGAAAGCCATTTGTATTAGAAATCTTAGATACGAACTCACTATATGATAAGATCAGTTTTCGGAACTTCAGAACCATTTTATTCGCCTTACCATAAGTCAAGTCCGATTTGGTTCGGCTATTCGTATATTCGTTGCGCTTTTCTTACTCATTAAACAGTTAAGAACCCAGTTTCTTAGAAAGCTGAAAGCTTCAGAATAATTTTATCAGCAGCTACGGGAAACTCCTAAAGTTCTAATTGGAAATCTTGCAAGCTAATTTTTGGTTCGGCTATTCGTATATTATTTGCGCTTTTCTTACTCAATAAACAGTTAAGAACATAGTTATCAATTCAATCTCAAGAATTTGTCGGTGTTTCAGTTATCGTTTTTAACCGAATTTCAACCAACTGGCCAGTTTATCAGGAATATCTTTAAAATCGTTGGAAACCTATGTTTTTTGATAGGTCTGTTGACCGTCGAATTTTTTAAAACTTTTCGTCTGGCACACGAAAAACGGAACAAAGAAGCGAAAGCGATTGTTGTTAAAGTTTAAGAATCGAATTTGCAAATTCAGCGTCGAATGATTTAATGAATTCGCCAAATTGCAACGAATTTACTTTTCTATTTCACATGCTTTCTTACGACTTTAAATAAATAAACTCATATTCGTAATATTTTTCTTAGTCTTACAAGATGCATAGGATTGAGTCCTGGTGCAAGAGATAAAGTCGGACCGTAAATCCGAGTAAGACCACCCTGGTTCTTTTCATTCGAAGCGCATAAAGGATGGGTTAAACCCTCCAATGCTATAGAGCGTAGCTTTTGCAGCGTCCAGGGATGTAGAGTATCTTGTGGTGACACTTGGAAAGTGCACATTGAACGGAAGACCGAACGTGCCCTCAGTGCTTTTTGACAGTGCAGACGAACTTATAGGATATATAAGAACTGGGGTTTACACTAACCTTCCGCGGCTCCAATCAGGCCAGTGGTATCATATGCATCAGTGGTTTGGTGGAAGCCAGACTGCAGAGATTTACCTGCTTAGTGATGCCATTAATGCACTGTTAAATCTAAGTCTTCTCGATGTCTTTGTACGACAAGAGGCTAGCAGACTCCATAACAACGGATTCGGAACGAGCGAACTGGGATTTGGTGACACATTAACAGTCAGCAAGCTAAGGCAGCCGCTTATCACGATGTTGCTTATAGTGTGTGAATGTGAAGTTTGGCCGCAGCATCAATGTTTTGTTTCCCGCACGTGAGTCCTAAAGCGATCCAGGACACATACTGAGGGCGAGCACCCATGTCTTCTGCACAGACGGTTTCATAAGATGGAACTTTTGCATATTGTTATCTTGATGTAAATTCAATCTACTCATGCGCGATAGTTAGTTTTTCTCCGGTTTTCTAAACGTAAATCTACACAAACCGTGTAAGAAAGTGCTAACTAGTCAATATGAGTCTCTCTTCTTCTTCTGTCTTGAAGCAGCTTCGGGAAACCCGAGCCAAATTGGAACTTCTGGGAAGACGTGACAAACTTTCACTCATACTGGCATTCACGGAAATGCGGATGAGCTAGCGCTTCAAACGCCATGGTAGGGTCAGAATCTTTTTGTGGCATAGGAAAGCTTACCATCGGGCAGCTACTAAGAGAAGAGGAAAGAGCTATACGGACCAAGAATTGGACGGACACTCCGGGCCTCAGACAGGCCAAATTACTCGGCTCCTATAACTTGCATGGGTTCAAGACAATAGTACAACTAGGGAAGAATTCTGTTAGGATTTTGACGGGTCTGCTTACTGGACACTGTAGGATGAAAAAACACTTGCACAAGCTGGGCAACACCAGCTCCAGTAACTGCAGGTTCTGTCAACTTGAAGTGGAATCCTCGTCGCACGTACTAGCTGTATGTGATACCCTGGCGAGAAGAAGGATGTCCCTGCTAGGGTAAGTAGCCCGACTAAAAACATCTCAGATAAGCAGGGGAGCTGTAAGCAAAGTAGCAGGCAGAATAGATCTCTAGGTCGCGTTGCAATACTCCCCAGTAACATTATTATTATTATTATTGTTAGAATTGGGTTAAAAGAGATTTGCTTGATTTCTGGCCAGCCACTGAAACCATTACGAGCAGTGTATTTGCAGTTCTGAGCTCTGATTGAAATCAGTTGAAATAAGCATTGGCTTCTTTTTGGTTTTTTTTTTTTTTGGTTTTCTGTTCTAATTACACTTAACGTTAATTTCATCTAATTTACCGTTGATTTATTTCTAGTTCTTGACTTGCTCTAATGCCTCCTCTAATCATGAACAGATTCTAGCAGTTGCTTATTGGTCAAAAATTTTGTGTCTTGTCATATTGTCAGTGGCGTTGACCAAGTTAAGAAGCAGAATTATGTGGTTGGCTTTAATGTGCAGTGCCGTAATATTTCCGTACTTTTTTTTTTCTTTTAAATTTATTGTCTAGTACTTTCTTGTTGTGTTCTCTTGTTATGATGCGAGTTTATTGTTCTAGTTTGTGACGTAGAGTGATTCTTAACAGTACATGTTGGTTGGTTGTTCGCCGAGGTTTGTTGAACTTTAGATGACGGCTTAAGAGGTTGGTTTTAATTACGCTGGGACACTTTTAGGCAGCTCAGTTTACTTGGAACATTACATTTCCACACAAAACCATTTAGTTTTTCCTGCTTAATGTCATATATGTTTGTTAACATTTGCCAAACAAATTGACTTGTGCCTACAGTAGTCAGTCAAGCAATTTGCTGCACAGTGGTACGTATGTACATTGTTAAATGAAAAAAGAAGAAGCAGCAGAGTGCCGTTTTGGTCAAAATGTTTACATTTGTTTTTAACGCTAATAATAGGCGCAATAAACCGCACTGAGCGCTGCATAGCCACAAAATCCACATCATGATCATTTTTCGTGCTTAGTTTTTTTTTCGGTTTCTTCCAAAGTCTTAATGTACGTTGTGCACAGACTTTTATGTTTACTCACGTTTATTTGTGGCTTTACTAAAGATCTCGAAGTTGAAGCTTACCTGCAAATGGAAAGAAAGCGAAATTAGTTGCAAGTTTCATTTAGTCATAGGCATTATAATAATAATAATAATAAAGTACTAAACATTTAAGAGAGTGGACGACTATGCAGCTGGTCATTAGTGTTCACTTAAGTTGAATTCGCCATCGTTCATTAAGTTTTGCAGAGTTAATTTTAATGTTTTTGAGGGTAGATCAGCTTTATCACAGAATCTTTTTTTTCTTTTCGATGATTAAACATTTGGAGATACTGATGGAAAAAATTCTACGTTTTATGGGTTAATTTATCCATCATTTGATAGAAATACACTTTTTGCTCTTTGAAACTAACGGAAACAGCGGAAATCTTGTTGCCACATAAAAACGCTTTATGTGGGATGAATAAACCTATAACACACGCATAACTTACATAAAAAAGGACCTATATAACTTATGTGCAAAAATAAAAGTTTTTATGTATTTAACCAACACTGCTTAATGGGACAATGTACCCATAAATGTGCCGGTACTTTCCACAGGGCCCTTAGAAACTTTGACAATGACAGCACCAATGAAACCATATAACCCAAAGGCATTATACGAGCGACTATACATCTACACTATAGACCCTGGCTTACAATCTGGAAACTTCTTTGGTAGCAATACGTGCATGCTAATTACCAAGAAAATAAAGCTGTTTATTATGTTCCCTACGGTGCAAATGCAAATTTCCTTCTGTGGTATTCAAATATGATTGGCCCCCTGGAATTTTTAAACCCATACGTCAAGCCCCCTCTTATAAAACCCGTTAGTTTTTACTTGAAATCTTGTGGTTTCAAACTTTAGATGTTAGTGCTTTTCAAATCCAGGCACTAGACCAGGATTTCGATAGTAATTCATAGTTTATTTTATAATTAAAATGTATATTAAAGGTTTGGTATAATAATTTAAAGAACATAACAGCGATTTCCCACAATTTCTACGTCAAGATTTATCGACTTTACGCTACGACTTTACAACTTTGGCAGCTATATTATAGAAACTCAACTTTACTGCTTATGATCGACTGACTAGTTCAACTTGTTACACTCGAATCCCACAACGATCGCTTCCTTGCTACTATGCGCGGAACCAACCCTCCACTACTGCTGTTGTTTCTTTCCTCTTGCTGCAGATAATGGTGCTGCCAACCGCAACTTTACATATAACGAATCAAACTCTTTCGTAATCCAGAACACCACGACTAGGAATTGCTTCGACCGAATCGAAAACCAGAACAAGCCTGAATATCTTTAAAATGAAAAATGTTTATTATTTTGGCGTCATATTGTTCGTCTGTTGAAAGCTCCTATTGAAATAAGAACTAATTCAATGTGTGTGTCATAAAGCAACTACAGGAATAATTGGTAAAAAGTGTGAGTTTTTTAAGCATAATGAAATTTACTGGAAAAAGCTAAAATGGGCCAAAACTCTGGAGAGGGAGAAGAAGAGGAAGCGAAGGAGGAGGAGAAGGAGTGGTTGTGAACGAAGCGGGAAGAGCAACATAAATCAGGTTGTCTCATTGTATAGCTCTTGGAATGAGGAAGAGTAAGGGAAGAGGAAAAGGAGCAGGAAGAAGAAGAAGAAGTAAAAGAGGACGGGAATGGGAACGCAATGTGGACTATATGGGATATCATTCACGTTATTCAAAATTCTTCGAATTCGATAAGATTTTGAAAATAATCTTAATAACTTTTTCCATTTGACATTAGATTGAAGTAATTTAAAACGGTGTATATGAATATTAGAACCCATTGTAAATATCGATTCAAAATGTGTGGTTTATTTGTTTTATCAAGTCGCTACGCTGTCCAATAAAATAAAAAGTGATCGAACTGAGCGGGGCTCTAACCCTTGCCCCGTGGGATTTCGTATGTGAAAGACAGGCAATTCAGCGAGCTACACCCAGTTCTCAAAAACAATTTGATTTTAGTTTATATGTTAATATCCCTTTTCCTTAGCAAAATATAATGTATGTCTGAAATCTTTTCTATACAATAGAATGAAACTTCATGGAATCGTTAAGTATTCAATTCTTTTCAAATTCAGTTCAGTTTTTTTATTAATCGATAAGCTTAGTTCGTTTGAATTGGCCTGGTCATGAGGTTTCGGGCGTGATTCACGCCTACGGAGAACTGAAGGGCAGACAAAGTTGTCAATGTGTTGAGAACATTCGTATGTTCAAGAACGTTTTCTCAGTTTCTAATGGCAAAGGGTAGACGGAAAAAAACTGCATACGAAGCGATATTGAGGGAAGGTAGTTTAAACAAAAACAACCATCAAATTTCTAACACATTAAAAACTTTGAATTTTGTAGACTAGTGCTATCCCCCGTGCGGTGAGCGGGTTAGAGAATACCACCTCAGCATGTCAAAGCTTGTCGAGGCTTTCGAGGCCTTAAAAGGGTTGTGCGTAGGGATTGGGATCCACCACGTAAAACCAAAATTCCAATGAAAGAATGTATTTAAATCATGTCGTAACCCGATAACGGGTTGTTATGGCCAGTTAAGTAGAAGAAGAAGTGTTATTGATCTAATTAGTTAGGAACTTGTTCTATGGCTTTCATTAGATGAACACAACACAGTTTTCAAGTGTTGTAAAATGCTATTTTAAGTTACACTTTCGAAAAGGGGCTGAATGCCTTGGAATTTTTTTTCGTTTTCAATTAATGCTGCAACCTAGACGCTGCCTGCGCCGACTGCGCTGCTGCGATTAGTTTGTTGCGCCTAATTACTGCATTTGTTTGCTTTGTCTTTGGCTTTGTCTTTAACTTCGTCTTTGTCTTTGTCTTTATCGCTGAGTTTGTCTTTGTCTTTGTCTTTTGTCTGGCATTTGATTATAATATTTTCTCAAAATACGCCTACAGCCAACAACACTTTCTTTGCTGACTTTCATTTGGCGTTTTTTTTTCTGTCTTTCTTACTTATTCTATCAATGGCATTGCACATTTGTCTCTGCCCTTGGGCGGCTTTTGGGCTTTGTCTTTATCGTGTTTTCCTCTCAACTTTTCGCATGACTCGGTTTTTTTTTTACCCCCGATGGCCGATCTTTGCGTATTTCACTCTCTAAGACAAATGCCAAGATGACGCGCTTTGCATTTCTTTTGTGTTAATTATGAGTTTCCGCTTGATTCGCATGTTGCTTTTTTTATTGCAGCCACTGTCGGCGCGCTAATGTCTTTATAAGTTGAGAAAAAAAATGGACAACTGTGACAGCGTCTTGTAAGGTTTCCCCCATAGCAGCAGCAGCAGCAGCAGCTCAGTGACTTTAATTTTGCTTATTAAAATTAAGTATTTTAATAACTTGATGCCAACATGTTGCAGCAACATGCTCTGCCGCGCAAAACAGCAACTTGCAGCTGACTTCCGTTCCAAAGCTCGACATTTTCTCCCCAACAAGAAGAACAAGAAAAACAATTATAATTATGAGAGAACGCTGCAAAAAACATGTCTGCAATATGCGCGCATTACACAAAGTCAGTCAGTCATAATGACAACTTACAAGCGTATTTACCACTAATGCAACATTCTCTGCTGGCATTTCTGTGTGTGGTCTGAGAAGAAACTGATTTTTCAGTTTTTCAGCTTCTTCTTCTTTTTTTTACATAATTTTAATGTTCAAATTCTTGGCAAGTTCAAACTCAGCATGACTTTTGCATTGATAATGGTAATGGCAATCATAATGGCTGTTCGCTTGGCCTTCCGAAAAGGCAAGTGAAAAATATGCCAGCAATGTGGCCATAGTTAGATGTCTGTGTCGGAGTTGGAGCCGGAGTCAGTCATCATTGTCTGCTGCAACTACGACGGATGCTGGCAAACCGCAGCTGAAAATGCTGAGAGAATTTATGTAGCTGCTTATGGTAAGAATGTAATTTGCGACAAATATGCAGTCGTGGCAAAAATTTCACTCAAGACTCCTGACTTGGTCTGGGATTGTTACTCCAACTGTCGGGCTTCAATGACTGACTGGCTGTCTGTCTGTCTGGTTGCCACTTTGGCCATTTTGCTACGCTGTAACCTCAATTTGCATTTAGGTGCAGTACGGGTTAGCATAAACGACAAATATGGCTAGGCATTTGCGAATAACTGCCAAGTGTGTATCTTTCGCTTTTAGCATGCCAAATTCAACTTCACTTTTTTGAGGTTAAGTCCATTTGATTGCTATATAAAATTATAATAAAAGAAGAGTGAGAGAGAGAGAGTACAGCGTAACATAGACAATGGCTGCCTGCAGGCCGCAACGGGCAAATTAGCCAATCTCTAACAGTAAATCAATCAGCAGCAGCGCTCACTCAGAACGTATCTACAAGATACAAAGAGAGCTAGCTCACTAGCATTTACAGCTATCAATCATAATTAAATGAATGATAATCAAAATGTGCATAATTATGCATTTGGAAAAGCTTACTCGCCACATTGCATTGTTTGTTGTCGGTGCTTTTGTCTGTTATTAGAATTCTGCTCGATGATGCCTAACCCAATGACGATGACGATGACGACGACGACGTTGTTAGGAACCCGTAGAAAACGTTCTCAACACTCTCCATTGTCCACTGTAAATTATGCAGGTCAGCTCAGAACTCTAACTCTAACAAGAGTGCGAGTACGCATATTTGTATCTGTATCTGTAGCTGGGACTCTGCTCCGTGTGCCGTTGCTTGACATGCCAACTGTTAACAAATTTACTACGCTCAGAAGTTGTTGTACTCGCCCGGTCTTCTTCTTCTGCTGCTTGCAGCTTTCATTTTGCCCAGGTGACAGCCAAGCATGCATGAGTTACCTTCTAGAGGTGCCAGCTAGACCGCCACATTAATTTATTAGTTGCACTTGCTTGTTTTGTAAAAGATATCTTAGCGTATACATTGAGATACTTTTATGCCAGTTCTCTTGTTCGAGTGTCTCCACTGGCCAATTCCAAATGGTTAGCTGGGCTACTGCTGCTGGTCTCTACTACAATGTTGCCTGCCTAGTTGTCGCCTATCAAATTACTCGTATTCCAGCATGACAACCCTGAAAACTCCGCCATTTGTTGTAGTACTTGCTGTTGTTGTTTGGCAACTGTTACTTTGGCAAGTTTGTTGCCACTCACCTGACACTGTTCTGTGCACGTTTATGCGTGCAATTTATTCAGGAATTCGAATTTGAATGAAGCAATCAAAGATCCCGCTAAAAACTTTAAAACTCACATACGCTATCCGAAATGCTAAAAACTTGAAAGTTTCTAGTGCATCTATTCGGAAAGAAGAACTGTATCGGAATTGTTGCACAATTGGTGTCCAGCTTCAAAAATTAGTGCCCAGATTTGTTTGTCATGCCCGTTTTCAATTACGATTACGATTTTGTGAATCGGAATCGCAATACAAATCCGGAACAGACCTGCTTGTGAAACACAAAGTTTCGTAGTTAATTTGCTTTTTGTCCTTGGTGTTTGACACTTCTTTGAGCATCGAAGTTTAACTATTGAAATGTGCTTCGTATTCGAACCAAATAGGTTGCTGTTTTCGCTTACAATGTGATCCTTTTACCCTCTCTCTATAGTAAAACACTTCAATGCATCAGTTGTGATGCACTGATTTTTTCGAATTTCCCAAATCAGCATTTCGATACAATCTTAACAGCAAATCTCAAACAACTCCATCAAGTACTATACATTAGAAAAGATATAATACTCAGACGTAAACTTAGTATTAACACGTTCAGTAAGGACTTTGTGAGTATTTGTTTAATCAAGAAATTATACAGAAAACAAATGCAGCAGTCATCATCTTTAAGTTAGCTAAAGATTGAGGTTTATAATGGCTGAGCTTTAACCCTTTAAGTAGAGATACTTTTTGAAAATGTGAAAAGCTCCAGACGTCATGGTAGTAACAAAACCAAATGTTTGCTTTTACTATAAGATTATGTTTTCTTTAATATGAGTGTTGGTCTTTTTGTAGAAATGTCAAATTTTTAATAGCTTTACAAATTTGATATTTTTCCGAAATTTCCTATATTTTAAAACAGAATTTTTCAAAATTTTCAATATTTTTTTTTTATATTTTAAAACTTTCATTTTTTTAAATGACATATTTTTTTAAAATTTCATATATTTTCAAAATTATGTATTTTTTTTTGAAAATTTCATATTTTTCTATATTTACTTTTTTTCAATTTTGAAGAAATAAAGTGAAGGAAGGGAAACTGGAAGGAAAACGGAAAGGGGGAAACGAAAAAAGAATTTGATCCACCTTGAATGGGGCACGGGGTTTGGCGAGCCGAACGAGCAGACTAACTTGCTAGCGTTATTTTTTTTTTGTTGAACATATTATATTTTCCTTAATTTTATATTTTTGTTGTTATATTTTCAACAATATATTTTTTAAAAATTTTAAATTTTTTTTCAACATTTTTTTTTTTTTTTTAAATTTTCTTATTTTTGAATATTTTTAAAATTTAATTTTTTCCAAATTTTGTACTTAAAACTTCATTTTTTTTTAATATTTTTTCAAAATTTCATATATTTTTTAATTGAAATTTTTTGAAAATTTCACATATTTTAAAAATTTGTGGTTTCTTTAATGCTGTAGGCGTGCTTTTCCGATCCACAATATCATAAGATTTCGGTTTTTTACCCTTGTCGGAAATGGAAACCCAGCCTAAATAACATTTTAGGGTTTGGTTTGAGAAAAGAATTGAAACATAGACAAAAGTTCAGCCGCTGGAACTTTAACCGCGTCTGTTCGCAAGGGAGGCAGGTTAGACGATGAGAGTCAAGGACTGGAGTAACGCATAAAGACGGCTCTAAGATAAAGTTGGAAGGGTTGCTATAGTATGCTGTGCAGAGGCAGAATAGGTTGAAAGCTTCAAAATCCTCGCAGGCAACCTTTATCCAAGTTCTAGCAGATTTCTAGGTTAACTAACTAGAAATTTAGAGTGCAGCAATTCTATGAACAAACTCCGTCTATGAACCAGCACTTGGTGCTTAAACGGTTAAACCTACCTAATTGAACAAGCTTATCTTTGTTTTTGACTACAAACTTTGTGCAGCGACTTAGTAAATTGAATCGATGGGTTTCTTAAAGCAACCGACGAAATTTGGTCAACGTAACTGGTAAGGCTACGATCTGCTTCCACTTATACTCTTAACTTAAGTCTTAAGTGGACTTCCCTAATAGAGTTGATTATTCATGGTCTTTCTGTCGAAGATGACAAGCAGAATGACAACTAATTTTTCGAGTTGCAAGTTTCTGTCTTAGTTGTAAGGGATCAGTGATTGCTAATCCCATATAGTCTCTAGTTATATAGCTTGGAAATAGCAAACTTTATCGCTTACTTTAAGCTTTAATACCAAAGATATTGCGAACTTCGAAGCTGCAGCTAATGGCTTAGTTACTTTGAAATTAGCAATTACGTTAAAAGCGTTCAATTGCTTGCAATAAGGTGTAACGCATAAACTTGTAGTTTATTTTTAAATGTATCTCATAGCTACTTGTGTGCGGCTTGCTGCAGTTGCAACTATCTATCTATGTATTGTGCCTATCTGTGTGTGTATCTCTCTAGTTGGACGCGAAAATTTTCGCGTCATTAATTTTCGCGCGCTTTGCCGCTTTGCGTTTTGACGTTGATTGAAGATGCGGTCGTGTAATGGGTGCATGGGAACCAGTCGAACTATCCAAAGCATCCGAACGAACCATCGGATGCGCGCATCTTGGGCATGATTAATAAAAGTTGCACTGCAACAGGGCCAATGCTGCTATCCGTCTATCCATCTGTTGCTGGCTTGGTAGTCTGTCTGGGGCGACTCTTTCTCGGCTGTGTGCGACTTCTGAACTCAATTAGAGTTTGTCCGTCGGTCGGTCGATCGGTCTGGCGTTCTTGGTTTGCGCCAGCTTCCAAGCTCAAATGACACATATTGCGGCAGCTTGGCATAAATTTCCATTTCAATAGCAGTTCAGTCTAAGACGCCCATTCCACACGCTTTTAACCCACTAAAAGCGCGCGTGTTAGTGTGTGTGTGTGTGTGTGTGCGGCCATTTTCTTTTTGCCAAAATTTGATGAAAATGATAAACTTCGATGGCTTCATGATAGTTGCCAGTTGCAAGTTGCCATTGCCAGTTAGAAAGCGCATTTTTCTAGCCAGGTTTTTCTGCGCTGGCTGTTGTTTTTGTTGTTGGCCGCCTTGCTGGCCTGGCCATAATTGCTTGGCCAACGTGGAACGTCGCCGCTTGTACCCTTTTTGCACCATTTGTTGTGGTTTTTCATGCCACTTACCGCAATCCTCCTTGTCGGCGGCAGTCCTAGTTTATTTGCAGTTTTTCAGCTGTTCAGCTGGGCTTTGTTTTTTTTTTCCCCAACTTTTTTTGTTTGCGGTTTTGTCCATTTTGGTTTTGGCTTTTTGCCGCATTGCGTTCGCTTCGTGCACAATTTGTTATTTTAATGATTTCGATGGAATCTGCCCAGTTGCAATGCGAATACAGCGTCGCCCATAATTGCTGCGACTTTGCGCGGGTGTTGTGGCATGCCCCCCCGCCACCACTACTCCTGCTCCAGCTCCTTAACTCCTAACACAACTACTGTTTTCGGCTTTGCGAGAAAGTAGCTGGGAAATGTAAATGCAACTCTTAACTCAACTCGGGTCTATAGTCCAAACTGTTTACACGCCTGACAATCAAGAACTGACAAATGGCAGACAATAACATGCTAAGCAAACAGCTACAAATTGTTGTAGTTGCTGTTGAACAGTAGTTTAACACTAACACCAACTCAATTTTTCATTTTGTTGGTAAGTGTATTTGTGGCTTGCCACAAATGTCCGCAATCATTTCTTGGCCAACTTGCATGCACTTGAGGCGTCTCACAACACTGTCGAGCATTGTAATCATCGAATATTACTAGTTTTGTGTGTGTGTACTTGCATGTCTACATAAATACTTATTTAAGTTTAGCATTACAACAATAACAATAAAGTGCAGCTAACTATATGTATTTGTGGTGGTTAAGCAATAAAAGAGAAATATTAGTTATTTGTTGCGTTAAAGTTTAGATACTCTTGAAATTCGAGCGATCTGTCTCCTATTTCAGAATTCACGAAATTGCTATATGAAAAATAAGCCTATTTTAAAATGCTTTAATTAGTGTTAGATATTGTAATTAGTCCTGTCCAAAAGAACTAGTTCTAAGAGCGAACATCGATGTAATTCGATGCATCGGGTTGAAAACATCGATGGTTTCCGATGTTTTGTATTTGAAAATTTTACTTTTTATTATAAACAGAAACTTTGTTGTTTAACACAAAACATGTGAAACTAGAGCTATGTGAAAAAAGAAGATTTTTAGGTACTACAGACCAAATAGAGCTAGTTTTGATAAGCCTTCCGGCAGCAGTCTATATCGAATTTCGCTGAGCGTTTCTTCCTGCTTCTGAGTATAACCTATGAGATGACACGCTCAATTCTGCAAATTGCTACATTATTTGTAAAACTGAGGATAAAATTTACTTTTGCGTGATCTATAATTTGACTTTAGATAGTTTTAAAAACATCGATGTTCTGACGATGCATCCTATGTACGAGAACATCGGAAAATTACAGGCCAAATGTCTTCGATGCATCGATGTATTTTTTGCACCACTAATGTTTGTATGTAACGGAATCTTTAATTCTGGTTTTCATCGACTTCAAAACTTCATATTTAGTTGATACTTTGCACATTTGTTAAGGACTGATGACAATACAATAAATTTATAAATTTCTTCCCTTATTCTGGTCAGAATCGTCAGGATCAACCATTTTCAATATCAATTGCTTCAGCAGGACTAGAAGCTAAGTGTTATGTAACGCTTTTTTCAACAAAGCTATTCATTTTCTCTTTAATTATTTTATTCTTATATTAAAAATGATTTTTAATGATACTTCTTAGTTCCTTTTTTTTCGTTTTAATTTCTGATTACACTGAGTAGTACCAATACGAATACTAGTTCATATTCAAGAACACTGATGGCTAATCGATCGTTTTTAAGCTACTTTGCCACAATACGTAACTGCTCTCAGAATTTCGAAGGTATGAAAAGCTATTTTTTTGATATAACGATTTTTGACGTCAAAAGGTTCAAGGGGGTTTGACTTAATGTGGCGATTTGTAACAAAGGCTCCCTGTAAAAAACGTTAAAACATTTGTGGTGTCCAGCGTGGACTCGTCGCCAAAATTATTAAGCGTTCCGAGCAGAAGGTCTTCAGGTCGCCCTGAAGTTCTCTTCCTGTCGGCGTGCTGACTGTTGTGCGGTCAGACATATTGCAGACATATTTGCACGATTTTTGTGTGTCGGCACGTCTGCGCTTTAGTATGTCACAAGGCTTAATCACTGTTTGTACATGCATTCAAATGAGCCATCCGTATAAACACCGTAAGTGGCAATGTGTGTCTCATAAGACAGTTTTGTTTTATAGAACTAGGTAACCAAAACTCAAACAAAGACCATACTGAGTATACTAAGTACACTGATTACTGTCTTATCCCATCTCCTATTCATATCTCTTGCCTCAGGCATATTCACACAGTATACTAAGTACACTGAATGTTATCTTATGCCTGCCTGGCGCCGGCATTCACATTCATTTCTTCTGTTTTAAGTGTTTTTCGTAAGATTTATTCAAGAACTCATAACAATAGGCACTTATTCGACGTGTGAATTGTACACAAAAATTGGATACAAAATGTCTTGTTAATCTGTAAAGCGATAATTCACTGTTTTAACAACCTTGTTTTTAATACTAATTTTACGAGAAAAGTTATTAATTAGTAGAAAAATTATAAAGTAATTGCTTTCATCAATTTATGTTTATGTTTTGTAATTATTTTAACAGCTACATAAAAACATGAAACTATTGTTTTATACTTAAACTGAATGCTAAGTCCGTTAAGAACACGAAGAGTACTCCTTCGCTGCACACTAAAACATAGTTTAATCACTGTGCCGACCGCTGTTTTAAAGGTACGAAAGTTTAAGCCTTGTTTTGCAGTGGCTCCTTTCACCTATTGAGACGTTGGGGGCTACAAGCTGGCATGAACTTTATATCCGCTAATCAGCCTTTAAACATTTCTCATAGATTAAAAATTTTATGTTGTTTAATTTAATGTTGCCAATTAAAACGAAAAAATATGGAAATACTGGTGGAACAGTTGATTCTTTACAAAAGTGGCAACTTCTTCGTTGTAAACTAAAACAGTAGGAGACAAAAAATTTGGTAATGATGGAGGAGTTGGTGTTTATGGAGCAGGAGGCAGCTCATAAGTGTGTATGTGTTCACGAACTGAACTTATGTATGATGACAATCATTAAACTACTGAGAGCTCCTAACTCTGCTCGGGTTTGAAGGGCGCACTTGCACTACTGATAATGTGCTGAAATTTTCAGCACTGACGTGTTCAGCACAATTCAGTTCAGCTCCGCGCCCTGGGTGCTAAAATACTTTTAAGTCCTACCATCATTGACTCTCTGCATTCCAGCAACAAAATACCTTTCGATCATCCATCAAAATCGTTCTAATTGAATCGCGGTAAAGGGCAGAGAGAATGTGCTTGCCTATTGATGAGAAACAACTTTAGAGTCGCCATGGGGGTAAAATTGACACTTAAGTCATGCGGTGGCCTGATTCGTGTGGTCTGATTCGTATGGTATGATTCGGATGGCCTGATTCGGGTGCTGTACTAGCAGTTCCTACACTACGCTGCTTGTGCCAGCGGCTTAACCCCTGATCTGCTGCAGTAGTGTGTTTGTAAAAAGTGAATACAACTTCTTTAAGGGTATATAGTGTAAGTATAAAAGAAATGTCTTTCAAAATCTAACAAGCTGGTTGGATATTTATGTGTTGTTGCCTCTTGCTGTAGGGCGCATTGTGCGCTCAAGTGGCTCAATGGTTCACAGACTTACTGAACCGACTGTCTGTTTGTCTATTTGGCTTGTATCTTTACAAAGTTTTGTTGTTGTTGCTGCTGCTGCTTGGGGGTTTTCGTTTGCTTGCAGCTTTTCTTTATGAAAATTGACACTTTTGCTTGTTATTGTGTTTGTTGTTTGGCACTTATTAAAAACTGTGTCAACAACTGCAACAAAAACAATAACAACAACAACCATCAGTTGTCAGTATTTGTTAGCTTTGTGGCCCAAAAATTGACCACACTTGTTGAAAATTGTTTTGTTCTAGTCGAACTTTTCAGCTAAATGTCTGTCTGTCTGTCTGTTTGTCTGTTTATAAGGTCTTGTTGGCAACATTTGGCCAAGTAATAAATGCAAAAAACAATTTGCGCATTTTAATGTTACTATGCGCGGTTCTTGATTTAGTTATAAAATCTAGAAGAATACAATAAGAACAACAATGACAGCAAAATATATTGGATAACTGACTCCGAAGTTTGTATACTTTGTAGACGCCTTTTTTGGGCAACCATTGAAAACTATGTTACTCTTCTTGTCTTCATTTTACAGTAATTGAAGCTCCCAAACCTTCTTCTAATACTCTATGAATATGTATATGGCCTCACGAAAATCTGTTGTTACCCTCGTGTGGTGCGACGCTGTGCATGCTTTGTTAGCAGCGTCTTCAAGAGAGCGAGAAGGTTGTTTTTCTGTGCTGTGTTAGCAGTGAGCGCGAAAGGAAGAAAGCAGTTGTTCGAGCGAAACAACACTGGAATGTATCACATTTCCCGTGACGGCTCAAGTTTTTTTAACAGATTTTTTACACAAGCATATTTTTGGTGGTAAATATATGCGCTTAACACCATAAGGCGAATCCTATCGATAGAAATCATATTAAATTATGTAGTGCGTAGTGTAGTGTAGTAACTAATCCCAACCAGCTGGGATTTTGTGTAAAACGCAAAAATTTCAAAATTTTCTAATAAGAGCAGGAATGAGAGCACGGAGAATAGATTGATGTCCCCTGCTTTTCATGATATATAAATTATTATATCTCTTGATCTAGTGGCACCTGGGACTTGCACAGATTTGCAACGTAAAAGAGCGCTACGTATCTGTATAAATAAATGCCAAGAATCATGGCAACTATAACGAAATAGGGCGAATCTATTAAGATTCAGAGTAAGCCCAAATGTGAAGAACTGCCTTATCCTGCCTGATCCTATGATTCTTCACTATTCCAACAGTGTTGCCTTCCCTTTCGCTCTCAGCAAAAACTTAGCTATTGTTCTGATATATAATCATTATTGGATGACTGGATTGGGACCCTCTAGAAATCGAGACTAATCAAAGTTAGGCATTCCAATTCAATTTCAGTTCAAAAGACCTAATTCTAGTTAAAGCAAGCTAAACAAACTATATGAGCCAAACTCAATTCGACGATTGGAGAACATTTAAGAAAAACTGTGAATACAATAAAATTGAAATATCGGTCGATCAGCAGTTTTCTTGTCAAATTTAACAAGCTCTTAATGAAATTTGTAGAACTTTGGCGAATATACCTTTATAAATGTACACACACACTGACAAATTGCTATTGGGTTGAAATTTGGTTGAAATCATTTTCTGGCGCACTCTTGACAAAGTCGACTAAATTAGGCTCAAAACTATGCAATATATTTGTACGTATTGCCAATTTTGATGCAAGGCTGGGCTTAGCGATGATCACTTCATTTTGAAATCTAACCAAGCCATTTTTAGAGAACTTCGCATTCATAGCTAAACTGTTACTCCAAAAGATTCAAAACATTTGGTGCAATAAGCCCCAAAGTGAACACGGAGTTTGATGTCGTTTCCCAGATGAGATTTCGAAAGACTAAAGGTTGTCTTTAGGAAAACAAAAAAAAAAACAGAAAAACTCGTGAAATGGGCAAGAATTTATTTTGAAATTTCTGGAAATGATAAATTTTTTTATATATGCTTCATATCGCAATAAAAATTTGATTTCGTCATTATTATGATTAAATAGAATAAAATTATCAACAACTCTGTTCTTAAACCTTCCAACGGAAGCTGGAGAATTTGCAAGCAAGATGAAAAAAAAGATGCTGTTCATAAAAGCGTCTCCAAAAATTTGTAGATTTTTAACTCCCCCTCCCTCCTTGTCACAAACACTCATTTAGGCAAACCCCCTACACCTATGTGACGTCACAAATCGTGCAATCAAAGGAATTAAATCAGCTTTGGGCACTACTAAAAACTTAAAATAGAATAACAACTGAATCATTGCAGATAGAATGCACAGTGTATACGCTGCTGTTATAAAAGCGAAAGAAGAATATTTCCTCCTCCCCCATACTTACAAAAAGTCACAATTTGGTGACAGCATTTATGAATAAATGACCTCTAATTGTGCTAGCTAAACCGAGGAACTCGATAAAATGAACAGGCAGGAGGACATTTAATCAACCGAATTCCAATCCGAAAGCAATTCATAACACCTTTTGATAGAGTGATTCTTAAAGAGATTTCATTTAAACTGTCATAATTTCGACTTTGTGTGGTCTACTACAATTGCTTGCCAAATACAAGATCACAGCTAATATGCTCTATCCGTAAGGGTATATAAGAAACTATTTATGTTTATGTCATGCACAACAAATTATGCGCCCTGGCTATTTGCTAGGCAAAACTTTTGCGCATTTTTATGCGCATTAAAACTGCAACTGTGGGTTAAAGTTGTTGTTGTTGTTGTAGCTGTCTAAGGTCAAGACAAGAAATTACAATTTATAAACAAACATAAATAAGTATAAAATCGCGCAGAGTAAAAAAAAAAGAGAAATTGAAGATTCGCTACAGCAGCCGGTTGCAGTGGGCGCTTGCAGTGGGCGTGGCAGCTACAAAGTCGGAAGGCAATACTATCCAAAACAAAAATTTGCAATTTAAATTGATGCCAACCCCAAAGCCAAACCCAATAGCCAAGAAATATGCAATCGTAAAAGAGTTTATGCTTGTTTGTTGCAGAATTTATGATCTCAACGCCAGGAGCTGATGGCAACATATGGCCAGCAACATGCTGCTGGCAACATGTTGCCAAGCGTTAGCTTTAGATTTAGTAAAAGTTGTTACTGTTAGATTATTTATTATACAAATAGTAGAAGTAATAGCAGGTAATGCCTAGATTTTGGTGTGTGTGCTCTTGCCACGCCCCACTGTGGCACTTTCTTTTGTGGTAAACATAAATTTTATGACGCCTTTATTAGCTGTTGTAGCTATTTGTTTTGGTTTTTAGCTGGTTTTTTAGAGCGTCCAGCAGTAAAAGTTGTTGCCCCACAAAGATCAGCTGCAATTGACTCGGCGTGCCACTCGATTGGCTTGAAATTATACTTATAAATGCGCCACATTCAGTTGCCATTCAAAATACAATTTAAGCTAGATTTTGATTGCGTTCACCTGCCACCGACACTTGTGTGTGTGTGTGTGTGGGTTAAATGTTGCATGTTGTCTGTTGCATCGATTTGCTGCAAGCTAGAAGAAAGTTTGATAGCCAGGCAATTGCAGCTAGCTTCTATGTGTCTATGTCTGTGTGTGCCTGGCCAGGCAACTTTGCAGCCGGCAGATATGTATCTAGAGTCAGCCAAAATAAGCCACGTTAATTGCTGGCAAACATAGAAATTGCTAAATTAAGATGCCGACGCGTTGATTAGCCATTTGCCATAGACACAGCGAACGCCCCCCTCAAGCCCCTTTCCTGCCAGCCAAAACTCGGAGAGTTTTTTTTTTTTGGCCCTGACTGTTGTGGTAATCAAGGCAGAGCAGCCGGGTTAAAGGTGCGTCTGTTAGTCATTAAGAACTGCAACATGTTTAATGGCTTGTTGCAGCTTTTTTCTGCCTTTTTTTGTGGGCGTTTTGCTGGTTTCCCAGCCACAAAAGGGACGACCTCAAACTGACGAACTTTGCCTGAGTTTTGGTAATTTCTTTATTATTATTTGTTTAGAAAGTAGTTGTAAAATTGATGCATGTGCCATAAACAAGCAAAATACATAAATTTTGATACATAATTTATCAATTTTGAAGGCTTTTTTTTCTTTTTTTTTTTCATTTGTTGGCCATAATTGCTTAAGTACACGCTAGAAGCGGCTGCAAGGTGGCCAAAACTGCTCCTATGACAATTCAATTGAAATATGGCGAATTTGGAGTTAACAGCCAGTTAGAAGCTACGCAATAGAAAGCTGTTTTTATGGCAACGACGTTTAAATACGCTAGTTACTTCTTTTTTTTATAACTTAACTTTATAATAAAATATTTTGATTTGTGCGGCACTTAATATTTTTATAGCATTTAATTGATTTGTTTGCATAAAATTATTGCTTCTATAGCTTTAATCGAACGGTTAACTTATGCTTCTATTAAATTGCTACAATTGCATATAATTTGATACAAAACAAGTTTGGAACCACAGTTGTTAGTTTTTTTAAAACGACTCGTATGCCGTCACGATGATTTGCACAGCTAGATGGTGTTACGCTTGTGTGAAGTGTGTCGAAACCGATTCGTATGCCGTCGCGTAGATCTGTTATTACACCTAGATGGTGTTACGCTCGTATGGTATTGCACTTGTGTGATGTGTGTCGAAGTCGACTCGTATGCCGTCACGAAGATCTGTTATTACAGCTAGATGGTGTATAGCTCGTATGGTGTTACGTGTTACTTTTAGGTCGTTGTAAAACTAAATAGGTAACCTTTACCTTTTAAGCTTTGTTGTTATTACTTGCATGCTCTTGGATTCTTACATAGATGTTCACTTCGGCTCAAGGTCCAACCAAGAAGTTAAAACTTCGAAGTTTTTTGGTTTTAATCTTTATTTCGTTAGCCGTATTTCTAAACCGCTGCGGAATGTAGAGCCAGTAAGCATTAAATGCTTAACTATTTTTTCCGCATCTGTTTGTCAATTATTTCCCTGAAGAAGAACTCGCTAGAGAATGGGAAATATCGGGATGTGTAGGAATAATTCCGTGCGTTGTACATTGTTCCAGCAGAATACAACTACATAAATGTTTAATAGACAAAAAACAATATTGAATATTCTTCTTCTTGACTGGGTATGACAACCTAATGTAGAGTACTTCTGCGGGCAGCTCATAACATCTTCCATTGGAAGGGGGGTTTTACTTGGTGAATGCCAAACCCTACGCACAACGCTGTTAAAGTTCCGATATATAAATTATATCATTTAGAAACAAATGTTGATGGTTGTATCAGTATTGTCAAAGTAAATCGCCGTAACAGCTGCTAATGCCAAAAAGCAATCGATTTAAGAAGCTAAAAAAGGTAATAGACCAAAATAAAAGTTTGGCCAGACGATTTAAAGGACAAAATCTATGTACCCATGTATTGCGGGCGTTTTGTAAATAAAAAATTGTTTCGGCGTTAAAGACTGTTTTAGACGGGTTTGCTCCGCCAGTCTTCTTGATAGACCCCTAATACTGTTAAAAGATATTCGGGCGCACTGATGGATTACTTTGTGATTGAAGTTCAATCTTCAAAAAATAAAAACATTCGCAAATTAAGTCGAAATTGATTAGCGGTTAAATTTTGTTTTCTTTTTCTTTTCATCTGCCTTGAAGTCACAACATGTGCTCGAATTAATTGAAAATAAGACTATGCAACAAAGACCTCAACAAAATTTTCAATCGTGGAATTTTTTCAATATTCCCAATATAACTTCTCTATTTGTCTACCGATTTTGCTCAAATTAGTGTTGAGATGTTCGTAATGAATCAGTTTTTGTTTTAATTCATTTGGAGTAAAAAAAGAAAGAAGAATTTTTAATTATCGAAAAAAAATTTTGAATTCATTGCCCTGTAACTTGCAATCGAATTAAGTTAGACCAAAACCGTCAGAGATATTGTTTTGATATTAAATTAACTTCAATTCGATTATTCATTCATTCAATTATCTTGATCGGTAGGAAGATTGCCAAGATATATAAGATATGCTGACTTCGCAACTTTCGAAATATCGAATTTTTTAAATAGCGAAAGTTCGAAAACGGTGCTAGAAAATCCAAAACGGTTTCCGCATTCGAAATCAGCGAACCAAAATTTAACGGTATGTTGTAAGGTATGTTCTAAACATAGGCATTTGTTTTGTTGCATCTTAATCTAAAAAGTTGATATGAAATAAACCTAAAAGTGAGAGTACTCGCATAAAGTAAGCTCGGCGGGCAGACAAACAAAGCTTTAGTTGAACTTTGATGCTGAAGGCGCAGCCACGCCTACTCACATACATTACAAATATCAGTTGAAAATGAGCGTAAAAACAGGTAAAAATAAAAAAATAAAAAATTTGATTTAAATGCAATTGAGTTTTGTGCCACAATTACACGACCTAGAAAGTCACAGCAGCAGAAAGTAAAACAACAAAAACAACCAAAACTTGAAGCAAAACAAATGCAACTCTGCAACACAACCAATGGGGCAAAGACAGTGGTCTGAAGCTTTCGACTACGGCGGCATAGAGAACATCGAGAGATAGAGGGAGATACTGAGGGGTATTGGCTCGGCAGGTGAGTGAGGGGGAGGCTGGCTGTCTGGTTGGGCTTGTCTAGCGCTTTGTAATGCAAATAGTTAGTCGAGAGCGACCGAGAGACATTTACAATTAGTTTCAAATACAGTTGAGATCTTAATTTGGTGCAATGTTGGAGGGAAGTCGTGCGGCAGCGAACAAATCGTGCAGCGCTTGTTTGTTGCATGCAACAAACTACAAAAAGACAACAAACACATAATGAAAAGGACGGAATGACTCACAGACTGACAGACTGACATACTGACTGACAAAGTTACAGTTACAGAGGTGTCAAGTTTGTTTTGCTTGAACTTGATGTAGTTTGTTTTTGGCAGCAACTAATGATTATTTACACTCTCACTCTCGGCATAGAGAGAGGAAAGTGGTTGTTGTTTTTTTTTTTGTGTATCGTTTTAGCGGTGCACTTTAATTTTTCCCCATGGAAAGTGCTTTTCTTGCTTTTTTTTGCGCTCATTAAGGCATCAATGTCTGCTTGGGCGCTGGGAAAGATATCTGGCTGCATCATTAGCTGCTCAATGGCCAGGCGATTAATGTTTGAGGACGGTTGGTGAGGGTACCAAAGGCGGCATGATCGATAGACTGGATGCACTGCAGCAGCAGCAACAGTAACTGCAAATTAAATGCCTGAAATATTGCGCTGAGACCACTCTTATGGTGTTCAGCGGGTGCGAGCGAGAGATAAATGGGCTTAAAAAAAGGCAACAGTCATTCCTATAAATTACTGCAAATCGTAGATAAAAATTATGTAGCTAGTAGCACATTTTTCACACTGAATCACACAGTGAGAGAGAAGAAGAGAAAAAGGGTGCAAGGATTAGTTCAATAAGGCGAAGTAAAGATACTCTACTCTTACTAAGAACGACTTAGTCGAGGAGCATTTATGGCATTTTAAAAGCCGTACACAGAGCATTAAAGGAAAATGTCAACTCCACCTGTACCAAAATGTCTACTCTTGAGCCTATTTTTCCGTTTGCCGACTATTCTTCTATACATGGCGTCAATGTCAAGAGTTTCAGGAATTTTGTCAAAGATTCCTAAATTCTGGAAAACGCATCTTATTTTGCATGAATCCCTTTGAGTTCCTCACGTTGCTCTTTGGCGGGATCCACAGACTGTACCAAATCTAAATTTACCTTTTGAAATTCGCCACATAAAAGTAATGGAAGTTGTTAAACCAGTTAAATGTGGACTCATCACACATTAAAAATTGACAGCGTGTTTTCAGAGTCTCAAAAACAAATGGGCATAGCTCTTGAAAATTGTCTACAGCTTCGTATTTTGCTACCCATCGAGTCTTTAATCTCATTAATGTTTTAGTAGTCAGATTTTCAGCGGATTATCCGATAATGCCTTCCAAAACTTCACTTCTCTAAGGTGCATGGAAGAAATTAAAGGTGCATAACTCTTGAAAATCGTCTACAGCTTCTTATTTTGTTACCCAGCGAGTCTGCTGAGTGTACGAAAAAAAGGACGAATTTCCAGGGTTAATGGTGATAAGGCAACCTCTGATGGCTGATTAAGCAAGATGCAAGATGGGTGCATTTGGAACACATTATTGTTAGTGTTTTCTTAACAAGGTAATTCACTTAACACCTGAGAGCAAAACTTCAATTCACCCGTTTCAAAGTTTTGCAGCAACGAAAAACTTAATACTTTGATGGCATCCGAACATTCCATCATTTGACTGACTCCCTTAAGCTCCACCCACAACCCCTATCTACGCCACTGCTCTGAGATGACTCCTTTTAGGCGTTAGTAACTGCTTAACAAACTTATAATGCCCAGCCATAGAGTATAAAACCATCAAGTAACAAGTAAAGATACATGTGTATCAGCTCATTCCATCATTTGATTGACTCTCCTAATCTCCATCCGCAACCCCTATCTACTCCACTGCTCTAAGATGACTCCTTTTATGCGTTACAAGCTGCTTGGCAAACTTATAATGCCCAGCCATAGAGTACAAAACCAACAAACTCATCTTTACTTGTATCTTTACTTGTACAAATGTATCTGCTCATTGTTCACGCATTTTGATTGAAAAGCGGCAACAGCTCATTGTTCCTTTGGCAAAATTTATTACCTTCTTTATTACTCTTTGCTTTCGTTAGTTTAAGCCCTGAAACTAAAGTTTCACTTTTCATTGAATCGCACGAAAAATTCGCACGAAATTCGATGTGCAAGTGTTTTTTTTTTTGTTTCTTTAAATAGATTTTCATTGTTGATTTTGTAATAACAATTTTTCTTGCACACAAATGAAAGCAAAAATCGTTGATTTTTTAAAAAAAATTTGAAGTAAATAAATTACAGTTATTAGCCGAGTGCCTATTTTGCGTGCAGAGTCTGGCTTGTGGCACGCCCCCACACAGTGAACGCCCAATTGTAGGTAAAAGTTATTTCAAGCCCAAAAATAAAGTATTTAATAAATCATGAGTTTGGCCCAAACCCAAACCCAAAACCCTTTCCCCAAAACAGTTAGAAAGCCGGGCTTTCTGCTTCATAACTCTATATCGCTTGGCTTATTGTTCGATTTTTCCTAATCATATGAATAATGTAGCTGTCTCTGCTACGGTCTCTCGCTCTTGGTCTCCAGCTCTGTCAATGACTTTTTCTCTTGGCCGCTTTCTGGTTCATTGCTTTCATTTACATTTGCTGCATTTTTACCGTGTTAACAAGCGGCCTGCATTTGCCTCGTTACAACTTCTTCAAGTGCTACCAGTTTTCAAAACAGTCTAAACAAAACAGTTAAGATCGCTTTGGTTTAAGGCAAAGCAACGTGAGCGCTGCTTTGCTGCTGCTTATAATCGCTTTGGGAAATTAGCATAACTTTAGGCATCTAATATTAGAGATTGTCTGGGCTAACGGTGCCTCTAATCAGGCATTTGTGTTCAACAAGTTTTCCCAACGATAACAGATCTCTGTGAAAATGCACTTTGCAAAAGCATTTGCCATTTCCCAAACCATCTTTTATCGGCCCACACAGTTGCTGCACGACTTTATCGTGCCTTCCTCGTTTGTCAATCAATTTGAATTTCATAGCTCCACCAGCCAATATCATCATCATCTTTCTCGTCGTCGTCATCGTCATCGTCATCTCTGGGCAGATCAACTTACAACTGACATGACACGCACAGCTGGAGAGCAGGAGCTTTAAGAGGTGCTGCTGCTGCCAATGGGCAGCACTCGACCCGCATGTTTCGTCAGCTGGCTGTCTGTTAAACTGTTACAAATTTCACACTTTTCATAATCGAATTGTTTCCGGGAAAATGTTTTCAGAATGTAAAGCAAAGCCGACCTTAAGCGTTGACGCTGGCTATAGCGTCGCTTTGTCGTTGATTGTCATAAATTATGATTTGTTGAAATTACACTAACCGCAATTCACTTTTTGTTATTTTGTTTTTATACCCTCACCTTGGGTTTGTTTGGTTTGGTCTGTTAGCTTTGAACGCCTAGGAGAAAGTATGGTATACTCTACAAATTGTAAGTTGATAGCCGAGAGCTTGTGCGTCTGTTTCTATAAAAACTGGTTTCTCAGCTGTAGAGTTATCAGCCGTAAAATTTTTATACTCTATACACATTAGATTAGGCTAGATATGTCCATAAGAGGATGACATCCCTAGCAATGTACAATGGCAGATAGAAGATGTTAGGAGAGTGAAAGCACAGTTGAAATGTTATTTCGTATAAGAGTACGAAGTCAGAGTAGGCTGACAAAGGAGTTTCCCCTTAACACTATATTAAGTAAATGCCAGTTCGCTCTTCCCATCATAGCCCCTTGTGGTAAAAAGACGTCAAGAGGGATTTGATTTAACTGGGTGTTAAGGGCATCACTCAAAGCTGCAGTAATCCCTAAGCAGGTATGTCTCTTTAGTCTGATCAGAAGAGTGGCGCTATACTGAACCACTTCACCAAACCACTGTTGCGTATGACACTATAGGCATGATTAGAGCTATGTACAGTATATTGAGAATTTATATCTCTAACTATGGAATTGAACATATATATACAAAATCATAAAAATTGCCAAAAACTTAGGTTTTTCGACACGTAACCCTGAAAAACAGTATAATACATACATACATAGCAACTTGACCTATCTAATGCTAGAAATCTTCGAATGCAAATCAATGCAAAAACGTCTAGAGATCAATTTCATTCCATTTCACGCACAATTTCCGAAAAACCTCCCATAGGTATATAGGTATAAACTCGAGAGTTACAAAAATGAATCGCTCGAAAACGTGCAGAATCTAATTTCATGTTTTTTACAGCTTAGTATAAGCCATATGTTACAACTAAATTTCTTATGACAAAACTTAAAATTGTTCAATTTTACAATGAAAGTCTTTTGACTTAGAGTTGCCAAATCTTATTGAAAAACAAAATCCATAAAATGTGAAAGCTTAGTACGCAGACACGCGAAATTTTTCGTAACGAAATATGTAATTTAGTGTTGTTGTGTACCAAAATTCATTCACTTCACTACAAAGAGTCTTTGCCTACATTTACAGATTTTCTCTTCTTAAATGCAAAACATCACCGCGAGCTCGCGGAGCTCTCACAATAAATGATTTCAAAATGGGCACATTCATGCTCATAAAGAGTAGCAACAAGTTTACTTTGCAGCAGAGCTGAAAACTCTCCTGGGCAATAAACAGGTACCATCGAAAAGCAAACTTGCTTCACTCAACCCTATATTGGATCAAAATGGATTAATTCGTGTTGGAGGACGGTTGCAAAACTCACAATGTCTGATGCCAGGCATCCGATTTTGCTGCCAAAACAGCACTCTGTCACCAACGCAATCATTATGCATTATCACAATTTATATTTGCAACTCTCTATTAGAGTCTTCTTGCAACTCTTCGACAACAATATTGGCCGATTGGAGGACGCAAAACCGTTGCAAGTGTCTTAAACAAATGCTTAAGATGCTTTCGTCTAAAACCAAAGATATATGAGCATTTAATGGGACAACTGCCTGCTGATCGCGTTAAGCCGAATGCAGCATTTGAAACAACTGGCATTGACTACTGTGGACCAATCTATCACAAATCGGAGACGAGAAATAGGCCACCTGTAAAATGCTAAAATGCTCTCACTTAGAGCTAGTTAAAGATCTTTCGACTTCATCATTTATCGCAGCTTTAAAACGCTTTATCAGTCTACGAGGCAAACCACACTCAATCTGGACTGACAACGCCACAAACTTCGTTGGTGCAAAAAACGAGTTGGCTGAGCTGAAACAATTGTTCCTGAGCGATTCGCACAATACTACAGTCAGCAAAGAATGCCTGAAAATTGGCATCAATTGGAAGTTTATTCCACCACGCTCGCCACATTTTGGTGGTTTATGGGAAGCCGCTGTCAAGGTAGCAAAATACCACTTCTTTCGCGTCGTTGGGCCATATGTATTCACTTTAGAGGAACTACGCACTCTTATTTGCGAGATTTCTGCAATTTTAAACTCTCGACCACTTTGTCCAATTTCAGAAAGCCGAGACGATCTGGATGTCCTCACGCCAGCGCATTTCCTCACTGGCAGAATGAGGAAATGCGCTGGCAATCTCGCAAATTAGTGTAGAAAGGTGCGACACAGTGTTGAGTTTTTTTAATCAGACAAAATTCTAATTTGGCAATTTCGACCTTCATTTTTTATGTTTTTGTTTAATACTTATTTGTATTTTAAAACACTTTTTTGAGCCAGTGTTTTAAATGGGACTTAAAAGTATAGTAAATCGCGATAATCAGTGAGTTGTCAGTGAGCTAGGATTAACTGTAATGTTTTCAGTCGCGTGTGACATTTTTTCAGTTCAGAAGTTTCCTTCTATTCAAAAAAGATTAATATTTTTTATATTTTCGCAGCATCAGCAATTTTCAGCTATTCTTTCATTGGCCATATACTGTCCTCTTCGTATAACAGATGGTAACTCTCAACAACTTTCAGTATGACAGGCCGTGTATTTTGTTTGTTGCTGCATACCGCGAAATAAATTTTGTGATAGCGAAATTTCACGTATCTGCGTACTCGACTTAAGAAACAATATGTGAAGAAGAGTATTCAAGCTTCATCACAGCAAAGTTACTCTTGCATATCAATTCACTTTTTGTTTTTCTATTTTATTTTTATTATCTGCATCGTACTCCTATGATTATATGCTCTGTGCCTTGTAAAATTGTTAGTGTCATTGGCGGCTGTTCCAGACCAAAGTCAAAGTTATCGTAAGTTTCTAGCAAAATATGCTACGTTTAGACTTAAATGTGCACCAGTTAGCGGGCAAAAAGTAGTGAAACTCTTTTCGAAGAAAATGCATATATGCAAAGCCCTGTGTCGTACGTTGTACTCTTACTATGTAACATAAGTACAGACATCACTCCAAAATTAATTGCTAGTTACTGAGTACGTTTGCCTAGGTTTAACTCTAGGTTTTTGCTTTCTCAGCTTCTGGCTAGTAACTGGTAATTAGATGAGTTGAAAGCGTGAAAAAGTCGCATGCCAGTTGCATCATAGCTTTTAAGTTGTCTTCGGGCACAAGAATTGCAACTCATGGGTACCTCACTCTCTCCCAATGGCAGTTAAATTTTCTCTAACGGTTTTCGGCAGCTTGGTTTATGTCATGTTGGCTCATAATTAACCCTTTGACGCCTGCTGTGCGTTGTGGCTATTGACAAGCACATATTGTGAGCTATTATATGGTTATTTTTTAGATAAAAACACAAAGCGAATTTCAAGATGTTTTTTTTGTAGGGTTCTAAAAAAGCTAGTGAAAGTTTTTATGTTTTTGTTATCGACGTATTTCCATGCAAATTCGTAAGCAAATTTATAGTATTATGGCATTTATATAGATTAGTGGCATTTCTTTTGTCAGTCATCTGTCACAATTATGCGCTTTGTTATGGGCTTTTAAAAGCAATTTTTCTGTGTTAATTACTGCTTATAAAAACTAAAATTCTTAAAGCAAATTTGTGCTTAATAGCTAATTTACAATGTGTCTAGCGGTAAAGCATAAAGCGGTTTAAGGTGCGGGTCAAGCTTTGTGGTTGAATGTTTTTTTGGTTAGTTGTTGAAATTAGGCTAATACGAGGGTTGCTTTTTATATATTTCGGTAATGAGCAAGAGGAAAGAATCTGTCCGGAAAGCACTCCGTAAAAACTTTGACCCTTTACGAATTGACAACGAATGCCGCATTTTGCGAAGTCTTCCGTCAAAGCTGTACGTGAACTGCTTGTGCAAGATCATCATGTGTCCCAGCTTGAGATTGAGGCATTTCTGGGCTTTAGTTCCCCTATTGCATGAACATATGTCAAGAAGATTTGTTCGCATTGGATACCGTATTAATTTGGTCTAAGGAAATGCTAAAAATAGAGCCGCAGTGCTTCAACAAAAGTTGTTCGCGGAGGAAGCCCTTCAAAGCAAATAGTCGTCAGTTTCTTCTCAAATCGAACAAAAGTTGTTCGCGGAGCAAGCACTTGAAAGCAAATGATCGTCTGTTTCTTCTCAAAAATCGTACATGTACCTACCATAACATTGGAGAAGAAGTTTTCGAAGAATTAAGAAACACCAATTGCCAAAAACGGATCAATTGTCAGCACGACAATGCAAGCTAACACACAACAAGCTTTTTAAGCACCCAAAACGTCGAATTAAGGGATCATCCGGCGTGCTGTCCAATTAGGAACCCATCAAGAAAAAATGGAGAGCTGAACGACAGCTGTGGTGAGCGGGTTAGAGAATACCACCTCAGCAGGTCAAAGCTTCTCGTATGAGGTGACTTATAATGACACTGGATTCGAACCAGTAGAGCCACCCCAGGCCTTAAAAGGGTTGTGCGTAGGGTTTGGGACCCACCATGTAAAATCCCAATTCCAATGAAAGAAATAG
This sequence comes from Chymomyza caudatula, assembly GCA_035041775.1. Taxonomy (NCBI): domain Eukaryota; kingdom Metazoa; phylum Arthropoda; class Insecta; order Diptera; family Drosophilidae; genus Chymomyza; species Chymomyza caudatula. Next base: position 112,693 of record JAWNKW010000073.1, read on the forward strand.
ATCAGGCCGATATAGATAACTTATTCGGATTGGTGTTTCGAAAATTGGTATGGAAAAGCAAAAAAAAAAAAACAGTTCTTGCGAAATGCAAATGCCAACCCTCGTATGTGTTTTAAGCCTTGTCATGGGCCTGTGACTTGCTTATAGATAGTGATTAATTGTTGACCCAAAACGTTTAAATTGACACATTAGAAGCTGAAAGATAAGCAACTTTTGTGACATAACATTTTAATGTGAAGCTCCACAATTAGGCTGCCAGCCACTGTTTGTCAGAAGCGCAGAGAAAGGCTCAATCAGCAGCACACCCTTCTCAGCCAATCAAAATGCCAACAGCTCTCCGAAGTTTTGGAGCGCATGCTTAAAGCTTAAAACGGCATCAAACGATGTAACCGCAATGCAGGCCAAGATCTGCTAACCAATTTGGTTCGTGCACCAACGACAAAACAATTAAAGACTTCATTAGACCCGGGCGTATAGCCTATTTAGGTGCGGATATGTGACTGCAATTTTAATTAAGCACATGAATGATGACGCAGCAGTAGACTCTAAGAGAGAGAGAAGGGGGGTTATCTACTTATTGCAACTGCCACTAACGCATGTTTATTTGTTTAATTTTCATTACAGGTAAGTCAACCTGCCGCGCTGTCAACCTGTTGCTGTTGTTTATGTATTTGTGTGTCAGAAGCAAGAACTTGCTGCTGCCCGGAGGCAACACTGCGACTTGCTCAACCTGTCGATAATATTGGATGGCCAATTGGCCAGGTTATGTGTGTCGTCGTCATAGTCTTAGTCAAGCTTCATGGATGTCGTCGCCGCTATTGCCAATTGGCAATCGTTGACTACAGCTATAAATTATGTCGTTGTCCAACTCCGACTCCGAGTCCGAGTAATGCCTAACCATGCGAGTCGTCATAGGCGCACATCAAAATTTATAGGTCAGTAGTGGCAACAAATTGCTGGCAATGTGCGGAGCCAAGTTGATGATGGAATGCGCCTGAATAGAGAAGAAGCTGTGTGAAGCTGTTGACTTGATGACGACCACGACGCTACGTGGGCTGTCGTGCCCTTAGACTCAATTCATGGCTCGGACAGCATGTTGTCGTTGCTGATTTGCCAATTTTTTCACGACATGTGCAATGGAACGTGGAAAGCTAATAAGCAGCCCTGAAACTGCGACAACGTCGGCAACTGTGACCAGCTATAAGGAGGCGGCATCTGCTGCCAAAAAACGTTACCAAAACTGACCCACTCACAATATTGAAAGTTTGTCTATTGTCTATGGTCGATGGTCGATGGTTGTTCTGCTTTACAAGAGACAAGCGCAAAGAGTTGCTGTTGTTTTCCGTTGTTTTTGCCTGTCGTCCCAACTTATGACAATCGATTTGCAGTGGATAGTCCAAGCCTTGAAGCGCTCCATTTATAACAAGTGGTTCTACGTTCAGCAACTCGGCGTTGCTCTGTACTTTGCTGGAAGGCCAATCTTTTTTTTTTATCATTTTATGTTACTTGTTTGGGGTACATTAACTATGGGATGGCGTTTTTAATGCAGTGAGAAGAATCAATTCGAATCATTTTATGTATTCTTAATTTGCCGTGTCAATGCGCGCAGTAAATCTATCCAACTCTATAAACTTTATGGAGCTGTTAACATATCGTACTTCAAGCGTTTTGCTGCGCTTGACAAGGAAAAGGTAACCACGAAATCGCATATCTTCCATTCGCTTTCGTCTTAATGAAGTTTTTTTCACAGGGACTCTACGCTGGTCCTTACCGAGTCTGTGCTCTTTTATCGAATCTATTAGATAAGCATAAAAAGAATTTAAGTATGCAGTTTTGTGGTGTCAGCGATCCTCGCTTTAGGATCTTTTAGCAAACGCCTATTGCTGCTAAATGTCCGAAAAGATTCTTATTTTAGTTTCAAATATTCCTTTCAAAGAGATTGGCTAAATAATTGAAGAAACGTAAAACATGTATGCCGATCTCTTTCAATCGATAGTCAAAACTAAAATTATCTCAGAATGATTTAGCGAAAATTAATTTCACTCACCAGTTCTGATAAGAAGTTATCGCAAAACTAAGTGGAATAAATTCGTGAAACGTTTGAAACATAGCAATTTGCGTGAATAATTACAACTGTAAATACAACTCAACGATGGTCACATTCCGCAACATTTTCGTCATGAATTCGTGAAACCTTTGAAAACATGCTGCCATTCGCATAAATAACAGTGATTTTAACGTTTATTCGTTTTCAAGAGCCCCAACTTAAGACTGTTGGCGAATTTGCTAAGAAAATTAGTTACTTTAAATTCTTTAGGAAATTCGCAAGACCGGAAGTAAAACTCTGTCAGTCATCGATTGAAGTTCGCTTAAAGAAAGTGAGAAGTGTACCAGACGTTCTTACTTTCCGCAGAAACCTTCATCTATTCCGATATACAATTAGCGCAAAATGTTGGGAAATGAATTTGTGAGAAGTTTGAAGCACTGCATTTTACATAAATAAGGATCTTAAGCTTAGACCTTAGGCCGGGAAAAAACCTAAAGAAGAAGAAGATCAGAATTCTTGGGTAATTTGCAATTACTATTTATTTGCAAATTATTATTATTCAATCATAATGGGAAAAAAATTGAGAACGAGAACAAGCGCTCTTGCTATTCAAACGATTTTACAACCATTAAACAAACATTAATAGGCGAATTTGCTAGGACAATGGCACAAATAATTTCATTAAAATTCTTTGGGAAATTTTCAAGAAGGAAAGCGAAATTCGTCAAAATGATCACAATAAAGTTAACTCAAAGAAAGTGAGAAGGAGACCAGACGTTCTTATCTTTCCGCAGGATCTTGAGACCAAAAATTTCATACATCTTTTCCGATATTCACTTAGCGCAAAGTTTTGGGAAATAAATTTGTGAAACACTTTTGCGAAATTTACTAGGACAATTTTTTGGGCAATTTAAGTTAAATCCTTGGGTTATTTGCAAGAAAAAAAGGAAGGGAAATTCAATCATAATGAGTAAGGAAGTGAGAACGAGAACAGCTGTTAGTTTCCGAATCAGATAAATCAGATTTCAAGACGATTTAAGTGAAATTCTTTGGGAAATTTGCAGGAAGGGAAGGGAAAATGATCACAATGAAGTTCACTAAAAGAAGGTGTGATGGAGAACAGGATCGCTTTGAAATGTTGGGTTGTGTAGTAATTTAAGTTGGGTAATTTGTAATAACGGAAAAGAAATTCAATCATAATGAGAAAGAAAGTGAGAACGAGAACAGCTATTAGTTTCCGAACAACCATAAATCAGCCCATTTGCGAAGACATTTTAAGTGAAATTCTTTGGGAAATTTGCAAGAAGTGAAAGGAAGTTCGTCAAAATGATCATAATCATAATCTCACTTAAAGAAGGTGAGAAGGGGATCAGGCCCGCAGTGAAATGTTGGATTTTGCAGTAAAGTAAGTGTATAGCAAGTTCGTGGCACTGACTGTGCTTAGTTTGTTGCACTTTTTTTCCTTTGTGTTGCAAGTTTTTTTGTTTTTTGTGACTGTTGTTTGTTGGCGCTCGTTGTCAACAGCATCGTCGCTTGCCGTTGTTACAGTTTGAGAGTCAAGTTGTTCCAATAATTCTGCATTTGACATTCAACGGCTGTGCTTTTTTTCTATTATTTTGGCCAAAACGGTTTTTGTTGCTGTTGTTGTTTTGAGCCAAGCGCCAGCAGTTGTCGTTGCATGTGTATTGCCTTGGGAAAAGTCGGATCGGCTGGCAGTTTACGATATGCGCATAAGTTTAGGCGCGCTTTGCCGCTAATTAAGCGGAAAACGTCAACATAAACCGCTATCACAATTTAGCAAGTAATGCCAAAAAATGTTGGCCAGTCTCACATAGTAACTAGATATTGTTTGTGGTAATAACTTCATAGAAAAGCAGCAGCGGGAGCAGGAGCTAACAAAGCGGCAACTGGCTTGGCAACAAAGCAACAAACCAACACATGTCAAAAATGCGCTCATTAAAATCCTGGCCAGCAGGCAACAGGCGGTGGCAGCAACGGCAGCATCAAATGGCCAGCCATTAGGCCAAACCATCAAGTTACCGTTGCGCAACTTGTTTTGTGGATAAGGGTAGAGTGGTCATGGTCAACCGTTTGGCTGCTGCTGGCACTTACCTTATTATCCTTGTTGTTAACGGTTTGCTTTTGCTGATAGTACTCCTCGCGTGCATGTGTGCTCAGGCTATCAATTATGGCCGAGGTATTGACGTGCGCATCATAGACCATGGCATCGGGTTGGCTGCCATAAGTGCTGCCCACAGTTGCTGCCGCAGCAGCCGAGGATGACGCTGCAGCAGCGGCAGCAGCAGAGACAGCAACTGGTATGTTGGCCTGTGGCGTGCGCGTATACAGCTGCTCCAGTGGCAAAGCTTGCGCGGCAGCAGCTGAGTTGGGTGTTGTCATTGGGTTGCTGCTGCTGCTGCTGCTGCTCACTGTGCTCGCACTATAGTGACCTGGCTGACTGGACAAGGCGGAAGCGGAGGTGGCGCTGGAGCTGGTGCCCGTGGAGAAGGCGCTTGTCTTGTGCTGTGTCTTTGTTTGCAGCTTTTGCGGATAGTGGGCGTTGTTGTTGCTGCTGCTGCCGCCGCTGCTGCTATATGTGCTGGCCGTGCTGCCAACTGGACCATTGTTGGTGGCCAACTTCTGCTTGTTGGTAGTTGCCGTGCTGGGTTTATGCGCTGCTGCTGCTGCAGCTGCATTGGCTGCCGCTGCGCTGGGACGTTGTCCGCGCTTCAACGCTTGAGTAGCTGCCGTGGCCTTATGACCAAAAGGTCGCTTGGTGGCTCGATTCTTCAGCTTGCCAATGGTGGTCAAAGTGCGCTGATTGCCGGCACTGGTCGTGGTAGTGCTTGGATCCGCATCGGCAGCAGTAATTGCAGCAATATTATTGTTGTTGGAGCGTGCAGCCACAAATTGATCATCGGAATCGGTGGCATCGGTCAGCGCATCGTCGCTGGTAGTAAAGCTAAGCGTTTGTTGCTCCTCCTGCTCGCTTTCTGCGTGCCCGACTGCTTCGGTTTCGGCTTGCTCGCTGAGCGTGCTGCCCGGCAATGCAGCTGTTTCTGCAGTCTGTGCTGCCTCACTAGTGTTGTCCACATAGGCTTCCGTGGTGCTGGGCACTTGCTCTTTCATTGGCGTAGTTTGTGCGCTAACTGACGCCTGCACGGCTGCCTGTTCGTTCATTGTATGCTGCAGCTGCAGCAGCGTGGTTTCATCCAGCAGCAGCGTGGGATCCGTTTCCGTTTCAGTTTCACTTTGCATTTGCAGCGTTGTGGGACGCAGCGTTGTGGACTCGTCCTCCTCCTGTGTTAGCTGCTGCGTGCTGGGCTTGGGACTGCTGTACGTGCTGCTACGCGCTGAGTTTGCCTCCTGCTTGCTCAGCTGTTGCTCCTCAATATCCAGTGATTCCTTAAGACGCGCTACGCGCTCCACAATGCGCGCCAGCATGTCCTTTTGCGGCTCTGGCAAGTTCTTGGTATCCAATGCCAATAATCTATCGTATTTCTTCATATTACGCTTGACGGTTTCAATATCTGCGCGTATTTTGGCCGCTGGCGGCGCCAGTGTAGAGCTCTCCAGCTGCGTGCTGGGCACAAAGTGGGTGCGCGCGCGTCTATTGCTATAACCCACTAGTTCTATCACGCCGGGATACTCAGCCTGCGTGGCTGCAGGCGCACAGAGGGTAACTATCAACGCCAAGGCGGCTGCTGCGCAGCTCCAGGCCACGCTGTGTGCCATTTTGCTTGGTTTTTTTTTTTTTTTTTTGTAGTATTACTTTTTCTATGCACTGTAAATTGATACACTCACACGAAATAGTTTTCGCACTGCACGCACAGTTGAGTGGGTTGATATTTTTTTTTCAAATTTTTTTTGTTGCTATTACTATTTTTCGCACGCGACACGTCTGGAGTCTCCTTTGGGGCCTGCCTATTACCAGTTTTGTGTGGGGCAGACAGAGCTCAAATACTTTTATTAACGCATCTGCGAGCGTGTATTAATGTCAACTAACTGTTCTTGTGCACTTCACGAGCTCACGTAGCAACCGCATCAATGTCTCTTCACTAGGCTAGGCACGACCGGAGCGAGCTGGTCTTAGTTTTAGACACGGCCACTTTTTCTACACTTTGGTTTATAACGTATATTGAATACAATATAACTATTTATGATTTGATTCTTCTTCTTGATGTATTTTTTTTTTTTTTTTTTTTGCTTCAGTTTACTCGCTTTAAGCGGCTTTGCGCGACGGGAACTCGCAGACTTCTAACTGTTAGCAGCGCCGTAATACAAATGTTTCGGCCAGAGCTTGGGCAGCGTCTTTTAAAAATTTTTCAAGCTTGGTCTGTCAGGAAAAACGGCAAGCCAAGTCAAGTCAAGCAGCGCAGTCAAGAGCAGCGGCGCAGACTTTTCTCCCAGACCTAAGTTAAAGCCAAAGCCAAAGCCCCAATGCCAACTTCTGTCTTTCACCAAGTTCATGGTTACGCAGACCGGTTTGAAGCGAACATGTTGCAAGCGCATGTTGCGGCCTGGCCACTCTTTTGTTCGATCGCGTTGCTGTTGCAACTTTCTCTAAGTTCTCAGCTGCAATGTTGCTAGCGTCAAATGTTGCCAGACTCAAGTTAGTTGTGACTGCTCACAATACGCATTACAACAATGCGAAATTGTGCTTACATTTCAGCTTATATTTGCATGGCATTGGCCGTGATTCCCATACTGCGTGCCTACAAAGCTTCTTACGTTTCCAATAAAGTAAGCCGTATAGTAAGCATGGCATTTTTGCTTTCCTTTGGGAAATGTGATGCAGCGCTGCCGTTTGACTCATTTGAAAGCGTGAATCGATTACAACAATGAGCGATTGCGTTTACATTTCAGCTTACAAAAGTATGACAATGTTCGTAGCTTCTAACTTTTCAAATAAAGTAATCTGTATTCATCAGCTGTGCTTATTTTTGCACCTGTTGTAGACAGATTACCTTCTATAAGACGCATTTAGCTTAAATTTACTATTCGGCTGGCAAACAACGCCCTGCACTTGGAGCTGTTTGTTCTACGTCATAAAAGTGATGTTATGTTGGTTACAATGTTCACCTTGAGAATCATCCCTCCGATAGTATAGATAGGGGGGGGAGCAGCGTTGCTGATCAAACAAAGGCTTAAAACATTCTCTAGGACTATTAACGGGATTTGTGTTGAATGTGCTGCTGTGAAGGTTGCCAGTGATTGGGGAGTAGTTGTCTTTGCAACAGTGAACTGTCCCCTAGTTTTGGATGTGATGTTGAAGGCTTTGAATGTCTCTTAATCGAGCAGAATTGTTGTAGATTGTCATAGGCCCTGGGTTACGAAACGGGCTACTTCTATTGCCATTATAATTATTTTTGCATAATATAAGTTTCAACTGGATACTTGCGTTTTAACTTCATAATCAGCTGTTATGAGTACACGTTCTAAGTCGTCAAATGTCGACGAGAATTTTATATTTTTCGACTTTTTTAAATTTTTTTGGCTGTTTCGAACGGTGTTTTCAGGAATACATTCTTCGTCTCTATCTTCATCTTTTTCTTGATTTAAAAAAAATAGTGATAAAATGATGACTTCATCGTCACCATGTTAAGTAGCATAATGAACTAGGTGATCTACTCCCCCTATGAGTAATGACGTAATGTATGAATGTGAATGTTGACTGTTGATTTCGGCGTGACTGCTCCTACAGCTGCTGTTAAAGCTCGCTTTCTTCATCGTTCTGAGTTACCAGCAAAGATTCAAAGTTTTGTTTAACCAGGAACATGACGCTTAGTTCTCTCCAGATAATGCTGCTGAATTTTCTGTGCTTCGACAACGTCTTCTTTATTCTTCCTCTTTTTAAATCCTAGACTAAATCCTGCCTTCAAAGCGATTCTTTCGACGCGCATCCAAAATAAAACTACTTTCTAGGAGCAAGTAACGATATTTTGCTTAGTTTTACTTCGTAGCGCACACAAAACTGTCGCTAGAGCAGCGAAGTTGTAAGCAGTCCAAAAACGCAGCCACACAAAACTGACGCAAATCAGCGATGATTTCATCAGTTACTAAACAACTACTAACAACTAGCGTCTGCAGACTTTCAGCATTCGCTTTGGTGTTAAGAACGCTCATAACTTTATAATTACTCACGCCCACGGCGGCCTTTAATTAATTGCAACATGTTGCTGGGGCAAGGCTATTAGATATATCGATGATTCGTGCGATTTAAAGTCTGGCAGTATATTTTCAATTAACCATTCTGGACACACTCTGGCTTGTCAACATTCTTAACGCTTTCGTCAGTTGGTCACTCGACGGCCTGATTCTCGAGTTGCGACGGCTTTCGCTTCAATGTCAGCGTCACCGTCGCAGTCAGCGTCATTAACTGTCATCGATTTGACTGAAAAATTGTTAAGACAGCAAACTGGTTAGACGAGCAGCGCTTAGCACCTTCTTCATGACTGCAAGTATTTTCTATATCTATTTGGGTTCCTGCTAATACTTTTCCACTTTAATTTAGCTAAATGCTCAGGTATTAGTCTTAATTTGTCGCATGTGTGTTGTGTTTAATTAGTTGGACGGCAAACAGCTGTTGCATCAAGAATAGTTGCAACAGTTGCACAGCTGCGTGTTCTGATCTATCACTTTGCGCCCTATTATCGCAGCTGCAATCAACTCGTGTCTGCCGATGCCGCATCTAGACGTATGTACGTGCCTGTGCTACTAATGATCTTTATAGATTTCATTTTCGATTCGAAATAGCATTTTTCTAGGCATTAAGTTTCGTTCTCATATTTTTGTATTATTGAAAATTTCCATGTCTTTTGTTTCATGGGAAACCTTGCCACCGCGCTGCGGCTGCAGTAGCAGTTCCAAACGCAGCTCAGAGCTGGAGGCTGGGCAGCCAATAAAACAATAACAAAGTGAGTGCCAGTTGGAGCCGTGGAAAATGCTAAATGCTTCCCAGCTAAACCTACGAATACTACGACTACGTCTACGACTACGACTACTGCTACTACACACACTACGCTCCACTCATTTTTCAACGTGCCGCAATAAAAGAAACTGAGCGTTAATTAAAAAAATAGCCATAGATCAATGCACCTGATATATGGTGGAAATGTCGGAAAATGTTACTAGCTGTTGCTGCGGCTGCTGTGCCTTTGGCTCTATTTAGTTAGGATTTTTAGGCAAGTAGCGGCCGATTTCCATGCCATAAAAATTTGCTGGCGGCTAAATGTCTTGCTACATGGTTTATGTTCTTCTTGTTGGTTTTTCCTGCCTGCCTGCCTGTGAGAAAAGTACCAGGCTAGGCAAGCCCTTTTAACGGCTTGATTGGGGCCAACCCGCTTTCATTTGAGACTTAATTGTGCCGCCCAAGGGGGCTGGCAACATAGTAGAGAAAATCATTTGTTATAGATGCATTGCCACGCAACAAATGTTGACAAGCCTTGCAGCCTGGCTTCATTAGCATAAAACCCGTAAGCATGCTGCTGTGGTAACATTCCGGCTGGCAGATGCTCTAATTCTAGTTGCAAATATCTTGCGAAAGTGAAGGGCTTGCATAAAGTTCACTTATGTTTTAGAAGCTGTTCTTTTATGCAGCGTCCCTGAAATCTCTTTCCATTTTGAGTTGCCTTCAAATCTTCGGTCTTCTATCAGGGAAACTATACTTAATATTATGAATTCGATAGTAAATATGTCTGTCTGTCTATCGAATTGGAACTCATTGGTCAAAAAAGCGTAAAACTACATAATTTGACACAAAATCTCAAAGCCTACTTTTATTTTTGCCTAAACTGTGCAAAGTCTGGCAACACCTACTAATAGGAATGCAAAGGGGAACCGGAAAGGGAACAAGAAGAGGAACAGTTAGAGGAATATGATCTACCTACAAAGGGTGGGCGGAGTGAAACGTAAATCGTGTTGTTTCATCTTATAACTCATGAAATAAGGAGGAGGAAGAGAAGGAAGAAGGGGAAAAAGAAAAGGAAGGGGAACGGGCAGTCATATGTTATGCTTCAACTAACGCTAAGCGAAAATTCAGTGTGGTACCAATTACTTCGCAAAAACGCAACGTTTTTAGGTGAAACCAATACCATTCGAAAGATAAAATGCTTGCGGTTTGCATAATATAGGTTTCAAACCATCGTCCATTTGTATTCTTTCAGAATTTAAAAAGCACCGTAAATTGTCTAAGTAGCTGTCTCGGCGAATACGCAAACCAACAAATGATAGTGTTACCAAATGTTTCAGCGAATTCGCGAAGTGGCTCAGGTTATTCAAAATTGTACTTTTTCAATGCAAATTTGATTACTCTTAAGAAATCATACTTAGACAAACACATTTCAGTTATTGAACTAAGGATTTCTTAGTTCCCACTATAGACTTTTTGAACCTTGCACACAAACAGTAAAAGAGTAGTAAAAGAAAAGTTTTACAATACTTGAATGTGTTGACATAATCGTCGCTAACTCCACGGCCCCTTACCATTTAATTTTTGTGTCACAAGCTTAGTAGTTTTAGCAAAATCCCTTTAAAAATTTCCTCGATTTATAAATAATCGATTTATTTCTTTCCGTTTTTTTTTGGGTCACGGAAATCTCTAAATCGAAGAAATATTATATTTGGAAACACCTGTGTCCTTTTCTATGACATTGATACTATTACTGCTATAGAGTACTTTTAGAGGATTTAAGTGGTGTAAGTCCAGACCAAAACATCGATGCTTCGATGGTTTTTCGATGTTTGGTATTTGAAAAGTTTAGTTGTTTTGATAGAAGGAAACTTCATTGTATAATAAGAAATATGTGAAACTAAAGCTATGTGAACAAAAGAAGACTTCTATGTACAATACTACATACTACAGATCGCCTAAATTGTGTAAACATAAAAGTTTTGATAAGCGCTTAGGCTTGCGTATGCACGAGAACATCGGAAATTTTTTGAAAATTACAGGCCAACCACGATGTTTTCTATGAAAAGTTGATGTGACGTATTCTATAACTTTTGACCCTTAAATCGCAAAAAGATGCCAGTAAGACAGAAATATCCCTTATCAAAAGTTATATTTATAACAAAAATCCTGGGATATTGTATTATTTCGAGATGGTTTTGTTGAAAGTCCGCAGAATTGTATTAATAATATGGCGCAAGCGTTCAGGATTTTATTATCTCCTATCAAGTTGTTTTACAAATTAGGAGGGATATTCTTAAGAAATATTAAAATAATGGAACAGCGAAATAACAATATGTTTTATTAAGAAAAAAAAACATGAACCAATTCAACACAATGTTTTGCAACAAGGAACAAATTAAGACCAACTGGTTCTTAACATAAGAACCATCAGTTTCCATCATCAACAGATGAGTGCAGGCAAACCATGCGCTTTTCATTCGGAAAACAGATTGTCGAAGGTCGTTGTTAGTTGGGATTCTGCTTAAACTCAATATACCCCCTTTACGTATAACATTTATAGTGTATTAAAAGTCGTCGCTGCCGTTTTGGTCATCATTATTGGTCAAGTCCAGGCTGTGCCCGTTGACATACATAATGCATCATAATAATCATTAGAAAATATTTGCCCCTCTTGCACTATGTAAGTTGCTGCACTCAGTTCCACCCAATAGTTGCCTCGTAGTAGTTGTTGTTGTTGTTGGTTGCAAGCAATGTGAGTGGGTGAGGAGCTGGAGTTGCAGCAGTTGCGACAGTTGCTGCCAAACAGTGGCAGAGCGTCGTGTTGCGTGGCCAAGTTTCTGTTGTTGTTGGTGGCAACTTTCTTTGGATTATCTTTATGCATATGCAAGTTTAAGTCTTTTGGTATGCAATGGTGTCTTCTTCTTCTGCTTTTGCTCAGCTGCATCATCCGGCGCGCTTACATTCTTTATACCCTATACACAAAGTGTAAAGGGGTATTATAGATTTGTGCAATGTATGTAACAGGCAGAAGGAGGCGTGGCAGACCATAAGTTAAAATGTCCAATTCCAATGACCATGTCCGGCCGTCTATCCGTATGAGAGGATCGATCGCCGTGACCATAAGTGCTAGAGACACAAAATTTTATCAAAAGATGCGCGTAATCTAATGTAAGATGAAGTTTGTCGAATCAAGTTGACATCTAACCCGCTTCCCCCATGACAGATTTGCGCGGCTTACAACCGCTCCATTGAGTCTATCAACGCGAAACTCCTCAGCGAAACTCCTCAGTTATCCTCTTAATGTGCATCTATATTCCAAAAATGATCGAAACCGAATAAACACAGCAAAAGTTATAGTCAAAAATAGGCTAATTTCACCCCCCCCCCTGGTCTATAAACTGCTTCAAAATTGCACTACATGTGGATATCGATACATGTGAGCTAGAGTTACAAAATTTGGTGTGGAGACTCGTGTGAGTCATAATCTTTAAAACTGTATCCAACTTTTTTCAATACAAACCCCTCTTGCCTTATTGATTTGAAAACTGCCACAGACATTTTTAAATGTATTGTTGATCTATGGTACAAAATTCAACTACATTGACCCAAGAGTACTGGAGTTATGGGCATAAAAGTAATTTTTGCACCCATAATAGACAACTTCCCAAAAGGAAAACTTGTCAATTGCAACTTCGCAATAGGAAAATGTTTACAGGCATATCGATCTTATGAAAATAGATATAAAAGTGGATACTTCCGTTACCATTTTAGCGTGTTAAGTGTTTATAAAGAAAAAGGGTACAGGGTATTCCACAGTCGGGCACCGTCCCGACTCATTCTTTTTCCATAGTTATGAGAGAGTCGAAGCAGCATAAAATATGCAAACGATCATAAGCCAGCAGCAGCAACAGCAACAAGAAAAACTCGAACTTTACTGGCAATGAAAAGCTTTTATAAGGTTTTTCCATTCGATTTTTAATATGATGTCTGAGCCCTTTCCAGTGCAGCAACTGTATCTGAAGGAACTGAGCGACTGTTTAGCATTTATTGCCACGTTTTGTATGGCCGCAAGCAACCTTTGCATAAAGACTGAGCAGGAGTGAGCGAGAGAGGGAGAGTGGCAGAAAGAGAGGCAGCTAGCTAGGGTCTAGTTGCAACTTCGCTGTGAATGTTGGCTGACTGGAGCAAAAGCTAGGCAAGCGCCGCACGATGTGGCCCACTGCAGTTGTTGTTGTTGTTGTTGGTGTTGCACTCAAGTGCCAATGGCAATTTTGTTGTTGTTGTTGTTGTTGCTATTGTTGTTTATTTCCCTGCAGTTTGATCTTTTGGTCTTTGGCGGTAATTTTTGTTGCTGCCGTTGTTGTTGCAACTTTTTCTAGCAATTGTTGCAACGCTTTATTGGCTTTCGGTTGCTGCTTTTGCATCTATTTCCATTTTCAAGTTATCTGCAAGTTTTGTCTTCATTTTTATTTTAATAGTGCAAATGATTCTCTTTTTTTTTTCGTTCCTGCTCTTCTTCTTCAGCATCTTTGCAAATTGCAGCAGATTTTTCACCAGCGATAAAATACCATGACTTTTTTTTTTTTTGAATTTCCCTAATGGCCTCCGCCTCCCGCTGTGCTGTTGGGCCCCAAAACTGGCATTGGCGGCACATTTCTCGTAAGTGGCCGCCTGTGATTCCTTTTATAACTGCTTCTGCCACATCGCACAGCGGTACTTTTTGTTTCAATACTCTACAGTTGTACAATAGATGGTATGAAAAATTAAATTTTGGAATCTTGAAAAGATTGCGTTTCTGACTTCCTTTTTTTTTTTCTAGGAAGAAAAAGTAAAAACGAAATCATCATAACATGAATCCTAACGCCAGTAAAAGAACGACATAAGACACATTCGAGTTGTCAAGCGAAACCCGGCAGATGTGAAACATTGGTGCATGCATGCTATTCTTTTCGCTCTCATAAAAGTGCAAGCATCTCGCTCTCCTGTGGACGCTGTTAACACAGCACGCTTAAGCGTAACACCATGCGAGCCAAATGACAAATTTTCGTGACGGCATACGAGTTGGCTTAGATAGATGCGCTTTAGTTTTAGCCGTTGAAAACTATTTCCTTCAAATAGAGCGTATCTCTTAGTTGTTATATTCCCATGGATGTGTTCTTCCTAGCTATTTTTCGTTTTTCAACGCGCTCTTCTCTTTATCACATAATGATTTCAAATGGTTACCACTTTGGTGCGAAATTAATTTGAATTATTACTGTTATTAGCTGTTATTTGTGTAATGTGAGCAGCAGCTACAACAACTAACGATTGGCGGCCGGCAAGTGAGAAAGTGGCAACAATGAAGACGAGCAACTATTTTGAATGGCCTAAGAAATTGTTGCAAGAGTTCCTGTGCCGCTTTAGGTGCCAAAGCTAGTTAAAGTGGAAAGCCGTTTGATAGGTCCTAAAGGTGTTGCAACTTAAATGCAAAACCAGCTACTGCGACATAAAGATTGTGTACCCTAACTATAAAAGGGTACATAAACTTGCCAAAGATTACAAAGACCGTTAGTCTAAGTGTTCCTTCTCAGGCTAAAGTTCCTAAAAAGTGTATGAAACTTCGTATATATATTCTGGTCTCCTTTAAATAGACTATTTTATTGTATCGCAACTTTCGCTTGGATAACTGGTTTCATTAATCAAACTATTCTTGATGTCTTGCTGAAATTTCTTTTCAAAAGCTGCAAATCAGTAAAATAACGCGTGTTTCACACTATAAAGTCTGTATGTAAAGCGTATTTTTTAAGATATTCTATTGTAGCGTTCGACATATGGCCCGCTATATACTTTTTTTTTTTTGAGATATATAAAGTTGTTAGCACAGGTGAAAAATTCGTATTACAGGCTTGCAAGAGAATATCAAGTCGATAATTGGTCACTAGCATGTAATACCATACTCATATGATCTTTTCCTGGGAAATCGGCTCAAAAACGGTTAAACGGTTATGGTTATATGTAATACAGTGATAACCACGTTCAGACGTTAATCCGTTGCGGCGTCTACTCAGAACAGCAAAACATAAAGCAGGGCTTCAGACTTTCGGATCATTGCAGTGTGTTCCAGGCGGAGGCCCTTGCCATAAACAGAGTACCTACATACATGTCAAAATTCGACATCAGTAACAAATTTCCGCAGATCTCTAGATAAGATAGGCCAGCACTTCGTTCTTAGCCAGATATGGACTTTGGGCCACCGACGCATTGACGAACTTGCCAGAAAAGGTACTACCGCTCCCCTTCTCCTTGAGAGAGAAGGCACATGTAAACCTGTGGCTACTTGTAAGATCTATATCAAGGAATTTTTCGTACCCACGTCTTACTAACTTGGTCGGAAACAAACAAAAACCGGCAGAGATGCTCTCTAGTTGTGCACGCGCCTCATTACCGGACACTATTTAGTTGATGAATTTTTGAAAATACTGCCGAGTGGAAGCGAAGCAAACAGTTGAGCAACTCTTCTGCTCATGTGCTCTCTATAGGCTCAACTATCTAGGCAGTCACATTCTAGATAGTATGTCAGAAATTTCTGTAATAAAACCCAAAATATATTGCACTTTTTATCTGTCACCTTATTGGTTTTAAAATAATCTCCTCGGAAATCGATACACCTTTGCATTCGTTTGTACCAATTTCGGTGACTCCGAATGAGATACGTTCAAAACATGTGTTTTTTGCGGAGTGGGAAATTTCGGAGAGTTCATTAGAATATCCATCGCTGCATGTTTCGTGTGAGAGTCTTCAACGGACTTAAGAAGGAATTGGCTAGTGAATAGAAAGCAGTGCTCTCTGACTGGAAGCATCGTTACCTCATGGTGTAGGTGGTCCCCTTGCGTAATCGCATGGCAATCAGTGGCACGGAGACATTCCTTCACTTTACGACATTCGGATGGTTACGTTTTTGTGTAAATTTCTGAAGCACTTTTGAACTTTCCGAATTTAGTTAAGTGAATCTGAAATTCGGAACTGGGAGAACTGTAATGCTACCTTTAAACTGATTGCGTAGAGTAGATTTCTTTTAGAGAACCTATTTGGAATTTTGGTTTCTTACTTTTTGTTTGGTTTGGTTTTGTGCCAGTTGCTGCCAACTTGTGCATTATATAAGCGCCGAGTGACCAGCGCAACTAATGCACTGTAAGTGCGCACAAATTTTGTGATAAGCTGCGCATCAGCAGTTGCAGCAACACAACAGCAACAACAACTACAATAAGCTAGGCAAGATGGGCGCAAGCTGGTCAACATGTACAACATATTGCTAACTTGGCCAAGAGCAGAACAATCTCTTCTTTTGCATAGCTTTGCATACTATTTGTTGCTGTTGTTGCTTCAATTACCAATTGTTGCTGTCGTTCCGGCTGCCGTTCAAATGGCAGCATTGTTGCTGCATGTATGCATGTCCATGTGCATGTGCATGTGGCATGCAACGGGCGCCCCCTGCGCATTTAAATTTATTAAAACTGCGCTGCAAAACAATCAGCCATCAACTTCTAACGGCGACTTCTAAGCCGCACAACAACTGCAACTGCAACAGCAACAGCAAGTAATCGGCTACAATTCTCAACTGGAATGCTGCAAGATGTTGCTGCCCCGCGCGATCAATGACCGTCCGTTGTTGCAACACTTTATGCCTTTATCTGTGGCTTTTCGAGAACCGGCCACAATTAAATCAACAAAGTAAAGCAAAAAGCAAACTATTATGCTTGGTGGGAATCTCGCTCAGTCTATAAGTCTGGGCGTTGCATCCTGTTGCAGGCTGGCAGCTCATTACCTACGCGTGCCTCTGTTGCGCCTCCTAAGCACTTGTCATTTTTGCATGCAATTTTATGCTATTTGTCATTTGCCTAATTGCTGGCAAGAGCTGCCAACTGCTGCATTTCCGGCGTTGCCACAAATGCTGCCACATTACCGTTTCTAATTGTTGCAATGCACGCAGTTCGAGAAGAACTACCCCGAGCTATCCAAGACAGTTGAAATGTGTTTGCCGCTGGGCCATTTATATTCAATTAATCAAGTTGTCGCTGGACGCGTCTATTAGCTGTTTATGACATTTACTGCGGCCCCCCCCCGAGACATGCACTCATTCATTAGGGGCGCCCCCGAGTTGCATGCTTATTACAAATCGTAATCGTAAGCCCATGGTAACTTGCCTTCAGACAGTTGTGTCCACCGTAATGGTTAGTTCTTTTAATGTTCTACTTTGGTTTATACTTTTTTACCGTTCGCTGCTAAACCTTTTTCTTTTGTTTTGACGGCTTGACGGACAGGTTGCGCCATTTTGTGTCCAGCTGTCACAAGTTCGTTGACTTGAGGCGCGCACAGTTGGTGTTGAAATAATCAACTTACACAGTCAGTCAGTGGTTGTGGTGTGCTGCACTCGAGTTGCCCACTTGGCAAATGTTGCATAATGCCGGCCACTTGGGTAATTACCCACCTAGTTGGCAATTGATTTTGAAGAGCCAAACCAGCTATTTTCGGTGGCATGTTGACATGAGTGACGTATCTGGGAAGTGACGCGTCTAGGAAGTAGGTACTTTGAGTTGCCATTTGTGGCACGAGCAGCTGGGCACAGTTTTGAGAGCCTTTTTGTTTAATTATATGATAGCTCTTAGCTATTCTCTTACTTAAGTTGACCTTATATTCGAAACAAAGCTCATGACTCAAGCGAACTAGTTAGACTATAAATATATATTCTTCTTCTTAACTGACCATAACAACCCGTTATCGGATTACGGCTTGATGTACAGCTCTCCTCCAGGCGTCTCTGCTTTGCGCACTTTCCTTCAATTGGCAAAACCAAAGGTACCTAGAGTACTCTCTACCTGGTCCTTCCAAGGGACACATGGTCTGGCGCTCGTCGCCTCCCTTCCACAACCGCATTGACGATCTTTCTCGTATGTACAACATGGCACGCTGGATTTTAGTTCGTTTCATAGTTCGACTCATAGAGTTTGTCGTACCGTCGAATGCGGTAGTCGTTGCCAAAGGGCCAAAGATCTTACGTAGCACTTTCCGGTCAAACACTCCAAGCGTTTCATCAGACTGCCTAACAACTAATGAAGGAACAGAAGAGAAAGTGTCGTTTTAATGCAAAGCACGTCTTCGATTAAATAAGATTTGTGGTGGGGGAGATGGTTCAGCAAAGGAAGTTGACCTAGCACTCAGCGCGCTTTCGTATCCTTGCAAAGGCCGGACAGTGACACAGAAAGTGTTCCGTCGAGTTGAAGGACAGGCCGCACAAGGTGGGTCGACAATGATACCCATATTGGTCAGGTGTTGGCCGTAAGATATATTGGCCCCTGATACTGGTGGGTCAAGTGCCCTTGGAAGACAACTTTTTCGCATTTGCCGAGACTGATACAACTGGTTAGCCAAAGAAGGCCTACCAGCCGCTGAAGGTTCTTAATTGCGAATATTAGTCAAGAGCATAGGCCAGCTGTTTGCAGAATGCTGACGCTTTTTTGGCTGTAGCTTGGAGAACATTACTTCCGTTCCTCCGTCTGGATGCTGTTTCGGATCCCATTGCGGTAAGAGCAGCGTCCACATCCATCATAAACCCCTCAGACTTATTGGGTGCATATGATGCATAGATCTTGCATTTTTGGGCCACCTCATTTGAAAGCGCAGCCGCCACGATGGCGGTGGGATAATTTCCAGTGTGTTTTAGTTGGTTTAAACGCCATTCCATGAATAACTGTGGGTTGGCCATGGCCCGAGAAGAGACATTTTCGGACTTCGCAGTCTTAAAAGCTGGTTAGTTGGTGGCGTCAGCTAATCGCCACTTTACTGCAATTACTTACCATTGGGATTTGTTCGCATACCGTCTTCAGCCACCAAACACTCTTCCAATTACGGAAAGTGGATGGCACCCAGGAGACACCACCAGTTGCTCAGGATTGTGGATGAGCCACTCTACGGTTACTTAAAACGCACGACCTACGAGCCAACTTATTATAACTTCGAGTCTAACATCTTACTATAAAGTTTGGATGAGATTTCACATTGACTATGTTGTCTTCAAGTTTACGACAAATTTTAAGGAAATACCGTCAGCGTTTGACAGCCCTACAGTTCGTCCAGCGACAATTTACAATAAAGAGCACTATGGTAGGATAATCCGATTGCTGCAGTCAAGGTTGGCCAACAGTGATTGTGTGCAAAAGTCGGGAAAAACACTTTCTAGCGCCACCTACAGTAGGGGTTGACTGACTGTTGTAGTAAGCTGCAAATTGTATGTTTTCTAACTGATGACAGCTTTAAGCAACGGTTGTACTCTTCAAAAATCCCTTAATGTAATCAATTCACCGATTTGATGATATCGTTAACTTATGCCCTAATCACAAATTATGCTTGCTGTTTCATAACGAAGAGAACCACTGAACCGAATCTTTCTCTAAATACATATTAAGTGCCTGCCAACCTCATTTATGATTCATACATAATATCAATGTGTTGTCATTCAACCGGCTTAGACAGCCAGATGCCCATTTATAGTGGCAGAGCATGCCATTTTGGCATACACCAGCTCCAACATTACTCCAAGGCCTGCCACATAATTACAAATTCATTTGGCACAATTATCCGGCTCATGTGATTTTCCGTGATTTCTCAGCACGCGGCATGCGGCACGTCAACTATCCATGGCCAAGAGCAGCTGCCACATCGCATGACTGCCAGGCAGCAGCAGCAGATCCCCAACGTCCAACAACCATGTGGTAAAGTCGACCGCCTGCTGCCAGTTTTGGCACAATGGCAACACACGCAGCGGGCTGGCAACTCCAATGATGATGGCGACACACATTTAATTGCATTTGGCAATCGAGTGCAACAAGTGCTACAGAAATAAGTAAAAGACAAATAAACGCATGCAACATATAATTTTTTGCATGCAATTTGAACGCCTAAATCTCAAAACTTGCAATGCAATAGCCAAGAAAAACCGCTCCATTTGATGATGTTATTTAAGTTGTTACCAATTCGATGCTGGAGCATCGAATGTCTCATAAAATGCTTATCCTGGCAGACTTATGACCAACATTTCGCTAGCTCTTCATGCGATTTTGTGGTCGTTTTCACGGCTTCATAGAGAGCATACAAAAAATGAGCAATAACTCATTCGGAATGGTTATTACTGCTGCTGAAATCAACTCCACTCGGAACTGGAACTTGGCAATTGAAATAATACTTTGTTAATTGCTTTGACATACTTCAATTTATGCTTGAGATAAGCTTGATTGAGAATATTATCTTAAGTGCTTAATTTGAATAGACTGGAGATTTAAGTTGGTGACGTTCCGTTCCGTAATGCTAAGCATCAAAAACCGTATATTGGCTTGACTTGATTTGATGCAATGCGTACTTTCAGCTAATTTACATAAAAGCAAATAAACTTTTACTTTACTTTCAACTCATTTCGAAAAGGTGCCATTGACCGATTTAAAGCATACTCTTTTTTCACATCAACTAAGTTGAGCCTCAAAAGTTCCTTATATTATCGTCAAATTGGAGCCAAGTTTCCGAAATCTCTTTGAGAGATTTTGCACGAAGCAAAATTTTCAAGTTCGAAAGTGAAAAAATCTATCACAAAATCTCGCTCGATGCTGGATTGTATTCTAATATAAAGCAAGTCGCACAGGGTTGCTGTCGATACAATTTACGGGCGATATTACCGTACCTACAAACGGTGCGTGATAGAAATCACACGGTTTTGCTTGAAAATTATCAAATAAAATCGCCTTAATGTTCGTTTTATGTCAGAGAGCATCCAATACCGTTCTTTTTTGCTTGTTTGCAGAAACGGAAACTCTTTTTTGACACTAAGCTTTTTACCAAAGATTGTCCTGACTCTATTATAACGTGAAATCATGTTGAGTCTAGTCTTACTTTCACTGACCCTGATCGACGTTGTGTTAGGATTCAGAGGTTAAAGACCAGTATCACTGTTACTATAGATCCCTACAATTACCACACGCAGCTTTCCTCCATGGATCCAGCGCGTGGAATCTAGAGTTGCGTAGCTTTCCTTTTGGCAAACCGGCGACAAACTACCTGTTTTGCATGAGTAGCTTGAGTTTTCAGCAGGATACCAATCAGAAGCTGTTCGATCTTTCATTATGTAACCGTCTGTGAAGAAGACAGTGTGAGTTCTGGATCGTTACAGGATCTCTTTTGGAGGGAGCACATGTGCTGGTATGTTCGAGCAAACTTCACATTTGGCACAACACTATAAGCAGGCATCGTGAAAAGCGAGCACTCTTCCCTTAGATTGCTGGCTATTAGTATATGACGCAATCCCAGTTCGCTCGTCCAGACTCCGTTGTTATGAAGTCTGTTAGCCGCTTTCATAGCCTCTTCTCGTATGAAGAGAGATTAGCTTTATAAGTGCGTTAAGGGCATCACTTGATGTGGTGCTTATAGCAACAGTGATCCCTGGGCAGGCAAGTCTCTGCAGTCTTGTCAAAAGAGTGATGCTGCATTGATTCTTTTTTCTCCTGCTCCAAACCACGGATGCGTTTGATAATACTACGGGCCTGATTAAAGCTATGTACAGTCAGTTTAGAACGCTCACCTTCAAACCCCAGGTTTAACTATAAGTCACACTGTCTGCACGTTATAAGTTAGTGTGCACTTTACAGGTCAGCTTAGAGTCAAGGGTCACCCCGAGATACATTACATCACTGGGCGGTGCAAGAGTCACGGCCTTTAGCATTGGAAGGATTAACCCATCCATTTTGCGCTTCCGAGTGAAAAGAACCAGGGTGGTCTTACTCGGATTTATGGTGGGTCTTTGTCTGTTGCATCAGGAGTTAACTCTCGCCAGATCATCTTGCATTGTGGTGCATACTGTATCTGTGTATCTACCCAATACCAACAGGCACACATTATCAACGTTAGCTTGTAATTTGAACCTCTTGAAGAAGCTGGTCTATAAGCACAGGACTGCCCCTTTGGGCGCATTCTCGTTCTACCGCCACTGTGACCTTGCTTATGCCACCATTCCCTACAGTAACACTACTCTTGTGGGATCTACCCTATATCAACAGGCACACATCATCAGCTTAGGGTACAGGACGCCCCATTCTCGTTCTACCGCCTCTGTGACCTTGCATATGTCACCATTCCCTATAGTAAGACTTCTCTCGGAGACCATGCGTCGAATCCACCTGCATCACCTGAGGTTTCAACAGTGCCGAAACGTAATGCATGTAAAGTGGAACATTTGTTAAAATACTATCGAAAAACTTCTTTAGATACTTTGAAAACCAATTTAATGTTTAAATTTACACCGTTTGCTTCTTCTTTAAAGACGATAGTTATAGAATAGCTGTACAGCCCTTACATAAACCACA
The DNA here is from genome assembly GCA_035041775.1 of Chymomyza caudatula. Taxonomy (NCBI): domain Eukaryota; kingdom Metazoa; phylum Arthropoda; class Insecta; order Diptera; family Drosophilidae; genus Chymomyza; species Chymomyza caudatula. The sequence continues at coordinate 135,035 of JAWNKW010000073.1, forward strand.
AACGAACAGTAACAACTACACCAAAAAAAGAACAACTATGTTGTGATGATGCCAAAGAGCAGTCAAAGTCATTGTCAGCCACAAAAGCCCAGCCGGTGGCAATGATGACAAAAAAAAGCTGACAAAATTTCATTAAAGCGCATGACAAAAAATAATTCTATGAAAAAATATTGTTTTTTTTTGTGTCGGCAAAGAAGACATGCCTCCAACAACAACAGCAACTAAGAGGAGGGTTCTGACAGGCAGGGCGACAAAGTTACGCAGTTTGACACAAAAAAAAGTGTCAAAGTCATCGGAGGCTCATGGTTGTTGTCTCGGTTGTTGTTGTTGTTGTTACTTACGACATATTTGGCGAGCACTGAAACTGAGCCAATTAAATGGCAACACGTTACGGCCAGACAGATCATAGCCTAAGCCTTGGCCAAGAGATTCCCATGTGGCAAGCAATCCAAGTGAGAAATACACAGACACACACACATGTATACACATTGTATATAGACAACAATATGAAAAATGGGTCAATGATGGCTTAAATTGTGTGTATTGTTGTGTGCAACAAACAACAAGCAACACCATCAACACAACACTTGCGGCTGACATTTGATCGCATTGAGTGCTGACTCTTGGCTGATAGTGAGCGTCTAGGAGCTTGTAGCAGCGCGACGGGAGCAAAGGGTCTCTCGCTGACTTACTGAACTGTCTGCTCTCACTTGACTGGTGGGAGTTGATTAATTTTGAAAACTCTTTGTGGTTCGTTCTAGTATTGGCCACATTTGATTTATGATGTGTTGGCAGCAGCATCAGCTTGCAGTTTGCATGCATTTGGCTGCATTTGCCACAGCTAACTCTTGCGGTTAGCATTTGGTTATTGAGACGTCTTCAGTGGCAAGCTTGTGGCCAACAAGCGACTGCTCTTGCAACTTTGGCTGCCGCATCGGTGCTGTCTACAACAATTTGTCTAATGTGCCAATTTGGCTGACTACAGCGTTTTAAATGTAAAATGCAAAAGCGTTGGCCATAGCAATCAGCTGTGTTGCATCGTTAGCCAAGTTACTTGCAACATGATGCTGATTTCTTTTACTCACGTTTGCTATCAATGACAAGCAGGCGGCAGTCAGCAATACGCTATCTCTGCCAACCGTTCTTACACTTAGCGCAGCCCCCCCTGCTCAGGGCATATAATTTGCACAACAGCTACACAGAGAGAAAAACCCAAAAGTTCTCAATGCAAGTTGAATATCGCTTATAATACTTTTGAGCGGAAATTCAGCTGTGCAACGCCTCGTTTTAAATAGTCGAAAGCTCAGTTTTAGCACAACGCTTTTTCGCTCTGTGTACGATTGTGGCTGAGTGGATTTACCAAACTTACTCGCTTACTTGTCCCATTTATTTATTTTGCGATTTTTCTGTTTAAATTTAATTCACGATTTGCATTCGCATTTTGCGGCAGTCAAACCGAAGCGCCATCTTAGTAAATACGACCAAAAGGCATAAGTAGGACGCTAGAATGCGATAACTTCGACTTGAGGATACACTTTATCAGAGAAGCTAAATAGAAAGATATCGAGAGGGAAGAGAATATGTTGAATAATATAGGATAACTTAGGGACCTTTGATTAGAATGAATGAGTGCCTATATGGGAAGGAGTTAGCGGAGTTAAGGGATGAAATAAGGGATGAAGATAAAGTCGCAGATGATATTTCAATGACATCTTTTATGAAGGACAAGCTGGAAATATGGAAATATGCATCAGAAGTATACTATTGTTATGTGTTCGTGTCCACGAAACAATAGTGTACCAAATCCTCGACGAATTTGGTGGTAAATTTGTATGATTTCGTGATCTAAGTCCTTAATCCTGATGACAAAATTAGGAAGACTGTTGAAAATAGCCGATGACGTCATATATATGAATGAATGCTCCCTTATATGATGCAGTAACGGTCAAGATAAACTTAGGCATTAAGGAAAAGCCTCCCACTTAGTTTGTCTATTATAGGCTCATATTCGGTTTTAGGATCTTTCAGATAATCGATGGAGTTAGCACAAATGTTGGACTTTAAAGATAAGACGATGAAGCTTAAAGCTCTCCGAAATGCACATTTGCAAATTTGCAAGTAGAGCTGCGTCGTATCAGATTCTTCTAGCGCTCTAATCTTTTCATCAGTTCAGACACATCAAGGCCGCCCTAGATGCGTCATTTTTGACATCCAAAGATCTCGCTTTGTCTGACGAAGTTAATAAAGTTAAATTTAAGGCTTAACGTTTTGTATGTATGAGGTGTAGGAAAATTTGAAATTTGTGAAATACCCAAAACGAATGTTACCTCCAGCACTGCCTTGTATTAAGATTTTCCACGAGCGTCTCATATCAAACTCAACATACCCTTCTATCCATTGAATGTATAGTGTATGAAAATTCCCTTGATGCGACTTGCCGAATAGAAACAGAAACAGATAGTAGTAGAAGCAGAAGGAAAAATTGCAATTTTTCTAACAAGCAAAACTTTTCTTTTGCTTACTTTCCGATTTCGTTGGCAGTGAAGAAGAAATCTTTTCGTACTTAACCGCAATAATTTTGCTCATTTGAGTGTCGTGGAAATGAGTTGCTCGGTGGCATGGCATGGCATGGCATCGCATGCCTTACCTTAGCTTACCATAGCTCTCGGCTTTAGCCTTAGCTTCAGCTACAGCTTTGACTTTGGCACTTGGCGGCGGCAGTGGCAGTGGCAGTGGCAATGGAAGCGCCACAATCAGGGGCAGCGTCTGCTAATGTAATGTGAGCATTACTTATTTTCATTTTTTTTGTTTTTTTTTGTTTTTGCAACAGCAGCAGCGAAGCGTCTTAATTCATTAATTTCCCACAGCAATGCAGTCACCAGCGTCGCTTTACTACGTCAATTCCAATTTCAAACGTGAAACCGTTGAAAGTTATCACCTCACACAGACACACATAAACTACATAGTACAGAGAGATTTTGGCTTGCCACCGTGGCAGAGGTGGCACCGCTGGCAATCTTGGCAGTGTGACCGTTGCAGCGGTTGTGCTTTGGCGGCGCAAATTAGCCGACACAAAGCAACAACGACAACGACAACAACAATACAAACATACATGCCTCCAAGTGAGCCAAACAACACAACAACACATGAACGAACACCACTCTCAAGGCCCCCGAGTTTCGTCTGATGAAGTTGTTCGGCTTTGTTTGTTGACGCTTATTTGGTGTTTCTTGTTCGGCCTGTTGTTGTTGTTGTTGTTGCAATTGTTATCAGCGGTGTGTGTGGATAATATTATAATTTTCGACATTTACTTTACCGCTAAGCAGGGTTGGTCCGCTGTTCCAGTTTTCTTTTATCTTAACTTTTATAGTGCTAAATAGAAGTAATACCCTGTCCTAAGTTAGCTTTGATCAAATCAACTTTTTCCGCTGCTATAATCAATAAAACTTGTATAAGTTAGCTCTCAACGAATATTTCAAAGCGAGAGAGATCTATTCTTACACAGAGAAAAATAATCAAGTACATTGTACTCAAAGCCAAGTACGAAAGCAAGTACGTAAAATCTCATTATAAGTGGAAAAATGCTCATTTTGAGTACAATTTATGAGTTTAGTTTGCAAATATTCAAATCAATTTGTTTTTTTACGTTTTTGAGAATTATTTGTACTCTTGCGTGGATCAGAGGTTAAGCAGCTTGCCCAAGAGACACAGGGGAGGTCCTTGGTTCGATTCCCAGTCGTAGCAGTTGAAAATTTGTTTTAAAATTTTAATTTTGTTTGTATGTTGAGTAAATTAGTGAAAGAAACATTTCTATACCAGCATTAAACCAAACATACATGCATGCGTTCATAGTAGGAGAATCGAACTCACGACCTCGAGCGATTGGGTTAGAACACTTAACCACTGAGCCACGCCAGCCAACTTAGATACAGTAACTAATGGAGCATCACAATCTTCCAAATAGATACACATATTTCTGTTGGGTTAAGGAGAAAAAGAGATAAAAAAGTAAATCCGAGAGGTCTCGCTCATATTGTCAACTTATTATGCAGTTCTTTTTTAAGATTTCAAATTGCAACTCATTTTGAGTTTTTAGTACTTCATTTAAGTACATTATGTTCTTGGTTTTTATTTAAGTATGAAATTTACTCAATTGAAGTATATTCTGAAAATGTGTACTCAAAAATGATTGTTCGCATATTGAGTACGCGGCAACTCATTTTGAGGATTTCGTTTTTCTCTCTGTGTACGAGTTATCTGCCTAAGAAGGGAATGGTCTTTACCTAAAATCGGTTACTTGTATAAATTTGCAGAAAAGTTGCGATCTCTCGCCATTTGAAATTTCTCTTTGTTTAATAAAATCCATTATCCGATGGTTTTACATAATGATGATGACCGATGCTCACATTCGGAGTAATAGTCTGGGGAACATGAGTGGAATTGAACTCAGAAAGGGGCATCAATTTGACATCTCTCCATATAGTCATTGATCTTCATTTGAAAGCAACACTGCTAAGAATGTTGAAGCTGAAGGGATTAGCAATGGGCATGTAATTCGCGCTCGTATTTATGTTTTGATATTTTTAGCTCAGTTTTCGTTAATATGGTGAAGTCCCCGAACTATAGCTTAAATTCAAGGTAAATGAAAAATCTTTCCTTTTTTCAAGCAGTTTTGGCCCACTGTGAATCGATTTCGAATGAAAAGGCAGAAAACTGTTTTCAAAAGGCAAAAATTGATTTTTTAAATTTTTTTTATAGTATATGAAACAAGCGGCCTGATCTTCTTATACATTAACTTTAAACTTCAAGACATTGCTTTATTTATTTATTATTAATTTTCTGTTTTTTTTTTGTTAATATTTATATATTAAGTATACTACGATTTTTTGAAGATTTATTTTAAAGTTACTTATAATTCACAACTGGTTAACACAACAGCAAGAAGACGCAGCTGCATTAATTATTCAAGATTTGTCTTGCTTATAATTCACAACTGGTTAACGCAGCTGTTGAAATAAGGTGCTTCTGCATTATGTATAATTTTATTTCATTTTTAATACAAAATTCTATTACATTAAGATATATAGACACTTAAGATAAAAAAAAAGAGTTAAGTGCATTTTAGTATTACTTGACGTGCACCAAGTTGCAAGGAATTTGAATGATTCACCTGTGATTCCTTCAATTTTTCCATTGACCATTGATTTTTTATGGTTGTGGCCATGGTTCCATAAATCCAAGTTGTGCTCACTCCTCTTTTAAGTTTCCAAAATTTGTGTGAGCGAAGGCTCAAAAGCTTAGCTTTTTTTTAATAAATAATTATCTTATACTAAACTAACAAAAATGAACACGTGCATTTAAATAACGGCATCACATAACATGTGTAACAACAACAAAAATTGCGTGGACAATGCGCGCACAGACGTCCACTCACCCACCACATCTATCAGACGTAGACCATATTGGCAACTATTCTAAGAGCCCACTTCGAGTGAGCACACCTTGGTTTCATTCCATCATGGTTGTGGCCCAGCAACAAAGTAGATAGTGTTACGCCCAGCCTGTAAACATCCACGGCTGGCGAGTATGCAGCTACGAGAAGCTCAAGAGCCGCTCCGAGACACGAAGTTCTAAATCGTGTATCTCTTCCTTGTAACACTGTGCGTGTGCCAGTGCCAGTTCCAGTTTGCATAACAATAGCTCTGCTTCTTGAAGCTGAGATACTTTAAGTTTTCCAAGTATTCCATGTGTACTCAAAAATGCTTGTTCGCATATTTAGTACGCGGCAACTCATTTTGAGGATTTCGTTTTTCTCTCTGTGTACGAGTTATCTGCCTAAGACTTTACCTAAAATTGGTTACTTGTATAAATTTGCAGAAAAGTTGCGATCTCTCGCCATTTGAAATTTCTCTTTGTTTAATAAAATCTATTATCCGATGGTTTTACCTAATGATGATGACCGATGCTCACATACAGTCTGGGGAACATGAGAATTGAACTCAGAAAGGGGCATCATGGATTTGACATCTCTCCATATAGTCATTGATCTTTATTTGAAAGCAACACTGCTAAGAATGTTGAAGCTGAAGGGATTAGCAATGGGCATGTAATTCGCGCTCGTATTTATGTTTTGATATTTTTAGCTCAGTTTTCGTCAATATGGTGAAGTCCCCGGACATTGAAACGCGTGTAGGGAACTATAGCTTAAATTCAAGGTAAATGAAAAATCTTTCCTTTTTTCAAGCAGTTTTGGCCCACTGTGAATCGATTTCGAATGAAAAGGCAGAAAACTGTTTACAAAAGGCAAAAATTGATTTTTTAAATTTTTTTTATAGTATATGAAACAAGCGGCCTGATCTTCTTATACATTAACTTTAAACTTCAAGACATTGCTTTATTTATTTATTATTAATTTCCTGTTTTTTTTTGTTAATATTTATATATTAAGTATACTACGATTTTTTGAAGATTTATTTTAAAGTTACTTATAATTCACAACTGGTTAACACAACAGCAAGAAGACGCAGCTGCATTAATTATTCAAGATTTTTGTCTTGCTTATAATTCACAACTGGTTAACGCAGCTGTTGAAATAAGGTGCTTCTGCATTATGTATAATTTTATTTCATTTTTAATACAAAATTCTATTACATTAAGATATATAGACACTTAAGATAAAAAAAAAGAGTTAAGTGCATTTTAGTATTACTTGACGTGCACCAAGTTGCAAGGAATTTGAATGATTCACCTGTGATTCCTTCAATCTTTCCGTTGACCATTGATTTTTTATGGTTGTGGCCATGGTTCCATAAATCCAAGTTGTGCTCACTCCTCTTTTAAGTTTCCAAAATTTGTGTGAGCGAAGGCTCAAAAGCTTAGCTTTTTTTTAATAAATAATTATCTTATACTAAACTAACAAAAATGAACACGTGCATTTAAATAACGGCATCACATAACATGTGTAACAACAACTCACTCCACAACAAATCCACTCATCCACCACATCTATCAGACGTAGACCATATTGGCAACTATTTTAAGAGGCACCCACTTCGAGTGAGCACACCTTGGTTTTATTCCATCATGGTTGTGGCCCAGCAACAAGGTAGATAATATTACGCTCAGCCTGTAAACATCCGAGGCTGGCGAGTATGTAGCTACGAGTAGCTCAGGAGCCGCTCCGAGACACGAAGTTCTAAATCATGTATCTCTTCCTTGTAACACTGTGCCTGTGGCAGTGCCAGTTGGCATACCAATAGCTCTGCATCTTGAAGCTGAGATACTTAAAGTTTTCCAAGTATTCCATGTTTTCGCAGCCGTGTGATAAATCTTATTATCCAACCAATTGTTCGCTTTAAGCGTAAATAGCTTGAGAATCTTTCCAAGCCGATTACTGGCTCTTTCCATACAGTCAATACAACTTTCTTTCTCTCGTCTAAGTCGTCTGCCGGACAGTTCTCTTCTTGCTTTGGCCATAAATACTACTCTTCTAGTAAAATTGATGGACCAGTTGTTCAAATATTCTGGGGCTCATATTTTTTATACTTGTGTGTTTTTGTAGCTACGTCTGCAGAATTTAACGGCGCCGGTCCCCAATGCCAGTCTTCTTCCGTTGATTCGAGTATCTCACTGATGCGGTGGGCCACAAATTGTTTATATAGTCGATGATCAGACCGAATCCAAGCAATAACCGTTTGCGAGTCTGACCACATCACACAACGTTGGGCTTTCACATCATGGCTTTCAAAGATTACATTTCTTAAACGTGTACCAAGTACAGCTGCTTGAAGTTCCAATCTTGGTACGGATAACATCTCCAAGATCTATTTGCGCGCCTTCTTTAAAGAAATGCGGCGAATAGCATCGATTCAGCTTAAACTTCTTTTGAACATTTGAATCCCTTTACTATTTCCTTATTCACTCGATTCATTTGTAAGTCAAATATAAATATATCTGACTGGCTATCGCTCCATTGTCCAATTAAATGTAATGTGCGTTCCTGTACACCTCGACGTCTTTATTCGGATCATGATGACGCCATATAAATCGAAGTGAATCCTGATCCTCTTTGCGTACTCGTACTTGTAAAAACATTTCTTTAATGTCTGCACAAATCGCAACTTTGCCTTGTATAAATTGAAATAAAATTGTTATTAACAGAGGATTTTAACAAATTTGTATTTAAGGAAACCCCATTAACAGATGCTTCTGCATCAAAGACTACTCTCAATTTTCCTGGCTTATTTATGTTGAAAACACCGAAGTGTGGCAAATACCAAAGTCCTGCTCCCATTCTTAGCAGCTTCATCATCAGTCAGTTTTACGGCATACCCTTTTTTGACAAAATCCATAACTGCTTCCTCGTACTCATCTAGCTCTGCTGATCCACGTATTTTTCTTTAAAGCCATGTCATGACTGTCCGGTAGCTGCACATCATCAGCAGCCCATAAAACTCATGTTTTGTAAGATCGTTCTAGTTTCTTGTTAGTATTCGTTAGTATTTATTTTATACTGGCTGATTCCAAAGGCTTGGAGGGAACTTTAATGCCAAAATTTTCACTAGTAAAATAATCAGCGATCATTTTATGCATTTCTTGTTCCAATTTATCTGTCAAGGTGTGCATATGAAATACTACCAGAAGTTGTTGGGATTGTTCTTTTTGCTCCTGTCATTGTTAATATCGTTGATGATCCGTCATCCCAATATGCGTACGCCTGAATAACTAAATTGTTTGGATCCATGACATCCACTGGAACAACTTTAAACAATAGCTTGGAAACAGCTGATGTAACTGTGTTTATTGTTGCTTGGTCTTTACATTCTTGATCTGTCCATATCGTAGGCACCCAAAGCATAGTCCAAGCTTTTTTACCATGATGCAGTTACAACCGTGCCAATCCAAAAAATGCTTAAAATCTGTCCGAGCATCGTTGCGTACATACTCTGCCCTCTATATGCGAGTCCTCATTGGTAATTTTGCGATCAATTCCTCCAGCAAAATTGGATTCTGTAAATACGGTTCTGCGCCTGATGATTGAAGACACATAACCAAATTGTCGACTTTTGCTGAAAATGTTTCCAGTTGCTCCAACGAGTTTTGAGAAATATCTTTCAACTTTTGTAATTGGCTTTTAATAAGTAGCTCCGGACGACCATATTTAAATTGCAGGCGTTCCATTATGTGATTTACATTAACCGGATTAATTAGGAGGCGTGCTACTCCCTGTCTAGATGAACCAGCTTCGTGTATCCATACGCAGCAGATGAAGACTGTTACCATTGTAGTTAGCGAATACCATGCGGTCACCATACTTGATGACAGGGCAGAGAACATAAGGTTCCAATCATCGGGCATGCTCTCATCTAGATAAATTCTAATCATTTGCAAAAGAGCTGGAGCATGAATCTTACCAACGCATTGCCGCCATCCTTGAACAATTACTTGTTCTAGGGCCGCTTGATTGCAACCCTGCCGTCGGGAAGTTAACTCCGTCAGCGGAATTATCTGCATCATTGTCCAATAGTAAGCCAGAGAAGTGTTTCCTACACAAACTACCAGATTTCCCTCTCAGCATCTCTTATTAAGCCGCAAACTAATATATGCCTTACGTTACTCATACGCACAGTTGGTTTGCATTACAATAGTACATAGAGTTATATGGCGCTCATAATTGTTCTTTCGTTGATAATACACACTAACTGTGCATTGTAAGGAAATAATAAACTAAATTATTAAATTAGCTACACAAATAATATGCTACTTACTCTGCATTTGTTGCCGCTGTTTAAATAGTAATCACTTCCAAGTAATGCTTTTTTTTACGGCTCACATAAAGCTTAAGCTGAGAGCTACATCAGGTTCTAAAGCTGGAGCAAGTTAAGTTCCAACTGTAGAATGTTTTTATACCCTGTACACAAAGTGTAAAAGGGTATCATAGATTTGTGCAATGTATGTAACAGGCATAAGGAGGCGTGGCAGACTATATGTTCCATGGACAAAAATGGTCAGGAGCAGTGTCCGTGTTGGGCCAGCTTTTTTCGACACTATAAGAGTTAGAGCAAAAAATGATTTATGTCGATATCTTACACCCTTCCACCGTGACAGATTTGCGCGGTTTACAACCGCTCCGTTGAATCTATCAACTCGAAACTTCTCAGAGATGTTCCTCGTATTCATCTATGCTTCAAAAATTATCGAAATCGGATAAATACATTAAAAGTTATAGTCAAGAATATGCTAATTTCACCCACCCTCGCCTATAAACTGATTCAAAATTCCACTACATGTAGATATGGATACATGTGAGCTAGAGTTACAAAATGTTGTGGAGACTCGTGTGACCCAATTCAATAAAACTGCATCCACCTTTTTTCAATGGAACCCCCCATTCCCCCGCTATCGATTTACCTTAATTACTGCCACACCTCTCAGTATATTGCTTTGAAAATTGTCACAGACATAAATATATGTAGTTTTGATCTATGTTACAAAATTCAATTACATTGGCCCAAGAATACTGGAGTTATGGGTATACAAGTAATTTTTAATAATAGCCAACTTGCCAATGGGAAAACTTGTCAATTGGAACTTCCCAATGGGAAAATATTTACAGTCATATCGATCTTATGAAAATAGATATAAAAGTGGATACTTCCGTTACCATTTTACTGTATTGAGTGTTTATAAATGAAAAAGGTACAGGGTATTCCACTGTCTGCATCAAATTTTTTTTATATACCTATATTATATCTTTTTTTTTTTTTTATTATGTAAAGCGCATAACAAAAGACGGAAAGACTGGCGACTCGACTGGTAAGACTAGTGTGACATAAAAGTCAGCTACAAAGTTGTAAGCCATAAAACACGGGCTGCCAGACGGGTATCTAAGCCAGATTCAGATTCAGATTCAGGCAGATATTTTGCAGTTATGCACGGGGCATTTACTTATATGGAACTACATTTGCTGTTGTTGTTGTATGGAATGTCTGCCATTTTATGGGTCAACTGGGACAGTTAGGCGCTGGACTGGGCAAAGGGCAAGTCCATACGGAAAAGGTGTTAAGCGCTTTGACCCACTGATGCGAACTGAATGGACCACAATGAGTACAACAACTTTGGCTTTTATTTATGCCGCTGTTTAGTGATTGTTGGTTTTGTTCTTTTTTTTTTTTTTTGTTCGTTTAGACATTTGCATTTTGTAACTGTGCAAAGCAGACGCGACATTTTGTATCTAGATACATTTTGTATCTAGATACAATTCACATGCTACACTTTTACTCAAAAGCTTTGCTGTTTTTTGTTTATATGTTAATTAAGCTTCTTGATATCCAAATAAATGTTAATTTTATTCCATTTAACTTTATAAATTTCTAATAGTTTTTGATTTGGTTCTGCCTTTAAAATGCCTGCAAGTCTCTGGCTCGCTTTCAAATGAAAGTGTTTTTCTTGACCTCATTTCGCTGCGCTGCATTACCATGTCGCGGTTGACGCCGGCAGCGCCGCTTCGTCGCAACATCGCATTTTTAATATGCGCAAAAAAATGAAAAAAATATTGTTGGAAGCAGGAAAATCTTGTGCGCTTTTCGCATGTTTATCATATTTCATAAAAATATTATGTTTTTTTCCCTTAAGCTGCGCATATTTTCAGTGGCTGGTGCTCCCACGTTCCTAATTACCCCGCAGCCAAGCATTTCGCCTAGTTTAAAATCAACTTGATGTGAAGTGCGGAACGTAGAACGTTGGCTGCCGCTTGAAGGTTGCCCATCCGCAAGTTGACCCATCTAAGCGTAAACGTTCCTGATTTGTACTTTTCTTATTTCAGTTCTTCCAAAACATGCACTTTAAAGGCAGGCTTCTGCTTTTTGGAATGCTAATTGGAAAGCGCTTTTCAATTGAATTAGTTAAATATTCTTTCTGAATACTATTTTGATGCAAGTTCCTAGCTTGTTGCGTACTTGTGATTCACTGTATAAGCAAGATCTTGATACGATTTCGGGCGAAAATTTCATTTGAGCTTCGAAAATATTTCGAATTTAAAGCCACCGTGACCGTTTGAGAGGCTAGGCCACCTTGATTATGCCGACGATACCTGTTAACTGGCAAGTACCAACAACGGGATGAACAAATTGTAGCAATCGAATGTAAGGGAGTGTCAGGGGCCGAGGTGTGACTCAACTTACAAAGTCCCACCATGTACATTATCCTTTTCTCAGTTCATCTTCTGTAGCCAGCAGTACACCACGAGTCTAGGAGTCTAAACGCGCTTAAATTCTGGCGACGAAGAAAGGCATCACTGAACCGAGGCGGGTCCTATGTAGGAAAGCCACCACAATGCCCGGGCGGGGACCACGTGATTGGGTTTCTGCAATAATTCAGCTTGCCCCTAATTTTTTTATTTTAGTGTGGAGACTCGTGTGACCCATATCAATAAAACTGCATCCACATTTTTTCAATGGAACCCCCTCTTTCACCGCAATCGATTTACCTTAATTACTGCCACACCCCCCCCTTATATTGATTTGACAATTGTCACAAGCATTAATATATGTATTTTTGATCTGTGTTACAAAATTCAATGACACTAGCCCAAGAATACTAGAGTTATGGGTATAAAAGTAATTTTTGCCACCATAATCCCAATAGGAAAATGTTTACAGGCATATCGATCTTATGAAAAAAAGATATTAAAGTTGATACTTCCATTACCATTTTACCATATTTAGTGTTTATAAAGAAGAAGGGTACAGGGTATTCCACTGTCGGGCACCGTCTCGACTGTCTGCATACATTTTTTTATTAGTAATGAGTTGGTAGTTTAAGTGATAAGTGATTAATAAATTGAATCATTAATTAGGATAGAACTTTCGGCGTGAGCTTTTCGCATTGCTAAAAGGTATTTCTTTTTTGGGAGACAGTTAATTGCTTCAACGGATATTTATTTTTGTCGCAAACTGAATTGTTTAAAATATTAGTTTCTTTGTGTTGTATTAAGAATTTTTCGAAATTGTTCTCAAGCGATTATATTCAACTATTGATGTATAATCAGTTTCTATTTTGTTGGGATTAATATACGTAGAGCAAAAACACATTTAATTCGTAATAGCAACAATGCAAAATCTAATAATTATTATTCCTCGACTTTTATGAATCGGAATTTCATAGAGGACACAATCTTTTCGAGTAATGAAAGCATATTTTAGGCAGCTTAAAAATTGCCCCACCCCCTCTACCTTTAAAATATGGAATATGCGATATCACTGATGTCAGGGAAACATCGAGACATGTAGTATTCCTTTCCCAATTTGGGGGTTTTAGATACTTTGTGTATAAAGACAGCTTCTTTTACAGTCATATATATTCGGCTGCGGTAGAGATACCGTTTTTTGCTCTTCCAAGAAAATGCGCTGGCTCCAAGGATGGACGCATAGCCTTTGTAGGATTTCCGATCGGTGGCATCTCCGCCCTAATCTGCGTTGCCATATACCTTAAATGGGTCACCAGCCTTTGCATAGATTTAAAGTTGTGCACAGGTGTGTTCCTTGTTGCGCTGCGATATCTTTCATATTGAATGCGCTTCGTCAGAGTCTCTTGCTTTCGTCACAGCACAAACTACCGTTCATTGTGATAGCAATAAAAAAGGTACTCAGCTTTGTGGGAAAGTGCTTAGTGAAGCTTGCTTCTAGCTAGGATTGCTGATATCCTATCGATATACCGATATGCCCAATATTTCTAACTTTTTGATACGATAATATTTGAGTGTCATAATGATATACGTCAAACGGAATATTGTGCGTTGTGCATAATGACAGGAACCACACAACAGAAAAACGTTGGAGCCTGAAATCGACGTGAAGGAAGTAGCAGAGCCAATAGCTCATTAGATCTCTGAAAAAAACGATACATCCAAATATTAGAATCGACATTATCGATACGGCGATATTGTAAATTTACGATATTTCTTAAGATACCAACAATCCAACTGCGAAACAATTTCTTTCTTTAGAGACACGCTGGAAGCGAACCCTGAAACTGCGAAACAGCGAACCGAATTCATTTCGCTTTATAGCTCTGTTAAAACTGCCTTTTTCTTAGTTCATCTATTAATGTCAAACCGTAGAACTGGATTTGACAGTTTTAATGATCTGTTTTCTCTATTAGCTTTACGACCTAATTAATTCCATCCTTTTAATTTTTGCACAAACCGCCTAGTTATAACGCTGCAAAGTGCTTTCTGGGATGGCCGTCAAGTACAATACGACATGCGGAGAGTACACGCTCCGGTCGTATTTTCATCATATTTATGACTTCGTTATAAATGCATTTAAAATTTTAATATTTATGTGGCAGCTTAATTCAATTGTTGTAGTTATGGTTATTGCGCTCGTAACTTGCTTTACACATTTAAAAAACATTTGCTTACTGCAACGCTGCAACCGGGTTTCCACATGCTTTTAATTGTATGGTTTGGTTGCATTAAAGGCACAATTCAAGTGCAACTGCACACACACACTTGGCAACAAAAACACACGTCACTCACGCTGCCACATGCAACAACACCCGCATCTGCAACTGCAACTGCAACTGCAACTGGAAAAGAGGCTGCAACGTCAACTGTTGCCGTTAAAATTGCTGATGATGTTGTGGCTGCCAACGCGCATTCATCATCATTTCTGTCAGTTGCAAGACACGTTAATACAAAATACAAAAAAAATTTAGATAGTTAGACTAGCAACTTGGGGCGCTGAAGTCTATATACCCTAAGGTACAGCTGTTTCAGATTAACTAACTGTTCTGCTTCAAAAGCGATCTTTTTTTTTGGCACTTAGAAGTTAGAAAGAAGTCTTTAGTGAAAACTATTAACTCATACGAAAGCACTGGTATTGTACCATAGAAAGTGCCAGTTCTCAATATTATTGAAACCGTTGTAGCACGCCTGTTCCAAATTCCACTTCCGTTTGCAGCCAACGGAAGTGAAGTTGATTGCTTTTTGCACTACTGAGAAAAGGGCGAAAGGTTTGCTGTTGAGTCGTTTTAATAGTTATGTGCTTGAATTTGGTATTAACGACTTTACAACTTTCAATTTCTTGAAATTAGTTGTGTACTTGATTTAAGAATCAAAAATGAAAACTATTCGAGTTTCGCTCTGATAACTACAATGGAAAGCTTACTTACTCTTCTTGACTGGCCATAGCAACCAGTTACCGAGTTACAGCCTATGGTAGAGCGCTCCTTTCTCTGCTTCGTGCGCACCTTCTGCAGTTACCAAAGATAGTAAGTGGACTCTCAACTCTCCTTCCAACGAAGATTTGGTCTGCCTCTTCGTCGCCTCATTCTTGCGGGACCATCTTCATACCAACTCGACGTTATTACTTATTAGACCTCATAGAGTTCATCGATCCGTCGAATGCGACAGAGGTTGCCAACGCGTAAAGGGCCGAAGATCTTATGGAGTTCTTTCTGCTCAAACACTCCAAGGGCATTATCAGACTGCATCATCACCCATGTTGCAGCGCCATCAAGCAAAACTGTAAGGATGACCGCCCTTTGGAGTGTTAGTTTATTAGTGAAAAAACGCAACTATTGCATAATAATGTTGTGGGGGAGCTTCACCTATAAGATCTATTGTGCAATCTACTGAGCTTACAGCTTCTCTGTCAGTCCCCTGACCGTGTCGGTCAGCGAGATCCTGTATCCACCTAGGAGCGACAATCTTTCTTCTCCCCAGGGCATGACACTCAGCTAGAATGTGCTGCTGAACTGGTGCTGGTGCCCACCTCCATTACGTTTTCAATGTCCGCTAAGCAGACCAGTTACAATACTAATAGAGTTCTTTCCTGAATGTGATAGTTTCTTGAATCTGTTTCTTCTTCTTAACTGGCCATAACAACCCGTTATCGGGTTACAGCCTGATGTAAATTCATTGTTTCATTGGAATTGGGGTTTAACGTGATGGGTCCAAAACCCTACGCACAACCCTTTCAAGGCCTGGGGTGGATCTACTGGTCTCGAAAGAACCCAGTGTCATTGTTAGTCACCTCTCTAACCCGCTCACCACACGGGGTAATCTGAATCTGTTTAGGTTATTATAATTACTATTCAAAGTTTTAATTCCCTATGAATGGTAAAACGTATAGCTGTTAATAGTGAAGATGGCTTCATTAAGTTTGGACCGACTCGTATGCCGTCATCAAAATCTGTTATCACTCTTATATAGTGTTATGCTCAGATGGTGTTACGATCCCAGGGTGTTACCCTTATGCGTGTAGGTTCCACAGCAGAAGGAGAGGGTTGCACGTTTGTTTTTGTGTTGTGCACTATTAGCAGTGAGAACGAAAAAAAAACAGGCATAAGTGTGCCGATGGTGGATGGATGGTGTTACGATCCTATGGTGTTATACTTAAGTTAGCTTCCACAGGAGAGTGAAAGCGTTTTTTGTTGTTTTGTGCTGTATTAGCAGTGAGAGCGAAAAGAAGACCAGGCATGCTTATGGAAGGTTGTTGTTTTCGCGCTAGATGGCGCCACATTGTGCTAAAATGAAGCGAAATCACGCACTCCTTAAGTGCTTGTAATATTAAGATGCATTTCATATACTACAATCCTCGAATGGTGTGACGATCTCAGGGTATTACCCTTATACTTATGGAAGATTGTTGTTCTTGTTGTTCTTGCGCTAGATGGCGCCACATGATGCGAGTAAAGGGGTTGCACTTTGGATTTTGTGTTATGCTGTTTAAACAGTGAGAGCGAAAATAAGACCAGACATACTAATGGAAGATTGTTGTTGTTTTCATGCTAGATGGCGCCACATTACGCTAAGTTGAAGCGAAATCACGCACTCCTTATATCAGGATCATCGGATAACCACATAGAAAACACAAAGATGCATTGCATTGAAGTGCAAGCTTCAACATATAGTGAGAATACTCTACGTGAGTGTATACAATAAGAGACGTTAATTTGAAATGTCGGTAGGTTGAGGTCGTTGTTCAGTCCCGGGGCTTAGGCTAAAGCTGCGGCTCAACTCAACTTGGGTCTCTGATGATGCGCTTGATTTTCTCTGCACTTAAATTATATGCATACACTTTGTGTACAATACTTTTAAGTATATAATTTTTTGTTTGCAAATTTATTTAAATTTTTTGCGTTTTTTTTTCAACAAATTTGATTTGCCTTTGAAGTTTTGCAGCAGTTTGTGGGGTATCATCATTTAGTGCAGAAATGGAAAGTTGTTGGCCGGTCGTTATAAACAACAACATTTGTTTTTTTCGAAGTCTGTTCTTTTTATAAAAGCTACAACAGGATATGAGCGCATTTAGCGCTTTGCTTCCATTTTTTTTTGCTCTTAATAATTCCGTGTAATGTTTTTTCGAGGTACATTTCTTCTTTGAAGAGTTTACTTTTGTTAATTAGTGTAGCGAATTCGATGCGTTGAGTCAGTAAACAAAAGCAGACAACACTAATGAGGCCTAAACAAATCTAGCTAAACTTTGGCAAATGTTGCACTGTTTGAAGACAACAATTTTGGCCAATGATTCATAATCTGAGGCGTTTTTTTTTTCCAAACGCGTTAATTACATGCCGCACCACTTAAGCATGCCCCAACATTAGCGTGCCACATTAAGAGTCTGCGTCTGCGGGATTCTTCTGGCTCTTGGCATTTGCACTTTCTACAATGAGCTAATCGAAATTTGGCACAAAGCCCACAAAAACAATCAACAACGACTAAGCGTTTTGGTTTCCCATGGTTTGCAAATCTTTCGGCACTTTCGAGCTTTTTTGGGTAATTCTTGGGCATAGACCAAAAATCAAATAGCGCTGGGAAAAACAAGCAAATCGATTTAGAAACCAAAGCTGTAACTAGACGAGCGGACCCGGGGGTTGCGGACCGGAGCGTAGGAAGTGTATCTAAGTTTGTTTGGCTTTGCCTCGCTTTTTGTTGTTTGCGCTTATTTAGCGAAAATAAATACAATACTTAAATATATAGCACACTTAAAGTGTTGCCAGCCATTGTTGTTGTTTTTGGTGTTTTTGGTGTTTTTGCTGTTGTTTTAGCGAAAGTGAAACTATGCGAAATGTGCTAAAAAGCGGGCGAGTTTTGAGCGATTTCCGCTTCAGTTTGTACGCTTCGGTCAGTTTTGGCTACTAATTCTTTTGGCTTCACACTTTAGCCTCATTTAGGCCGTTAATGAAAGTTAATTACAACATCAAGGTAAGCGTACTCTTAACTTGTAGTTGTTGTTGTCACTGCTCATGTCTCATTATTATCTGCAGCTTAAAATCTTGTAAGCCAGCGAACTCCTAACTGTTTGTGGCTAACCAGCAGTGAGACCGTTTATTATTATAGTTTTAAAATTGCGGTATTTTTGTAACCACAAATTTAGTGTGCTGATTTTTTTTTTTGGCATATTAAAAGTTAATCTGCAGAAACTCTGCTTGCCACATGTGTATCTGTTAGATTAAGAGCAATTCGCTTAGAAAGAGGCTATTGGCATGGAATCACCACATAGCTAACGGCAAATCGTATGGTTTCCAACTCTGGGCAGAAGTCCAGCAGGTGGTCTATGGTCGGATCCGCTCATGCAGGCCGGGCAGTTCCATTGAAGAGTTGTTCACAAGTGATTTGGGAATGACCAATGCGTAGACGTATGAACGCTCCACAGGCTCGTCTTGGAACGGATGTGGGAATTAATATTTTGCAGCATGTCGTATTTATTGACGCATTCCTATGACGAAATAGCCTCTAATCAGCCATTTTCTCTGACTCTCCGATTGAGAAGATTGCGAATGTCATTGGTGTTTGCGGGTATAGAAAGGTATGTTGGCAGCCTTAACCGCAGCATCGTTTCTCGGGTTTCCTTGGTGATTGGGGACCCATAATATTGTTACTTTTTCTTGATGCTGGGTGGCGATATTCCTAATCTCGCGGATGATGCAATCTTTTTGCTCCGGGTTCTTTATGGCTGCTATGGAGGATAAGCTGTCCGTTTATAGTCAAAAATGTGCTCATAACACCTGTTTTCGCCTATATATGGATATATGCATTACTGTGAGCTAGAGTTACAAAACTTGAGTAAAGACCTTTTTGTTTCCAAAACTAAAGTTACCACTCCGTGGAACCTGTTTCGACACAATTGAGGTCATAAAAGAAAATTCGCTGGGGGTGCTGAAGGATATCCCAGCCGACGTCTACAAGGCGTGTTTTAGTGAGAGGAAAAAGAGGTGGCATATTTGCATCGCTTCAAAAGGGGCATATTTTAAGGCATATTTTTGTATGATGTTTCACTGGAATTGTTGATTTGTTATCTGCAGCTACTGATTTCATATTCATACTCCTCTTGCATTACATCGGTATTCCCCAAACGATGCCTGATTGAAGATCAGCGTCGCTATCAATGTCGCAATTTGCCAATTTGTACTAGATTAGAGTGTAATTTTTGCACTTTTCGAATTTGTGCGAGTTCTTAATTGTGAGCTTCTTAACTCGCTTAAGATTCAACTACAAACTTCTCAGGTGAGTACGCAAACCTTGGACAATTTTGAGGGAAATTATGTAAATATGGCAAGGTAATCAGTTTAAAGTACACGGAATCGAGTTCGCCAAAAGTGAGAATGGGTACAGCTTGCTTAGATTTCTAAAAATCAGCATATTTTTGGTTTCAACTTTTGGTCACACTGCTGGTTATATGAATACAGCACAAATTTCGATTAGGCGCGGCCAAATAGCTCCGCGCAAAGGTGATTTTCATTGTTGTTGTTGCTGTTGTTGTATTTTTATTCATTTAAACTGTAAGTAGAGAAAGTACATACAGCGCGCACATGTAAAAGTATCTGAAAGATGCGAATCTGCCAAGCAAATGTTGTGCCTAGGCTTTGTGTCTGTGTGTGTCTGTGTGTGTGTGTGTGTGTGCGGCTTTGACTTTGGGGTCACTTTGGGGCATGCGCGCGCGACTTTTACTAACACAACTGTAAAAAAAAAAAACTCATAGGTAGCGTGGTAGTCAACCCAACGCCTACATTGTCAAAAGTCGCTTGTAAATATTACAACATAACTGTTGTGTGTCAGTTGGCTTATGAGTGTGTGTGTGTGTGTGTGTGTGTGTGTTTGTCTGTCTGTTTGCTTGATTGTTTGTTTGTTTGTGTGTGACCATGCTTACCGAGCAGTTAGCGCCGATTGTTGCCCTGCCATTTGCATACTTAACACCTTCGTTTCCATCAAATTGGAAAATTTTGTACAGCAACAAACGCGCATTTCTCATTATCATGCGCTGGGGATCAAACACCGGGCGGTCCACGCTTCTGCCCGCTGCCCGCTACCCACTGAGCCCCGTTCCGCACACCTCTTCAGTTGACTGCATTGCTGAAAAGTTTGCTTTTGTAATTAGAAAATAATCATCGAATAGATGCGTTCGAGTGTAACTTTCAATTTCATTGCTTCGCCAGGCAGTGGGACAGCTTGTGGGGACAGCTTCCAAGCGTTTTTTTTTCTTCACTTTTTTCTGTTTTTTTCTAGTGACTTTTCAATGGCTTTTCTGCTCCAGCGTTTTGTTATGCATGATTTTTATCTATGACTGGCGTGCGTTGCATTTTGGCTTTTTCTCTACGGCTCTCGAGTGGCGGCTTTGTAGTCGCTTTGGTGTGCATTGGCTACACAGCGAAAATAACGCTGGGAGTTTTAAGTTTTCGAGATTATCTTAACTTTTATTTAATTAATGCAGCTTCCTGTTTAAGTGTATGTAATCTTAAACGAGCGTGAGGTTACGAAGCGAGGTTTGCCAGCTTTGACGAATTGCTGAAGATACATTTATGATACCGTACGCCTATCGATGGTGATCATAGTCATATGCAACTCTCTCAATATTTAGAGAGCATTTTTTTTTTATGGACTCAACATTCTTATGGATTCTGTTCCGGCAAATTTGGAGTCCCTGATATCTAATCCAGATACCGTTTTGTAGTTTTTAGCACTGTTTTCGAATTATGGCTATTTCGACACTTCGAGAGCTAAGAAGCCAACAAATCTCATGTTATTCGGGAACCTTACTACCGATGGAGATGAACTTTAATTCAGATTTGACATTGGATTTGAAGAGCCAGCCTTTCGCTTAGTGCGTAGGGATATTTGACTGGAATGACATACTTAGGAGTGGAGCTTGAAAACTATCGTTAGTAGTGTCATTCGAAATTTTCGATAGTTGCCTTCCATAGCAAAGTTAGTACCAAGGCATATGTATTACAAGGTATGAACCATTTGCCGATGCTCGCTCATTTTTAAAGGCACTATTTTTAATTCTGGAGCAAACGTCAATTAGGAATCTTGTGTCCACGCAAAAATAGTGCCTTTAGCCGGCAGATGGCTCTTTCCCTTTCTACCTTCCTAGCCTTAGCGTCTGTATAAACTGTCTATAGTAAGATACAAAGACACTGTGGACGTTCCAAAGGCGCTTCGGACTTTGCTTATTCTGCTATTGCTATCCAGTTCCGTTCATCCATCGGACAATACGAAACTGTCTAGATAGTTAAGTTGTTCGACCTGCTCATTGGGCATCTGTCCCAGAATAGTCCGCTGCTGTACTCTGCGGTCACATAGTAGCCCTTAATCTATGAACCGTTCCAAACACAAAAGTCCTAAATGTGACTATATGTATTAAGGGGGCAAAGGTCTTTTATGAATAGAGTCTTTAACTGTCAGCTGCAATGAAAATGCAGAAAACAACTGCTAATTGAGAAACATTTTGGAGGCGTATTTCGAAGTGAAACAATTAAATTCGTGCTATTTGCTTCAAAAAAAGCATTACAACTTTTTAAATATTTGGTCTACGGTGTATTTTACACTAGGTCTGTTCATAAATGACAGGGGCGGGATCATCAAAGTTTGAAGAGGAGGAGTTCTGCAAACATGACATCATTATTATACACTCGAAAACTGTAATTTCATAACAAATTTAGTTTCTGTGGGGAGGGAAGTGGTTCAATGGGCTAATCTTATTCCCTAACATATTTTGCCAATTTGAGAGCTATCAGTCAATTAGTTTTCGGGCATTCCGGTAATGCGTACTATTGACCCCAAAGTTCCTGATTACAACCTAGCAGTATGTTTAGAGGGGTCACCGACAGCTTAGGGCATTCCAATTAGAACGAAACTTGGGCTATTAATTGGAATCGATGCTTAGCCATTATTATTGCCCAATAGCGACTAGAGTACTTTTTCTCACAGTGTACAAAGCGAACTGTTTGCTTCATTTACAATGACTTTGGCTTAATGTTGGCTGCATTCGTTGCGTTATTATTGCTTTATTGTTGCAGTTTATTGTTTTATTATGATTATGTTGGTTAACTGTTGTTTCTGTTGCATGTGTCTTGCTACTCAGTGGCTCGGCTTGGCTTTGTCTTCGAACTGTGTTGCTTTTGTTTATAGTAAAATTCGTTATGTGTGTTCAAAAATGCATTAAAATCGTTAATGTTTTGATTTTTGCATATCAGAAATGTGTCTATATATAGTACGAAATGTTGCAGGCAACAGCGACGCACAGCTGGCCTACCCCAATGTGGCAACAACTTGACTTTTACTTCTGTTGCAACGCTTTCACTTGCTCAGAGCCAAAGTTTGGGCCAACCCAGCCTGTTGCCTGGGGCACTATTTCCGCCACATTTAAAAGCCATTAAGTCATAATATTCGCAAGCTATTGATCAATCTAAATCAATAAAAGTTGCAATAAGCAGCCAAAGGTCATTTGTTAGAGCTACAACTAAGAGTTGAGGCATTGATTAATGGCTTGTGGGGCAAGTTATTGGGAATGATTTTATGTAGCTGCAGCACTTGGCTCATCAGCTGTCTCATTTAAGTTTAACTTGAAGTTTTCTCAACGAAATAAATTACAATCAAAACAGCGCCGTTAAAATTTCACTTTCTAAGGCTAAAAGTGTTGCTACCAACGACAAGAAGCGTACAAAGAAGAAGAAGAAGACGCTGTAGAAAACTAAAGAGCTCAGCAGGTGAAATCTTGCAACTTCCTGTGTACAAGCAATACAAGTCGTTTCGAGTAAAAATAAATATTACGAATAATTATAGTGCGCCGTGAACTTTGGCCGGACAACAACAGCCAAATTGATAAGCTGCATAATGTTGCTCAATTAAATTCATTGAGCCTCATAACTGCCACAACCAAGCCGAACGAACACCCTAATTATGCAGATGTTGCCCATTTCTACCGGGCCCTGGGCAAGGGTCTTCATCTTCTGCTTCTTCTTCTTCTTGCATGTCAGCGCTCAAATCGCGTCTAATTAGTGCCAGGGAAAACAACAGAACAGGGCCACAAAAATCTCAACCGTTAAGTGCAATCGTCAGTTTTGGTATTATAGTACTTTCAAGGTAAAAGTGTTGTTGGGACCACCGGCAAATGAAGAAATTTTTCAAAACTCAACTGACAAATGGCATTAATAACATGCATCGAGCTGCTGACTGCGTTGGTTCTCTTAACTAATAATTTTTAGTTTTTAATTTTTTTTTATGTGCATACTAACAGTTGAAGTTTAAGTCTCGAACTCTGTCTTTCGTTCGCAGCTAGATTACAAATTGTTTTTGTCTTAGCAGTTGATTTTAATGATGTGAAAGAAAGTTACGACTGCGGTTTTAGAGAACAACAAACATCTCCGGCTGTCTTGCTGTTTTCTTTCTAATGACTCATATCTTGGCTGTTTAACTGTCAAAAATTATGTAGAAACTGCTTGAATACATATCTTATACGCTCACTATAATTTACAGCTGCATCTAGTCGGAGGGTATTAACATTAGACATGCAAACTTAAGCCAACGGCAAACTTATATCTAATCAATCAATAAAACCGCAAGACAGTAGCTCCAACAAGTTGGCAAATCAAAAAACCATAAAGATTATAAACAAACAAAGCTACAAAAAATAGTTATACAATTCCACAAAATTGCTTAAAACTTTCGCTGCACTTTTCACATATACCATAATCTGCATTAAGCATACGCCCGGTATTGCTTCAGCACAAATCGCAAGTATGAAAGCAAATTAAACTCCCGCTAAGTTATGAATTTCAATATCATTAATAATAAAAAGCTGCTAAAATCTTTGTAGCTATTTTTGCAATCTTTTAAACACCTTTTCATTAGTTACACACCTTGGGACTTGGATGTTCCAACTCCCTTTCAGTAAAGGCTATTTTCAATTTGCTTACAAATTTCAAGCATGATTGCCTAACCTAGGGTACAAGATCCAGCGGGGGGGTTCAGCGAAAGCGATTCCTGCATCGAATAATGCCGAACAATAACTTCCTGGTTTCTGATTATGAGCTCTATTTCAAAATAACAATCTGTACAATTTGGAAATGGATGGCTTTAAAGCCCCACCAAACTTTGTATTGGCCGGTTGGACTTCGGCTATATCAACGAAGATCGATATGTTAATTGAAGCAGACGGTTGGTCAAATTAAGCTATCCTTATAAACATATTCGAGGGACTCTAATAGCTGTATATAATCCATATTTGGTCACTCATCCATTGTGGAAAAACACGACTGTTTTCCCCGCATAACAGACTACTTCATACCAGTAGATAATCTCTGCACTCCTTTCCACACCCTTGTTGAAGACAGGAATGAATAGTCCTTCCACCAACGCGAACTCCTTCTTCATGGACGACTCAAAGCTGAACAACTGATTTTGAGAAAGGGTTTTCTCAGAACGTATCAATATAAAAAGAGCCTTAATCTCCCTTATTACTCTCTTGCCTCAAAGGCTCAAACTGCGGCTCAGGCAACGGTAATATTTATAGTGATAGCTAAGCAGCTATCAAGTCCTCAATCTCAATATCATAAAATTTGATATCGGTAACAAGCTGCCGCAAATCTCTGAACAAGATGGCTCAGCAGTTCGTTCTTAGCCAGTTGTGAGTTCCGGGACACCGGGACATAGAGGACAATAACATTGCGGTTGAGCTCGCCAGTCAAGGTCAGTCGGTTCCCCTTCTTTCTGAGCATCCCTAAGGCGACCTGCAAGCTGAAAATACACGAAAGCCAATGTAAAATGTGCTAAACTGTCGTACTTCTCAACAAACTTAGCCAGAGTTTAACATCAAACGAACAGCTGCACTCTGCTTTCTTGGTAGGGAGAGATGGTCAACCGTCGTTGGATCGACTACCAGTCACTGGCTAGTTGATGTCCATACAGCTCGGCTTCTTGCTCCCTTTAATGAACTCTGCAGAAGCTGTGGGGACCAAGAGGAGAAAGCAACGGCAGAACACTTCTTTTTATCTTAACCATGCCCTCTGTAAAAGACAATACCGGTACCGGGAGGCGTACTTCATAAGCAGCCTGGTAGAGCTGTCAAAAATTAGCTTCAGATGGATTTCATATCATTTATGCCTAGTGGTAGTACATCCTACGGTTTCACAATGGGCCGAATTTCGCCGTAAGTGTGCCAGGTAGAAATCTGGCAGCCATTCCAACTTATTACTACCAAATCTTCAAAAAACTCAGCTAGGTGGTAGGTACAAGCCATGTGACTCTGCTTGTCTAAAAGTAGTCACATCTCTAAGTTGGCACAAAGATCGCATTGCATCTAAAAAGCTTTAGAAATGTTAGTCATCTTCCCGATAAATCTCGCGCAGACTTTACGATAAGAGCGCGGAATTTGCTTGACTTTCTGAATGTGTTCTTCATTCCTTGAAATTCTCGGCTTTGGTGGGATGATTGGGCTTTGGATTCGACATTTCAACCTTATATCCATATTTCCTCGCAATTTATGACCATTTTTAAGATCAATCAATAGCTTTTAAGCAATACTCAACCTCAATGACCCGCAGGCTAAAAGTTGTCGATCAAAAGAAATCAAACTAAATTCATTTTTATTTTATAACAAGAACTATAAATATGAAATTTATTTTCAAAATTTTTAAAACCACTTTTTTGACACAAATTAAAACATAATCCATGAATGAATATTACAATTATAAGCCCAATTTCGGCAATTTAAATATGTTATTGACATTTTACTAGTCCAAATGCAAAGAATTCAAAGTTACACAAAAATTTTTAAGCAAAACTGACAAATAGGTTCGTCTCTTTCACCTCTGTCCAGGCTTGGATGATCACAACGTAGTAGTACCATATACCAGCATGACACCAAGTGACCACTCGAGGACCTCAATATAGATGTTTGTTTCAAAGACGATCACTTCTTACGCTCGAAAACTCTTGCCGCCGAGCCATTTCTTCAGGCTTGGAAACAGAAAATAGTCTTCGTCAAATATGCAGACTATGCTGTATGGAATAGCAGTTCGTAGTCCAAAGGGCACTCTTTTAATCGATGGGTTTTGCTTTAAATCAATGTTTCAATTGTCCTACGGTCTTCGTTTATCTTTTTTAAGTTAATCGATATGAATGACGCCGCTTGTAACCCAAAAAACTATCGTCATGACCTGGTTGACCGACAAAGCCTCCTCGGTCCACTTAGTTACACTTCGGCTTTGAGTGTTCCTTAGTCACTGGTGCGTTTCCGGTTGAACAGCGTTCAACAGTTCTCTGAAGTGGTCACAGGGTTGCGCTTAGGTTCGAGTGGGAGCTATCATAGCAACCATCGCTCTTAGTTGAGATGTCTACAGCCTCATCCACCTTGTGCAGTCCATAGATTATAACAATGTTTTCTGGCGTGATAACCTTTTTTTCAACGATCTTTTGTTCGACGTAACTTGTGCTGTGGAAATCTCTCTCTTTGAAAAATATCAAACAAATATATAATTAACATACATTAATTTATGGAGTTGTACATCTGTGGAGGCAGCTTTACTATTAGACGGCTCCAATTCCATCCATAACCCTCTTCTGGTAAAGTCAAGCGTTAAGTTGGAATAAAAATCGTCTAAAAGTGAAGCTGGTTCCACAAATGCACAGCTCCATAACTTAATGTATGTTAACTATATATTTGTTTGATGTTTTTCAAAGAGAATCGTTTTGCTATCACTGGCGAGTGATAAAATGATTTGCAATCTCCAAATCCGTTGTTATATTTGGTTAATTTCCCACATATAGATCGAGGTTTCGCACATTTCGCTAGGAGGCGTCAATAAGTGTTGCTGGTGGAGAAACAGTAAATTTATTACATAATTGTGCACAAGAAACTGTTTTTATTTTGCTTACCTTTCGACATGTTGTCGATTTGTGGCTCGAGAAAGTACTAAAAAATAAAATGTATGTGCTGCTTAGGCGAAAAAATCAGTGACTACTAAGTTAAAATTAATTTCGTTGTTTGTCGTATTTGGTTTTTTGAAAACGTCTGGCAACGCTGACATCAAAAAGTTGGCAATGTTGTATACGTTATTCGCATTTAGGTTGCAGCATTTAGCAGCTGCAACGAAAAGTACGTTCACTTTGACAGTTTGTTTTTCTTATTGATATTCATATACACAGCTATATAGTTCTGCCATAAATTCCCACAGCAGAGTTCATTTTATTGTACAACAGTTAAGAAAATAGACCAATTGGGTCATTTAGATACTATTAGGTAATAAAACTATGGAGCAATTCGCTAGCTGTTCTAAAGAGTACTGAAGCACCCGCGCTAAACTATGAATCAGTCATATCCTGTAATTAAGCGCAAAAGTCTTATTCTGGATCGTCTGTATGTGTGATTCCTAAAAGTTGCATGCCAAATCTACATTAGGAGCAACAAACTGTTTATAGACACTCAAACCAAGAAGCCTGTAACTGTTCTTTTGCTTAAGAACAGCTTAATTAGACACATTTCTCATAATAAATTTTATTTTACTAATAACTAAGTTATATGATCAGGTAAATGTCTTGCCATAAACTCATCTTATTTTACTTTAAAATTTTCATCGTTAGCTGCTTACTCTTAACCCAAATTACAAGCAATGACAATGATTTATTCAACCAAATGCAAGGCGAATTTTATAACTCACTCCTTCATTAAGTTTTTGCTTTTAATTTTAAACGAATGAAAAATTGTGCAGCGCTGCTTTCTTTAACTCTAACTCTAATTAACGTCTCATATGTTCGGTTGTATGAGATCATGCTGCTGGAAGCCCCACGGGGGGGTCGCCACAATGCTATAAACTGTCTTCTGGTTGTGCCCATTCTGTCTTTTAAAATGTGGCTCTGGCATTTGGAATTTTGTTAAGCTGAGCGTTTGCGACAATGGGCTTTAAGATTGCTGGATAGCTTTGGGAAAAGTGCTTCATAGAACACAGGCTGCAAAGAAAATTGAGCGCAAATCTTGAGCATCTTATTGGAAGTGAAATCAGACCAATGGTTTAAAAAATGTTGTTTAAGCTTGGGCTTATTTTTATGTGCATAGCTTAAAGGTAGAATCATATTTTTGAGATTATCAAGAGTTTCAGTTAAGTGGATTTTTGGGCTTGTAATTTAGATTTGCGCGTCATGCCGCTATGAAGTCGGTTGCTGGAACTACAAGAAAGTCTAAGCAGGTTCGAGAAACTCAAATCGAATAAGATCTTTTGGGATGACAAAACAAACTTGCACTTCAATGGATGTTTGGTCACACCAACATTTCCCGAAATGAACTTGCAGACAAACAAGCAAGTAAGAGTGCAATTCTATGACGTAGAAAGACACAATGTTAAGTAACTACTAAGGAAATAGGAAAGATTGAGACGCACCACAGACTGATTTTGTGCTCCAGGCCTCGGATAAACAGTACCTTTGCTCTTACAACTAAAATTCTCCTTCCTGACTGACCCTGTGACAGACTTCGCTACGCACGTTAGCTCACAGCGCTTACACCCAGTGGTAATTAGAGCCGCTAACCAGGGGGCGCCAGATGTAGGTTGTGCGTCAACTTGGTTAAGGTACAGGATAAGGAAACTTCATCCTGTCACAGTCTACTATACCTCCTAATAACATTATTATTCGCTATGGTTTCAAAAAGTCTTATATTTTTTTTTTTTTTTTTTTGTATTTCCAACTTTTCTGATTTATCGATAAATAGTTATATCTCATTTTTGATAACTTAGCTTTGTTGCGAATTCGCCACGACAATAACTTATGAAAAGGTAAATGTAGTCCATATTTGTGGATTAAAATTCGCTGCTTTTGGTTGATTCGAAACATTTTAAAAATTCAATAAGTTTTTAAACTTATTTTATTATAATTCATTCATTGATTATATTCTAGTGCTTCTTAAGTGGCCGTTACCGGATTACCTCATGAAGAGCACTCATCCTGGTGCCTCAGATTCGCGCGCGCCTTCTACAATCGGTTATACGAAAAATAGTTAGTGCGCTCTCTACCTGCTCCTACCAACGGAGACAACATCCTTCCTCGCTTTAGCCCGTAGCTTCTACATCCATACGCACAACATAGCCTAGCCAGCGGAGCCGCTGGATGTTAATTCGCTTGACTATCTCAGTGTCGCCGTAGAGCTCATAGTGTTCGTCATTTCATCGAATGCAGTAGTTGTTGCCAACGCCCAAAAGGCCAAAGATCTTACGGAACAAACCCTCCAAGGGCATCTGAAGCGCCATAAAGCAAAAGGGCAAGGATGACCGTCTTAGAGAGTATTAGTTTCGTTTTGTTTCCTCAAGTCTCTCTACTATCTTTAATTGGAATTGGGGTTTTCCGTGGTGGGTCCCAAACCCGAAGCACAACCCTTTTAAAGCCTGGGATGGCTTCGCTGCGCACATTAGCTCACTGCCGGATGGCAATTAGTGGACACAACGAGGAGGCTGTGCGTCAAGGTTAAGGCAGAGCAGGTAATAGCGACTAGAAGCTTTCGACCTGATCCACCAGTACCCAGCCCTCAGTTAGTAGGCTCGTGATTTTAAGCTGTTAACTTTGTAGTTGGAAAATAGTCACAAGTATGGAATAATCTGTTCTAATGTTTCGTTTGTCTTAAGTGTACTCATGACCAGAAACTGACTCCTTATGTTCCGGATTAGTCCAGAAGTCATAGTCTGAAATCGACCCATGTAGCTTTGCAATTACTTTTCTGTGGTCAATTAACGGTTTATCAACCTTTTTGCGTTTAACTTCCGTTCGTCTATGAAAGCGGCTTTAGTACTCCTTCTAGTACCAACCTCTTATTATTGCAATACTTATTTGGTTTTACGATTTAGTCGCTTCTTTTACACTTGAACTTCTTATGTTATGTTTCTTAACCGATTTGTGTTTTTTTACCATATTATTATTAACTTTTTTCACATTCGTTGTGGCGATTGGCGAGTTAATCGAATTTGTGGCTAGGCGTGCAGCCGCCTCTATTATGGCCTATTTGTTGTGGCGCCGCATTTGGCTTTTATTTAATTATATCTTTTGTATTGATTATGCAGCTGAGCGGCTTTAAAGCCAATTGCAGTCGGTTTTGGCTTGGTTTGTTTTTGTCTAAATCTTCTGGACCGCAAATTTAATCAACAAAAATATTGTTGGCTTAGTTTTGATTAAGATGATTTGCATTTTGAGCTGCTTAATCTTTTTGTTGTTTACTTGGAACTGTTTTTGCCAAGGCTTCTGCTTCTTCTTCTTCGATGTTTTTGTTGTTGTTGAACTGTTGGCTTGAATAATTATGATAGAGCGTGTGCCAAGATGGATTGCTGGCCATTAGTATTAGCACCATAACTTGGCACTTTGGCTGTTAATTTGCAAATAATGCCAAAATTAATTAATGGAATTATTGCCTTAATTGCTGAAATTGTGGGTTGTGTTTTGTTTTGTAATCAGACTCCCTTTGAACTTATTTTACTGCTTTTGCTGTTCCTTAGTCTCCGGCTGTAATAGGTCCATGTTTCGTCCACTGTTACGAAAGCACGTACGGATTGCGGTTGAAGATCGTTAAACACACTTTGCAAACTTTGCAACAAACAAACCATCCAACATCTCACGATAACGACTACTCTTGACTGTAACATTCGAAAAACGGATCAGTTGGATCCACTCTGCGCCGTCTCGGATAGTTGTCAGGCTCTAGTTTATGCTAGATCCAATTGGTATCTTATAGCCTCGTAAAGCAATGTCTTTTCGCATAATTTTCCACGTAGTAAACAAAGATCAAGGTTTTGAGCACGAAGCCTAATCGATAATTTTGAATCCTTACGTTTGTTCGCACTCTTTTCACTTTTGTTGGTGATATATTATCATGGAAAGTAAAATGCTTACGAAATTTTTCAACTAGGGCAGCAAACGCCCTCTCACTTTGTCGATTATCTTGACCATAAACAGCACGTAAAGCGCGAAAAGTTTGCTTAACCGATCAAAAATCAATAATTTAAACTCGCTGTTCAAGCGAAACGTGATTCATGGAAGATTTGATGTCACTCTCTGTGTCATATATCCCTATTGGAAATACACATGCGGCACAAAAAAAAAACACCCTTTATAGCTTCAAAAAGTCAGTGACTTATCTGTTGTACGTGAACGTTCCAGCGATTCTTCCAATTGCTGCTGCAATTCTTTCCCGGCTTCTTGTACGGAGTATGCTGAGGATGCTGGTGGTGTCGCCAGCATAGGTAGCCTTTAGGAGTCTGGCGTTACTTCTTGAGTAAGGCATATCATTTGTGACTATTGTAAGCAGGAATGGAACAAGAACGCTTCCTTGAGGGACGCCAGCCTTGATAAAGCCTCTTTCGAAGAGTTTTCACTTTGGAGAGACTTTGAAAGAGCGGTTTTAAAGAAATGCAGTGAGTACCCTGTATTGAGAGGCAGAAAGGGCAGCTTCAGCATACCCTCGTGCCAGAGGGTTCCAAAGCACTTTTGCCGGTGTTCAAAAGATTCGAGATTCTGTGTTTTTAGCGTAATCCGAACTGGTGACTTAGGAGGAATGTGCCAACGGTGTTGTTAGTCAAGTTTCAAACCCTCCCGCTTGGGAAATTTGCGCAAAAAATTGGTAGCATACTTTTGGGCTGCGCTCATAATTCATTACAATTGATTTTTGTTGTTTTTTTTTGTTTTGCAAACAATTAAAACGCAAGTTATACACTTTTATAATTTAAAATTTATTTTCATGATTTTTGCCTTTTTACAAGAAAATACGCCGATCGATTATAGGCCGCACTTCAACTTTATAAATATTAATCATGCTCATTAAATACAATGCTTAAATATTAAAGCGCGTTTATTTTAAGGTTTTACATTACATTACTTTATTATTTGTAAGTTAATTAAGCTCTTAATTAATTAAAAGAAATGTTTACATTTTGGAAAGCATTTGCGCTGCTGTGTCATATAATTTATAGCTCTTTTTATAAAAATATTAAAGCAAAAGTTTGAAAGTTTCTCATTTTTTTTTTGCAAGTTTCATTGAATTGCACTACAATTTGTTTTTTACATGTGTGTGTGTGTGTTTTTTATGCATTAATTTAACAGTTTCAAACTGTCTGCTGTCGCTGCTGTTTTTTATATATAAAAAAATAAAAAAAAAATTATAAACTGCACCCTAGCATTTGGCACACATTGGGTAGAATTTGCTCTTTGAAGTGGCTGCTGTATTTCATAACTTTGTAGTTTTAAAATTTAAATTAAAGACTTGCGTATTTTAATATATACAATTTGTCGTAGTTGTAGTGTTCGTTTATAAATATTTATTACAAATTATTTGTATAACAAAACTCCGCCAGCCCTGCAACTTAGAACTAATTAAATATTTATGTTTATGACCAAATTTTGGTAGCAACTAAAAACAAAAACTTTACACGCAAATTTGACATCGCTTCTTACTTAGTTACTACTTTAATAAGTAGTTTTTATTATTACATATATATATATATTTTTTTTTTTAGTTTTAATTGGTAACTTGGCGAGACTCAATTGGCTCAGTCGACATTATAAATTTCCATATAGTAGCTGCTAACTGCATTCTTTTTACACGCCTAAACTAATGGATTGGAATTACAAAATGTTTGTAGTAGTAGGGGCGGGTGGGGGGCGTGGCACAGCTGCTCAATCGTTGGCCATGCAATAGCCCGAATAGGTCTGTATGTTGTCCTCCAGAAAGCTCTCGCCAGCTATAACACTCGACTGCGTATGATGGCTGGGACAGCGATGTCCTTTGGGGCACTGACACAGCGAGTTTATGTTGACCTCGTCCAGAAACTCTTGGCGCTTGCGCACTGTGAACAGCTTGCAGGGTTGCTTGCGTTGGCAGCGCAGGCGCTGTAAGTGAAAATTGGTTATAACCTCGTCTAAGCCATGTCTTAAACTTGTGCTACTTACCGTCAAGGGCGAACACGCAAATAAATAGCGAAAACCTTGGCTGCCTTCTGCTGCAGGCTCCCGCTTGGTTAGATACGTCACCGAGTTCTTGGGACAGCGACAATGCACAATTTGTTCGGTAACATTGAGTTCCGCTGCTGTGGTCAAGGTCCAGGTGTAGTCCCTAAAGTGTCTGCAAAGTTTGGTTTAAACAGTTAGTTGCTGATTTGCATCAAAAAACTGCGCTACTTACTTGCAAACAGGCAGCTTGTGCACCGGCTGGCACAGCTTGTAGTGCCTGGTCTTATCGGCTATGGTGTGGCCATCCTCCACGCCCAAGCTGCTCGGACAGCCGCCTATAAAGCTAAGCGGTTCTCTCAAACCGCGATGTCCTGAGTGACGCATATGCGCAGCGCCGCCAAAATCTCGATGTGCTGCATGCGTCGGATACTCATTGTCTGTGGCATACTCATCGTATGCAGCTGCTGGTGGCAGTGCATCATTATATTCCTGATCCAAATAGTCGCTGGACTGCATATGCAGATCGTCCTCATAGACTGCGCCCAATTTCTGCATTAACTTCTTCAAATGCAAACTTTCGAACTTTTTGTCATTGAACTCGCTTAGCAATAAGCGTTTATGCTGCAGCAGCTTCTCCTTCTCATAGTAGCTGCGATATTTCTGACTCTCGCTCAGCACGGCGGGCTGCTCCAGGTGTGCATTGTGTGTGTGATGATGCAGTATGACATTATTGGGCAAACGATTCGATTCGGGACAGCGACATTGACGTTCGATCCAAGGTTTTTCGTACAAATCGATTTTGGAGCATACTGCATTGGGCGCACAAATGGGCAGATCGTTTTCGGAGTCCTAAAATCAAGACAAGATCATAGTAATGTTTTAGTAAATTTGTTGTTGGCATACTTTTAGGCGTACGTTAAATATCAATTTAAGTGCACAATAATGACTTTATGACGACCATTTGCATATCAAGTGCCAGAGACAGACAATAAACACGTCGAGCACTTCAATGATAACTGCTGCTCTTGCTCTTTGACTTTGAGTGGATTCGTTGTCTTAAAGATGGGCATCAAAATAAATTCATTCATAACTCAGCAACAACAACCACAGCAGCCAGAAGGGAAACTACAATAACAATAATAAGTATGAGCAAGGTACTTGACTCAACGTTTCCCTTTGGTTTTCTTCAAGTGTTCATTCCAAGGCAACAAGGCGGCCAAGTGAAAGGCCCGAAAAAAGATAAACATAGGACGCCGAAGTTTATGTACCCTTTTTGCACAAAACTAAGCATTCAATTCAGAACATAGTGGACTTGTAAAAATACTTCTATGTTTGCCGAACGTAACGCTAACCGAGCGTCATAATAGAATAACGTCACGGCATACATACTTCTTCTTCTGCTTCTTAACTGGCCATAACAACCAGTTTTCGGGTTACGGCCTGATGTAAATACATTCCCTTGGTGGGTCCCAAACCCTACGCACAACCCCTTTAAGGCCTGGGTTAGCTCTACTGGTCTCGAAAGAACCCAGTGTCATTGTTAGTCGCCTCATACCTGCTGAGGTGGTATTCTCTAACCCGCTCAAAAATTTTTTTTTTTTTCATATTTACACAATTTTTTTGTAATTTTTTTTTTTATAAAATATTTGAAATTACATTTTTTAGCCATTGCTTTCTTATATAATTGAGTTAAAGCAGCATCATACGAAAGTAATAACAGATTTTCGTGACGGCATACAAGTGGTTCTTACACCCAAGTGGCTGTACATAAATGTCTTCACCACTGACGGTGGTAGTGGTGGTCAACAAATGACGTCGATTTGTGACATTTTGGTTGAAGCGCTCAGCAAAAGTGACGTCACAATTAGAAATGCAAAAAGTGCAATTTGAAAGCGATTTGTGACGTTGCATTAAGAAAGGTTGGTAAGGTTATTTGCTTGTGTCGATTTGCGTGTTTGGGGGAGGGTGGCTCAATTTAAAACTGATTGTGACGTTTTCATTTATGATCATATGCCATTTGTGCTTAGTTTAGGTTAATAATCAAAGTTACAGCGAAGGTTTCTAATAGCTGTAAAGACTGTGCGATTTCATACAAAAGTGTATGTTAGATTCGTGACGTCAGTTAGTTAGCTACACCTTAAGACTTGTTAAAACCAGCGAAACTGCAATTACCAGCACGATGACATTTGGCATAACAGTAAAATAAACTCATTCCTCTTCAGCAGATACGTTGAAACATCTTGTGTAACTCATAATGCTATGCACGTAAAGAGTATTGAAAATCGAATCAGTTCAAGTAGCAAGCCGTAAAAAAAAGAAACAATGTCGGAGCTACTGGTCTTTGTCAGCTTGCATCAGATAAAGTAGTATTATATGAGTGTGTGTGTGAGTGTGCGTGTGTGTGTGAGTGTGTGTGAGTGTGTGTGAGTGTGCGTGTGTGTGTGTGTGTGAGTATGTTTTTAGGGCTCTTGTGTGCGCAGCCATCTAAATATGTAAACAATCCGCTAGATACATTCATTCATTAATTGAATTTTAACGCATTGGCATATCCTCAACTCTGTTTATCATTTCCTGTTTCAAAGCTCTTGAAGTTGTTAGCTTTTGGAGTGTGTGTGTGTGTGTTTATGTGTGTGTGTCTTGAAATTGTTGCTCTTCTGGCTATTGTTTACATAATCCTTCTCAATTTGTGCATAAAAACTTATGTGTTGTCCCCGGGCAGAAAACAAAAGTGTGGCCATAACATAAAATTCAACTAGCAACTTGGGTTTATTATGCTTATAGGATATGCATTTGTGTGTGAGTGAGTGTGAGTGTATGTGAGTGTGTGTGAGTGTGTCTCTATGTGTGTGTGTGTGTGTGTAGAGCTGTATTTGTTATGTGTTAGCACTTTAGACGCTGTCATTGTCGAGCTCGTTGTCATTCGTTTTTATTGTGTGCAAGCAGAACAACAACGACAAGAACAACAGCGACAACAACAGGTTTCCAATGAACTTATCGAAACCAATCAATTTTTTAAGTGGAACTATTTCTCTCATTCGGTCCCTTTTTGGTTTGCCTTTTGTTTGGTTTCGATTTCGATTTCGTTCATTTTATTTTATTTCATTTAATTTCATTTTTGTGTAGTTTTTTTTTTGATTTTTTATTCAAATTATTTTTATAACGAAATCAATATCTAGGTTGCTCTACATGCTGTTTTGTCTATTGTTTTTCAAATGCATTCCGCTGCCGCTTCTGATTACACCTGCCTTCAGATACTCACACAGATACTTACACTCACACTTACATAGCTCGGATTTCATTCATTCTGTCTGCGCATTTGCTACGGTATTTTGGCCAGGCAGCGAGCAGGTTGTGTCCTTTTAATGTGCGTTTTTTTTGTTGTTTTTAATATAGTTTTTACTTAGCGTAGCAATGACAAACCGGAAGTCCGGAAGTGATTTAGTGCAAACACAGCGGAAGTAAATAAATACTTATACAAACGCATTCATACACTTATGACTGTGTGTGTGTTAAAAAGGGATTAGCATGTTGGCAGGAAGTAAACCGAGGCCCGAGCCCAAAGCAATGCCAATACAAACAGGTTAGTTTGCTCGCTTTTCGAGCAGCTCATCTGACCTTTTAGCCTTTTTTGGCTTTGGCATTTTACTCAATTGAACAAGACACGCTAAGTACTAGTGATTATCTATTAGGGATGGACGCGTGACACGAAATTTGAGTACAACCAACGTATTTGTCAGCGATGCGCCAGAAATCTCTTTTACACGGATTTCAACTCAATAGCAAATCGTCAAAATGTCGGCAATATCTTTAAGAGAGAAATTGAGTGAGCCAGTGTTGTGCCAGAAATCTCTAGACGGTTTTGTCAAAAGTTTCATACGAGTTTTCTTAAAATTTGCGTCGTTCAGATGACTTCTTGTTAGATTTCCTATGCTCTCAAAGATTTTTCTACCAAATCGGTATAAAGAGTTTCTGGCTTTGGCTTGAAATTCGGTTGAAAGCGTTTTCAGGCACACCGCCAAGTGACTGTGTTTTTTTTTTTGAGAATTCAGTTGAATCTTTAGCACCCGCCGTTTACTATACGTTTCTCTAGCAAACTTTATCGCTCTTAGTTACGTTTCCCAGCAAAGGAGCAGATTTTCACGATCACTAATCACGCCCAATGCTCAATTCTCTCTCGCTCTGCCGCTGGCGGATGTACGGCTTGCCTGCCTGCTGCTATGACGGCTTCCGTATTTTGTTTGCTTGGCTTATGTTCCTCTTTTTTAAGGTTCTTTATTAGTTTCATTTACTTCCGTTAGCTGCCTGTGTCTGGCTTCCTTTAGGAACAGCTCGAAAATTTACTTCCGCATTTGCCACTAATTGCCGCGAACGGCTTTACGGTGCAAGTTTGTTTCGCGCGTTTCCCACGCTTTTGACCTACTTTTCGGCTGATGCGGCTGCACCTGCGCCGTACAGTTCCTGTCTTTGATTTCTTGTGCTCGGTTTAACCCTTTCGCGCAGCATTTGTTGACAAATTTTTCTGTTTCTGCTTTGCATTTGCTTATTCATATTTCATAGTAGCTGCTCGACATTATTAAAATTCCTGGGACCCTGTGGCACTCAAAAGAGCTCATTGTCATCGTTGCTGAGCAGAACCTCGGGCAGGATATGTAAGGAACACATGCTTGTGCTCCCTTTTGGCGTTGGCGTTGTGTAAGCAGCGTGAGAAATTCTTTGAAATTCGAGCATGTTTATTGAATGCTGCGGCTCGGTTGTTGATTTTTTTATCCAAATTTTTTTTATTTTCAGCTTATTGTTTTTTTTTTTTTCTGCTCTGCTGGTACTTCAAAGCGTGTGGCTGCGTGTAAACTGATGCCGAGAGCGCCATAAGTTTATATATTTTTACATATTGATAAGCAAACACAATATGCTGATATTGAAGTTATTTTGGACCCACTTTATAGAGCGTTACGTAAACATGCTTTTCGGCCACATTCCAATGGCATGCGCTCATCTTAAGACCGCTTACATCGAGAATCTTGGCGACCAGTTCAAAAAGTTTGGCTTTTCTCTTGTTTGTACGCTTTGATGACCAAAAATATCTCACAACAAAGGGCGAAGCAGGAACGAGATAAACAGCAAAGTTAAAGCAAGGCAAGGCAGGGCAAAAGTTTAC
The DNA here is from genome assembly GCA_035041775.1 of Chymomyza caudatula. Classification (NCBI taxonomy): domain Eukaryota; kingdom Metazoa; phylum Arthropoda; class Insecta; order Diptera; family Drosophilidae; genus Chymomyza; species Chymomyza caudatula. Next base: position 173,395 of record JAWNKW010000073.1, read on the forward strand.
GCCAATGAAGTAGAAGTAAAAGTTGCTGTGAAAGAAAACAAACGCACACCGGATTTCCGGTTTAACAACTACAAGAACAACAACTACAATAACAGCAATAACAATAATAAGAAGCAAGAGCAGAAGCTGTACGCGCTGCCTTTGGCCACACTTTATAATTTGTAGAAAAAGCCCGGCCAAGTCACGCCCAGCTCCAGCTCCAGCACGCTCCACAAACAATTAGCCTCATATGTCAAAGTGCAAAACGGTCAACGGAAGTTGAGAACGCGCAAAAGACAATGAAACACTAACGGACACTGAATGGAGTGAGTCCATCATAGCCTATGTACGTGCAACGTGATGCGGCAAGCGTATGGCAACTTTTGGGCTTTTTACCGTCAACGACTTTTGATTTCAATGGAAGCGGCAAGTCGAGCTCTCTCTCACACACATGGTGTGACTTTTGTATCTGTGGGGTTCAACGAGGTGGCAATGTGAGCGCTCTCATCTGTGAAAGGGTTCCACACTCACACCCATAGCGTCTCTTTTAATTGAATCATATTAACCCCAACACCCCAAAAAGAAAAAGCAAATGAAAGAAAGAAACAAAACTTGTAAGCCGGCTGCTCGAGCATTTGATGTCATGCACCATGTGCTGGCTGGCAACTGGGGAGCTGGCAACTGGGGAGCGTCCAAGTTGTTACTTTGCTTTGGCTGCACGCACGCACACTCCGCATACTTGGAATTCTGACGTCAAGCACCGGAAGTACTACTACGACCACTACACACACACACACACACACACGCCAGTTGTGAGCATGCCGAAGCATCTTCAAGTTGTCGCAACCAAAGACAAAAGATTGGAAACATTGCTGGATGCAGCGCCGCATAGTGGTCCCAAGCTTTTGCTGAATTGGATTTTAATTGCAAGTAAAGGGTTAGCAGTGTTTGGGGGGAAAGGGTTAACCAAGTTGAGCTCGTTTATATGGTTCTATTGAACTCATAATAATGTTGCTTTAAGAAATAGAAAAATTGTCGACTCAATTAATAACACTTGTTTACATGGTTTTTGCTGATCCAATGAAGAATTTGTTTTTGTTTAACAAAGCTATTCGTGCTTAGAACAACTTTTGAAGTTTCCGTCACGGGACTCCTATCGATTGTGAAATACTCAGCTGTGAGTTCTATGCTACATTCTCCCTCTCATTTAGGCGCTGCTAGCAAAGCACTGGGAATCACACTATAGAAGCGTGACGCTTTAGGGGTCTTACATACTCCCAAGGCGCACAAATGCAAGTTTCACATGAAAAAGTTTTACTCATTGAGCATAAATCTTGTAAGCTAGTGTTATGAGCCAACAGCCATCGAGCCGTAAGATTGTATTCTATTAAACTAGTTTTTTGGTGGGTAAGGATGGTAAAAAGGTGCACTCTGTCGTCATCATTCAACCCTAGCTATTTCATCATGGATTACTTGTGCATCTTGATTTTTTCACGGCTCGACCGATTAGACATCTTCGTTGATGTTCAGGAATATTTTATGGTAGAGGAAAAGGATGAAGATGACAAATAGGATTGGACGATATTGATATCAATATCCACAGATGGACTAAGTAACTTCTCTGGAAGGGAGAAAGAAAGTGAAGGAAGAGAAACGGGAAGGAGAACGGAAAGGGGAACGGGCAGAAGAATTTGATGTACATCGAATGGGGCACGGGGGTTGGGAAGGCCACCTATTTTCGATAAAAAAAATTTCAAGTGAAATCGTGAATGCTTAAATCAAAAATTCTGTATGTGGTCGATGTTCAGTTTAGGGTTAAGTTCTAATTGACAAAAAAAGCGTAAAGATACAAAAAATTACTTAAAATCTCAGCCTACTTAGTGAGAGAGTGAGGAAACGGCTATTAATAGGAACGGGAAGGGTAACAGGAAGGGGATCGGGAATACGATAAAGATGAAGAGCGAGAGGAATATGATGAAGAGAAACACAAAGGCAAAATAGAAAATTAAAAAAGGAACAGGAAGAAGAGAAAGGGGAACGGGAATGGGAAGAGGAATATACTCTACATCGAGAGGAGCACGGGGGTTGGCGAGCGGAGCGATCAACGGGTGCAACCCCCTAGTACTATACTAGATTAAGGAACAAAACTGTTTCAGGCGTAAATTAGAAACCAATTGTGTTCATATAGTATATGCTTAGTTTCATAAGCTTTTGACACACAGTTTAGACTTCAGTAAGTTTCAGCTGTCGTTTCGACGGGTTGCTCTAGACTACAGTTTGTAGATCATATAAATATGTTTGACTGCTGCTGTGCTGGCTTGGAAATTATAACTAACTTTTTCCAACTTCTTTTACAATAGTTCTCGCACCACTGTGCGGCATTGGCTTCATTTGTGTGGGAGAGCGTAGAGCGGGGATTCAGTTCATGGAATTGCATACCAAAGCGCATACTTTGCGTGCCGCTTAGGGCTTTTGCGTCATACACTCATTAGCTGACGAAGTGTCAGTGTGTGGGTAGAAGTTTATTGTGTGTGTCTGTGTGTGGGGAAACCTTTGATTGCCCTTTCGCTGTCAACATTCTATGTGCAAGTAATTCGAGCTTTATTGCACATTGACGTTACTGCAAATGCCAATGGCAAGATATTGTATCTCGAGCGGAAGGCAAGGGCAAGTGCAAGGTCTGCTTGAAATCAGTACCTACTGCTGTGCTGGAATTTAAAGTTAAGATATTTTATGATACGCACTGCTACTGCCACCTGCCGCTATCAATAACCAATAGTTGACATGTTGCAGGAAATCACAAAAGAGCCAAATTTGAAGAAGACTAACGACGACAACCTGCCGTGTTGCCAATCAGTGACATAAATTTCAGCTCTTTGTATATGGCAACTAACCGGAACAGGCACAAACAGCTGGCAGACAATGCCCAAGATCATGGCTAGAGATGCTGGAAACAAAGCGAAATATGGCACCAACGGCAACAGTTGGGCGAGTGCGTTCAATCTCGTATTGTTTCTTTCTTCTTCTTCTTTTTTTTGGTTTTGTAATATTTTTTATTTTTTTGGTTCCCATGAGGGCGTTGACGCAAAAAGAAACGAACGGCTGCTGCACATGCGCGGCACACACGCAGCCGAGTCAGAGCAGTCTCTATAAGATCCATAGTATGTGTCTGGGTTAGACCGTTAGCCTGGCAGCAGCCCGGCACAAGTGCAGTGTGAGAGCGAGGCGCAGCATCATCATCTTCGTCATCGTCGTCGTCGTCGTCGTCAACTACCTGCTATGTCTTGTTATCTTTTGTCTATGCATTAATGATTTTCCTATATGTTTCCTTTACAATTTCCTCTGCTGCTGGAAAATTATGCAATCTGGCGTTGGCGGCCACAACGCACATGTGTAGCAGCGGAAGTGCGCCGGCTTGGGCGCGTTTAGAGTTTGAACGCTGTCTCTAGTCCATTCTCGGTCACTTAATGTTTACACGAAATTTCAATTAAAATTGGAATTGAAAATTGCTGGGCACGGAAGTGGCGGAAGTGTGTGCCAAGGAAGAAGCAGCAGCAGCTTCAGCTTCAGCATCTCTTTCTAGCTGGGCGCTGCGGAAGTCACACGGAAGTTGTTCAATCTTCAAGTTGTGCGTACTACTTGTTGCTCTTGCTGTTGTTGTTGTATTTGGCCAACGGGCATGTTTGTTGGATCTATTGCTTTTACTGCTGAACTACTCAACATGTGCGCGTAAATTGCTTTTTGGGTTCGCTTGTTAGTTTGTTTTTCAAATTCTCATAGATTTGTGAGAAATTCCAATGAACAAAAAACTGCAGACTAAGCTGGACAGAGAAGGAGTGAGAGAGAGGAGAGAGACAACTGTGCCGGAAGTAATGTTACTTGTTCCTCATGAATGCTATAGACTTGCTTCGAAAATACATATGTCTAAAGTTTGTCATAATGCTAGTAAGCTTCAGATAATCTTAAATATTGTATTGAAACTTTGTCGATAAGAACTTTCTTATTAAAATGGAAAGATCAATTGTTTGCAGCTGGTGCTTTTTGATGTGAAACATCTTTAGGTAAAACCGCCATGTAAGTGATTGGTTGGTGTGATTCGGATGGCCTGATTTTGCTGCACATAAGATTAGATCTAATTAAAAAGGAAAGATCGATTATTTCCAGCTGTTGCTTTTCGATGTGATACATCATTAGCCTAGCCTTGCAGGTAAATCCACCATTTGAGTCATCGTTTGGTGTGATTCGGGTGGCCTGAGTGTCCAAACAGTGGAGAGCCATTAAGAAGCACATACGGTATATATACATACTTGATGCTCTACACGAACCAAACCAAATATGAGAGCGTAAGACTGCCCAAGGATCTCACAAGTATGTGTGAGTGAATGCTCAAAAGTTGCTGCTGTGTGTTTATATTGGTGTGTTGTCATTATGGCTTACAGCTAACATGGTATATTACATAAGTTCGAAAGAGTATCTAAACTTTTTGTATCAGTTTGAAGCTCTTGAGCCTTATTTTTGAAAAGCTAAAGAAATCTTGGGCTTGAGAAGCGATCTTGGCAGGCGGTGCCACTTTTGCGCGCCTTAACGGAAACATGCCAACCGCAATCCAAGAACAACAACAACAGCAACATCCACCACAACAAGAAAAAACAACGGTGCTGCGCAACAAAAAAAAAAAAAAAAATTTCATTCATAAAAGTGCAAAAATGCCAAAAGGAAGCATTCGTCGTAGCACAAAAACAACAACGAGAGGAGCCAATGGAGAGAACGGGTTAAGCTGCCGGTTTGTAGCCGTTCATGTTGTGGTTGTTGTTTAGTTGTTGCTGTTGTTGTTGTTGTTGCTGTTGTTGCTGATCGTGCCAGGCCAATTGCAGCGGCAACAACTTTTAGCTTTAGCATTGAGCGCTGCCTGCAACAACGTACTTGTATTTGCTGTTGTTGTTGTTATTGTTGTTGTATGTTGTATGGCATGCCATGGCCATTGCAGTTGTTGTTGTTGCTTGTTGATCGTCACAATTAATGAACGTCGTCGTTGCCGTCTACGCACACGGACATCCACTAACCACATCCATATCCATATCCATGTCCACATCCACATCCACATCCTCAGCTGCCTGCTCAACGGAAAAAAGCAATTCATTCATTCAGGGGAAGACACGACAACAACAATGTGGCATAGTTGTGTGTGTGTCTGATTGTTGCATTTGTAATTGTTGCTTTTGCCAAACCGCAAAATGTTGCTGGCATGGCAGTGGCTATAAACATGTTGCTGCTGCTTTATGTTGTACACAGTTGTTGTGTTTGTTGTTGCTGTTGTTGTTTGTGTTGTTGTGGCTGTTGCTAAGGCAGTCAAGTCTCTGCAGCAACGGCGACTGTCTTCTTTTACGCTCAACTAAATAAATAAATCTTGGCTACAATACGCTCAACGAGTAGCTGTTGTTGTTGTTGTTGTTGCCACAGCCGCCACATCTCGTTGCCGCTTCTTGTTGAACGCGTTTCGCAACATTTTTATGAATGAATGAATGAATAGTTGGCGCGCTCTTTAAATGAAAAGTTGTGCATTGTAGTTGTTGTTGTTCTTGTTTCGGAATTTTTAATGAATGAATGAATGGCAGCTTAAATATACAAACAACAATGTGAGCTGCTGCCGTCGGCTGCTGACATTAAACGCCATGTCATTTACTAGCGTTTAAAAACGCGCGCAAATCGCTTCCAATTCGCTTTATTTGCTTTTCACTCAAGCAAACTTTGTAAGCGTTTACTTGCTGCCGAGCAAGAGACTGTCTGCTAATTACAAGCTGCTTTAAGCTGCTTAGCTAATAATATTCTAACCGACCCTCCGTCTCTCTCACCGTCTCTCTCTCTGTCTCTCTCTCCCTCTCTATCTCTCTCTCTTTCTCTAATAAACACATATGCGCACTTTGTTTACTTTGTGCGCGGTTTTTATGAATGAACAATATGTGTGTGTGTGTGTGTGTGTGTGTGTGTGTGTGTGTGTGTGTGTGTGTGTGTGTGTGTGTGTGTACTTGTTTTTAATATGGTTGGATTTATAGCCATACAGTAAATGCTCGCAAAAAAGAACTTTGTCTATAATTTCACTTGTACTCTCAAAAGCTACATCGCTTTTAGATGGCCAAGTAAACTTTTGAGTAACTAAGAGGTTTTGATTTTTAATCTCTTCTTGTAACTTATATCTTTAGTAGCGCCAACCGATACAATGTTCCAGGCAGTATTTTATTTTTATTTTATGATTTTATTTATGTTAAGCTTTTTTTATTATTGTTCAGGCTAGGTTTAACGGTTTTAACGATCAATTTCGGAGCAGGATTTATCATTTCCAAAAACAAAATCCTTTTCGCTATTGTGTCCTACACGAAGCACTTTCTAGTTTTTCATGCACAGCTGACTTTCGACGGTCTTGTTTGAAATTTTTGCCAATAAAGCTTTAAAGTTTATGACTAAAATATTTTTGAATGCATCTTTTCTTAAATCAATAGTTTCACTGTTGCCAAATTCTTGCTCAAAATAAGTATCGGCACGGGAATCGGCGTGATATTTTCAATGTTCGTTCGCTGTACGAATCTCTAAAAGTCATTCATTTACTTTAGAATGAGAAAGCGTGCATAATGACGCTATTTGAACTAAGTCACGTTCGCAATCGCAAGTGTAAAACATGGTGAGAGGTAAATTCCAATTCACTCGTTGATCGATTTGCTCAATTTGGCAAACGAATGCAGTTCTAAATTGTTTAAATTAAGCAAAAACGTTTAATAATGATATAATAACTTGTTGGAGCACAGTTGAAGCTTCTATGGGAAGACCCATATAATTTTAAGAAATATTCAATAATTTGCTATTTTCTTTAACTTTTTTTATTATTATATATTTCTCATTTTTGTATAACAAATTGTAATATGTCTCGAACGTGACATTGCAAAAGTGGTAGTAGTCGAGTAGAACTCAAACAGTAGCAGTTGATGAGTTCATAACTTAAGAATCGTTCTGAATAGTCAATATCCAAATGAAACTAAAAAAAATATGTCACATATCACGTGCCAAATTAATATTATTTAAAAAAAAATGTAAGCTACATTAAAAGGTGTACTGTTTTTACTAACATCTGCATTTCTATAGGTAGCCACTTTTTTTTTTGCATTTTCTTTGGAACCAAGCTAAGTGCTATCCACTTTACCATTATGTAAAGTGCTATCAACGTGTTCTAAGTTACCTTTTCACTTTTATTCCACCTTTAAAGTGTACGAAGGTCACATTCGATATCATGTTAATACTTGTCTTGTAGTAAAATGTGAGTTGACTGTGTTTTCTAACAAATAACACAGCATCTTTGAGTATGGTTTAAAAGGAAGAGTAGGGGAGAGTATAAAGAGTGATATTAATATGATTTTGGATTATAATAATTTAATTTTTTTTCGTGTCACACATATTTTCTAAAAAGCGTGTTTGCAATGGCTGCGACTGCATTTCGTAGAGAAATGTTACTTAGAGACTAAGTAATCCTGTCGAATTGCTGGAAATCGAAGCCAAGTGCTTGAATAAGTTGAACTCTTTGTTGATTTATTTGCTGGTTTTTAAGCGAAATTCCACTTTGACATTTAGAAAACTAACGTGCCAAGCCGGAAACCTAGAGAGAGTTCTGTAATGCGGCGGTAACACTTTATTAGCACCCACTGTATAGCATATATTTATACTATAATATTTGTATTTGCCGCTGTAAACATTGACTGCATTGCCATTGGCACGTAATTAGCACACTTACAGAGCTCGACCAAAATTGGAACGTGTCTATCGATAACTGTAACAAGGTCTTGAACAAAAAGTGGCTTACAAAAAAAAAAGAAGAAAAAAAAGCGGAAACACAGCAAAGCTATTAAACATTTGAGTTTCCGTCCAGTTTGTGCAAAAACATTTCCAACTTGCTCTGCGTGCTGAACTGGCCAAGAGGAAGAAGCAGCACAAGCACGAATCTGGTGCGGATATTCACATAGTTTTGCAACAAGAATGGAGCTTTGGAGCGCAACTGATGGACTGACGGACTGATGGACTGACCGACTGAGTGACCAATCGATTGTCGCTTTGTTCAATTGCTTGTAGTTGTTTTTGTTACTTATAAGTTTTTTTTTTTTTTAGTTTTTTTTTAAATTCATTGAGCCAAAGTTGACTTGGCGCGCGCGCCACATTCAACGGAGTCGCCTGGTTGTCGTTTCGAGACTTTACAAAAATAACGCTGGAAAAAAAAGTGGGCAAACTAGTTTTTGGTATGAGCAGCATCCGTCCGCTCAGGTTGAAGTATCTTTGGTGTATATGTGTGTGTATCATTTTTTTTTTGCTCTGAGGCATTTTTCTGAATGAGCTGAATTTAGTTGCTTCTGTTGTTGTTCTTTTAGCTCTAGACATTATCTGTCTATATCAAAACATCAAAACATATTAACCGAATTTTTTATGTTTATTTTCAACTCTCTTCTTTTTTCTATTGTCACCTCTATAGACTTTTCGCTAGTTCGCTTCAAGCACATTGAATAATTTCTAAATTTAGCATAAACTTCACAACAGCGTTGAGAAAGGCATAAAAAAACGTCGAAAACCTGTAGTAGTTGGTCGTTAACTGTTTTTTATGTGAGCCACAGCTGAGCTTCAAGTGTTGACAGTTGTCTAAATTCCATTATTTACGATAACTAAACTTAAAAAACTTATTAACTGATTTTAAGGTGTAGTTGGCAAGGTTTTGCGACCTTGTATAGCGCATCGAATAACAGCAACATAAAGATTAATAATCGAATAAAATGAAGCGAGGGCTAAAGACGCGAACTGAAACTACAAAAACTCGTAAATATCATGCTGACAGTTTTATTATGAATGCCAACGTATTAATTAACATAAAATTACACTTGGCGCAAAACGCGGCTTTAATAGTTTGGGAGTGGAGTCTATTACAAGCGAAATCGAGTGAAGCTAGGTTAGGAATTACATAATCTTAAGCGGAGATTTCCATTAACCTGCCAGTAAGTAAACAACGCACATTCTAGAGAAAGAGCGCGTCTTATAGATCTGCTGAGCATATAAACTAATGATAAGAGAATAGATCAGTTATAAAGCTTAATACAGATGATCCTACACTGCGCTGCCTTCTTCACTGTCTAAAGTTGGGTTAAAAGTTCCACGCACATTCTATAGTTCTGCTGAGGATAGATCAGCGATCAAGCTTTACAAGATTCGCGAGTTCCAAATACAGATAATCCTATACTGCGCTGCCTTCTGCTCTGTCTTAAGTTGGTTTAAAAGTATCTCGCACATCCACAAAATCCATCTGTGTCATCTGAGCTTTAAATCGTTTGAGCAGTTGGTTCGAGTCGCAGAGACTTTTTTAAATAAACTGTCAAAATTCAATTCAACTAGATAAGCTGGATCTTCTGCTTCTTCTTAACTGGCTATAAACAACCGTCGTCACTCAGCCAGGCGTATCATAGCATCTTTTTTTAGAAGGGGATGGGTCATCCGGCGTATAGTCTCGATTTGGCACACAATGATTTCTTTCGAGATCAACGTTTTTCGACATCTGAAGAAGTCTGAAAGCGTACAACACATACTACTGTGATCAAATTGAAAGCTGCAGACTCAATAGACCGCTCCGGCGACACCGTTTTGACTCGATTGAGGAGATAAAGGCCATGAAGTACAATCCGAAGGAGTACTTTGCCAATTGTTATGATGACTGGAAAATCGTTGGCGTAAGTGTATTGCAGAGGAAGAGGATTACTTTGAAATAGATTTGGAATAATATAGTATATGTACCTCATTCGGAGTGGCAAAAGTTCTTCAAGCGTATGCTAAAGTGTTTCGATTTTCATGTTGAATATTTTGTAGAAAACAATAAAACCGTTTTGGATGAAATATCTGTACCTTTGTTCTCCCGCTCTCCCGAAATAGAAAAGGCATGCCTCGTAGATGTAAAGAGCATGCAAACTTCTAAAAGTTAGCACTTCTAACATGCTTAGCATTTTTATGACATTTATTGTAATAGCCAAGTGTGGTTGTTGTTGTTCTTGTTGTTGTTAGAGGCGTGCCCAAGTCAAAGCTCATATAAATATTTATTGTTAAGCATTAAGAAAACAGCGACAACAAGTCAATAGCTAAACGAACAATCGAACAACTTGGCACATTGCGCATACGCACTGTTGGCCCACATAGCTAAGCGGCGCTGCGCCCACATTTAGCCCTAAACTGTGTTCACTGTGGTATCTATGAATGAGAAATGAGAGGAAAAATAAAGCTTAAATGAAAAGCAGTTTTCACACCTGGCTGCACTCGGCTGCAACAACAATAAGAGCTACAAGCACCCACGTGTCTCGAGCATGCTACAACAAAATGCACAAATAGAAAAAGTAAACTAAAAATACACGGCTAAAAGCAAACGGCGCGACTGACTGACGGACTGACGGAGTGACGGAGTGACGGAATGACAGAATGGTCGACATGTTTACTTTATAGCTGCGCTTGATTTGTTTATACATTTTCAGTCAATTGGAATTTGGTTGTTTTTGTTTTGTAGCTGGGGCTCTCTTTTGATTTCTCGCATTCATTGTACAACACGTCTTGGCCGTCTCATTTTGGCCATGCCACGCGCACGCAGCAGCGGCGACGACGACGACGACGAGATGTTTAAGCCAAATATGCGTAGCTGATCTGTTTGTATATGGCCAACAAATTGTTGTTTCTGGCATTCATGTTGTTGGCATTATCCATTCATACATTTGGACGCTCTGTCGCTTTGCCATTCATTCATAGATTGACTTGCCCAGCGATGCGCGTCGCTGTCAGCGTCGCTGTTGACTTTAACGTCAACGTTGCGCGCTTTTTACGTTTTCATTCATTCATTCCGTCAGTCAGTCAGTCTGCACGTCCCTCATTCACTCACTCATTCGTTGCTGTCGTATTTCATTCATGAATTTTCTTTCATTCAGCTTTTTGTGGGGGCCTACAACAAGCGGTTCCACCAACGTAATGCCCAACACCGTTGTTGCTCTTGTTGTTGTTGTTGTTGAAAACATTTTTAAATACCGGAACTGAATGTTTAGCGCTTTTAAGCATGGGAACTTTTTGTTTTCTTCTCAAAAACTTTACGCTCTTGCTTGCTCTCGAGAACTCTCGTTCAATGTTTTTTTTAGTAAAAACCCAACACTTTGTGCTAGAATTTAACAAAAAGTTTGTGTTTGTTGTCTGCTTTGTTGCGTGTGTTTGTGTGTGTTTTTGTGATGTCTTCAAATTTATTGCAGACATTCGAAATTTTTCGTTTTTAATTTATGGGCACGTTTTTAGAGCTCCAAACATTTGCTTTTATTGTTGCCTGTTTAAATATCGTCAATATTTTCGATTTTGATTGTTGTTGATATTTCATGCCTTTACAATAACAACAACAACAACAATAGGGCAGGGCAGGGCATGTTTGGCCTTTATGTTTGACATTAGACATAATAGATATTTGATATATGCATAATATACACAAATAGATACATTCATGAATGTATCTGTGTTTCTTCTTTTTTGGTCATCTGCAGAGTTAACATTTCATATATCTTGATTTATAACTCTATATGAGTCAACTTTTTTTTACAATTTCTTACGGTTAACTGTAGATCTTATCATAATTCCTGATAGATGGCTGTCTGACTGTAATTCATCTTAAGCTGCGCTTAGTCATGCGAAATGCCGTTGAGTTACATTTTGTTCCATGTTGCCAAATGCGACAACAACAGCAACAACATGTTGCTTGCTGCCATAAAAAACATTGAACTCTTGACCGCAACACTAATTGTTTTATAAGGTATATCTCAATTGTTGTTGCTGTTGCTCAGTTTAATTGATCGAATGCGATGACACAGCAGAGAGAGGGAGAGCGACTCATAGAGTAACGTCAGTCCATAAGCTTTGTCAGCTATTAAATGACATGGAAAACTTTGCAAGTTGCAAACAACTTTCATTTTTCATATACACCAACAAAAACGACAACAACAAGGGAAGCCGCCGCTGCTACGCTTGTGTTGTTGCAATTAAATGCGCCTTATATGCCCCACAAACATGCAGCACAATGATCGACAATCGTGCTACCGCCCCTTCACTTATGCCCTAATGCCACGCCTTTCGGCTGGTGGGCGTCAAGTGTAATGCATATGAGTTTCGATGTGCATTTAGAACACAGCTACATTGCGTTGACTTTCATTGTTCATTGAATGCAGTTTTTAGATGCTAATACAGCTTAAAGATACACACATTTTAATAGCTTAGTTACTTATTAGAATAGCTTTAAAGGCAGCGTTTTATAAGCGGTTTGAGATTGGAAATCAATAATTGCTTAGCAATCAAAAACCTATGTAAGCAGCTAGTTATGAATATGGGCAAGTTGTGTTGTTTAACAGAAAGTTCTACAAACTTTTCACAACTTACCGCAGTGAACTTCCCTATTCATAACCAACTGAAACCTGTCATTCCAATAGAATTTTGTTCTCCGGCTTGTCACTTTTGTAGCTTTTGTGTATCTTTTATATAAATTTGCTCCCAAATTGCGCAACAGCTTGATGGCTTCCTTAGAGGCAACCAGCGTGAGTTTTCAAGTATGTTTTCTATCTGGCTGAGGCGCCAATATAATCTATAAGCTAGGTTAACGCGTTTCGATTCTATCTACAGGCGTACCCCAGTCTTGAAAAAGAAGGCTTCATTGTCCATTGGCTTGCCAACTAACAATAACATGACAACTCGATAACAAGACTAACTTAAAGTACACCAAGCAATGAACTATAATGTCATAAAGCAGGCATCGGCAGCAAATGTGCTTGAGTTAGTTCTGCAGATACGCAAATACGATTGCAGTCACTCTAATTGTGCCAACTTCTGCGCACATATCACACATCAACATGGTGCAGGTCTTGCTGGAAGAAGGCTAAGGTTAATTTCTAAGTATATCTTGCCTAGAACTCAAATCTGCCGTCGGAATACAGGATTTTTACCTTTTTAAGGGTTAGATTAGATTTGTGGTGGGTGCGATGGCTCATAAGAGAGGGTTGAACCATCCCTAGCACTCACGCAGACTTGCTCCATTGTTCTATGCCCGACAGAGGAATTTAAAAGAGAGAGAACAGTTGAAATAGGAGAAAGAGTTCGAAAACAGAGTAGGCTTGCAATAGAGGCTCCCTATTGACGCAATCTTCCCGACTGCCATAGGAAGTCGTGAAGGCTATGTAAGGGGGGAGATCACACCTCGTTTAAGTTGAGTGTATCACTTTGCTCTCTTGAAGAAGCCACTTTCTGTATTAGTGTCCGGCCTTTGCAAGGACACGGCTGCGCAAGTAGCGTCGTCAATGATTATTTGAGGGTTAAGTACACATAAAACTGAGTACACAAAACGATTGTGGTCTTTCTTTCTGGTCACAACGTTGAAGAACTGGAGAGATCGTTTGAGATTTAATTTTCTCTAAGTTATGGCTATTTGAAGTTTAAGGTCATGAACATATGCATAAACTATTTGAGACAGAAATTTGTCTAAATTTTCGTTTTTCGAGGTCAAAAGTATTTTAACGTTAAATTGTTTTTCTTAATGTTTTGAGAACATAACCTCAAATTTCTCAAAATCCTGACCTCCATGCGAATGAAAGATGATGAAAGAATAGCTTCATTTGTAAGCCAGCGTAATCAACGGCGTATGAACTGTAGCTTTCACCCGAATTTCAATCGAAAGGCAATGGTTCTAGAGATTTCGGTTACATCGCCAAAATGTGCATATGCCAATGCTACTTTGCAAAGTTTCTTGAAGTAGTTTTGACTCGTTAGCATCGTAAAGTGTTTCTTGCAAGTGTGTGCAATAAATTTGATTACATAGTTTATAACATCGGGCAGCAGCTTGGCTGCGCTTTGGACTGCCTTAAATTGCCTCAAAGTGCAGCCAGCTTTGTGGCTTACTAAAAATAGCCAGATCAAGTCAAGCCAAGTTAACTTAATCCATGTTGGTAACACATTGAAAACTGGCCAAGAGTGTGTGGGCTTTGAGCCAAGTTAAACTACTGCTTACAAGCTGGCATAAAGCAGTTGTCATGTACAGGTGTCTGCTGGCTGTAGTTGTTGGCGTCGACGTTGTTGTCTGCGCCGACGCTGGCAGCGCTGCATTATGCAACTGCTTCAGGTTGTTTGCATGCTACGTGCAACACGCCGCACCTCTTGCCATTTACATAAATAAGTAAATAAACGAAAACAACAAACACAACACACTAAAAGATAAACATTGCGGTTATTTGTTGTCAGTGTTCGTTGTTGTTGTTGTTGTTGTCGCTGTCAGTTGTCAGTTGTGAGCAACAATTATAATTAGGCATGGAATCGTGCGCTTCATTAATTACACATAAATCACGTTTCATTCGATTTGTGATGGTTTACAAAATGTTGTTGTTATTATTTGGCTGATAACAAACAGAACTTTGTTTTTGTTAGATAAATATCAATGAATGGAAATGTTATGACGTTGTCTTCAATTTCAAAAACAAAGTCTGCTTTAAGTGTGTAAGCTCTTTAAGCCGTCTGTACACCAAAGGATTTGCTTATATAAGAAGATATTGATAATTTTGCTTTGAATAAGAGGGACAAAGGGAAAGATATATGATAATGATAGAAGTCAGCAATACGAAAATATATATTTTCAGTCAAATATATGCATTTGTGTTTCGAAATTTGACATTTAAAGCAGGGATTGGCAGCAGCAGTAGCGAAGTTGTGCTTTGCTTGAGTGTGCTCAGCTATAAGTCTCTTTCACAAGTCTTAAAGTCTTAACAACCATCTATTTAAAGTTATTTTCAATCTCTGAGAAAGTTTTAAATCTGTTATGAAAGCTTTTGATGTTAGAATTTGAGAGAAGAAAGGCATAAGCTTCTAGAAATTTCTGGCATACACACGGTTTTGATGGTTTTGTTGATTATATGCAAAACATAACTTACCAGGCATCGGCAGCAGCAGTTGAGAAGTTGTGCTCAGTGTGCTCAGCTATCAATCTTTCTACCAATTCTCTGCTGCCGCTGCCTGATTTAAAGTGTTAACAATATGCATAAATCTATTTGAAGCTATTTTCAATCCGTGAGAATGTTTTAAATCTATTATGAAAGCTTTTGATGGAAGTATTTGAGAGAAGAAAGGCATGGTTTTGTTGTTAATATGCAAAGGCGGTTGCAGTTATGAAGTATTTCTCACTACGAATGAAATGCTCAATCTAAGATATCAAGCAATCAAAAATTGATGACAATTTTTAAAGATCTGTGAGTTTAAGATTAAAACAGGGTTGTTAAGTACTACTTAAGCCTAAACTTTAACAAGAAGTTGAAGATTCCACCTCTTCTTAAGTGCTCACACTCAAGTATTGTAGATGTGTTCCATATTCACGCTCTTAAATACCTATTGTAACCTATTTTTGAAGGTACTCACCCCCACTTGATATAATATGCGCACATCCTTGCTGTGCGCATGCTTCTTGTTGCTGTTGTTGTTGTCGCTATCACCTGTTGTTGTTGTTGTTGTTGCTGCTGCAGTATGATAGCCAAATCGATGTTGCTGCTGCTGTCCCATATGCAACATTTGACGCGCACGTCGGCTCTCCGTTGGCTCCGCGTCATGCAACTCGGCTGACATGCTGACTACAGTTAGCTGCGCTGCTGCTGAGGCCATCGCGGGCTTGTACGTTGTGCTAGTTGCTCTTGTTGTTGCTGCTGTTGTTGTTGATGATGTTGGTGTTGGCGCTGCTGCTGCTGCTGTTGGTAACGCGGCTGCACCTGCCAACTCTTTGGCATCATATATGGTATACTCTAAGCTTTTGTGCTTTACAGACGCTTTGGCATCGACAGCGCTGCTGGCCGGCGTCAGCTCGTACACCTCCAGGGGCAGACGCGTGCTTTGAGCCAAGTTTGGCAGCAACAGCAGCAGCAGAAGCAGCGGCAGCAGCAGCGTTAAGGCCGGCCGCCTGAGTACCATATGCATTTTGTGTGTATGTGTGCCTGTGTGTGTGTGTGTGTGTGCCTTGTGGTTATTGTAATTGACACTTTTCTGTGGCTGCTCAGAGACTTGAGTCTCTATCTTCGAGTTTATAAACTGCTGTTTTTTTTTCTTCAACTTTTTAGCTTTTTATAAAAAAAATCGATTGATTTTATTTTTAATTGATTTTGCTATAAATAGTTGTGTTACTTGTCGCTGTTGCTCTTATCAAAATGCAAGCACTGACATGCATTGCAATGACAATTTCATAACAACAATAATCAGTTGTTCCTTCAAATTGGGCAGTTTTTTTGGTTTAGTTATTTGGAATGTTTGTTTATATTACATTTATAGCACTTAGACATACATTGTTGCATGGACTGAGCAACATTTTCTTATTAACAACAACAACAACTGCAACATTGAACGCTAAACACAATTTGTTTGTGCAACTAAAAATTGTTGGTTGTTGTTTGTAGCAAGAAATCTGGTTTTTGATACTTTTCGTTTAGACTTTATTTCAATTGCGCTCGTTAAATTTTTGTCAGTTATTGGCACTTAATTTACAAACGTTTACTTTTAACAATTTAATTAAACATTCTATTTGCTTTATTACAACATACAAATTAAACTGTAAAAAACACGCGCTGCGTTTAATTTGTTTTTGGTCGTTTGCTTGCGTTTCGCTGCGTTGTAATATGGCGGCGAATTCGTTGTGCGGCGTGCGTCTGCGCTCGGCAACTTCACTTTTCGAACTGATCAAACAGAACGAAACCAAAGCGAACAACGAAACTTCGAGCGGCGGCGCGGCGGCGGCGGCGACGTTAGCGACAGCGGCAGCGCTGCGGTTGTCGTGTGTGTGTGCGTGTGTTTATCTGCGCGCGCACACAGGCAGCAAACTTGAATGAACACGCATACACATGCAGTTTCAGCAATGAAATGGCAACGCTGGCAGCGACGTCTGCAGCGGCTGTGCTATGAATGAATATGTGTTGTGAAGGCAGCACACAGTGAGCGTCAGTGAGCAGCGACGCGACGTCAACTGCACAGCATCCCATTTTCATGACGCTGGTGTGTGTGCGTATCTATGTGAATGCCGAGTGTGCATGTGTGTGTGTGTGTGTGTGTGTGTGTTGCACCGGTCTGGTCTCTGGCCTGGCTGTAAGGTGTCTTGCCTTGATTGTTGTTTTTGTTGCTGTTGTTGCTTTAAATGCGGCTAGCTAACTGACTGACCAGCTTCAGCTCGCGTGCTGCTCTTGCTATACGCCTGAGGCCGGTCAGTCAACATTGTTGTTGCTGTGATTGTTGTGCTGCTGTTGCTGTTGTCGTGTTCGCTTCCGTCGCCGCCGCCGATGCCGCCGCCGCCGCTGCCGCTGCCGCTGCTGCTGCTGCGCATCCTTTCAAGGGCCAAAGTTTTAGCTGTAGCGAGCGCGCGCTTTGCGGCTCTGCTTTTTATACTCTGTAAAAGGGTATCATAGATTTGTGCAATGTATGTAACAGGCAGAAGCAGGCGTGGCGGACCATATAGACAAGCCCGTCTGTGCGTGTTGTCGCACCGTTCTCGGAGACTATAAGAGCTAGAGCAAAGTGCAAGTTTATCGAATTTTGTCGATATCTCTACCCCTTCCCCGTGACACATTTTTCTATCCAATTGAAACTTGGCACATGGAGCATGCGTAGTGTAAAAATGATACATATGGGATAAGAACTTTAGAAGATATAGCTAATAATGTGCCTATGAACTGCAACATAATTTTACTTTTTACAGCAATGCTAAAGTTAACATTTATGTTAACCAAATGTGGCACGTAAGGCTTAAAAATCAAACAATTTTGACCTTTTTCCGCACCATCCCCCCTACGCCCGTAGTACCGTTACCGTTATAACGCCCATACCCTTCAACGCATCGATACAAAAATTTGCAGGAAATTTGATTTTCATTGCAAATTGAAAGGGTATTCCACTGTCGGGCACCTTTCCCGACTGTGTGCATCACAATTTTTTTTTTCTGTCTTGGCCGCTTGGTTTTAACCGCTTCGTTTCGTTTAGTTGCTCTTTTTTTTCTGCCCTGATGTTTACTTATTTTGTTTTTGTCATTTTTACTACGACCGGAAACTAATTTCTGCCCAGCCAGATCTTCGTTGTCATAATCTTTGTTATTGTTCTTGTTGCTCTTGGTGTTTTATCTCTTGTTGTTGCTGTTGTTTATTTGTTTGCCGTCCAACTTGCTTCTTTTTTTTTTTAAGTTATTTAATTTTTATATTTATGCTTTACTGCGCGTTCTTGCTAAAAAAAAAAAATATAAAAAAAAAATGATAAACCTTGTCGCCTTACCTGTTTAGGCACTCTCCCGGCCCAAACTGAAGCTGCGTCGCCGCCGCATGTGGCGCGCATGCGTCGCTGCTGCTACTTCTGTCTTCAGCTGCCTTCAACTCCATTGTTTAATATCGCGCGCATGCCAAAAATAAAAAAAATTGTTAAAAAACCAACATTCCTAGTCTACCAAGCGGCTAAATACTCTTTAGATGCATTCTTTAATGGTTTCAAGCTTGATGAACTAGGCTGTTTGGAGTACAGATGAGACTACCCTAACAACGTCAAGAGATAAGAGCGTCTCATAAGGGGGTTTCAAGTATGCAACTGTCTTAAGTTTCTACCAAAAACCAAGACAACTGAAAAGTGGAAGCCATTATAACTAGGCTAAAGTTTTGAATAAGTTTAAAAAGCTAAAATTGTTGTACAGAAAGCAAAGAAAGAAAACTAAAGTTCAAAGAAATCTAGCTAAATTCATTAAGACGAGTGGCATAACCAAAGAAATTATAGATTTCCGGACTATGTCAAGAGCTTCCAAACGCAATCAACGGTTTACAAGAGATTTGCAGAGAGATAGAGATTTCTGGCATACCCCTAATTAGACGACACTTACAGCCAATGCGTTCTTAGAATTCATTTAGACTATGATATATTTTATTACATCATAACTTGCGCTAATTTCTTCAAAAATACCTTTTTTTAACTTAACTTAACACGGAGGCATCGTTTTTTCTGTTATAATACTTGTAGATAACTCACGTACGGGCATTATTTATGTGCGGATTAAGCAGATTCTTTGTAGGGTTAGGTAGGTTCATAGTATGTACATCATCTGCTGTTTATGGCACACTTTATGACATAGTCGATATACGTTCAAACGACTTACAACCAACCAAGACTAAAGCCAAGAACGAGACCGTGCCAAAAGACTAGAGTGCTTCCAGTTCAAGCGAAAAGCGCGCTCAAAGCGCTTGGCACAAAAGCGCGCCAATTTTTTTATGGGCCAACGATAAGATTTTACTTTATTTGCTTATCAATGGGTCGTTTTTTTTGTGCCGTCAGTTTGTTACCTTGAGTTTATGTGCTACATAAAGGGCTGCCTTTGTATAAAGGAATTATATAATATATATTTATGCTTTTACGATTGCAACTAAAGTTACAGCTGTTTGTAATTTCTTGTGCTTCTAATTTTTTTGTTGCAGGCAAAATGTATGCAGTAATTGGACGACGTCATGGCAAAATCTTATCGGGTGATTTAACGCAAGGCAGCGGCAACTTTGCGGTGACCTGCCTGCTGCCCGTCATTGAATCTTTCAACTTTGCACAGGAGATTCGCAAACAAACATCTGGCCTGGCCTGTCCCCAGTTGATGTTTAGCCACTGGGAGGTGAGTGATTTGCTTGCAACTGCAACCAACTGTTGCCGCAGTTGTTATGGTTTTTATTGCCACTTTTATAGCTGTCGCTGATGCTGCTGTTGTGGCTGCTGGCACAAGTGCGCTACGTACCGAGCAACAAAAAAAAAAACAACAACGTCCAGCCTTAGATAGTTTTGCGTTGTTGTTCTTGTTGCTGTTGTTGCTGGCACGCCATATGCTTGCTTTTTGTGGTTTATAGTATATATTTGGTCAGCAAAAATCTCAGCTTACGTCCAGAGGCGCGTTCAACCTTCTGTTACCTTGTCCGGGCATTGGCTTGGGGGAAGTCTTATAAGCAAAAAACCGCACACAACATTGGGGCAGCAGCAACAGTTGGAAGTTGAAAGTTATATGGTCCATTTGAAGCTGCAGCTGTGTGCAATATTTCAACAAACCAAGAGAGCGAGGGACAGCAAAAAAACCAAAAAAAAAAAAAAAAAGACCAATCCACAAGCAAGAGTCGACCAACAGACTTTTTCTGACCTTGTCATGCAGCGCAAGCTACAATTAAGCAGCGTCAGACCGGGACTGAGACCGGCACCGGGACCAAAAAGCCCAAGAGCCAAGCGAGAGAGTGCCCAAGATGGCAAAAGGCATTGGCATTAGACTGCGCAGACGACACAAACCTCAAATGGTCCGGCAGCTTGGCAACGGCCCGAACGGATGAGCAACACAAAAAATGATTAATACGCATCGTACAGGCGACAAAAGTTCACAAATCGAATTCTTTTGTAGAAAGCAATTTGCGTTAGAATTTGCTTCTGTAGTTTGAAACTGTTTTTTAGTTAGCAACATACAATTTTGGGAGTTCCCTTTAACCTAAGTTTGCTGACACGAGGCAATAGCTAAAATGTTGAGACTGAATCATAGCTTGTCCTGTTCCATTGGGCTTGCTGAAGCCAAATTCGAGAATCGAGTTTTGTTTCAATCCAAATGAATGCTTTCTTAATTTAGCTAAATTAGGTTTGAAACTTTTAAGAGCAATTATGCGAAAGCAAGAAGACATAGAGCGAAAAAATGACTAATGTAGACCAACTATTCTCGAATTCAAAAAGCCGTATATCTCGAAACTAGAAGAGATATAGCTAAGCCAAAACAAGGGTGAAAGCGACCAGCGATAATTTCAAATAGGCGATAGTCTGATACAGTAGATATCGCTTATATGCAATGGCGAAAATTGAGCGCTACTTTTGCATCTAAGCGACAATCGGATATATGCAATATTTTATATAAGCGATAATCGGTGACAGTAGATATTGTTTATACGGAATAGCCGTATCCCGGAAACTAGAAGAGATAATCGGATATATGCAATATTTTATATAAGCGATAATCGGTGATAGTAGATATTGTTTATACGGAATAGCGAAAATACAGCGCAGTTTTTGCATAAAAGTGCTGCATATGCAAAATATTTATAGGTTACAATCGGTTATATGCAAACATTTCATATAAGCGCTCAACTTGTTATGTATAAACATACATTCATATGAGAAAAACCTTGTATATGGTTATTATTTGTTTGGAAGTTAATTTTCAAAATTCATTTTGGCGTAATCATATGTTTCTATTTTGGAACACAGAAATCGATTAGCCTATAAAAAAGGAATTGAACTGTTGAAAAATTTCAATAGTTAAAAAGTGCTGGATAGTTTGCATATAACCGATTACGTACGTAGTCACAATTGAGCGATAAAACAGCATCAATTGCAATAATTTCATATAATCGACTATTTTGAATGCAAATGGAAAGCAAAATGCACTGAAAAAACTTTATTTTTTGTATATAGGCAATAAATGCTTATAAGCGATATATATAGTAATGAACAGTTACTAGAGCATTAGATGAACTTATTAAATTTAGTAAATCTTACGATCGATATCTTGTATTGAAATCGAAAATATCTTCTCGAACGTATTCTACTCTATGAGAAAACCAATTTTCATGCTTTCGTCGGCTGCATATTGTTATATGCTGTATGTATGTTTGTATGTGTTAAGTGTATATCGCCCAACCAATCGATAACAACAAGTTTTTGTATAATGACTTCCGGCGATTTTCTATTTCTCAGCTTAAGTTTGCGTCGCCGGCATCGCTGCCTTTACCCCCCTGCAACGTCTACCTTACATTTGATGCTGTTGTTGTTGGCTTTTTTCTGCTCATATAATTTCATACGCATTTCCACTGTCCGGTGCTGCGGTGCCATGTAATGCTCCCCGTCTACGTTTATCTCTGTGGATGTTAGTGTGTGTGTTTTCGGTTTGTTTGAGTGTAGAAATCTGAACGGAAACTAGTTTAGTAAGCAATATAAATATAGGTATGTCTGTTTGTCTGTTTGTACGTCGATGTGGCTCAGCTTACGAAAAGCTTAAACCTGGCTAAAACGCCTGCCGCATTCTTTCTTTCTACGATTTTCTATGAAAATGACTGACAAATAATAGAGTTTCAATTCCATTTAATCGTAATAACAGCGCAATGTTTTGCTCTTACACATGTTGTCAACGTAATTAACTGAAATCAAATGCTGTCCACAATAAACAATGCTAAGTGTCACCTGACGTCGAGGTCTAAATGTTGTTGACATTTTGACAATTAAAACAGTTATGCGCTTGGCTGCAGACATCGCCCACGCCCACATGCCGCCCATACATTTCAGTTGGGAATGCGTGAGCGGTCACTTTGGAGCCCGTGGGCGTAGTTGTCACGTGCCCATAATAACAACAACAACAACAACGACAACGACGACAACATCCAGAAAGCCAACTCCACTGAGCTCGAATCTGAATTTGAATTTTCTTGCCGCATCATGGCCTTAATATGCAAGTTTGTTAAGTTGCAGTAGAGGCAAAAGCAACAAGCAACTTTAAGTTATCAGCAGCAAGTAAATATGAGTTGCAACAACTTTGAGTTAATAGCGTTTAAAGGGTGTCTCTTCAGCAGTTACAGGATGCAAATTATGTTTAAAGGAACATTGATTGGATATATAGGATTCTAACATTCTGAACTTGTGATATTTTTTCTTTGAAACCTATTGTTCATAGGCTTTTCAAAGCTGATTTCAAATTTGACATATTGTTGTTTTCGATTTCGAAAAGTTGGTGCACGCAACTAAGGCACAAACGAACGAAATTTCGTATTAGTTTTCCGATTACACAGGTCAACATGTTTTAGTTGTTGGAAGGTCATTCATCACTAAGGACCATTTCCGAAGTAATCAGAATCGGCCCATCACGTCAGGATTTTGACATAATAAAAATAATATTAATAACTAATAATGGGAGTCGTGCTCGTTTTTAGTGCCAACTTTTTTAAGCTGGCTTCGATCTTCTTCTCCATATTCGGTAAATCCAAGCTTTTTAGTATAAAGCCTGCTTGATACTCCTAACCGAAGACAACTAAGACGACTCCCATAATAAGCGTGAATACAAATGTACAAATTCTTAGCAAATGATTACTTTTGACTTTTTTTTTTATTTTTTTTAAAAGTTCACAAAAGTTGATTTTCAAAGTGCAATGACGTGTAAAACTTGTCTGTATTCTAATAAAGTTATTTCCTAGCTGCGATGGTTTCATAAACCTTGTTTTGTCGTAAGAGCCGAGGAACTGTTTGGACTGTCTAAGGTCAGGGGGTTTGTCCAGTTTGCGGTTCGTCTCAGTCTTTCCTTTCCTATCAGAAGTTGCTTGACAGTGAGTTTTTTTTAATGCAACAGAAGGGCTCTGGTCCTATTAATGGGATCGCAGCACCGTCTTTTGCCAGCTTATCTGCAAGTTCATTCCCGAGGATGTTAGTGTAACCGGGGACGCATCTAAGTGATAGTGTGTTATGTCCTCCCAGAAGGTTCAGCTTCAGTCGGATTTCCCGAACCAGCTTCATGGTTATTGTGGTTTCTGCAACCGCCACTTTTTGAGTTCCTGTGCAGAATGAGCGAATCTACTTCTTAAGAAAGAGTGAAAACAGCCTATTCAGATACCAGTCCGTCTCAGTCTAGCCCTCTTGCCTTCTTGGGTCAAAATTGCACACATATTCGACTTACTTACTTACTTAACTGGCCATAACAACCCGTTACCGGGTTACGATTTGATGTCAAGCTCATTTGGTGATGCGAAAGGTAGCTAGTGTACTCTCTACCTGCTCCTTCCAACGAAGTCTGCCCCTTCGTCGTCTCCCTTCGATACTCTCATAGAAGACCTTTCTCGCAGGAGCTTTTTCATTATACACAACATGACCTAGCCAGCGGAGCCGCTGAATTTTAAAGCGCTTAGCTATGACAATGTCGTTGTAGAGCTCATAGTCTCATTCGTTGTTGCATCGTGTGCGCTAGTCGTGGCCAAAGATCGTACCGAGTACTTTCCGCTCAAACACTATTAGGGTATCTTCATCACCAAATCAGGCTGATGTTGAAGAATATAGCTTAGATGCAGATTTTTGCCAGCCTTTCGTACATTGGTGTTAACCGGGAGACACGGTTGCGTAATCTCCGGCCAACAACCAATTCGCACCCAAATTCGTACCGCTCCGCATGGCAGCTGTAGTAAATGGCGCAGTCTAATTCCTCGCAGCAGCCTTGCCTTTTCCATCGCATTTCCTAGATGGCAGTTATATATGCTCTGCACATCCTGAGAGCATCCGCCAATTGGGTAGAGGCACCATCCCAATTAAGGGTCCGGACATTCCAGGTGCATACCCTCATATTCGTAAGTGCTTGCTATTTAAAGCTCTCTTAATCTCTCCATTGTATGATTGTATATTGGCTTCCAAAAGATATATAATTTTAAGCTAATGTTTTGTACAGAAACCCTACTAGAGTGCGGAGTTCATAAGTTGTCGCAAGAGATACTTTGACAGTGGCTGGATCAATGACCATGAAGAAATAACCCAACTATAATTTTTAGTCTGGGTCTTCTCACTGCCGACCGCATTGTATACCCGACAATGTTTATCTGTCCAAAGTTTATGGCCTTAAATAACAAATATTTGAAACTCTCATGACAAACTTCATTTTACAATATGCCGATTGCTTCTTTTTAAGCAACGTGACTCAAAGTTGTATAATGAGCTCTTCGAAAAACTTACATAAAGATATCGTGTGACTTCCTTTGCATTTCCAAAATGGAATTTCGATTTCCTAGCCATCCTTAATTTGACAAAAGATTATACCAATTAAGTTCCATTAACTTTTGTTTGTCCAAAAGGGAAACACCCTTTATTAACATAGTATGCATGTATTTACATATATAACGACCCTGGACGACCTTTTGGAGTGTTTCGTCTAGAGTTACTTGCTAGCCAAGAAGAAGAAGAAGAAGAAGAAGAAGCTAAAAAGGAGCCAAATGCCAACAAAAACTAATTTTCAGTTTTCATATTTTATTTTTTCACTTCACGTAACACATTAAAATTGCTGCGCACACACACACACACACACACACACCACACACACACACACACACACACACACACACACACACACACACACACACACACACACACACACACACACACACACACACTTGGAATATCTGTTTTTTTTTTTCAACTTTAACTTTGTTGATGTTCTTGCTACCGTCTTGCGCTTTTGTTATTATTTGATTTTTTTCCTTTTGTTATTTTTGTTTTTGTTCCCTATCTCTCTCTCTCTCTCTCTGTCTCTATCTATCTCTCTCTCTCGCTTCACTTCTTTATGCCACTTCACTTGGCAGTGGCTGTGGCAGTGGCTACTGCACTGCGCACTTTGCGCGGCTGATGACGTTGGATGATTATTATTACGAGTGGGGCAGCGGGAGTGGTAGGGGGGGCGAGTGTGGGGTCTACCGCTGCCGCTGCAGTTTACTTTCTGCGTCGGCGTCGACTGCGCGGCTACTGGTCTTACACTGCAGCCAACTTTCAGTTTTGGGTTGCAATGCTCGTGCCAGGCTCTGGCAGCGGCAGCAGCCGCGTGTCCAAAATGGGGCTCCTCTGGCGAATGCTCTCTTTCGCTTGCAGTCTCTACCTCACTCGCTCTCTGTCTCGCTCTGACCCGATTGTTGTGCTTTGCATGCGAGGCATAACTTTAAACTACTATACTTCAAGAATAACAACAACAATAATAAGTATCTGCCGCAAGGTGAGCGACGACGACCAAGACAAATAACAAATAATCTGATAACTCGTTTTGTACCTGAACCAAGCATAGCTGTGCCCCCAGCACCAAAGGGAAAGTCTCTGGGCATGCTTACTACGATATACATATTGTGAAAAGCAATGGCAAAGTTGCTGTGTTATCCAGGCCCAGACCCAGACCCAGGTCCAGGGCCAGGGCTGTTGCGGTGCATGGTACTGACAGTGCCCTAAAGTCTGTGCTGTACGCTACACCCATGCCCATTTACATATATACACATGCAAACAAACACACACACACATGCAAATGTATGAATGCATGAAGTTATGGTGCCAAGCCCAAGGCAAGCCAAGGCAAATCCAAAGCCAAGACATGCCAAGGCAAGTGTTTATCCAAGTGGCTGTGCGTCTGCCCAATCCTTTGGCCTCTAGGCTATAGCCAGTTGTTGTTGCTGCTCTTAAGTGGAACGTGGTTTGCATTGTGCGCGCTGTCAAAATGACGCGACGCGACGTGACGCTGACGCTGCGACTTTGCGCATGCGCGCCACAACCAAAGCAGCGAGCTCCTCCAGCAATCAGGCAGCGGTTTGGGCTCGTATCTATCGGGTTGGAGGGCGACAAAGGCTGACGATGTCGACCGACGGCCATTTGTGTGTGCTGTTGGCTCTGTTTCTGGCGCGCGATAATAATCTCGCTGCTGCCGCTGCTGCGTCGCCGTCGCCGTCACCGTCTCCGTCTGCGTTTGCGTCTCTTTTTCAGTCTTTGGTTTGGCCACAGCTGCAGCGTATTTCGGTAGCTGCCGTGTAAATTACCTGCATACAAAACCCAGCAGAGACGTACGGACAGCCAGCTGTACGGTCATACAGGTAAACACACACACATATGTGTTTATGTCACGTCGTTTACTTTTGGATTTTGTTTTGGTTTTGCTCTGCTTTAATATTTTTATACCCTGTAAATGTAGTCGAAAGGGTATTATCAGCAACAGGCAGAAGTGAATGTAACTATATCTCGGCGTCCAAGAAAGTTGGGTATAACCATCCTTACCAAAAGATGTGCATTATCTGTACGCAGATACTATTTTCCCCGTTTGGTGAGCGGGTTAGAAAATAGCCCCTCAGCAGGTCAAAACTTGCCGTATGAGGCGACTAACATATGGTTTGGGACCTATTATGGCCGGTTAAAAAGAAGAAGAAGACACTATTTTGGGAATCAAGTTGATATCTGAACTTCTTTCGTCTGAGAAGAATTGCCAGCTGGCCGAAATACATCACAGTTGTGCATATGTTATGATACTACGGTTTGAAAATCTGCAAGATCAGCTGTTAATTTTAAAAGATATAGATAAAAATGTACACACTTTAAAACTCCTCTCACGTCAGACTCATGTGAGACTAAGAAACAAAACAGAGTTCACAAGTTTTTGTTCTTGTTTTGCTTCAATGTTTACAGTGTATCCGAACGTCGTGCACTGCCTGTATCATAACTCGGCCTGAACGTTAAGTTCTTTTTTGTTGTTGTTGTACTTAATACATATATTTCTTCAAGTGTGGTTAGCGTTGTTGTTGTTTTTGTTGCTGTGTTTGCTGACGTTGGTTCTGGTTTATTGGGCTTCATAGTGACTTGTCTGCAATTTGGAGCGTGCAGCCAGTCAGCGAGTCCAGCAGCTCCAATGGAGTTGCCAGATGCGGCCTTTGGTGTGGATAACAACCTTTGAGTGCTTTTTAAAGGCTGCCTGAGGCTATAGTTATTGTTGTTGCTGAAGGACACTGCAAGAAGTAGGCTATAACCTAACCTAATAAAGCAGTTTAGCATTGTAACGATCGCCATAACCTATCATTAATGTAAAATAAAAAGATCGTTTTTTATCTTAGCTATTTCACAAGATTTTGTGAGTCTTAATATAACTAAAAGAAAATAAAAATCAATTTATTAGACTGCTTCGAATAGAGGCCAACATGATGGTCTTAAAGATGTGTTGTAATTTGAAAATTTTTAAAAAAATATGTCGCTGAAAAGCTTTTATGAACGATTTTGCAAAGCTTCAGCACATCGATGGTTCGTTTTTAGGTTGAAACTTAATTTTCCACAAAGTGTCTATAAGATTATATCAGAGTTCTAAGCCCTTAAAGTTGGAAATACCAAAGTTCTCCGAATGCCACTCCCTTGCGAGTGATTCAACAACTCTTCTATTTTCCGATATTTAGGCACTTGAAGTTGAAAACAACAACGTTCTCCGATTGGCTTCCTTTGGTACGAATATACTCCCGTGAAGTTGGAAAAATTAACTTTTTCTGATGAGCCAAAGTTCTCCGAATAGCTCTCCCTTGCGAGTGATTTAAATGTCAATCATTGTTTTGCTCTAACTCTTCTTTTGTTCGAGAATTAGCCACACGAAGTTGAAAACACCAACCTTCTCCGATTGACTTCCCTTGGTTCCAATACCAATTTTGCGCTATCTTTCCGTGAAGATGGAAAAATTAATATTTTCCGATAGGCTTTGTTTTGGTTACCATTACACCTTGTGCTGTGAGTGATCCAAATCCGTGCTTTGTTCTGCTATATGTATCCAAGTTCCCAAGATATATTCGCTTTCAAAATCTCTTCTTCGAGATAAACTAACTTTCTTTGATTGCCTTCCCTTGGAACCAATATGAGTTTTACTCTATCTCTTCTTCTTATACCGATTTACACTTGAAGCTCGTGCCAAAACCCATTAATATGTTGAGGTGTTTCAAATTGTATTTATCGCTTTTATAGATATATGATAATGTTTGCTCTTTTGCATATCTAAAATTAAGCCCCGAGCATACAGACAGCGGAACTAAGCAGAGCTGACTCAAAAGTCAAGCAAAGTATCAGAAAGAGAAAGAGACTTGACTTTAGTTCCGCTCTCTGTGTGCTCGGGACCTTACAACCATGTCTGTATCAGAGCTTTCTTGGATAAGTTTCTTTAACTCTAACTCAGAGTTGAAATTTCTGATCTCAATTAGGTACTATTCGTAAGTTGACTGTGTTTTGAAGGAATTATCTAACTAATTATTGAGTTTAAAATCGGTTGAAACTGTATTCGGACACAACCTTGCATAACAATAAAACAACTTTAAATATGAATTATCAAAGGGATGTGAGGCTAGATTCATACTATATCTCTACTAGATCTCTGAAGAGCTATTCTAGAGTTTGCCCTATTGATTTGCTCACTTCTCAAGATCAGTTCCACATCGCAAATATACGAAACACTTGTTGAGTTTTTTTTTGCTTCTAGAGATTGCTAACAACATCAACTGAGCTGAAAAGACATTTTTCTAGAATTCGCTAGAATGTAGAATTTCGCACAGTGTAGCCGTTGGCGAGTGTTGCTCATTTGTCTGGCAGATCTCAGACGTAAGTTTTGCGCACTTCTGGAGCACTTCAGCTGCCACGGGCATTGCGGCTTGTTGTACTTGTTCTTGTTGTTGCTGCTGCTGCTGCTGCTGACAAACCGTTGTGCGTATGGGATGGCTTGGAACGGAACCCTCAGCTTGATGAGCTGTTGCGCATGCGCAGCGCGTTGGCAATCAGTGGCAAAGGATCCCTTTATTTAGTGTGTGTGTGTGTGTGTGTGTGTGTGTGTGTTTTGACAGGGATTGCTGTGCGTGTCTTTGCAGCATCGTGCTACTGCCCCCTCTTTTTTTCTTCTTGTGTGCGCTGTTAGTTGTTGTTAAACAAGCGAAACGTTGTGCCCGATAATGATCTACATAGTGTATACTGGCAGTCTTGGAACAGTCTGAGACCAATAGCCAGCAGCAGTTTAGCGTAGTGCGAACAGATGGCGCAACTTGTATTAAAGGAGGTAAAAAAGTTTCACTGCCTGGTTGAGATTTTTTGTTTTTTACGCAGAAACCGAAACAAAATCCTTACAAAAGGGCAACTTTAGAGCTGCTTGGAGTTGTTGCTGTTGTTGTTGTTGTGGTTGTTGCTGCTGCGTCTCAATCAACTGAAGAGCTGAACTTTCCATTGAAGTGTTTTTGGCCCGGGCAAATACAATATTTTCCAATGAATAACTGACACGCCTGACACCCGCCCGCTGTGTTTTCAAGTGTTCAACGTCCTTAGCACAAAGCAAAACAAAACACACACACATACACACACACACACATACTCTAAGAAACAATGGCAGCCATAAACACAGATAGAACTATAGGCTACGAAGTAGTTTAAGAATCGACAGCAGCGGCAGCAATCATCAATCACCGAAAAGAGCAAACACTTCACGCCATTCAGAAAAATTCTGCGTATTGACGTGTGCGTTGTTTGCTTGTTATATCCTGCCGTGCTTTATCACGCAATGTCCTCAGCCTTTGAGCGACATGAAAGTCATTAAAAATGCGCAGCCATTATTTGAATGTCTTTGCTGGGTAGCTCTCCAGTTGTCTATCTGTCTGTCTGTCTGTTGCACCTCTTGAGCCGAACAATGAAGATGTGAAAATGCACGCTTTCCCTGATTGCCTTTGTATGGCCGTGAGTCTGGGCTGCTGCGCCGCCGACAAAAGGGACCAACACTAAACGCCACACAAAACTCATAAAACATCACGTAAATCCAATCACTGCCGCCGCACTGATCCCTGCCTGCTGCAAAAAGGACATTAGACATGGCCCTAGGCGCAGGCGCATAGACCAACGGACGCCTTAGTCCTAATGCGCGCCCTATTGTTCATTCTCAAGTGCCTGGGCGCGGCCCCGTTGTGTCTAAATGATTTCCAGGAACTAACCTTGTCTCTTAACACTGTGCTATGTGTTTGCTTTTTTTCTTACAGGTGATTGATATTGATCCTTTCTGGTTGCCCACCACTGAGGAGGAACTGATGCATTTTGGCGAAAAAGCGGACTCGGCCAATCGCGCCAAGCTCTATATGGACAGCGTGCGTAAGCGCAAGGGTCTCTTTGTGGATGAGCAGATCGTGGAGCATGGCGAGAAGCAGCGTACTCTCTCCAAGAATAAGTAAATGCAACAAACTGCGTCTTTGGCTAAACATTTTTAACTTTGTATTTGCAACTACATGCTAAAAAAATATATTACATAAAATCTTTTATAAAAAATACAATCTTTTTGTATGCTTCCAAATCAGCTTTCGCCGCAATTTCAGCCGATGCTATGGAATGAGGTCTTTTGTAGTTTCAGCATTGCTTGGCTTAGAATATGTGTACTTCAAACACCCGACTGATTGTCGGGTTTCTTTGTATTTGAATCGTTTAAAACTGCCACTTGTCGAGATTCCACGTCGACAGCTTCATTTCTTATCAGTCCGCTCTCGTTATCTGGCACCTCTGGAACAGCCAATGAGTTCTGGCCCAGCACAATGTGTATGCAACTGGAAGCAAAAAAGATACAAAAATTTAACTTCTACGTTTGTGAAATATGGATCTGGGTTCTGTTAGGACAGGCTGAAGCTGCCTGATCTCTGTCTCTAGCTTTACCAGGTTGACGCACAACCTGCACGTGGTGCCCCCTTGTTAGCTGCTCTAATCACCACTAGGTGTTAGAACAGTGTGCTAATGTGAACAACAAAGTCTTTTAACAGGGTTGTGTGTAGGGTTTGGGACCCACCGCGTAAAACCCCCCTCCCAATGGAAAAAGGTATGAGCCGCCTAGTGAAGTGACCTACATTGGGCCGTAACCCGGTAACGAGTTGTTATGGCCAGTCAAGAACAAATTGAGAATTATGTATATCCAGGAAGCTTAAAAGCAAGAGCCCAAATATCAATATTAGAGAACTGAAATGGTCAAAATATTTAGTAACATGGAGTCTCCCTTTTAAGAACCTCAAAACTTAAATAGTTAAAGAAAATTTCTCTAATTTGTATCAGTTAATATTTTTTACTTTCAAATCAAAATTTCATTATTCATGTCAGTTTCTTTCAAAATTAAATTTTATTTTTAAATTTCCATGTCGAATTATTTTTTTTGTTGAAAATTTCAATATTTTTGAAAAAATCTATTTATTTTAAATTTTGATTTTTTGAAAATTAATATTTTTTTAAAATTTAAATTTTTCAAAAATAATACTTTTGAGAACTTCAAAATAGGAGAAACCAAAATATTTTAATTTTGTCAAAATTAAAATATTTTTTTTTTCAATTTCAATATTTTAAAAATTATTGCAATTTTTTTTTATTCGAGTTTTTAATATTTATTTTTAAAATTTTTTATTTAAATTTAGAAAGCATGTTTAATGATATTCTATAGATAGTTTCGAAAATCAGTTTAATTTTTGGGCACGATCGAACTAATATAGTTTTGCCTTTTCCTTGGAGCCAGGATTATGGCATCAATGTCAACATTATGCATAGTGCTACCAAAGTTATACTACTTAAATTAACCCAAAAAGTGTTAGTTTATTTAACTTTTATAATGTATGACGTTCGAGATTCGAGTTAAAATTAATTTTAAAAAAATACATTTTAAAGATAATGTTATAAATTTTCTAATTATGAAATGGATTCACATGTGTGTTCATATTTTTGTTTTCTAGAGGAAAAATACATTTTTTAAAAGCTCGAATCAAATTTCCTTGAATTAAATCAAACATCACCGCTACAAGGACATAAATTATAAACAGCTATAAACACTTACAGTACGAGGCCGAAGACTGCCAACTGCGTGCCAATGGTGAGAAGGAACACTCCGCCGCCGTTATTCTGGTTCAGAGTAGCCTGATAGACCTGCGAGTAACAGACACCGCTGATAAAAGGCACCGCATTGTCGCACACAGAGAGCAAGGCAAAGACCTTGCCGCGCTCCGACTGCGGCACTATCTTGGAGGTCATAGCACGTATGATGGGTCCAACAATGGGTCCCAGGCTGCAGACCACAGCGCCGACATAGAAGAGTGTGGGCGAAAGAGCAAAATAGAAGAACAAACGGGCTATGGTATGGGCCCAGGCACCCACGAATATAATAGTCTGTGTATAGAGTGTTAAGAGAGTATTAAGAAGGTAAGTGCTAAAAAGAGTGGGTGCTTTCACATTTACCGTATCACGCCAACCCAAAAGCTTGTTCATCAGCGGCACAGCCAACAACATGGCTATGACAAAGGCCGAAGACTTAAACGTCTTGAAGACGCTAAATGAACTGACGTCCCAACTGAATTTGGAGAGTGTATAAAGATAGAGGTAGCTACCCTCATCGCGTTGGAATGTATAGAGTGCCATGCTGATGAGCAGTATCATGAGAAACAGCCGACGATGTCCTGGGCGCGGTTTTACCAAGACATTAAAAGAATCCTTTACGTGCTCCTTGTCAAAGAAGTCGCCCCAAATGCCGCAGCAGCCAAGCTCGCGCAAGGAACGCTGTCTCGGCGTTGTTTGCCACTGAGAAAAGCGCTCATTTAAACTGGAGTTTTCGTTAGTATATTTGGGCGTTTTAAGCTTACCTTCAGAGCAACGAATGTGTAGATAATTGCCAAGGCCAAAAGACTGGCATTTACCGTAAACATATCCGCATAGGATTTTTGGAATGCATTGTAGAAGAGATAGGAGCCCAGTGCCACGCCAGTGGGCATAGCGCTCAGGTAAACTACATCGAGTATGGTCACTCGAATCGTGCGTTGGTTTACTGTGGATATATCCGATATATAGGCAAAGCAGGAGGCGAAAATTGCCACATCGGCGCCTGTTAAGGCAGACGGCAATATGGCCGTATAGATTATGTACTCCACTGGCCAGGTAGTCATCCTGGCATTCACCACAATCATGACGGAGTAAATAAATTTGCCCACCAGGCCCATAAGCAACGGAAACTTGCGTCCGCGTCGATCCGAAAAGGAGCCGAAAAACAGCGCCAATATAATGGGAAACACATGCCCCGCAATATTCTCCCATTGATGAAACTTGGCCGTAGTGATGAATACCTTCTTTTTGTAATCCTCATAGCCAGCTTTGTTGATATTTTGGCAAATCTCTTCGCTGAGATTGTTATTAACAATGCAGGCTTTGTAGACAAAGAAGTTCTGCTCCACCACAGACGTTATCATGAAGGCAAACATGTATAGAAACATGGTCGGTTCCACGGATATGGCGAAAAAGCAGCGTCGTAGTTGTTGCCACATGTTGCTGCAGCAACTCTCCGCATGTTGCACATGCGGCTTAACTGCGCCTGCGCTGCTTTCATTGCTGTTTATTGTGCCTGTGTTGCTGTTGCGGCGCTGACTTAGTGCCTCCGGCTAAAATATTATTTGGAAATTTAAACAAATTTTTAATAATTTGTATATTAATTCCATATAAAATGGATAATTGGCTGTTAAAGCAACAAATAACGAATTAATACATAATTATTATGCCTTGCTTTGGCTCTTACTTTCGCTTTACAAATGAATTCAAGACGAAAAAATATATATATTTGTAATTTTTATTTTTGGATCAAAAGCATTTTAGGAATGTTTTGCAATGGAACAAATACGAATTTGGATGTTTCAGCAGTACCCAATAGAGTCGACGGTCAGATTATCATAGATCACTTTTCATAAACTAACTGAAGAGTTCAGTTACGCGCGAGCAGTCCCAAATTTCCTACTGGGCTGTTTTTTTTTTTGTCACATTCCAATAACGATTCTAGCAAAGTTTCGCTCACACTCTCACTGAATGCGCTTAGGCGGTGGCTGCAGTCGGCAGCAGCAGCTTGGCCGCCTTTGATCAGTTTGTGAGACGCTCAAATTGAGCGCGGTCAAGGCCGCATAGAGTGAGGCTGTGAGACGCTCAAATTGAGCGCGGTCAAGGCCGCATAGAGTGAGGCTTTTGTTTTCTATTGAAACAAACTGACTTTCTTTTCATAGTCTTAAATAAGAATATTAATTCAAAAGCGGCGCTACAGTTTCTCTGATAAGTAGGCGTGATTGATTTAGAGTTGCGTTGGGCCTATAAGGACATATAATTGAACTTTATGCGAGTTTTTATATCTACTATCTTCTATATATAAAAATGAATGTAAATTGGTTAGTTTTATATAAACGGATTTTGATGCAAATTTGTGCCTGTATTTCGTATGCTGTGGGGATGGCGGGGCATACAATTGTATGCATGTATGTAAATCTTTCGTGAGTAGTAAAACTTCGTACAGAGACATGTTGTCAATGTCAATGAGACATTCATAATGCATTTGGCTTTAAAGTTAACAAGGTTAAGCAACCGTTTGCTTTCTATTGAGTTCTGGAGTCCAATTTGATTTGTGCATTTATTCCGAGGTGTTTCAGACTCTATTTGAAGAAAATAGAGTCATAAGATGACATTGACGCAGCTGTAGGTGCGCTAAACAGTAGCATCTCTCTTAGCTAAACCAACCAGATTTGAGGCTCACTCGAATCAAGCTGCACCAAAATCTGACCCACAGATCGACAACCATGTGCGCATGAAATGACAATTCCGAAAAGCCCAAATGCACAGAGAAGGCAGAGAGTTTAAAAAGACACTCATAGAAAAAGACTCATTAAGAGACAAACCCTGCGAAGCTCTCTACCAAAGAACGAAGACGAAACGTGGAACAAGTCGGAGTTGGAAAAAGCGGAAGCTTTTGCTAGAAGTTTGTAGACCCGATTCACCACAACTGAGTTACCACCCCAAGAACACATGCGAGCAGTCTTTTGTTACTGGGAAGCGCCCTTACCAATGGCCTCACCAATTCGGCCAATTGCCGCTGCAGAAGTCGTAGTTGAAATAAATGTCCTTGAGAATAATATAGCCACTGGGTATGACTTAATACCTAACTTCTAGATAACTACGGTACGGTATCCAGATTTGAGCTATCTAGAACGATTTTCGAAATAGGTATTTTTTTGGTAAGCAATTTTTTTTTAATATTTTCATTTAAGTATCGAAGTTCTCTTTCAGGTGCTTCGCATTTTGCATCATTATTGCTTTACGAAAAAGGAACCAAGTTTTTTTTTGTCCATGTCTAGAAGAATTTTTGAACACTGTCGCCATATACGCGGAACCACTGTGCAATCTGTTGATTTAATTTTACAGCCTGAAAGTATGCAAATAAAAACTGTTCATTGCAACATTTTGGTTGTTTTAAATTTTAATTATTTAACAATCTGCCATAAATCACACTATTAAACACTTAGTGTGTAGCGATTAAGAATAATGTAAATACATATTGGATTATAGCCTTAGTTTTAGCAGGCTGATTGCCATTAATAAAAAAAAAAAAAAAAAAAAAATTTTAATGAGTTTTGGAGTAAATATACTTTTGAAATGCAAGCCTAATACGATAAGTTTAGGTAATTAAAACTTGTTATATTTCAAAAATATGGGCAGACCATGTCTCCGTTGGAAGGACCACGTAGAGAGTACACTAGCTACCTTTGGTATATCCGATTGGAGAAGGAGCGTGCAAAGCAGAGACGCCTGGAGGAAAGCTTTACATCAGGCCGTAAACCGATAACGGGTTGTTATGGCCAGTTAAGAAGAAATTTCAAAAATATACGTTTGGCAGAAAGAAAACCATCGAAAAAAAGATTTAGATAAAAATCCATTTTAGCAAGAAATTCTGTACACGTAGTAGTACTTGTAGTCAAATTTAGGTGGCGAGGCTGACGCGGTTTTTCAGTAACTGGATAATTCGAGAAAAACTGCATCTATATGCAAGTTACTTTTGTGCATATCAATTGC
The DNA here is from genome assembly GCA_035041775.1 of Chymomyza caudatula. NCBI lineage: Eukaryota > Metazoa > Arthropoda > Insecta > Diptera > Drosophilidae > Chymomyza > Chymomyza caudatula. The sequence continues at coordinate 209,860 of JAWNKW010000073.1, forward strand.
TTTGTATGTAAGAAAAATACAGGTAAGTAAGTCTATATGTTTCGCTAATCAGTTTTATGCTGAACAAGTTGGCTCATATAACCAGATCTTTCCAGAATTTATTTAACGTTGCATGTTCCATATGTTGGACGGTGCAAGCTAAGTATATAAACAGCGCTACGATTCTGGTACAACCCGCCAACTAACACGAAGTACAGCCACCACGATACTCCCACAAGGGAGCTGACCTCTATGACCAGCCTCGGAAGCTGCTATGCCTTTGGTGCCGAAATTAATGGCCCGGTGTGTTGCCAGTGTTCACACAGTTTGTTTTTCGAAAAATTAAAATTTGTGCTTATGTGAGAAAAAGGAGGAGAAAGAAGTACTTAAGAAGATACATTTTTCTGATTACACTTTGGACATTAGTGAAGAAGATAATAACGAGCAGAGTTCATAACGATCAGCATTGAATTGAGTATCTATATAGTCTTTTCCCTTTATCCTTTTATATGAACATCTAGATCTTAGACTCCATGAATAATTGCAATTATTTTAGTAGCTGCCGCCCAGTGAATGTCATGATTTTCAACTACGCTCATAGATATATTGATTTGCAACTTGGCAGAGCTATGCGTCGCGATCGTATGATGCTCCTTACATCGTTAACATCATTTTACACTTTGTGTAAAGGGTATAAAAATGCTCATTCCCTTCTCCTTTGAACTGCGCCAAACGAAAACATTCCGCGAAGGAAACAGACTTAACAACAGCAACAATAGTGGGCTTTATGACTGCGAAAAAAAATGGGCGTTATAGCCGTAAAAACAACGGTTTTAACGCCAGAAACGGTATTGGGCGTTATAACCTCGAAGAAAACCGACCTAAAGTCAGAAACGATATTGGGTGTTATGACTGCGAAAAAAAACGCACTTAACGCCAGAAATGATTTTGGGCGTTATAGCCGTGAAGAAAACGGACTTACGGGAAGAAAAAAGACTTAACGAAGGAAACAATGTTGGGCGTTATGACCCCGAAGACAAGGGACTTAACGCCAGAAACGATTTTGGGTGTTATAGACGTGAAGACAACAGACTTACGGGAAGAAAAAAGACTTAACGAAGGAAACAATGTTGGGCGTTATGACCCCGAAGACAAGGGACTTAACGCCAGAAACGATTTTGAGCGTTATGACCGCGAAGAAAACGCACTTAACACCAGAAACGATTTTGGGCGTTATAGTCGTGAAGACAACTAACTTAGCACCAGAAACGATATTTGTCTTAAGCATGTGTTGCAATGTCCTTTACATGTAAGTGAAATCCCACTTCCCACTTTTAATGATTTGTCTCACCAAACATACGCACTTCGAACAGAAGTTAATTATATAAAATTTTTTTTTAAATGCTTATTCATTTTATTGTTTAACAATAAAAATGTGCCATGCAAAACAGGGCATCTGCACAACGACCTCGGCGTTCCTTTCGTGGGTGACTTAAGAGACTTAAGAGTTCACCCAAATTCCCTTGCCTGCGCCCTGGCCGGCCATAGACCAAGGAGACGATTGAAACGCCTCCATCCATGTGATCTCAGAAGTCGACAACTGATATAACAGCACCAGTTTTGTAAAGTTTGGACACTCTGCGGTTCATCAAGCTTGAACGTATTGTATCATATTAGAGTTATAGTATTAATTAAGTAATAGAATTTCAATTTAACAATCTGATCTATATATATATATATCTATAGATCACACTATTAAACACTTAGTGTGTAGCGATTAATAATAATGTACATACATATTGGATTATAGCCTTAGTTTTAGCAGGCTGATTGCCATTAATATAAAAAAAAAAAATTCATTTTATTGTTTAACAATAAAAATGTGCCATTAATGTCAGCTTCTCATTTCAAATTGCGCGCCAATGCGCTCATGCAATATAATTTTTTATGCTGGCAACGCCTTTGCTGTTATTTTGCGAGAGCGAGATTGCTCTCGCGCGCCAACTGTTCATGAAAAGCTTTCACGAGCAGACTTTACGACTAACACGTTTTTATACCCTTACCGAATTGTGAGCGGCAATATGAGCTTTGGGAACAGCAGACATAGAAATGAACGCAGCATAGTGTAAACATTTGCGGGTAGGTCATGCAATAGTCGCGTTGGGAAACTTGAATCTTGGAGCGAAGTCGAACAGACTCTGATGTTAGCTTTCATGGTAATCATCAAGGTTATGCGACGCTTAAGAATTGTTTGGAAGTGTAATAGTAACAATTGCAGGCACATTTGCTATTAAAACTGATTTGTTATTGTTTTGCATATGAAACTCGATAGTTAGTTAGCTATGTGCAATATTTATTCGCTTGAAAAATCAATGAACAAGACAAATTTTTTGTTATATCACATAACACACATAAGATGTTTGTTTTTATTTACATAGCATCCAATTAAACTAAACAAATTACATTTGTTCTGTTAAGATCAGATAACTTGATTAATCATTTAAAATCTCACTTATTTTTGTGTAATTGCTTGGCGTTTTTTTAGTGTTATGCATTCGCGGTTATTTTTATGTAATTTGTTTTTTTAGTTTAAAAACGACAGATTGCTACTTTTAACAACTTTGACAGCAATTTTTAGACAATTTATTTATGATTGTTTCATTTATTTTCTCCGCTCGTGTGTTTTCAATTGCAATCACTTAAAAAATATATTAGAAACTGACACAAACGCTTGTCGCTCGCCATTTGGCGCTCGCTCACTCACCTCGACGAAGCTCATTTTGCTTGTGGCTTTTATGTTGCGCTGCAGGCTCATTTTGGTTTCGGAGGGTGAGATAGAACTCAGACATCCAAAAACACAGTTAGTGTCAAAGCTTTTTTTTGTGCTCTCTGCGACGCCGAGCTTTTTGTGTTTTAACGTTACAAATTTGAATTTGAAGCAGTTACCTTGCTGTTTTATCTACAGTGAAAGAAAAACTAAGTTGCAGGTTTTGTGGGTTGGAACTTGAGCAATTCAATATTGGCATAGGCTATCGCATAACTGTAATTTGTGGCAATTGTTTGTTTTTCAAATTAGCGCCAGACCTCAATAAAGCGGCTTCTAATGGTTTTTGTTGGAAAAGTCTGCTGCAACACTTTATGGCGGGCTTAGTTTTTAAGATGGCAATTAGATTTTTGGCTTATCTGTAACAAATTGCAACTCTTTGGCGTTATCCGTGCTAAATCAAGTTGCGGCCATTAACTGATAAGCCCAACAATTATACAAATTTCCCAGCCGGTACTTGAAAATTGTTAAAGTCATGCGTATTATTAGAAATGAATTAGGTAATTAATAAATTATTATTATCATATATACACTGCACTTGAGAAAAACCAAATAAACGAAAGTGTTTTTTAGTTTGCTGCTTTGATTAGTTATTGATTAGCTTAGCATTTCATAAGATTTTTGAACGTATTTGCTTTGTACATCAATCTATATATCACTGTCTGTTTTTAAGTCGCTCATAAAAATCACTTTTTATGCACAAATTTACGATCACAGTTGGCATTCAATTCAAACGATTTTAGACAATGTATGGAAATGTATGCGTCGAGCTCAAGATGTTCGAACCGCTCCGTTTAATCACCAACAAACAACTGACGCTGCAGGCGATTATACGCTTATCAGGAAACCGTGCACGCCGTTGCCACACTGATACGTGATAGTGAAAGCATCAACAATACATTGGATTGATGAACATTTATAGAATGTCTGGTTCAGGCGGTCAATTATCGATAATTTTCGAAAAGCTACAGAGAGTCAAATTAAATTTAGAGTTCTTACTGGCAAATGCCACTTATCTATCCCTCTCTCTGCGAACTTTTGCAGATCGCAGCATTGTGTGTCTAAGTTCTAATTTTGGGCTTATTTATAGTATTTTTTTTTTTGTCGAGCAGGGAACTTTTCAGGCGATGTATTCCCCCTCTCCACAGCGGTAAAGAAATTGTCACAAAACTATGAGTGCGACTGAGTACGAAATAGCTCGTTTTTGTAACGGTAAATTAAAATTTTGGAGGTACATATTAGGAAAAATATATTTTTTTATAATCTACTGGACTTAAGCTACAAATTAGAAATCGTTCAGTGAAAAGTTTCGAAGCACTGTAGCACCGTATAATATGTAAAATAGCGAAAAAACACTTTGTTTCGAAATTCGGAAATTGTCGCAATTCCGTTCAAAATCTGAAATCAAATTTTTGGTAATTAAGGGTCTGGGTTCTCAACCTTCATGAGCTGCCTGGAAAAGAGCTCTACCGGCAGAAATATACAGTCCCCCGGGGACATTATGGGGAGCAATACCTTTCCCAGAATTCCTCCAGCAGCAATGCCATCGACTAATTGCAGCAGGAGATTGGAACGCTAAGCATCCTTGGGGTGCAATACTCGAGCATATACTAGAGGTCGTGCGCTATGCTTAGCCATTCAAAGCACGCTCCTAATTGTTCTGTCAAATGGAACTCCAACATATTTCTCCGGTGACATCGGTCCGAGTATTCACCAAAAATATTCGTTTTTGGACGTTAAGCAGGCGTTTGAACGAGTCTGGCAGAAACTCAAAAGTACCCTTCCTCCTCAATACAGAATATTATAGCCGCTCTGACCTTACAGCTGGCATTGGGCAAAATTTAGACGGGGAGATAATTCCCATCAAACCATCGCACCCATACCTTGGTAGCCACCTTGACGCAAAATTAAACTAGGGTGTAGGGCAAAGATTTCCAAAATGGAGTGGTTGCTGGGCAGAAACAGCAGGCTCTCTCTAGTAAATAAGAGCATCCCTTCTAACAGCTTAATAATGCCAACTTAGTATTTTGGCATTTAAGTCTGGGGAACCGCAGCCAAAACGATTTTAGAAACAAATACAGACCAGGCAAAACAAAGCACTTCGAAAGATTACGAACGCCCCAAGGTATGTCCGCAACCACAATTTGCACAAGAACCTCGGAATTCCGTTCGTGGGTGATGTATTAAATAAATTAAGCGGCCGTTATGAGGATTCGCTTGCCGGCGCCCTGGCCGGTCATAGACCATCCATGTGAAATTGTGTAAATGTGTAAATTAAATAATCTCTAATAAAAAACTTGCCATAGACCACACTAATAGACATCTATCTATTCATTTGAAAGATATTAAAGTATATGAAATTATAAAGCGGTCTTCAATAAACATTGTAATTCTTCTGCCTACTTGAACTTCTGCCAAGTTGTCGGTATTAAACCGTTCAGCGGAAGGCACTGACAGTGCTGCCAAGCAATTTGAGTAAATAAAAAAAACGCTGCCCAAAAGTATGCAGTGATATTTTTGCACTTTGCAATGGTGAGTTTGATGCGTTTGCATATATTGGTAATTTTCTTTGTTTGCTGCTTTGGCTTACATTTAAACAACGAATATGCGTAGCAAAACAGACAACGACGGAAGGCGGCACAATAAGAGAAAGAAATAAAGAGAGAGATAGAGAGAGAGAGGGAGAGAGAGCGCAAAGGCTTCCCGTTGAAAGCGATTTCCCGTTGCCGGTTTGCTGCATTGCTGTCTGTTGGCTTGGAGGGCTTCCCATTTGGCTTTCTTGGCTACGTCGTTGGGCTTGCGGCTGAAGCTGGCCGGTAATACGAGAAGCGGCTTAGGCTGTTGCTTCCACAAACTGCGTAGTATGTATATATATATATATAGCACCATATTCCCTAGCCCTCTGCACTGCAGGTCTTCCTGTCAGCCAATCGGCAACTGGGAAAAGATCAAATGCTGCTTCTTCTTTGCTGCCGATAGCCAGTACAAAGAGCGCAGTCAACTCATTTGCATAGCTCAGTCAGTCAACTGGCTCTCTAGCAGCTTTTAGTTGCTTTTAAACTGTCAAACACAACGGTCTGTTAGCTACGAGATAGTCGCTTGTGCTCATGTTAGTTAAGACGCACGCTTTGAGATAATGTCAGATACAAAGCTTATTGATGTGAGCAGTGGCACGCCTACGCCGCAGGAGCATATGGAGCTTCAGATTGTCGGTGGCAATGGCTCCGATGTGCCCAGTCTGCATAGCACACCGCCGCAGCCGTTATCCAAGCGCAACAGCTCCGAGCGTAGTTTGCCGTTGCGCAGCTACAACAAATGGGCGCCAACTGAGCATGGAGCCACCCTGGTCTGGCGTGACCTGTGCGTTTATGCCAATGTAAGCGGTTCGGGCAAGCAGATGAAGCGCATCATCAACAACTCGACGGGCGCCATACAGCCGGGCACTTTGATGGCGCTCATGGGCGCAAGGTGAGGCAGACTAGCGTAAAAAACGAACGTAGTGTGATGGTAGTCGGTGAGCTAAAACTATAAGATACACTGCAGGTTATATTTTTTAAAGAGTAGCATTAACTTTGCTGTTTGTAAGACATTCTTGGACAATTGGATTCATTTCTGATCGAGAATATGTATTTTGTGGCTGCTGTTACGCCCATTTTATTGCTGCAGTTAATGACCTTGTTGCCTTCAGTTCTATTGGTAACTGATATGCTTAGCTGTTTGCAAAGTTATTCATGTGAGAAAAACTTTAAAGCATTTAAAGTGTGTTGGCTATGACGAGATTTCTGGCAATAAACTATATCCAGCTAAAGTACTAAAGCAGATGTAATGCTTACTTAGTGGAGCAGCTATCTTATAGGCTAATCAGCGGTAGACTTCCGTAAGCTCATTAAATATGAATTTGTGTCAAAAATAACTATCTAAAGTCTAAGGTTGGCATAGTGTTAACACTCCAATATCTTTTCATTCACAGTGGCTCGGGCAAGACAACTTTAATGTCAACACTCGCATATCGGCAGACAGGTAAAGTTGCAGTGTAAACCCCCCGAGAAGCTAGATTAGATAAGCGCGTTCCATTGTGTCATTGACGTTCTCCTCTCTCTATTTATTTGCACAACTTCCACATGGGCGGCTGCTGCAGCTGGCACTGTAGTTCAAGGTGATATACTGATAAATGGACGACGCATTGGACCGTTCATGCATCGCATCAGTGGCTATGTGTATCAAGACGATCTCTTTATAGGCGCTTTGACCGTGTTGGAGCATTTGAGTTTTATGGTAAAATCAGCCTCATATCAATATCAGCATTTGCGCCAAAAAAAAAAACACCAAACTTATTCTCAGGCACACCTGCGCTTGGATCGCCGTGTATCGCGTGATGAGCGCCGACTGATCATCAATGAGCTGCTGGAACGCACTGGCCTGCTCTCAGCTGCATACACACGCATAGGCAGCGGCGATGACAAGAAGGTGCTATCCGGCGGCGAACGCAAACGACTTGCCTTTGCTGTGGAGCTGCTCAATAATCCTGTCATACTCTTTTGCGATGAGCCCACAACTGGTTTGGATTCTTTTAGCGCTCAACAGCTAGTGCAAACCCTGTATGAGCTGTCGCAAAAGGGCACCACAATACTGTGCACCATACATCAGCCTTCTTCCATGCTCTTTGACATGTTTAACAATGTAATGCTGCTGGCCGATGGACGTGTAGCCTTTACAGGCTCACCACAGAATGCCTTGAGCTTCTTTGCGGATCATGGTTACTATTGCCCCGAAGCCTATAATCCCGCTGACTTTCTTATTGGCGTGCTGGCCACAGATCCAGGCTTTGAGCATGCTTCCCAACGTTCTGCTCAACATTTGTGTGATCAATTTGCGGTTAGTTCCGCTGCCAAGCAACGCGATATGTTGGTTAATCTGGAAATACACATGGCTCAATCGGGCAATTTTCCATTTGATACCGAACTGGAGTCATTTAAGCCCGCTGCTTGGTATAAAAAGTTCCATGTGCTTTGGTTTCGCGCCACGTTAACAATGTTGCGTGATCCTACGGTGCAGTGGCTGCGATTTGCACAGAAAATGGCCATGGCTTTTATTATAGGCGCTTGCTTTGCCGGCACTACGGAACTCACACAGCTGGGCGTGCAGGCAGTGCAGGGCGCACTTTTTCTGATGATATCGGAGAACACTTACCATCCCATGTACTCGGTTTTGAATGTTTTTCCACAGGGATTTCCGCTTTTTTTGCGCGAAACACGTTCGGGCCTCTATGATACAGCGCAATACTATGTTTCCAATATACTGGCTATGGTAAGTGTACCAAAAATCTATGTAACCGTCTTAATGTGACTTCACGATCATTCAGTTGCTGTTTCTGACGCCCATCTTCACTAAACTTCAGAATTTAAAGACTTTATTTATGCTTAACCTTTTGCTTTGTTAGTAGGCTCTAACTTTAGCTTTTGAAAACATTATGATCCTGAACCGCTATATCATATAATATCAATATCATACACATAGAGGTATGCTGTTGACTTTCCTTCAATAAGCAAGTGATGTTTCTTTTTATTGGTCAAAATGTTCTATCGTTTGAACCTTAGAAATGCCTTTGTATAGGTTCCATTTTCGAGAATCCAATCCCGAACCGGTGACGAAAATGCTGAACGGGCTTATCATACATTAGATATAAAAAAAAGTCTTTTTTTTTGTATCTTTCTGTAGTTTAAACCAATACTGTAGTGCGTCTGGTGGAAAGCTACCCATTTTGGTCAGACTTTTGGTATGTCTATAATACCCTGCTAGACAAAGTATCGGTGAACTATAAAGTGACATTGGTCTCTTATTTTTTGTTCGTTATGCACTTCCAAAAAGGTCTACCAAAAAGTTGAATCCTTATAATCTGCCAAAGGGAGGGTCTCTTATAGTTTGCCAAAGAGTAGGTCGGTTATGGTGCACCAAAAAGTAGGTACCTTTGGACCTGCTAAAGGGTTCGTCACTTCGAATGCAACGCCGGGAGCTCTGCCCATTTTAATGTCATCCCAACCTTAACAAAAATTACGTCTTTTATGGTCTGCCAAAGAGTACTAAAGAGACCTTGTGATCTGCCAGAGAGTTGGTTCCACATGGACTTCTAAAATATAGGTCGCTTTTAGTCTACCAAAGATTAGATCCCTTATGTTGTACCAAAGAGTAGGTACCTTTGGACCTTCTAATGCTTATGTTGCCTAGAATGCAATGCTGGTTGCCTGTCTATTTCAATGTCGTCCCAACGTTAGCCAGGCACAATAAATTCATCGCTTGTGGACGGGCATCTACCCAATAAAGGGTCTACCCAAAGGACTTTGGGTCGAACTAGTGTCAGACCACCAGAATATCAGAAAACAAGCTCTTTTGAATCGTTCTCTGCTTTTTATAAAGAAAATTTAAAAAAAGTACATTAAAAAAATTATAAATGAATGAATTTTTGTATCTACGTTTGTTTGTTTGCTTGTAACTGTATCTTTGCACCTGAAAACGTCAGATTAATTGTTTAATAAGATTGTCGCATTATCCTGGAGAGAGACAGCAATATGCTTAAGTGATGTAGCATATACATATATAGTTAGGTCAACATTTCATCACATAACTGCTTACAATTCACAACTGGTTAAAGCAGGAATTTGATAAGGCAGCCATTTCCACCAACACAATGTTTATCATTAGTTTTTTTATAGTTTTTTTTAAATATAATTTTTTTTTAAAGAAATAAATAGTGTTGGCTTTTCTTTTTATTTTTTTATTGTACGCAGCAAGCTAAAATATTTTTACACGAAATACGCAATATATTCCTGTTGTGGTGTAATTGTAAATAAAAAAGGGTGGCCACATAGCTGAAAAAAGCCAAAAGTCACATGGTAACCCTATTCTGCAGCTATCTTATGTTAGTTGTGTTTATTGTGATTATCTTAATTCACACATATATATTTACATATGTACATCCTCCTCCACATCCTTTTACTCTCCCAATTTCGCTTTGCATTTGGGCAAATAATCTAATATAGTCTCCTATATCCAGTCCTTTAACTGGCCGGTGGACGCACCTAGCCTAACAAGTCGCAATTAAAAATATATACCCTTTTGGCGTATCAATTTAATATAATTTATAGACGAAATATGAAACATGCTCGTCTTTCGTCACAAAACCAGCTGTTTATTAGCTCCACAAATGTTCCACAAACACTGTTAAGTTGGCAGCACTCATTATAAATGTTGGCAGCGCAGTTTGCAGTGCAGCGTACCAAAGAATGAAATTTCGCCATGAAAAATTCCTACGCAGTTTTTTTTTATATGAAGTTTGGCAGCACAAAATAAATTCCACTCAACTGCGTACTAGGCTTCACAAAATAAGTTGTGTCGTCTGCTCCAACCAGTGTTTGACCGCGTTTGGCATGAGGTTTGAAATTCAATCTTTTCAGCTGCGCAGCTCAGCCTGTTGATCTGCAGGTAGTTGCTTTATGTTTGGGTTGCAGAATGTGGGACTGAGCATCCGTTGCACTAAAGCACCATTTGGCATGAGTATTCGAACTCCTGTTTCCAGCTGCACAACTCAGCCTTTTGAGGTTCTCTCTGTAGGTTGCTTTATGGTTGGATTACAAGATGCACATTGCACTAAAGCGCACTGCTTCTACGTCCTTAACTGGAAGATGCTTATGGCTTGCCTATTTGGGTTCACAAGTTCGATTCAAAACTGAAAGCTATTGCTTTGGATAACTCAAAATCAAATAAGACTGGAATTCGTGTAAAGTTGACTTGTACCTGATTTCCCGCCTGTAACTGTATCTGTTCATTTCGTTCGGTTCGATGCGCAGAAACTGAAATTTGGCATTTGCTTGCAGCTAACTTATTGGCTATTGCTTTGGTCTTTGCAGCTGCCCGGAATGATACTTGAGCCTTTGCTCTTTGTTGTCATTTGCTATTGGATAACCGGATTGCGTGCCGACTTCTATGCCTTTAGCATTACGGCCATTTGTGTGGTGCTGGTAATGAATGTGGCCACCGCCTGTGGCTGCTTCTTTTCGACGGCCTTTAACTCCGTGCCGCTGGCGATGGCCTACCTTGTGCCACTTGATTACACCATCATGGTTACGTCTGGCATTTTCATACAAATTAGGTAAGTCTGGCCCCATGATTTATGCACAGCAATGATGGAACAATCAAAGCCTTAACCCTTAGCTCTTTGCCGCTGGCCTTTTACTGGATACAGTTTGTATCCTGGATGCTTTATGCTAATGAGGCAATGACTGTTGCTCAATGGTCCGGCGTACAGAATATCAGTAAGTAGCCCACGTTCGATTTCTCATCATATTATACTGCTAAACGCTGTACACTTACAGCCTGCTTTGAGGAGAGCGCCGAGCTGCCCTGCTTTCATACTGGTCAAGATGTGCTGGACAAGTACAGTTTCAATGAGGGGAATGTTTATCGCAATTTGTTGGCCATTTTGGCCATTTACTTTGGCTTCCATTTGATGGGCTATTATTGTCTTTGGCGACGCGCGCGTAAAATTTAAATGTAGTTGTCGCAGCCACGCCTACTACGCCCACTACGCCCACTACGCCCACTTAGTGTTTTGTTGGTTTATCGCACGCGCTGAGCTTAAATTGTACTGTAAATAAAATTCAAATGGATTTGGCAGTGGAAAATCAAGAACACGCTTCCGATGTTTTGACACTTTTAACTTACTAGCTCGTTTTTATTATAAACACATTTTGCACATGAAACATTTACAACTTTTGCGACAAATTGGAATACACTAACATATGCATATATACTATATATATATATATAACTATATATATATATATATAACTCAACAGCGATTCAACTATTAAACAGTTTACTTAACATTACTTATACGCTACGTTGTCAAGCAGCTCTGAACAGAAAGTTAGCTGCAACTTTTTTTTGTGAAAAATAATGTGAAAATTTGTGCAAAGTTTTGCATAGCTTTTAATTTGTGTTTATGCTGTTGCTGGCTTAAAAATGAAATTTTTTGAAAATTCTAGTTAAAAGTTATAGTTAAAGCGAGACATAGTTAGTAATTACCATAAAAATGTTAGTTAAAACTAAGTAACAAAAGTTTGTAAAATTAATTTATGCTTTGTTCACAGAAATCACAGCGAGAATTGTTTGGTTTCTTTGCTTATTTTTTTTTTTTGTTCTTTAGTTGTTTTAACTTTGAATAATTGCATTGGATTTATTTTTTTTTGTTCGTTATTCAGCAACATTGAGACAAAGTAGAACAACACTACAACTTACAACATACACATAAAACATTTTTACATCAATTTTAACATTTAAGTTTAGCTAATTTGTATTTTATACTTTTATGCTTAAATATTCCATTTGTATATGCATTAAATGTAACATTTAAAATTAGTTTTGGTTTTCGTGCTTAAGCTGTTGCATGTGTCCAAGACATTTGCAAATAAAATTAAATTACTAAAATTAAAAAAAAAAAATACAGCCTTAAATTGACAAGAGTTGTTTTTTTGTATAGAATTTAGTTACAATCAAAAGTTATTCGCCTAATTTATTTTTTGTTTAGGTTTGTTAAATTTTTGTTGCTACTTTAAATTCGTTTTGCATAGTTTCCCAATTATATAGTATAACTGCACATTTAGTAACCTGCCAGCCAAAATCTACTCTATAGGAACCTCAAACATCTAAGCTCTGTCCATATGGCGTCATAAACGCTACAATGGTTGTCACGTCATGTATGTGGTACCCATTTCTTACTTTTGTTCTTTCTTTGATATGAACTTTTGCTTACACTTTAATGTATAGTTAGCATTTACCGTTACCCTGTAAATATTTACTTTATACAAACTGAAGTCCCAAAAAAAAACCTGCAACTGAGCTGTTTGAGGACACAACACATAAAGCTGCGTGCGAGATCATCAAAAGGAATTCAGAAATAAAACATAAGCTTCGTTTGAGCCGAAGTTTCATTACTCTTTATGATTAGTTACCAAATGTTTGCAGTTTGAGTCAATCCTTCGTGTCTACCGAAGTTTCAATAATTTTCACGTTTTTTCACCTAATTTTTTCAGTTGGTTGAACTTTGAATGTAGCTTTGCTCATGCTCATCATTTTTGATAAAATTTAAATTAGTCAAAGTTTTTATGAAATTTCCATCGTAAATTTTCTGTTTTGTATACTTCTCCGTTTATGTGCTGTATCTAGTATTCTTAAATACGTTTTCAGTTACGCTTTGAGCGACGCTCTCTACTAGGATTTTGGCTTGAACTTGGGTTCGGCCGTGCAAGTTACTCGAACATGTGATTCACTGTCGGTACGGTTATACATTTCTTAACACTTTGAGGGAAATAACATATGACGTACCCTTGCATTGTGTGCCCCCTTTAGTTGGCTCATGATTTCGAAGAATGTGGCGCCATTTATTGCTGCACTGCCATCACGGCATGTACGCGGCATACGAGTTGGTTTTACTCCTCAATACCTTTCACATCAAAATTCACGAAAAACAGCTCTGAACTAGTTTGATCGAGCTGAAATTTGTATTGAACTCTTAAACTATAGCTTTGATTATAGTTCGTTTAGTCTACACACCAAATTTCGTGTTCCTAATTATACGGACAGACCTTCTTTACGTAGCTTAATTGATTCTATTCTTGTTACTAAAAAGGAACTTGGTCCGTCACGTTTTCTTCTCCTTGTAAGCTATTACATTACACAAGTCTATAAAAACGAGTCGGTTTTACCAATACAAATGTATGTTTCACATCACGATTGGAAGTACATAAACTTGTGAGAACGTTTTGGTGGCTACATTTGACGTTATGAAACTCACATTTCCACAATCGTCACGCATCGTCACAACTCCTCCTCAGTGGTTACTATGGTTCTTAAATGAACTGCTCGTCAACTTGCTTCTTTTCACCATTTCTGACAAAAGACCAACTCTTGAAGTGGAATGTTTTAGAATTCGAATAGAAGCAATTCTTGACTCTATAAAAACTGGTTAAAACTACCATTTCTTACTTTGGATTAAGGATTGCTTCTAGCAGTAAACGTTCCTCTTTGAAGAGACTTGAGCGCTTTGTATACAAACAGACTAGTGGATTCCACCACAACATTCGGTCTACTAATCATGAAGAGCATAAAAATAAAGCTAAACAAAAGTCCTCTCTGCAGCCCAATTAACAGCTAAGCATCCTGACCGTTGACCTAGCGCCTAAAATGCGGCTTTAAATTTCACGTATTTACAACACATTTTCTTACCCTTCTCTCACTTCCAGCTTACGTGCTAACATCCTGCAAAACATACGCAGCTGCGCCATTGCCCAAACCCGCAGCTATGCCCACACCATTCAAAGCAGCCCCAACCGTAGCCGTAGGTGCTGCTACTGGACTGCTGCCAGTGCTGCTGCTGCCGCCACTGATGAGTATCATGCTGCGACTGTTGGGCAGCACGAAAACCTCTGTGGTCAAGCCAATGGGACTCATAGATTGGGAAGTCTTGATGGGACTGCGATTGGGCTCGAGCGTGGCCGTGCGTGGCTGCCAATCGTGCTCCAGGCTGCTGCCCCCGCTTGCAGTGCCCTGCTTATCATACGTCTGGCTAGGATCTGTCAGGTTGCTGTGCTCCGTAGCGCGCGCTGCGCTGTCCTGAGACAGCAGACGCGTTGTAGTGGTCGTGCTGCTGGCCATGGCTGTTATCGATTTCCGTTTCCGTTTCTGAGTTCTAGTCAGCGTTTCCGTAACATTAAAGCTGACGATGGTGTCGCGCTTGAGCAGCGTTGTCGTTGTGGTAGTTGCCATCGTAAATGCCGGTATTGTTGGCAACTCACCCGCCACTGTGGCCGTGGAGCTGCGTAAATTCTGCTGCTGCTTGTTGCTCAAATCGGACAGACTGATGTTATTTTTGAGCAAGATTTCCAAATTCTCAATGGAGTCCTTGAGTCCCATTTCGCGTGTTACCTCGTCCTTGAACTCGGTTACCAGCGTTCTGGCCGTGGCGACGCTGGTGGTGGGTGTGGGCGAGGAGACCGATGTGGCGGATGTGGCAGCCGTTTGTGCTGAAACCGACTTGTTTCCCGCTCCGCATTCTGAGCAAGTGTCGGATGCATTTGCGGCATTGGCATTTTTCAGCAGCGCTGGCAGCGCGCCAATAGTAACCACACTAGAACTATTGGAAATGCTTGGCGTAATGCCCGTGGAGCTGCTCACATTCGTGCCAAAGGATGAGGATATATTGTGCTGACGGCACAAGGATTTTCTGCGTTGTGCCGTCAAATTTTGCATGTTGGAGTTAAGATCAATGTCGGGCGAGGGCAGCTCGTCATCTTGCTCAAGTACGTTGTCCTGCTCCGCCTCGATCTCGGTCTTCGGTAGCAACTCACCGTTCTGTGTGGTGTTGTTGCTCACTGGTGCAGCTATGGTCAGCGTTTTGGGCGGTTCCAGTGCGGGGCTCGCCTCCGGCTTGGTGTCTGCTGCCGCAGCAACGGGCTGCTTGCCCTTGAGAAAGTAGGTGATCATGGAGCCCTTGCCTTTGACATTGACGCTGCCACGACAGGTTAGTTCATAGCCACGGCATTCGAGCAGCTGTTGAATCTCTTGGGTGACCTTTTCGGGGGCAAATAATAAGCAAATAAATTCGTTTAAAACTAAATCACAGACATAAAAGACAAATGTGCAAAGGACACATCAATATTAAGTGACAAATGGAAAGCCAAACCCAAACCAAAATACAAGCAATGTTTCAAGATAGCATCCTAACCCAAAGCCCTTCCAATTGCACGCCCAATCTCTCTTCTCTCGCTTAATAATTTATTTTCTTGCAAATTTTTTTATTTTTATTCGTTACATTTTTATCGATGCCGCACGGCAAATAAAATCAAATGCACGTTTTTATCTCTATTGTGTATCTGTGTGGGTTGATGGCATGAAAGATGTATGACACTGAGGACAGTACGGCGTATACGCAACGTGCCTGTTGCCACAGCAATGCCCAAAGTTTTGTTGACACTAAAACTTTGCTGGCTGCCAGGTTGCCACCCAAATGGTCAACATTAGCAGCAATTGATTAGGGACCGGCTCAACAGGCAATACACAGATGACAGAGCGTCTTGTCCAAAGCTTGGTCAGAAAACTTTTTGCTTAAGCTCTTGGCCAAAAAAGAAAGCGAAAGCAGGAAGAGACCAAAAAACTTTCGCTCAGATTGTGTGCAGATTTGCGCAGTTTTTCAATTTATTTAAATCAAATTTGTTCAAAGCAAAAGTTTTTCCAACAAAAATGCACGAAAATGGCAATGAATGTTTTTCTCGCTCACACACACTCTCCCTCCCTCTCTCTCTCTCTCCCAAATACAAGTAACTACCGCTTGAGTGCGCCCAATTACGCGCAATGAATATTTTCAATTGTAATCTAACTATTGCTGAGTTTATGCCTTTGCGTTACACACGCTTTACATTTCGCGAAGGATAAGTGACGTCAGAGGAACATAAATTAAGTAAGGTCCTTTCCATCTCAAATCATCCAAGAATTTTTTTTTGTTTTAAATTTGATTCACTTGCTAGGTTCCTAGATTTCTCAGGGCAGCATTTGCCTGTCTATTTCAATGTCGTCCCAACGTTAGCCAGGCACAATAAATTCATCGCTTGTGAACGGGCATCTGTCCAATAAAGGGTCTACCCAAAGTCCAGAACAGTGTCAGACCTCCAGAATATCAGAAAACAAGCTCTTTTGAAACGTTCTCTGCTTTTTATAAAGAAAAGTTAAAAAAAGTACGTTTGTTTGTTTGCTTGTAACTGTATCTTTGCACCTGATTTTCATGCACTTCAAAACGTTAGATTAATTGTTTAATTAGATTGTCGCATTATCTTAGAGAGAGACAGCAATATGCTTAAGTGATGTAGCATATACATATATAGTTGTGCCAGCATCACATAACTGCTTACAATTCACAACTGGTTAAAGCAGGAATTTGATAAGGCAGCCATTTCCACCGACACAATGTTTATCATTAGTTTTTTTATATTTTTTTTTAAATATACTTTTTTTTTGTTGTGGTGTAATTGTAAATAAAAAAGGGTGAAAAAAGCAAAATTCACATGGTAACCCTATTCTGCAGTTATCTTATGTTAGTTGTGTTTATTGGGATTGTTATCTTAATTCACGCTTCGCGCTGATTGGCAAGACTGGAAGAAGACGAGAAAGAGGAGGAGACAAAAGTAATAGGTAGATATGGGTGCCAATACCTGGAATTACTATGTGGAAGAGACAGAGAAATGGAAAGGGGATTGGGAACGGGTACGAGAAGAAGAATACAATCTAACACGAGTGTGGCATTGGGGTTGCCGAGAGGAACTAGCAGTGGCAGAGCCCATTAAGTTTTTTATAGCAAGTTTGTGTTTAATTACAAATTCAATTGTCAAAATTGACAAAATTGTCAGCTAATCTGACAAAATTGTTACTGAAAGCTCTGACAGCTTATCGAAGAGGGAAGCTATGGACCTGCCCCACAAGTTTCTATGACTCACAGCTTCCTATGCTAATATACATAAAGAGGATTTAGCTACAATGGCGATTAAATAGAAAATTTTAAATGTGTGAAGGGACCACGAGTTGTTTGCCATTGCCAAAGTACACTAAAATCTACGAGGGCCACAAGTCTAATTCATGTTTATTAAATCAAAAGTGATGCTCAACCACGCTCAGTTTCTGGTCAAGCTTACCTGTATATGATCCACCAACCCCGTGGAGTCCATGCGCGACGCCACATTAACGGCATTGCCCCAGATATCATATTGAGGCTTACAGGCACCAATTACTCCAGCGACGACCGGACCAATGTTGATGCCTGCCAAGTAAATAAACAAACAAAGCCACAAATGAAGCACCATTCATAAGTACTCACTTGTACGGTTACCACTTACCTATACGCATTCGAAAATTATTAAACGAATGCATGTTGACCTCCTCGATTTTGTCAAACAATTGCAGCGCATAGTCAGCCATGGCCGTAACGTGACTGAAGTTGATCTGGTCACAGGTATTTGCCGTCAGCCCAGAGGCAGCCATATATGTAGCACCCGTGCTCTTAATCTTCTCAATGCAGCTGCCCAAATGAGGATGCCCAAAATGAAGTGTAAACTAGAAAGCAAATCGTAGCAGAGTTAAGCAAACAGCTTACCGGAAGCGTTCCTCACTCAGCAGCTCATCGAAGTCGGCAATAATCTCATTTAGCAAACGGAGACACTCGACGCCCTCGTTGTTGCCCTCCAGCTCGACATAGAACTCGGAGAAATTCGGTATGGAGGCGAATAGTATACAGACGCTATCGCATTGCTCATGGTACAGATCCTGTTGGTATTGAAATTAAATATTTGTTGAGCATTGGCTAGGGTCGGAGTATGAGTGTGTGTGTGTGTGTGTGTGTGTGTGTGTGTGTGTGTGTGTGCGGTAAGTCCTGTGTGTTTGTGTGAGTTGAGCTAATGAGCATGAAATGAGATATGCCCAACAAACACAGCCTTAGAACGCTCTCTAAATAGCTTCCTTGTGTGTTTGTTGTTGGTGCTGTAGCTTTGGCTTTGGCTTTTCCAGCATTTGCATAAAGTTGTTGAGTTTGCAATAAATACGCCAGGCAACTGACAGCCAGTCAGTAAGTCAGACAGGTGAGCCACCTGCCCGCATCTCATTCCGGCTATTCGGCATTTATGCAACTCATGTGCATTGAGCTGTTGCATGCCACACACACACACACACACACAGTCGTATCAAACTGCCAACTGGCATTGGATTTGGCATGGATTTCAGCAGAATGCACACGATGTCTATGTTGCAGAGTGGATAATACTTATATTCATTTGTGTTGTATTCACGTTGCAACTTGGCGTGGTTGCACGGCGATATGGAAAACAGAATGGAGATTTAATGCCACTTACCTCAATGTGTTTTTCGCGACTCAGAAAATGCTCAGCTACGTGCACGGGCAAAATATTTTCGAGCAGTTTACGGTTATAAGCCTGCAAATGTTCCATATCCTCTTTTTCCTCTGCAAAACATGTAGCAAGAAAACAAAAGGAAAGGTAACACGCAAAATGAAGACATGAGCAAGTGGAAAATTGAAAAATCAGCTATCAAGTTGCAAAAATAAGAGAAATTAGAATAATCAGAATAATGAAAGCAAGTGGAAGTGTTGTAGACGAGTTCTGTTAGCTACTAGAGCTGAAAAAATATTGAAAGTAATATCGATATATCGAATTTCTTCCTTTTGTGTCATACCATCGATATTGTTTGTGCACTATCGATAGTTTTAATACGAAGAAAGGCAGGAAAAAAGTTCGATAGTACTATCGTTAGTATCGAATCTTTTCGAACTAGCGGTACTATCGTTATTGTCGAATCTTTTTCCTGAAACTATCGAATATATCGAATTTCACCACTATTACCCTTCGGAATGCTCCATCGTCAAAGGAGATTCTGTGTTTTGTTTGGAAATGTGATATTTTTGTTTATCATAATCAGGTTTCAATATGTATCATCATAATATCAAGATGCGAAAGTTAGTTGCTGACTCTTTTCGACCTTTTCTTTAAAAAAAAACACTCCTTTTATGTTAAATTGATTTATAGCTCAGATTCTTGAAAATTGCAGCGAATAAAGTTTCTTCAAATGCCACTAGCAGCAGAAAAGTACACAAATATTTGTTGTCTCCAAATTTGTTGCGGGTATTCAGTGCAACTTTGTAGTTTTTGCCGAGAAAAGTGAAATTTCACATTTATCGTATAAAATGAACATGCTACTTTGTATAGCAAATCAGAAGCAGAACTCTGTTGAGCTTTTGTCGATACATTCCTTGCAACATCCACAACATAGTTGCATTGGTAACACGCACAACCTTCAACTTTTCGGGATAAAACCTGACAATAAATACCTTATTTCAAAATATTGCAAACTACAAACGAATTTGTTTAAAACTGGTTGTGCATTTGACATTGACAGCAATATGTTATGTACGGTTCACTTCATACCATCAAGGCGAGATTTGCCAAATACAAGCAAATTTCCTTTTATGGAAATGGATACAGAGAATCACACTATCATCGAATTTAGTGAATCCGGCACCGGAAGGTCAGCAGTGTACAAAGTTAAACCCGAACTGACTGTCAGGAATAGCACGCTGGACACCAAAAGCTGCCGACACTATACCAAGAAATATTTTCTCAAGCTAAAGCGAAAAGGCTCTCCGCCTTGCCAAGCTTCGGCACCATCTTAACTAGAAAAAGAAACCCCTAAAAGCACTAACCAGTTTGTCCTGCATCCCGTCATACCCAGGACCCTTCTTATCTTTTAGCCTGCTGAAAAACTGGAAAACCTTGATTCATCTTCAAAGGTTCTTGTGTTTAAATTTGAAATATCGACTAGTTTTGACAGATTTCTAAAGTGTTCAAGTATAAAGCTGAATACGGTTTTATAATCTAACATTAATCCTGAGATCTTGCCAATGGTAACTGTATGTGAATATGCAATAGACAACTTTTCTGTGCTGACAAACAAATACTCTGTCGCTGCTGCTTACTATGCCGATCCCTGCTTTAATCGCTTATTAGCCAAACTTCAAGTACATACAAACATTAGTAAAGTGTCTTTAAGATATTCTACTTAAATTGCTAATAAGCAAGTGATTTTTGGCAATTTGTTGTTTTGGTTGTTAAGCAAATGTTAACTATTTAAAAACTTAAAGTTTTAGTTTAGTTTAAAACTTTAATAAGTTAAATGAATATCGAAACAAAAGCCAAATAAGTTTGCTTTTAAATATTATGAGGCAAACTTTTTGCTGATATTTCGAGATGACTTTGAAACTTGACTATCAACTGGCAAGTGGAAAGTGGCAGCTGCACATGGAAATGCATGCTGCATAGTAATTCATGCATTTCTATGTCTGCAGCGCCTTCGAGTCAAGGACAAAAGTTTTACATAGTAGCTTGGAATGCTAATTAGTCAAACAGTTGGCAGTTTATAGTTGGTAACTCACCCGTTGCCTGCAGTTTCCAAATGAAGTCCAAGCGATATGTTGCTTCTGTCTGATGGCTGTGGAAAATCAAAGCCAACATAAATGCGAAAAGGAAGATTGAATCAATTATATAGCGCAGTAGGGCTTCCTCATTACTAATGCAGCGGCAAGGACAGCCAGGACGAGGACGAGGACGAGCACGTTGAGTACGCCAATGAAGCCAACAACGACAACGACGACGTCGACGACGACAATGACAAAGTTATTCCAGTCCATTAACAAGTAATGCAGGCACACAAGGACCAAGGACCAAGGACCAGGCGACAATGCGACACGACATGCCACAAAGTGTCGAGACACCAGCAGCAGCAGCAGCAGCAACATTGCAAGTAGGAAGAGAAAAACAAATTTTGTTCGTGATGTTGTAGTGATTGTTGTAGTTGCAGTTGCAGTTGTGTTGGTGTTGCAATGCGAGTCGGCGCCAAATGAAGCCAGCTGAGAAGCTGCCACAGTTGCCAAGTGCTAAATACAATTTTAATGCAGTTTGTGGCTGCAGTAAATGCATTTGCAGCAAGTGGCAATCGCCGGATGCGGGGCAGCCACTCGGCATGCGACAAATTGCATTACAGCATAATTCGTTTTCATTTTTTGCCTCACAGCGCACACGATGGCAATGCAAGTTTGAAGCAGTGTAACTGCTAGTCGGTGCAACTGCTACTTACGCCAGTTCATAA
The DNA here is from genome assembly GCA_035041775.1 of Chymomyza caudatula. Classification (NCBI taxonomy): domain Eukaryota; kingdom Metazoa; phylum Arthropoda; class Insecta; order Diptera; family Drosophilidae; genus Chymomyza; species Chymomyza caudatula. The sequence goes on from JAWNKW010000073.1 coordinate 231,413, forward strand.
CTCATTTCCTTGATGCGTGCATACAAATACAGGGAGCAGGCCATGTAGCAGCCGGCGGCAAACAGCAGCAGCATTAGCTTCAATACAATGCGCAGCACTTGGTATGTGGCACAAGTCATCATCGAGAGCAGCGTCAGCAGCAGGAAAGTCTATGGGCGAAATACAGTGGGTGCAATTAGTATTATATCCAAAATCCTAGAACAATGCATCTATAGAACAACTGATTTGCATTGTTTGCTGCGTTGATTAATAACTGCCGTCTGATTTGTGGGCTTACCCAAACTCTACATACACATAGTTTGATATTTAGACGAAACCGTTGTAAACGTAAAAAGCCGAGTAATTAATTTTCCCAACCAAATTCTAAACTAACTAACTAAACTAATAGCGTGCAAAAACATTCTTCTCTTTATTAAAATTCCTGTTTTGGGTTTTGGAAAAGTTTTAATTTACATAATTTGCGCGAAATAAACAAAATATGCAAAGTATTTATTTTGGTTTTCAGAGTTTTGTGTAACTTTTATTACTCAAAAGCTGAAGTAAATAGCGTCATTGCGAATTTACGTAACATTCTGAAGCGATATATTTGACGTTTTATACTCAAAAAGGCAAAGCAGCTAAAACCAAGTTGGAGTGCAAGTTTACTAAGGTTAAGAATTTAACTTAATTTTTTATGTCCATGTTGCGGCAGCAGTGCCAAACTTCCTACTGAGCTGATTTGTAAGACATATTCCAGTAACTGTTCTGGCTAAGTGTATGTTTGTCTCGCTAAAACTTGCCCCGAATGCGCTGAGGCAGTGGCTACAGTCCAATGCTTGGCCGCCCTCGATCAGTGCGTGAGAAGCATTGATTGAGCACGGTCAAGGCCGCGTACTAAGTAGAAAACAATAAGAAGTACAGTGACTTCCGATTACCAACGTATCGTTCCTACAACTGCTAAAGTCCAGTCTTGAGACCAAGGGATAATTGGAGCTTTTAAGACAGAGTCGCATTTTAAGCAGGCGATACTTTCAAGAAATTCATGCAATCTATGTCAATACTGAAGGCTTGCAATACGTTGCAGGAACATGGGATCGAGAAAAGCGTGAAACCATAACTAACTGCTTTAAAAAAGTTGGATTATTTCGAAAACCGTTCTAAATAATTCAAAACGTGTCTTTTCGAACTCTCTGCCTGCTCTGTGCATTTGGGCTTTTCGGAGTTGGCTTTTCCTGCGCACAAGGTTGTCGATCTGTGGGTCTTGTTTTAGCTCAATTCAAGTGAGCCTCAAATGAGGTTGGTTCAGCTAAGAGAGATGCTACTGTTTAGCGCACCTACAGCTGCGACGAATGGGATCTTCTTAAAGAGTCTGAAACAGCTCCGAACAAGTGACAATATCCTTGCACAAAGCAAGTTGGACTCCAGAACTCAAAAAAAAGCAAACGGTTGCTTAACCTGGTTAGCTGTAAAACTAAATGCAGTATGAATGCCAATTTACATGAATTCGTATATATAGAGGATAGTAGATTTGAAAACTAGTTTATAGTTCATTTATATGTCCTTATATGCCCAACGCAACTCTGAATCAAACAAGCCTACTTATAAGAGAAACTGTAGCGCCGCTTTTGAATTAATATTCTTATTTGAGACTATGAAACTAAAGTCAGTTTGTTTCAATAGAAAACAATTGTTTTTATTTAAAAATTTTTAAGCTATAATTCAGTTTGTTTCAACAGAAAACAATGTTTTTATTTCAAAATTTTTAAATTACAATTCTCCACACTTGCAACTTTTAACCCACGTTTCGGATTACACATAAATGCACGGCGGCATATTGACATCTTGGCTTCCCATTGTCAGAGCCGTGTTTCTTGTCGGAGCAGCAGCTTCTCTTATGAGCACCCTGGCGTTTTACACTAGAACAGCTGGCCTCACTGGGACCGAAGCGCTTCTTACTGTAATGCCTTTTGCGAGAAGATGCACATTTCATCACGGAACGGACACGCTTCCTCCGAGAAGGGGCGCGTTTCTTAATGGAGCGCCTGTTTTTTCATTTTTCCGGCACAGCTAGGTTTCTTCTGAAGCTGAATCTTCTACATCTAACGAAACTGTGCTTCTACTGAGGAACGTTTGGTTTTTCTTCTTCATTTGTACTGTTAATAATTAATCTAAGAGTCCAGAGTTGTAAGTACCCTAAAGTCGGAGGAAATCATTTTAGATCCAAAAAACATTTTTCCACAGCTTTGCCGTTTACCGGGACGTACAGCATATGTTCGCTGTCACTCATAGTACTCCAATGGCTTGCAGCGTGCTGAGCAATATTAGAGTTCGAAAATCGGTCCCAAATGTGGACGCGATAACCGCTTAGAAAATTACCAGCAGTCTTCATGTCTTCCACCCCGAACATAGGAACCGCTCTGTCATTCGACTTGTCCGACTTTTTTTCGTCCAAAAGTTCTGTTGAAGTTGGGTTGTCGTTGCTCACAAATTTATAAGTTGACATTTTTACAAATACATTTTTATACACGATTGTAAACACGAAAAACTAAAGGCGATCAATATACTGAAACGGTTTTTGTTCTGTTTTCTTTTGCACGGATAATGGTCTATTGTGGTATTTGTTCGATATTCCATAATAACTTTGCCATTTTGCTACCGATTTTGCTCAAACTGGTGTTAAAATGTTCACAAAGAATCAATATACCGAATCCAAATATAACCCATTAACAATTTTTTAAAATTTTTGTTATAATTCATTTGGAATAAAAAAATGGAGCATTTTGGAAAAAAAATATTGAGTTCATTGCCCTGTAACTTGCAATCGAATCAAATTGGATACAAGCCGTCTGAAAGACATTGATATTAAAATACCTTCAATTCGAGATACAATTCACATCGATCGGTAGTAAGGATTTGATGGCTTCGAAATTCTCGAAATGTTGAATTTTTGAAATTGCGATAATTCGAAAACTGTGCTAGAAAATCCAAAATGGTTTCCGGATTCGAAATCAGTGACACAAACTTTACCAGAAAAAGTATGTTTTTGGCATAAGCTTTTTTTTTGTTGCATAGTGTAATATGACACAAAAGAAGCACTCCGCGTAGTTACCCGACAAATTCACTAGTCCAAATCCCATATTTCTAAAAAACTGTCGTAAATCAGCTTAAGAGTTTGTTATACGCCTAATTGGACTTTGATAGATATGGTATATGAATTTCTTTTCGCAATTCATTAAGCACAAAACCATTATAAATTGGTAAAAAGTTCATCATGAGAACGGGACAAACAACCAGACTTTTGAAGCCATACAGGTTAATATCTGGCTTTCGGCTCAAACAGTCAAGCTGTCTGTCGCATATATAGACATTATCTATTGTACATGACAGTGGCCTAGACAAGGGTTTATTAATAGTTCGTTTCAATTGGTACAATGGTAAGAGGAGCGATGTGGCAAGGAGAGTGCACTCGCTTTCCTTCAACTCTGCACTTACCGGCACGCTACCAACTATCGCTTGACTGTGCCCAAAAGGACTAGTCCTGAACTATATATTAAGGAGTAATTCACAACTTGCGAATTGCAGGGAATGCCGCAGATTTGAAACAATTAGTCAACGAACTAATGCTGGATTTCATTGCTAAAAACATTGAAAAGAGCTTTTAGCGTATCCATCCATGATGTTTATATTCGCAAGATGAAACTATTGAAAATCACAAGTTTTGAGGTCTCGAAACTATTGTCGTGGGAAGGTGGCGAAAAATCTATAGAGGTTGTTATTTGCGCTGCAGATGCAGTGTTGTGCCGTCCTGAAGGTTATAAATCTACTGTGAAAGAAACCGTTTAAATTGGACAATGCGATGCAATAGGCTGGCAGTCATTCTATCCTAACATAAGCTACCTTAAATTTTATTATTAAAGATTTCCCTAATGGGAAAATGCTAAAATAATGATACACATACACCCAAACTTTAGTCTCAAACTACTTACATTATAAGCTAAATAGAAATCACAGGAGGCCGCATCGATAGTTTCGCTTGTCATCATGGTCAGATTTGTCGCAGTTCCGTTGGACAGCTGAAGCAACAACTCCATTTGATCGTAACTACTCTGCAGTGCTGTCAGCTGACGTGTCGATTCCTGAAACTATAAAACAGAGACAAAGTTAACAAGAATTGTGAGTACTTCTGCTAATTAGTAGCCGGTATGAGTGATAGCTGTCATTTTTACGAGCTGTTGGCGGACTTAACGATGCCGAAAGTCGCAGGATGAGCAAAGAAATTGATGATGCTTGGCGAGCCAAATGAATAGCCATGAAATGGTCTGCGCCAAAAATGCTTAAAGTGTCATTAAGGTGGTCCATTGGTGTTGCTCTTGGGCGCAAGTTTTGCATGGGCTGGACGGACAAGTTGACAACTAAATGTAAAAGCTATAAGAAAGCCGCAGCCGCAGCGAGTGCTATGAACTCGGGCCTACAACAAACTGCCAAGAATAAGACAGGTAACAAGTTGCCCATAAATGGCTTGTTTTTCATATATGAGTCGGAAGAGAACATGAGCGCTGCCTTTGTTGTTGTCGAACTTTAATGGAAAAACTTTTGTTTTGACGCGCCACAGCAACAACAGGTAAGAGTGAAAGTAAACGCACAAGCGCGCACCTTATTTTATTTTTAGGTAATTTGTGTTTGCTTTGGCTGCAAAAAACGTGAATTTTATATTTATTTTCATTTTGGAAAACTCTTGCCCCACTCCTTAAGCCCAAATAGACCAAAGGCAAAAGAAAAAGTTTGCCGCATTACTCAAATGCGCAACAAATTACGAGCAAAGCATGCTCGGGCCGAAGATTTTCGTCGTATTTTATAATATTGCGCATACGCCGCGTTGTATGCTAATTTTGTCGTAAGAAACTTTCTGCTGCAATTGTATGACAAATATTTTCATATTTGACATTTTTTTAAAGCTAAATGTGTGTGGATTTTGTTTTTATTATATAACGGTATATTGTGCTTATATTTGAGACAAAAGTGAAAAATCACATCAAAGGCCATTGAATTTTATAAGCGCTTTAGCTTTAAAAAATGGCCACATTTAAAGCCATTTAGACGCAAATGTGTGTGTGTGGGTGTGTGTGTGTGTGTGTGAAGGTGCAACTTGAAACCATTCCATTTACTTACCATGGCCAGCAACGTGGTAAGCGCAATCAGCGCCACAGTGGCAAAGGCAAAAAACTGTGAAAGCCTTCGATTGCTATGAATGCGTAATGAAAACCTTTTGATGCCAATCGGCAGCTAAATGTCATATGTAAATAAATGCAATCAGATAAACAAAGAAAGGAGAGAGAGAGAGAGAGAGAATGAGAGAAAGAGAGCGCATTAAAAAAAAGAAACAAAATGGCGAATATGCCATTGCGGGTTGAAAGTACCTTCATGTTCATTTCATGGCATGCCACCAAAAATACCAACATCAGCAGCAGCAGCAAAGCGCAAATGGACAGCGTCAACGTCAAAGCCGAGCTAAAAAGTGCAAAGAGCAACCAGAGAGAGAGAGACAGAGAGAGTGTGGAAGAGAGAGAGGTATAACAGCTTTAATAAAAATAGAAATTCACAAAATATTTCGTTATGCAACACTGTGTTTTTGTGTGTGTGTGTGTGTGTGGGTGTGTGTGAGTGTGAGTGTGAGTGTGGACAGCCCTTGGCAGCTCACAAAGCAAAGTGTAGCAAATACAAATTCATTAGCTGAACTTTGGAATATGTACCTTTGGAACACAGTCACGCGCATGATGCTAGTGCCCAAAAGCACAAATAGACTGCAGTAGAAATATACGGGCAGCATGCGATCCGGCTCACTGGCATACTAAGAGATACACTCAATTTAATATGTCATTGTTTTTGTTCATTATCATTCTGTGACTGCTACCTTCTTTTCCAACGCATTATCCTTAAAGCAGAGCAGCAGCGATTGACAATGCTCGGCACGCAGATGATCAATACTGCGAGCATCAATAGCACGCATCAGATACTCATTGACCTCATCCTCGGGATCTTTGGTGCTTTCGGCGCTGTCACCAAAGCCAAATCTGTATATACGGAAAACGCAAAATGTTAGTAGAAAAGTAATTTGTTTATTTCTACTGTAAATAGCTTTCGCTTCAATGTCAACACATTTGCCATTGAGCCATTTGCAGTAGTAGCATATGACATATGATCATACTTGGAGGTATGTTTCTGCGCTGTTCCGTGACCCATCATGCGCAGCTCCTTGGATATGTTGCCATTCACCTGCAAGCGATTACGCGACTTTTTGTGCTGCAAATAGATTTGATTAAATGAGGTTAGGTTGCCACGGCAAGCTATCAAGGAACAAACAAGGAATGGGAAAAGACATTCACAATGGACAGCAAACACATATGCAAAAACACCAAACTATCTTGCTCAACGCGGGATTCAAATATAGTCCCGTTTAGCTAGATATGTAAATATAAATGACAGAAAAGACGAAAAGGAACGCTAAGAGGAAGGCGAAAAGAATGATGAAGAGTCAGGGGAAGACGCAGAGAAAGACGATGATAATGATGATTGTGTAGAGAAAAGCCAGGGGAAGGTAGCGAGTGAGATGAAGGGTAATAACGCGAAGTGCAAAGGGACGTGGAAGGCGAAGAGTAGCATAACTAAGATGCAGAAGACGATGTTTAAGCGGCAGTCGAAGAGGAAGACGATGATGATAATGATGGTGTAGTGAATGGTGAAGAGAAAGGTGAAGAGTAATAACGCAAAGTGCAAAGGGACGAGGAAGGCGAAGAGTAGCATAACTAAGATGGAGAAGACGGTGATGAAGGGGAAGGCGAAGAGGAAGACGATGATGATGATGATGGTGTAGAGAAAGGTAAGAGAAAGGTGAAGAGTGTGAAGGCGGGCAATAACGCGAAGTGCAAAGGGACAAGTAGTAGCATTACTAGGATGGACAAGACGAAGGTGAAGGGGAAGAGGAGGGTGAAAAGGAAGGTAAAGAGAAAGACGATGATGATGATGTAGAGAGAGACGAAGAGAAAGGTGAAGAGTGATTAGATTTAGTTGTGGGTTTGATGGCTTATTAAAGTAGGTTGACCCATCCCTAGCGCTGAGGCAGCATTGCCAATTGTGAAAAGTGACGTCACAATTACAAAGTCAAAAAGTGCAACTGACTATAGGTGTTCGTTTTTTATTGCTCTAGTGATTTGGGATGTCACAAACGCGTAGGTGGCGGAGTGTGGGCGTTTTCAAAAACTTAAAAATCTGGGTGACGCCATTTATGGACAATCCCTAGGAAAAAGCATATTTTTTTAAGCAAAAGACGTCTAATTTGCGCCTTTAAGTTAGAGTTTCAGTTCATTTAGTATACTATACACTATTGCTACTCACCGGTCTATAAATATCACCCGGCACAATGAGATACGTTTCGATTTGATGATCCTTCAGATATGAGTTGCGCTCCGCACCCTTGCCTGCCTCCACTTCGTAGTCGCCATCCAGACACTTAAGTGTCTCCTTTGTAATATGCACTCGCCTGTAAATGAAGCTTATGAGTACTTAAGTGTCATTTGTCATCTGTGGCATGCATGACGTATGCGTCATTTTGCATGAATTTGATTGACAAGTAAGCGCTAAGAGAGGCTGCCTTGTTATGCTGCAAACACTTAATTTTTTTCTATTTTTTCCATTTTTTGTACAAACACAAGTACATATATGTGCAAACATTTACTGCACATCTGCATATGTTGTTGCGGTTGACCTCAGTTTACATTACATTACAGTGTCATCTCGTTTATCCACTGAAGCTCCCACTTGTTAAGGAGTTTTTAATGTTTTTATTTTTGCATGAGGCACGTTGCAGCTGCAGCTGGCTCACTGGCTTTATTAAATTGCAATTTTGTAGCTCCACACGCACAGCCAATGACACACACACACCTACACACACACACACACACACACACACTCACACACACACACACTCACACACACAACACCACGTGCCGCGTGTGAAATTGTGCAAAATGGCTGCATTGTTTGTGTGTGGCAAACACATCGAGTGTGAATGTGTGTGCCACAGTTTGATGTCATGCTGCTGATTCTATTGATAATAACAAGAGGACGCTCGTTATAGATACCCAGCTGCGACTCATTCTCCGTGACTCGGTTTTTCCGCAGTTAGCCAAGTTTTTACATGCCAAAGTTGTTGTGGTTCCTGCTGCACTAAATTGCAGCTTATCAGGCAACTTAAAGCACCCACAACTAGAACCACCCAGTTTAGCTATTTACTTTTAATTTCGCTTTAGACTGGCTAGCAAACGAGCGCGCTGGCAGCTTGCAACTAAAGACCAAACTGACCCAAATAGAGTCAGTTACTTAAACTTGAGTTAAAGCCAGAGCAATTTGGTGAAATTAAAACAAAAAACAACGCCATAGAAAGCATATCAACACTGTTGGCAAACACACTAGGAAACACCCTGCAATGCTCTTCTCATTTCTAATGCAGTTTTCAGAAGAAATGGCACATTTTTAACAAAACAAGAAAAGATAGGATAAGATTATTTATGAGGCTCACATGAGGCCATGAGAAGAATTTCGTATCAAAAATCAGCCTTAGCGACGATATTTTTGCATGGGGCGAGTTTCAATGGCAATGAACCTACAAAATGTAATTGTTTCCTATGGATTTTTTGACGGTGCTGTCATTGGTCCGTGGTCTTTGGTGAGGCCATCAGGAATACAGAACAATGATAACCGATTTCTTCTACTCCAAATGTAACAATATGGAGGCAGACGTCATGTGCTACGACCCACATAACACACGGCGTTAGACACATTTTGAGGATATGCTTATCTCTCACTGAGGCAACGTGGATTGGACACCAAGATCGGGTGATTTAACACCGCTAGACTTTTTCTTGTGGGGTTTGCTAAAGTCGCAGCTCTGTGCTAACAAGCTGAAGCCCACATAACTTAGGCCATCGCTCAAGTTCAGGCGGATCTATGTGGGAGTCTTTCAAAATTGAACTGGATCACTTGGATATGCTGTACTCTATTAAGTTTTGCCCAAAAACTTTCTCTGCTTAGAACTGCAAATTTGAAGAAGAGAATAATCTTTGCAAATATTTATAAGCTTGGCCAACATCCTCTGAAGGGATCAAACCAAGATGAATTTGTTTAGATACGCTGCAGGAATGGCCGATGATAATATCCCGCGAAAGCGATCCAAACGATCCAACGCATAATTTAACCTCTGACGGTAAATTTCAAAATCTATTTGTAAAATAAAACGCAAGTTTGGTACAATATTCCTGTAGTAACTTGTAAGTCTAACTATGACAGTACAAAACGGCGCCAAAACTATAGTAACTACAATGTTAATAAGTCTAAATTTGTTATGTTTTATGTATTAACTAAATCTTTCGTTTCCTTTTATAGTTTGTAAATCCTTTTAATCCTTGCGGCTAAGTTGTTCTATCCCTACCTTAACCAAGTTGACGCACAACCTCCATGTGGTGTCTCCAGGTTAGGTGCTCTAAGAACCACCCGGTGTTAGGGCAGTGAGCCAATATTTGTGGCAAAGTCTTCCTAGGCGTTTAACAGGGTGCGTACCCAAGCGAAGGGGGTTCCCTCTAGCCTTCTACCCTTGAAAGATGCTAAGAGGCGTGTTCTATATTAGGTCTTAACCTTTGATTGTTTTAACCAGTCAAGAAGAAGAAGCGGTTCTCACGAACCTGCAAAATGATTACATTTCATATTATTGGCTAACAGTTTAAAAGTGCTACTTTGTATCTTTTGAAGTTTTCATTCGAGATCTATGCGTTCATGTGCAGAGACATACTTCGAGTTCTACAGATAATAATTTATCCCTACTAGAGGTATCCCAGCTCCACTGGCATTCAAGAAGTACTCATCCGAGTGCGACCTAATATATTCGATTACATCTGTTGGGTTCCGATGCCACATAGATGCTTGTTCGTTTTCAGAAACCTAGTGCACCCCATTTATTCAAGACAGAAGAGTATAATAAATTGCTTAAGTGTTGAAAATTCAGCCAAGGCGGTAACCTAAATCAACAAAATGGCGTAATAATGGCTGCAGGTCAGGCCGGTAAAATGGGGGGGCGTCACAATGCAATACAACGCAACCACAACAATGCGTGTAACAAGTTAAGAACTTGTTCTGCATATGGCTGATGTTGTTGTTGGTGTTGTAGTTCTTGTTGTTGCCACTGTTGTGCTTGTCGTTGTTGTGGCCTTAATCGATTGAACGAAGTTACCAATAACTTGGCTAGTATAGTGCAAGTATTTAGCATATATGAAAACAATAACGGCGACGACGAGAGCATGAAAGACCAGCAGAAATTGTAACTGCTATTATAACAACGGCAACAACTACAAAAGCCAGCTCTTATGGCACACTTTACACTTTCGAGCACAAAATGAAGGACAACAAGCGCCCTAAGTGCGCGACACTTGTGCGAATTTGTTATGTGCAAAGTGTATTTGAGTTTGTATTGAAGTGTTTAAAATTGCATTTAAAGTGCAACAGCCATTGGCAAAATTTAACTTTAACTTTAAATTGCGAATTTGTCTGCAATATTTCAACTGTCACACACAGAGAGATACAAATGCAGCTGTCAAAACGGAAATGAGCAAAACTTGTCAACGGGTTTTGCGGCTTCCCAGCAGCGCACAAAATGGGCGCCAAAACCAAACCAAACCAAACCAAACACCAAAAACACCAGGCTAAACGGAAGTTTCGCCAAAGAAAAACACTCGAGCAAAAAGTTGGCCAGTGTTGTGCGGCTTGTTGGTTGCTCAACGCCCACAGCCACGCCCACAGCCCAATCTAGTGCCCCGCTGGCGATAAGCGTTGAATTAAACACAATACATGGCTGCTTTTCATTGCATACTTGTCGGCGCATATCAAAAGAGGTCAATGCTGTCTCTGCTGGCATGTCTGTGTTTGTAGGTGAGTGTAACGTAAGTGTGTGGGTGTTCGAGCATAATTTCCAGCTGGCCCTTTGTAGCAGTTGTTAAGCTACGCTCTGACGCTGAGATTTGGCTTATGTTATGTAACCAAAAAACATTTTTCAACCTAAATAAATAATCTCCTAAGCCATACATCATAAAAGCTGAAAGCAACAAATTGCAAATCTGTGACATGTAATCGAGATTAGAAAACGACATTTTTAAAAGTTAAAAGCAATGCAAAATTAAGGAGGCTTGAAAGTCTTTCAATGCGGCTTTTTCGTTATATGTAGGCTAATTGGAATGTCAAATCATATTTAGAAAAGAATGTGTTTTCCGCTGATAACACTAGGTAATAGAGAAAAGAAAGCCTTTGGTTAAAACATATCCTTTCCGAAGCCGGCAAGGCGTATATTACTTAGAAATCGAAATTCTTATAGAGAATACTTGTAACTTTAATTGGAGGTAAAAAAAAGTATCAATTCAATGTGCTTCAGACAGCGAACTTTTTGAAATAGCTTTAATTCGAAAACCATGCCAATAAAATGATTATCCAGGGGGCACCACGTGGAGATTGTGCGTCCACTTGGTTAAGGTAGAGACAGGTATCACCCAGGCCATTCCGTTGTGAATGGCGATCAGAAGCTTTCATCCTATTCCACCAGAGCCCAGGCCCACAGGCCGATGTAATCAGAATAATGAAATTATTAAAACTTTTATAGTATTTTTAAGACTAACAGAGTTTATTTGACTCACGAACCGGTTTTAAGTATCTGCAGTAACAGTTGGTGAGCGGGTTAGAGAATACCACCTCAGCAGGTCAAAGCTTGTCGTATGAGGTGACTTACAATGATACTGGGTTCTTTCGAGGACCGTAACCCGATATCGGATTGTTATGGCCAGCTAAGAAAAAGAAGAAGAATACCGAAAAATTTGGATTTATGAATTAGAATAGGCTTTGAACTTCTAATTCCAACATTTACAATGCGCCAAATCCTGAAAAAAAACTTACGAATACCGAGTCGACATCAAATAAGCTCTGGCAGTGTTTGAGAGGAATGTACTCCGCAAGATCTTATGCGCCTTACTATGAGCTCTACGAAGACATTGACATGGTTCATCGGTCGGGAGAAAGGTATCCTAGGCGGTGGAGAAAGTTTACGCCAGGGAAAATCGCTTGAGGAAAGCAGGCCATAACCCGTTAATGGGTTGATACGTGCAATCAATAAAAAGGCTTGTATAAAATACATAAGTTTCTGTCCAAAAATGAATGTTTGTAAGAAACATTATTTTACCAATTCTTTGAAATTTTTACAAAAATGCGAGTCACGTAGGAAATAAAAAAGCAACTTATGAGATAAACACATTTTCCAGATTGCGCGTTATCAAAATCTGCCGTGCCCTGCTCCAAATCGAAGTTAGGCTATGAAATGTGCAAAACTTCTTGCTAACCATTTTTATTGTTGTGCGCCAAGTTTGGTTTGTTTCGTACTTATCGTTTCAATAGGCCTTCTCATTAGGCTCCTTGCTACGTCTCAATTTCCATTACATAAGTTTAAGTGTTGAGTTAGCTCACATAATTGAATTTAGTCATGTGAACGCAGCTTAGCTTAAGTAGAGTGCCACATGACTGACCATTGGACATAACAAGGGTTCTTCGATGTTAGGTTTGCTTCAAAAATATTTTGGATAATAAGCGTCAGGAGAAGACTGTCAACAGAAGCAAATAACAAAAGACAAAAGGGACAACAAGCCGTATATGCGGCGATTATGTGGCTTGGCTGACATAAAGGAAATGCCCAAAAAGGTTCAGTTTCGAGGCGATTTCTATTGCTGTCCAACTGGCGTCAAAGTGTGTTAGTGACTCGTCCTTGTCACAAAGTAATTAATATACACTCAAAGTAATCGAGCATTGCGATTAGCTGTCAAACACTCACAAAAAGAACGTTATAGAAGCGGGCAAACTTACCCCGGTATGCCGCCGCTCTCCATGTGATTCGCCAACGTTACATCATTGGACCACACATCGAATTGCCATTTGACCAGGCCAAGAACGCCGCAGTGCACTCGACCCGTGTGTATTCCCACGCGCATATTGACATTTACGGCCATTACCTCACGCACCAAACTGCAACAAAAAAAAAAGGGCAACACACAAGGTTGCAACTTTAGTCTTGTAGCTGACAACAAAGCTGCAGTCAAAATCCAGAGAGGCTTAGAAGCAATGCCAGAGTTACCGCAACAAAGCTGACACAGCTTCAACTAGCAGCACTTTTATTGATTGTAACTGCTACTCTAACTGTTTGTTGTTATTGTTGTTAGTATACTCACGCAATGGCGTCTATCATGTCGAGTCCCATTTCAACAGCACAATGTGCATGATCCGGCCTTGGCTCTGGCAAACCGGAAACGCAATAGTAACAATCGCCGAGCAGCTTAATGCGCAGACAATGGTGCTCGGCGGCCAATCGATCAAAGCTGCAACACAGTCAAGCAGAATTAAAAAGTTGTATACCGACAAAAGCCGAAAAACAACAACAAATTTCAGCTAAAATTGGCTAAATGAAAAGAGCTTTTCAATTAATGGCCAAATAGGACAACCAAAAGGGTTATTTGTCATCAACTAATGAGCCTTTGCAGCCTTACGGTGGGCAAAACACTATATACACATATCTTCAAATCATATTCATATTCTCATATCCGCATATCTTCATAGCTTCATATCCTCATATATTCATAGCTTCATATTTTCATATCTTCATATTTTCATATCTTCATATCTTCATATCTTCATATCTTCATATCTTCATATCTTCATATCTTCATATCTTCATATCTTCATATCTTCATATCTTCATATCTTCATATCTTCATATCTTCATATCTTCATATCTGCATATCTTCATATCTTCATATCTTCATATCTTCATATCTTCATATCTTCATATCTTCATATCTTCATATCTTCATATCTTCATATCTTCATATCTTCATATCTTCAAATCTTCATAACTTCATATCTTCATATTCTCATAACTTCATATCCTCATAACTTCATATCTTCACATCTAATCTCCTGTTGACGCTCACCTTTCTCTTTCTCCTTGTTATCATCTTCTCTCTGGGTCTTCATGTTTAGTTTCCTATTCCACTTCCTCTTTCTTTTCTGCTTCACCGTCCCCTTCCCACTCATTCAGATTAAGTTTAAGGGGTAAAAGAGACTAAAATCACGAAAATAGCTAACACCTGACTTAACACTTAACAAATACTAAAAGTTCTTGACTTGCTAGTCGTCCATTTAACTCATTTGGCTAAAGAAAATGCAACTCGCTCCAGTGTGCAGCTTTTCCAGCTTGCTGACTTACCGTGCAAATAACTCGTTCAGCAGGCGCACCAGTTCCTCGGCCGTGCATTGATCCGAGAGGCTTGTGAAACCGCAAATGTCCGCAAAAAGTATGCTACACACAAAAAAAGAAGGCAACAAAAACAGTAAGTACCATTTGTGGTTGTGGGCATAGAAGGGTTCGTTTTTTTCCGATAATATAGTTAAAAGTGTGTATATGTGTGTGTGTTTACGGAGGGGCATAGCTGTAGCCTGCCCACACAGCAGGACGAAGGAATTTTTTAATATATGCCACTAACGCTGCGAAGTTGCCACAGCAGCCACATCAAAAAGCCGCAAACATTTTTATTTTGGCATAGTTTCATGTTAAAGTTTAAAGATTTGAGCCAAATGTCGCCAGTTATAAGGCACAAAGTGCTTGCCAAATCAACAGCCAGTCTAACGGGTTGTCCTAAGCCCAACTTGCGACTGCGGCAGTACGTAACTGAGCAACTGAGCAGCAGCTTAGCCGGCTCAGTGGAAAATTTAAGAGAAGAAAAGAATGAGAAGAGAAAAGAAGAGAAACAGACTTGGCGAAGAGCGACAAGAAGAGAAGGTGAACAGGTGGCGCACAAAAGTATGCTATAAAATGCTTCGTTGCGTTGTATAAATTGTTGTATTTGTGCGTCTGTGTGGGTGTGTATCTGTGTGTGTGTGTGTGTGTGTGTGTGTGTGTGTGTGTGTGTGTGTGTGTGTGTGACAGTTGCTAAAAGTCAACTTTTTACATTCCATAGAAATTCAATGAATGATCGGGTTACAGAGGAACACACTCACCCACACACACACACACACACACACAAAGTCATGTAGCGATTTATGGACTCGACATGCAAATAAATTCACGCGCAGACTGTCAAAGAGATACACATACACACACACACACACACGCACACACATAGCATGTTGGTAACTAATTCACATGTATGCACTTACCTGACATTTTCGTGTCGTTGTATATAAATCTTATGGAACTGCGTGTCACGTGGCTGTCCTGCTATATCGTCCTTCATCTCCATTGCAACATGACGCGGCAGCACCGATAATAGCAGGCGTTCCTGCAACAACACAAAACAATATAAGCTTACAACAACAACAACAACAGCAACATGAGCATACACAGACAACGCTACAAGCCCTAATAAGTAAACATGGCCAAGTGCCATAAGGCCATATTTGCTTAACTTGGAAGTGTCTTAAATTATGCTCACCCTAAAAGCGTAGGCGCGTATTTGTAAGTCGCACCATCGACGCATGTGTGCATACATTAGCGTCACGGCGACTATGTCTGTGTGTGTCTGTGTGTGTTTGTTTGCATTTTGTTGTGTCATCAAAAAGTTGACAGCAACAAGTTCCAGGCAGTCTGGGATCGGTTCCGCCCGTCTTGGTGGCTTTCATCGTAAGCTGTTAACAATCAAAGCCATGTCACAGTCGCAGTCAGAGTCGCAGTCGCGGCCGCATATTGACTATGTTATATGTATGTCTCTTCCATGCTCAGTGTGTGCTTACGTGTGTGTAAAATTCATTTTCGTATCTCACAGTCAAATATTGTTTGAATTGCCGTTGGTGGTTTTCCATTTTCATTTTCTTTTGATGCCCTTGCTGAGTGTCTATTCACTTTGGAGTTGTATTTATGACGTAGAGCTGTCAACAAAATGCTGTTGCATATGTGGAGCGATCTAGTTGAAGCTATCAGTTGTTCTGTGCAGAGTTCCCAAATAACAGTTAACCTTTTGCAGCGTGTCCTGCATATGGGTGGTTGCAGGAACCAGAATAAACTCCAAGCTGGTTCGGGTAACCCGAATGAATTTCTACCTTCTGAGAGAACATAATACACCATCAGTTAAATGGGTCACTGGTCACACCAACATCCCCGGGTATGAACTTGCAGATAAGCTGGCAAGAGACGTTGCTGCGAGCCCATTAATAGGGCTAGAGCTATTCTGTGGCATTGGAAGACACACAGTCAAGCAACTTCTGAGAGGAGAGGAAAAACTAAGACGAACTGAAAACACCTTAGGCCTCGGACAGGCCAATCAGTTCCTCGGCTCTAAAAATATTCAAGAAACTATCGCAGTCAGGAAAGAACTCTTTTAGAATTCTGACGGGTAGACTGAAGGGACACCTGAACAAGCTGAGCATCACTAACTCCAGCACCTGCAGGTTCTGCGAACTTGAGGAAGAATCCTCCCAGCACATCCTGGCGGAGTGTGATGCCCTGGCGAGAAGAAGGTTGTCGCTTCTCAGTGGATACAGGATTTCGCTGACTGACACGGCCCGATTTGAACCATCCTATATAATTAAGTTTAAAGCAGAAATAGGACTGACAGGGGACCTATAAGCTCCCCTGGGGGCACAATATATCTAAAAGGTCCAGCGGCTTTATTCCTCAACAACATAATAATTATTAACATTTCTCTGAATTATTTCGGTGGCACATTAAAACTTGAGTCGTAACTTTTTTTGCCTTGGAACAACTTTTCGAGAGTATAAAAGCTTCGTTACCTCAAGCTAAGAAGTTTGTGCCTCTCGTTTTATTTATTTGAAATATTTTTTGTTGTTTTCTTTGGCGCTCTTCTGTTTTGCTCTTACACACAACAGAAATTTCACTTTGATGCGCATTTTAAAGTCCTGATTGAATTTTGATGGCGTCGCCTTTTTGTCAACTGTTAATTTTTTTTGCTTTTACCGCTGCCCGAGATTGAGCTGTTTGCAGGAGTTTGTATTGCGAGTATTCCAATATATATATACATATATTTGCATGTACTTATTTACCTTAGTCTTGTGTAAATTTCATAAAGCTGACATACTTGGCAGCTCCTTGGGGGAGCTTACTCCGAACTTACCTGCTGTTGATTCTCGCGTTGCGTACGGAGACGTGCCTCGATGCACTGACGCGTCTCTATGAAGGCCTTGCGTTGGGCCTTTTCCTTGGGCCAGTGCGTATAAACGCCTGTTAAATTGGCCAGAAACATGGCCACGCACGTGCACAGCAGCTGTGTGAATCGCCAAATGGTTATGAATTTAATCACATTAAAGTAAATGTAATAAAAAGTCAAAATAAATCACTTATGCCCACACACACACACACTTTTACGAGCAGCATGCAGAATTTTTCACTCAATTTTGCGGCAATTTCACTTAATTTTATTCATTTCGCTACGAAGAGTAGCGCTGCAATGGCCGCTGGCCGCCATTTTGTATTTACTTAACCCGTTGTGCGCACAATTGTCACTCAATTAAAGCTGCACAGCTGACAGACAGACGGCAGCAGGTGGGCGTTAGGCCTTAATGAACACGCCCCTGGCACATAAATTGGCAAGCGTTTTACGGATTGCCAGTTTGCTTGAAAACCTGTTGATAGATCACGTTCCAGGCACACTTGCACACACACACACACACACATCCACACATTGAATATTTATACAGAACTTACCTCCTGCCAGTGCCATGTTGTCGAGGATATGCTGTGAGGACCGGAAATGGCTGCATTACGCAGACACGTGTACAGATGCGTGGCACTGAGCAACATGCCACCGATAAGCGACTCACGCAAACGTAGCGGCAACATGGTGTATGTCATGTAGACGAGCACAATGCAACAGGCGCTGCCGTTAAAGGATTTGCTGTCAACAAGAACAACAACACAATGCCATATGAGAGACAGCTACAACACCAAGACCAACAGCAACAAAAAGCTGACAGCTACACGCGCTAAGTAGATATCGTCTGGTTGAAGCAGGAGCAGCGCCTGCACCTGGCAAAAGGTACTGCTCATTTGGTGCCAGTGTTTAAGTGTAAATAAAACGCCGTTTTGTTTGCTCGGCGTGAACTTTTTCAAGATCTATTTTTAGGCGCAATTAGTATTGTATTTATAGCATATTCTAATTAGAGCGCCAGCAGCTGTTGTTCTTTTGTTGTCGAGCTTTTGATTCATTTTAAAACCGAGCAGCAGCAGCTGCTAACAGTACAACAGACCAGCCCACCCGGCGTATACTCACTTACCTGGGCTGCATGGCATAACTGACGGCAATTTCCACGGCCAGAAATGTACCCAATATGACATAGGAGACCAAAACAAGAAAAATTTCATTCATCGCCGGCTTCGAGAGTATGCACAAAAGAACTGCGAATAGAGAAAATTGCACAAAAACTAAAATACAACGACATGTACACGGAGAAATGACAAGGAACAAATTGCAGCGCTCTGCCAAGTTATGTTTTCCTCGTCGCATAGCGCAAACAATTAAAAGGAACCAGCGCAAAAAAGGAACTAGAACGGAAAGAGTTATGACGGGGCTAACTTTTGGGGACGCGAAGCTTAAGTTCACTTAAGAAACCAAGCAACGGTTTCATAAAAAGTGAGCTGTAACAGTGGTTTTATTCTTCGTTCATAGGAAAACCTATATTTTTTTATTGCTTTTTCGATAAAAGCAAAGCTTAATTAAGTTTTGTTGCCCAAAATAAAAGAAAACCTTAGTTTTCTGAGCAGCAAGCGAAGAGTTTTATAGTTCCTGATGCTTCATTTAAATAGATCTGGCTGTAGATGGCCGCGAGTAGGCAACGTAAGAGACACGAGAGGCTCGTAAATCGCACTTATTTAGGCTCAAAAGCACGATAAAACGTAAAAGTACGAATATTTAGCTTCAAATCGTAGCCCACTTATGAATTTCATAGCAACTAACTATATCCCTAAGGTAGGTAAAGTGTTAAATGCCACTTAGATTTGTGGTAAGTGTGATTGCTCATCAGAGAGAGTTGAAACCATCCCTAGCACTTGGGCAGGTTAAATGCCCCTTAGTATATGGTCCAGGACTAGTTCCTAGAGGGTTGAGCGTTTGATACTTGGTTTCTGAAATAGAGCACTCTTTTTGGCGACAGTCGAAATGGCAGCCGCCAATGCACGAAAAAGGAATCATTTCTCAACTAACGTAATGGCAAAGGGCGAAATTGAACCTTGGGAAGGCTATTGCGATTGCAAAATGCGTGTGTATAGAAAGTGCGATAGTTGTTTCATAAAAGTGACTGACGAAGCGTGAGTTCCGGAAAAGTTCGTGGTACTGAAGGGTAATTATTTCGACGTAATCCAAATACCTGTGTATTTTTCCCATTGTTCTCAGCAAATCGGAATATTGATTTAGGCAAAGCATTATTCGAAAGTTCAATGGGTTAGGTAGAGATTTTCTGCACAGAGAAAAAAACGACATTCTCAAAATGAGTTGCCGCGTACTAAATATGCGAACAAGCATTTTTGAGTACACATGGAATACTTGGAAAACTTAAAGTATCTCAGCTTCAAGAAGCAGAGCTATTGTTATGCAAACTGGAACTGGCACTGGCACACGCACAGTGTTACAAGGAAGAGATACACGATTTAGAACTTCGTGTCTCGGAACGGCTCTTGAGCTTCTCGTAGCTACATACTCGCCAGCCGTGGATGTTTACAGGCTGGGCGTAACACTATCTAGTTTGTTGCTGGGCCACAACCATGATGGAATAAAACCAAGGTGTGCTCACTCGAAGTGGGTGCCTCTTAAAATAGTTGCCAATATGGTCTACGTCTGATAGATGTGGTGGGTGAGTGGACGCCTGTGCGCGCATTGTCCACGCAATTTTTGTTGTTGTTACACATGTTATGTGATGTCGTTATTTAAATGCACGTGTTCATTTTTGTTAGTTTAGTATAAGATAATTATTTATTTAAAAAAAGCTAAGCTTTTGAGCTTTCGCTCACACAAATTTTGGAAACTTAAAAGAGGAGTGAGCACAACTTGGATTTATGGAACCATGGCCACAACCCTAAAAAATTGTCAATGGTCAATGGAAGGAATCACAGGTGAATCATTCAAATTCCTTGCAACTTGATGCACGTCAAGTAATTAGTGTGATGTTTTAAGAGTGAGTGTCCATATATCTTAATGTAATAGAATTTTGTATTAAAAATGAAATAAAATTATACATAATGCAGAAGCACTTTATTTCAACAGCTGCGTTAACCAGTTGTGAATTATAAGCAAGACAAAAATCTTGAATAATTAATGCAGCTGCGTCTTCTTGCTGTTGCGTTAACCAGTTGTGAATTATAAGTAACTTTAAAAATAAATCATCAAAAAATCATAGTGTACTTAATATATAAATATTAACAACAAAAAAAAAACAGGAAATTAATAATAAATAAATAAAGCAATGTCTTGAAGTTAGAAGTTAATGTATAAGAAGATCAGGCCGCTTGTTTCATATACTATAAAAAAAATTAAAAAAATCAATTTTTGGCTTTTGTAAACAGTGTTCTGCCTTTTCATTCGAAATCGATTCACAGTGGGCCAAAACTGCTTGAAAAAAGGAAAGATTTTTCATTTACCTTGAATTTAAGCTATAGTTCCCTACTTCACCATATTGACGAAAACTGAGCTAAAAATATCAAAACATAAATACGAGCGCGAATTACATGCCCATTGCTAATCCCTTCAGCTTCAACATTCTTAGCAGTGTTGCTTTCAAATGAAGATCAATGACTATATGGAGAGATGTCAAATCCATGATGCCCCTTTCTGAGTTCAATTCCACTCATGTTCCCCAGACTGTTACTCCGTATGTGAGCATCGGTCATCATCATTAGGTAAAACCATCGGATAATGGATTTTATTAAACAAAGAGAAATTTCAAATGGCGAGAGATCTCTACTTTTCTGCAAATTTACACAAGTAACCAATTTTAGGTAAAGTCTTAGGCAGATAACTCGTACACAGAGAGAAAAACGAAATCCTCAAAATGAGTTGCCGCGTACTCAATATGCGAACAATCATTTTTGAGTACACATTTTCAGAATATACTTCAATTGAGTAAATTTCATACTTAAATAAAAACCAAGAACATAATGTACTTAAATGAAGTACTAAAAACTCAAAATGAGTTGCATTTTGAAATCTTAAAAAAGAACTGCATAATAAGTTGACAATATGAGCGAGACCTCTCGGATTTACTTTTTTATCTCTTTTTCTCCTTAACCCAACAGAAATATGTGTATCTATTTGGAAGTATATTGTGATGCTCCATTAGTTACTGTATCTAAGTTGGCTGGCGTGGCTCAGTGGTTAAGTGTTAAAACCTAATCGCTCGAGGTCGTGAGTTCGATTCTCCTACTATGACCGCATGCATGTATGTTTGGTTTAATGCTGGTATAGAAATGTTTCTTTCACTAACTTACTCAACATACAAACAAAATTAAAATTTTAAAACAATTAAATTTAAATTTTCAACTGCTACGACTGGGAATCGAACCAAGGACCTCCCCTGTGTCTTGTGCAAGCTGCTCAACCTCTGATCCACGCAAGAGTACAAATAATTCTCAAAAACGTAAAAAAACAAATTGATTTGAATATTTGCAAACTAAACTCATAAATTGTCCTCAAAATTGGAATTTTTACTTAAAATGAGATTTATGTACTTGCAGGGCTTTCCAGGACGGATATGCTCACTTTGAGTACAATGTACTTGATTATTTTTCACTGTGTAAATTGTTGACATAAGTTTCGAGCGCCTAATAAAAACTGCTGCTAAAATCAACATAATCAAGCTCATAACCCAAATGGCAATGGAGGCACAACCGAATTGAATCGAACCTTCTGGAAAATACCGATATGCGAGAAATGTCGAAGACCTGAGCTTGCATATTGAGGGAAGGTAGCTTAGAAATGGT
Source organism: Chymomyza caudatula (assembly GCA_035041775.1). NCBI lineage: Eukaryota > Metazoa > Arthropoda > Insecta > Diptera > Drosophilidae > Chymomyza > Chymomyza caudatula. The sequence continues at coordinate 253,443 of JAWNKW010000073.1, forward strand.
CAACCATCTGAGTTTTTGATAGCGAACTATTGTGGAACAGTACAGAAGCAATTACCAAAAAGTTCGCTTTGGTTCAACCTAAGAGTACAAATTGTACTACGCTATCGAAAACTTAAGATTGTACTATTCATCTTTTAGCTTAAACAAGTTAGCTAGCTCATAGTCGTTAAAACCTGCTGTAAACATTCTATTCCCTCCTGCAATTATAAACAGTTAAAAAATAAAACTTCAAGGCTGTCCCTATGCACTTAAAGTAATAGCAGTAACTTTGTGAAAGAGAAAATGGTGAAAGCTGCGGCTTACTTACACGCATAGACAATGCCACAAATTAGCATGACAATGAGAAAAACGAGCACCGTCTCATCAATTTGTGTAATCATAGATGACAGAATGTAATCCAATGAAGTGTCAAAATTATCAGCGGCTCCATCGAGCGCCGTCTGCGTCACCGTTGCGTCTCCATCGCGATTCAGCTCGTTAGAGCCAGATGTGGCATCAAGCGTCGACACATTGAACACTTCATCACGTGCGTTGCTTTGCCTGGCTGAACGCTGATTTTCATTGTTCTCCTCGGTGCGTGCACCCTGCGTATACGTAATGTGTTTAATGCCATCAGCTGGCGCAACAGCGAGAACATCCTTGTGGACATCTGGGCTGGTCAATGCACGCTTAGCTCGTGATCTGTATCTAAAAGGATGAGCAGTAAGCAGCAAATAAGTCATAAAAATGTGGGTAAACAGTTTATGCGTAGGCAATGTGTGGTTTTAATGTACCTGGTATCACCTTGTAACACTTCGTGATATGAATTCAGAAAACATTAAAACAGGAAGGCGTTTTTTATGGTACAGGCTGAGGATGACGATTACGATGAAGAGGTGGACGATGAGTATGCTCGAAGAGGCAGAGCAGAGGAATGTGATCGAAAGAGAAAAAGATGACGAAAAGGAAGGAAAAGGGTATAGAAAGAGTAGTATGATTTGTACAAAGATGACGATATAAAGTAGAAGATGAGGATAAGGTTGAGGATGAGAATGACAAAGAGTGACACGAAGAGGAAGGCCGAGATGAAGAGGATGAAGAGAGACGATGAAAACGCAGATGAAGATGAAGGGCATCAAGTGATACTACGGCCAAGATGAAGAGTATGAAGATGAAGACAAGGATGAGGGAGACGAAGATGAGGACAATGAAAATTCAGATGAAGATGAACGGCATTAAGATGAAGAAGATGAAAACGAAGACGATACCGAAGGGTAAAGAAATGACGAAGTTGATACCGAAGACGAAGTGGAATTTGACTGAAGAAGAAAAAGAATATACAGAAAATAGGAATACGATGGCAGACTAGAGGGAATTGAACCGGAGGGGAAGAGGTCGAGGAAGCTAAATATGATCCAAGACTCAGGAGAAGGACGAATAAGCACGTCACGATGACGCCAAAAAGGAAGAATATGTGGTGGAGAAAAAGATGAGCGAGACAAACATAGAGAAAGATGAGTATGAGCGTAGGTGGAGCAAATGGTTAATAACCGAAGACAAAGACAAGGAGGACGGAATAATGAAGATGAGGGTAAGTTTTAGGTTTTAGCTAACGAAAAAGGAATAACTAATAATTGATGACAAAGAGGATGACGATGTTTGATGATAAAGAGGAAGACGACGAAGAGGTTAAAGATGAGCAAGACAAAGTTGAAAATTAAGATGAAGACAAAAATGAAGATGATGAAGGGGCAGAAGGTGACGAAGTTGATGATGAAGTAGAAAAAGAGGAATAAGAAGGCAGAGTGCCCCCTAGTATACATGTTATAAAGTGAGGTAGTTTTAATCGATATCTTTCCAATTGGCGATATACAGAAATTACAATTTGTTCGCCAGCATTATCATAATAAGAGGTAAATGTAAATTCAATCATGTAAAAGTAGCCCAAATGCCATCCATTTCCATTGCATGAATATAAGTAAATATATAAGTATAAATCTAAATGTAAATTCCTTTTGGCCAAGTCAATACAACTACCGCATTGTGCTGCCATTTTGGCTTACAATTTTTGTGTGATTGATGTGTCTCTTGTTTGTATTAGTGTGTGTGCCCTGAGACTTGGCGACAATTTTCGTATATATATGTATATGAATTGCAAAGCTTTGTTAAGCCATCTTTGTTGTAGTTGCAGACAATTTGACAAATTGCACAATTTGGCTAACTGACTGACTGACTTACAATTGTTCCAATGTGCGTTAGCAGCACATTTGATCAAAGGCAAAATTGTTGCGGCCATCAACTTTCATCTTCAGAAATCAAAAAGCTATTTTGATTGAAGTGCCAAGCGAGTTGGCAGCGCACAATGGCAATGGCTATGACACCCAATTGACCCTTCTGCATAACTGGCAGCCAACGCGGCGTATACGTAACCCCTTAAATCCTGTGCCCCAACACTGAATTAATCAACACGCTGTGTGTGGCACTTACCTGCTGCGTGGCTTGTAGCGATGCTTGTGCAAACGCCGATAATGTTTGCGCTTTTGTCGACGCTGCGGTGCGTGGTAAATGCGGCTCGTCTGCTGCCCGCTGCTGTACTCTAAAACAATGGCGGCGGCTTTGGGGCGTTCTGCAACTCGTGCCACATTACCGTCAACGTCCTTGTAACCGCCAAAATCGTTTTCATTGTCATTTTCATTGTTGGACAGCGTGTTGCTGCGTTGGCGTTTACGACGCCGCAACTTGCCGCCATTTGTAATTTTCTGACCAATTTGCGTTATCGTCGCGCCGCCGCCATCTTGGCCAACAGCTAAAAAACGCTGTGCGGGCCGATAACTTATTTGCTTAGGAATGCTGTTATTGGCATACTCGGTGGCATTAAAGTCCGTGGCCAAACTTTCCAACAGCGTCGTTGTTGTATTGGCTAGCAACATGCTGCTGCTTTGCTGCTGCTCGGCCAGACTGCGACGCAGCTGCTGTGTGGTAAAGACAATGTGCGTGCAGGACAGCGCCAGTATGAGCGTCAGCAGCAGCGCCAGAATGTGCGTGGTATTACTTTGATTCATGCGCAAAAAATAACGCTGATAGAGCATTTCCACCTGTCGAAAAGTGAAGTAGCAAAGAAAAAGAAAATGATGTAAAGAACTTGAACTTGGGCAGGGAAATGCTGCAACAATTTGGAAACTTTTCCGCAGCCATACGAAAGTTGCTGGGGCATGCCACGGCTTTGCCAATTTGAAAGGATTTGCAGCAAGCGAAACGACGCTAAGCTCGCAAGCGTTTTCAAGTTGCCGCCAGTTGCCGCCATTTTGATTGCTGTCGCTGAGCTGCTAAATTTAAATGCTTTAATATTTGAGTAGCTTACCTGTAAATTCTTAAATTGATGCGTCGAACACATGCGCAATATGATGCGATTTAGACGAAACCAAAAGGATATGTTGGGACTAATAGCGCCTGTTGTGCTGGGATTAGCTTCAATATTGCGCAATTCGCCGCCTTCCGTAACTGTTGTTAGGCGCGTTGGTGGGCGTGGCAAGTGAAACAAAGACATTCAATTTGTAGTAAGTTATACTGCTTAGGCAATTACAAGTGATAGTTATGCATTATAGACACACACACACACACACACACACACACACACATTGTATCTGAATTCCAAAATGGAATTTAATTATGCTCTCACACACACACCCACTTAGCATTTGCTGCATGCAACCATTTCATTATCGCCAGCATATATTTCGTCCTTGAAGGCCATTTAAGCAGCTTTTCCATCGCCAATTACAATGCAAATCGACATTACCAAAGTGCATAAATAATTACTCATTGCAGTTTTTGAAGCCACAGCAATGGATTTGACATTTAGCAGATTAAAACATGCAAATTTTATATGAAACTCATGAAAATTGGAGCAGCAACCTCAGTACAATGGGCCAAAACAATTACATTTCCTTAATCCTTATGTAATCATTTCGTTTTAATGGGGTTTTAGTGTGCTAGAGCGAATAAGACTAGGCTTATATGTAGAGTGGGAGCTGTTTCTAGCATTATCTAAAATTCACAAAGTTTGTTTTATAGTGCATTTCAGCTACATTTTTGTGGCTTTATTTTGTAGACAGTTATTTAAAAAATAATCCTTTTACTGGTTTTTTCTTTAATGCTGCAACATTTTAGGCAAAATCTATTTTGCCTCAAAGGTATTATTTGTAGTATTTTGATTTGTTATAAGCTGCTACTTAATAATCCGCTTTAAATTGACAAAGAGTTTCTTTTCAAATGTTATAATATATATATTTAAATATTCACAAATGCAGCACATGATTCTAAAAGGTTGCGCACAATCTTAGAGGGTGGTGCATAGGGCAGCCCAATGTGTAGAACTGACCTTCCAAATAAACATGTTATAAGATGTCCGGAGGCGTGGCGTAACCCGGTAACGGCTTGTTATAGCCATTGTAGAAGAAGAAGTTTTGTGCCCTTATTAAAATAAGCGATATGAGATTTGTTGCGGGTGAGACGGTTAATGGAAGGAAGTGGAACCCTCCCTAGCACACAGGCACACTTTGTTTTTAAGGATGGATTTGAACACAAAAATTTTCCCGAAAGGGCGTTTTCATAAATGACGTCACCAAAATGTTGAAGATTATGTACCCCCCTCCCACCTGTCACAAATAGTGAGCCTTGGTATAAAATATCAACTGAATCATTGCAGATAGGATGCACAGAGTAAACGCTGCTGTTATAAAAGCGAAAGGAAGATATTTGAAAAGTCAAATATTTAAAATTTTATGCAATATATTTGATACTTGGTTTCTGAAATGGAGCACTTTTTTTGGCAACAGTCGTAATGGCAGCCGCCAATGCACGAAAAAGGAATCAAAGCATTATTCGAAAGTTCAATGGGTTAGGTAGAGATTTTCTGCACAGAGAAAAAAACGACATTCTCAAAATGAGTTGCCGCGTACTAAATATGCGAACAAGCATTTTTGAGTACACATGGAATACTTGGAAAACTTAAAGTATCTCAGCTTCAAGAAGCAGAGCTATTGTTATGCAAACTGGAACTGGCACTGGCACACGCACAGTGTTACAAGGAAGAGATACACGATTTAGAACTTCGTGTCTCGGAACGGCTCTTGAGCTTCTCGTAGCTACATACTCGCCAGCCGTGGATGTTTACAGGCTGGGCGTAACACTATCTAGTTTGTTGCTGGGCCACAACCATGATGGAATAAAACCAAGGTGTGCTCACTCGAAGTGGGTGCCTCTTAAAATAGTTGCCAATATGGTCTACGTCTGATAGATGTGGTGGGTGAGTGGACGCCTGTGCGCGCATTGTCCACGCAATTTTTGTTGTTGTTACACATGTTATGTGATGTCGTTATTTAAATGCACGTGTTCATTTTTGTTAGTTTAGTATAAGATAATTATTTATTTAAAAAAAGCTAAGCTTTTGAGCTTTCGCTCACACAAATTTTGGAAACTTAAAAGAGGAGTGAGCACAACTTGGATTTATGGAACCATGGCCACAACCCTTAAAAATTGTCAATGGTCAATGGAAGGAATCACAGGTGAATCATTCAAATTCCTTGCAACTTGATGCACGTCAAGTAATTAGTGTGATGTTTTAAAAGTGAGTGTCCATATATCTTAATGTAATAGAATTTTGTATTAAAAATGAAATAAAATTATACATAATGCAGAAGCACTTTATTTCAACAGCTGCGTTAACCAGTTGTGAATTATAAGCAAGACAAAAATCTTGAATAATTAATGCAGCTGCGTCTTCTTGCTGTTGCGTTAACCAGTTGTGAATTATAAGTAACTTTAAAAATAAATCTCAAAAAATCATAGTGTACTTAATATATAAATATTAACAAAAAAAAAAACAGGAAATTAATAATAAATAAATAAAGCAATGTCTTGAAGTTTGAAGTTAATGTATAAGAAGATCAGGACGCTTGTTTCATATACTATAAAAAAAATTTAAAAAAACAAATTTTGCGTTTTGTAAACAGTTTTCTGCCTTTTCATTCGAAATCGATTCACAGTGGGCCAAAACTGCTTGAAAAAAGGAAAGATTTTTCATTTACCTTGAATTTAAGCTATAGTTCCCTACTTCACCATATTGACGAAAACTGAGCTAAAAATATCAAAACATAAATACGAGCGCGAATTACATGCCCATTGCTAATCCCTTCAGCTTCAACATTCTTAGCAGTGTTGCTTTCAAATGAAGATCAATGACTATATGGAGAGATGTCAAATCCATGATGCCCCTTTCTGAGTTCAATTCCACTCATGTTCCCCAGACTGTTACTCCGTATGTGAGCATCGGTCATCATCATTAGGTAAAACCATCGGATAATGGATTTTATTAAACAAAGAGAAATTTCAAATGGCGAGAGATCGCAACTTTTCTGCAAATTTATACAAGTAACCAATTTTAGGTAAAGTCTTAGGCAGATAACTCGTACACAGAGAGAAAAACGAAATCCTCAAAATGAGTTGCCGCGTACTCAATATACGAACAATCATTTTTGAGTACACATTTTCAGAAAATATTTCAATTGAATTTCATACTTAAAAAAAAACCAAGAACATAATGTACTTAAATGAAGTACTAAAAACTCAAAATGATTTTCATTTTGAAATTTGCAAAAAGAACTGCATAATAATAAGTTGACAGTGTGAGCTAGACGGGGCTTTTTTTATGAGAAGGGGCTTTTCTAAATGACGTCACCAAAATGTTGAAGATTATGTACCCCTCCCCCCTGTCACAAATAGTGAGCACTCCTAGAAACTTGGTATAAAAAATTAACTGAATCATTGCAGATATGTTAGGATGCACAGAGTAAACGCTGCTGTTATAAAAGCGAAAGGAAGATATTTGAAAAGTCAAATATTTAAAATTGTATGCAATATATTTGATGGCTATGTTAAAATTCAAAGGAAAAGTAAACAAATATACATCTAATAAAGTAAATGGCACGTTTTTATGCTCACGAACTGAGCACGTGCATTTTTAGGTCTTCTCTAAAAGGGTATAAAGGTAAAGTATGTAACAGGTAGAAGGAGGTCTTATCATTGACTCTGGTAGCGATTGGACCCTGTCCGTCTGTCCGTCTTTCCGTATGAGGGGATAGATCTCCGAGACCATAAGAGCTAGAGACACAAAAGTTACCAAAAGATGCGCGTAGTCCCGAGAAAGATAAAGTTTGTCGCGCCGTTAAATTTGTTAACTTAAAACTTGGCAGAGGTTTGCATCGTGCTCTTATGCATCTATGTTATAAAAGTAATCGTAATCGGTTAAATACATAAAAAGTTATAGTGAAAAATGTGCCGATTTCACCCGCTTCGCCTATAAGCTGCTCCAAAATTCCACTACATGTAGATTTGGCTAAAAGTAGACACTTTCGTTCCCATTTTACCGTGTGCTGAATTTTGTGTTTATGGGGAAATACATTCCACTGTCGGCATCAAAGTCTTTTCCTTACTACGTACTTTGTGAAACTCATCGGCATGCGATTCGTTTCCGCTTTTCAATGGTACTAAGATACGGAAAAGAAGATAATCTTTTCTTTGCGAACTTGTCATAATAAACGCCTGAAAGGATTTTAACGTCATTAAAGTGCTCATAAACGCTCTCGATTCTAATGTAGAACGCATTATGGGACGCATTCTCTTTGTTCTCCTGCGGGGAAAGACGTTGCACATAGTGACGTAGTTCCTTTACCTGCTACCAGAAGCCAAGCCCACTCTACCATTTTCGATTTACTGTCAAGTTTGATCGCTCTCAGAAGGTTTTATAGGACTTTTCCTTCCCAATGAATGTTTGATTTAAAAATCGAATTCATAATAAATATTTTTGAACACTGTTATCGATATTATCAACAGTGACGAAAAATGTTTACTAATATTTGTGAGGACTTGCTTTTTATTTTGCAGCTATTGAAGAGTTCATACGAAACAAGAAGGTACAATTGTCAGTGTGCTTGTTAGTATCCTTACAGGCTTTTATTAGTATTGGCAATTTACCTGTAAAATTATATGCTAAAATTTAAAAGAAAATAGTCATGTAGGTTTTTTGTGTCCAGCAATCAATTTGATAATGTCATGTCATTGTCACAAGTCAACAATGATGTAGCAGGCTGGGAATTGACATATCAAAGTAAAGTGACGCATAAAAGTTTTGAAATTTCTGACAGCAGAATACTTGGAACTAGGACAACAAACTAAGCCAATTTTAAAGGCTACCTTTAGGCAAAAGCTTAAAACTCAAAGATTTCAAACTCAAACTCAGATTGCCTTTAACTTATTTCCTAAAAATGCCTGCAAAGGCTTGTGAATTTTGGTAAATAAACATATTACGATTCTAGGAAAACATTCGAATTTTGTATTTTTTTTATTAGGAATTGTGGTTGACATTTTTATGTTTGTGTACGATATTGTTATTTAAATGCAGCACACAAAGCCATAAAATGTAACACGAGTAAAATGATTTCCCATACAAATCGGCATTTCGGAATCAGTGAACTGGCCATTGACCACAGTGCAGGAACCACATAGAACCATAGAAGCACATAAACAGCACATCCTAAGGACATAAACATGAGCACAAACATGATTTTTATATGCATCAATAAATAAATGCCAAACGTGATTATGTAAATTTCAATGGAAATCTGCGAATAACTGAAGCAAATGTATAAGCTTCCCTGCAAATAGAAATACAGACAACAAATAAAATGTTGGAAAAAAGAAACGAGTGCTGAAATTCAGGATAGAGCAACAAATGACGTTTAGAAGCTGAAGCTGTCAAAAAGTGTCCCAGAAGCAGCGTAACGGCATAGGCACAGAGCGATAGAGATGGAAATAGAGATGGTAAGCGAGACGGAGTCTGGCAGCAAATTCAATAACTACGACAATGACAATCAACATGTGACATTTGAATGAACTTGGTTATAACGTACGCATACTCAGGCCACAGGCTACATGCTGACATATACGCACACTTACGCACACTTACGCACACGTATTCACACACACACACACACACACACTCACACACAGACCAGAGCGATGTTAGCACTTTTATTGCCTTGGCTACACGCCACATATGTTGTGCTCCCATGTTGACCACTTTTAGAATCCATTCATAGCTTTATTACACTCGATGTTGCCACATTCTCTTTTGCGAGTTACTTACTTTGTTGCAGTAGTTGGGCCTCATCGCGCTGATAGATCATGGGACTGTGACAGGTGGAGCTGGAGTTTGTAGAGTCTATGGATTCGTCTATGTTGCAACGTGTGATGCCCGCCTGCAAATAAAGGACATGCACACACATTTAGTTATGCACATATGGAGGACGCCTTTGCTATGCTGTATGCTTAGATTATATTTCATATTTATTATATCTTCATATTTACCAAAGCGACGACTCTTACATCAACGTAAATTTTCTCCACTCTGTTTTGTTGCAAACTTTAAAAATGTGTTCGATGAAAAGCCCTTTGCAGGCGCCTTAAAGTATGTTCCTGTATTACGATTTTCTAGAGATTTTACAGTTATGTGCTTCGATTAGTTAGAGTTTTGTGCGTCAATGTATGTAAGTAAGTAAGTTAGATAATCTTAAAAATCGGCTTAAAAGTTGCTTTTAACCTTATGGTATACGGTCTTAAGCGTACATTGTACATAAACTTTTTTTTAGGCTTCAAAAAGGTTGTGTTAAACTACACGAAAAGACTGAAACGTCAGTCGAATGTTTACACCAAAATGGGAAGTTCTTCTGCCTCTTAACTTCTTAGCTGTCCTTAACAACCCGTTACCGGGTTGTTTTCAATTTACTTCATCTGCCGTCGTGTTGGAGGGCGACTGCCGACAAATACTTCCCGTGATTCCGAAAATAACAGCGGTGAAGGAAATCCAACGCATGTCTCAAGAAGAGGTAGAGGAGGGGGAATAGGAACTGGGACGGAAGGAAAAATATGCTCTACTTCGTGAGAGGCACGGGGGTTGGGCGGAGCAAGTCAAAGTTTCCGCGGTAAGCTAGTATATAGTATATATAATATAAGGGGGCTCCGCTCGCCAACCACCATGCGCCAATCGTGGTAGATCCTCTTATTCTGCCCGTTTTGCTTTCCGTTACTTTTCATCTACTAAGTCCAGTTACAGATTTGTACTAATAACTTCATGTACTCTTCCTCGTTCTCATCCTTTTCCTTTACAAAAGTGTTCCCGTTCCTCTTCCCCTTCCTTTTTCTGTTCCTGTATGTGCTTCTCTTACTCATAACGATTAACTATTTTGGTCCACCAAAATTAAACTTTTTTTTACAAATTTTTTGTTCTAAAAACCATTATCATTCCAAAAGCTTTAAAGTGGATAATTTGAATTTCACTAAACCGTTAACATCGACCACATACACAATTTTAGATTTTGCATATATCCGCTTATTGCTTGTATGCAATTATAACACCGTATTTTCGCTGTCGCATGTAAGCAATATCTACTGTACACAAAATTCTCCTTGCTTTGTCTCGCGTTGATAGTAAACTTGATCATATAAAGTCATTTGATTGACACTTCCGACATATCGAAGGCAAAGCGTTAACACAAAGTAAGATTTTTAACATAACTGACTTAAGTGAACAAGTTGCTCTTTCCAAATCACTCGAAACTCAAAGCTAAACATTTCACTAAAATGCAATGCATAACAAAGTTGTATGCTCCTTGAGTTATGAATTGGAAAAAGGGCATTTTCAGTGATTTTCACTCAATATGAACTTCATTAAGTGCGCTTGAATAAATCCCAGATAAGAGTATGTATAAGATTCAAAGCTTTGATTAACTGTTGATTAATTGGCATACAAAAAGCATGCTTATAGTTTTCCTCCCTTTTATAACGCTCTAATTGCCAGTCATTAAAACAAAGACTCTAAACTAAATGGCCCTAAATGTTTGCATAATTTCCAACCACATTGCACAAAAAACTCAGCTTCAACGCAAGTGCACACAAACACACACATTTGTAATGGATTACGTGTGCATGTGTGTGTGTGCAGTGAAACTTTGTATGTGTTTATTTGCCCCTTTTGCCCCCGTGGCGTCTTTAAATAAATGGCTGCCTTGTTGCCGTGCTGTTAACTGCCGGACTGCTGTCCGCCCGTCTCTGCCTTTCGCTTTTTATGCACTAAACTTTTTCAATTGACTCTCGACAACAGCAAAGCAACACGCATACACACATAGACACACACACACACTCATACACACTCGTAAAGTGGCCCCTTGTGTGTGCAGGCGTTTCATATATAACTCTGTGCAGCAGCCAAACGCAACTCGTTAGAACCTAGAGGTGTTAACTTTTTTGTCCAATGGCCAACAGAGTGAGACTCAAATGGTTACTCTCTCTGCGATTTCCACTTGCATCATTCGAATGACAAAAACTATACTATAAACTATTAGCCAAAAGTTGTGTGCTGTTGTAAATTGTAGAATATCATATGACATAAATCAAGGTTGCTAACTTTCGAGCCGGTTCAAAGCTCGGTTGCTCGGTGTTTGTTAAGGAAAAGTTTAAATAACTTGCGCTCTACAAAATTGAAAAAAGAAAGAACTATTTTTTGGCAACATCATATAGTCACATATTTTCTATTTCCGTGGCTGAAAGCCATTAAAAGAGCCTCATAGGCGACTTGAGCTCGAGTCCTGAACTTGTATAAAAGCTATCAGACACAAGTAAAAATTCGACCCGGAATGAAAATCCTAACTTCCTGGGTCATATCATTTTGCTTTCATTGGCAGTACTAATCACTATCAAAGTCTCTCTACGGAGCCTCTTGAGAACGCCGAGTCCAGTGATAAAAGTATCCTATTCCCACCCTTTATGTTGTGTGGTCACACGTGTGCACCCTTACAAAAGTTCCCGCATAATTTCTGTTCTTCTTTCCGGCCTTAGAAAGCACAACACGTTTGAAGCTAGACACCTTGACATCTTGCTCTGCGCTCTCTTTCCCTACACAAACATTATGATTTGATCCGAGCCACGAAGAACATTCTTTTTATCACCTTTCGCAACTAAAGAATAGCCTCCAACCGCTCTCTATCGTTAAATGGGTCCTTTCCCCTGAATACCGTCAGACTACGCTACCTTTAACTACGAACTACGCTCTCTGAATAACAACTCTTATTTGTAACCCTAATAATTTGAAAATGTTGAGATTAACACTGTTTCCTGTTTCGCCCCTTAGAAATAGAACTGTGGCTACAACAAGTTCCCGTAAACTTTAGGCTGTGGGTCTAAATGCTCCATTTTTTAAATTAACGAACATGCTCGATATAATGTAACAACATCCAGTTACCGGGCGCATACAGTTAGAAGAGATGGCTGAGTTCACAAAAGATATTGAAATCTATTGGTGAGAATGGTCATCTGAGCTATGAAATTCAGCTTTTGAAACTCTTGAAGGGGCCAGAGCCCGCTCTATTGGATTCGAGGGTGCGGATATCGCGGAGTGCGCAGTTCCTTTCACGTTTCACGTTTGTGGTCTTGCGCGGTTTCCAGTTTTCCTAATTCCTTGCGCAGTTCAGTCAGCGTGGCGAAGCTATACTCTGGATACACCCGCTGAATGCGTCTGGAGGAGAGCGTTACATCAGGCCGCAATACGGTAACGGGTTGTTATGGCTAGTTAAGTAAGTAAGTAAGTAAGAAGGGCACCTTACAAAACCATAAGGTAGCAGAATTGTACCCTGACTCTATTTTATTTGTTTTCAAAGGTGCTCCAAAAGTAGGATTTTTACAATGCAATCAACTGCGTCGGCGCCCACTGGAGGCTAGAAGAGCTGACGTTAGTAGACTTCGCATTAAATAATGAATGTAAGTTTGTGTAATAGTCGCTGATAGTTTTCTATTTCGGGAAATCCCGATTCAATTTTCAATATGCTAAGGAATCGAAAGGACGGCTATAATAGGGAGATCCATTACCATAGAATATACCAATGCAAACACAGATTGCTGCCTCTTAGCATATCCACCATCTGTCTATCCATGTAAGTGGTAGTAGCAAATTTAGGCTTTTGGCCAGTTTTTTCGCTTGTCATAAAAAGTGTACTTCGCTGCCCTTTAAAGTTTGGGTTTTATAAGTATAAATATGTATCGAGGCTTTGGAGGTAGCATTTCCAATGTTGTAAGTCTGATATGATAAATTTTGGAATGAAGTATATAAAAATCTGGTTTTGCATTTTATAAAGTGTAATAAAGTGTAAAGTGACAATGAATTTCATCTTCGCAGGTCAAAAGTCGTGAGAATAGCATTTTGCAAAAAAAACATTTCTAGTGCTTTAAAAACGGTTGTAAAAGTTGTATATCGGTTGACGAAACCATGCTTTGGTGACTGTACCTTTGATATGTATTACTTTTGGTTGATTAAGCTGTCTACACTTTAGTATATGCCTAACTCCCGCATCGGATTTTAGCGAATTTTAGATTTGTTCCGACTGAAAGGCACATTTGCATAAAACCAATACATCCTTTTCCCTTGGAGTACAGGTTATGATTAACTTTGCAAAGCATTGATGAACCTTCTTGTTTGTTCAATTGTTATTTTCTTTTTCTTTATAACTGAATAAAAGAAACGCTGCATAGAAAAGCTATACTTAGAAAACTCTCGGTTGTATACATTCCTTTGAACGCTGTTGAATACCTTCAAGTACAGTTGCAGTTTACCGCAAAACAGTTTTCGAAATTTCATTTAAAATCTGATTTCTGCTTAATGGGTAATTTTAATATGATACATTCTTATTTCCCCGCTACGGTTTTCGTTACCATTTTCACTTCCATTCCGCACCAGAAACCCCACAGTGCAGCAAGTCCATAATTGAATTGTATTTTAATGTAGTGCTGCTCACAACAGGCCCAAGCGCCCCCTTAGCCCTGAACACCCTCACCCACACCCAACCCCACACACCTTGGTGCCTTTGGCAAAATCAAATTAAATATTTAAATCTGTACAAACAACAAACTACCGATAACCCATGAGGCGACTGCCAACAGACAATGGACAACTGGGCGGCACAGGAAGCAGTCCATTACGTGCACAAATTAATTGATGTTGCCCAGTGCACAGAGAGAAAGAGCGAGCGGAGGAGATTCATGAGTCGTCCTTTGGGCCATTAAATGCTTACCGCAATCAAGCTGCTGCTCACCATCGCCTTGCCGCCCTTGGCGTTCGTATTGAAATGTTCGATCACTTCCCAATTGGATTTCTTGGGCGTCGATGGCTGTGTTATTGGCTGCGGTTGCTGCTGCTGGGCGGGTGAGCCGGCGCCCGATGTGCTCCCGGGTACATGCAATTCCATTGAGGCTTGCGCGCCGCTGCCGGACTGTTTCAGGGAGGCCGAGCGTATAAAGAATTTTCTTTGTTTGCCGCCAGTGTTGCCTTCCTGTAAGTGTTGGTAAGTAGCTATTTAGTTGTTTATAGTGGCTTAAGCAACTGTTACTTGCCTCCTTGCTGCTGCCGCTGCCGGCCAAAGACATGCCACCGCCGCCGTGTCGCATGCCGCGCAGCGAGAGCCGTTTGGACCACTCGCGCTTTTGGCTTTCCGAGGAGAGCGAGCGAAAGATGTGCGTGGACGAGGAGGAAGCGGACATGTTGTGGCTGCAAAAAAGCGTAAAACGAAATGCATATATTAATACAGTAAGTTGGAGTAGTGCGTACGCTGCGTATGCGTAATGTATGTGAAAATTGATTTTACAGCGCGTTAATTTCTAAACAAATTGCCAATTTTCACTTTACAACAGTCAACGCGGCACATAAAATGGCATTAAAACAATAAATTCGATTTTCGCCGGCTGTCAGCAACAACAAAGATACAAGTAACAAAATATAATACATATAGCGACTAAATGGCTCAAACTCTGTCGTGTGGCGCGTCTTGCCTTGTTTATCTGCCAATAAATTCGCACACATATATATATATATATATATAGATTTAGTATATAAATACTCTATATATGTAGCTGCTTTCGAGGCGGCCCACTTAAGCTGCACGTTATACGTGGCAGACACGCGAGGCACATAGCCGGGTTCCAAGCGTCTTTTGGCCCTGTTCAAATTTAAGCAAACGAAATGAAAAGCTAAAAACACTCCAAAATGAAAAGTAGGAAAAACAACAACAATCAATTGTTTGTATGAAACAATAAACTGTGCCACACACACACACACACACACACACACAGATAGCTGAGCAGCAGACACAAACTGCGGCACTTGAACTCGCCCACGGCATTGTTCTGCGTCTGTGTGTGTGTGTCTCAAAGCCAGGCGGCCATATTTTGGGCGCTTTTCTTCTTGGCATTTAGCGCTGGCACTTGGGGCCAAGTTAACTCGCGGGGGGCATGCAACACCCGCCGGCATAAATATGTCAAAAACACGGCCTGCTCTATAAACAAATTGTTTTCTCTGTGCCAAAATGTTCAAATTGAATGGTAGAATATCGAAAATTGGAAAAGTGGCCGACGTCATGACAGGCGCAGGTAATGCCCAACATATGAGCATATACTAGTAAATGGTATATATAATTTTATAGTATTCCCTCATAGTTTCACTTGCACAGAAGTACTTATGTAGTGTTTTGGACTGCTTTTGAGTGAGTAAAATAAGAATTCAGAGAATTCAAAATTAGTCAGCATTTAAAACTCTTGAATTGTTTTTCAATATTATGGAAAATTTTGCTGATTGTGGCGACGACAGCACAAAAACAAACAAAAAGCCCGACAGCAACAACAATGTAATATACAGAAGCCGAAAGAGACAGCTAACTTTGGGGCATCAAAGTTTACATACCCTTGCGGTAAATGCTCATTCTCAGCAAAGCCGAGCAGCAGTAAATGAATACTCGAAGTATGTAATTATTTAGTATTATTAAACCTTTGAGCTGCTGATGCGTCAGATCGTAGCCTTCTTGAGTATAGACACAGTGTCTCATCAGGGAATCGTTTGGTAACCGAACTTGTAATTGCTGAACTACAAGGTAAGCCATCTACAGGTGACACATTTGTTTTCAAAAATGTTCAAAAAGACACATTTTTCATATATGATTTATGTTCAAATGCTATAATTATGCTCTGTTGCCAGGCTTTGTCTTATTCTTCGCTAATTTGCATCACTTTCTCTAGCGTAGCTCTTGGTATAGCCGCTATTTCGATGTTGGTCTTAAGTTGAGGAAAAGACCGTGCATTTGTGAGTTCAAATATCCTCTCATATAGATGTCTCGCGGCGTAAAGTAGTACGAGCGCGTTGGCCAGGGAATAATGTCTTCAATTAATTGATCGTTTCAGACGAAATATAGCCATTTTGTTGGAACCAGAAATTCAAGATGCGCTTCCTATGCACAATGGGCATCAATCGATAATTATGGCTTGATACTGATTGGCTGATTGGCTTTGACCGCGCGTCCTTGAAGAAGTACGGCCCAATCACACATTTCACAGAAACACCAAAGCACTCTGTAACTTTTTGGTCATAAAGAGGCTTTTCGTGGCTAAACTTTTCCTAAATACGTTTTATGGGTTTTTACGGGATATTGATGTAGAAATTATTCTTTATAAACAACTGCACAATTTCAAAATATCTCCTTAGAATGACATGCCATGACATTCAACGATTTCAAAACGTAGATCAAAATTATAACGAACATCTATGGTTCACATTAAAATGTATATCAAATTAGTTTTTAAAAGATCCTTCTTATACTAAAATAGCAGTATATCGTCTTTTTCATAAAACTGTCGAAAAAATAGTTTTTTTGTTGAAATATTGGATCGGCACAACATATGTACCTTTCATTTCGGTTACCTGACTCTCAAGCTTCCTTTTTACATAAAATTGGCATATACCAATGTCTGTCAATGTATTTTTGTTTTGAGCAGAGTTCGTAAATAACAGTCAACACATATTTTCAAAGCGCTCTGCTCACTGAAAAACCGAAAAAAATTATGTCAGTCGACGTTGGTCATATCGCATGCATGTGGTGGCGATATCATTTACTAGAAGACTGTCATAGCTTAAAAAACGTTATTTTAATGATGCAGAATTGTTGGAACTTGTTATAAAAGGGTATTATAGATTTCTGCAATGTAAGTAACAGGCAGAAGGAGGATTGGCAGACCATAGTTTAGATGAGCGATATGCGCACACTAGATGGCGCTATTTTCCAGCAGTTTGATCCCATGAGAATGACTACTAAGCTTTGGTGCACCCTGTACAAAACCTTAAAAATTGAAAAGCGCCATCTTTCGGATACATAAACTGATATATCTCAAAGTGCCCAAGTGATGATTCGGATTATACGTAAAAAACAAATATCTCAGAAATGAGTCAAACAAATGAACCATGTTGATGATGTCGATACATATATCTTGAAAAACAACAAAATTAATATCAAGTATATGAACAGTTTCTCGGTTGGCATTGGAATTTTCCCTGCCGACGCCTGTTTTAGAGCCTAGTATTAGTTGTGTGCTTTAAATCTATTGATTTTTGTTTTCTTATTTAGCCAATAACTAAAATTGAAAGCCCAAAACTAAAGCCTCTAAAAGTGGTGTGAACTTTATTACACTATTATCATTATTTCAGCATATTTATTACGGAATTTATCAGCACACGAAGCAGCAGCAATCAATTTCAAATTAAAAAATATATTCTATATTAATATATCGATTTCCTAATTTGTAATTTCAAAGACGGCTGCTCCTTGGGCAATTCACAAAGTTCATGGCAAAATGAATATACATTTCACCAGTGTATAACCACATATAAGTATTCATCTAATTAAATTTGAAGTGCCCACAAAAATTTCAATTTAATACAGCTACAAATTATAATTATAGTACGCACTTGTATACAATAACAACTTGGCTTCTTGCCGTGCCGAAGGTCACAAAATGTACAGAATATACGTTTGAATAACGAACGAGTTAGTAAGTAATATAAATTTTACACTTAATCAAGTTTGTATGAATAGGCAAAGAGCTATTATTTACTAGGGCCTCATTTACAAACAAAGTTGTTAATTAAAACAGCAAAACAATGAATGAAATGGAATGGATTCGAATGAAAGCAAAGTATTAAACTAAAAACAAGTCAAACAACTTTAGAGCTTTTGATCTTTCAAACTGCGTTCATATTTAAGCTCAAAGTGCACTAAGTGCGCCAGAGTTCGGCCCAAAATGGCCAAATACAAGTTTAACAAGTTTTCTGGCAACTCTGGCATTAGCAGAGTTCAGCATAGACACGTGTGCAAAGGTTAAAACAGTTTTCCCAAATTGCGCCACAAAGTAGGCAACAGCTAAAGAGCGGCACTTAGAGTTGGGTCTTGGCTTTAAACATGCCTCATGCATCATCATTATCATTTTAATGGCCAACACTTGGCATTACGAATTTACAGCTGCTTAAGAATTCAACAGCTGCCAACTACAAACTGTGCAGTTATTTAGCATATTTACAGTACGAACAGCAGCAACAATCATGAAATCAAACATCAGCCGGTAGATTTAATTAATTTTTATGCACATTTATAACACGGCAATTTGGGGAGCAGTTTCACTTTTCAGCTCCCCTATCTCTTGGTTAAGCGCAAATAAATTGTGCCGTTGCCAATGGGGCGAATGAGCAATGAGCAGCGAAATCCAAACAGCTTGTTAATCAATGTCAATGCCTATGCGTAGGGCAATAAACACACCCGCACACACACACACACACACACACACACTCACACACACACACACCAAGCAAACAAATTTACTGGCAGGTAAGTGCCATCAGTTTTTTTTCTAGGTCTCTGTGTCTGTGTGTGTATGTTTTCGCGTCATCGATAAGCCTGAAGCAGAGCGCATCCACGCATAGCTGTTAAATTGAAAATAAGTACAGTCAGACTCAGTGAAATGCGTTACTTGGGATAAGCGGGTTTGCTGTAAAGCGATTTGGCTTGATCTTTAAAGCAGTTTTCGAAAGAATACACAAAAGTAAGTGCCTCATCTCTACAAGAACCCTAGTTAAGAGAAACTTCTAAAGAAGAAGCCAAGAGATTGAGTCTTACACAGACCATTATTAACGTTTACTTGTTAGAAACAGCACGGAATACCTCTTAAATATTATCTAAGCTTCGTGTCGCGTGACCTTTGGGGTACGTGGTTCCAGCTCAGCAACTGATTTGAAGAAAGGCAAACCTTTTGAAAATCGATTTACTCGCAGCTATTCAGCCCTAAATGAGAGTCAACTTGGAGGACGTGGGAATGTTAGAAGTGTTTCGCGAGCATCATCATAATCGTAGGCTTCAGCTACTTCGATCCAATATCGGCAGCTTACGTTGTATATAAATAGATTCATAACGATTTTGCAGCCGCCTCTCCTTGTCAGAAGTAGTTACATTTTGTCAATTACACAGCTTCCCCAAAATGTGACGTCACAAATCGTTAAACAAAACCTTTATTCAGATGCAGTTGTAATATTAACATCACGTAACGTAACAACCACACCCCCTCGCCCCTCTCAATGGTTAGAAACTGTAAGAATTTGATGACCCGCACGCCATTTATGTACAGCCCCTCTTAAGAGCTTCAGCAATTCAATTTACCAAGCTTACTTAGGTGAGCCTGGGTTCTGGTAGGACAGGGTGAAACTCCCTGATCCCTGTCTAAACCATTACCAAGTTGATGCAAAGCCTCCACGTGGTGCCTCCTGGTTAGCTGCTCTAATCACCAACCAGCCAAGTCTGCCCGGGACTTAACAGGTTTTTGGAACCTACTTCCCCCCTCCCGTTGGAAGACGGAATGAGCTGCCTGGAGAAGTTCTGTATATTAGAACGCAAAACAGCAAAGGGTTGTTATGGCCAGTTCAGAAGAAGACCAAAGCGCTCAGATTTCAATCAAATTTGAAATTTGAAATTGAAATTTGAAAAACTTTCTCTTCAAAAGCGATATTCGTCCTAAATATAAATACATATTGGTTAAAAATATTAAAAACCCTCATTAATAGAAAGAAAAAACGGCTTTATTCACATTTCTAAATGCCTTTTGTATTCCACTTAACGAGATCCAACTGTATGTCTATGTTTGTTTAAGCGCGTGTGCGTGTCTCTGGGCAGTGGGGGCTGTGCTGGGGCTCAACCCTCAACTGACAATACAAAAGTTCAATGGCAATTCATTATGTTAATGGTCCTAATGGTCTGGTAAATATTGTGGCAGGAAAAAAACCACACACACACAAACACACATATAAACACACTCAATAACATGGCCAAAAGCACACACAACTTTTGTGAGCGCGAAAATTAATCAGAACAAAAACAAATTGTGATAAGCGGCGCAACTTAATGACGCCAATTGGCAACGACATATGTAAAAAGGCCACAACATCGGCAGGCAATCCAAAGGATTAGCAACTTAACTCCAGTCGTGCCTGCCCCGACCCACAAAACACCCGCTGTTTTCATGCATATTCATTCATTAACTGTCAAACAGCTGCCGACATTTTGCAACACCTACAGCTAACGGCATATAAACACACACACATTCACACACACTCACACTCACTCACACTCACACACACTCACACACATGCGGATGTCTAACCCGCACTCAGTACTATATATAGTTTTATAGACAGCCAACAGCTCTTATTTTTAGCCCCTTATGTTGGCATCCATATGTTGTTGGCCCACGACTTTTGTAGTTTCTGTTTACGCTACTCATCTTCTGGTATTTGTTTGTTGTTGTTGTCATTTTATGGGCCAAAATGAACGGTAAAGGTGTTTAGGGCCATGGAATTTGGTATGGAAATTAATACATTAGACGGCGCTGAAGCACAAATGAAAACTATGAACTATGGCGCATATGTCTAGTTTATGCGAGTAGAATTTGTGTTTTTCCGAAATCCGAAAAACTCACATTCGATCAAGTTTGTGTAGAGAGAGAGAGCGTATTAACATTTCCACGGCTTCGGCAATTCACAAATTGAAATTGGCTATAAAAAGCAAAGTTTAAAGTTAAACTGTGCTCGGAGTTTACTTCGCGACATCCCTGAACACAGACGACGGCGTGGATATAACACGGCCTAGCCATGGCGAATCGAGCGGCTCAAGAACAACTAAACTGTTGGCGCAGATGGCCTGCATGCACTGGTAAATCGAGTTAGAGCATACCACCTCAGCAGGTCAATACGACAAGAGACTAACAATCACACTGGGTTCTTTCGAGACGAGCCACCTTAAGCCTTAAAAGGGTTGTGCGCAGGCACCACGTAAAACCAAAATTCCAATGAAAGAATGTATTTACATCAGGCCGTAACCCGATAACGGGTTGTTATGGCCAGTTAAGAAGAAGAAGTCCACAATTAACCAGACATTCAAGGTGCACGTAAACCAAATCAACCAGCTACCATCCCTTTGTCGATTATAAAGCAGCATTGGGGAGCCCTTTGAGTGATAGCGGAAGTGCCGCAACGTTTGAGTTCGGCATCCATTCAAAGAAGGTGCGACTTTGCAGATATACGTTAAGCAATCCATGGAGCTTCATTAAGGTAGGAAAGGAGCTCTCTGAATCTTTCGATATCAAGCGACGCTTCGCTTCCTGCGAACGTTTTAACTTTGAAGAGTGTGTTGCAGAAGGCCGGAATGGGATTGTATTCTATAAGAGTGCCGAATTACTCGTCAACGCCCATGATGATATTGCCATCATCTGTAGTACTAAGCGAGCAGTTACCCGAGGCGCAGTTATTGAAAGAGAATCTGCCAGGTTGTAAATAACAGCCAGGCAAAGTGCATGTCTTCGTCAAGTAGAGACGTGATAATTGGACTCTCAGTTTGATGTTGAAGGCTATATAGTACTTTTAATGTTATCCAGGATTTCGTCTACCTTGTCCAACATTGTCGCAACGAAGAAACATGTCAGCATGGAAATCAAACGAAAGAATCAGTCTTATCAATAGATATTAAATGCATGCGAGAAAGATCTTCAGCTGTTGAAAAAAGGCGACAAAAGGGGCAGTCCTTGTCTTCGTCGGAAGGACTAACTACTTTTGAAGAAAACACGCGCTAAACAGTGGTGTTCGGAGGATTGATTTACAACATGGCGTAGCTCAGTAACGGGATGCTATGGCCAGCCAAGAAGAAAAACCTACATCGGGGAAACAACATTTGTACGGTTTTGGCAAAAATAGTTGCATTGATGGCAGCTAAAGGATGGAGTACAATTCTTGTTTTGAAACCAAATAAAGCCACACAAAATGTTGTCGTAAAAAAGACACTTATGCAGCATGCATGCCGTGATGCTAGTACAACAATGAGCTCAAGCTAGCGCTTACATACATGTGAGCTTTTTTCAATTATGATAAAAATCAATGTTTCACAGCTGCGAGGCATTTGTGACGGCAAAGATTTTCGGTTTTCTTAAAAAGGCAAAATATGAATGAGTCTCGCAAACATATTACATATACAAAGGAAATTTGAGTTGGGGCGGCCAACCCCAGAAGCAAATGGCGTTTACATTTCGAGATATTTCCTTTATACATTTCAAAATGAATTCTTTGAATACTACGTATTCAGTCTACAGGCTTTGATACAAATTGATGCTTGAAAACTTTTTGCTGCGTCACCAAGTCACTATGGATACGGCACTCTTTGATGAAATGCCACAAACATTGGAAATGGAAATAGTTCATTTTTTTTTCCAAAAAAGAAGTCCTATGAAAAAACTTATTTTTTCACATAGTCTCACGCATAAACATAGTAATATACCAAAACGCACACACACACACATGCCATTGCAAATGTATGCAAATGTGTCAAAGCAACAGGGCGTATGCGTTATGCGTTATGCTTGCAGAGCGCAACGTTTTGACTAGTTTTGCAATGCTAGATAAAAGCTTTGACTGTAGCTACATCACGCATACGCCATGTGCGCAGCCAGCAGTCCATTTGTTTCGCATGACTTAACGAAGCAGCAACAGAAGTTTGTGCCAACTACAAATGTGAAACGTGAAAACACATTTGAACACTGAAATAAGTAAGTAGTTTGAGCGAAATGGCAACCAATTTATGGCATACCAAATGAAAGAGAAAACATGGGAACACGCACCAAATGACATATATGTAACTTTATATTTCAAATTAAATCCCAAAAAGGACTAAAAGTACAGTCTGGCACAAACAGCAAAAGAAAATCCAAACAGAGAAACATTCATTTATGTATAATTAAAAACAGCAGCAATGTTGAGAGTACACTTTGTTTAAGTAATAAATTTGTGTAAAAACAAATCAAACAAGAGCATTGAAAATGAAAAACATTTTCAAGTTAAGACCCCAAGACAAGCATAAATAAGATGAAATACGAGCATGTGTAAAGCCATGAAAATGCCAAAAATATTCGACAGCTCAACACATACATAAACACGTAAAGTAAACAAAATGGTAGCCAATTTCAGCAGAGCAGAAGCAATTTTTCTGGCCTAGAAAAAGGTAAAAGCAGACATTTTAAGCCATAAGCGCCTTTAAAACAAAGCTGAGAGCCTCAGTAAAGGTAACAGTAAACATTGGCCGGAGCTCTGGAAATATGACTTACTAATTTGTGACATGATCAAGTTAACCGGAGCAATGACAAACAACAGCTCGACGTCTGGCTACTGAAGGTAAACAATGCCAGCAAAACAGTTAGTCAGTGCAATGCAGGCAGTGAACCGTTACTGCCTGTGTGCTAACCGGGCTAAAATTACCTGGCAGCCCGACTGCCGGACAGACTGGACCACCTGCGTGAGGCTACCTTGCTCGCATTTGCTATAAAGTTGCATTCGGCGAAGGAAATTGCAGGTAAGAAGAGCTATATTTTAATACTCTTGTGTCTAAGAGGATGCAAAATTGCCGCGGTTTCATGTTAATTTTTGCATTTTGAATTACTTAAATTGACGTAGACAGCTGTGTTTATTCACGTTTAAGATTATCATATTTTTTACTACGAACGCTGAGTGGTGTTCCTAGTATTCCCTTATTTCCACAATGCAGCTTGCGACTAAAATGTCATCTTAATATCATGGAGACTGAACTTCAGCTTCAGAGCATACACCTATTTGAAGACTCTTTGGTTCCTCATGCTCCTAGTTTTACTTTTAGTTATTTTTTAGGAGCTAGTAAATGCTGTCAGACTGGGATAGATAATTTCAACGTTTCTACAAGCCAGAGATCAAATGGCTATTAAGAAACTATACAAGGAACAAATAAACATGTACAACCCAAGTGGCTTTGCTTTCTATGAAAGCGCAATATAGTTTGGTACACAGTCAATTCCCGACTTACACCGGCATTTACTTAACGTGGCATGTTCCATGGGTTGGATTAAGATCACTATGATCTAATGTGCCACCATTACGCCAACTTATGTCCATCCAAGCTCATCAGCTGAATGTTGCCTCGTTAGTACCGATTTGAGTGGAGGCTGTCGGGCATGCACTACCCCTTGGGTAAGGACGAAGTGTATCTATCACCTCTTCTGCTTTATGGGCAGCAGCACCCTGTTGAAACAAAGTTTTACCCGCGATTTGGGTATCACTAGAGGGCCGACCTCAATGAGCGGACTTGGACACTGCAGGTACCGAAATTAAGGGCTCGGTAAGCCCGACATTGGTGCTGCTAGTCCAGAGCCACACTTTTAAGCAACTTTTCAGTGATTAAGACGAACTGCTAAATGGATGCACAAGCCTCAGACAAGCCATATAACTCTAATAGGATCAAGAAAATCTTGCAAATGAGGACTTACAACATGAGAATACTGACTGGCTTACTCATTGGACATTGTAGTTAAAAGGGACACTTGAGCCAGCTGGGCATCACCAGCTTCAATATCTGTAGATCTTTGCGAACATGAAAAGGAATCCTCGCAGCACATACTCGCTGAATGTGGGAGAAGAGGAACAAACTTCCCTCAATGCAGTCAGATTAGAGCCGACCCAGACAATAGAGTTTATTTTAGAGATGTGACTAACATTATAGATTCAACTGGTCGCTCCAATAATATTATTTTTTCTTCCAGTGCCAATCAGCCAAAGAACTTCATGAACTCCTGAAAATATTCCTGCGGTAACGGCCACTGTTCAAAACGACCCAATTCAATCAATTCCATGACATTTACTAGTGTTGGTCATCACACAAACTACTTTTTGCCGCATTTTTCTGAAGGACAACGGCCAAAACACGCATGCAATAAAGTTAACTCAAGGTCTAAGACCACTTGACCAATTCGTTCGCTGATTGAGGTTTAATATTGAAAGCGGTATTTTTGGAATTGAAATGGATTGGTTTTCATATCTGTTCCAGCAGCGTTGATTCTTGTAAAAACAACTGTTCCACTTGGTTAGAAACTTTTTGTTGGTCGTAAAGAGTAGAATTTACGGATAAAGTTGCGTTGAGATTTAGAGAAATTCAACGATTGGTTGGATGTGTCCATAAGATAAGATATGAAACAATCTATTGTCAGAATTTTTGAAGTGAAACTAGTTTTGACAGAATGAAGACGTCTAGTTAAGATGCCGTATACCTCGATTTAACCCTGGAACATCATCCTTTTGCTTTTTACACTAACGTCTTTTGGCGTGCGTAGTCATTTTGACGTGCGTTCTAGGGTTAAGAGGTGGCTACTAGAGTGGAACCACTTTTGATTTGATCAAAATTAAAAATTTTAAATATTTCCTGAAAATTAGTTCTTACGTTGACTAATTTTTCCATCGTTGCACTTTCGATGTTCTGTTGTTTCGATGTTGATCGTAAACATCGAGGGGTTTGCAGCTCTACTGTCTCGCCTTGGTAACAATATAACACTAGGCAACAAATTTGAACTCAATGAAGGTTTGAGAGGTTTTTCGTATTTTGAAATAAAAAAGTGAGTTCATTAGCCTGTAAATCACAGTGAAGCTAGACCAAAACAGTCTAAGCAACATTGAACCGACGCTTACAACTCTTGAATTTTTTGGATGAATTGTGATTCATTGCCATCGAAAGTAAGGTTCCTGAGTAAAATGAGTTTTGTTGACTCACAAAATGTTGAGTTTTTCAAAATAGCGATTATTTGAAAACTTTTTGTTGCCTAGTGTAATCTATGTGAGTTAATGATGTGTGTTGCTGTTTTAGTGCTCAGCTCATTCTCAGCACTGAACTAAATGGATAGCAAAGTACAACTTAAGCTTTGCGTTCAGTTTTCAGCTTATCTTCCTGGGTACGCGTTTCTAAAACTCGAGAACCAGTGAACCAAATGACTGCATATTTGGACCATATATTCGTTTGGTGTGCAGCAAAGTTTCTCTTCAGCTTGTGTCCGTTAGGTAGACAGGATCAGCCATATTAGTATACATATAGTTGGCTAGCATTTTAATGTGTACACAATTCACAACATTGACTAGGTATACATTGCACTCTGAAATTTGAATAGGAGACGGTAGTCTTCAATAAAAACTTTTGCGCCCAGAGCAACCAGATAGCATAACTTAACTGAGCTGAGCTGAGCATGTCAGCGCTGAAAGGTCAAGCACACTAACTGCTGTCCAACTGCAGTCAAGAGCAGAACAGAAACAGGATTTCCGAGTGTAAAGTTCGTCATACCGCATAAGTTCGCATTAGTTCAGCTCAGTTGTGCTCTCTGTCGCAAGCAAACGCTCCAGTTAGCTGACGACAACATTCATAACTAATACAAGTTCTTTGATATAACATTAAAATTTACTCAAAAACTTGATTCACTACCACTTAAGCATAACGTTTAACAAAAATTAAACGATTCCACTTTTCTCTCACTAATTGCAGTTATTAGAATTGAAGATGCTTTTAACGCAGCTGCGCTTAAGAACGATTTGTATTTCTCATAGTTTCCGAGTTGCGCTTTTCTATGCGTTACAAACGCCACGAAACAGTTAGTTATGACTAACTCCTGGGTAAGTTCAGCTGTTTGTTGTTGTCACCGACTCGCCTCTCTATAGCTTCTCTACACCTGAATCTCTCACAGCTTGCTTTTGTTTGCTTTAAATCTATTATCCTCTATGCTTTCATGTGCTTTCAACACTGTTTTTGCTGCCTGCAGCCATAATACATACACCGAAGAGGTCGTTGGGGTTGCCCTCTTAGGGCCAAGGGTTGAGGGTTGAGGGTTGGGCATGCCGCTGTGTGGGAATGCAACTGTAATGCATGCTGCAATTTGCATATGGCTTGAGCTCCAGCACCCAGACATATGTAGAGTATATGGTAAGTTTATTTTTTTTCCCGGCTGCTTTAAATAAGCAAAACTGAATATTTAGTTTGTGGCATAGAAAACACACACACACACTCACACTCACACACACTCGTGTAGCATGTGTGTGTAGATAAATGCAGCCGGAGGCAAACACATGTTATTTACAGTTAAAAGAGACTACTTTTATCTCATATGTGCCGTGTGCTGGCAATTTCATTAAAATTAAAATTATGCAAAAGCCGCAAAACTTGCTTGTTCCGGACAGCACTCTACACTTAAGTACAGACACAAAGCTCTGGCTAAGACTGTAACTGTAACGGAGGCTGAGGCTGTCAACGCTTGACTTTGACCGTAGTCTGTTGCTAAGCCACGTCTGCCACAACGAGGCAAGCCAAGTCAGGCCGGCGCACAATGTCAAGTGTTGCATTGGCAGTGAGCCAGGAAAAGTGCATCTATCAAAAACAGCAACAAAAAATCAGTGGACTAGATTCCTCCAGCCTTCGGTGTCTGCCCTGAGAATATTTGTCAAGTTGAAGGCAGTTGGCCATTGATTTTCTTGGCCAGCGACAATGGTTTTCTTGCCATTATCAATTATAACTTAGTTTTATATTCACATATCCTTTTAACGTGTCAGAAGAGTTTTAAGCCCAATTTGGAGCTTAGTCCATTAGCATTCTTTTGTAATTCTTCTATTTAAACTGTAGAATATTTGTTTTACATCGTTTTTCATTTGAGTTATTTAAATTATTTTCAATTTTCCACAAAAATTTTTTACAATACATATTTTGCCATCAATTTACTTAAATGAATTTTATTTGGATTAAGTTAATTTGCAGTTTTGCAATATTTTTACTAAACGGCAATCCAAAACTATTAATAAGCTGAGCACTTTCATTCTAGTTAAGTTACGAAATTACCTTGCAGTTTCAGGTAAGCACCATATAGGGAGTTGCAGAACATCTTGATAATTGCTTTGGGCTTAAGTTTATTACAATACGAAAAATTATGTTATTTTGAAGCCAAGTACGGAGATACACGAAATATTTCGCGTCGACATAATGAACCAAATAAAGAAAAATGTGACTAGACATACGAGAAGGGAATGAAAATTACATGGTCAGCCCATTGTGTCAGCAGTTTTACGTCAGTTGTGTTTGTTGTCATTAAAAAGAGCGGGTAAATTACAGTTAAAAGTCCATTAATCCACAGAATAATATTTCACGCGAAACTGTCGTACCAAAACAAGTAATAAACGGGCATGGACAACTTTAGAGAAGATGAAAATGAAAAGGCATACCATTGTTTGATGTACGGATGGATCTCTGACAGATGATGGTGTCTTGGGACCCCAAACACGCATCTCTAAATCTATGGGCACTCACACATGCAACTTCCAAGCAGAAGTTCGCGCCATAGGCAGATGTGACGTTAACGTGAAAAGGAAGCTATACTGTCGGACAGTCAAGCAGCAGCGGTTGCAGGAACCAGAATAAACTTCAAGGGGGTTAAGGAACCTAGAGCCAAACTGTATCTTCTGGGAAGCATGTACAAACTAACACTTCATTAGTACACAACAACATTCCTGGCAATGAACTTGCGGACGAACTAGCAATAAATGGAGCCGCAAACCCCTGATGGGACCAGAGCCATTTTTTTGAGTTGAAAGACACACGATTAAGCAACTATTAAGAGAGGAGGAAAGAAGCAGGCTGGATGAGCGCATGACCTAAGAGTACTGACGGGCTTACGTACTGGACACTGCAGACTAAAGGGACATTTAAGTCTTCTTCTTCTTAACTGGCCATAACAACCCGTTATCGGATTACAATCCTTTTAAAGCCTGGGGTGGCTCTACTGGTCTCGAGGGAACCCATTGTCATTGTTAGTCGCCTCATACGACAAGCTTCGACCTGCTGAGGTGGTATCCTCTAACCCGCTACCTGTAGGTTTTGCAAACAGGAGGAGGAGTCGTCGCGGCACGTGATCACTGTCAAGAAGAAGACTGAAACTGCTAGGCGGGTATAAACTCTCTATGTTTGATGTAACCCTATTAGAACTATCCCAGATAATGAAGTACATATTAGAGATAGGACTACTAGGGGAGCTATAAGTTAGGTAGGCGGCACAATAGATCATTTGTGTCGCAGTGCACTACTCCCACCATTATATTGTTCCTACTATCGTGACATAAGAGCTTAAAAGTCTTCCTTATACAAATGGAGTACAAACTGAACTCAATATGCGATCCCATCAAAGGGATTACACTTTTTTGTCAAACAAGAGTGTTGCAGGTAAGTACTGCATATTCTCATCACTTCAAAATGATTGATCAACTTGGCAACAAACTCTACAAGGTCATCTAATTTCGATCAACGCTCAACTCTTCCAGTTCTACACTTCTCCCCTTGTTATGTAGAAATACTCATTTTTTCGCTGACATTTTTGTTATTGTTTTGGTTTTTCTGTTTGTACAGCATGAATGTGGCCACGCACGCTTTGTATCCGATTATTGAATTGAATATTCATTTGCTATTTATGCATTTGTTGGCCTTTTTCAGAGTAGAGTATATAACCCGCTGTGCCTTGGCATAAACAAATGGTTTCGCTGGCCAAACAATTTATTGTTGTTTATATTAATTTGGCTGACTGGCCGGCAGACTGTATATATAGTGAATTTCCCAATCCAAATACTGAGCAGATCTCATGCTACTTTAATAAACAAAATATTTTTGCATCATTCTGGAAAGGCATTTCGTTTTGTTTTGCTATTAATTTGCAAACAGGAAGAGCATAGTTTGAAATTTTTATCGAGTCCATTGTCACTTGCAGGTGGTCCATGTTTGTGGATGTTGGATTACGCATTGAATTGGCCGTGAGTTTGTCTAGACTCCGAGACGCTGTGTGTATTCATTCAAGTTCATTTTTTATACGGCATTTAAGTAATTGACATAGACTTTAGTTTTTTGTTCTACACACAAACCAAAAACAGATACACGCACGCAAAGATACAAAAAAAGAAGAAGAGATTTCAGCGAAAACAAAGTGTGGCAAGTTCAAGGACGTGACTCAAGGCCGTTGCGAAAAGGCAAAGAGCAGCTCACATTCCCCAGCCAGGCTCATATGTCAAAGGCATGCCTGGGGAATTAAACTAAAGAAAATTGACTGCTTCTTGTATTAGAAGGGAAGCAAAAACAAGCAAAACACTGAAACTAAAAACATATTGAGCAACGCATTCCATGACACGCGTGCCTCGCATATCAAGCAGCTTTGGTATGCCATCAGCCTGATGAGCAGCACCAGTTGCAACTCACTTAGTACCAATACTCATAGTATCTTGACTATGTCGTAGCACACATGTTGCCTCTGGTCATAGTAGAGTATCCAGAGTACACTCTATGCATAAATTAACACTGACCAGCAAGCTGCGAGCTGTTTGGTTTTGTGTCCCTTTAAGAGACATTCGATTTGAGCACAAATTAAAGATAACGCTAAATGGTTTACATTTGATTAAAGCGCTGAGATTTCTCTAATATTATGCACGCCGCCAGCTAATTAGCTCATGTTTTAATAAATTAGCTTTTGATTAGATTACTCGAACATTGTCTGGCATTAGTTACTAAGTTTGATAAGCAAACAATTAGTTATTGATATGCTGAGCCATAAATGTGTACAGTCATTGTGTGATTATAGTTTTGCTGTTGTTTATTGTGCATCATAATAACGTATTAGATAAACATTATTTCTAATACCCTTCGCCCACTGGGACTTGCACGACAATTGCTAGCCACAAATGCCTCGAAAACAAAAACATAAGTCGATTACTATGCCATGCAGAAGTCATTGTTATCGGCTAGCAATTTTCGTGCAACTTTCAGTGGAAGAAGTGTATAATTGTCTTATATGACCGCGATTAAGCAATGACTAGCAATTGATTAAGCATACGACTAATCGTAATATGTTTGTACCCTTCTCCCACTGCAAGTTGCACAACGATTGCTAGCCGATAACAAAGACTTTTGTATGGCATAGCAATCGATTGTTGTTTTTGTTTTCAAGGCATTTTTGGTGTAATACGAGGGCTGCCTTTCATATTTCGGGAATGAGCCATACTACTAGAAAAACAATCGATAGGACAATCGAAGTAACATATTTTTTCGTTTGTGACTTTCTATCGATGTTATTTTCACTATCAATAGTTTGAAGTTTAGTTTTAGTTTTTCCAACATATCGATAGTTTTGCAGCTCTACTTGGAACATATAAACATACGAGCGCTTCTTGGATTCTTAGAAGTCTCTTACAAAGTTTACCTTGACCAATAAATGGAATTCAACTGATCTTGTACTTTTGACTATGGTGTCCTATTTGGTTGGTCGGGCCTGGGTTCTGGTACAACAGGGTGAAAGCTTCTGAACGCCATTTCCTCCCCGTAAAAATAGCCAGGGTGATAACTTTCTGTACCTTAACCAAGTTGACGAACAACCCCCAAGTGGTGCCGCCTGGATAGCTGCTCTAATCGACATTCAGTATTGGTTTCAACCAATTTAGCCGCGCTGAAAGGAATGATTGTCGCAGTCTCTATTAGCCGTGACGCCGAGTCTTTGTTTGCCAGCTCATCTTCCATAATTTCCAGTATAGTCTGACTTTATTATGACGTGAAAGCATTTAAAGTCTGGTCTGACATTCACTGACCATGATTCAAGTTGTAAGAGGATTCTTCAGGCACCAAAGCTCAGCCTGTCTATCCACAGATGCTTACCATGCAGCTTCCTTTCATGAATGCAGCTCGCGGCATTGCGTAGATTTCCGTTTGAAAAACTGACGGAAAACTACCTGTCGCACATGAGTAGCCTGAATTTTCGTCAAGATACCAACCAGGAACATTTCCATCTTTTGTTTTGGAAACATCTGAATACATGGGGTGAGAAAAGAGACAGAGAAGATGCATGCAGACAACATTTCTCATTGATGTTCACAACAGACTGAGAAAAGATGGCAATCAACTGATGAATCTTACCTTGTTAACTATACCTTGGTAGAATGTACTTAATGACAACTTTTCTCTGCTGACACGCAAATACTGCCAACGTATGTTCTGCTACTGCCGACCAATGCATTAGATTGACTATTAACCCATTAGTTTTGG
Source organism: Chymomyza caudatula (assembly GCA_035041775.1). Taxonomy (NCBI): domain Eukaryota; kingdom Metazoa; phylum Arthropoda; class Insecta; order Diptera; family Drosophilidae; genus Chymomyza; species Chymomyza caudatula. Next base: position 285,821 of record JAWNKW010000073.1, read on the forward strand.
ATTATCCTTTAAAATCTTTTAATGGTTAGAACTAACTTAAATATCAGTTTAAAAGTAGCTTTAGAGACAATAAATCTGACATTCAATGCACTTAAATTGAAGCACGCACAATGTACTCCGACAAATGGGCTTATAAAATGTACATTGCAACATAGTAGACAAAGAATTTCGCGTAACAGTTGCAGCTGTGCTTAAAATTCCCTTTATATCGTAGATAGTATGCTCATGATGCTTGATTTTGCTAAAAGCTATGCAAAATGCAAGCTATGTCCATGAATTGCTGGAATAGTTTTGCCCTAATACAGCAGCAATTTCAGAGCTATTGTGAATAAACTCGGCAACAACTTTTTGTTGGAGCATTAAATAGATATTATAGCGTAGACACATCGACAGTGTTTATTCTAGAGCTTGAAATTGAGTAATCTTAAGAAGTTCAATCTTTAAGAACTCACAAGGTATCGTACTATTTATTACCGATACACACTCTCTAGCTTAGCGAACACGGTGTTCCCATAAAGTTCCCACTTATTCTCATGCCATAAACTTTGTTGGCAAACTTATAGCTTGCAAAACTTTATGGCCAGTATCTTAGCTAAGTCTTCCGAAATGCCAAGTCAACATGCTAGAGAGCATTATATTTAATACCTCTAAAAAAGAAATTTTTTATACTTCTATGCAAACTTTGTAAATTTGCATATAAGCTATGGTATATATATATAAATTTGTATAAAGTTTATGAAGCAGCAAAACTAATTGGTGCAGCATTTAAGGGTTTCCCAACTAAAAGTTTGGTTTGTACATTTCTATTTGAATATGTCTGTGTGTGTGTGTGTGTGTGTATGTTTGGCTAACCACAGTAGTTTCGCTGCGGTCAAATAAATCCACTGGCTCATTATATATGTTTAATAATTCAGTGGAAGTCGCATTACACATACGCAGTGTGTTTATTTGTACATATAGACAGCCAAAGCGCAGAAGTAGTCAAAAATCCCACTGCTACAGTCGCACACATGCATATACAAAATCCAAATTATCCCTTAAGTACGCAAAGTGTAGTTGGCCGCTTAGTAGATAGTTCAGGACTAGTTGCTTTGTGAGTGACACTTAGGCATATCTACGCGAAACTGTCTGATCTCTCACACACACTTCGGTACGCAAAGTGCGATTGAAACCTTAGACTAATCCCTTTGGCGACAAACAAGTATATCTATCCGATAACTCACATTTAGGCTTAGTAGATAGTTCACTATTAGTTCCTTTGCGAGTGACAGATAACTATATCTACCCGGATCTTGCCACTTAGTAATGTAAGAAAGAGACCTTAGACTTCTCCCTTTAAAGCAAATAACTATATCTATTCGATAACTCACATTTACGCTTTAGTACGCAATGTGCAAATTACCGCTTAGAAGATATTTTAGCACTGGTCTCTTTGGGTACAGATAACCATATCTATCCGGATGTCTCTGTACTCTTAAATGCAGACTTCCGTACGCAAAGTGTCAATTGCCGCTAAGTAGATAGTTCCGCTTTCTCTGAACTCTCACATACACACTTCACAACGCAATGTGAAAAAGAGACCTTAGACTAACGCCTTTGGGGACAAATAACTATATCTTTCCGATAACTCAAATTTACGCTTTAGTACGCAACGGTGAGTAGCCGCTTAGTAGATATTCCAGGACTAGTCACTTTTGAATCTGATAACCATATCTATCCGGATCTCTCTGTTCTCTCACATACAGCCTACAGAATGCAAAATGTGAATTGCCGCTTAGTAGATAGTCCAGATTTCTCTAATCACATACACACTTCAGTTCGTAAATGAAACCTTAGACTAATCCCTTTGGGCACAGAAAACCATATCCATCCGGATCTGTGTGTTCTCTCATACACAGCCATGAGTACGCAATAGTAGAAAGTTGAGAACTTGTCCCCTTGGGGGACAGATAAACAGATGTCTCTAATTTGGTTATCTCGGCGTGTACCTTTAGGTAGGGCTTAATATCACGATGCCAAGCACACAATTCACCCGTAAATCAACGTTTATATGCAGAATTGCATGTAATTCATTGTTTCCATTTCCAGTACTAAATGAAGAAGTTAAGTTGGGCAAATCTAACTGCTATCTTGGTTTATAAGAAGGAATGTCCAGACTCTCTGCTGCTCTGGTCATAGCCAACAGTTGATTTTTGGTGGAGCTCTATTTCGAGCCGAAAATCTACTCGCATTTGAGCATTTAACCGCAGCTACCGCGAAAAACCCCAAAGTGGCGCAACAAAAAAGTCACACAGAACGAGTTATGAAAAGAACTAATGTTACGGGCTTACTGACTACCTTTGGCACCCGACAATTCTTTCATACCCAAGTAAGGTACTTAAGGTTTCAAGTTCCACCTATTGATTCTTTATCAAAGCAGACATAAGTAAGCTCTAATTTGAGATAAGATCAATCTTTCGATCGTGGCCAGCTGTATAGACGAGAGCATGTATATTGAAAAAAAGGTCTTGTGGTGGTCCCTCTTTTCAGATATTACGTCAAATATTTTACCTGTGCCAAGCATAGAAATGATCTCGTCAATGAAAGACTACACGGAAATGATTTCCGCGACATAACAGCTTATGCAGGATGGTAATCTGGCAGCCGTTTAAACTGAACATAACCTCAGTCGCCAGCCTTGTCTTCATCACATGTCAATGCACGCGAAATGGTCTATTAGCCAACTAACGCAAAAGGAATGCAACTTGAATAATTGACTCCCGCCTAGGACATTGCTGTGTAAAATGCGTGAGTTCACAGCATTGGCTGTGGCTAGAATGTGAGTTAGTTGTGGCGCAAAAGCGACTGACGAAACATGTGTCGCATACTAGTACGTGGTACTGAAGGGCACACACATACATAGGGCGCAACACGTGTGCGTTGAACTTGTGACTTTGGCCAAACAACAAATGCCAGGAACAGAACCGCAACAGCCAAGAGACGACTACCAAAAAGATACAAAAATAACAACAGGGGCGCTCAGGTCGCTTATGCTACACACATGGCTGGCTGTAGGCGTGTCTGTGTGTGTGTGTGTGTGTGCGTGTGTGTGTGTGTGTGTGTCTGTGTGTCTGTGTGTGTGCGGTAAGCCGTAAAGCTGCCCGGCGGTTTTTAGACGCTGCCGTTCGGCGAGTGTTTACACGCTCTTCGCGCTGTCCGGGTACAAATGAAGCGTGTGCCAGTGTGACCCCACATAATTAAATAATTAAGAGCTTAGCTATTGTTAGTGTTGTTGTTGTTCCTGTTGCTGCAGCTTATAAATAAACGAACAACAAATAAACAAAAGGAAGCCATGCTAAAGTTTTTCCGAAAAGAAGCAATGAAAATGGAAAAGCGTATTTGTAGGAAAATGTAAGGAGTGTTTATGTTCACATTCGTAATAAATAACAATTTGTGTGTGTGGCATGTATTTACCTGCAAAATGATTTCCACTGCGCCGCGAAGTATGCAGCAAAGTTTTTATTTATGCGCGCTTTTTGCTTCTGAACTCGACTCGTTGTTGTTGTTATAATTATTTATTTGCACATTTTTTTATGCCAAATTAATTTGAAATGTCGACATTAGCCGCCATTTTGTAAATTCTTTTATTGTTGTTGCTGATTGAAGCACATTGTAAAAGTAAATAAGCGAAAATACCTCAAATAATTATGACAAATATTTGTACCTTGACTTTTCATGTCAGTTTTGGTAATTTTACCTTCATTCACTTTATTTTAGTTTGAAAAGAGCTCTTTTTTGCTCGCCTTGTTTTTCCTTTGTTTTGCCCGTTTTCCGGCACATAATGCCTTTTCCGACACTCTCACACACACACACACACACACAAACTCTGCCATAAAGTAAAAAATTAAAATTAAACTGCCGTGTTGTAGTTTTTCCTCGGCTTTTTTTTTTTGGGTTACCGTTTTAACTGGCTCTTCAGTCTGACAGCATCGCACGCCTCTCGACTTTTATGCTGTCGTTAGCTTTTTTTTTGTTACTGCCATCTCTGTCGCTCTCACAACTTTGTTTGCCTGCTGAAATTTTCATTTATTTCGCATAAATTTTATATTTTCATGCAATGTTTGGACCACAGCGACCAACAAAAAAAAAAATATTGTTTACGCGTATTTTAACAGCATTTTTTCATGCGTGTGGAAAGGTTGCAAAATTTAAATTCAATAAAATCGTTGTTACTTCACAAACTGCTTGATCGGTTTTTATAACAACTATTTGAAATTCATAAGGTCAGCAATTACGCATACGCACTGTTGACAGGCAAAATTTTATTTTATTTACGCTAAAGTTTGTTGCCGTACAAAATCAATGCAAATGCGCTTTTTGTTGCAAAGTTAATGATTTTGACGAGCTAATAGATCCTTTATCAGGAACTAATTCAATTCGTTATTCTTGGTTAAGTCTGACGCTGTCAAGTCAAATTGCTGCAAAAGCGTTATATGGATCTGTTTAGCAGTCCCATCTTCATCAACTACATCAACGCCAGAGGTTCCCATTACATGAGACGGTTTGAACGTTGTCAAGATTGGCCATAAAATGTTGGGCGCCAAAATCTGGTTCAATTTGTCGTGATTTCTACATTCAGCTTGACCATAACATCATTTATGGTTCTAACGCTGTAGAGTACACTTACAAAGAGATTACTCACTGGTTTGATGAGAAAAAACTCTTCAGCTGGATTGAGCTTGCAACGACTGGGCCTACGAATAGAATCTTGCATTCCGTTTAGTGTTGCAAAAACGTGACGTCACAATCAAAATGTTAATGAAATCTAAATATATTTTTATATTTTCATGCAATGTTTACTCTTCTTTCGAATTCAAACATATCCATCAAGGAGCTTGCATTAAATTTTAAACTATTGACTCTTCAAATATCTTCCTTTCGCCTTTCTAACAGCAATGATTCAGTTGATATTCCATTCCCAGTTTCTAGGAATGCTCACAGTTGTTTTTTAGTTGCTCGGTTTGTGACTTGACTTGGCGCAATTTGATGTCATCTAGCATAGCCATAAGTTAGCGATATCTGACATTAATCTAAACAAACTTATCGATGTGCTGCCATCACGACAAATACGTAGCATACCAATTTTGCCTCCAATCGTTGTGTTAAACTATGGAAGAGCCTTTTTAATCAGAGTTTATAAGAGTCATTGGAATATTGGATTCTAGAAGAAAATGAATACCAATGCTGATTTTTTGGTCAAAAAGTTTATATAGTCAACTAGGGGGCTCCGCCCGCTGCTCGCTTCAATCACCAACCCATCAGCTCGTCAGAATCGAAAATCGACAAATCGCTCCTCCGTCCCTTTCAAAAGACAAATTTTCTGTTCGACGCTGTGATTTAGTCGTTTCTCGCCGCTTGTCATATCGATCCCTTGGCACAAAATTATCGTATATTACCTTTTTTTTTAAAATTGTTCTAAAGCCACTAACTTATCACCTGGTTAAATATAATGACGATGAGGGGGTTTGTTTCGACAAAAGGTTAGTTTTTTTGAATATACGTCTAACCAGAGTCTACATACCAAATTTGGATGCTCTTGCTAAATATATATATCTATAAAAAGAGGAATTCTATTGCAGTTTGTATGAGGAGGAATCTAAAATTTGCACTTTGAGACGCACATATATGCTTGAAACTTTATCCGATCTTGATCGTCACAGTAGGCGTGTGTAGTCTTAGCGTTGTATGTTCTGTCACGTTCGAACGGGTTGACATGAATCGACAAACTCGATCTACTTCCGGAAAATGCGTATCTTTTGGCAAATTTGTTTTTTGCTCTAACTCTTATAGTGTCTGAGCAACAGAGTACAACACGGACAGACGGAAGGACAGACGGACAACGTCCAATCGCTATCCAACTGAATGCTAAGCACTTTTGCCTATAGAACTTCTGCTCATGCCTGCTACATAAAATCTGTTACAGAGTACTAAAAGCATAGAAAACAAACGCTCTAGAACTGTTGTCTATGCCTGTCACTACTCTCTGAAAAGTTAATATACCCTCTTTGAGAGTAAATATAATAAAATGAACAGCTGGCAAATGATTTGTTTGAAGGAATGTGTACATGTTGTCTTTGTTGTTTGTTGTTAGTTTGATTGTCATGGCACGCCATACAGCAATCAATGCCGCAGTTCACACGATTCATTGATAAGGCGTCAAATCAGGCGAAAACACATCAAAAGGGTCAAATCAGAAGCAAAACACAAATCAACGTCCAAATTAAAAATGCAAAAACCAACGGGAACCGAAATCACTGCTACTTTCTAGGCTGAACTTTCGCCAGCCAAATGAAGCGAAAAATTAGAAAATCATCAACAACCAAACGAAAGAAATAATAATTGCAAAAATGAGAATAAATAATGGTTTATTTTGTGCGGCAACAAAAACAAGTTCTAGGAATTGCAGCTGCCGTTGTTGCCACTTGAGCCGGAAACGCGATGGCGCTCCGAAGGCAACAAAAGCAACATGGCTGCCAGCTGAATAGGATGGATGCAGCAGAGATAGAAGCAGCCATCACAATAAACTCACCCACACACACACACACACACACACAAGGAACAGGCTCATCTACACACACACACACACACACACAGCATACTTGTGTTTGCGTTTGTGTTGGTGCTTTCTGAGCCATTGTTATTATGGCTGTAATACGCTTTGTGAGAAGATTACAATGTCTGATTACTTTGTTATTAATAAATACAAAAGCGCGTTACACATACACACACACACACACACACACACACACGAAAGTTTGCATGTCAAACGGCGCGTATACGCAATTTTTTATCTCCGCATTGTACTTGACGGTTTATTAATAAACTTTTGTTTTTTTGTTATTTGTTGTGGCAAAAACAGTTACAACAAACACTCAAAATCGATTTACTTAAATGAATTAATGAAAATTACTGAAAAAAGCCTAATAAATTGAATACATTGTCTATTTTATGCATTTCCTTTAAAATTTTAGCTTTTAAATTGTATAGAAAATTTTCTAAATTGCACATAATTGTTTTTTAATTGCTTTTTATTTCGAAACTCATTAAATTTGAGTGCAGCACTTTGAAAAAAAGAGTTTTTTCTTAATTTTGTGTAATTTGTGTTTGCCTGACTTTTTAGCCAATTTACTAATAATATTTATTTTCAAGTTGTAGTTAAACGCTTAACTGCGTTTTAATTACTTTATTTTTTTTATATACAATGTTGTTTGTTTATTTGTCGATTAGTGCAGTTATTTCTGTTTTCTTGTTAATATACGCAATTTTTAGGCAGTATTTAAAGGCATTGAAGGCTTTTCGCTGCAATTTTCTAAGCTATTATAACTATCAGGAATTCATAACGTAATTGCAACCGTTAACAAATTGAATTGAAACCTATAATCTTTAAGCGTTATAATTTCTCCGAAATAACCGAATTGAAACCGATACGATTTCGGTTTTTTTTCTTTTAAAAGCATACATTTCGTCATTCTGTGAAGCATTTTCATCGACGTCGCACAGTGGGGCCAATCTGACTTTTTATCTGAAGTAGTAAATATAGTTTCAAAACTTGAAAAGCATATAAAAGAGAATTGTGCAGTGAATAGAGGAAGCTTCAAAAAACGTTTGTCAAGTTAGATAAACGTTTTATTCTTGCATTTTATGTAGGATACAAATTCAATATTCGTTTTCGTCCCACCTATTTTTCAAAATTTGAACGGTTCATTAAGCACAATTGAGAGGTTCAAGGATAAGCTGTATGGAGTATATAATATCGAGCTTTGCGAGATGCAGATAGAACTCAATAGACTGAAGAAAACTATTACAATAACAAACCTGCGTGAAAGATCTTCAATGCGGTTGTAGAAAGTTGGCGACGAAGCGGCAGACCATGTCTCCGTTGGAAGGACAAGGTTGAGAGTATACTAGCTACTTTTGGTATCACCGATTGAAGAAGGCTCGCTCAAAACAGAGACGCCCGGAGGAGAGCTTTACATCAGGCCGTAATTCGGTAACTGGTTGTTTTGGCCAGATATGAAGAAGAACAAGGCTCAGTTACGGAAAGCAAAGGGTCATTTCTGTAGTATCTTTTACCTAGAGACCAATTCGGGAATCAGAATTGTACCATCTTGGGATGTTTGTTTCCATTTTTGAGTTTTTGTACAGTATGCACCAAATTTTTGTGGTTTTTCTCTCTGTTTGCATCATTAACTACTACAATCGATTTCTCCTAGACCGTGAAGGTCCGATCGCATACAACAACAACGCTTACAACAGCATATTGGAGAGAACAAACATTTCTATAGATTGTTTTATATTTTGTATCGGCTACAGCGAAAAAACAAGTGAACAGAATGGAAATTTGACAAAAGAATTTCATGTAGACTCTCAACAATTTTCACAATTTATATAAATTTGCAAATGATAAACTGGACGAAGCTCGGCATGCCATCTTTATTGCCTGGTTTACTACAAGTTGCCAAAACTCTAAAAGCCCGAGTTTACATTGATGGCCATATATCTTCATCGACCACAACTATTACGAAACTGATGACGACAAAGATGAGTCACGATGAGCATGTTCATCAATTGCTTCTGCAGGCGATGCTTCAAAATTGTTGCAGAAATTTGTGTGCTTAAAAGTTATTAAACTGCCGTTAACATTCTCTCTTCCCTACGTAGACTTTTCCCACCGAAAGTAGCTTAAAACAAAAACAACAATGCTAACAATCGATTATTATGCCATACAAAAGTCGTTGTTATCGGCTAGCAACTGTCGTGCAACTTTCAGTGGCAGAAAGTTGTAAAAATCAAAATGCGAATTTCCGTCGTTTCTGATTCTTTTGCGAAAAGTGCTTAATTAATATTATTATATTATGACTTCGCAACTCTCAAATTCTCCAATTTTTTCATATAAAAATAATTTAAAACTGTTACCGGATTCGAAATTAGCGACCCAAAATGTGCCGGAAAAGTTAAGTTTTAGACATAAGCTTTTTTTGGTGAATAGTGTAATTAAACTGCTGGAATGCAATAATTGCTAATAAACGATTTTCATATAAACGACTATTTTTGAAAGGAATTTGCAACGGTACGATATATACTATAACTGAACATTTTCTAATATCGACTTAAGCTGCTCTTCAATAAAAGCACAGATATAATCTCATTTGTTTGCCAATATAATTCCTTGCTACAAAAGTCGGTCAGAACACATAAAGCATTTTCGACTGCACATTATTTAAGGTTTAGAAAGGTATACGACCAATTTTTCTTCTACAAAAGCTCAAAGGCGGCAGAAACGCTTCATGGGTTCAGATCTTACAAAATACCTCAAAAGTGACCAGCAACTTTCCAACAATCACGATTTTTTTTCGCAAAGTTATGGCTATTCGAAATATACCCCTTCGATGTCATAGTCAACATAGTGGTTGGAAAGCTGAGCATCGTGTCCGAAGTAATTTGCTGCGTAGAATCCGAAGCGGCCTGTTGTCTTTTCTGGTACATAATCACAAATATCTCAAAAAATATTCAACGCAGCAAATTACTTCGGAAATGATCATTAGCTTTCCAACAACTAAACCATGTTGACCTGTGTTATGATTCAAATAACTTCGCTCAATATCGCTGCACTTTGAGTGGCAGCTGCTCAAAAATATCGATATTCTCGAAATTTTCAAAACCCGAGGGTGAGCGAAAAAACTGATTTCGAAGCGATATTGATAGAGTGTAATATAAACATAATAACCTATCAGAGTTCTAACATAATATAAAAGTTCGAATTCTATAGACTAGTGTTATTAAGAGTTTAAACCCTTTTTTTGAATTTATTGCTTTTCATTATATTTCAAAATTTTGCTTTAATAGTTTCATTTTTGAATCAAATTTAATTGATTTTGATTGCATATTAAATTCATGTTAAAGTGTTTTTAAAATATAGTTAATTTAGCAATAACTTTTGTGGTTTAATGCATTTTTTTTATTTTATATTTATTTTTTGAAAATATGTTTTTAGCATAGTTCAATCTGCTTCTTCTACTAGTTCATTTATTTTTCTTTTATTCAATAACTCAATTTCCATTTTTGAGCACTTTGATCGTTTAATTTCAATTTAATTCGTTTTTATTACACTTCTATCACGAGTTTTTCGAATTTGCCTTGCATTGTATTGTATTTATTGCCCAATTTCTTCTTCTTCTTCTAGCTGTCCTCAACAGTTTTCCCACGCACTTCACTTTGCTTTACATTTTGGCCAACAAGTTTTCTTGTTGCTCTTAAAATATCATTTGTATCTATGGGTATTTTTTTTTTTTGTCAAACTTTTCTAACGCACCTTCGTTGCTATTTTGTGTGTGTTTTGTATTTTACACGAGTTTTCCGCCACGAGCGTCTAGCACGATTTCAAACCCGCAACTGAGTTGAATTTTCCTTGGCAGCGCCTTTATATACGCTTTTCCACTGCTTCGTCAAATATTGAATGCGCGCGCTGTAAAGCTTTGCGTGCTTCGGCAAGCTTTCGTGCATTTCCATATACAACGAACGCCACTTTCAACTTGTGTTTGGCTTTCCACCAAAGTCGGCGGTTTACAGGTGTTTGTTTGCGCTCTTAAACATAAATTGCATGCAAACATATGTATACCTTTTGAAGGCTCAAGTGCAGTGTGTGTTCAGTCAGTGTGGTCGGAAAAGCTGGAAAAACTTTTGCTTAACTGTCAAGTGCGAGCGTCAGCTAGCTAGCGGTAAACCAACAGTTGCTTGTTGCATGTAACGGCACATTGAACCCACTTGTTGCTGTTGCTTGCCATTTGCCATTTGGCTTTGTTTTGTTTTTCCTTTTCCGCTTTGTTGTCACTTTCGCTACGCTTTTGGGCTCTGCGCACGAAAGTAGGCAACGCATTTTTGTTGACTTTGGTTTTGGCTTTTGAGTTCAAGTTCAAGCGCTGTTTAAATTTTGTGTTTGTATTTACTTTGCTCACACACACACACACACACACACATCACACACACACACACACACTCACACACTCACACACACACTCACACATACACATACGTTTGAATTATTTATTGAGTCATGCGCTCAATGAACATAAAATATCCATTAACATGTTTAAACAACAAGCGACAAAGCAACAAAACCGCAAAATTGTTTATTAATGTCAAAAATGCCGAAATGCTTTACAGTTGAAATTAGAAATTTGATGAATTATTGACAACAAACAGCAGCGAACAACGCGTAACGAACAACTGAACCTGAATGCCAAGATAATGAAAATGAATTGGCAACAGAAACAGAAACAATAATAAAAAAAATGCTACGCACAACTCATACACATATGTTTGTTTCGTATGTGTGTGTGTGTGTGTGTGTGTGTGTGTGTGTGTGTCTGTGTGTGTGTGTGTGTGTGTAATGTGTCAACAACAAGCGCAGCGGTTGACAGCTACAAAACTCAAGGATTGAACAACAACCACAAATCAATTGTATTTACTATAATACAGTGCCGGATTATACATGTTGGGCGCCCAAGGGCATTGCTGCGTGTAATGTGGGCGCCATCACCAAAATTGTTGTGGCATTCACATAGTACTTTTCGATACTGAAGAAGCGCATAATAAGAGAGCACTTATACCTTTTTTTATAAAATAAAATTTGTTTTATACTTAATTGTACTGTTATTTTTAACAACAACTTATAGAAAACTACTAATACAACTGAAAATTTAACATTAAGACAATTTACAATTAAATGTACACATTTACATAAACCTATTGAGTCCCTTGAGTCTTGTAAGCCGATTTCGCAGCCAGTGGGCATGTCGTGTGTGAAGAGGGTGTAAAGCGTGGGCCCCAAAACACTTCCCTGTGGTACCCCAGCTCGAATGGCCCTGACTCAAGACCATCAAACACCAACGAGAAGGAACGATCCGTCCCTATCCAGAGAAGTTGAGGCGGCAACAGAGGCTTGACTTTCCAGAGGAGACCATTTTGCCAAACTCTGTCGAAGGCTGGTTTAATGTCCATGTGCGCTGCCTATACGTACTCCTTCGCCTCGAAGCCCTCGAGTATGAAATTTGCTAACCTATGCAATTGATCTGGTGATCCATGCGACTTTCGGAATCCAAATTGAAGGAACATTCTTTTTATGCTTTCTATAGACAACAAACGAGTCAGCGGGCCGCGTTCAAATAGTTTGGCGACTGTGGGCAGCAATCTTATTGGTCTGTGTGATTTCAAGAAGGAAGAGCTTTTTTCAGTTTTATGGATCATACAGATGATCGCTTTCCTTCTGTCCCATTTCTTGAATGAAATTGGGGATTAAGGAAATTACGTCATATGATGCAAGTTTTCGTCGTCATATATGAAAGTATTATTAATTTTCTTCTTAAATTCCCTCGCGTATTGTATTGTGAGTCAAGCGTCAAGATTCGCTGGCTTAAATAAGTTCTACAACAGCATTGTTTTTTGTTTCTAAACGTGGTATTGGGACCTTGAGCTGGAAATACAGTTAAATCATCACGATCATCATTGCACTGTGCAGAGATTTGCTTCTAGAATTGAGTGGCTCGAGCGGTTTCAAGAAAGCACAATTTCTTCACAAGAACTCGAGCCTCAATACCTCACAGTGTTTTCGAGCTTTCGAGTTTGTCTGATCTGATTGTCCCATCGAAATCCGACCCTGCTCACATATGTACAAGCGCGCAGAAGCCACACGATAATGACGCTCATGAACCTGTCTGTGCATGTATGTGCGTGTTTGTGCATGCGTGTGCAACAAAATGAAAACATTTTTCTAATTTCCTGTCATCAATATAAATGAAATGCTCCAAAGGGGGCCCACAGCAGAACAAACCTGTGTTACAGCCACAACCCCACAGCTCATAGCCGCAACCACAAGTAAGCTGTCTAATTGACTTGTAGCCGCCCACACACACACACACACCCACACACACACACACACATTTTGACCAAGTTAGTTAGTTTTCTATATAAGTAGGAAGCAATGTGTACTACAAGTGAAAAAATATATTTATAGAACATTTTTATTAGAGGCGTTTGACGCCAGCTGGCAGTGTTATGAGCGTGATATAAAAATAAACAACAATACAATACACTGTACAACAAGAGCATAACGAATATGAATTCGATTACAAATACTAAATGCAATTCCTAGTACTACTAGTCAGGAGCGGGTCTAAGCGCTCTAGAAACGCAAACGCTTGACGATGCGACGATATTGATAGCCATCGTCCTTTAAGGTGGCGCTTTCATTGTCTTCGGGGCCCTCGGCAACAACTGCATTATCATCCAAAGGTGGCAGATATTCGCGTGAGGGCAGCTCTTCAATCTCTTGTACAGGCGTCAGATCGGGTATTACATCAGGTGTACGATAATGATAGCCATCAGCCTCCAAGGCGCCAGCTTCCAAATCCTCATGAGTCTTTACTTCCGGCTCGGGTTCTGGCTCCACCGCTGGCTGTGGCTCTTCGGTAATCGCTTCAGTGCTCGTTGTCAGCTCTGTGGTCGTAGTAGTGGTTGGCGCCTCTGTTGTGGTGGTAGTTTCCGGCAACGCCTCAGTGGTTTCAATGAGCTCCTCAAAGACCGGTGCTGGTGGCAAGTACTCATTGTTGAGTTTGACTGTCAATGGCTCGACAGGTGGCAAATAATCACGCGATGGCGCTATTACGCTTTGCAAGGTGGCTGCATGCTGCTCCACTGGTGGCAAATAGTCACGACTGGGCAGCGGTGGCAACACCACAGGAGGCAAATACTCCAAAGGCAAGTGAGATACATCGCGACGCTCACGCAGTCTATAGCGACGTTGGCGTACTGTGCGATAGACATAGCCGGATCCCTGCTGCTGTTGCTCGGCCAACTTGGGTTGCGCCTGCTCGTTGGGTGCCAAATATGTGGAAGCTGGCAATTCGCTGACATCGCGTCTAGGACGAAGCGAAGCGGCGCTGGCTGCTGCCACCAAAAGGCAAAGTACGTACAGGGAATTCTGTGAAAAGGTTAAAAAGCGTGTAAGTCAGTGTTTAAAATAGGTACAAGTGATTAAGCTTGGATGAAGTTCTTTGTTAAAAGATCTATGTACACTACTTTCCCACGTTTCTCTTATTAAGTAGAGCCGCTCTACAGTCGGGAGCAGTGCAACTCGCAAGGCTTTTAAGTTCTCGGTTTATTTCTCATTGTTTCGCTGTCTGCTTCATGTCAGCTCTTAAGATCGCTTAGTGCCCAACTACTCAAGTTTTTACTTACTTTCTCAACACAAATATATAGTGGAAGGTCGTTCCATGCCGAAACCTTTCATGGTTACCATAGTAACATAGCAGCATCATGTCAGCTCTTAAGATCGCAGGAAGCTTATTTCATTTGCTGCTTTGCAATCGCAGGCAGCTCATCGAGGAGAGCTTTACGAATACTCAGAATATTGTGTCAATATTTTTGAATCTCCTTCATGTCAGTTATTAGCTCGAGTTTTTGTGTAAGTCCTAAAAGTTTAGGACCGTTATGTTCCTATTTGCTCTATTCCCTTTACACTAAAGTTCTCTGCGCCTTTTACAAGTCTTTTGTGTTGAAAAGGAAGAGAGTCTTCATATTAACACAGTTCATATTTGCACTATATGAAAAGCAGAATTTTAGTCCTTAATCAGTGGATCTTGAATAGTTAGTTAGTTCTAACTTTCTTTCTTGTTTAGCTTGTTGTAGAAGCGACTTTCCAGTTTTCGTATTTTTTATGAACACTATAGGACTGCTGAACTTTTTCAAGCGGTTTTCCAACTTTTACCGACAAAGGTAAGACTATAAACCGTTTTCGGAGAATGTCTATATGCGTTAGGTGTGATGACTAATCAAAGAAGTTGGACCCATCGTGCCATTTTCAGTAAATCTCGAACTTGCCAGGGCAAGCCTATGAACAATTTTCGGAGTATGTCTATATGGGTTGGATGTGATAACTCAACAAAGAAGTTGGACCCGTCGTGCCATTTTTAAGCGGTTTTCAAACTTTTACCGTTGTTGGACATTCTATTGGTGAAGTTGGACCCATCGTGCCATTTCGGAGAATGCCATGTATAAGAGCTCAAAACGCTAATCGAAGATCCTTTTACCTAGAACAATTTCCCGTTTTAAGCACTTTTTTCAGTGCTCCTAAGTACTTGCCGAGTTAACTGTCCACAAACGATGCAATGGAAGAGTAGTTCGAAAAGATAGTTAACTTTTGCCAACACTGCTCTGTCTTTGGCCCACTAACGTTTATAATTAGAAAAATGTTATTTATAATAATTGAATTTACCATTTTGTTGTCAATGGCTCTTTCTCTTGGTCTTCCCTGAGCTGTTGCTGCTGCTCCACTTGAGCGTTTGTTGCGTTATGTTGCTGCTTTTGAAATCGGTTTTACTATTTATACGAAAAATTAACATCGATTGCAATGTGCGGTGTGACTTGTTGGCCAGCAGGTTCGATCAAACCAGAAAAAAAAAAACAAACTTTGGCTCGAACCAATGTTAATTTGCCATTAGAGTATTTGTTATTGTGGGTAATCTGGTTGTTGTTTTCTCAAGCGCTTCATTAAATATATTTAGCACCGAGTCTTCCGCAATGAGGGTATGTCTAATACATGCTACATATAGCTGGTACTATGGTACTAAACTACTTTGCAGCTAGTTAGATTTTCGGCTTAGCTTCAAACCGATGCCAACCTGTTCGAGCTAGCGCCCACGGGCAGCGAGTTGGAGCAGCAATATCAGTAGAGCACTTGAACGGTCTGGCATGGTCATGGCGCTCCATTTGATTGACACTCTGGCCAAAGCCGCAACAATATAGCGCCGTCATCATAGCATAACATCAACATCATCATCATCATCATCATCGTCATCGTCATCATCATCGTCAACATAGGTGTTGAATCTGCTGGCTGTGTCAATAGGAAGATGCTTGGCTCTGGTTGCCATGTTATTTACTTGATTTGTTTGATTTTGTCGACTTGTCTGTTTGAGCAGAATATTTCGCATTCAATTTTAAAAACTGTCAATATTTCGTTTGCTCGCTGTGAGACATTCTATAAACACATTCAAATGCAGCAGCAACTCATCCGAGGCCCCATTTAAGCCATTTTCAATGTCCATCAATGTTTGCTTTCAATGTCAAATGTAAGCGCACGTTGCTGGCTTTTGTTTGCTTACTTTTTGGTAGCGTTTTTCGAAGCGTTTCAGTTACAATGTCAAGTTGAGTTGCGTTTGAAAACATTCCAAAAAAATGATGCAGGTCGAAAAACTATTACACGTCTAGTCTGTCATGTATTAGATGCTGCAAGATGATGCGGCAACATTTGGAACTCGTATCAGAACTATGCCAACACAGTCACGACGACGACGACGATGACGACTCTTGGTTAATGGCCTAACGCTGCGTCATTGTGGCTCAATTAACGGCGCATTAAAGAAATTTGTACTACAGCTTAAACGCAGACCATATGCAAGCAGCTTATCACACATGAATTTCGGAGACGGAAAAGTTACGGGCTACTGATTAACTTTGTACTAAGCGGATTTCAAAACAAATTTAAGACAAATTTTTAACAAAAGGCAAAAGAAAAGCAAAAGCAGGCAATGCAAAATTGAAATGAAAGTAAAATTTTCAATCAGTAGCTATAAACCAAGTTAAGCTCTCTCAAATCCATTTTCCCAATAAAAATATTAGTCCGCACATATACATAGACATGCACACACACACACACACACACACACATACACACACACACTATGTACATATTTACATTTTTGCCTATGTATGCATGACGAATAGAGTACTTGCAAATACAGTCGAAGTTCTACAAAGCGGAATGCTTCAAACGAATATAATAGCCAAGGGTACGAGGGTTGCCTTTTCGATTTCGTGAATAGAGCACAAGAACAAAGATATTTCATTCAAAACCGTTTTATTGTTCTTTAACATATTCTTCACGAAAATCGATACACTTTTGTCTAAGCTTGCAACAATTTTCGAATTACTTTTGGCAGTTGACAGAAGTAACTTCAAAACATGTGTTTTAAACGCACCAACCGCTTCTTCAGGTGTTAACAAACTTTGACCTCGTCTTCAGTTGATCTGCGGGAACGAACAGAAATCATTTGGTGACAAATCGCCGAATGGCCAAATGGTTAGACATCTTGGATGCTCTAACAGCCTCTTGAGTAAGAGCTCGCATTTGCGGGATGAAGCGTTATACATTTTCTAACATTTGCTTTTTTTAATACTCCGAAAACAAATGGTTGTCTACCATTTGGAATTGGCTGCCTTATGTTTCTCTAATGGTATGATAGCCAAATGTCCAATTTTTGAGAAATAACGGGCGTCCATTTGCTTTGAAGTACTTCGTTGGCGAACACGTCTTCGAAGACATCCATACAGTCGATTAATGTTTAGTTTCGAGTTACACTATCTTACAAACATCTTTTGTTGCAACAATTGATATTTAGAAAAACTGATTAGCCTCAAAAAGCGAGTTGAAAACCCCATACCTAGATCTCGAATATAACACTAAAACATACCTTTTCGGTGAACTTTGGATCGCTGATTTCGAAACCGGAAACCATTTTGGATTTTCTGGCAACGTTTTCGACTTATCGCTATTTCAAAAAATTTGAGATTTCGAGAGTTGCGAAGTCGGCAAATCTCATATTACGCGGGAAACTTAGTACCGAACGAGATAAATTGCAACTCGAATTGGAGGTAATTTCATAAAAATACAATGTCTCTGAGACGGTTTGTGTCTAATTGGCTTCGATTGCAAGTTAACTGAACTCAAATTAATTTTTTTTTCTAAAATCAAAAATTCTTTTTTTTCCAAATTATATCAAAAATTAAAACAAAAATTGGATGTTTTATTTTTGAATTCGGTAGCGAAATGGCGAAGTTATTAATGAATATCGAACATTTTTTTGAATTTCCGTACAAAAAAAAATACCAAAACCTTCGCTGATTTCAAATCCGGAACCGTTTTGAGTTATCTAGAACGGTTTTCGAATTATCGCAATTTCAAAAATCTTTGGAACCATTGAAAAATGAGCCAGGTTTGTAGAATGCGCCGGAATTGGAAAATCATACCTTCTACATTTCCGAGTATTTTCAACGCTTTTTGAGACAAGAGGCCGAGCATTGTCTTCCTGAAGAATAACTTTGGCATGTGTTGTCGTTTCATTTCCGTAAGTTTATATTCCAATTCTGAGCGTTTTTGCCGCAATGCACGGCTGAAACGAATCAATAGGCGATTCCCATCGTCCCTAGTAGAATCGTCCAGTTTCAATAGCTCATAAGGCACAACACACATTTGCTTCTAACAGATTCAGAGATTGAGCTTCGAACCCTGGTGTTCGGCTTTGTTGTCGTTGTTGATATCGCTGGAAAAGATTGTCCGTGATTGTTACAGTATTTTTCCTAGGGCTTCAGCTGTATTTTTCTTCAAATTAAATTAAAAGACTAAAACTTGCTTTCATGGTGAGACAAGCGTGAGTGTAAAGTTACCTTGTTACCTTTACCTTGCTTTGAAATATAGCTATAACAGTTTAACTTTTCTTTCTTATGAGTTTTTTGAATAGTTTATGATATCTTTTGAAAGTTGAGACAAGCGTGAGAGTAAAGTTACCTTGTTAACTATACCTTGCTTAGGAACATAACTATAACAGTTCAGCTTTTCTTTTCTATGAATTCTTAGAATAGTTTACTATATCTTTAGAAAGTTGAGACAAGCGAGAGTGTAAAGTTACCTTGTCAACTATACTTTTCTTAGAAACATAACTGTAACAGTTCAGTTTTTCTTTCCTATGAATACTTTGAAAAGTTTACGATATCTTTGAGTTTGAGTTAAGACAAGCGTGAGAGTATGGCTATAACAGTGCATTTCAGAAAGAAATTTCCTATTCGTTGCCTTCGATATACCTTAAAAGATTTCTCTTTAAAAATTTTTCTATATCTCCCCCAGGGAATCCGTTCCGGAGAAGCCCAACTGTACAACTACGAAAAAAAACCGTTGCCTGATTTCCGTGCGCCAACCATGGCCAAAAAATATTTGACGTTATTTTAGCGTGGCTGACAAACAGTACACTCGACCAAAAAAAGAGAAAAGTAACACGTACTTTTTTATATGTCGCCCCACAGAACGTAGAATGCGGGCTCTGACGATGGAAAGCATTCTCCTCAATGTGTTTTTTTGTTTTTATTTCCGCCACAGCACACCACGGATTAGTACAAATTGAAAAAGTTGGACACGCCAATGCAGTTCGCCCCGGCAGAGCCACAGCCCCCAAATGACAGCCATTGGCGGTGAAGCTGTAAACGTTGTGCCACTGCCACAGACCACGACAACAGTTGCGTTTACATTAACCGCGTCTGGTACCGTTGTTTGCTCAATAGAAAAGCAAAATATTTTGCTAGGAATTTCAACCAAACTGCGTGCCACGTGCCTGATATGTTTGTGCAACGAGCGCATGTTGCAAGCGTAGGCGGCAACCTTACAATTCGAAGCCAACCAAAAATATGTGAGCTTAATTCATGAACAAATACAAAATGTTTGCTCAAATGCAGCTGTGAACAGCAAAAATGTTGCATAGTCTTTTGTCGGATACATCATGCATATTCAATGTATGCACTCAAAGACCTATCGAATTGCTTGGTTCGCTGCGTAAGCCAACAGATCGACTAACTAACTAGTAGTTGCTACTAAATATGCAGAGCAAATCCTGTTGCTGCACCTATTGACATCTCACTAAACTTTGATTGATGTTTGACTTTTTCGACTACTTGACTAGAGATGTGCGCGTGACGTCAACATAAATGTGAACAAAAAGAAATCGAAATTATGGCAAAACTTGGCGGACCTCAGCGAACAATCGAGTCTGCGATATATTTATTAATATCTTACACAATGATTTTCTGACGTCAGAATGCGTTTAACAAGAAAAGAACATTGCATAAGCGATAAAAGCAAACAAAGAGAGCACAAAGCATGAAAGAAAAAACTGTAATTCCCTCTTTTGTTGTTTTCGTTTTCTTATTTACAGCTAGGATTTCACTGTTATTTTTGCTTTTCGCGCTCAAATTGATTCTGTGTAAAAACTTGATGACAACAACAACTGTTACAACGGTAACAGTTTCAATAACAGAAGGCTCCACTTGTCGAGTACTAAATCTGAGAAATTTGTCCTTTTGCGTTTGCATCCAATTCAGAAATTATCTCCCATTTTTAATGCGCTTCGAAAAATAGCAGAATTCACTTTCACTTTGATATTTTAGAGCTACTTATATGTGCTATTTACAATAGAAAGTCAGTAAGTATCTTTCAAAATCACTTTTTGACTTGTTACATGGCTCGTAGCCAAATCTCTTAAGAACTCATAAAATTTCTGATATTACTTTCTTAGGAAAATACATTAATGAATGATGTAGTGGACTTTCTGTGCACTTTAGTGGACATTCTTTGACGTTCTCGAAAGAGTATTTTCGGTTAATTTACTGCCAGGCGCTGCCATGGTATTCCTAAGCAATACCATCAACCGGTGGAGCGCATTCTGGTGGCTCAAGACAATACAAATACTGTTGACCTGTCGTCCTGGACGTAAAGCAAGCCTTTGATAAAGTAAAAAAAAAATGACCTGATGTACAAATTTAAAGCAGAATTGCCCCCTACATACTACCTGCCTCCTTTGAAAAAGATTCCGTTGCTGCATAGATGACTCGCCCGCCTGATAGCAGCATCAAAGTTGATGTGCTCTAAGCCAGTGCACTTGTCCCCATCTTGCAAGCTCTGTTCACTGCAAACCTTTTGGTCATAACCAATTGTTCATAGCAGCTACTTATACTGAGATACTGCGCTTATGGCACTTTCTGAGAGTTGCTCGGAGGCCTCAAGAACTCTTCAACAACAGCTCTGCATATTTGGAGTATGGCCGGAACGATGAAATATTATGGTACATTCTGAGCAATCGTCGCACACAACTTTTCCCCGCAAACTAGAAAACTGCACGCCTGTCAAACAAACAATGGAGAAATCCCATATAGCAAAACAGTTAAGTAGCTAGGTCTAACCTTGTGTGTTGTTACCTGAAATACGATTGTTTGATGGCAGCGATGAAATCGCGATGACTATGGCTCGGGCGAGTCTAGTCCCTGCGATGAAGCCGAACTTAATGCATTTCCGCTCATCTTTTCCTATGCCTGTTTTTTGTGGCCCAATCAAACTAATAATAAGTTGTACACTTATATAACTGCCACAACAGATGAGGCAGCAGGCACTGAGACCAAGTATCAGTTACATCAAGTGGCAGCGCCTACTACAAATATCAGTTTGGAGCAGTTGACACCCGATGCGGAGACGCCTCTCAAGGGTTTTGGTAAGTTTTATGGTGTACACTCGTTCTGGCTACTAATTTACATCTCCTTGTCATAGTCAACTTTCGGGACAGCAAAGAGATCATGTTGACCAGCGATTTGAGAACAAGTTGCGCATAAAACGCACTTCGAGCAGATTCTGCAGGCAGCACGTCGACATAGCAGCGCATTCGCGCCATCACCAAGGCCACGCCCACTTTAAAGAGTCAGCCCACCAGCTGTGCGCCGCATCAACTGCGCTGTGTAAATGGCAAGTGCATTACAGTTAATCAGCTGTGCGATAAGATGAATACCACTTTCTCACCCTTTTTCTATAAATCTGAATCTCTCATTCTCGCTTTATAATCTGTTACAGCAAATTGACTTCCTGGATGCTGCTGTTTCTATCGCGAGCGTTTGAGCTCGAGGCGTACTGGAACCGTCGCAACAACAACAGCCAGAAAACATTCCCCCAGATTAGAAATAGTCGTTAATCGATAAAAGCTCCTAACCGAAATTGAAATAAAAAGTTATATTTATGTCGTAACCGTAACCAATATTTGAATACTGCAACGTCTTTAACCGTTAGCAAAACGGTTTGAGCGTTTGAGCTCGAGGCATACTGGAACCATCGCAACAACAACAGCCTGAAAACATTCCGCCAGATTAGAAATAGTCGTTAATCGATAAAAACTCCTAACCGCAATTGAAATAAAAAGTTATATTTATGTCGTAACCGTAACCAATATTTGAATACTGCAACGTCTTTAACCGTTAGCAAAACCAAAACCAGTTCAGCTTTCAGTGCGTTTCTCTGGTTTGAATTGTAGCTTACTGAGTGAGCACTAAAGCCTGCCGTAAAGCGCTCTACAATTGTCACGCTCCCATCTCTAGTTCCGTATCTAGAGGCATTAGCATGCAAAGCTGGAGCACGGAAATTGCATGCATGCTGCTGCTCTAGCTTTTGGCGTTGTTGTTGTTGTTGTTGTTGTGGGGCAGTGTTGCAAATGCGTGACATACAAAAGGCAGAGCGTAATCACTGCATAAAATATGCAACAGTTATGGCAGGCATGCAACAAGCAAATAAACAAACAGCTAACAAATTAGATGCACTTTGCTTTAACACATTACGCTCCAATTACGCCCGCCCAAGTCAATATACAGTACCAAGTGTACGGGTTTGTGTTGGTGTGTGAGTGTGTTGCATAATAAAATCAAAGGGCGGCAATCATGTTTGGCTTTGTGGCAGCGATCTACAATGATATTGGCCCTAAGACGACGTCAGCTTAGGCAGCTGCCACAAAGCGCGCAAAATGCAATGCATACTAAACAGTCTCAGTCGAGGAGTGCTTCGTTATGCAACAGCTGCAGCTAGAGTTTTAGCTGCTATCCTGCTGACAGTAAGGACATAAGCCCAGACTAAGCCGTTGATTAGGGTCTGTGAAAAGCAATTTGCAAGTTGTGCTGCCAAAAGTAGACACAAAGTAAGGTTAGGACCGCGCTGCCTTTCAAAATGTAATTACAACTTTAAAGGTTTTCGCCTTTAACCCTTTTTGTTTGCTTTGCGCCATTTTTCTAACTTCCTCTTTTCGGGGTTATTTATTACATTGCGTTGCTATGCTGCCGTTGATTTGCGGCGCTTCTCTTTTCAGCATTGTCAAAGTCCATTTAATTGTCTCAATTACGCGCTAAACGTTGCGCCCAGTGTCCTGTGTCCTATACCCAAATCAAGCCAAGTTCAAGCTGAATCCATTCAATGCTGCCAAATAAGTGCGAAGTAGTCTCCGAGTTCAAGATGGCTGCCAGACAGAACAAGCAAACTTCATTGAAACAATTTGCGGCCAACTTTTGTGCCGACTTCTCTAAAAGCATGGCAGCACAAAAGCGTTGACCAAATAATGAAGTGACTTACTAAAAAGTTAACGCAATTTTGTGGCAACTTCAAAAGTTTCTTCAACCCGTTCATGTTGGCCATTGTTAGGGTTAGCTTCTTGCCTTAAATTTCACGCACAGTTGAATGCACTTTTGTGCGTTCATTAAAGCGCCACCCTAAACCCAAACCCCATGTGCGTCCAGGTAGCAGTTGGACCTGGCAAATAGCTGCGGGTCACATAGCCGAGGCTTTTGACTTGAGCATCTGTCGCTTCGACAGTTTCACCAACTTGTCAAGCAATAAGCCAGAGTTTTCGCGCCCAAATAGCGTCTGCTTACTGCTCGACTTGGTCGCAATCTCGGGATTGCGCGTTGGCAGAGTTCCGCTTTATTTCAAATCGCCCACCTGCAGCGTTTTGCTGCCTAGACGCAATCAACTTTTGGCGCCTTTCATTTGTTTAGACAGACAGTCATTAGACGCATTTAGAGAGCTGTACAGCATGGCGTATGTGTAATTTACATCGACTTCTATGTATTGTAATTAAAAACAAAAAAAACAACGTACACATGCCTGAATTCGCGCCCAAAGGGGGCTGACATTTTCGCAATTTCACGCTTAGATGCACATAATTGTCATATTTGTCGGTCTATAATTAAAATTCCCAGCCACCTAGTTACACCGGCAGAAAAGTTGTTTTTAATCGAAATTCAAAAAGAAATTTCTATAACAAGATGGAATTTTATAGTAAAGCTGGGTTAAGTAACCCCTATTCCCACGCTGTGAGTAAAAATTTCGATTTTTCGGATTGAAAATGTAAATTTGATGCCACTCCGAGTTCGAATCGATTTCGAAACTTATCTATTATGAAAGCTTATGACCCACAGATTTTGCATGAGCTTGCGAGTGAAACTGTAGATTTCTGGCAACCCACTAATTCGTTGGCTCTATGAAATCTTTCAGGATAGATATAAATTCAAACTAAAGACTTGGCTCAGAGTTCAGCACGAATTAGTTTTTCGAAACGAAAACCAAGTATTCACATAAGTAGGCGCCCATGAATCGAATCTTAAAAGAAATTTCTGATATTTGCGGAAATGAGACCAAACGATCTTTAAACCGACTTTTCAAGCTAGTTAGAAAAGTTGTCGGCAGAAACTGCTATTAGAGATGTGTAATTCTTCGTTGAATCTTGTATTACCATGTGTTATGTATCTAGACAATATCAAAATTTTGCTTGTTCTTCTCAAAAACAGCTGTGTCTGCGGCTTGGGTGTCAAAACCGGCACGTAACTCATCGAGTGGCCTGATTCGGGTTTGGTAACTCGGGTGCTCTTGTAGCAGTCTCAATAGTAGATAGCAGGGCGGCGAGAAGATGAACGCACGATCGTATGCTATAGTAGCATTTAGAGGGAAAATAATAAATACAATGGCCTCGCCAGGAGATTGAATCAGCGTAATGCCGCTTCTTTTTTACTGCAGTACAATTCAAAAAGGTTTTACTGGTTATCCGATAACCATGAGTGAGTTGATTTC
This sequence comes from Chymomyza caudatula, assembly GCA_035041775.1. Taxonomy (NCBI): domain Eukaryota; kingdom Metazoa; phylum Arthropoda; class Insecta; order Diptera; family Drosophilidae; genus Chymomyza; species Chymomyza caudatula. Next base: position 310,608 of record JAWNKW010000073.1, read on the forward strand.
ATATCATCTAAGATCGTTCTACCGAGGAACCAATGGTACGATCAGGAGAAAGACCCTGTAGGCGGCTGCTAGACTTTATTGAAAACTTTACATTTCGCGCAGTGTATCGCAGATAGAATCACAACAGCAACAACTGTTTTTGAATAGGCCAAATGGCAACGAATGTAAAAACGTGGAACATAGTCTGCCAAAGCCACGTGTCAACAAGAAATTTTTGTTGTGCAAATACTAGGAAATTGTACAAATATTGAACGGAAATATCCTGCGGCTTTACAATGTTCATATTGACACTTGACAGCCTGCGGGTTTATGGTTAAAGGGTAGAAACGGCGTTGTAAATTGAATTGCCTGCGCGACAAGTGTAAAACTTTATTGCCTGTCTATATGTGGTTGTGTGGTTGTGTGTGTGGTTCTGGCCATAGACTCGAACTTAAGCCACAAAAGCCTTGTCAAGCTTGTTTCATTACCGCCAAAGCAATGTTTATAATTTTACACCAAACTTAATTATATTAACTTGAGCGCGTTACAATTTCAGTTTGTGTAATGCATATCTAAGTGTGGCTCATATGTGGGTCGTGCCACCACAGATACGAGAAGTGTCCATATGAGTGGGTCTGTGTGTATGTGTGTGTCCGTGTGGTTGCGCTTTTCCTCACACACACACACACACACACCCGTAAGTACTATAACAATAGCACTTGGCAGTAATTTCCAATTAAGTTCAATTTAATGTGAGACAGGAATAGCGTTGCCGGACGACAAGAAGTGTAAGATGTGCTTGTGTTCGGTCAGGTAACGTCTTTATGTGGATAAAATGAGTATTTATTATATAACACTTAAACAAGTACTGCAAATATTTAAGCATTTGCTCTGCAACGAAATAGCTCTATTACGATAGAGACTTTATTTTGGGTACATGTGCCATATAGCCCTTAAGGTTGGGCGGTAATCAACTCTAAGGCAGAAAAATTGCATGCATAAAGTCGGAACGGTGCCCCACAGTGCGACACCCTCTAGCCATTTTCCCAATGAAAATCAATGATCTATTATTGCACAAATTGTTGGGTATAAATATAGGAAACTTTAACTGAAATGAAGCTACTAAAACGTTTCTTATAAGAATTGAAAACCATTAAACGCTACCTTTTTCGAAAATACACCAATCTTATGCGATGAAAGGGCACAAGTAAACCACTTTATTCCATGATTAGAGAGATATAAGCTACAGCTCTACTTCAAAATAAACTAGAGTTCGAAAGCAGCATCATTCGCTGACAACCTGTAAAAATTGCAAGGCATTTGAATGTTTACAAAGCGAAATATCACGCTTAGGCCGAACTTGGTAAAAGCCAGGCTGATACCTATCTCTGACCTAACCAGCTTTTCGCACAATCCCTATGTAGTGCACCACGGATAGGTGCCCTAATCACAATCCGATGTTGGAGTTGGGAACGAATTTGCGCAGCGAAGCCTTCCATAGGTTTTGACAGATGGACCAGTACCACCATGCTCATGGGCATGGCTTTGTCACTGAGGAGCGAGGCCTATTACTACCTCTTCCGCATAAGCAGTATCTGGTCAGGTAAGGTGTTCCGAAGAATACTACCAGTTAAGCTCCATGAAGCTTCGGGACTGGTGACCCAGTAGATGGCACACTCTGCTACCTCGCAGTAGCCCTGCCTTTTTTATCACATCTCCTCTACGGCGGTTATGTCTGCTTTACACATCCTGAGAGCCAACAGAGGAGAGGTAGCATCCGCATTAAGGGTCGGGACATTCCAGGTGCATACTCTCAAATCATAGTCCTTCGGGTATTCCTTTTCCGAAAAAAAAGAAGACGCATTAAAAAAAAAAAAATTTGAATAATTTTCGAACCTTTTTCCCTGTAACTCACAATCAAGTCAAGGAAGACCAAAACAGTCTAATGGACATTGAACCAATATATAAAAGGTAAGGTTGCCTAAGATTTGCTGACGTCGAAACTCTCAAAATCTTGAAATCGAAATAGCGATAATTCGAAAACCTTGCTGGACAATCCAAAATGGTTGCCGAATTCGAAATCAGGGTCGCTAAAATTTACCAAAAAAGTTTAGTTTGCAGCTGTCGTCGTCTGAACACGACGTCAAACAATCTGTCAGCAACAAAAATCTGGACGATTTTTATTGCGTCCGAAATTTAAAACAACTAATTGAGAGATTTTCGAGAAAGAACCCAACAATTAAATGAAATATTAAAAACTTTGAAATTAAAAGGATTTCTTACTAGCAATTTTGTGTACACACCCAGCACTTAATATGCCGTTAGTTAGTTGTCTAATTAGATTCTCATCCGGCTGTGATTTTAATGGAAAAACATTTGCAGCTTTATAACTGCAGAAATCAAAACAAAATGGTGGCAGTTATTCCACTTAAATAGAATCGACAACAATGCGAAACGAAAGAAAGTCCTTGCAGCTTGACACTGTTGTTGTTGTTTTTCTTCTAGTGTTGTGAGGCAATTCCATACAATTATATAATATTAAAAAAGTTTGCACGCAAGCGGATAAATTCACGGAAAAATAAAAGCGGAAACACACAAAGCCAAAATGGAAACGAAAACAAATTGTGAATAATTAAAACTAATTGAAAGTGAAATGAGAGATGTTTGACGGGAAATAGAGTGAGTGAGTGAGCAAAGGTCAAAGGGCAGAAGGCAATGGACTCAGCGAGCTGTGTAAGTGATGCCCAATTAAAAATGTAAATCGCTCCAAATATTTTTTGTATCCGCTGACTCTTTAATTGAAATGAAATTATATCTCAACTTATCTGAGTGAAGCCCCAATTTTGGCTGCAGCTGCAGTCAATGTCCGCGTAATGAAAGCCATACGCAAGGACTTCTGGTTCACATTTTGCTAATGGTCAAAATGCACGAGTCCGGCAGAGACTGCCAAATTTTGGTGCAAAACTGTAAATTTGTCAATACCCAAAAGGTTTCAAGAAAATGGTTTCAATTACAACTGTATGCAATATTTTGTATAATGAAAAGCCAACAGGGAAAAAGGAAAGTAAACACAAGTTCACATAATGCTTTGGTTAAAGGTGGACTATGGAGGGATCGTAAAGGAGTTGAGCTTCGAAACGAGTTCAGTGTATTTATAAAGCATAAAACGTTGCTTGATTATATATAACGAAATAGTATACGGTAACAAATTTCCGAATTTGAAAAAAATCAATTACGCACCAGCTTAGCAGTAAAATATAAACAAAATGGCGTTTGTTTACCTCTAATCCCTTTGCCTCAAATCGAAAAGCAGCTGCCACGTCTACACAGAGCGGACGGTGCGAGACCGAAGAGGCACAATGGCACTTGTGGAGGCCTCTCAAGCGCGTCCAGCTGCGCCGTCCGATAAGCAGCCGCCGCAGTTACTTATTCACGTCACTCGTTCCTTTATGCGACTCGGTCGCCATTTCTAGAGAAACTGCGCCGTCCAAGAGGTGACACAAGACTTGATCATTCAGCCACGCTTGGACTCCATTGGTGTTAGTTTTGATTTGGTCGAAAACTATCACAAGTCCAGTCATGGCGAGTCCCTTCTTCTTCTTAACTGGCCATAAGAACCCGTTACCGGGTTACTGCCTGATGTAAAACTGTCCTCCAAGCGTCTCTGCTTTACGCGCGCCGCCTCCAATCGGTATTACTAAAGGTAGCTAGAGTGCTCTCTACCTGATCCTTCCAACGGAGACATGGTCTGCCCCTTCGTCGCCTCTCTTCCACAACCGCATTGAAGACCGTTCTCGCAGCAACTTCTTCACCGTCATCCCAAGCTTCCTGATCATATATTCGTCTGTAATGTGCAAAGACCACCTAAGTACGTCTGTATCCCTGGATCATGGCGACCATAAGAGCTAGGGATACAACATTTTAGCAAAACATGCGAATACTTCAGGGTAAGATGTTTATCGAATTGTGATGACATCTGCCCCCGTGGTTTCTTGAAGGCTGAATTTGCTGACTCGAAGACCAAAAAGATGTTGGCTATCTGCCAATCTTGCTATTAAAATCGTCAAAAACGATCATCTTAACATCATGGGCTGAGCAACGGTCATAGACCGACTCAAGTATATCGTAAAATGCATCTTTGGTCGCATTGTCCTGGTCCTCCGTTGAAGCGTACGCGCAAATCACGCTGTTGTGAAACATTTTTGCCTTAATGCGGTTTGTTGCCAGCCTCTCGTTCACTGGTGGGAACTAGAGACAGGGTTGCGTAGTCTCCGGCCAACAAGTAGTAGATGTTACAGTCAGGCAGTTTGCAGCTGGCTCTCCCTCTCCATGGAATCTCCTCGAACGCGGTTATGTCAGCTTTAGCTAGCTTGATAGCATTCGCCAATAGGCTAGCGGTACTATCCCAATTCAGGGTTCGGAAATTACTAGTGGCTACCCTTAAATCTTTGTCCTTTACATACAACCTGGGGTTGTGGGTTTTCTGTGGTGGGTCCCAAACAACACGCTCAACCCTGTTAAAACCGTAAGAGGCTTTTCTGCGCAAATTAGATCTATGTCTTAACACCAGGTGTTAGGTGTTGCACCGCGAGGAGGCAGGTATGACCCAGGTTATTCCCAATCTGGCTAGCAGAAGCTTTCGCTCTGTTCTGCCTTAGCTCAGGCTTAGTCTAAAAGGAGACATAAGAGCAGATACGTTTTCAAGCTCCAAACAGATCATTAGTTTGTTTGTTGCTCCGCCAAAGTGTTTCACTTTGATTTCCGTTTCAGTTTTCTGCATTTAAAAACACGCCAAGTATAAAATGTATCTAACGAAATTGCGCTATTGTGAATTATGTCGTTGAACGCGGCTCTCAACTAGTGGCTTCTCCCACATTGCAACAATTTAATAGCTAGAACAAAGTTTTCTTTCATTTTTCTTGTATTAGGTGGACATTGAAAACTCATTGGGAGGAAGCAGACGCAGGGGAGCTAAGCGCAAATTGCCAGCAAAGCAAACAGACAAACAAACAAACAAACAAACAAACGAACAGATGGTAAAACAGACAAATAAACAAAATCAAATTGTTCTACTTGTTGACTTACGTTGTCGCTTCGCTCGGGAGGGGGACGGATCCCCTTGGCTTTTCGCTCGACTTACTTATTTGCTTCTTTCGCATTTTCATTGCGTCACTTGCTTTTAAGTTGTTGCAAGCCACAGCCAGGTTGCAAGCTGTCTGGGGAAATTAAGTGTGCCGCAGGTGTAAGCTCCACAGTCAAAATGTTGGCATTCCCTTTGCTTGATATTTAATGAAATATTACTTTTTGCTCTTGGCAGACAGGTTACAGTTTTATTTTTCACTTTTTTTTGGGGGCAAGCAATATAAAATATTGCGCATACGCACTGTTAAGCATGCTTATCGTAACAATGAACAACACTCCTTTTGGCTACCACTTAATTATAACGAGCCGCTGCACAGCTAATTGCTGCAAAGGCGCAAGTCAGTATACTATATCTTAACCGTTATATTTTTGCTCTCTTCTTTCTAGTTCAGCCTGGTTATGATTTTAGCACAGACATCGAAGGGGTTGCCTTGTTGGCAGTTTTATTCGCTTTGATGATGCTTCCACTGACTGACAATGACATTTGGCCCTAGGCGTGCCCAGGCAGCTCCACACGTTTCAATTTCAGTGCTGCTCATAAAAATGGCAGCGTACCCAGTCCCCGAGGACTATTGTTTGTTGTCATCTAACGTTAGTTTTGTTTGCTCGCACGGTTTATTCGGACGGGGTGCTAAATAAACAAGCATGATAATGCGTTTAATAACAATTATAATAAAATTTCGGGTACAAATTAAGCCAAATAATAGAATTACATAGCAAATTGCCAACTAGTTAGACCTCACACACACACACACACACACACACACAGACATTGCCATGCAGCATGAAGATAAAAGCAGCGGCATTACACATACGCAGTGTGTCACAGTCGCTCAGATACAGTCGAGCTTCCTGAAACAAACCTTGCGGATGTTGCAACTTTAGTAATAATCTGAAGTCTTAAAGATAGTGGCAACTATCATACCCGAACGGAGAAAGGACACAATCGAAGAGGCATCAAGCGGTCTTTATGGTTCGGTCTTATGTCAACATCCTCTGCATAATACTCAGACCGTCAATCGAGTTTTCTTCACCGCTCTACCTTATGCTCGTACCTTATGGCCTCGACGGTGCTACGCTTCTTATGGAAGCCGAAGTGCAGGGCAGAGAGTCCCTGTCTTTCCTCTAGTTCTTTCTCCAGACGGTTGCATACTGACTATTGGGTTGTCCAGTATGTACGTTGCTTATAGTGGTGATGAAGCTCCGCTTGTAATGGTATTGAGCAGAATTGTCTTTCCCAGTTCGTCAGCGTCATGGGCACTTTTTAGTTGGACTCTACCATTTCATGCCACTGACATCCTTAATAGGCTTGCTTTCATTGGGAGCTCTATGACTATATGGAGTGGGGATACATCCATTGTACCAAGTTTTCATTGTTTATGTCATGCACATGCTATCATCTGTATTTTCATGAGGTCGTTCTTAACTGAGGACATATTTACTCTTGTTGCCCAGGCGTTTGTTCCGTAGGTAAGCATTGAACATCATCCCCATTAGGTATAGCCATCTTATGGTTTTTTGCGAGTTTCCCCGTGACTTTACTGACATTCTTCTACACTTCTACAATACTCTGATGCATTAATTTAAAAGAGTATTGTAGGTGTCCCTCAATGCGAATTAGGACATCTGGAAGAAGCAAAAAAGTGTGTGGTGCATTAGCGTTGTCTATACATGAATCTGTAAGTGCCTTGGAGCAACTAGGCATCAGCAGCTCCAAAACTTGTAGGTTTTTCGAACTGTAAGAAGAATTCTCGCAGCACGTATAGAATCTACATGTCTGATTCGGTCTGGCTGGAACCATCCAATAGAATTAGGTTACCTCAGAGATGGCTGATAGGAGCAAGAAACTTAGTATTGAGTACAATAGATTCCAAAAGACGCGGTGCGCTACTCCACAGTAACATTTTTAATTACAACTGCGTTCTTTGCTTAGGGCCCCCTTGACCAATTCCTTGTGCTTTCGCTTTAGTAGCGTTACACTGTTGTATACTTTGATTGAGTTAGGACCCCATAAATAATTTCTAAACTTCGATTCTCGTTTTATTTTTGGAAAAGAATTTACTTCTTGCCGTCGTCATCGCTTGATTCAAGACGCAGTTCTTGGCAACATAAATTTAAATTGAATTTTAAAAATGCAGAAGCCCTGCAGACACTTCAAGCAATACACAAAAACACCTTTTACACACAAGTACACACACACACACACACACACTCAGGCACATGTGTGCGTGACTGCGTGTTTGGGAGAGTGTGTAGGTGTGAGTGTGTACGTGAGCCTCGATGTAGCAATAGTTAGAAATTCCATCGATTTTTGGCTCTTGTTGCGTGCCACTGACAAACTTTATACATATTTATGAATGTATCTTTTGCTCTAAGGCTAGTTTGTCATACACAGAAAACAGAAGAGATACATATGCGAAGAAGGTTGTGTCCATTCGACTGTCAATGCAACAGGCTCAAAACGGACATTTATCTATGCGGCAGCGCAGAGCTCGTACATTTTTCAGCTAAGCAGTTAACATTAAGTGACTTAACCGCCTGTCAGGCATTTGTCTAGGTGTGTGTGACGGCATGTACACAGATACAGCTACCATATATGTCTAGGCTCTGTTGTCATGCCATGGTTTAATTACAGTTCGCAAGCTGTTTGCATTAATAACAATTTGAGGTCTAAACCCTATATGTCCAACTCAGCGACTGACTGACTTACTCTCTGACCGGTTTAGCTCGGCAATTGCTTAGCGCTGTGATTTCAATTTAATTAAGTTGTCACAACTTGAACATCATCAAATTGTATTACAAATTTATAGCCTAATCAAAGCAGTCACCGTTGCGTATACGCAACGCAGTTTGGCTGATTGAATAATTGGAAATGCTTGTCGCAGCACATGCAAAAGTACCTACAAAATTGTACAAAAAGGATTTTCATGTTTCATTTATGTCTGCCAAAATACGCGCGAGATTTGCTCAAGCCATAAAAATATTTATAGTGTGTCGACAAAGCACGAGCTTCACATGGAAAGTGGGCGCTTGTGGGGCTTGTATAACAAACAGCTCCAAAAACCAAAAAAAAAAAAAAAAAAAAACTTAATTTAAATTTTTCGAAATATCTTTTGCAAAGCGATATGTGTGTGTGCGTCTGCGATGCCTGGCCATGGGCTCTGTCTAAGCCAAACCCTTGCCTGACTTGGCCTTTTATACACTGCACTCTATGGATAAAGGAGCATATTAAGTGGGTACAATGAAAGCAACATTCCAAGCAGACAAAAAGAATGGTTTCGTGACATCTGAAAAAACACTTTTTTTTGCATTTTCTGCCGCTGAATCCGAACTTATGGTCGAAAAGAACCACTTTTTTCGATCGAGATTTAGAGGAAATAGCTAAGGCACTTGGTGTCCATGGTAACAGTGCGGGATCAACTGTATCGGTACGCTATCAACGCGCATGGGTGATCCAATGGCAAAGGCTGGAGGCCAAGGGCTCAGTATACATCCCAAAGCGCCAGTGAGTGGCTACTGCTATAACCATTAAGACCACTGGATGAGCTTGTAGGGCAAGTTTTTTACAAGAGCAGCGTTAGATTCTGCATAGCGTGGTTATCCATAGGCGCAACACCAGGATTATCCGGCACAGAGGACGTATTGCCCAGCTAAGGTGGTCCCTTGGATGCACAAGAGCCAGACCTTTCTAGTTTGAGTGTTAGCAGTTAGATTGACTCAAATCGGTGGCAGCAAATCAAAGTACGGATACTTTTCGAAGCATCTCTTCAAGTTTCCAAAATATGTAAGTTCGTTTAGCTGTCCATCTATCTATCTAAGTTTAGAATAAATTTAGTACTGAATTGCTGACATAACGATATCGACCACTTACCTCGAAGGTCTCATTTGGTCAACTCATGCGACTTTGTAGAATGACATTGAGCAACACACGCTGTTGCGATCGGAGTTCCATCAAGATAGTAAAGAACCTCTCCCAGATTTTGATGCCGAACCCTCGTTCGAGCGAGGCTTCAGACAAGGCGATGCAGACTCCTGCGGCCTGTTCAACTTTGTGATGGAGAGTGAATTGCGAAATGCCGAAGTACAAAGGACTATATTCTATATAGTACAAAATCCAACGTAACAACGACCTTCACTAATAGGAGTGTCCAGTTGTTCGTCTACGCAGATGATATTGGCAAGTAGTCCGTACTCCGTCGTTGGCGAAGACTACCGTACTCGTTGGAACGACGAACTCTATGTGCTCTACGACGACATGGACATAGGCAAGCGACTTTACATTCAGCAGCTTCACAGACTCGGTCATGTGTTTATGGATGAAGAAGCTGCCGCGAGAAAGTTCTTCAATGCGGCTGTTGAGGAAAGGTGATGAAGCGGTAGGGCCGTGTCTCCGTTGTGAGGACGAGGTAGAGTTCGCACTAGCTAACTTTGTGTCACGGATGGGGGAAGGCGCGCGCGAAGCAGAGTCGCACGGAGGAGTGCCCGGCAACAGCTTGTTATGGCAAGTCAAGTAGAAGAAAGGGTATTATGTAGTCACTAATGTTCGCTACTACTCTAGCTTTTTACTGCTTGCTATTTAAAATATATAAATATTTTAACTTAATAAATGCGGCATCAAGTTTTTTAGCGACTTCAACCCTCAGGCAGCGTTTCTACTTACAGCTGCTGCTACTGCTGCTGCTGTCTACGACAAGTGCTGAGCACACACAAGCCCAAACATTTGCATAAACTTGGGCCAGGTCGCTGCTAAGGTCGTCTGAGTTAGCGGCAAAAGGATTTGTTTTGTTTGGCCATCTTTTTGTCTGTTGGCTTAAGAAAGGAAAACATTTTGAGGCTGTTGCCGCATTCGAGAGCTGCCTCGGGCCTTAGTCATTTTCCTTTTGACTGGTTGTTAAAGAGTTTGGTAAGAAATGGCTAAGCAAACTCGAACTTGCTGACTAGGCCCAGCAGATAAGGTAAGCTTTGACAGCGGCTTTAACAGCTAATAGCCGCTGAGCTGGTGTCTCATGGCGGTCTTAGTTTTCATGGCTGAGCTGCACCATAGACAGGGCTATTTCCGGCCGATTTTGTAGACATTCAATGACCTGCTGTCGGTCCATTACCAAAAAGTTCGAAACATGCAAATTGGCTGTAAAACAAATGATGATGCCAACAGACAATGCCCCAAAATGAAGTGATGCGCAAAAGTTACGCAAATAAAAGTTGAATTTAAATAGCCATATAAAAAGCAAAGTCAAGTTAAATAAGCGAGCAAAGAAATATGTGCCTACCAAATAAACCAAAGAATTTATGGCGAATTACATGAGCTTCTTGCTACCCAACATTACGGCACACATAAAATATTGCACTGGGTTGAAGCTGAAGGTGAAGCGAAGGGAAATCTATTTTCAAATGAAACTTTCCGAGTGCCTTAAAAGCGCAACAAGTAAACAAAGCTGGGAAAAACAAGCGGAATGCTACATCATGCATGAAAAACAAAGGATGTTTGGCAGGCGCGGGAATTGATGCCGGCTTTTAGGCAACAGCCAACATGATTTATTTGTGCTCGTCAGTACCGTGTGTTTAATAGATAAGGCGGAACTCTTTGTTCCCAACACACACACACACACAGTGGTAGCCACAAGTTTTTTGACGCCAAAAGACGCACACTTTTTGTTGTTAACTTGAAACTGCATTGGTTTAAAGTTATGATTAAGTTCTTTCCGAAAAGCGTTTTAGCTTAATTCAGGAACATAATAGCACACGCTACGATTTCTATTGATTTACATTATTGAACACTTCTTGAATTTCTTCGTGATAAAACCTGCACGTAAGTGCTCAAGTGAAGTGACTCGCGTGGCCAAATTCGGATGGTCTGATTCGGATGGCCTGATTCGTGTGGCCTAATTCGTGTGGCCTGTTTCGTGTGTTTACTCGTGTGACCCTAATCGTTAAAACTGTATCTACTTTTTTTCAATAAAACCCCCCCTTCCCCCGCAATCGATTTACCTTAATTACTGACACACACCACCATATATTTGAAAATTTCAACAGACATTTATAAATGTATTTTTGATCTAAGTTACAAAATTCAACGACATTGGCCAGAGAATACTGGAGTTAAGGGCATAAAAGTATTTTTATTCCCAATAGGAAAACTTGTCAATTGGAACTTCTCAATAGGAAAATGCTTACAGTCATATTAAACTTCTAAAAAGAGACGTAAAAGAAAATACTTTTGTTCCCATTTTACCGTATGCTGGATTTAGTGCTTATGAACCCAAAAGGGTACAGGGAACCATCTCGACTGTCTGCAACAAATTTTTTGATTTAGCTGTTGGTTTGGCAGATAAAGTGGTTTAAAGAAAATGTTCCGGGCAGATATGGAATCGGGGCGTGAATAGAAATCCAACTGTGGTATAATTGGACGTCGTACAAACTACCTGTACACATAGTGTACAAGGGTATTATAAATTTGTGCAATATATGTAGCAGGCAGAAGGAGGCGTGGTACACCATAAGTTGCATGGGCAAAAAGTCTTATCATTGACTCGGGTAGCGATTGGGCCATGTCCGTCCGTCTGTCCGTATGAGTGGATAGATCTCCGAGACCATAAGAGCAAAAGACACAAAATTTTACCAAAAGATACGCGTAATCCCATGTAAGATGAAGTTTGTCGAATCAAGGCCTTATCTTACCCCTTTCCCCAGTGACAGATTTGCGCGGTTTACAACCGCTCCATCAACTCGAAACTCCTCAGAGATGTGCGTCGTGTTAATTCATCTTTGTTCGAAAAATGATCGAGATCGGATAAATACATCAAAAGTTACAGTCAAAAATATGAAAATTTTACCCCAAATCAACAAATGTTTCAAATGTTTACTTGAAATTCCAAGTCAACGGCAGACGATGATGTTAATGATGTTGTCAGTGGAAACATTTGTCGTTCGAGCTGAAACGATGATGCGAATTTTGGCAGTTAACAATTTTAATAAGCCGAAAATTATAAAGCCATTTATGGTCAATATACTTTTGGCAGTCAATGTATGAGAGTTGTGTATTTGTAGTGCTCGAATTTACGCTTGTGTTTAAATCCTTTTTATCTCTAGTGTCCGTATGTAAACAACACGTAACTCATTTGCATATGAGTATTATAAAGGTCGGGACCCTAAAGATGTATAGCATATAAACCCTTGGAAATTGTGCGCACATAACTCAACATTTTGTTGTTTTTTTTTTCATTTAACATGACGCTGCCATTTGTTGTGCGTGTGTGTAAATGTGTGTGCAACATGCTGCCACTACATTAACAATTCAACAATGGGGCAACCATCAGCCAAGAGGCTTATACAGTATTACGACCAACAACAAGACCACGAACAATATTCAACTAATGCTCACCGCACATTTTAGCCAAATTCAATGTGTAATTTGTAAAATTACGTGGCATATCAAAATGTGTAATTAAGTTTATGACTATTTAATGACCCATGCATTGCATATACGACAATACATATAATATTAAATTCATATTTCCATAACATTCAACATGTGTGGCAAGCCGCGTATGCCAAAAAAAATGGTTGAATATACACAAGGAGAAAAGAGCTACTGAGTTAAGTTCGAAATTAAGAGGTACAAACCGCTGTGTCTGCTTCGATCAAGAGTTCTACAGGATTACTATGTAGTTCTTGGTCTAGACTCTACGAAACTCCAGATTTCACAGGCATACGGCAGTAAGGACTTGTTTGTTAGCTTTAACTTAGAGAGAGTACGTAGAGAAATTTGAATGAAATTCCATACTTAGCACAATAATCCAAAGGTGCTGCACTCTTTACTTATTCTGCTATTATCATCCAGATCCATTCCTCCATCGGACAAGATAGTCAAATTGTTTGATGGGCGTCTGTCTTAGAATAATCCGCTGATGTGCTGAGCGTTCAGTATGCATTATTTTGGTCTTCTTCTTGCAATTGATGCCTAGATTGACGCATCTCGTTCATCCCTCAGGTAGCCAAGTCTATGAAATGGGCTCCATCGCACATCATGGCTTTCAGATGTACCTACACTCAGTACATCGTCTATCACCAGTAACTGAAGATTGGTCACAGAATATGAACTTGTCTCACAGAATGTCGAAAGAGCTGGAAAGATGTACATTATCTAGAACGCAACATCTTGCAGCGTGGTTGGACTGCTTTATAAAAACAACAATCGTTGGAGCAATCCAGCTTCTATCTCAAAATTTTCATATCTATTCGCGCTTTACTTGGTCAACGGCCTTCTAAGAGTATAGAGCGCAGGGCGTTGATGTGATCGGACAATGTTGAACACTACGAAAGCCCGCTTGATGCTTTTTGAACAATTTCTATCAAATTCTATCCTTTGTCCCTTCGAGAATGATGATATTACTTTTGGGAAACAGACAATACGTTCATACTACGCCATTAAGTGCTGTTCTTAATTTCTTTCCTTTCTTTGATATATTATCTTTCCATATAGCCTGTATTAGTTTCAGCAGGATACATGCCGTAGTTTTGGGATTTGCTTTGAGAAATTCGGCAGCTATATTATCAAATCCAGGTACTTAATTGACTTTCAGGTTGAATGGTAACCAGTTTTACCTGTGGAAGTCGTCAATGATCATGCTCCGCATGGATAGTCCTCATAAATTTATCTAACATACATATCACAGGTGGGTAATCAACATAAAAACATACATTTATAATTTAATTCATTTGGAGTAAAAAATAGAAGAAGAATTCGAAAACAAATTTTGAGTTCATTGCACTGTAACTTGCAATCGAATCAAGTTAGACCAAAACAGGCAAAACAAATTAACTCGATCAGTAGCAAGGTTCTCAAGATATATGCGATTTGCTGACTTCAAAACTTTCGAAATCTCAAATTTTTTTTTTTAATAGCGATAACTCGAAAACGGTGCTAGAAAATCCAAAATGACTTCCGTGTTTTTAAGTCATAGGGCTTTCATTCAGGTCAAATTTGTTGCATAGTGTTATTTAGAATTTAACAAAAAAAATAAGTAGAAAGTCTAATTTCGAAAAATATTTTTTAGTTTATTACCCTTTAACTCGCAATTGAGTAAAAGTAGACTAAAACCATCTATGAAACACTGAAGCTGACCGATATTTTATTACCGTCAATTTGAATTACATTTTACATCGATCGATAGTAAGCTTTTTTGTTCACTTCGTGATTCTCGAAGACTCGAATATTTTGAAATATAAAATGGTTTAGCTAGATAATCCAAAACGGTTTTCGGATTTAAAATCCGCAACCCCAAATCTATCGAAAATGGTATGTTTTAGTCATAGGTTAAATACAGTGTAATTAGATTATGTAAGAAACCTGTTTAGTTTTAGCTTCCAACTTTTGCTGAGTGTATTTTGCAATGCAAGATTTAATCAATAAATAATTTGCTCATTTTTTCCACCGGCGATGATTACAATTTTATTAAAACTGACTGTATGTCGCGCCCTTTATATGTTATATGAATTAAACTGTTTAATTGAATTACTATACATTTCGAATGAACGCCCACCCAATATGTATGGATATGCACAAAACATATGTGGTCACAATTAGCCACAAACAAAATAGAGCCCAGAATCTAAGCCACACTCAAAAGTCAATATGCCACTCTTCCAATTGGAGCACACTTTGGCATAGAAATGACAAGTAAGTTTCTGACAAGGCAAGGCCCAAAAATAAACGCCATGACAAAATACTTCCGGCTCTCGAAATTCCACTTCGAATCAAAAGTTGACGTCCAAAGTCGCAGCAACAAAATTAACACCTCAAAATGTAAACACACGCAAAGTAATAACTACAAACATTGTCTGGGACTTGAACTGGAACTTAAACGAAAGGTCAATGGATCTTACTCTGCAAAACGTTTAGCATTGCGCCAAGTGGAAGACGCACTTGACATTGCACCGCACGAAGCAAATGCAAGGCAGCTCACCAATACACACACAATGCCCCAAAGCAAATACAAATACAAACACCATTAACACACACACACACACACACACACACACGCGCGCGCAAAAGAAGCTCAAGAGCCACTTCAAAAGCCACAAAATACAAAATCGAAAAAAGAGTTTGTTGTTTTTTTGGATTTTTAATTAAGTTTCAGACATCTCAACTGGGCTTTTGCTGGAGCAGCGAATTGACGAACTGGCCAAAAAAAAAAACTTTTTTGCTATAAATTGTGCTACAAACTTGGCTAAGATCATCAAACAGTCGCAGCAACTTTTAATTGCCACACGCAATTCCCAGAACAAGGCTAACAACAACAACTGTGAAAAATGGTGCGTTCTGCAGGATTTTAGAGTGCATTAAACTTAGGCTTAATATTCTTGCAGAAAATCTTCGCGCTCAGCAGTGTATTGACCCTGTCGGCGGTGGCCAGCGCTGCCTTTGTGCCTCAGTCGCAGCGACTGCGTCGCGATGTCTCTGAGCTGGCCGAGGCAGCTGAGTACTTGCCACCGGTTACCGAGTTTTTGACGCCGGATACCACCGAAGCTGCTGCTGCTGCTTTGGAGCAAAGCGAGCCGGATAGTGCTGTGCTGGGCAATGCCGGCTATGAATATCGCACGGTGCGTCGTCTAAAGTTGCGTCATCGCAATCGTCGTGATGTGTCGCATCTGCCCAGGCAGTATCTGCCGCCGAGCAATGCCTATTTGCCGCCAGCTGTGGAAGTCGATGATACCGAGGAAGTTGTAGCCGCTGCGGAGCCCAAGCTGGCACGTGAGTACTTGCCGCCACAGGAGCAGGAGCAGGTCAGCACGGAGGCACCAGAGCTAGTTGAAGTGGTTGAAACTGAAGCACCGGCCACTGAGGCAGCGCCGCAGGAGCAGCCCGAGCCTGAAGTGCAGGAGCAGGAGCAGCCCGATGTGCGCGTTATCGACGTGCCGCAGCCATCGGCTGAGCTTTTGGATGATGGCTATCATTATAAGCAACCAGCAGAGTTACCTGCACTGCGCGAAGTGTCCAAGGAGTACTTGCCACCAGCCGACGCGGAGGTGGAGGGACCCGCAGATGGCGAGAGCGCTGTGTTAACCAAGGATGGCTATCAGTACCGCGCAGTCAGGCGTTACAGGTTTTAGATTTTTCCATTGATTTGATTTGTTGTGTTTGTAACGTTTTGTGCATTAAATGAAAGTTGTAAAGAAATTTAATCGGAATTCTTACTGGTTTTGCTTGACTTGGTATAAGGTGGCCTATGTCTACGTGTAGCCCAGCAAATTACATTACGTATACGCAGTGCTGTTTGTCAAAAGCCAGTTAGACTCATTGATGGGCGCTACCTTTGGGCGCAGTTCATTTCCAACAAATTAGTGTCAATAAAAGTACATTTTATATAGGACACAATTAACGCAAAGGCAATTGGTGTTCCCTAGTTGGTCACTTGCTCGCTGTAACGCAAGTTGTACACTGAAAAAAAAAAAAACACGACAGACGTAACTTGATAAAAAGTCATGCTATTTTCCAACGAAAGGCCGATGTTTTTCAAAAACAGAAATCTTCTCAATTCTGTATGCCGCGAGCTGTAGCTTTGAAAGAAAGCTGTAAGGCTGGAAGGCCACATCGATCATGATGAGTGAAAAGATGCTATGATTAGACTTCACATGATTTCACAGAGGTTATCTATATTGGGTTCCTGGACACTGAGGTATCCAGGGAAATGAAATGGAAGATGAACTGGAAAAGTTCGGCCTTAGAGCCCTGTCAGCACGGCAGACTTGGTTGGACGGATAATCAAGTTTCCTTCTACATCGATGTATCGATGTATTTAGTACGAAACATCGATGTCCATTGTCGATGAACTATCTTTACTATTTTGAGTGGGATCGACGAACACTTTCAGTTTCGTTTTTGGAAAGCGATATACTTCACATTGTGCGGTCTTTACGACTTCTTATGGAGTATGTACTAGGGATTAGTCAACTTTGTTCGCCGAGTCATCTCATCCAATCAAAGTAGATTCCCAATCCTAGATAGATGTAGAGAGTTTTTAAGATTTGTATGCGTGAATAGTAGTATAAACTCAACCGACAATTTTGTAGTGAGTGTAAATTCCTGGCACAAGCAGCAAATGTAGAGGAATGTCATCACGGTTGACCACCCTTACCCTTGCATTTTGTCTATATTTCACTTTTAAGAAGAAAGAGCTAAACATGGTGTGGCTTAGCTACCTACCTTCTTAGTTCGCTCCGTTTTGCGCACAGCACCAAGGACCGAAACTGACTTCACATGTTGGCCAATGTTGGTTATACTTTTAAAGTATAACAATAAAACAAAAAATTATTTTTCGTATCGTTTCATGTTCATGCTTCAAGTTTTGTTTCCATATTCACTGATGGTGGACAGCTTTTTCGGTAGTACCAAGATATTGGTGCAAAACCTTTATTTAATACACGTTCCAAGATCAGTAAGTAACAAGAGTTTAATTTTACTATTGTAAAATTTGGCATAGGTGTCGGTCTGATCTTAACTTAAAAATCTCAGTGAGTCAACCTAGACGGCTGGGCAACCCCAACAAGATTCCCCTTAACACTTTCAACAAGTCATTTCTGTATCTTTTAAATGCACGACTTAATTAGCTTACGTATTTTAAAAACTTGAACCGTCACGCTACGCTCAGCAGATGAGAAAGATTCAGCGGTGTGTTCGCTCCCACTTAATGTGGCGCCATCTAGCGTGCAAAAACCTAAAATAAGCATGCACGTTCTTCTTTTCGCTCTCCGAAAAAAACAAACAAGCCACTTTCTCGCTGGTAACTGAGCGTTACTCCACTCAAGCGTTATAACGGAGTTTCGTGACGGCATACGCGTCAGTCTTGCACCAAAGACGCGAATAGGAACTCTTAACTTTTGCTCAGTGCTTATTGTATTCTTTGCACCCTTCCTGATAGCCGAAGCATCGATATAAAAATCATTGGAACCATTTAAACATTTTATATTCATGGGCCCTGCTTTTACTCTACGTCCGCCTTTATGCCTTTCGGTGTTGTCCTGCGGTGTTTCCAAGGCTGCCTTTAAGCTCAATTAATGCACTTTCACGTTAATTCAACTCAACGTGAAGGAGCAACAGCAAAATGGAGCAGCTGTAGTGCAACATTAAGTGTTCACTCCAGTTAAATGAGTTGGCTTGTTGTGGCATCCGTTAGCTGGCCAAGAAATCGCTGGCGAAAATGGCGGATAATCCGACACGCAATATTTCCTTTGACTGCATGAATATCTCTCCCTCCCTCTCTTTAGTACCACTTTGAATAATGAAAAATTCAATTAATTTTACACTCATTTTTCTTGTTGATGTCCGTGCACAACAAGCGTTTTATAGTGAATGTTTTTATGAAAATTGTCTGCTCGAGATATTCGAGAATATTGGATAGCTGTTTAAAACAATCGATTGAGAGATATTTGTATGCAGTTATTATGGGTATAAAAAATGGCATTTCATTCATGTTAAGCGAGCAAACAAAGAGCGCTTTATAACAAAGCGAAAGGAAAAAGCGAAATTGTAACGACTATTCAATACCTTTTACGAAATGTCAAAATGTCAATTGCAGTAAATATAAACGGTTTTGCTGTGTAAAAGCCAGGTTTAAATCACTACAATAAACTATTAACGGGATATCGAGAAAACGGCGTTACATTTTCGGCAAACGAATGACGGAAACTAAGGCTATGTCGAACTCAGTTTTTTTTCAAACCTGTGCACAGAGTTATGCATTGCTTACTACTGACTAGTCTGCCAAGCGATGAGACACCTGTCGACGGAGATTTAAGCTAAGAAGGCATAAAGCGGGTTGCTTCACCTTATAGCTTTTGGTCATAGTATGATGATGAAGAAGAGAAAGATGAATAGTTAGCTGGAGAAGGAGAAAGATAGGGAGACGAATACGATCTACCTCGAGAGGAGCACGAAGATGGGCACGAGCAGGGGGCGGAGCCCTCTATTATATATATGAAAATGAATACAAAATTTGGTATGCGACCGATGTTAACGAAAAACGGTGTAACGTAAAGCGTTTAATTTTAGTGGCCAAAAAACCGTTAAACTACGATTGACACCAACTCTCAAAGCCTACTATTATAATTTCCCAAAACTATGCACCGAGTCTGGCAACTGCCAATAGATGAGACTACTGTAACAAATGGTACCATTATCCGCAGTACTTAGTATGAGGAAGAGGATTGGTACCAATAACCGCAGACTTAGTATGAAAGAGAAAGGAAGCAGAAGAAGAATTGAAATGGCAGAGAGAACGGCAACGATAATGGGTTGGAGTCTATCTCCAATCTCACGGGAAGAAGAAAATAGTCTACCTCGAGCGGAGCGAGCAGGGGCGGAACTCCCCATTAAAGAGTGTATACTTTACTATAAAATCTCGTTAAATGGTTTGGTATTGCTAATTCGGGGGCATTATAAACATAAGGATCAATGTATGATGTCAATACGTAAGGAGATATCGGTTATACTTGACTGGTTCTGTATTATAAGAAACATAGCGATATAATAGGATGAAAACAGTATCTCGAATCGCTTTTAAAGCCCAAAGCATGAGTTCTGACTTAGTCTGATGCAGTGGCTCTCGACGTGCTTGAGTAAAAAGTACTCCGTATTGTCTTTGGTGACGATGTTCTGCGGTTATCCAGGTACTATAAAGTAAGTAGAGTTTTAAGCCGAAAACAGGTAGGTCATTATATCAAGATGTCTTGTTTCAAGGATCAGTTTTATGCGGTTAAATGTGCCAAGACCCTGTCCATGCTGAGTGAAGCTTGTGGATTTAATACCATGTCACAAGATGTTGCGGGAGGACGGAAAGGATGCCAAGGAACATGTTGAGCTCTCAGCGACGACTCTGCGTTAGATTGCTAACAGATGAGTTTAATTTACCCAAAAATATTGGATGCCGCATTGTAAGCAAAGATGTGGGCACTGGGAAAATCTGCGCAAAGATGGTCGCCAAGGTGAACAGAAGTCTGTTCGTCCAAAGATTTTGCGTGACTCTTGAAGCGATTAGAAAATGATCCGAATTTTTTTGTATAAAGTGATTACGGTTGGCCTTGGGGTTTCGAGTATGGTACGAAAACAAAAAGTTTAGTGGCACAAGGCAGCTTCACCAAAATTGGTGAGATGATGCAAATCTCCTGTGATCATAGATTTTTTTCGTATTATTCACTCAGATTTTGTGTCCCTAAGACAGTCTCAAAAGCATAGTGAAACATGACAGAGTGCCGACCCACACCGTGTTCATCGCCTTAAAGTACTGAGCGAAATGTGTTGTCCTCGAACATCAATATTGTCATTGTGCGACTTCTGAAGGTGGTCCCTGTCGAAGTCGTCCATTGTGTTCCGGCACGGCAAAAAGCTTCTTTAAATAATTTTAGTTGCTAGTACCTGTAAGCATAAAGTATCTCTATGACTAGCGTCAGATCGGAAAATAACTTCTTAGGGTATTATAGTTTCGGGCACCCAAACAAGCAGACACGCTTGATAAGCTTCTCAAACGTAACTACCCTCATGCGCAAAAACAAAATCGACCCTTTGAACCCTTTGGCGATTATGGCTTTAAAAATGTAGCTTATTCTATGCTGTCTATGACAGCCCGCTTATTGCATATTAAGTTAAGTGTATCGAAAAATGTCAGACAAGAAATCAAAGTAGCTGTGCATAGACCAAGAGTTCCAGTGAGTAACTAGAACAACAACCTTCTTCAATAGAAGTACATAACCGGCTTTTAGCAAAAGATATCTCTACACACACACATAGGATTGCATAACTAGTTACACGCTGCTGTCTCTGACGTAAACAAAAATGTCAAAGAGATTTAAGGTCTTCCAGCTGCCGACCGACAATCTGCTCGTTAAAATATTATTAAAAATTACGCATATTTATTAAATATTTAATTTTTGCATTATGTAACCCTGAAATGTGCAACAAAAATGAAAGCTTGGTTATAAATTGTAGTATATGACGTATGTATTATGTGCTTTGGCATAAGCTGCGTATACGCAATGTTGTTTTTTTTCCGCGCTGCACGGCACTTCAAATGTAACGAGGTATAAGCTTAATATGTATGTATACACACAAATACACTGTTTACGAGTTTGTGCTTGTTATGTGCAAATAAATGTACAAGACAATGAACACTTTTAAAGGCTACGAATTTAATGAATTCAAAGACAGATTCCATCTGACAGATACATGTGTATCTGCACACATACTTACGCATAAATTAAAGCTGGCGCTTTCTACTTAAACCAACAAGCTACAGAGATAACCAAAAATGTTCTTATTATTCTCAAAAAGTTATTATGATTGTGTTACTTTTAAGAGAATCTTGACTTAATTGGTCTATTTAAAGAATTAATTGCATATTACATTTGAATCTAGCTGTAAAGCATGAATTTACATTCCCGGAGTTGTAAATCATCGAAATTGATGGTTGTCGAAGGAAATTTGTCCAAATTGGCTTCATCAAGCGTGTGCGTATGTTAGCGCCATCTAGCTCTTTTTTATACTAGCGCCATCTCATTAAGCTCGTACCAACTGTCACGCGTTCATGCTAAGCCGTCATGACACTCGAGCGTCACGGCATATAGGACAGTACCCAGCCCTGACATGGTACTCTCAACACAATAGCACAAAAGCTTCGCTCAGTAGCAGGACTCATGATGGAATAAAACAAAGGTGTGCTCACTCTTCTATTTTAAGTTACCAAGATCTGTGTGAGTGAAAGCTCAAAAGATCAGCTTTGTGTAATAACTGACAAGACATGTGTTTATGCATGTGTAACAACAATAGGAATTGCGTGGGCAATGCGTGCACTGACGTCCACTCACCACATCTATCAGAAGTAGACTAAATTGGTAACTATTTTAAGAGGCTTCGACTTTGAGTGAGCACGCCTTGGTTTCATTCCATCATGCACAAGCTGCGCTCAAGACGCATAACAACAGCAACAAGAATGTTACACCAAGAATCTTGGGATACCTCACTGCAGAGGTATAACAACCGCCAGAGATGATATTTAGAACGAGAGGGGCCTTTTTAGTCCATGTGGTGAAGAGGATGGCCGCAAAGCTGTGGTTTCTATCAGCGAAGAAGGAATTTAGGGATAGAAGGTAAGAGTTGATGAGCTCCTAAATTACAGCTATGTCACGTTGTTAGACTACTATGCAAGTTACTATGTTAGTATCGCTACTTGGAGCAAGCATCTTATTGTTAATCTGCCTTCTGGAAATAGCAAGTAGCAGTAGAAACCCAATATGCGTAAGCTTCGTTAGACGTATCCAAGAGTATACCCAGCTATAGGACACAATCGACCTAAGGTATAAATGTTGTCTGAAAGCTGCCGGAAGGACAAACGCATTTCTTGAACGTAAACACGCAGTGTTGACTCTTGGCGTCATTAACTGCGATATTCTATCTGCCAAGCCATCTTCCATCTTGCTTCACTGGCACATGACGTGCTGGCCACAAAGACAGTGCCATCGGCATGTGTCAATCCTGAAGTTACCTGCAATTGGCAACTACAAGTGCGCAGTGTACAATATGTACAGGAGCGGTGCAAGGACACTGCCCTGTGGCACATTCGCTACGGATACGTTGCACAACAACACGCTTGGTGATAAGACCACAAGATATTAAAGTGGGCAGCCGAAAGCAGACATTTGATCTTGAAATGGAATCTCTAATAACAAACACGATTAAATGCTTGCTGGATAGCCAAGAAAATGCCAGAGCTGTAGAGCTCATTTTAAGACCAAGAACATGTGGCACAAACCGATGGAAGAGTACCGTGATGGTGCCTGAGCCCAAGCTTATGATCAGGAACGGCAAACTGGACACCAAAACTCCAGCTAGAAATATTTAGCGAATTTTCTTAATTTAGAAATAAAGTTAAAATAGTAAATTTTAGTTTTTTTTTTGAAAAAAAAAGTATGATCCCCAAACTTAAGGTTTTTCGAAGTCAAGCCAAATCCAAAATATTTCTCAAAAACCAGTCTTAAGGCTTCCATATTAATGAAGAAACGTATGAAGGTCATTTCTGCCATTGGTTTGCTAGAAGCTTTCGGAGAATTAAGGAGAATCAACTGTCACAACGGATCATTCTTCATCACGGCAATGCAAGCTTTCACACATCGGTTTACACAAGAGGCTTTTGGATCACCCAAAACGTTGAATTAATGAGTCATACGACGCGAAGTCGCGACTTGGCACTCAATGATGTCGCAGAGCCAACGTTTTTGACACCTGAAGAAGCGGTGGCTGCGTTTAAAACACATGTTTTGGAGATACCTCATTCGGATTTTGTATCAAAATACCAGTGTTCTTCACCTCTACTCCCGAAATATAAAAAGCAGCCCTCGGTATTATGTGCTACTAAAAGTCTTCAAACGTTGCCTAAACTATAAACTTCGATGGTTTTTTTGGAACCCAACTTTCTTTTAATCGAATTTCAACACAACACACTAATTCGGCGATCTCTTTGAAGACACAAGCAATTCGTAGATTTCTTACAAATATTATTGAGTGAGAGTGAGTGATTATATGCATAAAAGCAAATTCGCCTTTCCAACATCTTAAATGATTTCAAGAGCTTCCACATCCTTGCAGCCAGTCTCTGCGTCCTTTATCAATGTCTCTCGCTAATTGAACTCTAAAAAGAGTGCTTTCAAAATTTCAACTTGCACCCAAAAATAAAAGAAAATGGAAAATTTAATATGCTATATTTTGACTTGTGACATTGTTTATGTTTAATTTCAGCACTTAAAAACCCTGCCGACATTTTGAGGACTAAATTGAGGACACTTCTTGTTGAACTTGACATTTTGAAGTGTTGATTGGTGACGCTCTTAGAATGCTTGCAAAATTGTTCAGCTAATTAAAGCACAACACAAAACGGTACACTCGTCAAAACTTGTTCAACAAAAACTGCAAAAAATCTGCCTAAATTTCAACAACTCTTAAATATTTTAATTATTTCACATATTTGCGATATGTTGTATATGGTAAATAGCAATTTATGCAACTTTTTATTTACATTTGAGTACTTTGAATATTTTACAGTTGTGGTTTAAATAAAAAGCGACATAATTAAACAATAATAATGCAGCTTTTAATTAAACGATAATAAATTAATATAAAGCTCTGCATTTCACTGAAAAATTATTAAAAAAAAATTCATGAAAACATAATATTGTTTTTATGGTTTGCAAGTGTAAATTTGCCAGAAATTGTTTAACGCAGAGATATTATATTAATTAAGTGCACTTTAGGATGGACCAAAAGAAGAGTTTGAAAAAACCACCCTAAATATATATATGGGTGCTTTGACACTCGACTTTTCTAAATGATATAGTGTGGTAAACCTCTCGATGATAACTGTCATTTACCTCCTGAGTCATATAATACTAGTGAAGTCTCGAAATGGGAAACTATAAAACGCAAGTGAACAACAACAAGCAAAAGCAGAAGGCTTGTGTTAAAATAGAAGGTGATTCCATAGATAACACTATGCAACAAATTTGACCTCAATGAAAAGCCTATGACTCAAACATACCTTTTCCGGTAAATTTTGGATCGCTGATTTCGAGTCCGGAAACCATTTTGATTTGCTAGCACCGTTTTCGAATTATCGCTAATTTAAACCATTTTAGATTTCAAAAAGTACGAAGCCAGAATATCTCATATAACTTAGTATCCTTACTACCGATCGAGATGAATTGTGACTCGAATTGAAGATAATTTATTATCAAATCAATGTCTTTCAGACGGCTTTGGTCTTACTTGATTCCATTGTAAGTTACAGGGCAAATTCAAACTCAAATTACAGATTTCGAAAGTGCCCGCTAATCTCATATTACTCGAGAGCCTTACTGCCAATCGAGTTGAACAGTAACTTGAATAAGAGGTAGCTTCAATGATCTTCTGCCAGTTTTGGTCTATCTTAACTCGATTGTAATCAAAAGGCAATGAACAAAAAAAAAACAAATTTAATTCCAAAAATATTCGAATATTGGAATTTATTACCTTGTAACTCGCAATTGAATCCAGGTCCACCAAAACAGTCTGAAACGAATTAAATTGATAGTCAATTACCTCCAATTCAAATTATAGCTTATTTCAATCATTAGTAAGGTGGATAAGGATATTCGAGATTACCTGACTGCATCTTTCGAAACCTTGAATTTCGGAAAAAATTATAATTCGAAAACCATTCTAGATACCTTAAAACGGTTTCCGGATTTTAAATCAGCGACCCCAAATTTATCGAAAAAGGTATTTCTAGGTTTTTTATAGTGTTTTTTTTTACGGAAACTAAAAAAATTGTTGATCGTGGCATTTTTTCGATTCCCTAATAACATCTCCATTTTCCTACCTTCCTTTTGCTCAAATCAAAAATATCCTAAAATAACTCATTAACAATTTTTTAGTTTTTGATTTCATTCATTTGGAGTAAAAAAATAAAAGAAGAACATTCAATTTTCGAAATAAAAAATTTGAGTTCATTCATTCAGTAACTTGCATTCGAATAAGTTTGACCAAAACTGTCTAAGAGACATTACTTTAAATGCAAGTCAATATAAGAGATTTCCTGACTTCGCAATTTGAAATAGCGATAATACGAAAACAGTGATAAGAAATCCAAAACGGTTTCCGAATTCGAAATCAGCCAAAAATTTGTATGTTTTAGACATAGGCCTTTAATTGAGGCCAAATTTGTTGCATTGTGTTATTTGAGAGGCTTGTGCTCAAATTCCACTGTTTTTCAAATCGGTTGAATATTCCTTTTGACTATTCATGCCTATTAATATTGAGACTCAACTTGCGTCTACTGTCGATTGAAAAGTTCGTAGTGATCGTTTTATGACGGGATTCCCAGGGAGTCGCCGTTGGAGCACAATCACAGATGTACGCTATTGTGAGGTGTTCCGCGAAAAACGATTCAAAACTAAAACTAACTTAAGACCTGCTTGAGGAGTTTTGATTGAATCTTTTCGTGCAACCGTCTTGTTCTTCTGACCTTGTCCCAAGCGACTTTGAAACTTTTGAATATATTCAATAAAGCCAAGCATTTAGTAAAAGAATTTATAAAAATTAAAGTGTATTTTGCTGCTCTCAAAGTTTGTATAACATAAATAACTCATGAAGCGTATTTGAAATGTGGCCCTTTTTGCAGCTTCGCTTCGTTTTTTTTCGCACACAAACAAATGTTTTAACTTAATTAAAATGGCGAAACGACAACAAACAAAAGCACATGCATTGTTTGTACAACAAAAATACACACACACACACAATGTTATATGAATCTGGCTAAAAACACAAATAATATTTGTGGTCAAGCTATTAATTTTATAACGTATAAAAGCACACAAAATGGCCAACATGTTGACAAGCGGCTATTTCAAAGCAACGGAAAATATGTCGAAATTGAAGCTTATGGCTAAAGTGAAAAGACAAAAAGTACACACACACATAGCCTGCAGCTCTACATGCAAAAACATGTCACATGAGCCCCGAGAAAACATCTGTAAAAACCCAATGCCGATGATGAAGATGATGATGAAAAGTCGTTAAATTTTTGTCAAGTTAAACATAACTGTTCGCATAGTATTACACAGTGGGCCAGAGCAGCCCCTTAGCTGCACAATTAGTGAGTTGACAAAGGCAACAAGTTACGGCCAGCTCGGTCCGTGTCGTTTGGCTTAAAAACTAATTGGCCACTGCCGTAATCCGAGGCATTGGCCGCAAAATTTTATGGCAATTTCAATGCTAAACTAAAGCCAAGGTCGTTGGCAGATAACTCACACAAACGGAGTCCACAATAATTAAGCCATTTGCCGCGTTGCACATCAAAGTAAAAGGCTCATTGGCCCGCAGAGTGCCTCAGCGCCTCGGCTCGGCTTACGCAAAAGTTTTGAGCAACACGTGCGACCGGAACTAATAGGCGCAATCACCTGTAAGGGCTTTCACTTTAACTCTTTAGCTTTGTGCCTTTTTTTGTGGGGCAGCACTTTTGAACAAAATTCGGTCTAAACACATTGGTTTTGAGGGCTGGCTTGGATTTGTGGGAGCACAAGAAACTATTCGTAAAACTCTAATGTAAAGTGTGTGTGTCTCTCTGTTTGCTCAGTGGAATAGTTCTTTAAATTTAATAGGTTTTTTATAATACACTCAACGAATCACGGAAAACACACCTGAGTGTATATCTGTTTTGCCCATTCTTCTTAACTGGCCATATCAACCCGTTACCGGAATATAAGCGGAGCGTAGGGGCATGAAGCCACAGCTAGTAGTTGCAATGTAAGTATTACCAAGTGTACCTCATCTGGATTTGAAAAGACAGCTTCCTTTGCTGCGGGATGAGTGAGGACGTTTTATCTGACTGAAAAAATAGAAGGTACAACAGCGAAAAGGGACGTGTTATATACAAATTTATTAGTGATGTAACTTTTATTGGCAGCAGAGGCAGGGCAACACGTTCTTTGTGAATGTCCGCTGTATGCACAGCTACGTGATCTTTGTGGTTTTGACGTAAATCAAGCCCTCTCCACCAAAGCTTCATGGAGCTTATCTGATAGTGTTCTACGAAATAACTAGCCCGACCAGAAGATTTTCTGAAACCACGGGTGCCACGGTTCACAGAGACGGTCTCGCCAGTCCTAAACTGTTTGAAGGTTAAACTGTCAGTGCTCTTCGACAACGGTACAACGCCTGACCGGAGGCTTTATTTCTGGTATCACGGGCAGTCAATGTGTCCTGACGTTGCGGTTGGACCCTTCGGGGAGTTTCATGCTGGCTGTTATTTAACAGTCAAATGCCGGTAGAGCTTCGGCTAGGCGTGGAGTTGTGTTTTACAACCTGGTGGTGCGACCAAAAAAACAGCAGTGGCTTAGATAGGCCTCAATGTATACTATGGTAGAAGTTATGACCAAATAGAAATGACTTCAATATGGCACCTGTGGAAATAATTTTCGTAGGGTCGTTGATGGACAGGATCAATCCCGTGAGATAGGGCCTATATGGCAGGTGCTCACGTTAAACACAAACGACTAAAATGGCCTAAGTGCCTTGTTTTGGATAACTTGGACTTTACGCATGTGGCGCATCGGACGGCAGTTAACCAGACCTTGATGCCATAGCTCTAAGTGTGCACCATAAGACTCTTGTACAATGTAATTTTCTTTCAATGACACAAGCTGAATGCCCAGATAAGGCTAGTATTTCTTTCTGAGTTGGAAAGAGAGACACTTTCATATAAAAGGTAAGGGACTGGCTGGCCTTCAGGCAGAAAAAGAGGCAGCTGGGTTTTTCACATGGAGAGCGGGTACGCAAGAAGAATGGAGCGAGGACGTCAATTTGCGGCATTTCAATAGTTTATCGTTCATAGAAACTCCGATTGACAGGTTAGCCAGGTAGGATTTGAGAATCAGGTAGTGTGAGGCATGAAGAAGTGGTTTTTCCCAAATGCATCAAGAATATGTCGCATAACACGATGCAGCTTAGCTCGCGTTACATCGTCTATGGCTTTGAAGTGTTTTCTAGATTTGGGTCAAAGCAAAAAGAGTTGAGGATTCTTATGCAGCGCCACAGAATGCATAGTTTGAAGGGGTAGATTACAGAAGTCTCGTCCCCAGATGAAGACAAGCCGAATTTTTATTTTTTTAATAATTGAATGGTCTAAAAGTATTTCATTTATGCATTAGGAGATGATGGGTTTTGGTATTTTGGATGAATTATGCATCTAAAAGTAAATTTTGAATTGCGACTGCTGAAAATAAAGCTGAACTTCAATATCAAATATACACGCTGAACGTTTTAATGCTGAGGTTATTAACAAAAAACCTTAATTTAAGTGCGGCCATGTTGCTTTTGGGACATGGGTATAAAAATGTGTGTAATTTTCGGCACCCCAACATTGGCCTTCCGGCCTTCCAAAGATAACAACTTGCTGTAGGCAAATAAACACGTACGCAGTGGCGAGCTACGTTTTGAGTAACTATAAAGCTCTATGGCCTGCACCACATATGTATGTGAGTTTGCCACCCAAACCCAGATCTGCAAAGCAGCACAGCAGCTTAGACGCACGTACACACTCACCTGAAGCCGCATGTTGCATGTGACTCTGTTCTAATGGTGGAATGAACGAAAACCTAAGCTAAGTGCGGGTCCAGGAACTTGTCAGTTGGTTACCCTGACAACGGGCGCTGGCTAAAAGAAAAGTGGGTGAAATACTGCCAAAGTGAAATATAAAAAAAGCGAACGCATATTGCGTAAATTTTGATATCGAAAGCAACGCAGTTGTGTGAGTGTGTTTGTGTGTGTGAAGGTGTGTCGTACTTCACTGAGTGGCACTTAGCCTCGGCTAATACCCATCATTAGAGCATTTAACAGGAAACACGTGACGCTACATAAGAGTCAGGCATATAAATAACTGAAAAGGCAACGACATTTTGTGCACCAAAGGATTTGTCAGTTTAAATTTAAACTATCGTCGGCTTAAGTATAAATCAATTTCAAAAACACACATTTCACTCAACATAAGTTACGTACTTGTTATATACACATATATAAGATTGTGTAAATGTCATTTCTTATTAATTGATTATGTCTTTTCTGTTTGCTATATTAAAACAAGAAATAAGACATCTTTCGAGCGCAACGCATTGGTCAATCAATTTATGCAGCGGATTAAGCGAGAGCAGCTCAGCGACATAACAACAAATGAGCGTAATGAGCAGCAGCATTAAACCCCACATGTTGTCATTAAGTATACGCCGGGAGTGGTAGGGCTTTGCTGGCATTGAATTGTTGCGTATACGTAATGTCTAGCGGCTGTTTAAGTTTTGTAGCTGCGTGTTGTAGCAAGCAGCTATTTGGCATGTCGCAAGCAGTGCATTAATGAAGCAGTGCACAGTGCTTTGGTCTAGCAACACACATTGTGCAGCGCATTGAGCAAGCAGTGCAAGCAGTTCAAAGCAGCACCTAAGCAGTTCGCATGCAAATGAATGTAATACTTAAAAAATAACATAAACGATAAAACAATTTATTAATTTTTGATAATGAAATGATGCAAAACATGAAAGTCTAGAGCCGCTCAGGCAGTAATTATTAGCAAAAAGAGCGCATATGATTTGGTAACAACATAGTTCCCTAACAAACTGGCTATTTTAAACGTTTTACGATCTTATTACGGCTTAGAGACTATCAAATCAACATTGCCGGCACCATTCAAAAGCAACTATTATAGTTAATAATCAATAGCTGTGACATATTAAGTAGCTTAAGTAAAGATAACATTCGCAACTTAACCGGTTAGGTTAGAAGGCGCTATAAAATGAGTTGCCCGCCCGGCAGACAACAGCCAACAGAACACGTTTTGGGCGAGTTTTCAGAACTCTAAAGCGGCGCTCAGTTCTAGAACCAAATCCAATAGATCTTTGATCTACAAACTGGTCCCTTATCTGCGCTTGTTAATCTACAATTAGCCACAAGAAACATTTGTAGCCTCCAGATATCCATATCAAAGACACAACACCAAACAAAACTCGCTAGCAAATGCAAATATATGCACAGAATTTGTGTTATTTATTAAATTTTCTAATTGTTTTGGGTTTTTTTTCTTTTGTAACAACTTCTTGCCACATTGTTTCTTGCCATCAACAAACATACATATATATGCATGTCATTGTGTATATCTACTTTGTTTTTTTCACCATAAAATATGCACACATATAGTACATACGTATTTACAGAGTTTTACATAGAAACATGTAATTAGTAACTATATATATAGGTACACAAGTTTATTAACTAAAACATTAGTTAATATAAATTTATAAAAGCAAATGCATAACAAACATTTAACAGAGTTTCGCTTTACATCAATTTTTGTTTTACTTCATAATTTATAGTAGTGTATACATATAGTTAATGTATTTATTATGTAAATTGTACTTGGCGCAAAATTGTTGCATGAGTTTCTTAATTTAAGGTGTTTTAAAATTACAACAGTTTGCAGCTTAAAAATTGCCTCTTAATATTCCATTGCGCCCCAGAATTATCATATGTTTAACATTTATATAATTAGCCCACAATATGATCCTCAATTTACTAGTATATAAGACATTTAACATGTAATTTTTTTTAAACTATGCTTAAATATGCAATTTAAATTTTATAATTGTTTGTATTTATTTAGTTGCTAACAGTCTTTTATCACGTTTAGTTTGTATGCCATAGGGGCATGGCATATGCAATATATATGGTACACAGATACATACATATATCATCTAATAATTGTGCACATTGGGTGTGTGTGTGTGTGTGTGTGTGTGACTACAATTTCCAATAGAGCTTAAATATCAAACACTTTCAGTATACAATAGAACTAGTTATATGTGTATATATTTTCACTAAGCAAAAACAACAAAATAAAATAACAGCTGGTCAACTTATAGAGTCGTTGACCCAGGAAAACGCTCGAAAGTGCATAAAGTATGTTTGTTTCTTCGCTCACTCAAAGTTCTCTTATGTAAAACAGTTCATGCTACACTAGTTGTAAAAATAGTAGCAGCATGTAGTACTAGTTGCACCAAAATAGTAGTAGTATTAGTTAGCAGAGTTTGCAGTTTACATATATATAGTATTTATTCCGGCTACAATACAAAATGGCCGTTGTTCATTTGAACTTGTAGGGTTTTTCATGAATTTTTTTGAGCTTTCGTTTGTTGCCTTTGCTGCCAAGTTTATCACATGCTAGAAACCTAGTTTCCTTTTGAAACCTTTTATATTAATGCCCGCTGCCAGCCGTATTCGTATTCGTATTCGTGCTGTCATGTGGCTCGGATTCCGTTTTCGTTGTATGCACTCTATTTTGGAGCTGCACCTGGTACTCGCTTTTGATGTTGACATATAGCTGCTTTTGCTTCTGGTGCTCCTCCTGCAAGATAATAACAAGTTTAGCTGCATCAATTGTAGCCAATTTGCCCGCCAAGACTCACAATGATCTCATCAAGACGCTCTTGGGCATGCGGCACCTCATAGCGTGTGCTACAATCGCGCAGCTCCTTGGCCACATTCAGCTGCTGATGCAGCTTACGTTCAATCTGCTCCAGTGAGCTGCTAAGCACTTGCTCAATTTCTGTAGATATAGCAAAGAGTTCATTATGTAGTATACTTTAAATCCTTTGCGGGTTTGCACATTTACCAGCGGCAGGCATATATCTTTTGGGCAGCTTTACATCTTCGCTCTCGGAACCAGTTCGCCGCTTCAGATTGGCAGTGCTTGCAGCTGCCGACGTTTCTGGCGTCAGCGGTCTCTGGCAGCTGCTGCATTCGCTATCTTTGCCCTGACAGCTGCAGCTGCTCTGCGCATTTGGCGACTTGGCCGCACGCAAATGTTTTGCTGCTGTCACATTGACTACACTGACGCTCTTGGTTATGGAGGATCTAACGGTTGCTGCCTCGGGCGGCACCAGCGCCAAGGATGGCTTGCCACCCGAATGGCTGCGTGACTGAGAAAGCGAGGAGTGTGAGCGATGTTGCTGTGCGTGATGCTGCCGCACAGCGGGCGGATCAAGCTCTCTTATCGTAAGGCCAGCTTTCTCCTCTAGCTCATCAGAGTCATCCTCATAGTCTTCCAAATCATTGCTATCATCATCCGATGCAGACTGCAGATTTTGTATGAGACAGAGCACAGCTTTTTCCAGCTGTGCTGGATGCTCAGAGGCGGGCACATCCACCGTGGACTGTGGTATCTTTGTATTGATTATGACCGAGAATTTCTTTTTCATTTCCTGCACGCGTCGTTTGCCCTCCTCCTCGTCGAGCAGCGTATTGACGCAGACAAAGGAGTGCACCTTATTGGATTCCTTTTCAATTTCCAGGTAGCCCTTTGACTGCAGATATATAATGTTGCCATTGCGTGTAAACAGACGATAGGTGGACTCGCCATAGGAGCTATTGCAGTCGTACACTGTAAACCAAAAAAACAATTTGCTTAATAAAAACATACTTTTTGCAAATAACTGACACTTACTCTGCCGCAGCGCCACGATAACCCAGCGCACATCATCGTTGTGTATGAAAGTGAAGGGACTTAGATTGCGCACCTCATCCGTCATATAGCCGGCCACGAGCCCAATACGCTGATCACAGTCAATAATGCGGCCATCGATCAAATGACGCGTTCGATATTCAAGCGCATTGGCATCGATTAGTCGACTAGAGATCTTCGGCGGGCGTATAATTCGTGCACAGGCAGTTAGCACCTGGAAGTAACTGGATTTTGTAGAGCAGCTAAAACTTTAATGCGCAACTAACTTACAATATCATTGCCACTGATCGTGTGCAGCGGTATGGCATCATCGCGTCCACGCGTGCGCCTTATGAGCTGCAGACTAGAGCTAAACGTATTGGTCTTAATGCCACGCGGCGCTTCATCGCTGCGTCGAAAACAACCATCGATCTTGACCACCTCATAGGCCGTGGGCTCCGAACGTGGACCGGCACGTGCCAATCTTTAAAAAGAAATAAAGAGGGTTAGAGAATAACACCTCAGCAGGTCAAAGCTTGTCATGTCGCATATGATGCGACTTATAATGAAAATGGGTTCTTTCGAGACCAGTAGAGCCACCCAAGGCCTTAATAGGGTTGTGCGTTGGGTTTGGGACCCACCACGTACAACCACAATTCCAATGAAATAAATACATCAGGCCGTAACCCGGTAACGGGTTGTTATGGCCAGTTAAGAAGAAGAAGAAGAAGTTATAGTTTAACTAAGGCGCTTCACCAACGCTCATGCTCCATGGTCCTTCTTCTCATTATAAGCCTCTTCTTAAACATACTATCGCCTTCTGTCGTTTTTTCGACTTCTCCTTTTATTGTCCTCTCCACTTTCGCTATGGCGTCTCTTCGGCTTGCTCTTTAGCTTCCTCTTCCCGTTCTTCTTCGTCTACCCCTTCCTCTTCACCTTCCATTTCATCTATCGTGTCCCTATTCTCTCAGGGGTCGTCGTCATCTGCGTTTTCGGGCTAACGACTGAATCGAATCGTCAAGATCCACAAGCAAATCGGACACAATTTCACGACTTGATATTCTTAGCAGATTGTAGATGCTGCTTTATCTACAATCAGCTAAGAATTTAATCATGTCTGTTAATGAAACTGATTTTGACTTGTCGATTAACAATGCATCGTTTTAGTACATGTACAAAACAAACGAATTAGTTGAATTGTGACAACTTCAGTAGACAACCAAGAACTGGAGCTAGCTTTCCAGGATTCAGGCTAACCCAACCAGAAGCTGTCACCTAACTCACTTAACACATCACACCATTTTCATCAGCTATTAATCACAATTCCTAACTTATAGTTTCTTAATGTCACTTTTGCACTCAAGTTCAATATTGTTGCTAATGATGGTCCCCCAAAGGAACAGATTGTAAAGAACGGAATGCGTTCTGTAATCTTGGCAGCCCCAATCGGAGCACTCACCTTACTCGAAAACTGCGCCTATCCTGTCGCAACTTGCGATCTATGTACTCCTCCTCTGCTTTGCTGCGCAGCCTTGGCTCACCATCCGCATCCATATCCGTTGCTGCATCAAAGAGATTCTCCAGTTCTGCGGGTATGAGCTGCTGTTTCAGCATATTTTGATCATCGGGATGCGTTATCTGCAGTATGCTTTGGCCGTACAAGTCCGTCTATAAGGAACACAACAAGGAAATGGAAATTGTTTATATATATGTATGTACATATGTCCACAAACAACACGAAAGCACGTTTCTTTGGCCCGGCCGGCCGGCCTGCATCTCGTCAAAGTCACGTACATATGCCGGGAGCCAATTGTGGCAAACAAATAGATGGGTTAATGCACAATTGAACGGCTTACACACCTGACAGTGTCCCAAGTGCTGTTCAATGCTCGACGATATCAATAGTATTTGACCATGGCAGGTCAGGGTCAAAAAGAAGCTATCCAGCATGCCCATCAACGTGTCCGTAATCTGGGGCTGTTGGTGGTGCAAAGTCTTTCCAAACACTGCAAGTAAATACGCACAGTTTGTATGTATAAAAGAGCTGCACTTGATTGTTAACCAGAAGCACTTACCATATTTGAGCCTCAGTCCATGGGCGGCAAAACGTAGCACGGCTGTCTTATCGACACGGCGTGGCGACTCTGCAACATGTGGCACCATCGTAGACAGTTCCTGTATGGAGCCATTTAGCTTGTCGCGGCGATTTTTCTCGGCACGATTTCGTGCTTCGCGTCCGCTGCAAAAATTAAAAACCATTAAATGGAAATTATATGCCAATACGTGACTTAAGTATAAACCCGGGCTGATCCAGTGTCCACTCTATAAAGTAGCTGCATTTTATAGTAGGCAATAAATTTTAT
The DNA here is from genome assembly GCA_035041775.1 of Chymomyza caudatula. NCBI lineage: Eukaryota > Metazoa > Arthropoda > Insecta > Diptera > Drosophilidae > Chymomyza > Chymomyza caudatula. Next base: position 346,150 of record JAWNKW010000073.1, read on the forward strand.
GGCTGCAATGGTTGAAGATTCTGTAGACATGTAAAATGTTAATGCCATGGACGTTAGATTAAACCGGAATCTATGCGAGTGCATAGATGAAATGGCCAGACATCATAGCTCAACGTACAGTAGAACCTCGTATAACTTTAACTTTAACTTTTGGTAAAAAGTGTGTTTTAGCATAGCATGAAAACATAAAACTGAGGCTTATCCCTCAATTGCTTCTCGATTGCAAGCAATTATCTAGTTCCTCAAGTGGAAGTCGCAATAGAGTGTAGTATGAAGTACTTTAGATAAAGTATTTGTAATATCTACAAAGTAATCTTATGGTGGGTTTACGCTATCTTTGAAGTATTCATCAGTATAGGAACATTAACCTTAGATAACCGCATAAGTCGAAAACGGTTTGTCGTATTTCAGCTTTTTTCTTAATTGAGTTTGTCTCCGCCCAAGCACACTTTTTACGCTGAGAAAATTAAATTTCCCATACACTCTTATTGGTCAATTTGCCTTTCATTTTGTTAAAACTTTGGAAGTTTTCAGGAAAATCGGATAATTTAAAAACATTGTTTATTGTTTAGTCGTCAAGTCAATGTAAATGATTGAAATGGATATTTCTGCGATTCGTATGAATTAATTGCAGTGTTCGAGAGACACGCTATCATAACAGCTGATTTTTGACGAAGAGGAGAAAAGAAAACACGAAATAACAACGTTTGTGTGTGTACAATGCATTATGTTGTTGTTTTTTTTTTACTTCAAATCAATTTTTACCTGACTAAAACGCAACGTATGCTGTTGAAACTTATATTCTGCAAACCGCAAACATTTTATCTCTCGAATGGTATAGGTTTCACTTGAAAACGTTACGTTATTACGAGGTAATCGGTACCACACTGAATTTTTGCTAAGCGTATTTATATATAGATTGATAAGAAGATCGGAATGAACGAGAAAGGCGAAGAGAAGAAGGAAGTGGCAGTCGCAACGAAAAGAAAGGGGAAGAGACGATTAACCAAAAAAGAAGGCGAAGTTGAAAGTGAATAGTAAAACGAACAGCAAGATGTGGAGTAGAACCTGCCAGCCTCTTCGCAGCTTGATAGCTACCATGCAAAGTAAGCAGGGCGTAGAATTCCCTATTCAAAACTAGTTTTTGGAAAAGTGAAAAATAAGCTTCATTTTAAATTTCGCTCTGAAGAGAAACTACGATTACATATATATATTTTTTCTTATTAAGCTTACACGAGCCTTCACATTAAAATTGGTAACTTTAGGATGTCTATAATCATTTTTACTTTAAGTGCAGTTTTAGAGCAGTTTATATTATATATATAATTAGTTCGTTTTAGTGCTTTTGTTTGCAAAATTTATACAAAAATAGTCGTTTATATGAAAATTTCTTATAGTTTCTTATAGAACTGATCGGCTGTTTCATCGATCAATCAATGATGATCAGTTATATGCAAGTTTTCCAGCAGTTTAATTATTGAAAATTTGCATTAATTCTTTTTATTTAATCGATTCTAATCGTTTGCTTTGCCCCAAAATATAAACCAATAACAAAATATTTTACATATATCCGATTGTCAATGGTATAAGATAATCGGTTATAAGTAAAAGAGCGCTGCATTGTCGCTAGTTCGAATAAACGATATTGATTATCGCTTATTTGAAATATTTTGCATTTATGCGATTATCGCTTATATGAAATAATCACTTAAATGCAACAACAGCGCTGCATATTCACCATTGCATATAAGCGATATCTACTGCAATAGCTACATGTCCGGTTTTTGATAAGAAACAGATGAACATTTGCTTTGAAGTGCTTCACTCGATCGCCGAGCTCTAGATGCTTAGACGGGCGAACAGACGGACTGCCACGCCCCCTCTTGCCTGTTATGTAGTTTGCACAAACCTATAATACTCTTTTTACTATAAATAAAGGGTATGATGAGACGGTAATAGTTCATCCCAAAGAGTATGAAAGAAATATAATTGGACTTGCTGAACTGCATTCTTTTCTCTATTTTGCGTACGTCTGAGCCGGTCTAAGAGACATAGCAACACAATCAGAATAACACACAAACTGTCTTCGAAATGAACGCATTTCCGAAAAAAGTCGCTCCAGGATTCCACTCTATTATATTCATGCTTTATGAAGTGATTCTTAAGTTCTGCTATGCAGTGCAAGCAGTGCCACTGAAAGGCTCACTTGGGTTCAATCGATTAACAACAACAGCGACAGCTCATTTCTACATCGGATTCATACATCGAATTCGAACTACGCAACATTTTGATTCAATGCAGTTTTCGAACATGCCGACTAAGCAATTTTCACTCACCAGAAAACTTTTTGCAAAACTAGTTCAAACATAGCAATTGACTTGATTAACAATAAACATTTTTGCATGATAGTGTCATTCAAATGCCTTATTCAGCTGCCTAGCAAATCAAATATTTATTCCAAAGGGTGTAATTTATTCCCTGCAATTTCATTATTGCTTTCAGCGTGTGACGACTGTACATTTTTTTGTAATGCCTTAATACATTACATGTTAAGCCTTGTGTATACAGAATGCCATTAAAATGCAACACAGACAACTTACTATAACTTAGTATTGTTACATACTAGAAATGCTATGAAATCGACGGAAACCTAAAATGACCGCTGACGGAGCTTTTACCTATTACATAAATGCCACAACAAGTACCGAAGCGACTGCCTAGCACCAAATCAAAAGTCTACAAGGCGTATGAGTAATGTGTATGTACATATGGAAATATGAGCGCTATTTATTGCGTTTGATTAGCAAAGGACAGAGAACAACAACTTTGTACATAAATCTGCTGTTGTTAAGTTGTTGTTGGTGTTAAGTTGTTGTTATTGTTGTTATTGTTGTTGTCGCCGGCGCTGCCATCTCTAATGCAATTATAAGTCTAGAACGCAATTGAAATATAAGTTCGCAATATGCACGAAACGGTGCAAAATGCATCACGGCAAGTGCGAAGCAAAGTACATACAACAACACTTCAGCAGTTGCAGCAACAACAACGACAATAAAAACTACAGAAATGCAAAACGAAAACACTAGAACAGACACACACACACACACACACACACACACACACATACATACACACACACACACACACACACACATACCTAGTGTATTTTAAATATATGTGCATACTATTTAGAAAAAAAGAAAAACTATTTTCCTTATTGCAACCACTCACGCACACCAATTACTGTATTCATGACACACACACACACTCACACACACTCACACACACTCACACACACACACAATCACACTCACTCACACTCACTTACACGCAAATGAATTCGCACATTGGTAGCAATTTGATTGTTTTCGTAGCGCTTAACACCTTTTAAATTGGTAAATAATGGACTATACATTGTTTATGGTCTGTTGACTTTGCATATAAGAGATATAGAGTATAGTTATAGGAAAAACTGTGCAAGAACTGTACAAAGTGTTTCCCTATAGAAAATCAAGTCTTTACTGTATTATTACTATGTAATTAGCATGAAATGCACATTAATATACTGCCGGCTACAGCGGTCACATTCTATAATCGATTCTATTGCATTTTTTACATTCCACTCTTCAGATTACAAAGTCTATATAGTTATAGAGCATATATAATCAATCTTACAATCAACTGATCTTTATAGTAGCGCATGTAATCTGAATGTAAACCATAATAAACACATATGTCTCATTCCTCACTATTTCTGAGAAGCAAACAAGTATCAATTAATAATCGGATTTCAGTTTCATTTGCACACTCATTTTCGATTCCTGGAATAAAGATAAATGAGTAGCTAAAGCTGAACCTTAGGTGCCTTGGTACTTCAGTGTCAGAAGTATTTACACGGTGAGCTCAAAGTCCTACGCGCAACACTGTTAAGCCCGAGTGGAGCGCAGCTAAACAGGGTGCACCACGTGGAGATTGAGCCACAACTTGCTTTAGTTAAAGACGGGGAACAATTTGGCCATTACCAAGCTTAAGAAAAGCCGATGCTCATCCTTCCTTCTCTCTCTTCTGCGAACTCTTAAACTTTGCGATGGCTTTGAAAGTGTCCAGTTGCTTACTTACGCCGATGATGTTGCCATCATTGAAAGAGAATCTCACAGCGTGGGATTCGATTGCTCAGGAAAACTATAATTTATATATTATCACGGATTTCACGTATCCGGGCACAAGAGTCGCAACGAAGCTATGTCAGTATGGAGATCATGCGACGAATCACTCTTACTTTGAACTCATTAGACCACTGAGTAGTTCCGCCAGACGAAACTAATACCCTACATAAGCATGGGTGATATATATCCACAAGGCTATATCTACACGAAACCAGTTGTGGTTGATGGAAGGCATGCATCCAGCGTTCTTGATGTTCGTACGTTCAGAGGGGTCAACATCAACTCCGACCATTACCTTGTTGCATGCGGCTAAGCAAAGCGAAGAATGTGCGATCCAGCGCACAGCGAAAGCTGGACATCACAAAGATGCAATCCTTTCCGCTCAACTCTCTGATAGCGCCGAGAGACTTTGGAAACATATATCCCGCTCCTTGCGTACTACCGCGGATAACTTTCTTGGATTCCAACACCCCCCTACGATCAGGAGTGGCGCTAAGCCACTGTAGTGAAGAACACCGTCTATAGAAGGACTATGCAGTCGGCTGCTACGCGATCAGTGAGAGATCACTATCGGAAGATGAAAAAAAATGGAGAAGCACACTTTCAGACGCAAACAACGTGAGCAGGAAAACCGCGAGCGACAGGAGGTCGAGATGTGTAGAAGCATGAATTACGTAAGGAAGTTCGGTAAAGGGTTGGTATTGCCAGTTAAGAAGAAGAAGTATGGGTGATGACGCGATCTGAGGCACTTGCCCTTGTAGTAAATGAGCAACAGCTAATCCGTACAAACTTCAACCCGAATAACACACTCGATGGAACGAGGACTTTGCTCATTAAAATGCAGGGGCTTGGCCATAGCTATCTCTACTGGAAGCAAGGCCTTTAATGCGGCTGCTTAAGGAAGGCGACAAATAGGTCTGTCTTTCCTCGATAGTGGATTGGAGAAGCGTGCACGAAGCAGTAGCACCTGATGAAGCGTCCTACATTTGTACCTAAGACTAAAGGATTGCTATAAACAGTCAAGACGAAGAGGTCTTAACAAAGTTGCTTCCATAAAAACGTACATAATAACATAAAATTGAAATGACAGCCTTTGAGATGGTCAATTAATAAATCAAGGAGCAAAGCAGCGAAAGAGACCAGCTGGAATGCGTTTTCTCGGAAAGTTTGCTTTGAAACTCTAGGCAACAAACTATTAGTGTTTACGTCCATTGTCCTCTAAAAGTGTTCATTTAATCCCAGCGTGCTGCGCTGGTCGATATCTTTTAATATGTCATGTAAACTTGTCGTTGTGTTGCTTTTCATAACGTTACAAATGTAATGTGTTTATATATAAATTCATCGATTTGCAAAATAATTGCTTGTTTTCTTTTGATTAATTACAGTGAACACCCTTTGAACCCCAAACCCATAAGACCCAACATAAGACCCTATTGGTACTAAGCGTACAAATGTGCATTTGTGGCCCACTGTAAAAGTTATTCTTGTAAACAATCATGTACTTAGCTCAATCCCTGTGGCCTTGGAAGTTTTGCATAAAACGAACAACAATTAGTTCTGATTAAATCTAAAATTCTAAATTGCACATTTGCCCACTTTCATCGACCCACCGTGAATATCGATTTGAATTTCTGGGAAGGAAGTGGCTGCTTAAGTGGCAATACATACTATCTAAGAGTGCGGCAATCGATGCGTTAACTTATTGCTCAGTGGCGCCATTTTGTATATTGAGCTTGTTGCATTTTCAAGTTAAGTGTGCGAAAAGCACAGCTGTACACTTTTCGCAGCTGTCTGTGTCTACAGTTGTTTGTTTTTCCGTTACAAAGTATCGATGCGATACAGTTAGACGCCGCCGACGATAACTAACTGTATACACACATAAATGCTTAGCTGCACATGAACGCATCTACATGCGCAATCATGCAGTCGACCTTGACGCAATGCAGACAGCGTACGCAAGGGATTAGATTAGCATAGATATAAATCTGTATCCATATATCTATACGAGGTTGCGATGAGAAATAGTCACTTGTGGCCAAATTGTGGAGTATAAAACTTTGCGTTTGTCAGAGATATTCATAAATGACGTCACCATTGAGGGTGGGCGGTGCTTGCATAAAGTTTGTACGCCAGTCAAAAATTGCAATTGACAATAGGTCTCGTGACGTCACATTAGGGGTGTAGCTCAAAAAATTGTGACGGTTTGTGATAATGGACGAAGGAAGGAGGAAGGAAGGTTTCAATATTTAAAAAATCGTTGTGACGTCATCTATGAGCCGCCCCTAATAACAATTGCCCAGACTAGTTAATCATGGCATGAAACTTTGGAGGTCTCTTTCGAACTGACTGATATCGCTATTAATTTTAAAATTAGTTTTTTAGCTAGAAATTTGACAGCATAATAAACATTCACGGTAACTTTGCCAATTGTGGTGCAAACACTGAAAAGCCGAAAACTTTTTGATGTCCAAACCGACTCGTTTGCCGCGTATATGCCGTGATGGCATAGCTTACGCTTCGTATATAATTTAGGCTGCTCAAATATTGTGTCAAACAGCTCAGCACCCTTAAATCCTGACAAACTTTGACAACAGACTACAAACATCGAGTAGCGAGTCATTCATAAATAGAGCTTTCGACATTTTGTCGACCTGCAAAAGGAAGCAGGATGAAAACACTTTGAAACTAATTGTATTCCAATGAAGGGCAAGACAGATGTGTAACTCATCAACCGCAAGTGCGAGATTTAATAAGCTTGGGTTAGCGCTGCCAAGTTCTCATCCAACTTAAAGAGATCAAACAATTAGGTCCGTAAAGCGTTATTTCTCTGAACGTGTGGATTGATTTTGATCAAATTGGAATTGTGAAACCCAGGCCGAACTTCCGGCTCACAAAACTTATCGTCCCACCCTCGCTGCATTTTGCAGTGCATGTTATAATATTGTTAATAAATGCGAATTTCTTGTTGATTATTTTCGAATTTCATTTTTATGGCTGCTATGCCAATCACATTGGCAGCGATAACCAAAACAACAACTGCAACCGGCCGGAGATTACCGGAAAGTCGGTGGGGACAAGCGCTTAAGTTGTTGTGGTGTCGCGTCACGATGGCTTCGCAACATAAATAAACATAAGTAACGAAAACAACTTTGATAAAAATATGAAAAGCAACAACAACAACAAAATCTTAACGATATCCCGTAGAGTGCTGAAACTCTGCTGACATTGTGGCAATCAAGTGCGCCCAGCCCACGGGTAAAGGATAAACTTTTGTCGTCGGCCCACACTAATTGCAAAAAAAAAAACGCGCTGCAATCAGTAGAAGACGTCGCACAGTGGGACAGTTGTACCAGGGCGGCTTTTCATGAATGGGCCAAATTAGTTGCTGTTGACGACCACCCCACGACTTGCAATGACGCGTGACGCGCTCTGGTGGTTGCCATTAACACAGCAGGGCGTACGGAGTTGCTATCAATGCCAGAAATAGCTAGCTTAACTGGGCCACTTACCTATTTGAGAGCTGAAACATCTCCATCATTGTCTCATGAGGATGTTGATGCTGAAGCGGATGTTGCTGATGATGCGCTGTTTGATGGCCATGATGCGCATGCATATGCGTTGCTTGTGCTGTATGTGCAGGATGTGCAGGATGTGCTGGATATGCTGCACCATAGGCGCCATAACGTGCGTATGGGGCGGCGCCTGGCGGCATGGGGCCAGCCCTGCCACCACCCGTGCCATAGGGTGCATTGGGATACCACATATTAGGATAGAACCCGGGTGGTGTGTTTGGCAACTGGCCTTGCATAGCCTGGGAATGTGTATAGGCAGCATGTATACGACTCGTAGCACTTAGTGGCAGCTGCATGGACAAACCATGTCCTGCCGTTGGTCCTGGCGGCGATGGCGATGTATAGATATACGGTAAGGACGCATTGGATGGCGGTCGTAGCATAAGATCCCCATTTGTTGGCGTAGGTGAAGGATAATAGCTATTATTGCCGCCCGCACAGGATGAGCCATAGTCGGAGCTCTGCACTGAGCCAGCATCATCCATATAATTATCATCATTGGCTTCGCCGGTCTCATCCCAGGCCGCATATTCGCTCAGCTCAGACTCGGTTTTGCTCAGCACCAGCAGCGTAGCATCAAATTCAGCATTGCCATTGTTACCGCTGCTGGACAGATTCGAGGGCTTAGACTGCTCGGACTGCGCATCAAAGTAGGGAATGTCTGTCTTGAGATCTTCAGCAGCGTCTGTAAGCTGTTGTGCTGCCTCCTGCCGGCTATGTGTGGATGTAGACGGTTCCACAGCTGCGTCTGCCTTGGGTGAGACAATATAAGATTCACAGACATCCATGTCGTAGCGCGGCTGCAAGAAGCAAGCGAAAAAAACGGTGTTAAAAGTAAGGCCTACAAATTGATTACGTATACGCAGTGAATGCTGCTTGATCAGGCCATTGCAGTGTTTATGTAATGCATTTGACTCTTGAACAACAACAACAACAACGAACAGTGAAAAAGCTGATTAGATTTTTTCAAAATTAAAGTTGTATTTGTGTTTTAATGTTTTTGCTATTTCATTCATAGCAGCTTTATTTTCTATTGCCTAATGATGAATATTTGTTATTTAATTATATATGTAGCTGCCTGTGGTTATTGTTGTTGTCGAACCAGTTGTTGAATCTTAATGTATACATATTCTGTTATAAATTGTTAATTAAAATATAAAAAATAACGAATTAATTGAGCCATGGGTTTCGTGTTTAAAGATTTTACGATTATTTTAGAAAATTTCCGCTACAACTGAGTCATAATACACCAAAAAAAAAACACAAAAACAAACCGCAACACTGGCTGTCACATATATGTAGCATGTTGCATATAGCGAAAACACTGTCTATAAATTATAAGCATTTATATACACATTATTTTAACTGTATGCTAAAAATATCATTTTTGAACTATATTTTCGCTTTGAATTTTTGTTATTTATTTAAACGACAGTTTTTCATGCCTACCGCAGCGCACATTGTACTATTTATAGCAAAAAAAAAACAATATATTTCGGGAACTACGTTGAAAACTGACTAATTGTTTGACAATTTATGGCGTTACGAAATGATTAACAAAATTACTCTATTGTATTTCGCTTAGGTATTTATCTAACAGATTTATAATCTGTGGTATTTCCATACAAGAACTGCTTCAAAGTAAAAATACACACTCCAGGTGGCGCCACCTATTGGTGATTACAGTGAATTCCGCTTACTCGCTTGCCCACATAGCTGCATTTTCGACATAATTGCTCTAAGCCTGCTTTTCCTTGCTTAAAACCAAGGCAAATCTATTATAAGGTATGAACCATCTGCGAGCTCAATGCACTCAATATTTTAAGTGTCTGACACAGGGAGAAGGTGAAGGCTTCTGATGGAACAGAGTGAAAGCTTCTGATCGCCATTTACTGGGGAATGGCCAGGGTGATACCTGACTCTTCCTCCCAATGGAAGATGGCTTAAGACGACTGGAGAAATGTTCCACATAAAGCCGTAACCCGATAATAGGCCAGTCTACCAGAATAAGTATAGAGTAGTTTGAATAGAAGGGGTTGCACAAGAGCAAGTCTGAGATACGGCAGAAGAAGTCGCAGATGATCTGTTAACTATGATTACACAAGTCAACATGGTTTAGCTATTGGAAAGCTATTGAAGGTAATTAAATATCGTTTTTGGGATATTCGATTTGGTTCATTTTTAAATAGCCATAGTTTGAAAACGGTGCTAAACCAAAACGGTTTCCGGATTCGAAATCAGCGACCCCAAATTTACCGGAAAAGGTATGTTTTAGCCATGGGCCTTTCAATCAGGCCAAATTTGTTGCGTAGTGTAATTGTTTATCCCGATGCAAAGAAGCTCGGGAAGACGATGAAAAACATTTTTTACGGTAAACTGCATTTTAAATCGCTCTCAAAATAATCTCCTTTTAGCTCGATGCATTTAGTCCTTCGTTTTTCCATGTTTTTATCCCTTCCAAGCAATAGGTTTTCTCTAGTTGCCCGAGAAATACGTTTCTTTCAGGTATATATATAGACAGCATTCGACCCAAACACCATGCCGAGGCATTTCTACAAGAAAAGAAGGCAAAATCTGGAGAAAAAGGGTTAGCAGCTTGTAGCCGAACCTCTGTTGATCGACCTGAACCTTCGGTGAACCACTTTTTATCCATTAAAAATGATGGTGCAGTGTTCCCAAAAGTATTTATCAAGACTTTCTTTGATTTGATAGTTAACTGTAGCAGTGTTGTATTTAAAGTTACAACCCGTAAATTTCAAAAAGTCACTCAATTATCAAACAGCAGAAATTGAATAATGTTTGCAATATCCATTTCAGGAAAAGTTATCATTGTCCAAAAATCGATTTATAAGCTTCGATGCCCTTCACTCAACAAAAAAACACCAAATTTGTATCCAAACCGATTAACGACCGTGTTTCTATAAACGATTTTTTATGTCAAACTTTTACTGTCTAATAACTTGCGCTATAAAAAAATCATAATATGAAGTATAATAAACAAGATTTAAATAACTGGCGTAGGCTTATTTCGTGGCGCCGAAGTTTCTATACGCTTCAAAATACACATGAATATATTAAGAACAAGTAAATAACACTAGGCTACAAATTTGAGCTCCAAATATTGTGTGCTTACGGTAACTGATTTTCTTTCTAGCTTGGATTTTAAGTTGTGTTTTTTAAAGAATGCCAATCCTCGAAACTAGTGTAACTCGCGAATAATAATCGGAAAAAAGCGTAGTCAAAGTCGTAATTTTTTGAAAACACTTTGTATTCAATTGCGCTGTACTTCGAAATCGACACAGAGGAGCAAATCTTTTTGAAAAAAGGCTTAGAATATTAATTTATCGTAAATTTAAGTAGCAGTAGTGAAGAAGGGATAAGAAAACACGAAATAACAATGTTTGTGTGTAAAATGTATTTTGCTGCAGTTTTTTACTTTAAATCAATTTTTACCTGACTAAAACGCAACGTATCCCGATAAAACTTATATTCTGAAAGCCGTAAGCATTTTATAATTCGAATGGTATAGGTTTCACCTAAAAACGTTGCGTTATTGCGAAGTAATCGGTACCACACTGATTTTGCGCTTAGCGTATTTATATATAGACTAGGGGTCTCCCCTCTTCCTCTGCCAGCTCCGCTTGACAAACGCCGTGCCCCCTTTCGTGGTGGATCATATTCCTCTTCCCATTCCCTTTCCTCTTGATATTCTTTTTCATCTTCCCTTTCCTCTTTCCCATACTCTTCCTCCTACCCTTACTCTTAATACTAATCATCATTTCATAAGAGCTATAAGATGAAACAACCCTATTTAACTCCGCACCCTTGTCGCTTCGCTCGCATCCTCCTTACCCCTCTATAGGTAGATCGTATTCCTCTTTCCTTACCTCTTCATCTCCCACTTCCCGTTCCCCTTCCGGTAACATTGTGTATAGCTGTACGGTGTGGGTGTAAACCGCGAAATTTCGTCACGAGGAAACGGGGTGAGATATCGACATGAGTCGACAAATCTGCACTTCTTATGGAAATTCCCTAGGCAATGATATAAGTTTCACTCATATTCCATCTCATATAGTTGGCGAATATAATAGATAAGTCATTCCTTTTTCTAGCTCATCCGCAAGCTCATTTTCCGGGAATGCCAGTGTGACCCGGGACCCATCTGAGTGAAAGTTTGTTACGTCTTCCCAGAAGTTCCAGTTTGGCTAGGATTTCCCGAACCAATTTGGAGCTTATTCGAGTACTTGTAACCGCTCTTATGGCGGCTTGACTATCCGATAGTATCCGCTATTTCCTATGACACAAACTTCAATGACCCATCCGTATACCAAACTAGGGTGTGCGTTTTCATAGGATGCATCTCCTCTTCGTTTTTTACTTATGATGGTGCACAAATTTCGATTGAAGTGGTACTCAGTAGCCATTTCATTTCTGGGTTGTGCACCTTCTAGTAACTATTAATGAAAACTACACAAACTAAACTCTCCTATTGAACACATCTTTGCCAATTGCAATATGCTTCAACTATTTGGAACCCTTGTATATGGAATCGCTCATAAAACATCGCTCGTTAAGCTTGGCTGCAAAGTCTTAACCCGAGAGAGCAAAACGTGCGTCAAAATCTGTCGATAAGTTGGTAAGTCCAAATCAGTTATTCAAAGTGATCATTTGCTTTAGCCCCGCTTCACAGTCAAAGCTTCGTAAACAAAGCAAAAAGATTTCGCTACGCCCATTTGCTGTTTGAAAACAATATTTTATGGTAAAAACATGTGCTAAATAGAATTCATTTTTTTCCTCATGTTACCTGATATTAAGCTATTGAGGTAGGCTGCCAGCTGCTAATGAAGTCACAGAATTTGAATGTGCTTCGTAAATTGATCGGATTGGAAATAGTGACAAATTTTGTAGCTGATTTATAGCTTCAACACGTGGCCAAAATGCTTTTAGGTTGTATGACTGTGGATATTGTATCTGCGTAATTATTTAAGGTTGTTTCGAGCAAATTTTTGCATAATGAGTGTGGTCAGTTCTAGAAGTATGCATATTGAAAAGATTTATGGACTTGGTAAATTGCCAAGCTGGAAACAAGTTCTGCTGACCACCCACAAGTGTATGTAGCACCCAGATGAATCTTATGCCAAATTCTGTGAAATTCAAGTCCGCTGATAACGTCATCGTGCAAGCTTAACGGGTGTAATACCCTGTCGATGCTCTGTTGTTGCTTATTCTAGCCCCGTTTATCAACAACAACAACAACAACAAAAACACCCATACGCTCTAAAGCAAACAAAAGCCACAGCAAACAAACAAATTTGTAGTACAACAAAAAATTGGATTTAAGTCCAAGTACTTTTTATTATCGTTGTCGTAGTGCTTTTAATTGTTGCTTTTGTTATTATTGTAATATGGCTGTCAGCTTAGCCTTTGTACTTGTTAGCGAGAGCTAAATAAACAAACAACAAATGAAACAACAACAACAACAAATGTTGACTCAAAAGTCAACAGTCAACAATCACAAAACGAAGTTCTCAGACATTAGCTTAGATCTTTCAGTGGTAATTCTTTTCACGGATTGTTGGCGGTGCAATGGGGCGTATGAGCAACATTCTACGCAAAGCAATTACGCTCGACGTCAGGTACCAGCAAGCGCTACCCACAGCAATACAATGCACTTTATACTGATAAAAGTTGAAAACAAAGTCATTCTATTGAGTTTTGAGTGAATGTGAGTGCTATTAACTTATTTTTTAAGTGCAATTCATATTCTTTTCTATTATCAGCTCAACAATGTAATTTGATTGCATTTTCTGATGCAATTCCTACTGCGGTTGTTTTTCAGTAAACTGGCTTGTTTATTAACTGATACCTTGTTTTCTATTTGAATGAGCAATTAGTATGCTTATTAATAGTGGATGATACATATGAGGCGTGTTTTTATGTCAACATTCTTCTAATTTACATTTAGTGTCGTTGTTTACATTCAAATAGCACAATAACAGATATTACAAGCAGTGTCATGCTTAAGTTTTAAGTTAAGCGGCTCATTATAGTGAAATATGCACGACTATGCACTTAAAGCTAAACCTTAAATTAGGTTAGGTTAGGCTAGAACGGCCCGTTGTTATACCATAGATTTTCGAGCACCCTCCTCTCCCGTTAACCAAAAGATACAAAATCAAAGGGGAGACCATCCAGATGCAGCGATAGTCTGCATGAGCAGAAGAAATGCTCTACCGTTTCATCCTCCTCCTCGTCCCAACAGCTCCTGCAAAGATCATTGAAAGGGACCCAAAGCCGGGCCGAAGCGATTTTGAATATGAAGCTTACAAGTGGCCACAGGTATACTTGTGCCGTCTTCTTCGAGGAGAGAGTGAGCGGTAGTACCTTGTCTGGCAAGCTAATCAGCTATGCAATTACCCTCGATACCCCGGTGTCCCGGTACCCATATCAGGCTTAAAACGAACTGTTGGGCCATCTCATGTAGAAATCTGCGATAGTTTGTTACATATATCGAATTTGACGACATTGAGCTTATTGATTTGTTGACCGCTTGCCTATCACTGTAGATATTTAAATTGCTCGAAAAACTTGCCGAGTTCTTTAGGTACATTAGTGTCCTGTTTATTGCAAAAACTTCCGCTTGGAACACACGGCAGTGATCTGACTCTTTCTTAGTTCCTCTGAAACGAACCCAGCTCCAGTAGTCAGTTTTGAGTGGGACGAAATTTTGTTTCGTTATTATATTTATTTGATAGAGTTAGCTTAAGTTTACAAAACGGAGGCCTTCGGCTTTGTTTCGTTAGTATAGAAGAGTGACCAACGCTACAATTGTTCCAGCAGTTTTAGTCTCTCAGCTGTATCGCTGACAATAGAGCAGATTCTTCCTGCGAGATTCAAAGGTTGAATATTTAAAATAGCATCAAGGGCAGCTTTTGACGTGGTACGAGCCGCCCCTGTAAAGCACAGTTCCGCTACACGTTCTATTTTGTCCTAGAACTCCATATAGGAGCATGAATAGGATACTATTATTGCCGAATAAAGCCATAGAACTATTTTAGCAAGCTTCGCTCGCTGCTGCTAAGGTACAAGTAGAATAACGATAACAAGCAGTAATAACTCCAACCAGTCGAACCGAAATCGCTTCCAGACTTTCCAGTATAAAGCCTTATCTCCATATGTGAATAGTACGAACGCGGCTCGACCTTGCAGTGGTAGCTCAATCTAACAGATATCAATATTCTCTTTCAAGTATAATGATAGGCAACTGGACCTTTAACTGGCCCAACCTGTAGACTGTGGGAGCTCTTTTTGCTAAATATTTTGTCAGATAATCGTTCGGCAAACTTTAACAATCGTGAATTCTTGAATGGTAGCTCATTAACTACAAACAGCTTATCTATATATGTATATGGATCAGTTTAGAAGCTACCTATATATACTTTAGTAACTACTCCGAATTTGGTTAGAAGCTTCAACAAATCAACAGATGCTCTTCCTGATGACGTCACTATGATTTTAAAAATGTTGGACGTTTCCCTTTTCCCTAGTCACAAATCATCACGATTCGATGACAGCCTTCTCCTTTTTCCAAAGTAGAACGTAGGAGTTTTCGGCTCCGGAGTTTATCAGTTTATAATAGTCTGTTTACAGTCAGATCGCATGATTTTTGGAAAACAGTCATGTAAACTCAAATCCAACCAAGATCAAAACCATATGGACGAGGTGCGGGAGGGCCTCAGAAAATGTTTATGGAATAACTCGAGTGGGCCAATAAATAGCTTAGAAACTGACCAATACAACGGCGTTTCCGATTTACAATGTGATAATCTAATCTTTAGTATAGGTAGTACTGTCAAGAGTTTCATTTGAAAGTACATTTATAGTGAGGGATTAAGTATAGTCAACAGCGTGAAAAAAACTTGATAATTTGATGCAGACAGAACGTTGCCCAAAGGTCGGATACCCTATATATGTAGCCATTCTGGGCAAAAAATATAATTGGCGGGGTGTGTGGTTGTTTCAGCAAAAGACCAACATTGTTCTTGATATGATATGATCTATTTTCGCGCCTTTGGAGTAAGACCGACTCGTTGGCCATTATGAAAATCTGTTATTAAGATTACACTATCGTATAGTGTTACGCTCAGGTGATGTTACGCTAGAATTGTGTTACGCTTTTGTTCCTGTTTTAGAAGTTCGAGAAGTTTGCAGGTGAAAGTGCTAGTACGCATGGCTTTATCAACCTAAGTATCAGATTGGGTAAGAACAACTGTCAAGGTATTTTCCAGATATGCTCAGGACGAGAATCGGCGCGTTGTAATACCGTATAGATCTTGCACTCCTTCGCCGCCAAAATGAGAAAAGAGAGGACCAAACGGATTAAGAAATATATTCAGCAATCCCTTTGTTATGACAAAGAACAGGAACTGAAATAAACTCCCAAATTCTGTTGGGATTACGGCGCTGCCGTAAATTTTTCACACAAAATTTATTTAGTACTCCAAAGTGTTTATTGATAACATTAATAATGATAATAAGGAATAATTAGTTTACCACTCTTCCATTACAGGGTCTTTTCTCCTGAATGGGAACGCTTGGCTTTGGGTTTCCCAGATCGGCGGCAACAATTTCTGTTTCGGTTTCACTATCTGTCTGTTTTCCTTTTTTGAAGAACAGAAACAGAATGTAGTTTAGATTTGACGAAATCTTTTATTTGTTCTTCTTCTTCAAGCCTAATGAGTACAAAATATTTAAATTCTGTTTAAGTTTGTGTTTTTATCGCAAATGTACGGCGTTTAGTTTCTGTTTCAGTTCCTGTTCTTTGTCACAACAAGCCGTAAAGTTCAATACACACAAAACACACCTTAGCTGTACGTCCAAATTTGTGAAGGAATGCAGGAAACAATTTAACATATTATATTGGCCTTTTGGTTAAAGCATTCATCGGCATACTTAGATTCTCTTTCACAGAGAAGAGGGCAGCAGTGGTACCTTTGTCTGGCAAGCTTACCAGCTATTCTATACAAAGTTCTGGTGCCCCGGAACCATCGTGTAGAGCTTTGCGACAGACTGTTACCGATATCGGCTAGTCTAAAAGGCGTACAAGTGCCTCATTTATGCCAAGAACCTCCGCCTGGAACACGCAGCAGTGCTCCGGCTCATTAAAAGCTAATTTAATAGTAAGCTATTCTGTGAACACTCTTCTACCTTCTACTCCACTAGTCAGTTTTGAGAAGCTCGACTGTGGCTACTGATAAATTTGGCCCATGCTAGTTATGAAGTGAAACACAAAAATTTGCCTTTTGATTTTGCAACAAAATCTTGGCTTTTTAAGCCTTTGTATCTACATGCGTAGTTCAAAGGTAAGTTTATGCATCACTTAACTTTTGGGAAACAAAAGATTACGCCTAACAACCTTTCCACTTCCAGACAGTTCTAGAAAATGGATTAAAATAGCTGCTCTGATTGCATGACATTAATGCTTAATAATTATGGCAAATACACACACATCAGGAGTATGGCTTTGCAGCAAATTCGATTGAATTTCTGTTGAAATTGCAGCGAAAAGTATTTATAGCAACATCAATAATCAAAACCAATGCACAACCAATGCGACAAGCAACTTCTGATATACCCATATTAATAGACTCTATGCTTAATTAAAATGCTGATAACTACTTGTTGTTGGTGCTTCCCCCTTTAATACCGTGTATATGCAATATACAATATACAAAATCCAATTACTGCTTAGAGCTAAGGGAGCACACAATTAGTGAAGTATTACTATGACGCTGTGTGAAAACAAACAAACTTCATAGCTACAATTGCAAGTTTAGCCCGCTTTTCCGATAGCGTCTTAATTAAGCAGGAAAAAGCACCGGATTCACAGCAGTGCTCTTCACTTTACGATTATGCAACTATTTTGAGTGAACCTAAAACCTCATTAGTTATTGTTCAGGTTCTTTTACTTGCCAGACTTTTCACTCTACGCTTTAGAATATACGTAATTAGCTCCAAAACGCAAACGTTTATAGTTGTGGTTTTTATGTGTTTGCGTTTTTGTGCTTTTGTTTTTGTGTTTTTTTTTTCGCATTACCTTTTATAATTATTTCGGGCAGACATAAAACATTAAATTGCTTTGATAAGCCGCAGCAGACGATGTGTTCTGTTGATAGTTGACTTTGCTTGGGTTAAGTGGCCATGGCCACAAAAGCCACAACACAGCTCAAATTGCGAATTGCGAATTGCCCCCTTGCCACGCCCACCGCCCTCCGCCCCCAAACAGCTGGTATTATGTTCTATTACAGACGATTTGCTTATCAATGGCACGCGCCTAAATGCTAGAGTTAAGCTGCTACTTAAACAACTGGCAGACGCTGCGTATGAGCAACGAACGGACAAGAAAATGCAAATGAGCAGCAAAAAAGAAAATAGAAAACAGAAAACAGAAAAACGAAAATAGGCCAAAGAAATAATAAGAAAAATAATCAATTTTACTTACATATTTTGCAATGTTTTATTATTTGTCTGCATGAAGCGAGCGCCGCAGCTGCTGCTTGCCGTGACGCTCAGCTGAAGCTTTCGCTCTCTCACGCTCTCTCTTTGCCCAAAAGTTGGCGCTCTTCGCTCTCTTTCGTTATGCCGCCCACTTGATGTTTGTTGTTTGCAGCTGCTTGAATGTGTTTTTTGTCTGCTTCTGCTGCTTGCTTTATTGTTTATTCCTTTTGCGCTGCTTATTCGCTGCTCTGCGCCACAGTAGTTACCGCTTTCTCACGCTCTCAACTTTGCTGATTACTCCTGCGGGGGCGGCGTGACGCTCTCACCCCCAACAATGTTGTCGTTTTCTTTTTTGTCACTTTTTTTGTTTTGCTTTTGTTTTTGTTTTTTGGAATATTTACATTTTGCGCTTGAGTTGTTTTAGTTTGGTTTTTGTTTTGTTTGTTATTTGTTGTTTGTTGTTTGTTCTTTGTTGTTTGTTGTTGTTGTTGTTGTATACAATTAGCAAATATATATACGTAAATATCAAAATTGTATCTTAAAGATTCTTTATAAAATTGTATTCAAATAAGTGTCTCAAAAAGTTCTTGCTACTTTTTTGTTGTATTCCACATATTTGTGTTGTTTGTTGTTGTTGTTGTTTGGTTCCGCTGTTGCTATAGTTGTTGTTGTTGTTTTTGTAATAATTGTTACATTGAGTTTGTACAGCTGTTGCGACTCGGAGGTATTGGTTTTGGTTATTTTTTAAATTCATATTAAACGTATTTTATTGCACTGTCCAGTTTTTTATTACAAGTTGTTGTTGTTGTTGTAATTAAATTCCTTGTGCTGTAACTTTAAAATTAGATATTTTATTATACATTTTGTCAAAAAACACCGGGAAATTTTAGTTATATTTTTTTAGATTTCTATAGTGGCAAATGTTTTTATTTTTAAGTTGGCAATAGTATCACTGACATCTGTGCCAAATTACACGTCAAAATATTAATTAGTGTTCGAGATACGCGTCCTTTTGTAAACAGTTAAAAGTAAATTTTTCGTTTTTTACAATGTCTGAAATTATTCAACAACGCAGTTCCATTAAATTTTGTGTGCGGAATGAAATTCCCACTGCCGAAACGATGAATATGTCTATTGAAAACAAGAGTTTATGAGTGGTACAAAATGTTCAAAGAGGGTCGAGAAAGCGTTGAAGACGAGGCACGGCCAGGACTACCATCAACATGAATTGATTAGCTACACGTTAACAAAATCAAAGAATTGGAGACCTTACTAGCCTTGTTGGAATTTCGGAAGGATCAGTGAAAACCATTTTGAGTGACCATTAGGGCCTCAGAAAAGTGAAATCTCGATTGGTGTTAAAAATGCTGAATTTCATGGAAAAACAGTGCTGCGTTGAAGTGTGTGAAACAATGCTCTCCGACTATCAAAACAAGATGAAATGCATGATTACGGGAGATGAGACATGAATCTACGCCTATGACCCGGAAACAGCCGATCAATCCGGGTCAAAGTCGCTCAAAAATCAAGGTCATGTTGCATTAAGAATACCTTCCAACCGGCCAAACTATCAACAAAGAATACTATTTGGGTATTATGCGTCATTTGGTTAATGGTGTGCGTCAAAAAAGACTGGATTTGTGGAGAGACAATTCTTGGTTTTTGCATCACGTTAATTCACCATCTCACACTGTGCTCGTAATTCGTGACCATTTCTGGAAAAATTCGACCCATATAGCCATATCTGGCTATTCGCTAAACTCAAGAGACCGCTCCGTGGACACCGTTTTAAATCGATAGACGATTATACCGGAAGAGTACTTGTGTATTGCAGCCGGAGGGGACTTTTTTGAGGGGGATGAAATGAACTTTGTAGATTAAATGAAGTTTTTTTGATTTATAATCGAATTCCCGGGTATTTTTTGCCCACAGTAGTATAGTATACCACATATAAAGAAGTAGAATTTTCGTTAATTAAAGTAATTAAACATTTTTAACACGCTGGCAATCATTCGGCTTGAATTGGATTTCACTTCGGGCTTAAACAAACGTTTTAACACCTCTAATAGGTTTTTAATTCCTACTTCTTCTTCTTGCTTGCAAAACATTTCTTTATAGCTGGGTTTTAATTTGCCATTTAATGCATACTGTTTGTTTTCTTGTGTCTTTCGTTAATTAAATAAATTCCAGCTTCATATATTTGTTTTGTTTTTTTTTTTATTAATTTCACACTAGCCACAAATAAGGGAACAAAAAAACCAATAAGAATTGTTGCGATTTTGTTGTTAATTTTGCTGTTTCTCATATTGGCGCTTGTTGCTTTTGTTGTGATTGTGGTCAACAGTTGAAAATTTTTTTGTTTATTATTGTTGTAGTTAAGTTTTTTAACTAACGTTTGGTGTTTTTTTATATAAATGAAAACCGGTTAAAGTTGCGATTTCGTTTGGCACTTGGTCGTAAAAGCAACAGAATGAGTGGCGGTGGAAGAAGAAGAAGAAGCAGCAGCAGAGCAGCACGCTCTTTGCTCTCGCGCATGAAATGTATAAGAGAGTTTTTGGTTGAAAAAGTGTGAGTCTCGAAATCAACGTCAAAATATGAAAAGCTCACACAGACACAACGCTGCTCACAAGGACAATGTGAGCAGAGGGACCTGCCAGCATGTAAAATATTGATGTCTACGTTAAGTTACACCTCTTGGCGGGGTAAAACCTGGTGTGTTGTACCATCATCGTGGCATCAAGGAATGAATGAAGTCCTCGCCGAGACTGTCAAAATGTTATGGCCTGTTTTATTGGGTTGTTCTTTGAGCTTTACGCACACACACACACATACATACACAAATAATGTATAATGTATGTGTTGTGTCAGTTGTGTTGTCTGTATGTTTTGAATTTCAGGGACACGCTGCAGAAACAACAACAAGCACAGTTACAACAGAAGACAACAAAAAAACTTGGCAAACTTTTTTTGTTGCCCTGCGGTTACCAAACAACGCACACACACACACTCACACACACTCCCGCAACAACATAAAGCACTTTTTGCAGCGCATCTGGAGACCCAATAAAAATCCAAGGCCAACATAAAAACTGGCAATGAATATAACTTGGTTTAATCACCCTACAGCAAACCCAAGGATACATAAAACCTTTATTTTTGTATTTTAACGCAACAATGATTACAAAAAGGGAAACATGACAAAAGCACATAAAACATTAAAATAAATAAATCTTCAAAAATTCAAAAAAGTATATAAATTATATAATTCGATTGCACTTCTTACGCTCTTGACTTTTGATAAGTATTCTGCTCTGTTTACATGAGCGATAAGAAATAATCGGAATGCAAACGGTCAAAAGCAACTGTAATAGTTACAGTTAGCTAACCAACGGGGCGTATGTATAATATTACGTATATGAACTACGGCACACAGAAGACAAATTGCCAGCTGCGGCATGTGTGTACCACTTAAACTCTGCTGGTATTTGTGTTTGTGTGTGATTCTCTTGTATAAGCGTATATGTATAAGTTTTTTTCTTTTAAAAATAGAGCAAAGATGTGACGATTTGCGCAACGAATGATTGAATACATTTTCAAGCTGAGAAACACACACGAGACACTGAGTGTAGAAGAAAACGTTGGCCACAACTGTACGCATAGTTTTGATATATGGCTGTTTGAAATTTTGATGAATTGCAGTTTAGCAAGCTGTGGGTTGACTTATCTAAAAGTATTCTGTTTAGACCAAGAATTTCAGTCCGTGACAAACTTTGGTTCAGAGCAGCTGTAGCAAAAATGCGGCCAAGATTCAAAATTGTGATAAGAAACCAGACGAAATACTTTATATTATTGCATAGTACAGAGTTTTGTACTTAGGCACTAGCTGAGTCCAATAAGTGACATTTGTATAGAGCAATTAGCTCTAAGGCTGTACAGAGTAATACTATAAACACTAGCAAGAAACTTGCTTAACTATTCGCTATAAGACAACTTTACGCTATCATATATATAGCAGAGAAACTTTAATGCAGTGCTTCAGTACAGATTTCAGAGCCAAGTTATGAGAATCAAGTATAAATTAGCACATATTCGTTAATCAAATTAAAAGGTGTATAAAAATCAAAGCTCTCATTTAGGATATCCGCAATTAAAGAAAAAACAAAAAGCAATCAATCATTAAGATGTAGCAAAAACTGTATACCAGTTTTCAAAAATAGAGCTAACATCTTTAAGATAAATAATATATGACGACACTCATTCTACCAAATTTCCCTTACAACAACAATTAACTCATAAGAAATGTAAAGAAATCAAGGCAGCATAATTTTTTCGCACCTCTTGATTGATAGCAGCAGCAAGTATGACAAAATTGTTCTTTAAAGAAAGTTTCGTATTTATAAAGAAACATTTAAAAAAACAAAATAAAAAATTACTTTTTTCAGCTATTCATAAAAGTCACGTGCGCAATCGTAGGTATAAAACATGGTGATAAAACATTTCAAAATGTTCAAAAAAAAACAATTTGCATGGTAATTAAATGCAGCTGTAAATGAGTTGATTTAATACATTTTGAACATATTTCTCGTAGTAAGCTACGCCGCAAGGAACAAAAAAGAGTGTGACAAGCGTTGGGTAACTACTAAGTTTAAGAAAGTTTCGTATTTATAAAGAAATAAAAAGCACAAAAAAGGAAATTTACTTTTTTGAGCTATTCATAATGGTCACGTGCGCAATCGTAAGTGTAAAACATTGTGATAAAACATTTTAAATAGCTCAAAAAAGTATATTTGCACTGCATGGTAATTGAATGCACGGACAGACAAGAGCTACAATCAAAATCTGTCACGTATCACCATTTGCTTGCTAAATTGATTTGTTGAAATGTTTTAACAACAAAATAATGAATATAAAGTAAAGTTATTCCAGATCATCTCGGGATGCAGACAAGAACTACAATCCAAATATGTCACGTCACGTATCAACATTTGCTTGCTAAATTGAATTGTTGAAACAAAATAATGAATGAAAAAGTAAAGTTATTCCGGATCATCTTGGCATGCAGGCAAGAAAAACAAACAAAATCAGTCACGTCACGTATCATCTTTTATTTGCTAGATTGAATTGTTAAAGCAAAATAATGATTATAAAGTAAAGTTACTCCGGATCATCTCGGCATGCAGACAAGAACTACAATCAAAATCAGTCACGTCACGTATCACCTTTTGCTTGCTAATGTAAAAAAACGTTTACACCAAACATAAGTAGATAAGAAAATGCCCATATAAAGTAACAACATATAAGGAAAATATGTGTTAGTTCCACAACTCATAATACGTGACACACAAGAACCATAATTACAGATCTAACTATCAAATGTATGAAAATTGAGCACACTTCAAATTAAGGCTCGAATTTAATACGCAGTCACAAGCACGCACAAATTAAGGGCTGATCACATTTCAAAGGTGTAATATGCACACACACACACTCACTAACGCACATTCAAAGTGTAAACACCCACACAGTAAAGCAAACTCACACACACTCATTCACTCACTCACTCACTCACTCACTCACTCACTCATTACACGACAAGTGCACACAACGTCCTTCGAAATCAAAAAATTCCTATGTGCAGAAAGCTTTGGATTTGGCTTTGGCTGTGGCTTCAAGCTGCGTCACGCTGCGCTGCGCTGCTGACGTCGCGACATTTTGCTGCCTCTCTCGCTCTCTTGGTGTCGTGTCTTTAAGGCGCGCGCGCTCAGCTGCTGTGCGCTTTTTGCGACCTGGCCTAACCGACGAACTGTCTTTGGGTCTCGTCTTTACAGCTGCTTCTGTTGATATTGTTGCTGTTGCTGTTGTTGTTGTTGTTGTTTGTTTGTTTGTTATTGTTATCAGAGTTGCCATCAGCACCTGCTGATGTGATGTTGTATCTGTCAAGAGTCCAAAGCTAGAAAATAAACCGTAAATAGCTGTACAGTGTATACAAATACGCATACACACCCACACACACACACACACACACACACACACACACACACATAGACTTTGCATAGTTGCTCACTTTAGCACGTTCTATTTGTATCTTTTTGTTGTTATTGTGGTTGCGTTTCTTGTCTTTGTATTACGTTGTTTTGCGTAACTTTATTTATATTATTTATTTACACTATTCACCGTTTGTCGTTCGCCTCTCGTTGCCTCTTGACATTTGCCGTTTTATGTTTTATCGCCCGCCTTTTACGTCGCTTTACGTCGTTTGGAGCAGCGCAGCGCAGCACAGCGTCAACGTCGACGTCGACGTCGTGCACCTTGCCAACCCCTACACTCAGGCACACACACTGACACAAATCAACTAAAAATCAAAGGCACAGTGTGCTGAAATTACGAATTTGCACTTGAGTTTTGACAGATTTGATGCTGCCGAACAGATGAAAGCCATTTGTTTACCAAAAAGAAACAAAAAAAAAAGTGAATTAATTTTTTGCTCATTCAACACTTTGTATACTTAATATGCTAAGAGCGCCAAAATATTACGCATACGCAAGAAAATTTTATATCAGCCATCGCTGGACACACTGTGCACAAATACTTGTATGTTTTTATTGTTACTCTAATGGTAATAATCAACGATCAGTTGTTCAATTTAAAATGTATTCAATAGACAACGATGACGAGCGGTAACAACACACCAACACACACACACACACACACACACACACTCACACACAAATTAAACAATAAATAATGACTTGTTTTTTTTATTAGCACTGAAATTGTAATACTCTTTGAGAGGGAGTTGTTTTAATGAGCCAATATGCATAAATTTTGAATGAATATTATCATCAAATCTAACAAGTTTTTTTTTTTTTTAATCGGTTAAAGCAGTTAGTTCTGCGAAAAGTCAAGTCTTTGCTTCTTAAGCAAATCAAATATATTTTTAAACCAGAGATCGACAGCAGCAGCTAAAACATTGTCAGAATTGAAGTCGCTGCAATAGCATTTGTGTGTCAGCAAAGAGTCGACACATTCAAGGGAAGAACTTTCTGCATAGGCAGATCCCTGTTCGAGGCTCATCAAAATATAGTTTTCATTGGTCGTTTAGCGCTTCAATCAAACCAATCTAATGAGTGTGCATTGGAGAGATTAAGCCTACAAATCTGTGTAAAGAGATGGCCGAACTTTCTCAGTTTTTTCGAACAGACACGGTCGAATACTTGCTTCAACATTAGACATCGTGTCGCATTTCATCTTTTGTTAGCACATCTCATCCCATCTTATCTCATATTATCTCATCTTCTATCATCTTATCTCATCTTCTCACATCTTATCACATCTCATATTATCTCATCTTATATCATCTGATCTCATATTCTCTCATCTTATATCATCTGATCTTATCGTATCTCATCTGATCTCATGTTATCTCATTTCCTTATTTCCCTTATCTTCTCTTCTCTTCTCATTTCATCTCTTCTCATATTATCTCATATTATATCATCTGATCTCATAGTATCTCATCAGATCTCATGTTATCTCATCTCCTTGCTTCTCTTCTCATCTCATTTCATCTCTTCTCCTTTCTTTTTTTCTCATCTCATCTTATTTTTCCTGATCTCATCTCTAAACATCTTATCTCATTATATTTGACCTTACATTTTCACTCTCGGTTGCGCTGAGCATATTGAAGAAAACCAGAAAATCAATCTGTAGACATAAGGAAAAATGCCCGATCGCTCGCTATTTCAATAGTGTCGCCAGTTCTTTCGCTTCCTGAATAAACCTTCTTTGTACATCGTAGTTAGCATTTGAAGGATGCCAGAAATGAAAGACAATACTGAGAAAACATTTAAAAGTTTTTCGTTTCAAATACGAGCATAACAAATGCTAAAACGCTACACTTACAAATTTTTATTTGGTATTTGGTAAACTTGAATAAAAACTACTAAATACGCGTAAAACAAATGCTAAATTGATGAACGAATTGCCTTTTTGGCACGCTCACTACTTACTACTTGTCGCTACTGCAGTGTCTTCTGACAGTGCCATTCCCGCTGTCATCGCTAAATGTGCTGTTCCCAAGAATGAAAAATGAACTGTTAGCACAAACGTTCGTTGCCAAAGGCACTATTTTAAACATAGCGGTTTGTTTCCGTTGACTACGAAAAACACAAGCTCAATGTGTCAGATTTCGACCATCGCAATGAAATATTAATGCATATGGTAAGAAATTCACAGTCAAACATGGGCGTGGGTTAAAACAGTGTGGATTTTTGCATACACTTCAGATAGCTGCTACTCTAATTAAAAGACATATAGCCTCTTCAAGGGTATCAAAAAACGACGGGTCCAAGGCGTTCAATCAAGGTTGCGCGGCTGAGCCCCAGAGATTGGCGTTGTTAGAAAGAGTTTGAAGAGAGCTAAGCTGGACAACAACTATCAAACACACACACACACACACACACACACACACACACACACACACACACACGCTCGTCTAGCTTGACGTACACCCTATGTTATTTTATAGTGTCATTTGCCGGCGGCTGCTGCTAGCAATAGATACATTTATGTAGCTGAAGCTGACGTCGTGCTTTGAATTTCTACACACACACACACATGTTTGTGCATGTTTGTGCCTGTTTGTACGTGCTTGCTGCTGCCTCTGCCTCTGCCGCTGCCGCTGCCGCTGCCGCTGCTGCTGCTCTTTCATGTATGCGGCGCGACGTCAGCAATATTTTACTGTAAGCTTGTAGTTGCTTTTAATTTTTATTCAATGCTCTTTTTTCCTTTTTGTTTGCTTCAATTTTTTGGCACAATATTATTAATAGTCTTTTAAACGCAATGAGCGAGCAATTTGCAGTCGACGTCGACTGCGCTGCTGTCGGCACTTTTTGACAAGCGGCGCAGAGACACTAGGCGCTAAAAAAACCGTTGCCAGCAGCCACACAACGGTTTATAAAGAAGAAGAGAAAAAGATACAGCATAAAAAAAAGCCAATAGCAAAAAAAACAAACCGAAACCTTGAGTGGGAAACGATATACAACAAAATACCGAAAACTGAAAACTTTATTGGTCTTTTTAATGAGTGCGTTTTGTGTTTTTGCTTCTCTTTTTCTTGTTTCATACTCTGCAGCCAAAGGCTAACGGGTATACGAAGTTAGTGCAAAAGAAATTCTGTGTGTAACAACTAGAAGACAACTTCGTGGTACAAAAAAACGATAGTGACGATAGCGTAGATACTTGTAATCAAATCATAAAATATATGATATAAATTTCGTAGCACTACTATTAAGGCCCATTTCGAAACGTAGAATAGTCCTCAAAAGAAGTTTGTAGTTCGGTACGTTTTCTTGCTTTTTGTTGAGCCTTACATTACTCATACGCACAGTTGGTTGCCGCATTTCTATAAATATATATCGACGACTACGCAAGCCGTTCTAAGATTCAAATAGTTAGATTTTTCGATACACAATAAAACACAAAAAAAACAACTTCTTAGCTTAGGGCAAGCTATCTAAGGAATACATAAAGGTATCTATAAAGAACCATAACTTTTTTGTAAGCGCAGTTCTATGAAGTTTCGAATAGTTTGATTTCTCGAGGTTACACATAGTGAAACAGTAGTGAAATTTGTGGCTTATTGCAAGCTATCTCAGAAATAGAATAAGGTACCTATAAAGAACCATAACTTTTTTAAGCGCAGTTCTATGAAGATTCGAGTAGCGTTAGAATTGAAGCAATATTATAAAGTTAGTAAACGAAAAACTATGATTATATGAATGTGCCCGTCCAAGAAGGTGGAAAGCTGCAGAACAAATGTTTTTCAAATTTTGGTGTACTTTATATGTGTATAAGGGCCAAATAAACAAACAGACATTTTGGGATTTCGTCAAATCTTTGAAATAGCTATAATTTTTAAACAGTATATATACGCTATATCGAATTTAGATTCGATTTACCGTGGTGGCCGGCTAAAGTTCGAAAACTGTAAGAGATTCAGCGAAAAGAAATTTTCGTAATTCTAAAGCTAGAAAAGATGCACCGAAAACAAACGGTTGGTAATAAATACAAAGGCAAACTTTAAACAACTGTAATTCGAAAATTGATGAAATTTGAAATTTAGAATCACATATCGTTCAACATCAAATTGGCATATTTGGAAAACAAGAAGAGGTACAGCGGAGAGATACCTCCTGAGACTTCCGCAGAACTTCAGTCATTGCAACAGTATTTGTGAGTCAGCAGAGAAAAGTTGTCAATGTGTTGCCTACTTGTATACGAAAGCTTTCGCAGTTGCCAGTGGCAACTTCTCTGCTCACTTTGCAATTTCAAATGTATCTAAATCAACTGCGCAGTTTTCGTACACCACTATATCTTCGGAACCAATAGCCAAACTAATGACCGATTCTACGCTTTAATACCATTATACCAATTCTGACTCCAAATTACTTCGGAAATGAACCTTAGCTTTCCAACAACTGACATGACGACTATTTGTTTATGCTAATTGCCAAGAAAATGCACTAAAACTAACTTTTTTGCATATAAGCAATCATTTTATTTGAACTATACGTAATTTAAGCGATATGGAAATCGCTTATTATTCAATAGCTCAATTTTTGCTGCCAAAATGATCGGCCTTATGCAAATTATCCAGAGCTATTAAAGTTTCGCAACTGGCTATTTTGTTTAATTAATTGTGCATATAGGCGATTATAACATATTTTGCTTATATCCATATACTTTATATTTTATGCTATTGCACATAAGCGATATCTGCATCATATTTGAAACGCTTTTGCATGCAAGGTACAACGTGTACTTATCGCTTATATGCAAAGTGATTATAAATAATAGCTAATGCAAACGATTATTGCTTGTTTCCAAAATTTTCCATATATACGATTATCGTTTATATGAAATTGCTGCAATTTACAACGTGTACTTATCAATCTACCCTCACATGTACATTTGCAAATCTCTGCAGCTACAGTCACCAAAATAGACTCACTTGCACTTAAACATAAAAGTGACTTCATCCAAAGTCTTCCACGTAAAGGGTGAAACGTGCCACAAGAGATTTACTCTTCACTTCCGAGGCGATTTAGTTGTGGCGAAATTAGGGTATTCCATTGTCGGAAAGTGCTAGTTAACTAACTTTTTTTGTTGTTGTTGTTGTTGTTATTGCTGCTGTCATCAACTTAGCCGCGAAATCTTTTGTTTCAGTTAAAATATTTTTTTTTAATTTGCTATTAATATTTGTTTTTTATTGATTTTATGGCATTTCGTTGCTTTTGTTGTTGTTGTTGTTGTTGTTGCTGCAGCTGCTGCTAATTTTAATATATAAATTATGTAGCATTTTGTTTGCAAGAAATAGCCAGAAAAAAATAAAATAAAAGCCAAACTATAATAATAAAAAGCACAAACAACACGAAAGAAAACTGGAAATTCATTAATATGTTAATTTTGTTGATTTTTTTTTTTATAGTATACGCGACACACACACATAGACACAGGTGTCGTATATACATGAATATTTAATTCGCATTTATTTGCAGCTAAAATTGTAGCTGTTTTGTTGTTGTTTTTGCTGGCCGGGCCAATTAATATAAATATAAAAAATTGTGTTTTGTTAGTTCAGTCTTTTTAAGCCCGAAATTTTTGCACAGCTGATTTTTTTCTTTATTTATTAGCATTTTCCTTCTTCATTTTTTTTTTCGGTTATCATGTGCAGCACACCTGTACACACACGCACACACACACACATAGCTTTTAACAATGCTTAAATATTTCGTTGGCGCACAATTTTTTTAAAATTTTTTTGTAAATTTTTTTTATAATTCTTTCTTTTATTTTATACAAACAATGTCGCACTTTTTCATGCTTTTATACTGTTGATTTTTGCACACCAGACAAAATGCCAACAGCAACAAAAACAACGGTACTAAATATTTTGAAAATTTTTCATTTTTTTTTTTGGTTTTTTTTTTTTTTTTTTGTTATATACGTTTGTGTGCGCGAGCGTGTTTTATGTATTATATTTGATATTCCGTTTTGGCCGCGCTCACGCTTTCGACGAATTCGCAACGAAATCCAAAACGACTCGAAGCGAAAAATAAAAAAACAACACAAAAAATATAAATTTCAACCAACCGACAACGACGTCTGAACGTTGCACGTCCAACGAAACCGCTACAGAAATTAATTATATTGAAATCACAAACTAAACTAATCAGCCAAACAGCCAGCAACAGACAGTCTGACGTTGAGGGCAGAGAGCGTAAAAACAAAGCTCGCGAGCGCATGGATCCAATAGGTTTTGCAAGGTAGCGCCAGGCAGTGTTCGGTTTTGGCTGCGCAGAGAGCGCATCGTAAATGTGACGACACAAGTTTACTTTTGTACAACTCGATATATCGATATGTGCGATATTTTTCATACGATTATAGCGGTGCGATTTTTTCGAGGACAATAATATCACATATCGATATTTCATGTGGCGAATATCGGCTACTATGTATTTTGGCAATAAATATTAAGCGCATCGTAAATGTGACGGCTCAAGTTCACTTTTGTACAACGATTTTGATTGGTAGTGTTTCCAACTCGATATATCGATATGTGCGATATTTTTCATTTTTGAAACGATAATAGCGGTGCGATTTTTTCGAGGACGATAATATC
This sequence comes from Chymomyza caudatula, assembly GCA_035041775.1. NCBI lineage: Eukaryota > Metazoa > Arthropoda > Insecta > Diptera > Drosophilidae > Chymomyza > Chymomyza caudatula. The sequence goes on from JAWNKW010000073.1 coordinate 377,067, forward strand.
ACATATCGAAATTTTTTTTGTCAAATATCGGCTACTATTATATATTTTGCCAATGAATATTGAAAGCGTGTCGTAAAAATGTAAAGCTGTACTTTATTTGGATACATGAAATATAAAACAATTAAAAATAGATTAAAATTCTGTGTCATTGTGAAAACCAGTGGAAAATCGTGAAACGAAAGATTGTGGGATGTTCATAATCAACTGATCCGAAACAGAAATATAAGAGACGTAAAGAAGAAGCTGAGAATTTTGCTAAAGTGCAACTGCTTAAAAAAAAGGGGCAGGCTAGGGATATAAAAAAGCGATGTTTTGACTATCGACGATTATTTTAATCCGATGTATCGATTTTAGCCGATTTTTTTTACGTTCGCGATGCATCGGCGATGTATCGATGTTTGGTCAAACATCGAAATTTAGACTTTGATCAAAGTTATCTATTCTTAATGGATGCCGTGACGGCAGTGTATAATATTTGTGGCAAAAACATAAAAAATACCTTAAATATCAAAGTACATTTGCGTTACGTGCACAAAATAGTCAAGAAAACTTTGCGTTGGTACACATCTCACAAAATTATGAAAACATTCACGAAAATAATGATGTGCAAGCCATAGGAAAGACGACACGGAGTTTCAGGACCGCACATTAAGAAACAATAACGGTATTATGGATAATAGTTACAGAGGCTCTGATATTTACGACTGCAAAAACTTCGGGCCCTTTATCGTAGAAAATGAAGGATTTTTTTTTACTTGAACGTTATAGGTTTTAAAGTTTGTCATTTAACCATGTTTCGTTTGATGTCATCATTTATCGTAGGGGTTAGCAGCCACGATATCTCGAAAACCAAGCATCGTATCGGAACGGCAAAAAATTTTCTGACCGCTTCAGAATATGAGCTACAATTTCCACTGGGGGCTGTTTACCACCGAGGGGTATCCACAAATTGAGATTTCTTGTGACGATTGGGCGTTACGAATACGTGACGTCACAATCAAAATGTTAATAAAATCAACAACAAAAATCTTTATATTTTCATGCAATCTTTTCTTTTGCATTTCGAATTCAACAATAGATCAAAGATCTTGCATGAAATTCAAAATTTTTTACTCTTCAAATATACTTTTGTATCCTATCTGCACTGATTCTGTTGACATTTTATGCCAAGATTCTAGTACTGCCCAAATCTCGACCAATTTGTCACATCAGGCAGGTAGGTCAATCTACTCCAATTTCAAGCGTGTTGAGACTTTTTTTCATTTTTCTATTCAAAGTTTCCTTTCATTTTCCACATTACTCTGAAAAAATCTATAATATTAACGCATAATCATATGCGGTTTGTAGCTGAAGCATCAAGCTTTCGAATGGTATATTACATTCCGGAAATACATTACATTTTCTTGACTAATTTTGGTTCAAGACAAAAAGTGTCCGGTTTAGCCCCAGTCTTCTCTACAATAAGAACGAAAAGTATAAATATCACGGTCGTAGCGCCACCTATCATTATCTCTCTCTCTCTCTCTCTCTCAGACGAAGTCACACACGGGGAAGAAAAGAACCCCACAAGGTAAGAGGAACCTCCTCTTCTTATTCAAGTTTTTATACATATCCATAACTCTCAGTCTCCATACCTGTGTATCTAAATTTGGTGGCGAAGGAAGTGCCTACGCCTTAGAAGCACAAGGTAGTGTGCCAGAAATCACTTTGAGTCGAATTTTAACCAAACAACCATTCGTCAGTGTCTCTGATATCTGATTTAAGCGAATTGAAAGTCAAAAATAAGAGAGTGTTGAAAATGTATGGCTGAAACTCTTGGAAAAGGAATTGACAAGAGTGAAAAATTAAGGCAAATTCATCTAGAATGTTCTGGCACAACCTAGAATATGTGAAGGTGACTTTCCATGAATTTGGGCATGACATATATGTACATATTCAGAAGTGTGGTGGGAATCTCTTGCAACCGAATTTCAACCCAGCAGCGTATAAGTTATCTTCTTCAACCAAATGGCTGCACAAAAACCATTTCTTCGATGAGGAGATGAAACATCTTTAAGGCCGTTTAAAAGACGCTTTAAAAGTTATGGTAAATTGGAAAACTTAATAGCTCTGAGCGTTTTCATGTCTGTCTAATTGTAGTTATAGTATATTGAAAAATGACATAAGTTTTCGCAACTAAAACATGCATTTTAAGACATCATTTGTATGGCAAAAACAGCAGTAGGAAAAGTGGAACAATGTCGTCACGCGCTCGGAGAGCACGAATTCGCTTTGTGTCAATGATCGATTAAAGCTTTTTCATTTTTTTGAAACATTAGTTCGCTTTAGAGTTGTACTACACATTCAAAGATATTAAGTGAGATCAATTAACTAATTAACGAAAAAAAAGGTGCATGTACCTTTGTATCAAAAGTGAACCAGTATCTCATTTTTGAATGCGCTCAGAGAAACGCGTATTAGCGGTGCGCGACCTTTGTAATTCGATCATGTTGCGAGCGTAACAAAAGTGAGAGAGCCCGCAAGAGTGAGACAGCGAACGCTGCAAAATAGTAATCAGCCGTAAAAGAAACTTGCTGTAAACTGTTTGGCAAAACCTTCGCGGGGGGGTTGGCTTTTAACAGTTAAGAGAGCCAGAATAACAACAACAACAACAAAACTTTATTTATTTATCAATTGCGCATTTCACGCCGTTCAATAAGCATAAGAGCGAGCGAGCACGCAAACATGGCAAGCTCAACAAGACGACGACGTCGACTGCGACGCCGACGTCGACGACGCGAAGCTTTCGCATTATTAGTGTAATGACTGCCGTAAGATGCTCAACAGTAGGCAGAGCAGTAGCTGCGCTGCTGACGTCTGTGTTTAGACTACGTAAACGTCAACGATGACGACGCGCTGGCGACGCGACGCGTCGAGACGAACTGAACTGAACTTGGCGCGACTTTATCTTACACAACGCTGTGTAGTGTATGGCGGCACTTATAAATAAACACAAACATACACAGCACACATTTGGCATGAGAAACAATAATAAATAACAATAATAAAGAAATATCTCACGAAATACACAATTCTAGATGAGTTATTCTAGAACTAACCGCGCAGCGTTGCCGCCAAAGCTCTAACGCGCCGCTATAAACTACAACTACAACTACAACTGCGAATGCGATTGCGAACGTCCCGTAATGGCGACGTCTTTGTACTTCTGCTGCCGCCGACAGAATGACGAATGGCGAATGGCGACGAGTTGAGCGAAGGCGAGTGCGAGTGAGAGTGCCAGTACGAGTGGGTTAGCAGTTAGTAGATTTCAAGAGTCGCCGAATGAACTTGAATTTTTTTGTGCTTACTGTTATAGCGGCAAGAGAGGCAGAAAAAGCTCTTTTTTGGCTATTTACCTCGCGGCGTATACGCAATATTTGTGGGTGTCTTTATCGGCTACGACACACCGACATTCTCACACTCTCTTTCGCTGCCTTTGTGACTCTTATACGCTCTGTTTATGAGCTGCTTGGGTACTGTGGGAAAATTTCAAAAGTTTCGAATTACAAACTTGAACAGTAAAAGCATAATTAGGCAGTTTTATAGGTTAACCTCCCTTTTTTTTACTTTTTGGCGCCCTAAAGTAGGCAGCATGTTGCTTTTTTTTTTTTTTTTTGGTGGCAATCAGCCTGCTAAAACTTAATCGCTACACACTAAGTGTTTAATAGTGTGATCTATGTCAGATTGTTAAATTTAAATTCTATTATTTAATTATTATTATAACTCTAATATAATATAATACGTTCTAGCTTGATGAACCGCAGAGTTGGACACTCTTTACAAAACTGGTGCTGTTATATCAGTTGTCGACTTCTGAGATCACATGGATGGCGGCGTTTCAATTGTCTCCTTGGTCTATGACCGGCCAGGGCGCAGGCAAGGGAATTTGGGTGAACTCTTAATCGATCCTCATACCGGCCACTCAATCTATTTATTAAGTCACCCACGAAAGGAACGCCGAGGTCCTTGTGCAGATTGCGATTGCGGACATACCACGGAGCGTCCACAATTTCCCGTAGTGCCCTGTTTTGCATGGTCTGGATTTTTTTTAAGTTCGTTTTTGCTGCGGTTCCCCAGACCTGGACGCCATAATACCAAGTCGGCATTACCACACTTTTGTAGAGTATGGTCTTATTTTCTAGAGAGAGCCTGCTACTTCTGCCCAGCAGCCACTCCATTTTGGCAATCTTCGCTCTACATCTCGCGGTGATTATTTTTATGTGTTGGGCCCAGTTCAATTTTGCGTCAAGATGAATACCAAGGTAGGGATGCGATGATTTAATGGAAATAACCTCACCATCCAGATCTATTTGAGGGCATAGGTCTCTTCTCAGGGAAAACAGAACAATGGCAGACTTTTCTCCATTGAGCCGAATGTTCCAGCGCTTTGCCCACTTATCTATATTGCCCAATGCCAGCTGCAGGGCCAGAGCAGTCTCTTGGACGTTGTTTGCTTCTTCGATTCAATCATTTCAAAAAAAAAGATTTAATGTAATTTGTAATTTCTACTTAGCATAACGCCATCTAGCATTCACATATGCTTATACGGAAAAAACAACCTAACATAAGCTTGCATGCTCTTCTATACGCTCTCGCTACTAGGTTAGGTTAGGTTCAAATGGCTGCCAGATTTCTACCCAGCATTCTTAGGCCGAGAGTCTGCCGGTTGTTATTATATTGTCTATTTAGCCTTACTCCTTTTCGCCCGTAGGGGATACTTATACTTATAGGGAGGACCATTCGTTTGCTAATATGTAATCCGCTTTCCGTTTGGGGCTGACTTTTGACAGGCTGCCGAGAAAATACCTACACAGTTACTTATGTCGTCCTTTGCAGAGGGCAGGATATGGGCAAAAGAAATGTTCTACATGGACACCAACTAGCCAGTGTCCAGTAGTTGCTCTAACAACGACTGAGCATCTCTCCCTACTGAGGGAGCAGAGCTCAGCTGTTATTTTGCTATTTAGCTCTGGTCATGTTTGTCGAGCAGTGCGACAGTTTGGCTCATTCTGCCATTTCTAATTGGCTTTAAGTTTGAAAAGTTCATGTATTCTCAACTTGCCATAGGAATGCCTATAACCCCTCTCTCTGGTAGGTGGGGAGGAGTAGTACCTTTTCCGGCAAGCTCATCCGCTCGGTTGTTCAGTTTTGAGCCGTCCGAGAAGAGAGAGGTGGCGTGCCAGTATACCACTCATTTCTGTCAGGGATAATGGGGTTGAAAGGAGTGCTAGGGTACTCTACTGGTACACAGTAATCTGTTTTAGGGGGAAACAAGAGCGTGTTCTGCTGTAATAGAGTGACCAAATTCGGATTCTACTGTTTGAGTCCCTGAGTCGTATGGCCGATAAAAGGGGTCTGTTCCTCTCCTGTAAGATTCAAAGGGGGAATTTTGAGTATGGCATCAAGAGCTGTGCTTGGAGTGATACGCAGGGAAAAGTTCAGCTGCTGCCTGCACTTTACTAAGTTTCTTAAGTGAGGTCTGTCTCCTCAGAGCTGGCCACCAGACTAGAACTCCGTATAGAATAATGGATCTGATTAAGGCCGTATAGAGCCAAGGTACAATAATGAGGACATATTGTTTTTTTGGAAGATCAGTAGGCCATTGTCCCTTTCTTGATGCGTTCCTGCGTGATTAGGGTCGAGTCCAGTTTCCTGTCCAGTACTATCCCTAAGTATTTAGCAATGTCACTGAAGGAAAGCATAAAACCATTTAGCTTGGGTGGTTTTAGTCTAGGAATCGTGTTTCTTCTTGAAATGAGAGCAAGATCTGTTTTTTCGTGATTCGCGCTGAATCCGCTTTTTGCTGTCCACTCGGACAGTTGTTTTCATTAGCCTGTTATCAGGTCACAGAGTGTTTGGGGGAACTTGCCAGAGAAGCTAATAACAAGATCGTCCGCATAGGCTATAACACGGCAGCCACCTCCTTCTATGTCACATAGTATCTTATTTACCGCTATATTCCATAAAAGTGGGGATAATACCTATCCAGAGATGACTGCACTATCCTGCTTTTAAGCAATTGATCGATCAGCTTCACCAGTTGGTCATCGTCTCCCAGGTTTTTATTGCTCTGGTTATTGCTTCGGGGATTACGCTGTTAAAAGTTTTGTAGTGTCTCGGTTGACTTGCCTTTACTGTACCTACGCTGCAAACAAAACGAAATATTTTCTCGCTGTTCGGACGCAACACACAAGCGTAACACCGTCCGAACGTAACACCACAGGAGGATAACATCATCTAAAAGTAATAACATACGAATCGGCACGTATGAACATTTTCTACGAAACTAAATTTTTGATGCAGGATTGTTCCAGTCACTAACTCATCACCTTGTAAAATGTTATAGCGATGTTCACTTTAGTTACGGAGATAACACAGAATTAAAAAAAATAAAGTTTTTGTAGCATACGAAAATTTTGCGCAAAGGAGTCGAATGTTTCACATCAAAATATTCCTTGTTTCCCAATTTCCAAGAACTTTCAAATATTGTTTAAAAATTATATATGCACATATTTATTTATAGGTTTATTGGTTAAATTCAGTATAACTTTAAAGAGATTGAAAACAACATTACAGAAATGCAATCTCTCCAATTATGCTCAGCTCTCACGCAATATGTCGAGTTCCTCGGGAATGGCATAGATGCGAATTTGTTTTTCAGTCATTAAATCCTGCAAATGCGTTAGCTCCTGTGGCACATACACGGCACCATCCATATACAAGGCCTTATCCCAAGGACACTCATCTAAGGCAGTCAGTAAACACTTGTTGCTTTCCTCGAAAGAAGTTTTCTTGTCGGATAGACAACGCAAATAACAGCGCCAATAAAGTGAATTACGCCGTAGCACCTCATATTGCGCAGCCTCAATGGCGGAGCGATTTGTGTTGGTGGGCAAAAAGGTCTCAAACATCCCAAGAATCCTATTGCGAACTACAGCCTCCATATGGCTGCGCATATACAGCAGATCATCGCTCTGCTGTAGCGTATTGAGGAAACGGCAGCGCCCTGCGAGTATCATGTGTACAAGCGAGAGTATTCCAGCTTTGGTGCGAATGAGACGCGCACGTAGCTGATGCCAGGGCACTGTGGCCAAAGTGACCCAGCGCTGCAGCATCACAAGATTACGCGGGAATTCAATGAGAGCACTTTCTAACAGGGACACCAAAGGATTGCCGGCAATTTTTCTGGGTGAACCTGTTTGCAGTACCGCTGGAAACGGCAGCTGTAGTACAATCAGTCTAAGTTCCAGCATTTGCTCCCTTAAGAAGCTAAAACGTTGATTAGTTTGATTAGGCTGAGGAAAATATACGAAGAGCATTTGTTGTAGCAGCTCGGTGGCATGGCTGGATCGGCCCAGCATACAAAGCGTAAGACAATGTAATCTGAGCAGCAGCAGTAGTTTATTCGAAAGAAAATAATGCTCTAAGGGTAAATTAGCTGATACAGATTTGTGCGCTGCAATTTCCAATGTAATCAGTTGCAAATTGTTTCCCAAGCCCTTTTCACGCAGCAGCTCTATGACTGCAGCGTTGGACGTAGCAGGTCGCTCCATCGACAGGCAAGTCAGCAGGTGCAATGCTCGTTCGTGATTACCACGCGCAATTAGCATCTCGGCGTAAACTACATGCGCATGGATGACATCCGCATCGTCGTAGGAGATATCGCAGGAACTCAAAATGTTATCAAATATGCGCGTGAATCTTTCATCCGATTCATTGTTGTCCAGCGCCTCATACTCAAACATGGCCAACTCAGTATAGAAGCGTGTTACCTGTCGGTTAAGCTCGTTGCCCAACACCTTGCGTATGCTTTGACGTGCCTCACGCAAATACTGCACAGTTAGGTTGCCACTCAGCTTGCGCAACACCAGCTGCATGCGCTGAAAGCGAAACCAAAGGACCAATAATACGCGACGCTTTTTTTCCTGTGTGGGCTGCAAAAAGGCTTCGGTGCACTTAAGCAGCAGCGCATTAATAAACTTCACATACAACTCATTGCCAAGCGAATGTGGCATGAACGTTGGCACTACACACATTTCCTTAGCAAAGTCCAACAGCGCATTATTAAAGCTAGACTCGCGATTTAAGGGCAACGCATAAGTATACCGATCGCCCAGACTCGCCAGCATCATTTCTATATCAGGGGAATCGCCAATGTGATCAATGCGCGCACAGAGCCGTTCGGCCAGACAATTGGTGCGCACAAACGGCAGCTTGGTTAGCTGCACGGCCAGCAACAGCAAATGCAGGTTATTGCTTGGAGACTTCAGCGGGTAAATGTAATGGCAAACATCAGAGTTATATACACAACGTTGCGGATCTAGTCCATTGTCAACAATAGCTGCGGTGTAGATGTTTGACGGCGGATGGGGCAGAAAGTTAAATGCCTGACGCAGCAGCTCAATGCGTTTCCAAATCTCTGGCATGGGCAAACCCGATTGGAGCACTAATTCCTCGTAGTCTATAAGCGGTTGTTCGTCGACGGCACTGGCTTCAAAGCAATCAAACGTTAGTCCAGGCAGATTAATTTCCAAAGCAAGCTTCATTAAAGCAAATGCCTGACAATTGTTGGCGGATTGACGCATGAAGAGCACGCAATTGTGAAATAGTTTGAGCATAATGTCATCGGTGTCTACATGCAGAGCTTTCGATGTAGCCGTCGGTTGGTCGTTGTAGCCCAAATGCATGCGTTTCATGCTCTGCTCGTAGATGCGCAAGACTCCAGGTACATTGCAGCGTTCCAAAGTGCCCTGTGTGGTCATTATAAGCGCAGTCCACAAGGTATATTCGAAAGGATCCTTCTCCAACAGCTGTTCTAGCTTGGTAGCCACCTGCAGTTACATTTTTATAAGTGCATTGCAATGATTGGTTTTGAATTGGACTTACCTGACTGGCGGGATAGGTGGCACTAGCTGTGCGCACATATAACTGCATGAGTGTCTCATTAGAACGATTATGCGTAAGCGCAGTCTCCAGGAAATACAACTGACGCTCGGCAACTGCCAGACGGTTGGATTTATCCAGATTGTGGCTCAGCAGCTCGTGTAATTCAATCCAATTAGCCAAGCAATTCGGTTCTCTAAAGACTAATTTTTTCAATTTCCCAGTACGTTCTTGCATTTGTGCAATCTCATCGTCGGAAAATTTTGGTGCTGCTGCTAGCTTTTCCAGCTGCATTAGTCGATTCCACGCGTGTTTGGATTTCGTTCTGGCTCCATGTGAAAAGTGCTTTTCAAATGGACCCTTAAGACGTGGCAGCACAATCTTGTAGCTTGGCCGCGATAAACGCGATAAGCTTTTTAATCCATTAAATGCAGTATTACGGTTTTTATCCACGTAAAATTCATCTGTTCTGTCAAACTCCAAGCGGCGCAAATTATATAAGTCTTTAATAGCGGTAACATCTTTGTCAGGCTCGGGAATAGAACTACGACTACTTGCACTGGAAAGCGATTCATTGTCCGAAGAGTCAGCCTGGGCTGCTTGTGAAAGTGCGGCAATATGTTCGGCCACTTGGACATCAAAGCTAGCATTCTCCTGCCAATTGCCAGGGCCATCTGCAGCTGGAGTTGAGGTTTTTGTTGTGTTAGACTGTGAAGTTTCTGGGCTGCCTTGTTTGATGTGAGCTTCCGCCGGAACCGGCTTATCGTCGTAAGCGGGAAATAGTGACATTTTATGGCTATTGAACTCCACCAATCCCGCAAAAACTGAAACTTTTCAACTTTTTCACTTGGCGTTTCAAAACATCCAAATTGCATTCGGAATTTACTATATTGTAATTTATAAATATTACAAGTTTGTTTAAGCAATTTTAAAGTCATTTGCATTTGGTGCACTGTAAAACAGATGACTTAAGACTGGCGCTGCCAACTTATTTAAAGACACCGATTGGCAGTGCCTCCATATGCATTAAGTGTTGTATAAGCTGGTTTGTTAGCAGTGTTGAAAACTGCTGATTCTGCAATAAAGCGGGCAAGCAGTTTTTTAAATTTTATAATTAAAATATATTTTTAAGGCCTCGGTTGACGTTTTTTTAATAAAATATTACTTTTTAAACACAAATAACTTCCCCATAATTAATAAATTCCTTTGTTTTTCTCTTTTTTCATGTATAAACTTTATTTATATATTTGTTTTAAGTTTAAAGTTATTTGACTGATGCGCTTTTATGTTATTTTATGTTAAATATATGCAAAATTGTGTTTTAAAAATTAGCAAACAATTATTATTTAATGTATTTGTGCATTTTGCTTGGCTTATTGACTGAATCTATGTGTTTGTGCTTTATTTTCATTCAAAACTTTTTATATCAAAAAATACTTTTCTGCTTCTCTCACACACTGCTCTCTTAGCGAAGTTTCTGCGCTTTCTTCGCCATTTTGGTACGAACTTTGTACATTTCTTTAAAATTTAAACTAAACTAGAACGCAAAAGCTAAACCAGCTGTTATTATATACATATATTTAGTGCATTAAGTAAACAATGGCAGCGATTAATGTGGTTGCCAGCAGCGACGCACCCGTAGCCATTTTGTGCGCTCCCGATCGGCAGTAGTATTCATCACAGTTGGCATCCGCTAGCTGCTTGTAGCGCTGCTGCACATCGGACCAGTTGCAGAGACCCACGCTGCACCAGTCAAGTTGCACTGCATCCTGATTGAGGAAAAACACTACCTTCTCTTTGTCCGCTTCGGCTGGACACGTGTACTTGACAGCCACAAAGTTGGCCGCAAAGGGATCAATGTTGCTTGTCTTCCAGCGACGCTGCGTTTGTTTATCGGAATTATCGGCAGTTAACTTGAGATCGTCCTTGTTAATGCCCAATGCCGAGATCAAGGTCTGCACACCTGTAGAGTGTCCAAAATAGGCTACCACATGCGGGGAGACGGGGCTGCTTAAATGCGAAAGCATGTCCTGCACAGCGCGGCAGTTTAGACGTGTGTTGTCCTCAAAGCCATAGCCGGACTTGTAGTAATACTTAAGATCGTCCTCGTACTCCAGCACGGTGATATGTTGGGGCAGAAAAGCAGCACACCAGACACTGGTACGATCCACCTGCCAGGCCTGTTCATAGCGACAGATATCGTACATCAGCTGAACGTCCTCTTCGGCCAAGGTGTATTGGAAACTGTGAAAGATACGCAATTAAAGAGGGTATTTTAAGAAAATTAAGATCTTAAGTACTAGACATATTCTTGGTACAAGAATTAACAGGCATTTATGTCTCTAAATTCTGTTCCGCAATTATCACTTAAGCATTGTCTTAAGACAGGTATGTCTAAATGGATGAAATCAGTGATTAAAAGCTCGAGCATTCTGGTTTTCTCCGAGTTTGTAGATTTGATTGAATCTTCAGGAATAGCCAGAGCGATCTCTCATATAAGTAGCTCTAATTTCCGCCTGATTGTGCGTTGGACTTAGGACGCACGACTCACCCCAAACGTCTGGAAATATCTGTCATAGTGCTGGTCCACAAGGAGGTCTCATGATATTTCTGGTTCTCCGAGCCATCTCCCTTATAGTTCTGCTCTGAATAAGCGCTGCAGTAGTCATAGGGACGTAGCAGCAAATCCTTTTCGGGTATATCGGCGGCGTGTGCGGAATTATCAAAACCAAAGAGACCTTCGCTAAAGGCCTTGAAGCTCTCCTTGGTGCGTTGTGTATTTGTGTGACGGAACTGAGGAAAAACGTAAGTGTAAGTCAACTGGGTAAAGAAGTCTTAGGTGCTAGTCAACCTACCATATAGTATGTGTCGTTATAGTTTCTGGGCAGCACAGTAGGATAATAGCGCTGATAAAGCTTGGCAGTGCCACGCAAATCCTCATAGCCTTGTCTAGTCAAATCCTCGGCCAGATCCGTGGTAATACTATTATTCCACTTCCACATTTGAATGGCCAATAAATCCTCCTGACAAAGCGCATTGGTATCAGGCTTGGTGCGCAGCACACGATAGTTTTTGACGATATTATCGCGAATCTTGTCAGGGAAAAAACGTGGTTTTAGCATAAACTAAAGTGTCTTTAACTAAAACTAAGACCTACATCCTCAAGGCGTGGTGCAGCCTTAATTGTGTTAGGCGTTGGCAGCCTTGTGCCATGTCTGTGAAAGATCCACAATTTCTGTGGCTCACAACCGGGCACCAGATACTGCTTGTCTATGTTGGTGCCTTTGATGATCTGATAAGCTGTCTTTGAAGTAAACTGTCGCGTCTGTGTGCGTTCCGAGTCCTTGCCAAAGCAGTAATCCTCCTGAGCCTCAACCAGGCACCATAGCACCAATAGCACCGTAAACAACATTAAACGCATAGCTGCAAGAGGGAGAGAGAAACAAGCAAAGAAGTTGCATGAATTTTAACTGTTCCAGGCCCAGCCTTTGACTACAGCTATCCTTGAACATTCCAACTGTCTGTCTGGCTGCATATTGACGCGCTCCATTATGGGCCAACTCGAATGTCATATGTAACGGATGGCTTGTCTTAGGTGTGGCATTTAAATTGCTTCTGCAAGGAGTTGTCCGCGTCCGACACAATAAAATCCGCGCCGGCGAGGTGTGAAAATCGAAGAAATTAAGGCTAAGAAAATGCTCGCACACACGCGGCAACCTTTGCATATGTCGCGGCGCCTAAAATTAGGCTAATGATTTTTTGGCTTTTGGGGTTCGCTTCAATTGACAAATTGCTGCAGTTTTAAGCGCTGCTTTGGTCATCGCCCAAAATGAGCAAATGGCTCTAGAAACGTGCCAACCATTCCGCTCACAGTTACTCTATAAAATGTGTAACCCTATAATGTTTTAATTTGTAGCCGTGTCGAGTTATATGGCCAGTTTGATGAGCCCGCATTAAACGGCCAAAAAATTGATTTATCATTAAAGGAGCGTTGCGCTATCCGGCTCTCTCTTACTGTCAGTTGCTCTTAATGTGCACACAATAGTTGCTCATTTGTTGATTACATTTTAATTGATAGTTTTTCTGACTGTGTAACATGAGTCGTCTGATGCTGGGCCCACTTTAATTAAGGTCTCTAGAACGTCTAGCAGGCCTTGACTTATATTACAATACGTTCTAGTGTGTTTCGACAATAATCTTGAAAATAAATTACAATTATGAAAAAGTCTGGAATATTAGATAAGCTCAAGCCCGGACCGGGTCAAATTGCCATGGTCAAGGCTTTGTAAGTAAATTATAGTTATAGAGAACTTTAATTTCCTCATCTTAAATTTCAATACTCAGCGTTCCATCGGCTGCATATTTTGGTCTGGCTGGTCTTTTGACTGTTGTCTATTACTCCGATTGGAAGGTCATTGCCACCTATATACCACTGTACAATACCAAATTTAAGAAGGATGAAGAGAAGACTAAAGCTTGAGCTTTATGAGAAGAGTCCCATTAAGCGTGATTCCTTTCCATATTTTGCATTTTCGAAAGGGTCACATGGTTTAATGGTGCTGCAAAGTGTAGTTTCTTTTTAAAATGTATTCATTTGGCTTTTAATTAAACTGTTGCTGATTAAAGAACAAAACTAATATTAAGATGAGTAACGCTCATACAAATGTACGCTGCACACAATTTCTAGTGTGGCTTTTCAGTTGGCTTTTCGTTCTTCACAAGCCACGCAACCCGGCTGCCGTTTGCCTCTCGAGAGCGACGAAAAGCAACACGAGCGACTTTGCTGATACAAACAGCGAAGTTTCTATTGTCTTTGGTTGGTGCATTTGGGTATCATTTCAAGTATGACAGATGAGACAATAAGCCCGTGCCCACATTACTTGAAAGACACTTGGCAGTTTTTCGTTTCAAATACCAGTACATCGAATACTAGCAGGCTGTTTCCGCGTCACAGGTCAAAGTGTGTCATATGAGGCGACTTATAATGACACTGGATTCTTTCAAGACCAGTAGTGCCACTCCAGGCCTTAAAGGGGTTGTGCGTAGGGTTCGGGACCCACCATGTAAAACCCCAATTCCAATGAAAGAAATACATCAGGCCGTAACCCGGTAACGGGTTGTTATGGCCAGTTAAGAATAATGGAATGGAATGGACTATTGCCGCGAGTTACTTTGATCTCTTTTCATACCGTGTAAATCGGTGCTTACAAAGAATACTGCGGATTTTCTGGCCAGCTGGAATCAGCAAACGGATCGAGTGTGCCCAAACCTATGAAAACCAAGCCGGAACGTAATAAGGACCAAGAGGATAGGACACATTCGAAGAAAGTCTGCCACTGACATCACCAGGCTGGCTCTGTGGCACAGAGGGCGCTTTACTAAGGCATACAGTCTTAACCAGTGATATATTGAAATTCTTTCTTTTGAAGAGCCTGAACATGACCTCGTTTTCAGAGCACATATCTAGATAACATAACTGCGAGAGGGCGCAACAATCTGATTCTAAACCATCCTCTTATTAACTTAATTCTGCCTTTGTATAACCGGAAGAATTTCAACAACAGCTTTTCAAATAAGCTTTTTAAAGTTTATTCTGAGGTCCAAAACCCACAATGGTATACCATAGCAGCAGGAATTTGTTTTCTCAGTGTTTAAAAAAAGTTAACTTTGTTATTATTCATCCATACATTTAAACAGATCACTACTTAATGCAGAATCTATTGAATGTCTTCAATAGTAGATAGAGCGCAGTATCTAGCTTAAAAAGAAGATCCGAGAAATCTTCCCATCCGCCTTGCCGATTAAGATTTAAAAATTTACGTAATCAACTCGAAAAACAGCTATCAATACGGAAATCGCAAACAGAACCGACTTTCTGTTGAGAAATGTGCTTATTTCTAAAGCGTGCCACAAAGGAGTTTTCTTGTTAGATGCCTGGAAAATTTCCCATTAAAACCATATTAACTAAAAATTCCAAATCGAAATGTTTTTAAAACAAAATTTGTTTTGATTACAATGCATTTTCGTCTTTCGCTGAGCTGCATAAAAGCCGAAAACAAAAATAAATAAACCATATCATAGGAAAAATACTAAAAACTAGAAAACAGAAAAACCAAACAAACGCCAAGCATAAAAAGCAAAACAATAAACAATAAATAAAGCAAATGCATGGGAACGAATTGTAAGTGTAACATCCAAAAATAGGCGTATGTTGGCATACTTGGTCACTGTACCCCCGAAACTGTTCCGGCGGATTCTTGAGTAGTTGGCCAGCCGGCGGCAGCCTCATTTTGGCCAAAATGTTTACACTTTGCGTTGCACGTTTTCATTGATATCTACATGCGAGTGAAATGCATTTGTGCGTGACGCGTTAAGGCATGTGACGTCATTGAGGTCGGCATTTGTGGCGATTGCAAAGGTCAAGTAATCAAAAAGGCACAAAGTATCTATCAGATACGCTCAAGTAATATTATAAGCTAACAATTGTGTCGAGCAATTGATTGCATTGACAATCAACAGGCGGCTCTATGACCACTTAGCTGTCATTTCTGTCAAGGACAACAATCGTGGCAATTTACAAGACTAAATGCACGCATTATGTTGCGTCTATGTTTGTTGTGGGTGTTGTTGTTGTAGCTTCCAAATACGCAAATTTCAAGTGCGCTGCATTATTTCAAACAAACGTCACGCGCCGAGCCATGAATCTATTGAATCGAATGTGTTTACCCAGCAAACATTTTACAGCTGCAAAGCAAAGCTATAAATATAAGCGTTAAGATTTCAAAAATGTGTGAATGTAATACATTGTGACCAGAAAATTGTGCAAAATTTTTAATCTTCATCGATTCATTTGGTTTCCTTCAAAATATGCCCCTTTTGGAACTATACACATATGCCACCTCTTTTTGCAATCATTAAAACAAGCCTTGTAGACCGGGATGTGCTTCTGCACCCTCAGTGAATTTTCTTGTATGGCCTCAATTGCACGGAATGGCACGGAATGGCACTTCGGGCCAAATCCGGCGAATACGGTGGTTGATCGTTGTCGTCATGCAAAATCCATGAGTTTTTGGCCCACAATTGCCACCTTTTACGACGGCTTTTTTCAAGTTCAAGTAATAGTCTTAACTGACTGTCCGGCCGTTTGGTACGCACTCATGGTGAACCAAACCGCGAACATCGAACATTGCTGCATACATATTAACCGATACCCCCAGATGCCTTTTTACCATCCAAAATTTTCAAGTTACTTGTAAGCCGTTTTTGTAAAATAACATTGTTTCAGGATAAACAGAAAAAACTTTTCGAAAGAGTTAGTGGAGATTGTAAGACTGGACATCGTTGTAGGTCGATGCATGGGACTAAAAACATCAAAACTTCGTTTCATAACACAAAATATGTGAAACTAGAGCTATGTAATCAAAAGAAGACTTCTATGTACTATGTAATACAGTTCAAATAGATCTACGCCTAAATTGTATCCGGCAGTATTCAATTTCGCAAGTCGCTGAGAGTTCGCCAGCTTCTGAGTATAACCTTTAAGATGCACTCTCAATTCTGCAAATTGCTACATTATTTGTAAAACTGAGAATAAGACTTAATTTGGCATAATCTTGAAAGAATTTGACTTTAGATAATAAATGGTCGGCAAGTTTAGCGTAAGAGATTATGAAATGTTCGATGGTTTTAGAAACATCGATGTTTTTCGGGGAAGATCGCAAAATTACAAGCCAACCCTCGATGTTTTCGATGCATCGATGTATTCTTTACACCACCAATATCCATGATGGAGTGCTTCAATATACATTCATTCTCGTGATTTATGGTCAAAAAACTATTTGTTGGGGATTTCGACAATATTGTAGATTTGGAAGGTACGTATTCTTTGAACTATGTGACGCTTTGGGCATGGGAGCGGTATAATCAAAGTAATTTTGGAATTACCGGCCTTGTGACAAACTAAGACAACACTCATAACCTCGATATAATAAAAATTTGAACAGAAATTCGATTTTCACTTTATTTTTTAATTTTCCTTTGCTTTTATTTACCTTTTTACAACAACAACAATAAAGATGGCGCCAATAATAATTTACGTTGAACTCAAACAGAACCAAGTCAATAATACTTGTTTCTGTTTCAAATGTACTTATTTCTGTTTCGATGCCTACTGAGTACAAAATATGTAAATTATGTTTCTGTTTGTGTTTGTATCGCAAATGTACTGAATTCAGTTCCTCTTCTTTGTCACACTTTGACTTAGCAACAAGCGAGCTGTTTACTCTTTTTGTTCAAACGCTTGCACATTTGTTTGCTGGGTAGCGCTACGTGCGACTGTGTGGGAGTGCGCATTGCATCTTATGCCTCATTTGAGGCTGTCGTGCGCTCTGTAATTGGCAACAAAAATTCACACGCCCCTTGAAGTGCAATTGAATGCGCTGCCTTTGTTTTCCATTCGGTACACTTTTATTTTTTTTTGTTTTCTAAATTTTTTGCAATTGAAAATTAAAATTCCAAATTGTCTGGCTGCCGTTAGCTTTTTTGCTAAGCTCACTTTATGCTTCTGCTTTTATTGTCTATTAATTTTTTTATGCGAACTAAAATTGTGGGCAGCACAAAATCTAAATTCTATAGTTAATTTTAAAACAGCTTATTTTTATTTTAATTTATGTCTTAATTTGTTTGTACGTGACGCTGGCTAATTTCCGCCATTTGTTTTTCCTATGCAGTAACTTGAACGCCCTCGTGCCGATTTTCCGAGACGTCGCCACATTTAAAAAATATTTGGAGCATAACATAAATCAAATCGAATACAGATTTTTATTTGATTTTTATGCGCTAAGGCGAAATTTTTGCATAATATATTGTTTCAGGGTACAAATCTTGCTTGTTAGCGGCGGCTCTCTTCTGGTGCCCCTTTTCCCTAGCTCTCTCTGTAGACTTTGGCAACCAAAAGTCATGGCCAAAAAATGAAATCAAATCAATCAAAAAAACTCAAAGAGCGTTTAATTGATTTGTTGTGGCATTTGCAGCAACAGATTGCCGATGCCTGATTTACTGCCGAGTGGAGCGAAGTGCGTTGAACTACTTGGAAAGTACTCTTTGTAGTCTTCTATGAGTTGGCATGAAATGATCTCTGTGTTATGCAATTACTGTGCACTGATAGAAGTAATAAAAATATTTGGAGCAAGTATTTGAGCCAAAAACAAAAAACACTGTTGCGTTTTGTGCGCGTTTTATGTGCGGCTTGTGAGCGTTTTTAGCCGCAGCCTGGCAACCAATTTACAAAGGCATGCTAACAATTCATAGCCTACAAACACACCCATAAGTGTTATTTACTAAAGACCTTATGCATGCCTAGTTGGAAATGTGGGGAATGAGTAGTGAGCTTGCTGCAGCTTTAGGGAGCTTGCTTGACTTCGCATGATGTATGCTGATGAGATGAGATGAGAAGAGAGAAGATGATATGAGATGAGGGATGAGATGTGAGATGGCATCGAACGAAGTTGACCCAGCAAGCCTTGTCCATTGTGTCCTAACCGATAGACAGAGTTAGAGGACTGAAAGGAGAAAACACACAAGATATGAGAGGAGGGATGAGATATGAGATGTCTCTCGAACGAACTTGACCCAGCTAGCCTTGTCCATTGTGTCCTAACCGATAGACAGAGTTAGAGGACTGAAAGGACTCCTGAAAGGAGAAATCGCACAAGAAAAAATCCTTCATTTCATTGTCTGAGAAAATATCTGAGTTTTCAAATCCTTCAAATTGTTTGTGCTGGCTTATTGCTTGAGCATCCCCCTCCATTGACTTGTCATGAAATCTATGTTGAGGAAACATCTATTTTGGGAAGAAACCGCTTTTTTATACCCTGAACACTTAGTGTATAAGGGTATTATAGATTTGTGCAATGTATGTAACAGGCAGATGGAGGCGTGGCACACCATAAGTTCCATGGGCAAAAGTTCGTATCATAGACTCGGGTAGCAATTGGACCATGTCCATCTGTCCGTCCGTCTTTCCGACTGTCCGTCTGTCCGTATGAGGAGATAGATCTTTGAGACCATAAGAGCTAGAGAAACAAAATTTTACCAAAAGATGCGCGTAATCCCATGTAAGATGAAGTTTATCGAATTGAGTTGATATATGCCCCCGCTTCTCCCCAGCAGACTTTCGCGGTTTACAACCGCTCCGTTGAATCTATCAACTCGAAATTCCCCAGAGATGTGCATCTATGTTTCAAAAATGATCAAAATCGGTAAATACATCAAAAATTATAAACAAAAATATGCTAATTTCACCCCCCCTCGCCTATAAACTGGTTCACAATTCCACTACATGTAGATATGGATACATGTGAGCCAGAGTTACAAAATTTTGTGTGGTGACTCGTGGGGCCCTAATCATTAAAACTGCATCCACTTTTTTTCAATGGAGCCCCCCATCCCCCTCAATCGATTTACCTCAATTACTGCCACACCTAATATATTGATTTGAAAATTGCCACAGACATTTATAAATGTATTTTTGAAATGTTACAAAATTCAACGACATTGGCCCAAGAATACTGGATTTTTGGGTATAAAAGTAATTTTTTCCCCCATAATAGCCAACTTCCCTATAGAAAAACTGGTCAATGGGACCTTCACAATAGGAATGTTTACACGATTATCGATCTTATAAAATGAAAAGAGACATAAAAGTTGATACTTCCGTTCCTATTTTACAGTATTTCGTTTTTATAAAGGAAAAGGGTACAGGGTATTCCACTGTCGGGCCCCAAATTTTTTATGAAGAAAATGCTCAGCTGCATCAAAGCTGTGTGGATGTGCTGCTTATCGAAGGATTTTGACCCATTAAAAACTAGAAGCGACACAGCGAAAATAAGCGTCATTGGGACTCACTTTTTTCAACTTCAAATAGCTATATCTTTAGAACTTGAAGAGCTATAGCGAACAGCGAAAATCAAAAGGCCCATAAACATAGAATATGTATATCAAACAATCGTTTCAGTAAAACAAACATATTTGGAAATTTTTATGGCTTTTGAATAATTTGTTTACTTTAAGCAGAAGTGCTAAATAAGGATGTCCAAATATAATTATCGGTTTTACATTATCTAAATTCGAGACGCTTTATTGAGTGCACTTTATAAGGAAAAAGTAATAATTGACTTTATAGATTTTCTGCTTTTATCCATTTCGAGAATATGGAATGTTAATAAATATGTGCATGTAATGTAAAATATAATATTTGTTAGACCTTAAAGTTATTTGTTGGTTGTGCTTTTATGATACCGCCAAGTGCTACTGGGCACTCTTATTGGCATATACATAGTTTATTTGAATTTACATATCTATATAGATACTTATATACCAAAAGCAGCTGTTGTTTGTCATTGAAAATTACTTTGCACTTAACAAATGCATATTAATTAGCGGCGAATTGAGAAATGTTTAGCAAAACTAATAGATTGCTTCGAGAAAATCGTTACATACTCTCACACAAACACTCCTACATATATATATACATATAGAATGCCAAACACGTCAACGTCAAAATTATAAACCCAATTATATGGTACCTCGCATGATTCATGCAAAGCAATTGCAATGATTTTGGGTCTCGACAACTCCGAAGGTTAACCGAAAACATAAATTCTTAAAGGCAACGTCTAGACAACTGGTAACCACCATATTGTAGTGTAAGGGCAGTTCTGAGTCGTCTACAACTACAAGTATTTAATATGCGCGGCTCAATTTCGTCATGCTGCCCTTTAGGAAGTTAGTTCGATAATGCCGCGCATTTATTATTCAAACTAAGAAACAAAACAGACATCCAAAACTGGAAATTGGTATGGAATCCCAAGTGAGACAACTGTTTGGCAGAGAAGAATACAAAACTAAATTCAAATTCTTGTACAAAGTATACACGCTTGCAAAAGAACATTAGACATCTAATTTATCACTTGCCCAGAGCCGAAGAGTCGAAGGGAGACAGAGATAGTTGGACCCCAGTCGACCTTACGCTTGGGATCTTCATAAAATATCTCATAGCAAAAGTCTATCCACCACATGGTCGGTGGTACATTCAAAGTATTTAAAATTAAGCCGCGGCTGCTTGACCTCAGAGAGCGAGAGAGAGAGAGAGGGCGTGGAGGCGTCACACAAACAAACACTCATAAACATAAACACATTTCCCAATACAATATTCGAGTGTATTCGATTTTTGGTGCGTGTGTGTGTAATGTTGTAATTTATCTGATAATGCTCTCGAAGGGGCATATATATTAGTATTTTAGACAGACAGTTGTGTTGGCATAGAGGCGGTAAGACGTCACGTCAATAAGGTGTTTTTTAGTGGAGTCTGTAGACGAAAAGGGCTAAAGTTTCGATACTTTTGCGTTTAACTCAAACGATTATAATGCAATTTAAAGCATAGAGATAGCACTTTAATGGGCGGAAAATGTGGGCCAATATGAACTCAATGCAAGTGAAGAACTTAAGATTCAATTGATTTGTCACCAATACACCGGAGAGCCTGATAAATAATTCGGTTTCTACTGTCGTGCTGTCCATTCCGGTATGAGCGAGCGTCGGCAGATGGCTCATACCTTCTTTGCCTTGTACATATGTACTGTATTTTTGACGTGAAACATCTAATGACGCGCCTTAGTGATAAGATGGACTCGCATGCCATCTCGAAAATCTGTTAGGGGCTCCATATACTTCATCATCACTGATAGGGGGAGAGTGGGGTTACCTATTTAATTATGCTTGATTAAATGGTGGGGAGGGGGTAAAAGGTAGTGATGACGTCACCATTACATAAGTTTTTGTTTGTTTATAAGTTCAAGAAGATGATGAAGAAGTCATATCTAATATTAAGCATTTAATATTGGGCCATAAAGTTGCGAAGGAAGCCGACTTCTCTCTTTGCTTTATGCTGAAAGCCTATTGATTTGAAGAGTGGTTTAAATAGGCTTTTACCGCAACGCGACAGTTTTGCAACTGAATTCATTTTTCAAAACTGCTTATTCCCAAGTAACAACACAGTAATTATATTTTAAAATATTTCATTTAAAGATATTACAAACTTTGCTCGTTTCGTTAAGCAGTGACCCAATGACCTATCCCCATGTAATTACAGTGTTACAAATTTGGGAAATTTTCAAAAATAGTTCCGTATTGATTTATGTTATGTGCATACATAAGTTGTGATGATCGAGATCACGAACTTAAAAAGGTGATGTTTGCAGTTAGCTCAAAAGACAGAAATCGTTTTTAAGCATATGTCAGAATAAATAGCATTTTGTGTTTTTACGCTAAAACTCGCGATGGCAAGCAATTGCTCTTAAACTTTTTACAGACAAACTCCACTTTTGGCACACAAAACACCGACACGTTGTGGCAGCTTATGTCGCTCACGGACCGTCAGCTATATCCATTCAACATGACTACGTTGGACTGGAACGCATACATTTCAAATGTGATATGGGGCGTCCGTACGTATCTAGCCAAGGAAGAACCAAGCGATGAGTCAATGCAACGTGGCCTAAAGCTGCGAAAACGGTAAGATGTTGCTCACTTTAACTGTATTGCTTTAGCTTAATTTTTTAACTCTATATATTTTAAGCTCATTTGTAATGAATCTCAGCTTAATGGTCGCCGTTGGATGCAGTGCTTCAGCTCTCTTCTGATATTTGTGGTCGCTTATTATCTAATACGGCAACTCTTTCAAGCGAATTTCAACGAAACAGTAATCTGTCATCAAATCGGCGGATTAGACAAGAGATTTACTAAGGAAAAAACGTCTAGAGATTTCTGGTTGAAACTGTAGTAACACGTTCATAGCTTAATAAATTACATAAAGTCAACCCATTGTATCATGATAATGTTATTAAGGAAGTAATGCACAACGGGCTATAGCGCAAACTTTAGGCTGGAATCAGCTGGTGTTTATACCGATATATAGAAGGATGCGATCGGTAGGTTCATTTGTTAAAACAGACTGGTCTGTGTATCAAACTATGGTGTGACTTTTCATAGGGTGCATCTCCTCTAGGGTTGCCCGCCCATGCTCAACAGTAGCTTGAATTAGTGCTTGGAATAAAAGTCAGTAGCCAATTCATTGGACAATTGTTGTTTTCACTTGAAGCTCTATGACAAGGTTACCTTGGGACAGCAGAGAAATGCAAAGTTGGCCCAACGTCTAGGGAATGTCTTCACTTCTCATTTACTGTACAATAATGGTTTTAAGCTAGTTTGTACGCAAGTATCACCTTATTTTTGTGTATATTCTGCATCGGCGTTATCGTCTTGATGAAAGATGTCAAACATACTAACAGCCTGTATGTGGTATCACTACACAAGTTCCGACCTCTTTTAAGGTGCCAAGATTACAGGTAACGTCGGCATATCTAGTGTATACACAAAGTGGCAGTCATATTTCACTAAGCGCCTCAAAGATCTTGGCAACTGGAAGATGAGTGACCATACCTTGTTTGATTATACCATAAGCTATTAAGGAGGAGCGAACGATGGAACTGATGCTGATTGGTATCTTGACGAAAACTCAAGCTACTCATGCGCGCCAGTTAGATCGGTTTTCCAAACGGAAATCTAGGCAATTCTAAATGCCGCGAGCTGCATAGATGACAGAAAGTTGAGTGGGGTAACTGTGCGATCTGTAGTGACAGTCTGGCTGCGCTCAGGTGCCTGGAGAATCCTCGCACAACGTCGATCATGGTCAGCGACCAGACTTAACATGATTTCACGTCATAACAAAGTCAGTCTGTACTGCGTTCCTGGACACCAAGGTATCCAGGGCAATGAAATGGCGGATGAGCTGGCAAACAAAGGCTCGCCGCCACAGCCAATAAGGCCTGTGCCAATCATTCCTGTCAGCGCAGCTGAATTGGTTGGATAGATAGCGGGCTACACAGGCACAATCTGTTAGGAATGCTGGATATCCACCACTGGATACCGCGTAACGAAACACTTCGTGAAAGAACCCAATCTAAAGGCTTCTAGATATCTTCTTCATCAGAAGAGGCAAGATCTGCGAGCCCTGGTTGGATTAATCACGGGTCACAATACATTTGCCCAACACCTGGCCAATATGGGCCTCGTTGACGACCCAACTTGAGCAGCCTGTTTTGACTCAACGGAGCACTTTCTGTGTCACGGACTTTTTTAAATACCATGAGCCTACATTTTATCAGTCAACGCCTTCTAAAGTATCTCATTATAATCATACTGAATTGTTGTGCGTATCTAGAAAACTTCGAACGCTCTTTACAAGTTTACTTGGACTAGGTATCGATTTACCATAAACTCCTAAACCATAGAAGGTATTTTGCCAAGAACAAAGGATTTGCTGTCATTGCCAGCCAGGACAAGTATAGGATAACTTATCCATTAAAAGAATTGGACGTCGTGCGAGTGAAAATCTTTGAAATCGTGAATATTATTGCATTTGTTACAAGCTAAAGAGTTGAGCAAAGAATGTATATCTTGAAATGCCGCAGATATTTGTTAGACACTTTGGAATTGTGGAAAATCCGTCAGCATGGTATTTCCATTTGAAGTCCTCCAATACTAACGTATGTAATGGCAACAGTTGCTCACATGAAAAGGTTTATTTTCGGCATTTCGAATGAAATCAGTGACAGAACAACAACAGCAACAACAGAGAGCATTTTCTTAAGGTTAAGTGCGCTATTAAAAATAGTATTTGGCCAAAACTAATGCCAAAATGAACTTGGCAACGCGGCCAACTTTGTGGCCAACCGAAAGCTGCCTGTTTATATCTGACAAATTTTGCAATATTATTTTAAATACAATTTCAAAACATCTGCTTGTTGAGTTATGAAACGAGCAAGTAAATAAATAAGCAGTTAATGCTGAAAGCATTTTTGAACACGATTTTTCCAAGCAAGAGTTTAGGTCAAAAACCGACCTGGCTCAAAAGGTAAATGCGCTCAACTGTAAAACCGGTTTCGGCATTTCGTTATAGCTGTTATTATTGTTTTTCTTTTAGACAAATTTTCAAAAGCCCAAGTAACCAGGTAAACAACACAGCTGAAAATACATGACCACAAACACAAATGACAACAGCGGAAAAAAAACGCGTTAACATGCGTCGACGTCGGCGTTGGCGTTGCGCTCTACCTGATGTATCTTATAGATACATTTTTGTTTATGTGACTATAACAAATCTAGCCATCTTTTTACTTTAATTTTATTTAATGAGCTGTGCATTAGCGTGTTTAATTACTTAAGTCAGTCTGTGTTTAGCTTGTTTGGGTTGCTCGCGTGCCGCTGCAAGGCATAAATCTCGGGGGGATTATCTAGTATCTGGAAACTGCCTAGAGACTTGACAGCCAACACTTTGTGCAAATAGTGAAAAGCAAAGCATATTTATAATTGCCTTGTTAACAAGTTGTGCCTTTTATTTGCGAATGCCCAACAATGAACCCAAAAAGCACATTACCAGAATAATTTCTTTCACATGATCTGCTTAAACTCACACTATTGAATTTGTTAATTTATTTGAGTGCGCCCTCTGTCTCTAATTACTTTGATTGTTACTCAAGCTTAACATGCAAAAAAAGAGAGTGTCATACTCGGCAACCGTGTGAAAACCCAGGGAATATGCACAGGTAACGCCGCCAAAACGCGCTCAATTTGTTTGATTGTTAAGGCCGAGCATCTAAACGTTACTAATTTTCCTTTTAATTTATGTGCAGCAGGTAGCACGCGAAATGTTTTTCAAGATTACACACAATTTCAGCTGGACAGTCTGCTTTTCTAGTTCATTTGAACCGATTAAACGGGAATGGCCAGATGTTTGGGATAGTGTCAAAAAAACCGCGCAATTTGTCAAATTTTGCTTTTGCTCTTAACTAGTTAGTTAAAAATTCACTTAATCAGGGATGTGCCAGCAATCTATAGACGGTTTTGGACTAAATTTCATTTGAAATCGCTTGAAAAACAAGTCAATCAAAAATTTGCATTAAAGATGAAGGTATTTCTGACACTGACATTGGTTTTGAGCTGAACATTGAAGTTGGTGGGTTGAAATTCGGTTGAAATAGATTTCTGGCACATCTCTTAATTTGTTTGATAGCGAAGAACCAGAGCTCGACTTATGGAGATGTATTCCGTCCATGGCTTATGATTGGGTCTAAAGGTTTAACGAAGTGTTGCTTGTACATAGACCAAATTGGTCTCTAGTGCTACTAGATATTGAAAATGTTACTGGTAGAATTCTGAAAATGTTGTTATATTGAACACATTTCTAACATATTTTATTATAACAAGTCTGAAACGTTCGAACTTTTTCATTATTCAAGAACTGCACTCAGTAGACCTGATGAAAGATGAGCAAAAATTCAGTGTGGTACCAATTTCTTCGCGATAACGCAACGATTTCAGATAAAACCTATACAATTCGAAAGATAAAATGCTTGCGGTTTGCAGAACACAGGTTCATCTGGATACGTTGCATTTTGGACTGATACAAATTGATTTGAAGTAAAAAAAAAAACAACAACATAATACATTGTACACACAAACGATGGAATTTCGTGTTTTCTTTTCTCTTCTTGGTAGTCAGCTAATAAGAGATCGTGTTTCTTAAAGCGTTTCTTGCTCTACACCCACAAAGATGATGCATTCGCTGAAAAAGCACATTAAGCACTTTTGTCTAAGCTTAAAACGTAATTTCCCACTAAAATATAGTCAATCTCCGTCTATTTGTTTGTCAATTTAGGTCCGCTACTCAGTTGCCTGCAAAAACAGCAGCAATGAAAATAAACTAGTAATTTTTCTTTTATTTACCAGGCAGCAAAGAAAATTACACATACGAACTCTGTAGAGTCAACTAGTTGGTCCCAAGTCATTGAACCCAACGGACTAGAGATATACAATCCGATGTTAGACGCTAGACACCCGCAGCTGTTCCAAGGCAAAGACTTAGAGCTAAAGGCTTCACACGCTGTACAACAAAAATATTTATACCAAATCGGAACGAAAATAAGTTTGCTTAGGTTTCCACTAGCGCGAACTGATTAATGCGTCCTCATCAAGTTTCAACCATTTTCATTCATATGCAAAATTAGTCAAGTTCTGGGCCAAAACATCAAGCGACAGAATATGGGTGAACAAAATGTTGAGCTCACCAGAAATGTTGTTGCCTTATATGCTAAGTTAGCAACTATGTAGAGCCAAATATCTTGCCGTTGTCAACATTGTAGAAGGAACAACGAATACCAAAACACAAAGATACACAGAAGTTATATAACAATTATGGCACATACACATAATACTCGAGCAGCAGTGGCGCAGATGGCGGGGGGAAATGTTGGGGAACATAACTCCGTTTATACGCAAAGTATGAAAACGATAGAAGTTAATATTGTCTATGAAACTATTACCATTACTTATTCAACTTGTACAGTTGTAAGTACCTGTTTACGAATAAATTAAGATACTATTGAAGAAAAACCACTCATTCTTCATGATTAACATTATTATTACAAATGTTTTAGCAAAATGAAGTTTTCAAGTTAGTCCAAAACTGTCTAAGAGACATTATTCATAACTCTTTAGCTTGAGTTGCAACTCATCGCGATCGAAATTAAGACTCTTGAGTAATATACATTTGTTGACTTTGAAGCTCGTGAAATTTTGAATTTTTTAAATACCGACAAATAACGTCACCAAAGTTATGAGGATTTTTGACCCCACTCTTCCCCTTGTCACGAATAGTCACATTTAGGCAACCTCCTCTCCATGACGTCACAAATGGTCTAACCAAAAAAATAAACCAACTTTGGGCGTTACTAGAAAAAAGCGAAAGGAGAATATGTGAATTGTATTAAAAAATTTAAAATTTAATGAAAGACCTTTCATCGATATGTTTGAATTCGAAATGAAAAGAAAACATTGCATGAAAATATAAAGATTTTTCAGACTTTTTTAACATTTTGATTGTGACATCTCGTTTTCGGAACACCCCCTCCCCCATCGTCACAAAAAGTAACAATTTGATGAATCTCTTTAAAACAGGAGCTTCTCGATCGGATGTAAGGTTCTCTTGTAATATGATAGTTTTTGGCTTTACAGCTCGAAATCTCACATTTTTTTAAATAGCGATACTTCGAAAATCATTCTAGAAAATCCAGAACGGTTGCCGGATTCGAAATCAGCGAACCCAAATTTATCGGAAAGGTATATTTTAGCCATGGGTCTCTTAATGAACTGCAATTTGTTGCCTAGTCTAATTTGATCCATGTACAATATTTAGTTTATTTTTAGGTCTTGATCGTGGCACAATGACCTCAGACCTCACGCTGCTCAGCTTTAACTTATGATTCCAAAAATGAGATTTGCTTATCCAAAATAAAATATACTAAGACAAGTACATTGAAACGATTTTCCATATTATGCAGGCATGTGTCATTCGAAACTCCTCAAAACTGACGAGTTTTAGCAACATTTTCTTGCTCGTGGGCAACATTCCGTTCTCTTCCAGTGAAAAGCCCTCAAAATTAACTGAACTAACTAGCTGTAAAAATTTCCGAATTAAGCTTTCTTTAGAAATTCATTATCACATTGATAAGCCAGCTGATCAAGTCATTAATGACAAATCTAAAAAAATAAACTATAATTCTATTTTCTGTTAAATATACAAAAGAGTAAAAATGTATCCAGTTTTTGTACTACATGTAAAACATAGTTTTCATATTGGAGATTAGAATATTCGTAGAACAATATATGAATTTGAATTGTAGCCCATATCCCCCTCATCCAACACAAATGGCTATCTACGTCACTGTCTTACAGCATATACAATATATTATATAGCCAACTGATTAATAACGAATCAGGCAAACAAAACAGGTTTCTATTAGGCTATTATTATTTTGGCGCTACTAGTTTCCAAAGTATGACAGCAACATTTTAAAAATAAAATGCAATTAAATTACATTATTTACAATTTGAAAACAAATACGAATTGCAAGTGCTGGCATACAAATTTGCAAATAGAGAGCTCTTGACAACTAAATTCCAACTATTATAATAGCCATTAAAGTTTTGTTGTTGTTGTTGCCTGAACTAAACGATCAGAAAATTCAATTAAATTTGCCAAAAGCTTAGAAATTGCATTGTTTACGAGAAATGTTTACAAAAAGTAAGCATTTAATATATTTTTAATTGTTTTTTATGTTCATTTAACGCTACATAAATTATTTTTCACAAATTCCCAACATTCATTTTTTGCTGTTTTTTTTTTTTTTTGTACTGCAAAGCATCTATTTTGTTTTAAGTTGCATTTCAAACACATTAAACGCACCTTTAATTTATATTTTTATGATCAATTATGCACTTAACCGCTTACGCAAAATATGCTTGAAAGATTTTTTAACCGATTCACACAGTTTTTCGAAACCACCGCCTCGCACTGAACTACTATAACCGCTACAACCGCTCACGAACGCGTTCCAAAAGCGAATGATTGCGCGAGCAGCGAGCGGCGCACGTTTATGCCAAACGCGCTGCTCAGTTGGCGCAGTTTGAGAGCGAGCAGAGAGCGTAAGAGAGCGCGCGCGTTTTTTCATGACTGTCGGAAAAACCACACGGCACACCAACACGCGCACACTAGATAGAACCGATAAGAGATGTGCTCACGCAAGGTGTGCTGCGGGTGCAAGGGGCGCGACTAGTCAGAAGTAACAAATTGCTACGTAAGCGTGGGAGCGCAATGACAAGCAGGTGCGTGCAGACTCTACGCTCTGGCTGCGGGCCCTTTAAGCTGGTTTAGGGTGGTTCTACACTGTTCTGGCTCAAGGGGTAAGGCAGTGGTTCGCAGCTTATTGCAGCCTAATTCTGCTGAGAAAAACTTTAAAGTAATATATTTTAGATTAGATTAGATGCTATCGCTTATATGCAATGGCCAAAATGCACCGCTGTTGTTGCATTTAAGCGACAATTTCATATAAGCGATAATCGTATATATGATAAAAGTAAGTTTCAGTCCATTTTGTTGCAATTTTCATGCAGAAATAGTCGTTTACAGTAGATATCGGTTATATGCAATGGCGAAAAATTTCATAAAAGCGATAATCGAATATATGCAAAAAATTTCAAATAAGCGATAATCGATATCGTTTATTCGAAATTGGAAAAGGCAGCGCTTTTTTGCGTATAACGGATATTTTTATAGCAGCGACAATCGGATATATGCAATATATTTTTGTTGTTATTTTGCACCGACTCCTGCTCGCTCGCCAACCTCCGTGCTCCTCTCGAGGTAGAGCATATTCTTTTGCCCGTTTCCCTTCTTCATTTTCTTCTTCCTCTTTCCCTTCCTATTTCTCTTCCTCTTCTTCGTCCTCTTTCTCTTCTTCTACCCTCTCTTTTCCTCTTCCTCTTTCTCTTATTCGTCTTCTTCTTCGTCTTCATGTTCCCTTTCTACTTTATTTTCCTCTTCTTCTTTTTCTTCCTCTTCATGTTCCTTTTCCACTTTTTCTTCCTATTCCTGCTCCTTTTCCACTTTCTCTTTTGCTTTTTCTTTATCTTCATCATATTTCCCTCCGTCTTCTTCTCATCCTCTTCCCGATCCCCTTCCGTCTACCCTTCCCGTTCCTATCAATAATCGTTTCCCCACTCTGTGAACATTTTAGAAAAGTAGGCTGAGATTTAATGCCATTTTTTGTATATAATATTAATATAGATAGAGATTATAGCAAACCCTGCAAACTTTGTTTTGCCCAAAAAAAATCGAAGCAGTCACGATTTTGCCCCAAATTTTTTTTTATCAAAAGTAGTGGACAGTGCTTTTTGCTCGCCAACCCCCATTCTTCCTACCGTTCCTCTTTCCGATCTCCTTACCGTTTTAGTAGGTGTTGCCAGACCATGTGCACAGTTTTGGGGAAAATAAAAGTAGGCTTTGAGATTTTGTGTCATTTTATGTAGTTTTACGCTTTTTTTCGGGAGAAGTGCTTAAGATATTGCCACAAAAAGAGCCTATTTTTTATTCCAAGGTCCTATCTACCTCTACACTAAAATGTAAAGCAATTGGCTCAGCGGCTTAGGCGTGAAAAGGAAACACACACAGACAGACATAGTTACTTTCGAATTTATAATAATAGTATAGATATGTTATTATACATAAGTACTTAAAATATAATGACTAATTAATAACTATAAGTACTAGCTACTACAATAGCGTCGATTCGACTTTTTACTATGGATCTTACAGATGGTAATAGCGGCTAAACTTTCTAAGGAATTGTATTATTTGTTCGGTATTTGGTTTTGTTGGGTTGTTTAATAGACTGGATGGTTTGCACCTGCCAAAACATCGATGGTTGGCCAGTAATTATCCGATGTTTTTGGATGTTCTCTTACATACGAAGCATTGGGAAAACATCGATGTTTTTAAAACCATCGAACATTTCAACATCTCTTACGCCGATCTATTATTATATAAAGTGTCGCCAGTAAAATTATTTCAAGATCATGCCCAAGTAAGTCTTATTCTCAGTTTTACAAATAGAAATATAACAAATTTAGCAATTTGCTGAAATTTTGTGCCATCTCAAAAATTATTCTCAGAAGCAGGCCAAACTCTTAGCGACAAGCGAAATTTACTGCTGCCGGAACGCTTATAAAAACTTTAATGTTTACATAATTTAGGTGTAGATCTATTTGGTCTGTAGTAAAGAGTATCTAGAAGTCTTCTTTTGTTCGCCTAGGTTCAGTTTTATATATTTTGTATCATAAAGAATAGTACAATTTTCATCAACATCAAAAAACAATCGATGCATAGATGTTTTTAGTCCGATGCATCGACCTACATCGATGTCCATTGTCGATGAACTCTGCGATGGTAAACATCGATGTTTTGGTCTGGATTTACATCACTAACCAAACGCCCTCCATTGGATACCATGTCGCTCAGATTTTTCTACGGTGGCAATCAGTGAACAGAGATCGGCGACAGAATATCCCCTTGTCTCACTACCTGTCAGATTTCGAAAGAGTCAAAAAGTTGTCCATTATGTAGACCGAAACGGGGATCCCTCTCACATGTCAAGATTTCCAGATCCAATCGCGGTGACTCCGTCAAATGCCTTTTCAAAGTCTACGAACATAAGTTAGAACGGTGACGTATACTCGGTGTTATTGGCTGTAGTTACGGTTAAATACATCTGATAACGATAAGAATTTATAAACCTATATAAAGTACCAGTTGCAGCAGTGTAGATATTTTGTTTGTGAAGAGGCAGATACGTCAGTATAAAAATTACTACCATATTATACTATCCTCCAAACTCTCTTATAAGTGGTATAAAAACAAGTAGGTTATAACCTTATGATCGATTCGTTTGTGATCTTCTGTGCAACTCGTTTAGAAGTTTCAACAAATTGACATAAGAAAATGTTGAGTTATTGCGTTCTGGAGCTTTATACGGGTCATAACAAGTTACCGTTCCATTTTTAAAACCTGTTTATTTCTTCTCTCATAAACATATAAAAGGATGAATGACTTCTATAAAGCTCTAGAACGCAATACCTAAACAATTTTTTATGTCGACTTATGCTAATCTTCCATATGAACACAGATATATTTTTAGTAGTTCTATATCTAAGTTCTATAAAATGTATCGTAAGACAAAAGAAAGTAAACTTCTGGCTATAATCTGGGTATAGTAGTAGCACATAATGCAAGTGAATAGATTAAGTTTTTGTTATAAAGTAGTTTCAACAAGAATAAAGGATTCTGCGTTTGAATTCTATGAATTCGAAGACACAAAGTTAAAGATTGCAACAGGTGTTGGTTGAGCTGTGAGCCACTCTGCATACTACTAAGTGGGTACTTAATTATACTACTTGCTAAGTATACTAATCAAATGCAACTGAATTGATTTTTATACTATTTACAGCTGATAAGCAAAGCAAATATAATGTAATACAAGTCATATTATATTGACTAAGTTATTTAGTATTTATACTTATTATAAGTCAGACGTTCAAGTTTATTGGTTTCCAATAAAACATTGGGGCCTTGAATTAATATGCCTTGCAAATACGTATATTAAGTTTGAAAATCAGCGGAAGAAGCATCGCATAGCAATAATAAAGTATTTGTACTTAACAATCTTACAACACTAAAAAATAAGTTACTACAAAGTAAAAACATTCAAGTTTTGCTTTTGACTTTACTGTGCGTCTCGAACAAGTCAAGGAATGATACATTTTTTTGGATGCAAAGTTCGTATTGTAGACTCGAATCGGTTGGCAGTGTAAAAAAATATACAGAAATGTGAACCGGATCGGTAACAATGTTATTATTGATGTTTGGGCGATAGACAAATTTAAAGAAAATATCTTTGGATTACTTTTATATTTGTTCCCTTATATAAATTCTATCTCCGATTGAAGTGCAATAAATTTTCTTAATTATATTAAAAGCTCAAATGTAGATTCTTTAATACTAAGTTCAACTTAAAAATTGGTATTAAAAAATGTTCTTAATTATATTAAAAGCTCAAATGTAAGTTCTTTAATATTAAGTTCAACTTAAAAATTGATTATACTGTAACATTTATACATGACAAACTGAGTTTGATTTGTTTTAGCTCGCACTTCTATCATGCCTGAAACTACATTTAGATGTCAGATTCATTATCAAATGGATTAGCAATATGGCTAAACATAAGCCTTATGAGTAACGAGGTTAAAGGTTAAAAATTGAATCGGCTGATCGACTCCTATTGTTGCATAAAATAATAGCTTATCCAAATTATCTTATCTTATTAATGAAACTTTTTTTTAAATACATATATTGCTAAATCTCGTCTTATATGAAGGTAACTACTTAACTTGTAATCAAATTTCAAATGCGTTTTTTAAATGTTAACAATCTTGGTTCGAGGTTTAAACTTTGGCATACAAAAGCTATCTATCTTCTCTTTTTGGTTTTACGAATTTTTGTTTTTGGTTTAGTTTTGATTAGACACTACGTAGTTGATTTAACAACTGTAAACACTTGAGATTAAAGTAATGGGTAAGGCAACAAGTTGGAACACTCTTCGTTATGGCTGATCGACATAAAGTGCAGAAATGACAATATAACTGTCAAAATAATTATTATCGATTGAAATTGGTCAAGCTTTTATGGGCGCCTGCTTGCGTCATAATGTATGGCGTTAAGAATTTCGTGTGCAATGTGTCCGAGATTGGCTTAGATAAATGCGTTATCAGACAGTTCATTGTTAGCTTCCATTTTCAAAAATAGCTCCAACGCTTGTTCGTAATCCCACTCGGCCTCCTCGAGACAACGCGTGCACCAGACAGGACGCAGTCCGGTGATTTCCTGCAAGATAAGCAGCTTGTGCTCCTTAACATTCACATCATTATCAGCGTTTGGTTCGTCGATGGCATTTGAGCAGGCATCAAATTTAAATGCATTTTTCATTTGTTTCTGCGTTGGGTTCATAATGTTAAAAAGCTCATTGGTTATCTTAAAACGTTTGGCCTTGCCCCCTATGCCCTATAGATAGAAAATCGTTACTAAAGTTTTATGACAAATTCAATTGTTTAACTTACCAGCCCCTCGGCATCCACTTTGAGTATAAATTGTCTGCTAAATGCCAAATAAACCTCCTGCTGTTCTGCGCTGTCCAGTGCATCATCGCGCAGAAGGCCTGTCACATAGATCATCGCCGACGTGTCATTATAATGCATTACATCCGTTTGCAGGGATACAAAATCGTGCGTTACATTCG
Source organism: Chymomyza caudatula (assembly GCA_035041775.1). Classification (NCBI taxonomy): domain Eukaryota; kingdom Metazoa; phylum Arthropoda; class Insecta; order Diptera; family Drosophilidae; genus Chymomyza; species Chymomyza caudatula. The sequence goes on from JAWNKW010000073.1 coordinate 411,791, forward strand.
GCAGCTGCATGAACACGCTCATTATTTCCGTGGCACCAAAGTTAATGCTGTTCGACGCACGCGAGTAATCGGAAATCTTGAAAAGATTACGCGAGTGCGTGCTGTACTTGGCAATGCGTTTATAGAGCTGCGGCGACATGCGACGCATATCGTAGCTGCAGGTCATGGTAAACATAGTTTCTTCCGTATAAAACTTGAGCAAATTGACGCGCTGCTCTGCATCCTCAAATTCATGCAGATATGTATTTAAAAACATATCGCCTACCAGCTCATAGGCGGCTGTATTAATCAGGAAATCCTTTTGCGTCGCTAAACCGGGCTGAGTGCTTAAGTCTACGTCATCCAGTTTGGTTAACAAGGGAAAGTGTTCACAAACAGCCTTAATATACTCGCTAGGCAGGCTGTACTTGCTACACAGCGGATTACCATGTAGTCGCAATGATTTTAGCGGAAGTACGCCTAGCGATTTGATGTCCTTTAAATCGTGTATCCAATTGTGACCAAGATCAAGCGCCTGCAAGCTTGCAAGCAGTGAGAGAGTGCGTGGGCAGTTGAGACTCATAATTTTGTTGTTGCAAAGCCGCAACTCTGTGCAATTGCCCAGAAACTTGCGCGAAGATATACTCAAAATGGTCATAACAATTTTGGGCGAACTCATATTGACAATTATATTTTCCAGACCTTCAGTTTGTTGAAACTGTTCAAGATTAAGCAAACGATTCAAGGTGTTGAAACGTTTTTGTAAAGCCTTGTCAATCCGTTGTTTGGGCTCCACTTGACCATTTTTAAAGCGACTTATATTCATGCGCAGATAATAAGGTATGGAGCGTTCCAAGCTGACTTGTGGTGTATCGTCTGTCGCCAGCAATTGTGGTATTTTGAGTTCCAAGTTGCAATTATCGACCAAGTGCTGAATTTGATCGAAGCAGTCACGCACTATGAACCGATGCTCGCCCTCTTCAAACTGTTGGAAAACAAATATTAGTATAAAGTGTATAGCAGACCAACAATTACTTACTTTGTAATAACACGGATAAAACTCGCTAAGCGTCTGATTCACAGCAATGAAAAAGTAATCGAAGAGCACTTCCTTGCTAAACTCACACTTGGCGTCCGGTATCTAAAGGTGTGTTATAAAAGTTGTGTTAGTTTACATCGGTACAATTAGAACAAATTAAGCCTTATTATAAAACCACTGATCTGTTTCATTTTCTAATAAGCACCCACGTTTGCCTATGATTGAAATCAAGCTACATTTAAACATAAAATAATAGTTGTGGCTTTATCCTTCTTCTTGTCCATCAAGAGCAAATAGCAATTATTTGAACTCTCCGGCAACGCAGTATGCTACTATAATCCTATGGCCTGGATGTTAACGTTTCTGCTTATGTTTTATTACCTGTAGAGATAACAGAAACGGTCACTGTTCGGATGTCAGCAAAAAAGCATATGCAACATTTATCCAGACCTAAAAGAATTTAAAAATCTGTATCTAATAACATCAAAAACAATAGCATGCGGTCTTAGCCACAACATTCAATGAATGAAATGCTACCCTTTTTAGAGGTATGGAAATGTTTCAATAAATGAAAAATATGTTGTGCAAGCTTTCAAAAGTTTCCAAAATCTAGATCGAAGCACGCTTGGCACTGATTAGAAACATGCGTAGCAAATGAAAGGTGAAAGATGGACATGCATAAAACACTAATGAACATAACTTCACAAACTTTTGGTGCAGAGATTGCTGGAATACTTAGGATTTGGAGTACATAACAACATCATTACCATAAAGGCATGCCAGTTTGGGCTGTCTTTAAAATACTGCAAATCCTGCTTATTGGTCCAGTCAATGCGTGTGCCATCGGAATCCAAATCAATCTCATAGTTAAGTGGAGTATAGGTTTTATATAGCTTATCAAATGGCACTCCATCCTGCAAGGCAAAATGTAAGAGAGCTTAGAAGGACTACAATTTTTTACAACTTACCACAAACTTAAAATTGGCTTCCAATGGCTTCAAACAAGCTGGATACTTGGAAGACTTTGTTATAGGATTATTGGCCAGTTTTAATTCGTTGGCCTTAATGTGGGCCAAGTCTCTGCATAATCGCGTGGCTGAGCTAAGCTATAAAAATAAGATTTATTTTCAAGTCAATTTAATTTAAAGCATTTAGCAACTTACGCAATTATCGCTTAGATCCAGCAGTACATAGTTTACATTGGTAAACACCTTGAGGGGCTCCAAGCTGCGTATTTTGTTTTGAGCCAATACTAGGCCATTTACAGCACGAAAACGCTCATCATTATCATAAATGTTTTGACAAACATGTTTAAAAGTGGCCAAGTTTGAGAGGCTGACCACCACATGCGTAAAGTACGAATTGGCGGCAAAATTTGTCAGATTCAATATGCCGCGTTCGCCCTGATAATACTCCAGACACAGCATTTGACGGTCCACTACTTGGGAAATGAGTATAGGCGGTGAAATTTGACCACTCTTATACATGGCCACGTTAAATTGTACACTAATAAGCAGGCAAGCGCCAGTGGAAAGCTGAAGTTTAAGCTCCAAGCCGAATAGCTTGTCCAGCGCTCCTTTGCAAGAGCGTGCCAGGAATGTGTCGACATTTTTGCCACTCTAAGACAGAAATAAGGGAATAAAACAACTTTTTGCCATTACAATTGAGCCAAAATACCTGATAAGCCACAGGGTAAAACTCCTTGCCATCCACAGCATCCCAAAGACCATTTAAAATAACCTGCTGCTGGTCTTCCAGATAGGCTAGCTGTCCATTGTGGTGTATGGTAAATTCGTGCCAGCACAAATTGTGCGATCGACCACCATAGCTATTGCACTTGAAAAAGATTTTCGGATCACTGTATTCCAATTCAATGGGCCTTACACCGTCACCAAAATGCACTGTGCGCTCTGCAATAAAATACAATTAATAATAATATTCGAAATTTGTTTTTAAGTTTCACTTTTACTTTTCATTCGTGCCGGCATTTTTTACGATCACTCTCACTGTGAGCAGTGCTGGGAAACGCACCAAGTTTGATAACTAGTAACATAACAGGATCTGCACATGTTAAATGAATATCGAAAATAATAAACAATTTTTTTAAGCTAATATTTAATTATATATTTTATTCTGTCTTAAACTAGGCAACACAGTCTGTCAGAGATTTAACTACTTTTTAGCATGCTTCTTCTGCTTCGAAGCATTGCCTTGCATTTTGCCCTGGTAGAGACCCGTATAGTAGCCCGACATGTACCAGGACATAAGCATTGCGGCCAAATCCTGTCCAGCTTCGCCTTCTATGCCACCGGCTGGACTAAACATTGGTGGCAATGGTGGAGCCGGTGGCATGCGCAGCCCAGCTGCCATATTACCAGACGCTGCATGTTTGGCCTTGGAAGACTTCTTGGAGACTTTAGCACGTTGTTCCTCATGTTCCCCTTCGTTTTCAGCCTGGACACATTGCTCGCGGCGCGCCATTTTGCCCCAAGATGGCAACAGTTCAGTTAGCAGCACCTCCTGCTCGTTTTCATAACCCAGATAACGCAGTAAACAGGTGTTGGTCTCTACATTAATCGATATTATGGTGGCCTCGTAGTCCTGACCATCAGTATAGGTAGCACGTGCATAGTCGCCCACTTTAAAGTTGAGTGGTTCCGGCGTCGATGGTCCTGTGGCAGTGCCAGTTTCTATCATGTTCTTGTTAGCTTCAGCGCGACTATTAGTAGAATCAGCAATGCGACGAGCCAAATCTTCACGTGCCAAATTTACGGATGTGTCGTATACTTTGATTAGCAGACTGTCGTCCCAACCAAGATCTTTAGCAGCATTTGCCATTTTGATGTTGTTTTGTATATTTTCGAAAAGGAAAGAACTCAAGCAAAGTGCTACGGAGCTATCGATAGAGTCACAGATAGTTATATGGATGTCAGATTCTGAACTTATCGATTGTCCAGGTCACAATAGCGGTGCAAGTGATAGGTTTAAAAACGTTTTAAATATATCTGAAAATATTATTTAGTTTACACCTGGCTCTACAATTTTTTTCTATTTTCATACTGGTGTTGCACGAAAATTGCGCAACTGCTGTTATTTGTTCGATTTGAATTTATTTTGAGTTAAACAATAAAACTAACATCGCATGCTTTTATTATCGATAGTTTATATTTTTGTATAGCAGCAATGATGAAAAACTTGCTTTCAACGGCGCTGATAAAATTATCGGCTCGACACTTTCTTAGCCCGGGAAGAAGAAGAGCAAAAGCAAAAATCATTCTCATACGAACACTTTTATTTTAATATTATTTACGTAAATTTGTTGAAAATGGCTTCAGTGGAGGCACTATACAAGGAACTCAGCGCCGAATGGTCCAAGCGACCACCAAACACAACCAAGTGCGGCCAACTATTGGAACAACTGAAAGTGGCACTTGTTAAATTGTCTTTTCTACCCACTGACGGCAACGACGCACAAAGCTCCAAAAAACAATTGCTGCTGGCACGCAGCGTACTCGAAATTGCTGTGGAGCACAGCGTACTAAGCAAGGATCTGAAGGCATTTCAACGTTATATGTCCCAGTTAAAGTGCTATTACTACGACTACGCCAAGATTATTGGTGAATCGGAGAGCAAATACAAGCTGCTGGGTCTCAATCTGTTGTACTTGCTGTCCGACAATCGCGTTTCTGATTTCCATACCGAATTGGAGTTATTGTCAGTGGACATAATACAGCATAATCAGTACATACGTCCAATTCTGGCTCTGGAACAGTATATTATGGAGGGACGCTACAATAAAATTTTCCAGGCTAAATCCTCTATGCCTGCCGAAGTGTACAACTATTTTATGGACAGGCTTGTGGAGACAGTGCGCGATGAAATTGGTGCGTGCATCGAGATGTCTTATGAGAAAATTTCAGCCAAGGAGGCGGCCAAGCGCCTTAACCTACGTGTGCCCAACGAAATCAAGACTTTTGGTGAAACGCGCAAATGGAAATTGGAAAGCGATGGCAATTACAGTTTTACGGATCGAAGCATTAAGCCAAAGGAAGCGCTGCCATCCGTTGAGCTGGCGGAGCAGGTGCTCAGCTATGCACGCGATCTTGAGATGATAGTTTAATTTAAAAAAGGATTTTAAGCTTTGTATTAATAATGCTTAATAAATATACTTGTAATAAACATCCAATCAATTAAGGTGCTTAGCATAAATATAGGCATGCATTGGGAGTCGTAAATTGAATCGATAGCTTGGTCCTCTTGCCGAAATTTATTTAATATAACTCACAACTGACAAGGACGACCAAACAAAAATATCAATGAATATGAATTCCAAGTTCAGAATTTAAGCGCAAGGAGTTTCTATCACCACTTACAGCAGGTGTACGCTTTTTTTTTGGGTATAATTGTAGAAGCGTCGTTTGTTTTACTGTTTTAACGTACATATTTAAACGACTCACCGAAAAGTAGTTTATTTTCATAATTCGGTGGTTTAATTTGTATTTATTAAAAACTAGGGGCTAGGTAGAGCATATTCCTCTACCTTTCCTCTTTTTTTGATAACTTTTACAACGCATATGCACAGTAACATTGTGCAAAGCTATCAATTCGATAGCTTTTATGGTGTAGGTGCCAACCCCGAAATTTATTCACGGGGAAGGGATTAAGATATTGTTACAAAAAGTGCCTTTTTTTACTCGAAGGTCCTAGACCAAAATGCAAAACAATTGGTTCAGCAACTTAGGCGAGAAAAGGGAACAGACAGACAGAGTTGCTATTAGTATAGATATGGTATATATGCTATGTAGAAAACGATTATTTGAGTAAGAAAAGCTAGTTGTTTTTATTGTTATCAAAAATTAGTTCTGATCGAAGGCGTTATAGATATTAACTTAAAAAAGAGGTCACATTGTCAGGCGAGTGCTTAAAATTTTGTGAGTGTCGCATAATTATGTTACGCCCCTTATTTCAGTTTTTTGCCATTCTGTATTCTGTTTGACTGGCAGCGCTATTTTTACAATCTGGCAGCTCTCGTAGAATTGTTGGCGAGCGAACGAACAGCGGAGCAGTAAAAATTTTCGCTTACTGCGAATTTTTGTAGTAAATTTCTAAAATAAACGCATTAGTAAAATCCCTATAAGCAATGGCCTGCAATGCTAGCAAGACTCCACTCTTGCGCGCCATCGTCGTAAGTTGACAGACACAACGTAACATAACGAGTGCAACTTAACCACAACTTCCATGGGACAAAAGTTGTATAGGCTTTGCTCTTGTGTTACGTAAAACTATTAAAGTTGCACTTTAAGACAATTTCAATGCACTCATAACTGAATATGCACTCTTTTTTGTTAGAAACGAGGCTATGCCGCCAGCACCTGCCCACGCCCAGTGGGCGATACCTCTGCCGTCAATGTAAACGTGCTGGAAAATAAGCTGGTAGTCGCCACTGCTGAAGCCACCGTCCCAGTATCGCGTGTGTCCATTGTCTTACGGTGAGTTTAATGCAATTGTTGGGCATAAAGAAGCATTAAAGTTAAATTTTATTGATACCCAGTGCTGGTTCCCGCAACGAAAGCTACGATACTCAGGGTGCATCGCATTTGCTGCGTCTTGCTGGCGGTTTGAGCACACAAAACTCTTCTGCTTTTGCTATTGCACGTAACATTCAGCAAGTGGGCGGCATCCTAACCACCTGGGGCGATCGCGAGCTGGTTGGCTACACAGTGGAGACCACATCGGACAATGTTGAGACTGGTCTGCGTTATTTGCAAGATCTGGTGCGACCTGCTTTCAAGCCCTGGGAGCTAAAGGATAATGCCAAGACAGTGATAGATCAGTTGGAAGCTGTTTCTAAAAAGGTGCGCACACTGCTGTTAAATTGCAAATCCACAAAAAGTTCAGCAAAGAATTTAAAATTTGACGTTTTAAACAAAATTTCTCTCTTTGCAGCAACGAGCTATCGAGCTGGTGCACAAGGCTGCTTTCCGCTCTGGCCTGGGAAACTCCATCTACATACCGCGTTTCCAACTGGGCAAACTCTCCACCGAGAGCTTGTTGCACTACGTTGCCAATAATTTCAACGCCGGCAGCGCCGCTGTTGTGGGTGTTGGCATTGACAACAATGCTTTGTCTGGTTTTGCGCAAACCCTTGATTTCCCCAGCAGTAGTGGCGGCGGCAAGTCCAATTCGAGCAACTATTATGGCGGCGATGCGCGCAAGGATACTGCCGGTCATCGTGCTGCAGTAGCTGTAGCTGGCCAGGGTGCTGCGGCCCTTAATCACAAGGAGGCCTTGGCTTTTGCCATTCTGGAGCAAGCTGTGGGCGCCGGTGCTGCTACCAAGCGTGGCAAGCCCAGTGGCGTTTTTGGCGAAGCTGTGGCCTGCGCTGGTGATGCACCCATATCTTTCAGGGCTCTGAACGTCAGCTACGCTGATGCGGGTCTCTTCGGCTTTGTGGTCTCTGGTGATGCCAAGGATATTGGCAAGGCTGTGGAATTTTTGGTGCGCGCTCTAAAATCGGGCAACGTATCGGAGAAGGATGTGGCACGTGGCAAGGCGCTCCTGAAAGCACGCATTGTGAGCAAATACGCTTCAGACGGAGGATTGATTAAGGAAATGGGACGTCAAGCTGCACTCAGCCGAACCGTGCTGGATGCTAATACTTTGCTTAGCGCCGTGGATGGTATTACACAACAGCAAGTGCAAGAAGTAAGTAACAAACAACGCAACCCAGTTTATAGTGGTGACCAACATAGTGGGTTAGCTCTTGCGTCGAAGGCAGTCGAGCTGGCTACGGAGTAAATAGAACTTCAGCACTATTAAGATCAACAAAAAAGAATAGGTAACCCTAGAAGAGCTGCATGGTATAAAGAATATACAGAAGGATCTCAAGGAGCACAAATGAAGGCACCGGCCTTAGACTTGCGGGACCAAGCATACTCGTTAGCATCTAACAAGCTGAAGTTTGTCTAATAGTCTTATCTCAAGTAGCTTTGTGCTTTTCATCGAAAAGGTGTCTCAAGAAAGTTAAGAATCTTGTAGATTTTAAATAGAGCTCATTTGACTTGAAACAATATCTAGTTCAATTATCAGCTTGCAAAGCTAACTAGGAGTTATTGGTCCGAATTCTTAGAAACAAAATGCAAAGGTTGCTAACAAGTTAACATTTTTCCTAATCTCATTAATTTTAAAGTACTTTCTTTCTATTTAACATCGTCAAATTTGATCAAATCAGCTGTTTCGTTGCGGACTTCTTACTTTAAGTTGCAATGTAACTCCATTTTGGGCACAAATCCAGTTTTTCACATTATTAAGTATAAAATTAATTTGTGTTTTTTTCTTTTCAGGCTGCCAAGAAGGTTGCTGGTTCAAAGCTTTCCGTGGGCGCTATCGGCCATTTGGCGCATGTACCCTATGCTTCTGATTTGGCTTAAGTAAATAAATCTGTAAACTGTAAATGTAATTTAATTCAAACCGGAAACGTCAAAAGCGAAATAAACTTGTTGAAAACCATTAAGTTCAATTGAAGGTTAATACTCTTTACTACATATATATATAAAAATAATCCCACAATATAATGATGGAAACGGTCTGCAAACTGAATAAACTATACAACAGTCAACACAATAGAATAGTTGCGTACATATAACGTTGAAAAATGCCGCTTATAGGAATGCTACAAGCAAAATAGCTACAAAGAGCACGATTATAACCAGCCAATAGCCCCAAGTGCTATCCCGACGATTTACTTGACTGATATTTTGAGTTTCGCTCGAAACGCGCGTATCCACACGATCCATGGCATTGGCAAGATTGTCTAAAATGCTACCCTGATCCTCTACCTCATTACCCAGTTGCATGGCCAGCTGACGTTGTCGTGAAATGGTGGCGGATAGCTCATCCAATCCACGATTTTGATCCGCTAACATTTCCGCTTGTCTTTGCTTTAAAGTTTCCATATCATTGGGAATTTGTATTGTAGTTGATGTGCCTGCATCTGAGTTGCTTACGAATGGATTTCCCGGCAGCAGATTTGTGGGCGTTTGGCTCTTGAATTTGGCGCTGATCTCCTGTAGCTGTATGCTTAATTTTTCAAACAGCCTGCGGCGCCGTTGCGCTTCATCAGCTGTGCAGGTTTCCCAGACGATGGCATTATCAAGCACTACCTTTAAATGTGAGACATCCTTGCGCAACTGTTCCAGACCCGAGTGTACGCTCGATGTTAGTTGCACATATTCCGGAGCATAACTTGTTGGAAGCTGACTTCTTTGGTTAAATTGTACGAGCAATTGATGGTGCAGGCGCTCGCAGCCCTCGAACTCAATGTCCCTGTAATGAGCAGATTATGTATCATGCATTGCATGGAACAACGCCTACAGTAGCATGCATACCATGAGTCATGATCTAATAGCGCCATTTGTGTTTTAAAGTTGTTTGTTATCAATTAAATGAAAACTGCGTATTGAAGAAGCCAAACAAAGAGCAACAGCTGTTTTTGTGTTTTTGAAAGTGCTGCAAGCCGCACATGTTAAGTGTTGTAAAACGCGTATTTTGCAAACAGCTGATGCTATACGATATGTGCCTATCGATGGGCATAAATCTAAAGTCGTACCAAGAACGAGATATTAAAAATTTGTACAATAACTGAATAGAACACATCAAAATTACAAGCTTAATGAGTACAGCAAAAGTGGTTAAACGAATTAAACATTAAAATAGACAAAACTCAAGTTTAAGTTTGAGCTATTTAACGATTACCACGATACGATTACACAATAAAGAGCGTTTATCTAGTGCTTAAACACAAATTTCCGTGAGATACGCTTTTTTAAACGTGCGCATCAGTCTATTTACTTGTTTAGTCGAGTGGCGGCAATCGAAAACAGCGCGCAATTGTTACGTCACACGCAACAAACTTAGTAAAGAAAATCTAGCGGCGGAAAAGTGTATAATTTTCCGACCATAGCCCAACGCAGCGACACGGTTTTTATATAAAAATACATATATATATATATATATATATTTTGTTACATGCAACAAAACTGTAGAGTATTGTAAAATAAAAAACAAATTTAAAAACACAGTCGGCTGTTTTATTTCTGTAACGGGAGTCTTTCGAAAGGCTCTAAATTCATTTAGGAATTGTGATTCGTAGCAGTAAGATCTCTAGTGAAAAGTAGCAATAATAAGTAATTTTTAAAATCGGAACACATAATACAACATTTAACAAAAACAAAACAAGCAAATAAAAATATCAAATAAATGCATAAAATATTGTGAGTTAAATAATAAGCTGCGAAAAGAGGAAAAACCATTGCGCTGTATAACTGCATATGTGTGTGTGCAACCAACAAGATTCTTAAAGAGCAAGCAAGAGGAGCGAAAGTCGCGTTTAAAGGAACAACAGGGAGAGTCGCCGTTGTATGCATTGGAGATAACGGTGAGCAAAAACCAAAACATTTTGACAAAGAAATGCATGTGTGTGTGTGTGTGTGTTGGGGAAATGAAAAATGCCAGCGCAAATGGCGAAAATTCTTGGACTGCAACTCGTTTGTGTGATTGTGCATGCCGCATGTTCGTATGTGTGTGTGTGTGTGTGTGTTGGACGGAAAACGTGTATTCGTAAGAAAAACCAGAAAATCGAAACCGGGAATTGGGTCAGTATGTCAAACTCACGCGACGTTCGCTTGCTGCTTTATTTGGCTAGCTGGCTGGCTGGCTAGCTTGCTAGTTGGCTTTGCTCCCGCTGCGCCGCTCGTGCACACACATACACACACACACAAAGAGAATGGTAGATAAACGTGAATGTCTAGCTAGAGCCAGTCCATTTTCTAGTTGGCTTCGCCTAATGGCCAATTTGGTTCTCTTTAACTAGTCAAACCGCGTCAACACTTGACTGCTCCGCCGCCGGCATGGCCAGCTTCCAATTCTGCTGCCTACGAGTGCTGCTTTCGTGCTAGTGTGTGGCACCCGCGCGTGGTTTTTCTTTTTGGCCACTCGCCTCACTTGATCTTGCATTCGGGCAGCGCAGCTGACAGCTGGTATCTACGAGGCGTCCGCTCTTACCTTGAAGCTTGCTTCAAAGTTGCTTGCACTTGTCGTCAGCAGCTTGTGTCTGTGTACGTTGTCTGTATCTTATTTGATTTTGAACTTCTAAAATGAAGCCAACACCTTTCAAAATGTATCTATGTATGTGTGTCTGTGTTATAACCAAACGCTCTCGCCGCTTTTGATGTTTGCTAATAAAATTATTACAACTTGGCCGAAAGCTACAACTGCTAATGCGTTTTAAGGTCACATTTTATTCGCTTTACCCTATAGATATGGGTTATATTATCTGTGCTACTTCTAAATATGCGCACGTATGTTCCTAGAGAGCGAGATACTTTGCGGCTTACGCCACGTTTATCAGTTTATGACTTTGTGAAAACATGACAGTCATTGTTTTATGATTATTATTTAAAAAAATGTATGTAGCAACCCTTGATCGTGTCAAGGCCTTATGTAGGGAATACCTCTAGCTGTTGCTGTACCACCACGTGAAGGTAACTTGTGCGCCCTCTAACATCTGCTACATCGTCGTCTTCCTTCTACAGCCGCATTAGCCACCAAGCCAGTGGTGCCGCTTCTTGTCTTTGCTCTTAAAGTTTGTCGTTCCATAGAATGCGGTAATTGCCAACCCGTAATGGCTCTAATTTGCACCAACACCCATGGCTTAGCGCTTTTAAGCAAGATTGTATGGATGAGTGTCTTGTAGTGTTAGCTTCGTCTAGCGAGAGTGGTCAATACTAATGATTTGCCCACAAAGACCAGAATAGCATTGATTGGCAAGAGTGAATAGTGACATCAGAAGTATAGTTTCAAACACCCGTGTCTCTACTTGACAAAAACAAGTACTTCGCACTTCGTCTTGCTCTTATTTCTCTTATTAAACAGGCTATAATAAACCGTTACCCGTTGTAGAGCACTCCTTCAGGCGCCTCTGCTTTGTGCAGGCCTTCCCCAATCGGTGATACCAAAGGTACTTCGCGTGCTCTCTAAGTGTTTCTTCTAACTGGTTCTTTTTTGTGATATGAAATGTATAGTTTCAAACGTAATCTAAGTAAAAATCCTAGTCTCTAGTTGAAAAAAATATGTACTTCATCTTGCTATCATTTACAACTCACTTGGCACGACCAATGATGTCTTGATATAGATGATGTCAATATCATCTGCTTAGCCAAACAACTGGACACTTTTGTAAAAAATGGTCACGTTCGTTGCACCAAAACCTTTCGCAGGAAACGGCTACACCTTGCCTGGAACATTGAACGGTATCAAATGGCAAGATAAGGTCCTTTTATACATACCATTCTGCAAAGTCTCACCACCAAAATCAGTCAATACCTCAACGGGCCACATGCTGCTTTATAGCAGACTATAAGATGGTAATTCAATGTTTAAGTGTATCTTAAAGTTAGTGTGCCACGATTTTAGCGTCTTGTGTTTATTCAAAGTTTGACTGACACGCCGGACAAGCTGACCCAATAAGCTAAGGCATTAAGCCTTTGCACATGATGTGCGCCGCTTACATTTATACAGTCCATTTAACAAGGGAGCTACTCTAGCAACTTTCACACGATTTGTGATTTATTTCAAAATTATTTATTATACAACCCAAAACAAAGTATAAGTAAACACGCGCCATGTAAATAAATACAAAGAAAAAGAGAGTGTTTGCCTAAGTGTGAGTGTCCGTGTGCAATGCGCATAAGAGCATCAGAGAGCGCCGCCATTTTGGCAGCGTGCGCTCCAACAGGATAACAATGCGAAGTAACCGAACGCAGTTCCTATTATAGGTTGCTGGTTTAGTAGTTAACTAGGGCTGCCACTTCCTGTCGCCCACGCGCACACACACACACACACACACACACGCACACAGCGGAAATCAAACATGTTGGTGTGACACTGACAGTTACGGCGCCGTCGTCGTCGTCATCGTCATCGTCGTCGTCGTCGGCTGTATAAGAGCAATAAATTATTCATTTGAAGTGCCACAGAGAGAGAGAGAGAGAGAGAGCTGTGGCAATGAGAGCAACGTTGCAGTTTTGGGGGTTGTCGCCTATGATTTTTTTGCACTTAAGAGCAAAAAGTGGCTTTGATTCTTAGCGTACACACTGTAGTTGTGGGTGTTCTATGTGGTTGGATCTACTGCCCCATTTGCATGGCTCTCCCAAATTGTATATAGGAAAAGCCACCTACATCCAATAGGATACCGATACTCTGGATACTTCACATATATACTATAGCTTTATGTGTTTAAAGGAAACAAGTGCTAACCTATATAATTTTTTTGTACCTTGTGGTGTTAAACCCAAACCATAAAATTGCAGATGATTTTTGTAGTCGCTGGCAGTTGAAGGTTCTTTCTTATATACATATACATATATGTAAAGATGTAGCATGCATCTATATCTGTATATAGTATGTATAATTTAAAACATTTTTTAGAGCGTCGTCGGCTTCGTTGTCGGCCAAATGCTGAGGAAACTTTTGTTACTGCTGCTGCTGCTGGCTTTTGAATTTAATGTTAAGTATACGCATCAGTGAACTCAATTTAATTATCGTGATTGTTTTTCTCGCTGTCTTTACTGTCGGTTTCCCTGCAAGTATGTGTGTGTATGTGTTTGCTAAAATTCAAATTGTTCAAACTTCAGACGCACACGTGCTCCCACTCGCAGTCGCATTGTCGTATGTTCCATTCCGTTCTCAGCGTAGATTTCCATCGCTTATGTAATAGCAGCAAAAAAGCTTTACAGACAAAAAAAAAAAAAAAGAAAAAAAGTTAAGTTGATAAAAGCATTGGCCATAATTACACTTGTGCGCCCTTCGCCCATTTTTATCAGCGCGTAATTTATGCGCTCATGTCAGCCGCACCGTAACTACAACAACAAAGAGCACAATCAAAGCTGGCCAACTGACGGACTAACTGACTGACGGACTGACTGACTAACTGGGACTGTTCGAAGTGCAACGTAGCGAAAAGGAAAACTAACTTAAATGCGGTGCGGCCAGTTTCATTTTTTTTTTATAGAACCCAAAAATCCAAAAGCAATTAAGTTGCCATGGCTCATTGCACAATAAGCAAAGAATCAAAACAGCAGCAGCAACAACAACAACAGCAACTAGAACAACAATAACTGAGCAACAAACACTACGTAACTGTGTTTGGCCGTTCAGGCATAGCGCAACGCGACGTTAACTTTTACGTACTAGTGTAACATAACAATGCAACGCAATGGCAACCCTAATCTGTGCCCATGTGCGTGTCCGTATGTCTGCTGCGTGGTGTATGTGTGCGTGTGGGAGAGTCGACGTCGACGTCGGCGTAGGTGCTGCTGATGTGCTTACACTGCGAACAGAAGCCGTTATAAAGCTTATGAAATGCGGAATTTAGGGATATTTCTATGTTTACGAACGTGACTATACATCGCGGTAAAGCAGATACTGGTTAAAAGTAACAAAAAAAAAAAAAATGCATTCGAACGTGACCAAAATTGACCATCTATAGAAACTCACTAGTTAGCGAAAACTGCAAAAATATTGTAATGCGAGTAATTTTCAAACGATTTCGAATAATATCGCCTTATTTTAGTTTTTATTTCATTAAAAGTGTTTATTAAAAAAATTGTAATATTACTAGAATGTGACAAAAATGTTTCATTATGGTTCACTTAGGCAATGATTTTTATATCTTCTATTTATAAATACGCTAAGGAAAAATTCAGTGTAGTACCGATAACTTCGCAATAACGCAACAATTTCAGTTGAAACCGTTACTATTCGAAAGACAAAATGCTTGCGATTTGCAGAATATACTTTTCACTTAGATACATTCATTTAAACAGGTAAAAATGATTTGAAGTACAAAAACAACAACAACAACAACAATATGCTTTGTTACTTTTCGATAGCGAACGTGACATTAGAATGTGAACCAGAACAAATAAAAAATTGGGCCGTTAATCGAAACCTTTATCAATTAATTGTTGTTGAGAGAGAAATTTGTTGGAACGTGTGTCATCGTTTTCTCATAGAAGTAAACGTCAAAGAGAAAATATTATGCAAAGCTACCAAAGAACATAATTATAATTTCAAAGCGTTTCTAGCGGCTTAACTATGACAAAGGAGCCACAAACTTACGAATTTCTTTTAAAATAGCACTTTGATATATTTGCATTTTGATATTTAATTTGATGTAGTTACAGTATAGCATACTTTATATTCGAGGTAAACTTCTCTTCCACAATAGCGTTTCTACTGGTCTAAGAGCCGCAGCTGTTTCGTCATAAGTTTGACATTCAAAATCTATGCATTGAAACGCTATATTAAACCAAACTGTTCGCTCAGTGTATGGGTTAGGGCTGTTGGCAACGATGATAGTGAAAACGCGGCAGCAGCGATTTGTTTCTGGCAGTGTATTGCAGGCGGTTAATAAATAGGGCAAATATGTAATACATCACCAAAAGTTTCGTTAAATCTTAACTCTCTTTGTTGTTGCACAGTGTAAAGTTGCCGTTTCTACTGCTGTCGCTTAATAAATAGGCCAAATATGTAATATGTGTATCGCTAAAATGTGTTTATTGTAATCTTTTAACACACACACACACACAAACGCACACGCACGTGCATTTATACGTGTATTGTTGTATGCAGCCCTCGTTGCGTTTAACACGTTTCTCTTCTAACGTGTGCGTCATAAACTAAAGAGAGCGAGCGCCACAATTTAAAGAGCGCCAAAGTGCGCGCATGTTCATCGTCGCTGACGTCGGCAGCGACGTCGCTGCCCATCGTCGTCGTCGTCGTTGTCGACGCTTTGGACGCCTAGCACTATTGCCGTCGGTTGAGTCGTTGTTCTACCGTTGTCGTGATTGCAACACAACACTTCTGCCACATAGTACTACAACATACACGTCGTCGTCGTCGTCGCCTCAGTACTCAGTTTCTGTCTCGCAGTTGTCGTTGTCGTCGCGCCGCCGTTGCTAGAAAATTTTCACGTTTTCACGTTGTTATTTTTTTGGTTCGTTGAATTCTACGCGACGTCAACGTCGCAGCAGCCGCGCAGCAGCCGCAAACGCTAACATTAGACAACTAACACTGTGTGTGTGTGTGAGTGTGTGTGTGTGTGTGTGTGTGTGTGTGTGTGTGTGCCAGTTTTTCATGCGTTTTGTGCGCGTTTTTCAACTGCAGCAACAACAATAAATATAACAGTCGAAACAGTTAACGCAACGTCGACGTGTTTAAAAATATAAAATGCGTTCTGTGTGTCTTTTTCGACCAAAAAGTCATAAAAAACGAGAAAAATAATCGTTTCAAAGTGTTGACCAGCGACAGCACAAAGAAAAAGTCAAAGTTTTTCGTGTGTGTGTGTGTGTTTGTGTTAACTGAAAAACCGCATAATAAAAATAAAAAATAAATTATAAAACAACAAGAAGTCTGTGTGAACGTACTTGATTTTGGGCCAGCGAAACCAACGACTTCTACTTGTTCTTATGAGTCTTGTTGTGTGACTTTTCTTGGCGTGTTTTATTTTTGTGCCTTGCCGATTTTCGCAGAAATACATTACGCCACACACACACACACACACACTCATACATTTTGTATAAACGTTTGAAAAATGAAATAACAGGCAGCAGCAGCAGCAGCGAACATTTTATGCGTGACACACAAATTTGTTGCTGTTGTCGCCGTAGTTTCATTTGTTGTAACGAGCGCAGGATTGAAACAATTTTTTGTGTATACCAAACACCCCCGCATGTCCCAGAGCAATCGACAGTTCGGCAACTCATCGTTGTCGTCGTCGTCCTCATCGTCATCGTCGCAAGGGACGACGCGCTTTTAGTTGTAGCTATACAGCCTTTTCATACCCTTGCAGTAGCAGCAGCAGCGGCAGCAGCTTACGCAGCTGGCACATGTCGCGTATACGTAACGCCATAAACAAAACTCACTTGGCCATAAAAGACACGCAGACATATAGGCAGACAGTACAACACACGCACACACACACACACACTCACACACACACAGACGCATCCAGCCATCTATCCATTTACTCATTTAGACATTTGAAAAGCGAGAAAATTCGTTTATAGAAATACAGTAAACGTTCGCAAATTAGATTTGCAGCAATTAAAATTATTCAACTGTAAGTTATGTCAAAGCAATAGTTTCACTCTTTAATTTGAAACGGAAATAATGCCGAACTTTTGTAGAAGTTCTGCGTTTTTATGAGTGAGATAATCACAAATTAGATATGAAATGGCATAACTTTTAAAGCTTTGAACATTTCCTGCAACATGCAACTCAAGTTGAAGGGCAAAAATTAGTTTAAAATTTTGAAAGGAATTCCTTGGTTTTCCAAGGAATATATTTTTCCAAAGCAAACGCAAAACAAGTTTGAAATTTCGAAAGGAATTCGTTAATTTTGCATCGAATTTAATTTTACTTATCTCTTGAAACATGTAACTATATAAAATCCATTGCCATACAATATTAAGTGCCAAAATTAGGGCAAAACTAAGTGTACAATTTGGAATTGGTAGTTTCTATTTCAAATGAATACCATTTTGCTTTGTTATGGATCGTTTTCATTTCCTTATGAATTCCATTGTGCTTTTTAAACGTTAAAAATTTTAAGCAATGTATGCTTATCTTGTGAAATAACTATCAATATTATTGCAAGTGTTCGTTTTCATTTCCCAATTAATTCCATTTTTTGTTTTAAAAACGGTTAACCTTTAAGCAATGAGCTTATCTCATGAAATAACTATAATATTATTGAAAACGTTCATTTTGAGAGGAATTCTTTTTTTTTGTTTTGAAGTTATATTTTTAATATGAATTTTGATTTGCGACCTGATCTTCTTCTTTAGCTTTTTTCCTTCCGGCTCAAGGTCCATTGAAAAAAGCTTAAGTTATATTTTTAAACGAATTCATTTTGCTTTTCAAACGTTAAACCTTTAAGCAATATGTGCTTATCTTGTGAAATAACTACCAATATTATTGCAAGTGTTTATTTTGAAATGAATCCGTTTTCGAGTTTTCAGTTCCAAATGAATTCATTTTGCTTTTCAAGCTTTTTTTTTTTTTTTGCTTTTTAAGCAGGGTATGCTTATCTTGTGATATAACCACCAATATTATTGCAAGTGTTCATTTTAAAAGCAATTAATTTTTCTCGATTTTGGACTTTTTATTTGCAAATGAATTCATTTTCCTTTTTAAACGTTAAACCTTGTGTGTGCTTATCTTGTGAAATAACTACCAATATTATTGCAAGTGTTCATTTTGAAAGGAATTCAATTTTCTTTGTTTTCGATTATCTCAATATTTTGGCAAGTTTTAATTTTTTGCATTTTCAAAGCAATTTATTTTTTTTTGTTATACAGTGTTGTGCAAGTGCTTTTAATTACACTAAAGATTTCTTGAAAGTAAAGCAGTTTAGAAGTCAGTGTTTTTGTATCAATTGTTTGAAATTAGAGTTCTAAAGCATATCAGACACATGTAGTAGTACAGTACATTCATATAAACGAATTTCATTTCATTCATTCCAAAGTGTTCCCTTTCTCGAATGCAATAACGATAGCCAAAATGACTGCAGTGTGGCTTTAAAACTGAATACTACGATGAACTGCATGTATTTTCGAGCATAAAAATGAACGCTTGCACAAATTGGCCACTTTTGCGAGCGTCTACTGTATTCGTGTTTGGCTGTGTTAGCCTTGTTCTTTGGTCGTGTCCGTTTAGTGATTCGATAAACGCAATACGCTCGTTGATATAACTTAATAATGCTTCCGACGCACACACACACACACACAAATATATATATATATATATAGTATATAGTATATATACATATATACCATAATGTTGACCTAAAATAATTTTGATTTGATTCTAATGTGTATATGGATGCCGCGTTTGAGCAGCTGCGCGTTAATTGAAAAGTTTGCAGTGATCAAAAAAAAAATAGAAGAAAAATTATGCAAAATAAATATTAAAGCACACGCGTTAACATAGAAGCTGAAAAAATATAAAATAAGGTGTTAATAATTTTGAAATCTATGCAGCATCAGCCACCGCAAGGTAACAGCCAATACCAACAAAATCTGTTCAAATAAAGTAAAGTACAACAAATTTAAAGTTGAGCTCAGCAAATTGTTGAGTCTGTTGGAAAGTTTTCTGGTGCAAAATAAAACACAAAACAACAACAAGAAAAGAAAAGCCAACCACAAAAAGCAGCTAAGCTACAAGGTAAAAATATAATATAGTACAAAATAAATCTAAAATAAAATATTTTCACTGCAATTTGTGTGATGAAATAGAAAAGTCTCGAGAAAATCTCTATATATATAGAAATATGTTGCTTTAACCCACGCCAGTCAGTGAAAATGCCATCTATAAAGTTGTCTCAATGCAGTCTCTTCCCATAAGGGGTGTGCACTATAAACAGTACTCATAAATATTATTTAAATTTTAAAATAAATAATACAGTAAACCAAATACTATAGAACAACTGCTTATTTTTGAGCTCGTACGAGTTTTATTTTTGGTCGTTTATCATTGAAACGTGACTTTTGAAGCTCTACAAATAACTCCCCATTGATAGAGCCCCGCGGCATATCTATTCCGCAAAAACTTCTATATCTTAACTTTAGTTGTCTGTGTTTATCTTAATTATCCAATTTTATTGCTTCCAGTTACTTGTTGTTTTTGAAATTGTCATTTTTGTGGCATTATGCTTCAGACTGTACACCCTGTACATAAATCTAAAATTATATGCGCGTCGCTTTTCAATTTTCATCTCATTCCCTTGTAGACTTTTATTTTCTGTATTTTTGGTCGTTTAAACTTGCGCAGCGGGCATATTAACTTTGTGATGAAGAGCGAATTGAAAGCGGAAGGCATTTTCGAGTTCCAGTTAGTTGGGTATTTCGGTTCTTCAGTGTTAAGTCTCCTAGTCAACAATAAACTTAAGGAGAGTTACCAGTTCTATACTTTTTCCAAGAATGCCAAATCAACACATAGATGTGAATTGATTTTTTTGCGATGGCTCATTAGACAGAGGAGTCACCTCTGGCACAGAGGCAACGCTGGCTTTTGCGTCATGTTCTTCAGTACAATTTCCAAGCTCACAAGACCATCTCTGGACGCCACTAAATACATTATGAATGCATTCTAAGTCTACCGATTCTGTATTTCGCTACGTTTCTTTGAAAATTCACGCAAATCAATACTACTATGCTATTCAAAAACCTCGAAATTAGTGAAAACATTTTTGAAATTTTGCGCAAATCAATAACATAGTAATACCAAAACTTGGAAATTAGTGAATTAAAGAGAAAGATTGATTGAACTCTGTCTGAGAGCAGACAAATGAAATCTATCGTTTTCAAAATACAAAACATTTCGTAACTCATTAGATCAGGGTTCTTTCGAGACTTGGTAGCAACTTGTTGTTATGGCCAGTTTAGAAGTAGTACTCATCAAAAGTTGTGATTCAGGTGGTCTGATTCAAGGGGCCTGATTCTGTGACTAGGGGCTAGCAGTAAAACAGGCTATTGTCCGTTCCTTGCTAGAATACTGCTCCGGTGTGGGGAACCCTCAGTATATTGCACACCAAGCACGCGTTGAATCTGTCCAAAAGCAATTCCTTCGTTTCGTGCTTCGTGGACTCAACTGGGATCCTAGAATACCTTACCTTCATACCATAGTAGATTGCTTCTTATTCACTTGCCTGCCTTGTCTAATCGTAAAAAAGCCCTTGGGGCTATTTTTCTTTACAAGGTAATTTGTGGAAAGGTTGACTCTCAGCTTAGGTTTGTTGTTCCTCGCCGTACTTTGCCCTTCGTGACCCTTTTTGTGTTCTATGCACATCCTATAATGACCTTCACCACCTTATCTCTTCTAATCTTTCTCTATCTCCTCTAAAGTTTACTATCCTAAAGTAATGAAGGCCTCTGATCAAGTTCGGCTGAGGGCCAGAGCACAGCTTGCCATCCGGCAAATGAAAAATCCCCTTTCTGGTCAGGATGTCTGCTTCTAAACGTTATGGCTTTTCCATATGCTATAAAACGCATCTTACAAACAGTCGAGATTTATTGGTGCTTTGACGATAACCATATGGAATAGAGGCTTCCTAAACATAAATCTTCTTCTGATTAAAAATTGATGGCTTGAAGCCTTCAGCTTGGATTGCTTCACGAACTGTTTCGACATCATCTTGGTTTGCATGCTTAAAGCAGTCTTCGAGGTAAACTAAGTAACGCAGCTTTATATAGACTGCCTCAAATGGATTTTCGGTGATACCCATATTGATTTAGAAACCGATTTCTGTCAATTAATTCCTTCCATTTTGGCTGGGTAGCGAAGCCTTTTCCTAGGCTTTGTTTCTACGAATCAGGTACAGCCAACCTAAACTGTTACGAGTTAACAGAAAGAACCAGATAGCCCGAAAATATTTTCTTTCTAAGATCAGTTCTGTGACCGGGTGCTGGGAACCACAGAAGAGCAGTAGGCTGCGAAGCCCTCGTGCCAAACTTGCCGTTTCCATGGATACTGCAGTGTCCACAAGACCAGTAGAGACACCTTCTATTGTAGCGTAAAACCTAACCGAGATACTCCTTAAGCATGATCGAAATAGTGCGTGGATTTGGCAGCACCTTTGACGCAGTTCGTCAAAAGTTTTCACTGTTTTGCTCGTTTAAAGACATAATTTAAGCCGTGTCGGCTCTTCATAACATTACAGCAGTTTTGAATAAGTTCATAAACACAAAACAGCTTTGGGAAGCTTCTATCAACATCATTGCTCAATCTCAACGAGCGACCATATCATGCGAAGAGTATGAAAACTTTGGCATTAAAGTCAGTTTTTCGTGCACATATTTTTATATTTTGTTTGTCTTTGTTTTTGCTGTGGCGCTCGGCTACAAGTGAAATTGCGTTACTTTTGAGATTTTCTTTATAACATGGCACAAAAGTCGTACAATCCGACTCACACTTACACATATATTACGTATACGCAAAAAGTTCTTATATGTGTATTGGCGCTTATATGTTTTCATTTAATTTTCAAGTGAAAGATACTTTTTGCCTTTGCGTTGTAGAGCCAAAGAAATATAAGTTTCGACATTGTGGTTGTTGTTGTTGTTCCTTTGGGCAGAGAGATGGCAGCATCATTGGCGACAGCTGTTCTACTTGTAGGCGGAGGCATGCCAAATTCTCATGCCATCGCAGTTGTTGTTCTTGCCGGGACCATAAAAATATTATGCCACCAAAGTTGTAGCGTCGAGGCTGTTTATCGAAACGGTTTTTTGGGTATTTGCTGCTGGTACGCAAATAACATAAAGCCCATAAGCGAAGAGAGCGGCTATGTCTAACGCACACACACACACACACACACACACACATACACACACACACACACATACACACATACGCATGCATAAGCGAATTACTGCTAGCTGCCGCCTTTGGCTATAAAGAAAATCTGTGCGCCGGCAAAAAGGCACAAAAAAAGGCAACAAAAGTCAAAACCAAAAAAAATATCCATGCATACACAACGGATTTGACTTTAGCGCCCTAGGAACCAACGGATGTGCTGCTGGGCTGTGCTCCATTTAGCCCCCAACTTTGACTTTCAGCAGGCATAACATTTGACATCCTTGGCATGCCTTACTTTTGACAGTCCGGATTTAGTTGACTTTATCTAGCAGGATGAAGCTAAAATGCTTGCAACCATTTAGCTGTCTATCTAAGAGATACAAATCTATTTCCAAGGTCTACGCTTGCTTGTGTTGAACGCAAGTAACCTTATTGTATCATTGGCTCTAGAGCATCCAAGTTTAGTAGTGTTAAAGGAACGTTTAACTAGGGTACCTTTGATTCTCTGAAATGCAACTTTTGTATCAGTCTTGCGTCCATTTTCGACATCTTTTGTTTTTTGCGCTTTCAACGCTTACGAATCCTCCAACTTTTTCGTTTTTCATGAAAATCTGTAGCTAGAGTTGCTTAATTTTTTTCGATTAGACTAGCTAACACAAGCTGTTTGTTGAAATAAGCCTCTTTCGGTAGAAGTTTTATTGCATTGTGGTGTAAAATGTATGGAGGGATCCACCCGATGTCTGCACACACTTGAATCTCTTGCAGCAGCTTTATAATCTTTCCTTTATAAGATCGCGAAACAACTGGCGGCCAGCCATCCCACGATCTTGTGTCCCAACTAGGATAACAGATGGCCAAGATTACAAAAGGACCTTATCAAGCAGAAGTCCACGTTGTGAGTTGCAAAATCGTAGTACCTTTGGGTACTATAATGAAGCTCATTATTTATAGAGAAGCACTATGACATCCGAGTTGACAAAACCCATCCAAAAATCCATAGGATCGTTGATTGACGTACATCAATTCGCGTGTTTTGTGCTTGCACATTCGAACACCGAAGATACATGCCACGTTAAACAAACAATGGCTTAGATCTTTACTGACGCGATATAACTATCGATATTAAGGAAACTTTGAACCTATCGATGTTATCGTTAGTGCCATCGATTGTTTTACTGCTCTACTGCCAAGATCAGTTTTTTCGGCAAAAAGAGAAGCTAAAAAACGCACTGAAGCCAATTAGTACGTTTTTCTGAATGGGCACATTTCGAGTTAGAACTTAAAAGTTAAAAAGTGTTCCGTTGCATTTGAATCGTATCTCTCAATCATTTGGAAACAAGTGAAACTACATATTTCTCGTTTTTGGCTGCACACTCGTGCAGCCCATTCAAAATGTATCTAAAGCACTTAGCCATTGAACTTTAACGTTTCGGACTGCCCACATGCAAAATAGATAAATGCAACGCATACATTGGCCAGCGTAGCGTGGCCATGACGAGCCATTTGGACCGCAACTGTGTCTATAATAATCACAACAACAACAGCAACCTCTCCTTGGCCAACCGAGCGTCCAAACGCTCCAACTGTTCCAACGGCTTCAACGACTCCAACTATGGGTCAACGGTTTTATAGCCTGATGTCGATTTAGTTTTTTGGTTTGGAAATTGCCATAAATAGCTAACCAAGCTGCACGCACTGCGCCAGTTTTTGGCTGCTTACCTTTGAATACCTCTCTCTCTATCTCTATCTCTCTCTATCTGCTGTCTCGCTCACTCATTTCAATATTTATGACCAATTATTTATTGTTATTTGCATACGCGACGCAGCGTTGACGGCAACTTTGATTTCAACGGAACTTCATAGAAACAGCCGTAATAGAAGCGGCGGCTGCATTCAAGCAGCGTAATAATTTTCATTCATCTAAAATGAGCATTTTTTTGTAGTAGTTTTTACGATGTAGTTTTTTTCCACGCTTCATTCATTCACTTTAAAAAAAAAAAAGGCTGGCTAAACATTAGTTATCTACAATTTTTCAGGGTTTCAATAACGCTCCAATGTGCTGCCCACTAACGGATGCGCAACTAATTTTGTTTTTGTTTGTTGCACTTGGACAGCCGACAAAAATGTCAGTTGCATTTTTCACAGATTATTTTTAGTTAAGTTATGCACAAAAGTCAATGTCGAGCATAATTAGATTTATTATTTCGAATATGGGAAGCTCTTTGTATTATTATTTCAATGAGCAATTGAATTGTTTGCAGCTATTGTGAACCTGACTATTGGAGTAGAACGGGAAATTTTTAGTGAATTTCCTGTGTAATTTCACAACGTTGGCTAGTGGGTTAGTTGTAGAGCAATAACAACCAAAACTCATCACTGAATTGTGAATTTAAAGGCAATGCGAATACTTTTGTAGAGGAGTAGTAAGAATAAGTGAAGGTGCACTTCAAAAATTCAACATCTCACGATACGTTATTCTCAGTACCAGCAAGGTATACTTAACAAGGTACGCTCATGTTACACAATTGCCTCTGTTAAGCGTTCATTTTCATTTGTGGCGACTTTTCTTTCTCTCATCTATTCATGTCAAAAAAATTAGTCTACATGAGAGAGTAAAATTAGAGTACCTGGAAGCCAAGAAGAAGAGGGCTTTGTCACAAGATCCAATTTTTTGGCTTTGACTTTGACTTTTGAAAAAAAAGTAAAGCGTGCGCATAAATTTCGATATTTGACGTCACCCACCTTCTCTTGTGACGATAAGAAGACACTTCTTTACTTTTGTTGAACTGAAACACAATGTCATGGTAAGCTTCTCGCTAGCTCGTTAGCTAATCTCCAATCTACCGTTGATAAGGCGATTCGAGCTTTTGAGTTGTTTCAGTCTGCAGTGCTGCGGCCCACTACTATATAATTACAGGGAGTTTTGAACTTTTAACTGGAGCGTCGGATTCGGTCGAGCCGTATATCGTAGTTAAGGTATGAAAGCGTAGATTACCCTTTTTATAGACCTTTTTTTGATTTGTCTCTTATCTTGCAAGATATAGGGGTTTAAGTGAAAATGGCACTTAGCTCTAACGGGGAGCCGGGAAGACATAGGCTCCGATAAAAGCAGATTTGGAAGTAACTATATATAGTATAATAGTATAGATATATATATATATATAGTAGCCTATACGCTGCTGAGCATTATAAATAGTTAAATTTAAATTTACAAATAGAATACAAAAGGTAATTTTATTGCGAAAGAGTCTATCTTTTAATTAATTTTTAGAGTAGTTTAAATCACGGGTCGGCTTGAATAGTAGTTAGTAGTAATATTTGTATGCCAGCAGCGAAACGTCAAAGAGATGAAGCTTCTTAGCCTCAGCTGCCGACCACTGATATTAATATAAGATATAAAGAAAAGAGAACGTATTCAAGCAACAAAAAACAAAGCTTCTGATGCCGCTTATTTAGCTTTTGTCCATTTTATTTGATTTTTGCTTAATCCAGATATCAAGCAAAATGCTAGACTCTTGGCTGTTAATTAACTTAAATTTATACCCAAAATACGGTCGATTGGGTTGACCGCCATTAGTTCCTTCATGTGTACACAAAAGTGTATAATGCGTTCTGGAATAACGTAACAAATGACTTGTAAATACACGTTAAGCTTCTTAAAGTAAATATTATTTTTGGTATTCCCCAAAACGAAATCTATTTTCTTGTTGGCTGACAGTTTTCAACTTTGTTGCCAAAAATCACAAAATGTGTGTAGCTTAAACACACACATACACGTGCTAGTATATAATATACTTTTCATCTTAGTTTGCGACTTAATTTTCATAAAATTTTCGTTTGTATGCGTTCGCAAAACTTGTATAAATATGAGAATGTTTTTCTAACTGTGTTTGTATAAGTTGCTGTCGTTTAGATAAGATGCAAATAACTATAAACTAGCAGATCGCAAAATTTGCTGCAAGTTTCGT
Organism: Chymomyza caudatula; assembly: GCA_035041775.1. Lineage (NCBI taxonomy): Eukaryota > Metazoa > Arthropoda > Insecta > Diptera > Drosophilidae > Chymomyza > Chymomyza caudatula. The sequence continues at coordinate 438,191 of JAWNKW010000073.1, forward strand.
AATTAGTTTTTTTTCAAATTTCATTTTTTTTCGGTTTATATTTAGTTCTTAACTGGGCCAAAGACCATGCACATAAGCTTGCGAAATTATAAAGACGCAAAATTTGTAATGAGCCAAAAATTATAACGAATTATGTCATTGCTCTAGTTGTTGTTGTTGTTGTTAGTTGTTTTTGTTATGCGCTTGCAAAGAGAGCATTCATTTTGTTAAGATATTTTTGTAGACTTGGAAGACCTCGTGCAGTCTGAGTGAACAAACAATCATCTGTGTTTGAACGTATCTTTATGGTAGGAAAACCCTTAGTGATTAGTGATAAGCATTTGCATTTTTCTTGAATTTGATGACTATTTCTTTAGTTGATTTTGGAATCTACTTAAGATTCAATTTAAAGATCAAAGCATGAGTGGACAGAGTATACAACATTACAAAAAATAAGTGAAAATCGCATGTGAGGGTTGCCTTTTATAAGAGAGAACAACAGCTCAGTTATTTCATCGAAAATGGTTTAATTGTTTTTCAAAACATTCATATTTTTTGTATTTTCTTCATGTGCGGCAAAAAAAGTAATCATGGGGTCGGATGACCCATAATTTGAAAGGCTTGCCCTAGAAATAAGTTATATGTGGTTTCAAGCATATCTATGAAACTTTTAAGGTGCAAATAAGTTTTTCAATCTCTTGCATTCTCTAGAATTTTACATATTTGTGTTCCCTCTCAAGAAAAGGTGATTGTAGAAAAATGTTTGGTAGACGAAATTTGTAGAGAATTTTACGCTCGTCTGAGCACACACAACGCTTTGAAAACACCAAAACGAAGTTAAATTCTCTGCAAGCGCCTTACAATATTTTAATAGACAAATTGGGTTCGCTAGCAAATTTCACTACTTAACAGTAGTTGGAAAATCATGTTTAAGCGTGTCTCAATATCCAACCTTGAACAGTCTTGATAATTTCGCAAATAACATTGTTTTTCAGGACGTTTCACTTAAACCGCTATGGACTCCAAAACCAATTACTGTATCAACTTCATTCTTTTACCGATTTCAACATAATGAAACTCTTCGTGTTTCTAGCAAAACGGAAAACTTTTGTCAATAGAATTTAATAATGTAATGAGCTGTTATGAGAGCATGTATAAAGTCATCGAATGTCGAGGACAAGGCGAAAACTAGTTAGTGTAAAACTGCTCAAATGCAAGCTTTCACGCAGATTCGAACCCATGAACTTTACAAGAAACCACACGGAGCTGCTTTCTACTCATGGGTTTCTCAATTTTTTATACCTTACCTCAAACTTTGCCCTAAGGCATCCACAATTGAGAATCATGTTCCTTTATATATAGTATTTCGTCTCTTTCGTAGTTAAATTTTGATTCTCGTTGCTGGTCTCTATGCCAAAACACAACCGCATTCGTAACAAAAGCGAAAATCTACACCGAGTAAGCGAGAAATGCAGGTGTGTGTGTGTTTGTGTGTGTGTGTGTTATATACCTAGATGCTCTACGTATATGAGTGTATCTTAGCCACTAACAGCAACCTACAGACACTACGACGTCGTCAAGTGAGGTTGACGTTGGCAGTGCGCTGGCAGCGCTTGATTGAAGTGGCGCTGCTGCTGCTGCTGCTGCGGCTGTTATTTTTGTTGCTGCTGCAGCTGCTGCAGTCTTCGCTGTCTTTGGTTGTTGTCGTTAGCTTGGTTTTTTGAATTTTCATTTCATTCTTTTGACAGCAGCGGCAACAACAACTGCAGCTATAAGGCTATAACTAGAGAGCTGCTTCTGATGACGTGCTCTCAGCTGCGCTTTTCCACTTTTCCACTTTTACCCAACCGCCCACACGAACATGATATATGCATACTCTCATATACGCACACCCATGCAGCCAGGCTGCACTTCTTTGTATACAGTTTTGTATATATATATATGGATGTGTGTGTGTGTGTGTGTGCTCATCCATTGTCTGCATTTTTGCATTTTAATTTCTACGCGCTTAGCAAAGGCAGCTGCGTCTACAAATAGTTGGGCGTACTCATAAATACGCGCACACAGAGAGCTATAGTTACTTTTACGCTACGACTTTTCACTTTTTTTGTACACTGTCAAAATATCCGTAGAATGGCAGAATGAATGAACATTTTCCGTTTTTGAGAAATTATAACAACGAGATGCAAACCTCGAAGTTGTAAGCAGAAATATGAAAAAGATACTCCTCTTTAAGAGGTCAACTGTATTTCATAGACCATATGACGGTTCCTCAAAGCCTTTTTCTTCTTAACTGGCCATTCATTCAGGTCATAAAACCTTTCATTGGGAGGGGACTTTTACGTACTTTGCTGCGTACATTAGCTCACTGTTCTTACACGCGATCGTCATTAGAGCAGCTAACCAACAGGAGTTGGATAATGTGAGTAAACTTTAAAGTAAGGTAAAGACATGAAACAACTTTACCCTATCACATCAGAACCCAGGCCCTTCTAAGTGTGCACTTTAATAAAAACTTGAGCTGAAACATTCAGCTCTAAAATCTCTTCAGCTTGGCATATTGTGGCGCCATCTAGCCTGCATGTTCATCTTTTCACTTTAACTGCTAAAACAGCACCCAAAAACAAACGCGCAACCTTCTCGTTCTCCTCACAAGCGTTACACCATGCGAGCGTAATAACAGCTTTTCGTGACGGCATACTTGTCGGTACTAACTACTTCATGTAAGCATAAAGGTTGGCATGTATGGAATAAGTTAGCAGCACTTATAAAACAATACATCAAGTTTTTGCACAAATTTACTTTGGCATATGGTTCTTTTGGTAGGTGCTGCAAACTTGGCACAAAATGTGTCTTTCGAGAATCGTTAACGAACTATGTAAGGAATGGAGAAATGAATATTAAAGAGAATTGAATAGCGGAACCGAATTGAGCCGAATAATTGTCATAAGATGTATTCCCCTTCCGAAAGTGCCGCGAAATACTCCCATCTAACGCGCTTGCAGTTTTCTGCTACGTCATACACTTTTTGGTTATCAATTTGGTACTTCACAAAATTTATTTATTACCACGCTACCTATGTTTATGTTTTCATTTTCGTATAGAGTATATCATAGTCGTGTTTTCTTTAACGCTTTTCTGTGCTGTATTGTTGTTGTTGTCACGCTGGCAACTGCTTTTTCATGATTGCATCTTTTTTTTATAGCTCGCTTTGCACGGCAGCCAACAAGATATAAGGTACACACACACACAAAAAGATACAGTGACACACACACACACACACACACACACACACACACACACACACAGATACACGGAACCACAGAGGGCACAGAGATACATATAATATTTGCATATTTTTGTACTTAAGCAAAGAAATGTAACTTTTTGGCATGCAGCTCAGGTGTGCGCTTTCCCAAGGAATCGCCATGCATAAATATTACGCATACGCCGCAGTGGCCCTCATGCAAACAGCCATAATAAAAACCACTATCAAAATGTATTTTTAATAACTTAATTTGGCTACGTGTTTTCAATAGGCACAGGCCAGTAGATAAGAGTAGCCTACAAATAGGCTGTCTTTAGCTTTTGTCCAGTGTGAGTGTGTGTGTGTGTGTGTGTGTGTGAGTGTGTGTGTGTGTGTGTGTGTGTATGCGTGTATTTGGTTGATCTACTATATGAAATTCCACTTGAACCCTTTTGTTGCGTTGTGCCTTTATTTTGTGTAAGCGCCAGCCGCATCATCAGTAGCAGTGGCAGCAGAATTTACATCATCGCTCATACGCCGCGTTGTCTTTGCGGGCAATAAATCATTCTCAGCATTAAACACACAAAACCCACACAAACACACACATACTCAGCTCAGCTGAACTAAGCGGCAATGACAGCGACAGCATCGACGTCAGCCACAGCCAAACTGGTGAAACTTTGAACCACATACAAACAATACTCAATGTTGGATAGAAACCACATGTCCTTTTTTTGCCGGAATATAGATTTATGTGTCTTTTGTTGAAATTAATGCGAGCGTTGAGTCGAATTTGACTTTGATATTTGGTTAGCGTAGTGTGGCCAAGGCCTCATGTTGTTTGCAGGGCAAACATTAAAAAAGTCTAATCAGTCTTCGAAGAATTTGAGTTGCTATGATAGAGCATATGGCATCTGTAGGGCAGCAGCCAGTTAAGTAACGAGACTTACTATTGAATTTGCTGCCAGAAATTATTGAGCGATTGGAAATCCTTCTATTTTGTGCAGAGTGTAACTGCCGCGCTTTTACCGTTGAGTTGCTACGTTTGTGACAAAGTTTGCTGTCACGAATTTTACAAACTTTGCAAGCTTTCTGTGCTGCTGCTATCATTTCCTTGAACAGATGTGCCCTGAACTCTACTGAAGTTGTCTGCAAAGTTTTTATTTATAGATATCAGTTTCGGTTTTTTTTGCTCGTATTCTTTAAAGTTTCGTAAGTTTTCCGTTGAATCATGCTTTTGGCGTAGATAACTTTCATTTGACCTGTTTTGAAACACCCAACTAACTGTTTGGGTTGGAGCCAAGTTATACAACTATAAAGGATTTGTAGATAAGTTTTTGAAATTTAGATCGACTCTCCTTGCTCATCTCAAATCGTTGATACCAAAGGTAGTGAGTGCCGCATTAAAGACCTTAACACTAGTCTACAAAATTCAAACTTTATTAATATTCAAGAGCTCTGATAGGTATCTTTGCCCAATATCGCTCCGTATTCAGTTTTTCCCGGTCACACTTAGGTTTCCAGAATTTCGCAAATATCGTATATATTTTTGAGGAATATCCACTTAATCCGCTATATCCTATTGTCATCTGGGATGGTTCTAGTCGGGCTACTTCGTTCATCGAGATTTTATATCGCCCTAAAAGAACATCCTTTTCCAGCCAGTATGTGTAATGGGGATTCCTCTTCAAGTTCACAGAACCTGCAGTTGCTAGAGCTGTTGTGGCCCAGTTTGTACAAGTGTCTCTTCTTCTAGCAGACCTCTTAGGCCAGGAGTATTCGTCCAGCTCTTTTCTCTTCTCTTAGTATCTGCTTAATGGTGTGCTTTCCTATTCCATAACATGGTTCTTGGCCCTATCATGGCGTTCGCAGCGTACTTCTCGATACATCGATAGTACCAACTATATTTTTACAGCTTCACTGACTAGTCTGATTTGTTTCATTTCGTTAAATCACACACTCTTTGCATTTTATTTCTCAAAGAGCAGATTGCCAGCAGTTAAGTCCCCAAAATGGGTGTTTCTTTAAACTAGATATCGTAACACAACATCAATGGCGGTACCTACTATTTGAACTTTTCTCGATCCAAATCTCATCTGACTATACCAGATAATGAGTTAGGGGTCTTCTTTTTAACATTTTAGCATTTGTGTTGTATTCAATATAATACGTTTCTCGCTTTTGGATTAGTTCACGCACAAAATTCGATTTTAAGGCGCGATCGAGCATTGCCACAAAGCGCCCATTTCCAGTATAACGCCAGACTTGGGCAGCGTACCAACAAGGATAAATACAGAATGTTGTGTGAGACTGGGGGCTATATACATGCATATACTATAGATACATCCAACTATTTTACGCTGTTCGCTACGGTAGCAGCAACAACAACAATAGCAACAACTTTCATTGTTTTGCAAAAAGTTTTCTTTGGCTTTTCACACATACAACATACACACAAGGCGAGCGTCCATTTTATTGTTGTTGTACGGTTTTTGTAGTTGGCGTTTCCCTTTTGCGAGGATTATGGATTTTTGTGTGTCACACACACACACACAGATACACACACACACAGATACACACACACACAGATACACACACACACAGATACACACACACACACAGATACACACACACACACACACACACACACAGGAATGCCATCAATTTTGAACGCTGACGCTGATGAGTGTGCGGCGTCCCCTTTGCATCAACGCTCACGTCTCGTGCGCGTCAAGCTCATCATGATGTTTGGCTGTATCTGTGTCTGGGTTTCATAAGCGTGTTAGTGTGTCCATGTGTGTGTGTGTGTGTGTGTGTGTGTGTGTGTGTGTTACAATTTCCTTTCACTTGACTGACACCACCAACGTCCTCGCCATACATATACACTCAAGGATTGTGTAACATGTGCTTGCCAGCAGTCTTTTCTTATTTTCCTTTTTTTCCGCCATTTTTTTTTTTTATGTGTGCACAAATATCCTTGCCTTGGCTTAGTGTTGGGGTTGAGGATTGACTGACAGGCACTTCCGGCGCGCTGTCAGTCATTGTGCATGTGCAGCTATGTAAATGTGTGTGTGTGTGTGTTTGAGATTGACGTTGTGCCATTTTTACGCTTTCTCACGTTTCCTCTTGACTTTCTTTGGCTTGCTCTGCTTTTGCCGCAACTTCAATTGACCTTTGACTGCAAGTCAGCGCAGTGCATACTTCGCAGTTTCACAAAAATTCGTTTTAGCCAAGTTTCACTGTAGTTTGTGTGGGCGTGTGCGCCCTCACATGAATGGATTATTGTTAAGTTATTCGCCCGCACGTACAAAGCCATCACTATTAGTTTCGTCCTCGACGTCATCATCATCATCATCGTCATCGTCGTCGTCGTCGTTGTTGTCGCTTTCTGGTCGACTTGATGCTGTTTGCTGTTCGCTTTTTACTGTGCTTCCAAAAGAGTTAAACTCTTGAGCTTTTGGCTAATTGTCCTTATGTGACTTACATACGCTTATCAGCCTCATTGCCCTGCTCTTTCTCGCTCTATATCGTTCTCTGTCTAACTATCTATGCATGTCTCATGGTCCGTTGTTGGTCTGTTTTTTTTTTTTTGTAGCATACATTCAGGCGCTGTTTAGTGCATCAACTTCCTTCCCCTTCCTGTTGCGATAGTTTTGCTCAGTTGTTTTCCTGTCTGCCTAGTTGAGACTACACCTGACTCAATTGCGGACCTACATATGCATCCCTGGAGCCCCGACTGCCCCGACTGCCCTGACTGCCTTTTGCCATTTTGTGTGTCAGCGTTTATCAGCTTTTGACTATCGCTTGCCTTGGGGTTTTGTTTTTCTGGCAAGGACGCATTGCCGACACAGCTGGCGTAACATTGTGTATCTGTGTGTGTGTGTTTGAAATGGCGCTTGCACTTAATATGTGAGGTTTTGTTACCAACAGGCCTACGCCTACGCCTGCTGCTTTTTGCAAATTTTAATAGGTCAACGTTGCATTTATAACCACTTCAAAAACTCAGTCGCTCTCGTTTCAACCACCACCACCAGCGCTCACGCTCTTTGTCTGAGTACCTAGGTTTGCTTTTGCACGGTCTGGCAACCATCTACGCCTTAGGACTGCCTGCCCAACTGTTTGTTATTCAATAGTTTGCTGCTGCTCACTAATTGCATTGCCTCTAATTGCCAAAGTTCAGCTCGAAATGTGCCGAATAGAACAGAAATCAAATACCGACTGCTAAACCTCATTTCATTTCGGTTTGAATTTTTGTTTTTCACAGAATATTTCAATGCTTGCAGCACTCACAGCTCCTCCTCCTTTCATCAAGAGCTGCCGGATTGTTGCATGCAGCTATGGTTTATTAAATTCTTTATTCGATTCATTGTACGATACATTGGAATTACGTTGCAATGTTTGGTACGTGGAATTTTTCAATATTGTTGTTATAGGAAGCCCTTACACAGTGGTTCGTAGGGAGTACTGACGACCGGACTGCGTGCTGATTAAATTCCATTGACAGCATTGGCATGCTGTGATTCTTTGGCTGACCTCAGTTGTCAACGTACATTTTGCTCTGACCACGTTTAAGCCCTTAATGAAAACGTTAATAATTCAAGCGCTGGCTGGCTCGCTTTTACAGTTTTAAGCTTTATTGGCTATAATGCTCTGCTTATAAATAGTGCAGACAATGTTTGCTTTGCGGTTTTACTTTTCTGTTTGGCTTCCTGCTTACCATTTGCTCATCAATTTTGCACATTTTTATTTTTAGCGGCTGAGCCAAAATGAGCTCAAGCTTTTCATTTTCACTATAATTACAAAGCGCACATAAATTCAAAAAACATTAAGGCATCTATCTATAAGTAACCGCAGACATGATTCATGTCAGGGGCACTTGGGCCCAACGGCAATGCAGAGTGTACGCATCCGCTCGTCACTTAGCCGAAATATTTTGGCTCAAAGTGCTATTTTGATTCAGTTATACACTCTGAACATGGTTATTACAGTTTAGTCACTACATTGGAGACTTTCTTTTAAATAAATGTATTTCCCAACTCGTTTCTTTCTTCTAGCGCTTATGCTAGCGCGATTCCAATTCCGATTGTTCGATTAAACAATACAGTTGGTACAGTTTTTCCGATGTCGACATCGGCATCGAAATTCGGATCCTCTTGCTAATGGTTTTAACTTAAGCATAATTCATGTGGCTGAAAAGTTATCGAAACACTACAGATTTTTACTTCCCAACAGAAATCTGTAGACGGTTTCGCCATGAGTTTAACTTAAAGTCTCTGGAAAACAGGGGTGAAATTCGGTTAAAAGAAATTTCAGGCACAACACAGAGCATACTTTTCTAACACAAAGACTTGATTCAACTTTAATGTAGCTTTTTATAGCTTGTAGATGTCAAGTTTCTTACAATTGATACTAGTTTCACAGTTGACCTCTTCATGTACCTAAAATATCATACTGCCAAGCCATTTCTTTAGGGTTAGACATAGACTTTAGTAAGAGAGAACTCAATGCGTTTTATATAGTAATAAAGTTGTTGGGGAAAAAGGTCAGTCAGTCCTATTTCTGCTATAAACATAATTATATTGGATGGTTCGAAACGGGCCGTGTCGGTCAGCGACATCCTGTATCCGCGGAGAAGCGGTAGCTCAGCCAGGATGTGCTGGGAGGATTCCTACCCAGGTTCGCAGAACCTGTAGGTGCTGGAGCTGGTTATGCCCAACTTGTTCAGGTGTCCCTTCAGTCTACAGCGCCCGGTAAGCAGACCTGTCAGAATTTTTCTTGAACCTTTTTAGGTCGTAAGACCCGAGGAACTGTGTGGCCTGTCTAAGGCCTGGGGTGTTTCTCCAGTTCGCGGTTCGTCTCAGTCTTTCCTCACCTCTCAGAAGCTGCTTGACCGTGTATTAATGGGCTTGCAGCACCGTCTCTTGCCAGCTTATCTGCAAGTTCATTCCCGGGGATGTTGACGTATCCATCTAAGTGATAATGTGTTATGTTCTCCCGGAAGGTCCACCCAGGTCCAGGTGTTTATTCTGGTTTCTGCAATCGCCATTACAGCAGCCTGACTGACTGATAGTATCGCTATTTCCCTATTCAGGTAGTTCCTGTTCAGGTTTATCTCCGCGCATCGGCCTATCACGCAGACTTCGGCTTGAAAGGCGCTGGTATTAGTGCCCGTAGTCCCCCAGTCCTGTGCCTTCTTATACTGTTATATTCTGTTCGAATTCATACAATTTTACATTGATAACTACTTTCTCGAAGATTCGATCAACTTTGCCCTAAATTGGCATTGATTTGGTGCAAAAGCTATGAATAATGTTTATCGTCGCCGTTCTGCAATTTTCAAGGTAATCGTTTAACTATAACACTTTTTTTTTTGCACCCTGTGGGTTGGTATCTGCCCCCATTTCCCCCAGCGGTCGAGTCTGTCAACTCGAAACATAACAGAACTTTGCGTCGTGCTATTTATGTTATGAAATGCTCCATTGAAGACCTATCCCGCAGGAGCTTCTTCATCTAAAAGCACAACATGAGCAATCCATCGTAGCCGCTGGATGTTAATACGCTTGACTATGTCAAGTCCTTCTTGAAAACAGATCAGAGCACACTAAGGTTCCAATCATCCATATTCTGAAAAAAAGAGCCAACTCATTGTCGCTAGTCTTGAACAACTCTGCAGGCAGGTCATCTGCGCCAGCAGCTTTCTTGTTCTTGAGATGCATGATTGTGACGCTAACTTCATCATAGTTAGGCGGCGGTATGTCCACGCCTTCGTCTATGACTGGGTACGTCGGGAAGTTAACTCAGGAAGCGGCGTTATTACCATCATCACTCGATCCCTCTACAACCTCAATGCATCAAGTCACCGAAATAGGTGTTTCTTTAAACTAGACATCGTACCTACTATTTGAACTTTTTAATTGGAAAGACAAAAGTTTCTGGATCCAAATCTCATCTGACTAAACCAGATAGTGAGTTCGGGGTCTTCTTTTTTGCTGGCACACATTAATACAAGCTTTTTGTGGCTTGAATCGTCCTGGTATTTTGTTCCTTAAAAGTTTTGAGCGCTGCGTAGAAGTCATAAAGTACAGCATTTTATGAACATTTCTGTTTGTATTTAATAGAATGCGTTTCTTGCTTTTGGGTTAGTTCACGCACAAAATTCGATTTTAAGGCGCGATCGAGCATTGCCATAAAGCGCCCATTTCCAGTATAACGCCAGACATGGGCAGCGTACCAACAAGGATAAATACAGAATGTCGTGTGAGACTGCGGGCTATATACATACATATACTATAGATACATCCAACTATTTTACGCTGTTCGCTACAACTTTCATTGTTTTGCAAAAAGTTTTCCTTGGCTTTTCACACATATAACATACACACCAGCAAAGCTGAATTCACAGCTCTTCGCCTATAAACTGGCTCCAAAACATGTAGATACGGATACATGTGAGCTAGAGTTACACAATTTGTTGTGTTGCTTATTCATTAAAACTGTGTTAAACTTCTTTCAATAGAAGCACCTTTAGCTTAATTACTTCTATGCTTCGCAACATATTGACTTGAAATTTGCCAAAGATATTTATGAAAGTGTTTTCGCTCTATGTTTCGAAATTTAACAATAGTGGCCTAAAAATACTTTAGTTATGGGCATAAAAGTAATGTTTGCAACTTGTATAACCAACTACCCAAAGGGTAGTTCAATCGAAACTTTTCAACAGTTAAATGTTTGCAGTCATAACGTACTCTTGAAAAGAGATATGAAACAAGATACTTTCGTTAATATTTTACCGTATGTTAGATGAAGTGTTTAAGGGAAGGGTAAAGGGTATCCCCAATGTCTGTATTGCTAAAAATATGTGAGCAAATAACAACGAAAAACAAGAAAGTAGAGCGTCAAAAATAGCTGCTATATATGTGTTTTGTGATACGACTTCGAGTTCTTGTTGCTGCAGTCTACACTTATACGATGTATTTTTATATCTATGTCTAGATTTGATTAGTTTTCACAACCATTTATTAGACATACACGCAGCAGGGAAAATTGTATTATTAAAAGAGCTCACACTTTGATTTATAGAGACACAAGTATAGAAGCATTCACCAAGTTCCACAAAAATAATCACGTGTTGAAATCAATTTGCCCACAAAAATATATGTATACCCATTAAAGCGATATGCCAAACACAGAAATACATATACATAGATATGTACGTATCAAATAATGAGGCTACTAAATCGATAAAAGCCGGTCAATTGATGGCCACAAATATAAATGCTCGGAAAAAAAGAAGCGGAAAACACAAAAAGGGAACAACTCAAAGAGAAATAAACAATTTTGACATTTTCATTGTTAATTAAAACTTAATTATGTTTTCATTGGTATTCGAGCTACATTGCCAATTTAACGCACAATTGCATTGCTCTCTCCCACATACACTCTCTCTCTTCCCCTCAAACGCGCTCTCTTACACGCTCGCTCTTGCGCATGTGAGTAGCTTACATCGTTTGACATCGCAGATATGTCCGTACTTTACGTGTGCCACTCTCATATTGATAAATGTCCAGCGATAAGACTCACGTCCACATCCACATCCACGTCCGCCAACAGTAATTGTTTCCAAATGTATCGCTTCACTTATGGCATATGAAATGAAAAGATTATTAAGTGCTTATAGAAGCGGCCAGAGAGAGAGAGAGAGAGAGAGAGAGAGAGAGCGCGAGAGAGCGAGAGGAGCGTGTCCACATGCAATGACAAACATGCAAATGCGTTGAACAAACCCGATAGATAGATAGATAGATACATTCGTTGGTAAACATTATTTTTTTACCCTGTACACAAAGTGTAAAAGGGTATTATAGATTTGTGCAATGTATGTAACAGACAGAAGGAGGCGTGGCAGACCATGTGTTCCATGGGCAAAAATGATCAGGAGCCATATCCGTCCGTCTGTCCGTCCTGTAACGTGTTTCTCAGAGACTATAAGATGCGCATATTCCTGGAAAGGTGCAAGTTTATCGATTCATGTCGATATCACACCCCCTTCCCCCGTGACAGACTTTCGCGGTTTACAGCCGCTCCGTTAAATCTATCAACTCGAAACTCATCTGTGATGTGTGCATCTTCTTCTTAACTGGCCATAACAACCCGTTGTCAGTTTACGGCCTGATGTAAATACATTCTTTCATTGGAATTGTGGTTTTACGTGGTGGGTCCCTACGCAAAACCCTTTTAAGGCATCTATGTTCTATCGGATAAATACATCAAAAGTTATAGTCAAAAATATGCTAATCTCACTCCCACTCGCCCATAAACTGCTCCAAAATTCCGCTACATGTAGACATGGATACACGTGAGCTAGAGTTACAAAATTTGGGGTGGACTCGTGTGACCCTAATCGTTAAAACTATATCCACCTTTTTTCAATAGAACCCCCCCTTCCTCCGCAATCGATTTACGCTAATTATTGCCACACCCTTCAATATAGTGATTTGAAAATTGTCACTGACATTTATAAATGTATTTTTTATCTATGATACAAAATTCAACGGCATTGGCCTAAGCATACTGGAGTTATGGATATAAAAGTAGTTTTTGCCCCCTAATAACCAACTTCCCAATAGGAAAACTTGTCGATTGGAACTTCCCAATAGGAAAATATTTACAGGCATATCGATCTTATGAAAAAAAATTTAAAATTGAATACTTCCGTTACCATTTGGCCGTATTTACTGTTTATAAAGAAAAAGGGTACAGGGTATTCCACTGTCGGGCACCGTCCCGACTGTCTGCATCAAATATTTTTATTTTTATTTATATTTATATTCTGTTGATTTTGTTCATGGTCCAATGCATTGAAGAGAAAAAAAAAAAGTGTTTGTAAGCGCTTGTTGGAACAGACAGCTTTGCTATTATGCTATGCCTTTGTGGTATTAAGAGTTAAATCTTAAATTGATATAATTGTATGTGACATGAAAATTACATTTACAAAATTTGAATATATCCGCACGCAAAAGCAGATTGGTTGGAATTATTCATTATTCATAATTTATTTCGTAATTTTCATATTGACTCAAATTGTATACATATTGAATTAAGTTCTTAAGCTTATAACTTAACTGTCGGAAAAAGAGTGAAATGTTGGCAGTCCATTCTCTCAACCCTACTCCCAACTTCATTCTACCAACTGTCACTAGACTGTTCCCAAGAGCGCTAGTCTATATATATAAAAATTAATGTCTGTATCTATGTCTGAAATCATTTTAATCGAAAACTGCTCGAACAATTGGCGTGAATAACGACTTCGTTGAAGATCAAGGTATGTTAGAGGTTCAAATATGCATAATTAACCATAAAAAAAAGCGTAAAACTACAAAAATAGACAACAAATCTCAAAGCCTACTACTAATATTTCCAAAAAATGTACACAGAGTCTGGCAACGTCTACCAATAAGTAGAGTTGGAGGTAGAGTCAGAGGTGGAGGCAGAAGCAGAGGTAGAGTTCGAAGCAAAGGTAGATGTAGATGTAGAGTTGGAGGTCGGAGCAAAGGTCCCAACGAGAGCGCAGTCAAGTTGTGGGATTCAAGAACTTTTGCCGCCTGGCCAGGGTTTTATAGGAACTGTCAAAGACTTTGATATTGACAATATACCAAAGTTATAGAAGGAGGGCACGTATAAGCACTGGTTTCAATTCATAAAGTTTTGAGTTGAATGGATATGGCTTTATAAGTCGGTTCTAAGTCTAAATCTTTATTTTAAGCTTGTCAAATGATCTACGAAAGCCTCATAACATATAAAAAACAGCCTACGTAAGCCTTTTAGAGAAATCTATTGTTTACAAACAAATTTGTCAAAAACGTTTAGTAATCTTATCTATTAGCAATAGTGTATAAAAAATGCTTCTCTAAAACATAACTATCGTTGTTTTAAAATCTAGCAACTATTGTTGTGCCGATATTCAATCGCACTCGAAATCAGCAACCTCAAATTTACCGTAACACAGGTATACACAATTTAGCCAAGGGCCTTAAATTGAGTTCAAAATTTCTTGCCTAGTGTTATCTGTCAATAAGAAATAATTTATATACTCGTAGAGTAAAGTTATTTATATATTAGAAACATAGACCGATTTCTGAATAGGCACGCATATAGTACCTTTATAATAAGACAAGGTGAGTTTGTTACTTTTATACCGTTTTTCGAAATTGACGGCGATTAGCTTAAAGCCGTGACGCAGCCGACGCAGCGATCCACCTCTTGTAGGTGCTGATTGGATTAATGGCGGAATGCATGCCCGACATATATTGCCGGTTTATTGAAAGTCGCATTTCTTACTTCCTTACTGGCCATAACAATCTCTTAACGGGTTACGGCCTGATGTAAATCTCTCCTCCTGGCGTCTCCGTTTTGCGCCTTCTCCAACCGGTGATACCAAAGTTAGCTAGTGGGGTCACTACCTGGTTCTTCCAGCGGAGGCATGGTCTGCCCTTTCGTCACCTCCCTTCAACACTCGCATTAAAGACCTTTCTCGCAGGAGCTGCGTCATCCATACGTAAAACATGACCCAGCCAGCGGAGCCGCTATTGGCATCCATGCTTACATTGTTTTTCATCGTGACGGTGGTGCCAAGGTAGACGAAATCCTTGACAACATCAAAAGTATAGTTTTCAACATCAATCTGAGAATCCAACCGTTGTGCCTCTATACTCAAAGAAAACATACTTTTTCTTGCCCTCATTTACAACCAATTCCACACTGGCAGAATCTCTTTTAATAGCCGCAAAGGCTCCTGTAACTGCTCGCTTAGTGCACCGGACGATGTCGATATCAGCTGCGTATGCAAGCAAATGAACACTCTTATAGAACAGAGTCCCGGTCCTATTTATTTCGCAACATACTCTCTATCACAAAGGTGAAGAAGTTGCAGGAGAGGGCATCGCTTTGTCTGAAGCCTCGCTTGGTATTAAAAGGATCGCGGGCTCTTTCCTACCTTGACAGAGCTGCGTGAGTTGCTCAACGTCATTCTGCACAGTCGCACCAACTTTGCAGGGATTCCGAAATCAGACAGAGCGGCATATTCGCGATCACTCAACGGACTATCAAATGTTGCTTTATAATCTACAAAGAGATGGTGGGTGTCGATTTGATATTCTTGGGTATTTTTCAGGATTTGGCGTAGTGTGAATATCCTGAATAAAGCACTACCCGCTTTTAAGTATTAAACCACAGCCATCGCGAATCTCTCTGAAGTTCCACAAGCAAACTTTTTCTGCAAAGAACAAGCGTTGTGGGCTTTCTGACTACCCGTAATACAGCTGTTACAAATTGATCTTTCTGTTTCGCAATTTTGCCTACGAATGAGTCGGTCTAAGAGAGAGAGAGAGATCAACATAAGCAGCCTCACATATACAGTGTCTTTTGAACGGACGCATTTCAACACGTTCATGCTCTTTGGTTAGGCGCCTTTTACACGAAGCGAGACTTTTAAGCAATGCCATGATTTGTATGTCGCACCTTTTGTATGCAGGGTAATATCACCAGTAAGTTCTCTCGCCTGCAACCGTCTTGCTTCATATTAGAATGCATTCTAATATCGAGCGAGATTTTGTGAGTGACTTTTTTCACTTTCCAACTTGAAAATCTCGCTTCGTGTAAGAAGCGCCTAAACGATAGCCTTTTGAATCGTCGAATTATGCCCGTGACTCTTGATTAGAACCAAAAAGTAGATAGATACAATGAAAGTATATCATTTTTAGGCTGCGTTTCGTTACCTTTGTAGCAGAACGCGCACTAATTTGTTTTCTACGGATAATTTGTTGTCATCCATGTGGAAAACAAAACGCTTTCCCCTTTATGTATTTTACGCTCTCTTAATATAACGATAAAATATGCCATAAAAGCAGCTTATTGCTGAATTTGTTGGGTACTTAAGGCGTTTGCAGTGTATACGCTATTCGGCGGGCTGCTAGCTAACTGTATGCTGCTGTGCATGGTACTCTTTTTGTTTAGTTTTAACTTTGTCGTGCGTTCGTTCTATTTGACGGTGACTCTGACTGAGAGTGTTAGTGGCCTGTTGGTCGAGATGTTGTTGTTGTTCTCGCTAGGCTGGTTGTTGTTGTTTTTTTTTTGTCGTTGGCTGCCTCTCTGAAGGTGAATTTATGGCGCACACATGGTCGCCACTTCTACTAGTAGTCCGTACCTCTACCTCGACAACGGTGGATTTTTGTGCTCCTCTTTTGAATTTTCTTTTTCTTGCTTGCTTTGGTTGGTCTCTGCTTCTTCTTCTTCTTCTTCTTCTTCTTCTTCTTGTGGTGCTCACACAGCGAACACCGTCGTGTGACATATGTCGCCGGCGTCGCCCGTTTGTAGTGCCAAAAATAGAAAAACATTTCGAAATGTAGGGGGCCGTTTTTACTGGCTGCAGCCGTAGGTGCTACTATACGAAGGAAATAGACACAAAGAGCGAGCCATGTGGTTGCGCTTCTTTCTGGCTTGATTTCTTTGAAAAATTTAAGTGATTTTCCTTGGTGGTGCTACGTAGCTGCCGAGCTCAAGTGGTACATGTAATTTGATGGCCTATTAATGAGCTGGTGTGACTGCAATTTATAAAATATAACATAATAAATTGATTGTAAATTGATTAAGTAATCATATGCTTCTTTTTTTTTATTTTTCTTCTAGATTTTTGCCAAAATAAAGCCCACGTCGTATCCCACACAAATGAGGAAAGTTTTGAAACGACAACAAACAAAGCAATCAGTTATAACTAAAACGTCAGAGTGACAAGTCACACACAGAAAAATCACTACATACAAATAAAATAGAGCATAAACCAAAATAAATTTCGAGCAATACTAGCAAGTAGCAACGAGCTAAGGAGACATCCCATAGCTATAGGCGATACATAGCCAAGTATTTCACTATATATAGTATATACTGCATATATACCACTCGTCCGCATGTACAAGTGTGGAAGGCGAGGTTATTAGAAGAAGAAGAAAGCACGGCAAGACGCTAGTTATATATATAGCACAAATACGACAAGAGCACTAACTGGCCAAGGCGAACTTGTGGTGCAGCAAAATCAGCAAAAGCGAACGAAGCAGCAGCCCTCAGCGTACGGCCGTAGTCTAGTGATTTTTATTTGGCGCCCCACGTGAAAGCAAAACAGCCTCAAGATTCTGCCGTTCGGTGCTAGCTTTCGTCTCGAGGCGAATCCAGCAGAAATGCATAAAATAACAGCAGCCCCGGCTGCGGCCACAGCACCAGCTGGTGGCTTGGAAGCCCCACTGGCTGGACCCAAATACGGTACACTGATACCGAACAGGATCTTTGTGGGCGGCATCAGGTAAGTCCTAACCAAAAATGGTGCTAACATAGTAGAGGAAACCAAGATGGTAGCTTATACATCGGTAATCGGTTATTTAGTAGCTTTCCTAGGGTTGCCGGTTTTTAGATCATTTTAGTAATCAGTTTTACGGTTACCTTTCGCTTTCATGTACATCGGCCGATGAATGTTTTCTTAATATATGGAAACAGCCTCGAGGGAGATACCACGAATTAACCTGAAAAGGAGCTTCGTTGTGGTGGGCTATAGTACCCAGGTGGACAGTTTTATTAAGCTTTAACCTAGATAGTGGAGTTAGACGGATAGGGCGGGAAATAAGTTGTGCCCTTCTCCAACTTATTTGTGCCTGAAGCAAGTTTGAGATTTTGCTACAAGAAGAGATAGAAAATCAAGGTTAAAGAGACCGAATCACTTGGAAGTGTATGTAGCAACTCAACGGAGATGTGGCATCCATCCGTGAACTTCTTAATGAATATATCGCTATGGTCATAACCCCATTTCTGTTCGTCTGCTTAAACGCGTGAAAATCTTATTCCTCTTCTTTACTGTGTATAACAACCCATTACACCATCACAGAACCACCGTCATTGGCACTTCTTGAAAAATCTTTTCTTCGGTTACGCCTTCTCCAAAGGTAGTTCGTGCGCTCTCTAACTGGTCCTTCCAAGAAAAACACGGTTAACCCCTTCGTCGCTTTACTTGAAAGCCTCTTATCCATACGCAAAATATGACCAAGCCAGCGAAGCCGCTGGATGTTATTTCGCTTGACTACGTCAATATCGTCGTAGAGTTTACAGAGTTCATCGATCCACCGATCGTTGCTAACGCGTAAAGGGTTAAGGATATTACCGGGTACTTTCAGCTTAAACACTCCAAGGACATCAACCCCGACGCCACACATAAACATTGCCACTGTGGTGGCCAGATAGAAGAAACCCTTGACGTCAGAATTAAAGTTCTCAACACCAATCTGAGAGTATTCTTGCTACTGACAGCCGAAACCAGCGCATTCCTAGTCATATGTCCTGTTTTGCGCTCATTCATTATGAATGCAGGTCTCACACCAGCACAGAACCACCGTCATTCCCTCCTCTCCGGTACGCAAATTATGCCTTCTTCATGTCTGGCCGTAGCAACACGTTACTGGGTTACGACCTGGTGTGCAGCAGTCCTTTAGGCGCCTCTCGTGCGATTTCTCAAATCGGTAATACCAAAGGTAGTTAGTGCGCTCGCCACCTGCTCTTTCCAACAGAGACACGACTAGCCCCTTCGTCGCCTTTCATACGCAAATCTTCACCAAGCCAGCGGAGGCGCTGGATATTAATTCGGTTCACTATGTCAATATCGTCGTAGAGCTCATAGAGCTCGTCGATCCATCGAATGTGGTAGTCGTTGCCAAAGCGTAGAGGGACACAACTTTCGGAGTTCTATCCGCTTATCACGCATGATTCATCTCCATAATGCAAAACAATATGGAAAAGCAAAAACGACAGTAATCTTCGAAGACAGAAGGGTTCTTTCATGTGTGGATACACACTTGTGTACTCTTCTTCTTCTTAACTGGCCATAACAACCAGTTACCGGGTTGCGGCCTAATGTAAAGCTCTCATCCAGGCCTCTTTGTTTTGCGCGTTGTTCCATCGGTTGCGGTAGTCGTTGCCAACGCGTAGAGGACCAAAGAACTTACGGAGTACTTTCCGCTCAAACACTCAAAGGATAGCTGCATTAGACTGCAGTCATCACCCATGCTACATCGCCATAACGCAAAACTTTAAGAAAATGCGTCTTATAGAGTATTCCTTTCGTCTAGCGAGAGTGGTATCTACTACTCATTTCCCGACAGAGACCAAAGTAACATCGTTGGCAAGAGTGATTTTCCTTGATCCTTCTACAGGCTTTCAAATGCTAAGAAAGTGGGTGTAGATTTCAGTGATTTCCAGGTTTTGGCGCAGTGTTAACATCTGAAAGGCTGCCTAAAATGACAATACTTGTTTTAAAGTAAAATATGAAAGCTGAAGAAACTATGACTACCGTAACTGGTACCAAACAGTATCAGTTTTAGATCTTGATTTCCTCTTCTATGAACGTTTGTCATTTGTAGATATAAACGTCAACTCAACAAATTAACTCTTCTTTCAGCGGTGACACCACTGAGGCCGACTTGACACGCGTCTTCAGCGCCTACGGAACAGTCAAATCCACAAAGATCATTGTGGATCGTGCTGGCGTGAGTAAGGGCTACGGATTTGTGACATTCGAGACAGAGCAAGAAGCGCAAAGACTCCAAGCAGATGTAAGTAGCTGCCCGTTTGTGTTTTTTTTTTTTCTTTCTTTTAATGCCGCCTGTAAATTAGTTTATGATTTGATTTTGACGCTTTTTTTTTTGTATTCTTGGGAATCTTAAGAATCAAAGCAAAGTTTTTCCAGTGGGTTGTAAACACATACACACACACACACACACACACACACACTCACACACCAAAAACATGCAGACATTCGCACATGCAATATATTCATATTATTGTGCTCCTACAACTATTTCTATTACAATTACAATTACAACTACAACAACTGTTATAATGTGCTCCGATTTTTTAGGGCATTACGTGAAAGTTGCCAAGTTGCCAAGTTGCCAAATTGACCCACAGAACACATGTGAACGACACAGCTGCGTGCTGAGCTGTCGTGCTAGTTGCTACTAGTACCAACTATTCTACTACTACTACCTCTGCTACTGCTACTACTATTCTACTACTACTACTACTACTATTAGTAGGCAGGCAAAAAAGTACCGTACCTTATATACTACAACTTCTTATTGCGTTCATTACGTTTGTTGAGTTTACGTTTCCGTTGCGTTACGTTGCCTTTACGTTACGTTTTATCTTTTTTCATATACAACCACTACAACAACAGCAATTTATTGTATACAATTTTACTTAATGTTATTTTAAACACTTTTTAACTTTATAAACACACAAAACACACACACACACACACTTATAATATAACCAACAATTGCAAGTTTACACACATAATACACACACACACACACACACACACACACACACACACACACACACTAGTAAATATATATATATGTATATTAATATGACCGGACAGCTGCCGTTTGTTGCTACGGCTGCTCTGTTACTTAACGTATTGCAAATTTTTGTGCAACTTTTAATACCCTTGCAGAGGGTATATGCAATTTCAGATCTTATATATTGCTTTTGTCTATTTAAGCTTTCTTAGAACTAGCGAGACGTAGCCTTTCTCTTAGATTTCCAAAACCATAAAGAAACACAGCTCTTAAAACAATTCTCCTCCAATTTGAAGTCTTATATAGAGCTTAAGAGCAAGTTTTTGTCTATTGAAGCTTTCTTAGAACTAGCGACTAAAACCTTATGTAACACAGCTCTTAAACCAATTCTCCTCTCCACTGAACTCGGTTGTGTACGGCTGAGCTTTGAGTTGCCTTTAACTTCTTCCGATAATTTGAGCTTGGCTTAGTCCTTTTCCAGTTCTTTCGAAACTGCCACAGCAACACCGAGCATCACTTTCCGTGCATATGTAGAGCATGGATTCTTCTTCATCCGACACATGACATTTGAAACTTTCAAAGCAGCTATTTGGAAGCACTTCACAGCATCTATTGCTTTGCTCTACAAGTTACAATAGATTGAAGATATAGTCAAGTTCTGAGAACTGTTAGTTCTACGACTTAGAGAAAGAAAGCAAATTAATTGTAGAGCATGGCTTCTTCTTCATCTAAAAGACGACATTTGAAAGCATGAAAGTAGCTATTTGGAAGCACTTCACAGCATCTATTTGTCGATGCAGCTGTCATCATTTCAGCAGCTTTGCTCTACACAACAAAGTTCCAATAGATTCAAGATACAGTCAAGTTCTGACAACTGTCAGTTCTACGACTAAGAGAAAGAAAGCTAATTAAGTGAATGCTCCCTGTAAGAAGTAGCTAAATAGGAGATGATGCGAGATGATGACAGATATGAGCTAAAAGATTCGCATCTACTAACAGCGAGGGAAAGAAAAAGAAGCAAATATTTGAAATCTGCAAGGGTATACAATCTTCGGCGCGTCGAAGTTAGCTTAACTTTATATTTTTTTGGTTTTTAAGCGGTTGGTTGGCATTTTGTACATTTTGCGTCTGTTCTTCTGTTGAGTTGATGAAAGTAACCAGAAACAATAAAAAGCAAAGTCAAAACCTAAGCGCAAACATTTTGTTGAGTTGAGTTCGTTGCACCATTTTACTTTTGCAAAATATATTTAAACAAGTTTTACATGCCGTTTAACTATAACAGTTACAATTTGAATTACAATTTAGAGTTACAAATTTTGCTGGCAATTACAATTACAGTTCCAGTTGCAAGTGTGCCGCAGTCTTCTAGTCTCTAGTCTAGTGCGTTATACATTTTTTTTTTGAAATTCTATTAAGTTAATATATATTTTGTTTATTTGAAGTTGAGAATTTCATTTGATTTGTGACTTGGCCCAATTTTTTGATAACATTTCATTTGATTTGATTTAAGTTGAACTCTATTGAACTTTTTCATAAACTGTAAAAAGATTTTTGTAACGAAATGCCAAGCGTTCAGCGTTATGACATCTCTGAAGTAAGTTCATTGAGTGACCTCAGGGAATTGCTTGGCAAGCAATCAACAAATGGCAAATCTTTAGCTAGTCAGCAATACTGAAGATCCCAAGTGCAACCTACGCGCTGTCAGTCAGTCATTCACTCAGTCAGTTAGTCGTTTATGACAGAAATGAGTTGCAGTTTGCAATGGGAGGAGGCACTGTAATTGAATAAGGCAATCGACAATTGCTAACTTGTCTAAATAAAGTCAAAAGCTGGCCCTCAGCTGATTGTGAGCCTAAGCTGCGTGCAAACGTTGTTGTTTTGCCAAATCGTGTCATTTAAGCCAGAATATCCAAAGTAGTTCGTTCTGAGTCAAAACTTACATAAAGCATTGGTCGGCAAAACAATGAAAGTACAGTCTTGCATTGCGCTTTTGACAGTTCGAAATCTGTATTGGTAAATGTTAATATATGTACGAACTTTGTTAACGTAGTTTGTAATACAGAAAACTTGAAATACGTCATCACTGATAAGGGGCAAGGGTGTCGCCTGATTACATGGAGTAAGGAAGCGGGAAGAGGGGAAGTAAGGGCAATGATGACGTCTTAATTTCTTCACGAATTTTTTCATATTTTCAAGAGAAAGATGCAAAGATCATTACCCTTAGCTAGAATGTGCTGAGAGTATTCCTCAAGTTCATAGAACCTGCTGTTACTGCAACTGGTGATGCCCAGCTTGCTCAGGTGACCTCTAAGTCTGCAGTCTACTATCAATGGGCTCGCAGCACCATCTAAATTTCGTTCTAAAAATGAGTACCCAAGTACTTGATAAAATGAGTAAAATTCGTACTAAATCAGAAAGTCTGAATATAAAAAATTTTGTTGTGCTTAAATTGTTCCGTGCAAAAGAGACATGCATAAACAATTGAGCGATAGAGAAAACACTTTACATTTATCTGTATTTGAGAATGTTTTTTTGTTGTTTCATTGATTACTGTGTCCGCTCAGTGGTTAACAATCAAGCTTCCAACAAGCTGAAAGTTCCGATACCCGTTGTTTGGACGTTCTGATGTTCAATGCTGGTAGAAATGTCTCTTTCTTTGCCTTCATGTCATTTTATAGGGAATTCCCAATTGCTGTCGATGCAATTTTTACATTGTGGTTCCAACTCTTCTTCTGGGGAATAAACCTACTTGTTTCTATTGCATTATTAAGCTTGTTCTTAAAAAAATTTCGAAAAAACGTTTTTGGGATCCTAAAAGATAGTGCTAAGTGGTGTCGTGTCTCCAAACGAAACACTGTCTTTCACTTGTGGTCCGGCTTACGTTAGTTATTCTGTTGCCTGAAATCTATTTCATTCATTATAATTACCTCACACTATAACATACGGCCTTGAACGTGTTCAATCAATAGGTCTCACACATTGATCGAAGGCGACCAAGCAATAGATTAAGCGCATTTAGCGCAGGTGTGACCGAGACAAACATACACTTAGCTCGAGCAGTTACTGGAATGGTACTTAAAAAACAGCCCAGTAGGAAATTTGGGACTGCTGACACATTTAGTTAGTTCGCCTCGCAACACATTTTTGGTTAGATTTGTGGTGCGATGGCTCATCGGAGAGGATTGAACGCAACACTTAGTGATTGAAATGAGAATTTTCAACTTAAAATGTGTTTTTTTGTACTTGCACTGTTTTTATTCTCTCTATGTATGCATTTGTGTGCACAAATCAACATTGTATCCAAATATGAAAGAATTTTGTGTATAAATTTTGTAAATGTTTTTAATTACGTAGGTGTAGACCTGATGATGACGCTCTAAAATGGTTAAATCAAATTTTGAGCATTATAAAATTGCAAGATTTTATCATAGTAGGTGTTTCTTTTTTCGAATGTGATCGTATTTGCCATTTTAAAATGTGCAGTTAAATTTACGTCTCTGTCGCAGCCAGCTTTTTGTCAGTGAACGTTTGCAGTTTTAGACTTGAATCCAATTCGTTTAATGTTATTCCAACGTAGATATTTACTTACTACTGAGCATAAGTCAAAATTGTGTTTTGCTCGTCTGACCGTAGCTTAAGAGTAAAAGTTGTCGAGCGCCTTTTACATGTGCTAGTTACTTAGTTCTAGGTGTGTGCTTGTGGCACCTTATTAGAAATGAACTTGTCTGCCATAATCTGTTATTTGGCATGCTAATTGATTATAATTACATAACAGCCACTGCCACTGCGCTCGGCTCCTGACTGTGGACCCTGCCCCGTTTCCAGCCGCCCACTCGAAAGACACTAGAGCTGCTGCAGCAAGTGTGTTGTGATGCAACTTTTGCCCATTTTTGTGCACCTTAAGCAATTGTAAAGAATATTTTATTTAAATTTTCATTTTTTTTTTTTTGTTTTTCACCCTGCGCTCGCTTTTCTTTATTGTGTCTACTGTTGTTGTTGTTTTGCATACATTAAGTGAAAAACTTTTCTACTTGTCATTAATGTGTTTTGCTGCGTTGTTGTCGTTGTTGTTGTGGCTGCTGGCGGTTTCAGTTCCTTGTTGTTGTTATGCATGCCGGCAAGTGTCCTTGTGGAAAGCCAAAGAGCAGTTGGCAACGGCAACGGCAACTGCGTCGGCAGCGGCAGCAGCAGCGGCAGCGGCGGCAACAACAATGCCTGAGGGCAGGCAGCATACCAAAACTAAATAGAAACGAAGCGCACTTGTAAGAAGAATACTCGCTGAGGAGAGGGTATCGTTTGGGGGGCGAAGCGGAAGGGGTTGAGCACAAGGTGCGGTACACCCGTTTTGGAACACTATAAAGCCAACCGTAGCGCCCACATTTCACCCACATAATGTGCCATAATGGCAAAAACGACAAAGAGAGACACTCACACACACACACACACACTCCGAACCACAAACACACACACACATGTGTTCACACATTTAATGCTTACACTAATTAAATTTCGTTATATTTAGTCTACACTAGCTTACAAATTCCTTTTGTTTTACACTCTAACTGCATATTGTACTTTTTCCCCATTAAAACTCCCAACATGCCAAAGAATTAGACTAGTCCCCGAGCGACCTCTTAACTTACACAGTAGAACTTGGCTTTTTTTTCTCTCTCTATGAATACGTTAAGGAGCCGCCTGTTTAATTTGTTGCCTAGCAAATTCATTATATAGAATAATTGAATATATTTCTTATACGTAAATTATGCATAACAAAAGTTTGGCATTTGATTTTGATTTGCAATGGAAATTTTACATTTATGGGAATTTCACTTTATGTATTCTACGATATCGTTATTCTGGCGAAACGCTCATAATTCTACTCGATACTAAAGTTACTAGCATAGAGTTACTTGCTCTGAAAGCTGTTGCTTGGATAAGCATAGCTTGCAAAGGAAGGTCATTAGGCAAAAGAAATTCAATTGATTCTCTTGTTGTGCAACTAACGCCTCACATAACGAATTTCGGTGAGCTGCATTTTGAATGAATTTTAATTTAATACTAAAAAAATACTAGTATGATATGATGCTCTATTATTATTTGCACTCGCGTTAGAATGGTGTCCCAAACATCACGCACAAGCCTTTTAAACCCTGGGGTGGCTCTACTTGTCTCAAAAACCCAGCGTCATTGTAAGTCGCCTCATACGACAAGCTTTGAGCTGCGATGGTGGTATTCCCTAACCCGCTCAACACACGAGTATCGAAGAGAGAAGTTGTGTCAGGTCAATTTTCTTCTAGCTTGGTTTGGTGCAATAAAAACACACATCCCTCTGCTGTTGTTTGGGTCCCACACCAGGTTGTTTTAGAGTAACGCTACTCCGTGTAAAAACACTACTTCGTGATATTGACTCTGACCGGCTGTGTTTCTTCACCTTGAATTAAAAATACTATTGCCGCTCTTTCTAACGCTTCATCTTCTGTCAATCTGGGAGCCCAACCTCTGTGTCTCTTTTTCTTGCTTTCATTTACAGCCAATTCCACCATGGAAGGATCCGGTAACTGCACGCTTAGTACGACCAATGATATCGATATAATCTGCGTATGAGAGATTAATAGGCTACCGTTCCGACGTACTTCGGCCTTTCGCATCACTTTGTCTGAATCCTCACTTGGTATCAAGAGGTTCATAAAAGTCGTTCCTACCTTGACACGTAGTCCATGTGTTGTTCAACACCATTCTGCATAGAAGCACTAACTTTGCAGGAATATACCCGATCCCTCAACGGGCTTTCAAATGATCACTGGATTATGGCAGTTGGTTTGACAGTGGGATAGCTTGGATTCATTCATCCCAATAAAATCAAATTACTGTGCAAATTTTTGTGTTCAAGGCTATGGATAACTAAAAGTAACTGTATTGCGGGGTGTGCAGTGCAAAAACTAGACCACAACCGTCTTTTGCTTAACTGGCCATAACAATCCGTTACCGGATGTAGAGCACTCCTCCAGGCGCCCCTGCTTCTCCAATCGTTGATACCAAAGTTAACTAGTGTGCTCGCGCCTTCCTTCAACAGCCGCATTGAAGACCTTTGTCGCAGGATCTATACGCCAGCGGAGCTGCTGGATGTTAATTCGCTTGACTAAGTCAATTTCGTTGTAGAGCTCATAGAGTTCGCCCTTCCATCGTATACGGTAGTCGTTGCCAACGCGTAAAGGGCCAAAAATCTTTAAATTTTCAAACGCGTTTTCTAGTAAATGAGCGATTTGTTCCCGTTAAATCCCGCATAGTTTGATAAAAAACCAAAAGGAGAAGCGTGTGAACATTCATTCCATCGAAAGTAGTTGAATGGAGTCGATATTCATTGCCCACGCGTAAAAGGTCAAAGATCTTACGGAGTACATTCCGCTCATATACCCCAAAGAAATTTTCATCGGACATCACCCATTGGGCTGAGATTTGGCAAGGGGGCTGGCAATATAGCAGTTTTAGTGAATCTAAAAGGAGAAAGCCTTGGTTTACTGCACCCCATGAAGCAATGAAAAGAAAGAGGCGCATTGCGCGGTTCCATTCCAAAATGCATGTGACGTCACAATATCAAATTGTTTGGCTTACGTTACGTTGTTTTGTGTGAGCACATTGTATATGTTCTGTTCATACTAAAGATATTCATATTGTGACGTATATGCGTAGAGAGTGCCAAAGATGGTGCCTCCACTTAAGTTTAATTACTCCTTGACTTTAGCCTAGTTTTAGTCAAAATTAAAGATGCAAGCCATGTTATCTTGAAGCCATCAGAACCATTGCGTACTCTGCTTAAAAAAGAGAACTAACTTCGTATTATACAAATACCAGCCTAAAAAGCTGTCCTGTTAACGTGCATATTCCGTTATGCTGAAGTTAAATTAAGCTTCAACTAATGACGCTACTACTATTTGACACTGCACATCAAAACAGGCGAAATTTACAACACTCTCGCTGCCCTCTAATACCTAATTACCGACTTAGAGCGCATTACCAACACCAGGACACACACACACACATACACACACACACACACATACACACACACACCCATACTCTTGCACTCACTCACCGCTTATTAATAAACCTGAAACGTGCGTGCCAAACGAAGCGGTGTGCTAATTTGTAGGCACTTGTAATGGTCACAAGTTTTGTAGAACCTTTTTTTTCGTCTACAAATCCAGCCACAACTTCAAAGCAAAAAAAAAAAGAAGAAGAGAAGAGCATTTTATCTAGCTCAACTTTGAGATTATTTAAAAGTGATTAACGCAAGTTTCAGAGCAGATTCCGCACTTATCTCTTGCTAAGCTACTCTTTAACTCTCTTTTACAATATTTCCCTTCTTTTTGTGTGTGTGATTCAGTGCTGAAAAAGATTTTCAAATACTTACGTGTGTGTGTGTGTGCTGTCCTTTTTTGAAAGCGTTTGAGCGTTTGGCGCTCAAAGCCTTCCACAAAAAACAATGGCAAAAAACTGAAAGAAAGGCTGCAAAAGGGTTCTTAATTAAATTCGTCTAAGGACACAAGTTGGTCGGTCGGTCGACCATTTGGATGCTTGGCTGCATACGTTTCTCTAGTTTATTTGCTCAACTCTGTGAGCCTTTTGTGCTCTCTGGTCCTTATGTCTTTTGTTTTTAGGCCTTTTTCTTGTGCTTTGTGCAAGGCTTCGGTGTGTAGCAGTTAAATACAAAAAGAATGCTTTTCCCCTGAAGCTCTATCAAAGGATGTGCGCCGCACGTCAGGGTCTTCCAAATACTTTACATTAAAGTTTAAAGCCTGTTGTTTCAGTGACGATAGGATAAACATTTGCTTAGGTTAATGGCAGCGTCGGACCTGTGTCTTATCTAAGGTGCAGAAGCTATCCGTGCGCTTTGGCAGCGGACATCACAAGGATATTAGCTGCTACTAATTGCCAATTAAAAGTAGGTTAGATAGCTAACCTAAGCAAAAGAAACTGATGCATGAAACTCGTTTTGTGTGGTTAGAAACGTATTAGGAATTATGGACCTCCATGGACAGGCTAGTTCAGGGTAAACTTTTTCAAATATGATAATAAGTGTAAAAATGGTCTTTTGACCCCGGAACGTCATCCTTTTTTTCTGTACATTAACATCTTACGGCGCGCGTAGTCATTTTGACGAATGATGACGTTCTAGGGTTAAAGGCTATATGTAAATGGGATAGCTTGGATTTTATACTAATTAAGTGCGGAAATACTGCATATACGATATTCCGATTACTTAAACCAAATCCCATTGAACTTTTTTGGGATAAACTTGATTGACAAACTCTGGCAAGCAATTGTTCGCTGAGAAAGTTGCAAAAAAAATCTTGAATATTTGAATATATGTAGAACTGCATTTAAGATGTTCCAGAGTTTGCGTTACTTCTGGTTACTTGCATTACCATTGTCCAGTTTTGAATGAAATGCAAAAAAGGAGTTAAGACACCTCGATTTGGACATCCAGTACTTCTTGAATGCTATATCAGAATGAAGTGGCCTGCGTCACTCGGGCAAAGAAAGAAAATGCCTCTACTTTAGGGCTCTGATTATTTGTTCAGGGCAACAGTGTGAAAAATGAAGGGTTCCGCAGAAAAAAAGTAAATTGTTGTGAGTTCCGCTCGACCAGATCTACAACCTACACTTTATTTGTCGGGTGTATTTTCATCCAGAACCAATTAGAAGCGATTATGGGCCAAATCGATTCGTTAATTTTGCATCTGTGACCGACTTTTCTCTCTATTTTTATTAGTTTTTCTGCGCAATCATTTATTTTGGCCGTCTACTATCCTCTTCGATTCTCATGCGTGGTAGCTGCGCGCTGTAGTGGTAAAGGGAAAAAATGTAGAGATGAAGAAATGGAAGAAAAAAACTACGACATTGGTGAGCGAAGAGAGCCGATTGTCGGCCTGTCTGACCGTAGTTGCAGTTAAGATACTCTTTGTGCTACTCTTTTAAGAATGCAAGTGCATCGAAGATACTTACGTACGCTGCGTTATATAAATACGTATGTTTTTTTTTTTGTTTTTTTACCAAAAGCCAATGCAACTGTTGTGTTCAGCTTCTCTTGTAATAAGTTCTCGTAATCCGTTTATAAGTAGCGGCTTTCGTGCAGCGTTTTATCTTGTAACTTGTTATACCTTTGGGTTCTTTTGAAGTACTTTTCGTTGTGGTTTTTGCAATTAAAATTATTAAATGCAATTTATATGTTGTGTTATTTATTTTGATTGAGAATTAAATGATTTTAATTGGTGTTGGTAATTTCTTTATATACCTTTTATTTTAAATGTGTTGCGTTTTAATAATTATCATTAAAAATACTGTTGAAAAATTGATTTTGTTTAATATAAATCAAAAGCTTAAGTTTTATTATTTTTGAAATTATTTTCTATTTACCGCTTTTGTGCAATTTAATGAGTTTATATTTAATTAATTTTAATATTTGTTTGTTAATTAAAACGATTTTCTTGTTCATTTCTTTTTATTCAATTTGTCTTTTTTGCGTTTATGCGTCGAAAGCAAAAATAAATATTCAAATAATTTGTAATATTAATGTTGGCAATTAAAATTGAAATTTAGCTGCAAATTTGAATTTGGAATTTCGCAACCAACAAAAAAAAAAAAAACAAAATTGTACATGACATTTTACGACATAAATTTTTAAGTATGTAATTTTACTTTTGGTAATGGTATTTTGGCTTGGCACGTGTTTTTCCTCATAGACAGCCGTGCCAAATTACGTTTAAAAACAAAAAAATAAACCATTAAAATGAATGCCAAGGCGCATTTTGTATACTTGTTCCTTTTGTAATTTCAATAATTTGAGACTTTTTAATGCTGCTGCGTTCGATTTGAATTTGAATTAAAAACTTGAATTTGAGAATTTGAATTTCGTTCGGCTTGTGTGTGCTAAATACTAAAATTAACCCACTTATGCGCCCATATTTATGCTCTTCTTTTTTCGTTTCGTTCCCTCCATTCCAATCCACATAAACAGGGAGAGTGCGTGGTGCTCCGTGATCGCAAGTTGAACATTGCGCCGGCCATTAAGAAACAGGTAAGTGTGTGCGCTAAAGCGTTGCCAGATTGACGAAAACAACACTTATATAATTTCGCTTTCCTATTAGCCAAATCCATTACAGTCGCTTGTGGCTACCAATGGCGCTGTTTATTACACCACCACACCGCCGACACCTATGAGCAACTTACCAATGGATCAATTTGCCGCTGCTGTGTATCCCCAGGGTGAGTTTTTCATACTTGACCTTTTAGTTTTAGGCAAATTTTGGTATTGTGTGGTATTAAATGTTACGCTGATTCCGTTTTTGGTACTTTATCGCACACATATTTGATTTGTGTAGTACGAAATGGCAGTTCAGAAGTAAAAGAGCAGAAAAGTAAAAGTAGAATTAACTGTTCATAAATGACGTCACCACCGAGGGCTGGCGGACGTTAAATTGTGACTTTTTGAGACGATGGGTGTTCCGAAAACGTGACGTCACAATCAAAATCTTAATGAAATCTGAAAAAATCTTTAAATTTTCATGCGATGTTTACTTTCATTACGAATTCAAACGTATGCATCAAAGATCTTGCATCAAATTTTATTTTGCACAGGTCTACAAATACCGGGGTCATGTCAGTTGTTGAAAAGCTAAGAGTCGTTTCCGAAGTAATTTTCGCGTAGAATTCAGAATTGGCCTTTTGTAGCCTCCTCCTCATTAGGAACAGACGGTACGCGATAGCGATATTGATCTGTGGCAAGCTAATACCATCGGTCCTAAATCCTCCGCCGGCACGTCGTCCTCTGCAGCACTGCATAATCGCGTGCTTTTCTTCACAGCCAAGGCTACCGCCCTGAGTGATTTACAAAGTGATGGTTTCTTTTAGTAACTTTGAAGCTGTAATCAGCAAAATTGGTACAATGAATTTAATGCAATGTATTAGGTACGGCCCTTTCCCATCTTTAAAGCATGAGGACATCTCAAAGTCAATCCAAGCTGTGTCTTCTTTGTGAAAAGTGAGCTGATGCTAAGCCAGATCATGAGTCATCGTATGTAACAAGTGGTAGCCACAAGTAATGACCAGTGAGTAAGTCGGTCGTAGAGCTGCAAAACTATAATATAGTTAGTATAATAGTACTATCGATATATAGAGTTTCTTTTTTTTGTGTCTAGATAGAGTAGACGAATCAGACATCATCCCACCTGAGGCACAGCATTAGTTTCTTGCCATGAATGCTCAGGTTTACCACAATGTCATAACAACAGATTACTGAGTTACGACCTGATGTAGAGTACTAGGTAGTTAGTGCACTCACTACCTGGTCGTTCCAACAATAGCCGCAGTGCCTGTCTCCCAGGAGTTTCTTCGTGTATAGTCACAAAATGTCCAAGCGTAGAGCTCTGAGTTTGTCGTTCCGTTGAATATGGTAGTCGTTTAGACTGCGTCAGCACCCATGGCTTAGCGTCATTCAGCAATACGGGTAGGATGAGCGTCTTGTAGAGCGATAGTTTCTTCTTTTGAGACCAAAGTAGCAGCGTCTGATTTCTAATACACCGAAAAATTGTGGTTGGGTTGAAAGAGATTCATTGCTTTTTATAGGAAAGTGCTTGAAAGGAACAAAATGAATCTTGTGCATTTCCTACTACACAAATCAATGCCCGCTTTAGATTATGTTGGATCTCTTATGAACTTATGTTTGATTCGAATTAGTTATTTTGAGTTTTAAAATGTATTTTCTTTTATTTATTGTATTTCATAAACTTTTATCATCATCACACACAAAACAACAACAACAACAACAACTACTACAACAACAACAACAATCTGAATCTGAATCTGGTACTGGCCAAAAAACTAATAACAATTAGTAACTGACTTTACAGCTGCAGGAGTACCAGCTATTTACCCACCATCAGCCATGCAATACCAGCCGTTCTATCAATATTACAGTGTGCCAATGGTAAGTAAAAACTGAACCGAACCGAACCCCGAAACGAGGTCTCGAAAACCTCAAGTTGACTTAAATGCATTTAACAAAAGAAAAAGCAATCACCTTTTGCCATTTCACAGAATGTTCCCACCATTTGGCCTCCGAATTATCAAGGTAATTAAAGAAAACGCTTAATACACTATAATGCTATGTATGTATATGCCATATAGCAAATGCTCTATATGCTTATGTAAAAAAATGTGTCGTATGTATTTGATTTGCTTTCTTTTATACATATATATCTCTTATTCTCTTAATCTTTTTGCATTTTTCTTTCATTCTACACACACCAACACACATTAAAGGTTAAAAGAAACAAAATTTTGTAGTCGCAAATTTTTGTTGTGTGCTGTAAGCGCTGCCAACAATGAATTAACCAAGTTAAAAACATCTAGAACAACAACAAACAACGCCACAACTGACAACAACAACAACAACAACAAGAACAACAACCACATATGACAGCAGTTAAAACAACAAACAACAAACAACAACAACAACAACAGCCATCACTCTAGGCCTGACCAACCCGAACAAGTTGGAAGCGCAAGCTGCACTAGTTATTAATTTCTATACTTTTGTAATTAAACTATAACTTGATTAATTATTTAATTTATGCCTACTCTATATATATACCATATATATAGAAAACTGCAATAACTTTATACTAACTATACATATATATTAGAAAAGTCTCTAAAGTGCATATAAAATATCATTTTGATTTTGGCTCTAATTAATTTTAGTAATTATAATTTTAGTGTAAAATGTCACGCAACACGCTGCGCATAAATTAATATAGTCAACATATTTGTACTATATATATATTTATATATATGTTTTTTTTTTTAATTTTTTTTTTATTGCTCGCTCGATTTATTAAGTAGTACAAAAAAACTAAACAAAATAATGCAATATATAAATTAGTGCGCCATTTTTTGTTGTTGTTTGCTTGTTGTAAATAGTAGGTGAATGTATGTGATAATAAGAGTAGTCAACGCTTTTGTTGTTGTACAATGCACACACACACATATACGGCTACTTAGATACTCTACTTGTATACGAAAATTATAGTGTATAAAAGCAAAAAACAAAAACAAATTTCGTTGTTCCCAACTCTTTTTTGTAGGCATTTATCCATGTTAATTTGTGAGGCAACAAGCAACAATAAACAACAACAACAACAATAGTGATGCCACTGCAACAACAACAACAACAAGTACTACAACAAAAACAACGCATAACTAGCTTATTTATAAAGCAATATAAGTACACTTAAAAAAAAAAACAATAATGTTAGACAACAAAAAAGCAGCTGCTACTTATAACAAATTTAGTTAAATACACAAAATTTTAAGCTATTAAAAGCTACAAGGAACACACAAACACACACACACGCACACGCACACATACACACGCAAACACTGTTGCAATATAAGCTGCTTATGTCCTATGTTTTGCGATATAAGCTCAAGCAAAAGGTAGCAGAAAGAGGAGTAGCTCTGCAAAATAGTAGTATTTTGCGTAGTATGTATGTACCATGTACATGTGCAAGAGAAGAAGTCGCAGCAGCAACAACGACAACAACAACAACAAAAGCAGCTATTAGTTTATGCAGTGCAGTTAAACGCGAGTTGAGCCACACAATAACAACACTATGCAACAAAAACAATGTATAGAACTTACTTTTTCTGGTAAATTTTGTATCGCTGATTGCGATACCATTTTGGATTTTGTAGCAGCGTTTTCGAATTATCGCTATTTAAAATCGAGATTTCGAATGTTGCGAAGTCAGCAAATCTCATATATGTTGGGAAACTTAATACCGATCGAGATCAATTGTTACTCGAATTGAAGATAATTTAATATCAAATCAATGTTTTCCAGAAGGTTTTAATGTATGAATGGGTTATTTTTGAATTCGTTAAATTGATGCTTTACGAACATTTTAACACTGATTTGAGCAAAATTGGCAACGAAATGGAGAAGTTATTAAGGAATATCGAAAAATGCCACGATTGACAATTTTTTCGAATTTCCGTACAAAAAAAAACAACATAAAAACCCTGGAGTAAAACATACCTTTCCCGGTAAATTTGGAGTCTCTGATTTCAGCCGGAAACCGGTTTCCATTTTCCGTACGTTATCTCGAACGGTTTTTGAATTAACGCTGTTGAAAGTTGCAGTCAACTAAGCTCACATATCTCGGGAACTTCACTACCGATTGCGATGAACTATAAATTGAATTGAAGGTAATTGTGTATTGATTAAATCCGTTTCATATAGTTTTGGTGTACCTGGATTCGATTACGAGTTACAAGGCAACAAATTCAAAAAATATTTTGGAAATTAACATTTTTTTTAAAGTTTTTTTTGTAAAAAATGTAAATCACAACCTAGTCATGATACACCAAAGCTGTAAGGTAATGACACTTAAGTACCTTTAATTCAAGTCACTGTTCATCTCGATCGGCAGTAAAGTTCTCGAGTAATATGAGATTTGATTTTCGAAATCTGTAATTTGAGTTTGAATTTTTATATTATATATTTAAATAGCGATATTCCGGAAACGCTTTTAGATAACTAAAATCAGTTTCTGGATTTGAAATCAGCGACCCCAAATTTACCTGAAATGCTATGTTTTAGTCTTAGGCCTTTCATTGAAGTCAAATTTGTTGCATAGTGTAATCGAAATGCTCAATAAATGGAGCGCCATCTTTGAAGTTGCGCTCTTGCGTTCATTTGCTAAATAAACGCAACTGTGTTTGCAACAACAAATCGCAATCAACTCGCTGGCATAAACAAAGCCGCTCTCAGCAAGTGCAATTAGTAGACGGAAGAGAGAGCGGAGAGTAATAGAAACTCTGACGCTGACGTCCACCAATTACAAGAGAGTCTGTGACAAATTAAGCGGTAAACGAAGAGAGCGCGAGAGTTGTTGTTGCAGCTGCCTGTAGGACATAAATAAATGAGCGGCAAATCGGAGCAAAGAGCGGAAGAGAGAGCAGTGGGTTTGGGGGCATTACATATACAAAACTTAGTTAAAGGCTTTCGCACAACTTAGAAACATTTATTTATTAAAAGGAATAATTTATTGAACTAAAAGTATATATATATATATTATATATAGTATAGAAGGCAAGCAGCGATGTGCAACACACATACACACACACGACACATACATAAATATATATATAGTACATAAAAGAAGTACATACAAATGTATAAGGGACAGTGTGGCAGAGTTGCCAATTGTTGCAGCAGCAGATCAAGTTTAAAGACATAAATTATGCATAAATTAATTTATATACATATACATAAATGTAACTGTAACTGTTATATACATACATACAGCGATACAAATACAAAATAAAGTTAAAAAAAACAAAAAACATAAACAAAACAAGCAGCACATAAAGCGCGCAAGCTTAAGCTACATATATATACAAAAACATACATATATTATATACATACATATATACTAAATACACACTCTATATACTTAATTTTAAGTACAACAAAAAAACTGAACCGAAATTTTAGTCTAAAAGTGCATACTAAAAGCAAGCAAACACAAAAAAAAAAAAAAAATATAAAAAAAATTTAACACTTAAGCAAAAAGTTAAGTAAAATGTGTACGAAGAACAACTATACAATAAAGATATTCAAAATATGCTAGCAGCAAGCAGAAACATATATAGAGACATATATATATATATATATAGAGACTATTAAACTCGTAAATGGTTAAAACTAAAACTCAAATCTAGCAATTAAACCGACAAAAAAAAAAAAAAATAGTGGCTTTGCCGCGCACAAAAACATATTATATAAATATGAATAAAAATATAAAAGAACAAAGTAAAATCTAAAGCAATACATAGACACTCATGCGTGTATGAAAGCAAAAATTAATAATAATTAAGTTTACAAGAACAACGATCCGAAAACGTTGCTAACTCTACAAAGTAAAAATTGTTTTTCAAATTCTCTCCTTTTCGAACATCGTGTCGTATACATAATAACTATTTACATTGAACTTTTGTTACAAAACTATTGTTGTTGTTGAGAGAATCCAGCATTAAAAAACAAAAAACTAATCAAAAATATGTTAGCAATATTATTTTAAAAGCTACGTTTGCAGCGTTCTCAGCTAACTTGCTCAGACGGTGTAAACACAGCTCTGCAAACAAATTTTGTGACACTTGGCAGCATCTGGCAACGCTTGGCGTATGAAAACTCATTACAATTGGTGCATAATTTGGCTGAAAAAAAAAAAACGTAAATTAAACAAATAAGCTATAAATATATATAAACTTATGTACACTTATATAATTGTATTTGCCTTACGAACAAAATTAATTTGGCCACAAACGTTGTATATGTAAAATTTCCAGAACCCAGAGGTTTCAAAAATACCTGCAAAAAGCAAAAAAAATGAACGAAAAACCAAAGCAAATAGCTTAGCTGCCAAGTTAGTCCAAAGTTTTTTTTCATTAATTGTTGATCAATTTTTAATATTGTTGCATAGTTAAATAATGAAAACATTTTTAAAAACAATTTGTAACAATAATTAGTGAAAGCAAAAACAAAAACCAAAAAAAAAAAACTGAAACTTTGTTGAAACGAAATGAAAATGAAAGCAATAATTGATTACTCATAGACAAACACACACACACTCACACACACTCATATGCATCCAAAAATGTAAAATGCATAACATATATATACGAATAATTTATGCTAGAAAATGGCGACTAAAAGTAATAGATAGAAGCAACCACCAGAAATAGTAAAAATTGAGCAAAAGTAATATTAAATATTAAAGATATTTTAAAAGCATCAACTCGCAAGACGCAAACAAATCACACAGATACTCACCCATACACACACACACACACACAGTGACCCTTCGATTAAGTCAGTGCTGGGCAGCGGCAGCAGAGACATCGGCAGCATTTGAGAAGTCCTGTGCGTCAGCAGTGAAAAACGAGTGAGTTAGCAAGTCAAGCCTTCGGCTACCACTTCGGCTGCAGAGACATCGGCAGCATTTGAGTAGTGCTGTGCATCAGCGGTGAATAACGAGTGAGTTAGCGAGTCAAGCCTTCGGCTACGACTTCTGCTGCAGAGACATCGGCAGCTTTTGAGACGCTGCGATAGTAGTTGTGTGCGTCAGCGGTGAAAAACGAGTGAGTTAGCAAGACAAGCCTTCGGCTACCACTTCGGCTGCAGAGACATCGGCAGCATTTGAGTAGTGCTGTGCGTCAGCAGTGAAAAACGAGTAAGTTAGCGAGTCAAGCCTTCGGCTAGCACTTCGGCTGCAGAGACATCGGCAGCTTTTGAGCCGCTGCAATAGTAGTTGTGTGCGTCAGCGGTGAAAAACGAGTGAGTTAGCAAGACAAGCCTTCGGCTACCACTTCGGCTGCAGAGACATCGGCAGCATTTGAGACGCTGAAATATAGTAGTAGTGGTGTGCGTCAGCAGTGAAAAACGAGTGAGTTAGCGAGTCAAGCCTTCGGCTAGCACTTCGTCTTGTAACTTTATATGATACAGAGAAAACTGATGTATTGGATGCCCTACCTATAGTTGACGAGTTGTCAGCCCCTTGTTAATTGGCAATATGCTTACTTTGGTGTGAATAGCTGTTAGTCAGCGTTCATTACCGCCTAGTAGTTAGTATTTCTTCAGTTTCTCGATACAACTGTCGCACTTTCTATCCATATCCAATGCGGCGAACTCACGCGTATTACATGGCAATGTCCCAGGCAGCGATCAATTGCCACGATTACACTCTAGCAAGAGTCGTGGAAAATAAGCTTGTTTTGGAGTCAATAGATACCGCTGCACTGCTCTTATTAGCGTTCTGCATGCAATGGTAAATGGTAGTTAGTATCCCTTCAGTACCACGAACTAGCCTGTGACGAACGTTTCGCCACTCTCTTTGGCGACACAACTATCGCACTTTCTGTCCCTATCCAATAGTGCGAACTCACGCATTTTACTTGGCAATGTACCAAGCAGGGATCACTTTCTCTCCGATTAAACTCTAGCAAGAGTAATAAATAATTACCTGCACTAACGATAGTCAACGAATTGTCAGTCCCTTGATAATAACCA
This sequence comes from Chymomyza caudatula, assembly GCA_035041775.1. Classification (NCBI taxonomy): domain Eukaryota; kingdom Metazoa; phylum Arthropoda; class Insecta; order Diptera; family Drosophilidae; genus Chymomyza; species Chymomyza caudatula. The sequence goes on from JAWNKW010000073.1 coordinate 476,940, forward strand.
AGGACTGCTAGTTGGCTTTCTTGACGCACTGGCAACGGGTAGTTTGTATCCCTTCAGTACCACGAACTCCTCTGTGACACATATTTCGTCAGTCGCTTTGGCAATACAACTATCGCACTTTCTGTTCTATCCAATAGTGCGAACTCACGCGTTTTACATGGCAATGTCCCAGCCAGGGGTTCGTTTCGCTGATTACACTCCATTTGCGATAGTCCTGCGATAGTTGTGCGAATACTGAAGGCAAAGCTCGCTGACTGCATGCCTATGAACATTTGCTAAACTTCGCTGCTGCCTTTGAAGGAAAGGCGAGTGATAGATACGCTCTGCAAAGACTGGAACTGACTGCTTCCTGATTACGCTCTATTTGCGATAATCCTGCGATAGAGAAGGCATAGCTCGCTGCCTATGAATATTTGCTAAACTCCGCTGCTGTCGCTGCCGAACACTGATTTTAACTGAATTACTGAAAGGCAGGCAACTTAAAATACATAGAAAAGCGGCAAATTTGAGTTTTGAGGTAGCTGCAACTGGAAATCGTAGCGAATTCATGGCGAATTTGTCGAAAAGACAAAACACACTACCCAAAAACCTATCAGCAGCCTCTGAATAGTGCATACAATTTATAACTATGTAAAATCCAAGCATAAATTAAGTATATACGTGATATTTTGAAAGGAAAAAAAAAATAAAAAATCATAAATAAATTTGTTTAGGTTTAACAATATTTAATATACATATATACATATTATATTTAACAAAAAAAAAAATGAATGAAATTTTTGCTGACAAAAGTTTAAAAAAAAAAATAATAATAATGTAAACTGTTTGTAACTCAATTTATGACTTAACAGCGTAAAGTTCTTAAGTTTTTTTTACTGTGCAGCAGAATAAAAGCGTCAATACAGAGCGTCAAGCAGATTGTCCCATCGTAAAAGTCTCTTAAGTTTATATAAGTATATATATAAAAAAGAAAAACTAAAAAAAAATTATAGTAAATATTTATATATATTTAAATGAACAAAAATGGCAAGTAAGAAAACAAAAAAAATTAGTCAAAAAATTATATATATATCATAGCAAAAAAAAGCAAAATGAAAACAAAAATATACAATATATATATATATATATATATATATATATTTTAAACGAAATCTAAAGAAAAACTGATTAAGTGCAGCTCAACTAAGAGCACAAGAAAAACGTTTTTAGACTAAGTACCTAACTAAAAACGAACTAAATAAAAAAAAATTATTAAATTATACAAGTTAAAAACTAATTAAGCAGGCGCAAATAACTTAAATTTGTAAAATTATATATATATACAGCTCTATATACATATTATAAAGATAATAAGAAAAATGCAAAAATGATCATCACAATAAGCGCAGCATACATATATACTATATATATATACATATTAAATAAAAAATAAAAAATAAATATAAAAGTAGAGTTAACAATAAAGCAACCGCTACTTAAAAACTATAGCAAAATGCAAGAACACGAACATATGCAAAACATTTGGTTTTCCTTGTTTTTTTTTTTAGTGTATTTTATTTGGCCCACTTTTAGTTTGTTTTTGTTTTAGCGCGAAATAAGTTTCGAAACTAATGCAAACTTTCGATTTCACAGATATGTAGAATAAACCCTAAAGACGTATTGCTGCTCTTACGCTCGCGAATGACAACCCTGGCAGCAATTCTAAAGATGACTCAGAAGCGAAACTCTGAAGCGTTCCAAACAGCACACACACATATATATATATGCGTGGGTGTAAGAGCAGACAGTAAAAGAAAGAACTCAAACAGAATTATGCAACACTACATGACACACAAACCAAATTGTTAATTGTTTGTTAATAAGTTTTTTTTATTTTTTGTTTGTTAATTTTGTTGCAATTTTCATAAACAGTTGAAGCTACGCATGCGCCACAAGTTGCTGCAGTTTGGCAAGGCACAACGTCGTTTTCCAAAAAGACAGTCCCAAAAAAAAACAGTTATACACGCGTTTCGGCCAAATGCGCGTTTGAGAGTTACACTACAAACTGTAAATGCAAATAACAACCAAAGCATATCCACAACTTCAACATTCTAGTCAAGCTTGTGGCGTTTAGAGTGAATAGTTTCAACTGTCTAATAGCTAAAAAAAAAAAGCTATCCAGGCAGAACACACACACTAAACACACACTAAACACACACTAAACACACACACACGCTACATGCAGAACATTCTCAAAAAAAAAAGGCGTGTTTCGGGTTTTTGGTTATAAAGCAAGTGTTCCGATTCTTAATACTTTTGTATCAATCGTTTGTAATGCTTAGTTTAACTTTGCGCAACAGTTGGCGCCATATTTGCAAATATTTGTTCAAAATTTCAATTCAAATTTCAGTTGTTTCGTCTTTAAAACTTTTGAAAAATTGCAATTCAAAATTAGTTCAAGTTGAGACACACACAAATGCAACTGTCATGTCATAAAAACTGTTTAAAAGCAAGTAAAAATAAAAACCCGAAACCAAAAAAAAAAAAACCCAACTTTATGCAAACTGTTCGCTTTTGTGTTTTTTTTTGGCGCACGCGGCGTATGCGCAATTTTTTGCTGTATGAGCGGAAAAAAAAGTGTTGCATACTTTTAGGTGCGCATTTTAAGTGAATTGCGAAAAGTGCAACGAATCTTTTTAGTAATGCAACTAAATAAATGAATAGCAAACATTGAATTGTAGCAAACAATGCATAGCATACATTTAAGCCTAAATGAATATAAATTAATAATAATAAAATAGTTAAATTAAACGGTTGTGTCAAATTAGCTCTAAAATAAAAGAAGCAACTGATCGATGGCGGCGCATACATGGAAATAGCATACAACTTTGCTCTAGCTCTAAATGTAACTCTGTAGCACACTAAAAAAAAACTCTCAATGTACTTTTTATTTACAAAGCAAATTGTCGTAACTCTTAAACTAAAGACACACACTACTAAACTCTTCCCAAGGCCCACAAGAAAAAAAAAAGAGAGCAATGCAGCAAAGTTGCAAAATATATATATATATATAGTAAATAAATTGCATATATACAAAAAATATTAATTAAATGTACAAGAACAATATCTCGATGGCGTCTAAACACAAAAAATATGATAAAATATATTAATTACAAAACATTTTTACATAAGAAAAATGCATTTTTTAACAAAAGTCTACGTGTGAATTGAATAAACCTTATATTATGTGTATACACATATTATATACATTTTATTAAATATATATATATATATATGTATGTATATATATATGTAAAAATGTCGAGCAGCAATTTTTTATAAAACATTGTAGGCGCGTGCATAGTATAAGAGCAGCTCTGTCTGTCCGTCTGTCTGTCCGTCTGTCTGTCTGTCTGTGTGTGTGACGTGCTGCGCGTCCGTGCGTTAAGTCCTGTGTTCATATTAACATGTTTTTTGAGGTAAAAATTTCATTTACACAAGACTGACGCTTAAAAAAAAATAACTTCAAAAAAAAAAAACAAGTATAAAACAAAAAAGTGTGCTAAACGTTTACGAATTTTCCAAATATAACACGGGCAAAGCACGCAGAGTCAGCACGCACACACGTACACACACACACACACACACACACACACACGCAGAGAAAAAAGGTCGAGCACGAGCTGCAGCAATGCCCACGGCCAAAGTCAGTGCCAGCGACTGTCGCGGTTTGTGGCACGGAGGCGCGCGCTTTATATACGGTTATATTATATTTAATAAATGGAAAACCTGAGATATATTATATATATATTTATATTTACAAGCAAAAACCAAACAAAAAAAAACTAAATATTAAATAATTACTAAAGGTAAAGTGAAGTAAAATTTAGATTATATACAGTGTTATTTTTATGATATTGTAATCTAAACTAGCAACTAAAAAAAAGCGGCCGAGAAACTACATTTTGTAGATCAAAACAAAAATATCCACAAGAAAATGTGATGAGTTACACTTTTCCGAAAAACAACAACCAAAACGGCCGTTACACTAAGTAAAAGCTAAAAACTTCGTCTAGGCGAAGCTTTCATATCCCTTCCAAGGAATTCTTATAGCTATATAAATGAGAATTGTTACGATTTTAACAGAACACAAAAGGTCCTTTAGCTAATTAGCATAATAATAAGTCAAGGTTTTAATAGCTAGACAGCAATTTGTGTTTTTGCTTAACAATTAGCTACATCTTAACAGCTCCTAAAATCTTATGCCGTTATGATAACTGTCGAAGAGTGCTTAACTTAAGCTATTCTTGAGTTTTCCCTGAATTTATGCTTAATGGTTGGGTCAATTGTCTTTAATAACTAAATGTTAGTGATAGCCATAGAACGCAAACGCAAGTTGCAGAATGGATTACGATTTTCTAGAAGATCATCTATATTCCTCGACATATTAGAAAGATTCTTAAACGCATGAACCACAACTCGTGCTCTGACACATGCAGTAATGAAAAGCAGATGCAGTTCTGTTATTCAAAATCGTATAAGAAGGACCATGTGACGTCAGACGATCAAGTTTTTTTGGTTTACTTTGGTTTGTGTGTCTTACTTTTGTGCGTTGGGAGAGAGAGATAGAGAGCAACAGAGGAGGTTGCACAGCAGAAGATAACCTAGGGTTGCCAGATCTGACAGATCTATGCAGAAGATGATCATATATGTATATTTCTCTACTCATTTGAAGAATTCTTCACGTGCTCTGACACATGCAGTAATGAAAAGCAGATGGCGCATTATGCAGTTCTGTTATGCGAAAGTGTAGCAGAAAGACCGTGTGACGTCAGACGATTAAGCTTTTGCGAAGAGGGAGTGAGAGAGAGCAACAGTTGTCTATGCAGAGCGCTGCTTTAAGTGGTATCGAGTCATGGCGATTACCATCACTAAGAATTCTGAATTGCGAGTAACTCTAACTCGTCATCCAAGGTGGGCGAAACAAACTATCTTGTCTGATTCGGTGTACACTCGATCCTTTATGATTATGACTCGAACGATACAAGGTGCAAGTGCGTCTTGAACACTGTATTAGGTATCCGTTGCAGCTCTCTGGTTCAAAGGTTAAAGTGCAGCTAGGTTATCAGAGAAAAAGTACGCTTTCTTTTGTGCAAGCAACTTCCTTCATGCAATAGTTCGTTGTAAAAAAAGTCAATTTATTGGAAAATTCTGCATAGGTTTGCTTATGAGCCAACAGAATCTCTTCAACGTTCAGTTCAATAGACCCGCTTTAAGATAGTACTTTTGACTATCTAGCTCTTGTACAGGTATAGAATTAAAAAAAAAAAAACAAAAAAAGATATGTAAGAACTTTGGAAAGGGTATTCAAATATAAATGCTGCTTTTCATTTAAATTCGATTATAAAATGCAAATCATAAGGAAATATGTATAAAATTTGAACAAATTTAGTTTTGTGCTAAGAAATACACAAACTGAACTAGTATGCAGAAAGGAACACCGACTAAAGTCGCTCCAAAGTCAAATGAAGGGCAATGCAACAGCGCCTAAATGTACACTACAAAATACAATAAACGTGCAACGAACTCTCTTTTAGATAAATTCACACATAGGTGCATTACATACATAGACATACAAGCAAGCAGAGAAGCAAAGTTAATAGCTATGTTTTAAGCGCTACTAAGTTCTAAGTTCTTAAACCAAGGTGCACATACACCTATGTGTATGTGAACCTAGCCATATTTTAGAAATCGTCGTATTATTATGTAGTTTAGTTTAGTTGTCACACCGAAAGCGCCCCCAAAAGTTTTTTTTTATTTTTATATATATACAATGTATCTGAACATGATTTATTATGGGATTTACCAATTTGTTGGATCATTGTTGTCAGCAATGAATTTAGAAACTTCTGTGCAAAGCAATTTCAAGGTGGTCGCGGGGCGGGGCGAGGGGCAAGGATAAGGCAAATTATGGCAAATGGTGAAAGAAAAAATGAAATGTTAAAAATAATGGTTTTTCTAGCAAAACATTTTTGTATTATATTGTAATGGAAAAAAGCGTAGAAAATATTTAATACGATATATACAAAAATATAAATTGTAGCTAAATGGTTTCACGTAAACGAAATTGTTGAGTATTTTTAGTATTTAAAACTTATATATATAAATCAATAACAACTGAAAATGGAAAACATGATTAAAAAGTAAACAAAAGACAAAAAACACATAAAGCATATTAAATGTGAAGAATTTATGACATACATATTACTTACTAATTAATTTGAATTATTTTTTTAAAGTTTATTACATATTTTATGAGTGCGGCTTAAAAATGCCGAAAAAAAACGTTATACACAGTATATTTGGTATGGAATTGTAGCTCATTTGTTGAAAAATGAAGCAAAAAAGAGCAACAAATACGCAAAGTAATTGTAGAATCGCTGGTTTACAGTAGAGCCCAGCAAGAGTGAACGATAAATGTATAAATGCTCTCTCGCTCGAAGGCAAGCAACACTGTAGAGACACTGACTTTCGCAATCAATTACAAGGTACGAGTCGTCCGCCGACGCGCGCTCTTTTTTAAGGTACTATTTTGCAGTCTGTTGCAAACTTCAATGAGGCTGGTTGTGTCCACGCATAAATCTCAAAAAGTTATAACCTTTAGTACCTTTGCCGGCAGACGACTCGTACCTTGTAATTCATATACCTTGTTGTGAATGATCTAGTTCTGATTCGTGAACAATGCAAGTGTGAGTGCAAGTCAGCGTGCAAATGAAAGAGTATACCTGGGATAGCGAACACAATGAGTAAAAACATAGTATAAGAATACAAGGTAAGCTTACTCTGTCGACGTCCCTCGCAATGGTATCTAATTTTTCATACTGCTGCAATGGGGAAGGTTGTTCCGCGCATGTTCTTCACTTGTCAACCAACACTTATGCACATATGAACGTGTGCATGAAAATGCATTGGTTGATTTGTGAAACTGTACGTGTCAACGCTGACAGAATACCGTGAATGTCATTTCAGCGATGAGAGTGATTTGCTCGTTCTTTAAGGCTCTCAAAAAAATTTAAGATACGACGTCGGCAGAGTAAGCTTGACTTGAATTCTTATTTCATGGATCAAACACTGTTATACTCGTTCTTCCAAGCCAAAGAGACCGAGAGAGAGATAAATGCTTAGACCATAGAAAAGTAAGCATAAGGTATGATAACTGTTCAGCTTTCGGTTGCCACTGTGGTAGCCACGATTTTGATGAGTGGGAGAGCGTGAGAGAAATGTGCTGCCGCTGCTTTGTTTACATACTCGCATGCAATGTACACTTCTAAAGGTAATTCTCTTTGCTTGAAAAAAAAATTCGACCCTTTTCAAGAAGTGACACTCCTCAGAAGTGCTTACAGGGTTCTATCGAGTCGTGCACTTAAAGACGCACAAAATGAATCTTCAATGAGGACCATATTAAAAAGATGTTGGCCAAATGTATTATGACCCGTGATTAACACAACCTAGATATATGTATGTATCTTTTCAACACCGGGTGGGAATTGGGTTCAAGATAAATTTTTTCTATCCCACTCAATCTGCTGCCAGAATTGTGATTAAACATCGCCAAACACTCCTCAGAAATGATCACACGGTTGCAGATATGATGGAGGGTGAGCAATTGCGGTGAGAATAGATTTTTCATGTTCCAATATGTGATGAGACACTTTCACGCTTGTTCACCCAAGAGCAAACAATGGATTGGACACAAGAAAAAAACATAGCGCATAAAACAAAAGGAGTTGAAAAGATCTTTTAAAGAACACATATGGGTGGTTTTGACTCTTTTGGAAGTCAGGAAAGTGAAATCACAGAAAAAAAAATGAGCAAATAGAGTTTACTGAAATGGTGATGCCTCTTTAGCACAATCTTCGTCGTGTAGAACGCGCAGAGTTAGACTCTGCATCTCACTCATGTAAAGAGTATCACTTCCCGAAATGCGCATTTGTGTTCTTACAAATGTAGTACAGTGACAAAAAGGGCTCTCTCCAGTCATTCTCTCAAAGACAGGCCGCGTAGTAAGTGAGGCGCATGTTAACCAATTTCTGACCCGTGATTGACGCAACCTAAATATATTAATCCTTTCAACACCGGATGTATCGCAGTGCGAAGACAAATTTCTTTCATTCTTCACGAGCTGCTGCCAGTTACTTCAGCTGTGGCCACGTTTTACCCTATGTTGCTTCTTGGACCAAGACTGTTGATTTCTATGTAGTGCTTGATCTACCAACTAGCCGTGTACCTTAGGTATTCCATTGGTTCGGTCTCCTTAATTCAGCGCCACTTCCGCTTCCTGATTTCCGCATGCAACAGTTTACGATCCGTTATATGCCACAATTTTTGATTCGATATAATTTGCCGCGAGCGGATCTTAAGAATGTAATATCTGATGCTTCATCGGAAGATATAAAACTGCTTAGACAGCTAAACTGTTTGAACTCCTCTATGGGCTTCTGCTCGCTGATGTGCTCTACGAACAGTGTGCTTACTTACAGGGGTTGCCACATCTCGTTCAACCCTCTGTTGGTACTTTCCGGGAAACATGTGCGACGTGATAAGACTGGCGCAAACTTTGGGGGCATCCCTCTCTTATCTGAAGATCGACTTCACAAATCTTTACTCTTCTCAAAAAGAAGTTGTCTGAATGGCTTTTGCATTGGTTTTTGTTCACAAAGTGTTTAGTTACGGGGTTTGTATTGGAGGGTTTTCAGAGTTCCCATGGACCGCTTTGCACTAAACCAATTTTAACGCTCTGACGGGGAAACATTGGCTCAGGTCACTATTCAAATCGAATCTTTGGACACACCAGCGTCCAGTAACCCAATATAAACTGATACTATTATGACATGCAGTCATGTTGATTTAGTCTCATACGCAATCACACACAGCTTTCTCTCATAGAGCTATTATCTCTATTTAGTGTGAACTCACGCAGTGCTCTAATTGACAGCGCTCGTTGCAGTTACTTAAACCGGTTGTGAATTATAAGCAAAGAAAACGCTAAAAGTATGCCAGTGTGTATTTGTTGCTATTTATTGTTTGAACGATCACAAAATGTAGCATTGTTCATAATAACTATAGATATTGCTGCATTTTTTTTTGGAATTCAAAAGTTTTGGTTAATTTTTTAAAGCGTTGCAACTCACAGCTTGTGCTGTCTGTGCTTGCCTCGCCTTGTTGCAACTATGTACTCAATTCTGCTGACAAATGCTAATCATATAAGAAAGTTTGAAATAAGCCAAACTTTTATTTTCCAACCGATTCCTCAGTTCTGTTTCCGTTTCCGTTTTCGTTTTGGCCTCTTCCTCTTTGCTAGCCTCCTTTCCATCATATATGTAACTTGGCATGCTCATAATTACAAGAAATACCATAAAACTAGCAATAATGATATATACAAAACTTCTGCTGCTACTCCACTGAGTGAGTTGTATGTTAAATTAACTAAATTATTATATACCTATACGCATTGTATTATTATATAACTATATTTTATATGTGCATATTGAACATGTGCTGAAAATAGCAAAGAAAATTGCAGGCAAATAATTGTGCAGTTTTTTTGCGCTCATAAATCATGAAAAGATTATGCTAAGCCAATTAAGAAGATGAAAATACACTGTATAGTTAAAGAAATGGTAAAAATTAGCAAGATAACACTAGACGAATTATAATTTTAGCTAAACTTGAAAAGGTATCCAAATTCTTCCGTAAAACTAAAATAAATAATGTATTTCTAGCAAAGGAAATTTACCATGCATACAGTCTATATATACAAGTACTTACATATATATATATATATATATATATATATACTACTTATACATACATACATACTAATGTGTAGCGGAATCCGAGAAAAGTTTAGCGTCAAGAAATACGTAATACATATGAGCAAAACCTACAACAACAAAAACACAAAGCAAGAAAACACTCACAATACAAGGAGACACACAGCTGTTCTGCAAGCAAAATGGCGGCCGGTACAAAATGGCGCTCGAATATATATATCAGCATTGGCATAGAACTAACTGCACAGACGGTCGGAGACATACCCACTAAACTAACTGATCTCTACTGTGTTCTATGCTAGGCAAATAGAAGACAAAAACAAAATCACACAACAGAAAAAATAAAACTAAAAGATAAACAAACTTAAGTGTAAACAACAAGAAGAAGAAGAAGAACAAAAAAAAGTATTACAATTTCGAGCTGCAATATTTTTAAATCAAAAAAACCAAACGAAAAACTTACATATTAAAAGTATATAGAATAAAAACGATTAAAGATAATAAGCAAATTAATATTGAAATATATTTTTCTCTTTTGAGATAAATTGTTATTGATGTGAATTGATTCAAGTAAACAAAAACACAAAAACACAAAAACAAAACACACAAAACCAAAGACAAGGCAAATACATTACAAAGTAATATTTGGTAATTAAATTAAAAACTTTGTTTACGGTTTTTGACTTAATACATAATACATTACACTACACTACAAAACCAAGAAATGCAAAGCAAACGCAAAGCCAGACACTAAGCCCAACTGAAATTGTCAAATATGAATATAAATATAAATATGAAAATCTATATAAATATATATTTAGATAACTATTATATTATATACATGTGTGCAAATTATTCAAAAACATCAGATACGATGCAGAAAAAAATCTCTATATATACAATATATTTAGTAAAAATTATAACGAACCGCAAAGAAGAAGAAGAGATATGTAGTACAATGGCAAGCGAAATAAAAAGTATAAAAAGCAAAGCATACATATAAAAAACAAGAGAAAACCACTAAAAAAAAAACAAGACAAAAGACAAAAAACACGAAAAAAAAAAAACATAAAAAAAATCGAATGCAAAGGCAAAATAAAAAATAATTATTCATAAAGGCTGTAATTTTAAGTAAAGAAAACCGAAAATAAAACAATAAAAAAGTATATAATAAAAATAAATAAAAAAAAAATGGAAATTCATTTAACAAAACAAAAAACGTAAACATATTTCACCCACGATGCAAATTATATAAATAAACTAAAAGATACATACTAATAAAAAAATTAAGTACGAAGAAATATCTAAAACGAAATCATAATAAAAAAAAAAACGGTAAAGCTAAAAGAATGAAAAACAAAATATATACACATTAATATATATATATATAAAAAAAGAAAACGTAAAATAAAATATTAAAAACAAATATATATATATATGAAAACTCTATGTATGTACTAAATATAAAACTAAATAAAATACATAAAATATTAAAACTGAAAACGCATTTTTAATAACAAAAAGTTTGGCACGCAAAGCTTTGTCGAGCAGTTTAGGCAGCACTTTCAGCTATGATATGGGGATAGCTTCACAGGAACCACTCTTGCTGCCACAAATCTCTTTCAAAGGAATTCAGTGCAACAGTATTTTAACCGAAAAGATCTCAATCCAGGTTATATACATGCGAGTGATTCAAAACCGCGCTGGTTTCTCTCTAGCTCTTCTCGTTTTCGAGTTATAGCCATTTCAAGTTGGAAACACCACCTTCTCCGATTAACTTCATCTTGGTAACAATTACAGGTTGCGATTCGAGTGATGCCAAACTGCGCTTAGTATCGAAACGACGCAAACTTAACTTAAGTTTAACATAAAACATATAGACCTCGAACCACAGTATCATAAACAAACAAGCAAGACGTAACACGCAAAGACATACCAACAACAGACCACGGTAGGATAACGGAACTAAGGCGAAGGCAGAGAGAGACATGAGCTGCGATTGGCTGACAACACAGCACTTAGGAAACACTATTCTGCCGACGCGATTGCCAAAAAGAGCGAGAGAGAGAGAGAGTCGCAAATGAAACAATACATGCAAATGCACACAAAAATAAGACAAGGCAATAACATTCGATACCTACATCCGCCTATCTACTTCATCATGATCTTGGGTAATGGACCGTTGGGAAGCATCCAGACCATGTGCACCTCCACCTTATCTTGGTAGCGGCCCGTTGGGAAACATCCACACCATGTGCACCTCCACTTTATCTTGGTAGCGAACCGTTCGGAAGCATCAATAGATCCCCTCCAGGCTTTGCGTGCGCCTTCTTCAATCGGTGATACCAAAGATAACTAGTGTGTTATCTACCTGGCCCTTCCAACGGAGACATCGTTTGCCCCTTCATCGCCTCCCTTCCACAACAGCATTGAACACCTTTCTCGAAGGAGCATCCCTGCGTACAACATGACCTAGCCCGCGGAGCCAATGTATTTAAATTCGTTAACTATGTCAATGTCGTCGTAGATCTCATCTAGTTCGTCGTTCCATCGGATGTGGTAGTTGTTGCCAACGCTGAGAGGGCCAAAGATCTTACGGAGTACTTTCCGCTCAAACACTTCAAGGGCATTTTCATAAGACTGCAGAGTAATCCATCGCAGAAGCCCCGCTCGGTTCTTTCCTACATGTATCGCTTCCGCAGGTTCGCACTAAATATGCAGGAATTCATAGGCCGCCATATAGAAGCGATCTCTGAAAGATCTATCAAATGCTGGTTTATAATCGACAAAGAGTTGAAGGGTGTCGGTTTGGTCTTACACCTAAGATGGTGTGCCAATAGACGTTACACATCCGAAAACACCCAAGCGAAACGTTAGCTGGCGCTTACGTCACAAAACTCGTCAAGCAAACAGCTGTTGGCATTCAACTCCTACTCCTAGTAAAATAATAGGTTTTTCGTAAAATCCGGCAATTAAAGAAACACATATAATAATTAGTTTTTTCTTTCAGTATATATTATGGATTATTAAGTATGTATTACATATGCTTAAAACTAATTGATTTCGTTTACATTTGAAACCAGGTACAACGTGCTCTCCACTTCTTCAACTAATCGACATTCTGATACAATTTGACTCATTTGTGCTCATTTAACGTTGTATTAACGATTCAAAAATACTAATTAAAATAAATATATAAAGTGCACACGCAAAAAAAAAATAAGACAACAATTACTAATTAGGAACTTGTCAGCTGTTTTAGATACAATAAATCTAATCCAAGCTCGTAACATTACTTGTTAATGAAACTTTGATTGACGTTCTGCAGTCGAACGTTCTCCGGCGTCTTGAAGCTACGATCAAACTCGCAGGTCTTGTTCGTCTTTACCATTCTTGGATTGGGTCCCGCCGATGTCCGCCAGTAGACAGTTTGGACGGCATTGCGTCCGGTGATGTAACGGGAGGTGGCACCAATCAGATGATTCACTTTATTTGCCGCAGACATGTTTGTTTTGTTTGGGTTCCCTTTGTTGCGTTTTGGCTGGTATTCTAGATATCAGATTATCACAGTCGGATTACGTCTTTATAGTAAAGTTTTTCTGTTTATCGATAATCACACGAGCATTGGCGCGTTTGACTGTACGTACGAATGGTTTCTGTGGTTCCGTTGAGCTCCACAGCTCCCATTTATAGTCCGGCAATGAACGCCGGTGCTTATCAGTAAAGTCGTATAAACTCGACAGCGGCACCTCTAAGCGTGTGTGTGTTTAGATGATTAACATGCAAGTTGCACATACTCGATGGGCTTATCTTGCTGATGGCATGAAAATCGCTTAAAACTAGTTTTAATTGATCAATATATGATTATGCAGTTCAATACAATTTGAGCTACGCATTTGGTAGCTTGAATACATGTGTGTGTGTGTGTCTATATGGAACTTGAACTTGACCAACAATCCAATTTCTTAGTTTTTTCTAGTGCACATTTACTTGGTTACAATGCAAAGTGCAAAGTCTAACTTCTGAAAATCTTGTTAGCTCTTAGTTTAGATTCATATGTTTACCATATTCCTTATAATATGCTGACGTAGATTGCGCGCAATTGACATATTTTACGCTATGTGAAAACGTCAAAGTACGAACTCACGCGATAGACAGCGCCCTCTCATACACTGAAATAAACACTGTGGCATTTTCGGCGCATAGATAAGATCCTGCTAGCTTATTGAGCATACCCCGTTGTGAGATTAAACGATCAACATGATATCATTTTGAGCTTACATATGTAATCGTACTACTGCGTATTGCCTTTCATATAGATGTCCCTCTCATCTAGACATGCTTCGACATATGTAATATGTGTAGTAATCATGAGCACTCTACGTGTGCCATTACAGCGTAGTTGGCGATTTTATTATCAGCAGTCAGCTCTCCAAAGCAGGCCATCAGCTGGGGCTGACGCAGCGTTTAGTGCACTGAGAGAAAAACTTTATACCTTCAAGCTGAATTTTGAGCTCATATATTAAAGGCTATTAAATATCGATTCAAAGTACTTTAGACTGTTCTGGTCTCAACGTTCAAAAACATGTTTCGGACACATCGACAGATGTCATTGGTATTAAAGTGCGGCTCTAACACATGTATGGCAAACTTAGGGATTAAAGCTGGGTTGCAAGTAGATTGGTAGAGATTTTTGGCACACGCCTGATTTTGATTTTTCTTCAAGTTCAGTACGCAGATACGCGAAATTTTCATTTCGCTGTCAAATTTTATGTCAAAACATTTATTTTGGCGGTAAAATACAAGCCTGTCATACTGAAAGTTTCCAGTGTTTGTGGATGTAATGAACAGCTGAAAATATTGATGATGGAGGGAAAATATAAAAAAAGACTAAACTTATGAACTGGTTGAAAAAATAGAACTTCTATAAGCTATTGAGGTCAGAGATTGTATACGGAACATATGAAATAAACAACGTATGGATGGATGGACTTTTACCACAGCGCGCTCTAGCGGACGTTTTAGGGAACACACAGTGAGTAGATTTAAGTCTCAAGAGTCAAAGACAATACAAACACTGTATTTGTATTGCCTCTGGTATCATTGTGTAATTGGATTCGTTTAAAGGGATACTGTAAGTGGATGAATAGACTTTTACCTTTAATTTACTCGCTCTTTTTCATGACAACCAACACAACTAACGTTAAACAGCTGACAAAACGGGCTGAGTATGTCATTTTCCTGCTTCTTGCGGTTATCTGCTCTTGGTTCTCTTTATTTATATCACACAAAAACACTATATTGCAGATTTCGTAGCCCGAAAATTCGCGAATCTCAGTACCAGCCTACAACCACAAGCTTAGCCTGTTTGCAAATTCGCCAAGACGTTTGCTTATGCAATTTAAGGGAAAATGCATTCATTTTTGGCGCCAAAACATTCCAAATTTAAATTGTTAAGGAAGGTTTAGCAATTATAAGTAAGTGAGTTGTCAGAGTCGAACTGAATCTTACGAGAGCCCAAAACCTTTACAAGGGATGTTGCCTTATTCCTTTGAGAGATTGAAAGCTAAAAGCTCAGAACTCTCTGTTACATAAAGAGTTCCTATAGCATATAGGGGGAGCTTCACCGTCCATCGTACTACGAACAGGCGGACTACAGCTTATCCACCGGTTTTTAGTGCACATGTCTGTCTCTTTGGCCATATCATTAAAGCTACGCGTCTCAAGATGTTGAAATATGAAATTTGAATTTCCAATGTGGTGGATCAAAAATTGCAAAAATGTATGAAGATATTTTCGGCAAAAATATATTGCAATCCGATCATCCCAACTAGAGTAATAGTAAGACCACAAGGCATCCAATTCTGATCTCGAATGCGGATTCTCAAAGAGCCTGAAAGCAATAGAGTGCAATCCTGGACCGTTAAAAAATTCAAAATTTTTGTTGAAAAACGTCCACTTTCAGCACGCGTATGTGTGAGGCTGCTTGTGTTTCTGTCTTTGTCAGACCGACTCATTCGTAGACAAAATTGAGAAAGAGAAAGAGCAAAAGAAAAACGCACATGTGTGCACTGTGCTGAAAGTAGTAGCTTTTCAGCACGTCAACTCAATGTAACGGCTAAGGATTCCACTTTTTTTTCCAGTGTATGTCATAAATCAGCTATGTAAATGCAATTGAATATTGTAAAGCAAGACGTACAAAATGGCTTGTGCACAAAAAGAAACGTGTAAAAATAATAAACAAATAATAACAATAACTTCAAGTTCAAGGATGTCATCAACTGGGAATACTTTGAGAACTATGAGATTGGGGGCAATTAGGTGGGAGTACGCCGTCTGGTCAGCTGGCGTTGCTCTTATCAGCAAAACACGTTGTCTGGTAGTGCACAGCGGCGGACGAAAAGTTGCTGTTCAAAAGCCATTCCCGCCTCAAAAACTGAATTATCACCGGAATATTTTTTGGCAAAATTTTTCCATCGTTGTTTACAAATGTTTTTTTGTTTTTTCACCAATGAGTTGACTCTATCTTTGAATGCAGGCAACAACAAGCAGTACTTTTTTTCTTACTGAATTATGAGTACACATTTGTTGATAATGGGCCAATAACGACGCCGACTTAGGGCCGGAGAGAACACAAAGGCACTCGCCAGACTTTTGCACCAAAACTCATACAATAACAGATTATGACGACGAGCTCGCGTGAGATTCTTTGGGCCAAAACAAAAAAATAAAAAACAAAATAAGTTCATATAACATTTTCGAGGAGCTTATCGCTTATTTTTCACACTTGTGAAAGGGGAAATTTAATTTACTACTAAGAATTTTAGTAGGGCATTAAGTTTACGTGTTTACGTATGTAAACATAATAGAATGAAAATCTAAGTTTAGAGTGACGCATAAGATGCTTTTCCAGAACAACGAAACGAAATACTTACAAGGCATCTTTGTAATATTGTTTTAACAAGTATTGTACGTAGTAAAGGAAAGTACGAGACTTCTTATAATCTGTGAATAGACAGAAAAGCATCCTAAGTTCATTCTTTACTTGAAAGACATGTTTGTATAATTGTTTTGACAAGTACATACGAGGGTGGCCTTTATATTTCTAGTCAAATACGGTTGAAAGTGGTTTTCTAAAACACTCTCCATGAGCACGATTACACTTTTCGATTTGTTCAAACCACGCATTCAAATCGCAATCCTTATCCAAAACAACCGATGACGGTTAACCATTATAATTTTTCCCAAATAATCGAATATATTTATACCTTGATAGTCTAGTCGCTTGCATCTTTCAACTTCTACGGATCAGCAGCTAGTAAAGCTATAGCTGATCTTAAGGCGCTATACTGTGATGTTTATATGTGTCCTGGGTGGTTTTTTATGTCAAATATCTGTAACGGACACGCAAGTCATCGGGTCGTGTGATTCGGGTGGCCTGATTTATGTGGCCTGATGATCGCACGCACTCAAATCATGCATGCCTGTTTATGGATGGTTGTTGTTTCGCTCGGTGGCGCCATCATACACACTAGATGCCGTGCGCATCTGCTAGCGCCATCTAGCATGCAACGGCTTATAAGAGCTGTTCATAAATGACGTCACTAAAATTTTGAAGATTTTTAACTAAATAACAACTTAAATATAATTATAATTTTGATTGTGACGTCACGTTTTCGAACACCCCACAAAAGGCACAATTTATTGAACCACCATATATATTTAGTACCTTACAATGTAGACGATAGTTTCTTCCGTATCTACTCTGCCAACTTCATTAGAAAACTAATATACCCATTCACAGTTATATATTCTTCGAAAACTAATATATGTATATACACATTTCCCAAAGATATGGCCAGTTGCTAGGTGGATCAAAGATAGGCCTACATTTGATTAGCATTGTTTACGCTAGTTTTTCAACTTGTGCACTGATATTGGCAATTCGTGATAATTTAATTTAACCGAAAAGGCAATTGTGACCAAATAGTCAGTCATTTTAAATACATACTTTTGGGCGCACCTTCTAAGTAGGCAAAGTTTAATCAATTTTTAGTTGAATCGATTGTGATGAGAGCGAGCTGAAGCCCCATTTACACTGGCTGCTATTTCGAATAAGATATTCCTTGGGAGATGGAAAAAAACTTGTGTGATTCAACTCTTAAGTTCTCAATTAAGCCACTAGGTATATATCAGCTAAGTTTTCACATATCACTGGAAGCGGTAGTTCCAAGGTGCTTAGCTTTATATAATAAATACACCTATATAATCTAAGCGTGAATACAAGTCCAACAAGACTTAAATTATGTAAATCGGCAAATTTTGACGAAATCTGAAATGGCAAAAAAATTTTTGTCTGTTTGTGGTGACTTTTTTTATCGTAGCGTTCTAGTACATTAATAACTGACAAATGTTTCATATATGGTTTTACTCACTTTCCTCCCCTTTTAGACACTATTAGTAAAATAATGCAATTTTATAAAATAACAAGCTGACCCACAAACTTCGTTTTTCCCAAAATATATTGCGTGATCGAGCATTCGAGCATTTAATCGAATGTTAGCAATCTTTACCAGATCACAATATAATTTCAATTAAATAACTTTCCTGAAGCACAACACATCCCTACCGTTTCATTCTTGAATTTTAGAGCATTGCAATGAATGCATTTGCTCATCACTTAAGAATATCGCTGATCCTGACCACCTTCCGGACGCAAACTGAAGGGAAACCTTCCTGCAGACCAAACGAATATATGGTCCAAATATGAAGTTATTCGGTTCTGTTGTTTTCGAGTTTTACTAACGCTTACACTGCACGAACAATTTATATATTAGGAAGATTGTATAATTATAATTTCATATTTTTTGCTTTACCATCTTTATTATGTTGTTTAAATTTATACACCATTCAAATTTTCATAGGACGAGGTTTCCAAAAAGTTACGGGGTCAAATAATTTGGTTCATCAATTGACGAGATTAAACACAAAATTTCGGTTTTGCAGCGTTTAAATTTAAGCCCCAATCGGTGTTATTTTGTCTTTAATAGTGTGCGTGAGCCTGTAAAAACTGAGCTGCATTCATTTAACCACATTTTTTGTTTTAGCAACTTAATAACATTGCTTTAAATTACTCATTATTCGAATCTTAATTGAACAAAGTTTCTAAAAAGTTACGGGTACAATATAATACGTTAATTGATTGCAGAGATATTTGACATTAATTTAGGATTTTCATTTCAAAGGTGGAATTTGTAACTCCAGTTACTGCAAATATACGTAAATATAGTTACCATAAAATTTAAGTTAAAGTCACCAAATTAAGTTTGATGATTCGTGTGAGACTCGTAATCAAAACTTTGTTAACCGTTTGTATATGTAACCCCTTCGCACCACTTGGGCGTAGGTATTTAAGTGCTATGCCACTATATCGTATGTGGCATATTTGGTTGAAAAAAGGCACAGGGTATCCCACTGCCGGACACAGTCTCGCCTAATTTACCATATTAAGCCAAGGTGTAAAAAAGTTGAAAAAATGATATTTAGTGGCGCGCCAGGAATCTCTAGGAATGTCTAGATTTTCGCGCCAGGAATCTCTAGATTTTCTTGCTCGATTCCCCTGAAAATTCCGTCGGTCGGATACTTTATTGTGGGATTTCTCAACTTTTCAAAGATATTTCGAACACATTGGCAAATAACTTTTTACCTAAAATTATTTTTAAAAAGATATTTGATATGAAAAAGATATATTAAAACTTCCAACTTGATTAAATTGGCGCCTTGCGATCAGTAAGCTTAAAGAGAAAGAGGCTCCTGGTTATTAAAGGGTTGAGTGGTTAAGGCCCTTTTAAGCAAGGGCGTACTCGTTCTGCTTTTGCTTTTAATGCCATTTTGCGTAGCCATCACTTCCCTTCCCACTGAAAGTGTGCCATTCAAAAGATGCTGCCGAAGAACCTTGATTCGTCTTTCTACTTTCGCGATAATATGTATTTCTTCATAGAGTGTCTGCAGCTTTGGGTGTCTGGGGTGCAATTCCGGACCATTCGTTTGAGTTCAGGCACCGTTATGGTACTCCTGAACAGTTTCATTGGGCTGTGCCGGCTTGAGAATAAGCTACATTAATACAGTTCCGCTTTCTTTTTGGACATACAGCAAGCTCTTGCTCTTCAAGGTCAGATCCCTTATTACAGCTGGGAAGATCAACCTGTTGAGGTCGTATCTTTAGGAACGTTGCTTTATGGTTCAGCTGCTGAACGTGCCATCGAGCCTCCTTGCCTCAACCCAGGTATGCCAGAAGGCCACGTCATTGGTCTGCCGCGATTCATCGTGAAATGCTCACGGTGATGGGCATTCCAGCCGTTATAATGACCGGCTGAATGTCCACCTCAGTCCGTTGGCAGAGGCGTTGGCCACTAACCCTTGCAGAAGAAGGTTGAGTCAACTCCAACCTAGCTATAAGCTAGTAAGTTTCATGTTCCATGTTGCAGCTTAAGACAGCTTAAACAGAGCTAAAGCTTAAAAAGAACAAGCAACAAATTAGTCGCTATTTCGCTTATTAAAATTAATACCCTTTAACTGCCTTTAATTTTACATTAGTTTCTATTGGTAAAAGTTTTAATTATAGAGCAAAACGTTCTTCTTGTATAACTTCTAATTGAATTAAAAGCACATATAACGCCTACATGTAGCGTTCTACATGAGGCAAGCCCGAGCACACACACACACACATAATCGCTGCCACAGCCAGTTAAGACAGTTCTACGTCTGTCCAACTGTCCGACTGTCTGTGGCTGTAGGTCTTACAACTAATTGAATTTAATTGTCAATACAAGCAATTAAGCGCTGCCGAAGTAAACAATTTTCCAAAGCAGCAGCCGAAGAGTCGGAGCATTTAAATAGATTTGGTTAAGAATTCCGCACTGCTTTACTAGGGCTGAATACCTAAGTTACATGATTTTACATAAATATATGTAGAGATGTACACATTATAATAAATTAGCATAAAATATGGCTGGAGCGATTTGTAAATTGCAGCAATTGCCTTGGAAGCCCATCGTCCTTCCTCTTTAAGTGATTCACTTGCGCCAACAGGCGCTCAGCAAGACCAACAGGAGCAGAGGCAAGGAGCCAAAGGACAGGCGTTGGCTGCCACTGCAAACCTTGCGTATGGTCTCCGTATATAGGCCACGGCGGGAGAGCATATTGCGTATGCTGCGCAGCTCCTGAGAAATACAGTTAAGACATTAAAGTTATGCAAGATTATAGTCATGGTTTTTTTTCTTAAGTTATGCTGAGATGTTTGTACTTATGGCTTATTTTACTAGAATATCTTTGAATTTACGATACTCACTGGCCACTTACTGAGTGAAAGACAGCCAGCCGACAAATAGCAATTCCTCCAAGGGATTAGGGGTTCAATGGAACTAAGCTGTCGCTTCGGCAGCTTTGGTGTGCTAACTAACAAAACTACTCATCTTAAGTTTAGTTAATCGTATTTTGTAACTATGTTTTGATATATAAGTGATTAAAATGAGTAGTCTGTAGGCTTGCCGGCAAAGCCACTTTAGCTATGTTTAATGTGATAGGCGACGAAGGGTCCTTCGCTGGAAGGACCAGGTAGTGAGCACACTACATCACCGATTGGAGAAGTCGCGTGGAAAACAGAGACGCCTGGAGGAGAGCTTTACATCAGGCCGTAACCCGTTAAGTAAGTAAGTAATAGTCAGCCAAAAAGCCATTGGTCAATGCGCCAGAAATACCTTGCAAAGCATGGGAAATCAAACAAGAAGGCTTTTTACAGGAAATTTAAAGGAAATTTTTGGCAAAACTATCTGGAGATTTCCAGCACACCCCTGCCCATTTTCTTAAAAATAATGGCAATTCTTATTCTCGAACGGACTAAGGAAAAAATCGAAAGCTATCGTAGTCGAAGGTCGTGTGTCGATCAGCCGACCTTAATTCACCGCTCTATTTAATGCTCGTAGAGGAGGCCTTAGGTAGGAGAAGAATTCCGCCTAACATTGTTGTTGTTATAAAGAAGTCCTATCCCATCAAGATGTTTCGTTCTACGTAATGGCTAAGAGGCTAAGCCAGCTGAATAATGCCGACGATATCTGGTTCAAGTACCAACAATGAACGACATGTGTCTGTCAATCACTGTAATGGACGACAAAAAGACCAAAATAATGCTCAAGGGCCGTTCAGCGCAGCAGCGGATTATTCAGAGGCAGACGCCCATGGAGGAGTTCAAACCGTTTATCTAACTAGTCAGTTTCGTATCGTCCAATGGAGGAACGGAAATGGCAGAAAAAGTAAAGGAATAGTGTCCTCTGTATGGAATTCCAGTCTAGTCCCTGCGCGCTAAGTTAAGGCTCTATAAATCCAATCTCTGTGAAGCCAGGAAAGTCTCTACCCCCATCTGCACAAGAATGCAGGCGTTAAACCATTTCCTGCTATACATTCTTAAAATACGATGGCTGCAAGCTATATTTAACAAAGAATAAAACATCAAAATCTGTTAAATGCCGCAATTAGGCAGCGGAACTTGCGCTGGATTGGCCAAACGTTGAGGAGACCAAACGACAACATTGCCAAAAAGTCTTTCGAATGGAATTGACATGGAGCTCGGCGAGTCCGTAGACCAAGAACTACATGGAAATCAACAGTCTTGGCCAGAGCAACTACACAGCGCAAAACATGGCCAAAGCGGAAGTATCTGGGCGTAGTTCGAGAAAGATGTAAGAGAAATGTCGTCTCTCCCAATGCCTTAACCGTGGTTGAAGGATTTATTGATTAACTATGCAACAAATTTGATCTCAACGAAAGGCCTATGCCTAAAAAATAAATTTTCCGGTAAATTTGGGATAGCTGATTTCGAATTTGATCGTCGGAATTTTTAAGGCAATTGAATTGAAACAATAGGCAAAACCGACTAAAGATTTCTGGTACATCCCTGATTATGACTGTTTGTTGTAATTTGTAGTCAAAAGACATCATTATTTGATAGAAAATGGGGTCGAAAACGCGTTTTCCTTTAATTCTTCTCATTACTATGCAATGACAACGGACTATTTTTCGCACCAACTTGATGAAATAAACTTGGATTCCGTTACTTTTCAACAAAACGGTGCAACTTGCACCCTACGCCTGAGAGTATCAACGAATTGCAAGGGTTGTACGTAGCGGAAGTATGAATTGGCTTGCAAGATCATACGATAAAACATAATTGAACTTCATGTTTAAGGGGAGTTTTGAAAAGCAAGGTCTATGTTGATAGGCCAGCCACCGTTCAAGACCTCAAAAACAACATCATTGTCAAGAGACAAGTGTAATGTGTCTTAATATGTAAGACTACCTTAACTCACTAACATTTTTTTAAATCTTCCATCTATCTTTTAACAATAGTTTTCCCTAAAGTTTAGCTAGTTCCCGTTGAAATTCGTTACGCGAAATTCGTTGCGAATAATATGTGATTCGTTTCACCGCACCTTTATTCGATTTGGTATTCCGCTATGAGCTGGTACGAAAGTGAGATAATCCCAAAATGAAAGCCGCCCGACATATACGTATGTATGTGTATCCAATTATACCAATTACGGTGCCTTAGT
This sequence comes from Chymomyza caudatula, assembly GCA_035041775.1. Classification (NCBI taxonomy): domain Eukaryota; kingdom Metazoa; phylum Arthropoda; class Insecta; order Diptera; family Drosophilidae; genus Chymomyza; species Chymomyza caudatula. The sequence continues at coordinate 500,359 of JAWNKW010000073.1, forward strand.
TAATTTAGAAGTATCGCCTTTGCCTCCACCGATCTTTCGCACAATTCATTTTGACTCTTCACTAATAACGTAAAGGCATATTATTGTTTGCTGAATGCTGTTTCTGGATTAAAATATTTAAATTATTTGAAAATTTTTACTGTACAATTGACAAATCCCTAATTCACCTTATTTTATAAACCTTTTTTTTTGTTATTTGATTACACTATGCAACAAATTTGAGCTCAATGAAAGGCCTCTGGCTAAAACATACCTTTTCCGCTAAATTTCGGATCGCTTCCGAAACCGTAAGCCGTTCTGGATTTCCTACCACTGTTTTCGAATTATAGCTATTTGAAAAAATTCGAAATCTCCAGAGTTGCGAAGTCAGCGAATGTTACTCGTTAATCTTGAAACTGTATGTCGAATTGAAGACAATTAAATATCGGTTTAATGTTGCTTAGACAGTTTAGGTCTACCTTGATTTGATTGCTACTTTCAGGAAAATCAACTCGAAATTGTTTTTCGAAAATCTAAAGTTGCTCTTTTAATATTTTTTTCCCAAATGAATTGAATAAAAAATTACAAAGAATTTTTAATGGCTTCGTTTAGAAATCGATAAATTTATTCTTTGCAAACATTTCAACACCAAATTGGGTAAGTTGGTAGGTAACGAAATGGCGTAGTCATTAGAGAATATCGAAAAAATTACACAATCGACAATTTTTTAATTTTGTTGTTATCGTCTCTTTATAAAAATTGTAAATTGAGCACTAAATGATAGGCCACCACACAACGCTAAGACCTCAAATCAGAACGTTTTAAGAAAATTCACTCTATTTATTGAGATATATGCATGCACCAGCTCTTTTGCATCAGATAACTAGATGAGAGTATGCCCGATAATTGGAATCTTGGTTAGTAACCCCACGGTGTGCGCTAACTATCACCTTGTTTCTATAACATATAAGGCACTATCGAGCGTATTGTGCGAAAGACTTAAGCCATTCGAGAACTGATTGGACGAAACTAACACTATGACTCATTCTTCTCGTCTTGCTTTAGGGCGCTGAAGCATGGGCAATAATGCAGTCTGGTGCAGATACCCTTGGAGTGTTTGTCGGGAAAGTACTCCTTTAGGTCTTTGGCCTTTGGCAACGACTAGCGCATTCGATATATCGACTAACTCTAAGAACTCTACGACGACATTGACCTAGTCAAGCGAACTAACATTTAGCTGCTATAGAAGGATGAAGAAGCTCTTGCCAGACAGCTCCTCAATGCGGGAGGCGACGAAGGGGCAGGTCATAACTTCGTAGGAAGGACCTGGTAAAGAGCACACCAACTACCTTTGGTAGTTTGGACTTTGAAGTTAGTTGATTACAAAAGAAAATAAGGAATTCGTAAATATGCCAGATTCCAGAAAAATAGTTTTTTTTTTTTTGGCAAATACTCAACATTCACATATCACTATGCTTAACGGTCGATTTCATGCCGTTAAACCAAGATATGACACATATATGATGCGTTACTTTTGTTATTTGTTTAGAAATGCAAAAATTTGAGTTCGATGCATAAACAATAATATGGCTAGCTTCAAACTGTATTGAAAATTGATATCAAAACAGACTGATCTTCGCCGTAAGTTCCAATGTTCACATATTTGCACATAGATTATGCCGCATTAAAGGTATATATATTGTATAGTAGTTTACTTACATCTGCGCTCAAGCCCAAACGATTACGTGAGAGCACAACCGTATAGATGGAGCTGCGCGCATCACTGCCACAGAAAGTCAAAACCAAATGATCATTAACCGCTTTGACCACTTGTATGGTGCCAGTGAATTGCGTATAGGAGTTCAAGGTAGCAAAGGAACCACGCTGATCGCCCACATTGGACCACTGACCGGGTGCATTGGCCGTATAGTTGAGAGTATATTCCAAATTGCTATCCTTTTCGCTCCAAACCAAACGCAGGTATCTCAACTGCTCAGCTGAATACGCCTTGTGTAGATAATCATCATTGTCCACATACTGAGGCGTTGTCGTTGTAGGGTATTGTGTGTGTCTATAGTTGTAGTTGTTGCTGCCCACAACGCTCTCGCTGTTATAGCCACGATGATTGTAGTCGTTGTTATTGTTATAGTTGTTATTGTTGCGAACCTAGGCAGCTGACATTAGCTGAAATTCTATGGCAATTTGAATGCTACTAATGCTCAACTCACCCGATCGGTCACATCGGCCAAATGTATAATCACGCATGAATCGTACTCATAAACGCCGGGAAAGTCTTGGCTATGCACAATGATTTCGCTGCCATACCACATGCCCATTATCTACAGTGTACATCAAAAAAACTATTAGTGTATTTACACAATTTGCATGTTATTTTCGGAGCGCACTGTGCGTTCAATTAAACGCTGTAAATGCGAGCAAGATTCCAACAGCACTGTGGACCAGCATTGACATTGGGCGAACTTTCGGCGCAAAGGGTTAATTAGTTCAAATGAACTCTAATTGCATTAGCGTTTTATTTAAATAAGCTGTCATTATCATCATCAATGCTCATCATCAGCTCTATATGCATGTGCCAAATGTGCACTTGTGTTTACCTGCTGTAGATTTACAGAATGTTGCGGATTGATGTTCATGCAACGCACAGCCGAATTCATGCGTTCCGTACTCGTCTGTCCGTCCGCATTAATGGCATATTGTTGCAAGGCGTTGCCCTGAACACGCCAGCAAAACATGATTAAAATTATAACAACAAATTTTGTAAACATTTTTAATCTGCAAAGTTCACTACTATTGGCACTGCACTTGCTGACGGATGTCCCGAACCACGACTACGGCTCTCAAATGATTGACTAACTGTTCAACTGTCTGACCGTTCCGAACTAGAACTACCGTAACGAAGCGCGCTCAAAGCTTAACTGAGCGACGACAATAAGCGCTCAGCGCATGCGGCTCAGCCGGTCATTTGAGCGCGTCATTACAATTGCTCGTAATGCGAGTGTGTGTGTGTGTGTGCGCGTGTGTGAGGGGTGAGGCGATGAGGCGATGAGCGCGCCAGGAGTGGACTCATCGCAGTCTGCACTCTTTCGCTCAATGAAAATTGATAATAAAAAGAAAAACCGAAAGTTAGCTGGAAAGAGTAGCCAAAGTTTGCATGCTCTTTATGTTAAACTCCTATTCTTTTTCTTCTTCTTAACTGGCCATAACAACCCGTTATCGGATTACGGCCTGATGTAAATACATTCTTTCATTGGAATTGTGGTTTTACGTGGTGGGTCCCAAACCTTACGCACAACCCTCTTGTTCCCCGCTCACCACACATATGTGCCTAAGAAATGATACGAGGGTTGCCTTTCGGGTCTACAGGACAAGAGCACAGATCTTTCATCGCAAATGCTTTCATTGTTTTTCGCAATTTGCACCATAAAAATTGATACCGGTTTTTTTATTTTTTATTTATTTATTTATGACGACTAAATATAAAAACAGTCGAATATTACTTAAAGAATACAAATTTACAAGAGAGACAGATCTTATTACTAGAATTGTAAAGATCGTGAAGCTGCGTTATGTTCCTGACATAAGACTCTAAAGGCTTCAAAGGCTTCGTAGTTCCGAGCACACCGCCTAAGTCGAAGGGGCTCAAAATATCGAGAGTGACGACTCGGAATGTTGAAATTTATCGGCTCGAGAAGAAATGGCGAATCAAAGCCACCAGCAATAAGCTTTGCGTGAAATAATATTCCTAAAGTGGTTCGTCTTTCTTTGAGAGTTGGCAGATCAATTGACATCAGACGTTTTTCATATGAAGGAATGTTAGGCTTCTAAGCGCAAATATAAGAAACTGTTTTTGAACTGATCCGATTTTCTCAGCATACACTGCATATTGAGGGTTCCAGACAGCAGACCCGTATTCCAAGATGGGGCGAACAAGAGATATGAATACCCTTTTAGTCGCATTAGGATACAAGAACTCTTTTGACCACCTCTTTATGGAACCAAGAAGAGATTTGAATGTTGGCATGGAAAATCAGGCCAGCCAAATCAGGCCACACGAATCAGCCCACCCGATGTGCTGGCTTTATATCCAAGGCGCGCCTATATCAAAGACAAGAGATGTGCAGCAAAAGAGGCGCCAACGAATTACTTCGTTGGAAGGTTGTGTTCACTTGCAGCATTAAACCGTGATGTGCAAAAGAACACTATATCGTACTTTAAGCACTAAATTTCCTGGATATTAGAGCATAGTCCTCTAAGGAGTAAGTCGCAAGTCAATATGACGAATAAAAGCGATGCGAGAAAAAACTATCACGGACACGCTTGGAAGTCTCGCATTTCGTAGCGAGCGCTTACGAAGACTAGTTTTCAACACAATAAAAGTTATTCTTAACCGAATATATTTTTATTAAACAAGCGTTAAAGTTAAGCTTTAATTTGCATTATTGCCTTGTAAAAGCTATAAAGCAGGGCTCAGCAGAGGCAGCAGACACTTTGGCAGCATTTAAATCGCTGCAATAGTATTACAATTAGAACTAAAATGTGCATGTATTCCGACATATTACAAGGTTGACATTGGCAAATTCTCTGCTGCCGCTGCCGATCCCTGCTATAAAGTCATAAAAAACGTCTTTTATGTCATATGTTTATTGGCGCTTACGTTGCTGTGCTCACATAAATAAACTGTAAAAGTAAATTTGCTTGATCATGCAATCATGCGTTGCAAACTTGATGAAAAACTGCATAAACTCGCTGCAAAGGGCATCAAAGAAGCGTAAAACGTGAATAAGGCAAAACGCTGCGTATATCGAGCCATAATATATTAATTTACTTAATTGTAGTGTTTTTGGATGAGCCATTCGATGTATGTTAGTGTGTGTGAGTGAGTGAGTGTGTGAGTGTGTGTGAGTGAGTGTGAGTGAGTGTGAGTGAGTGTGAGTGAGTGTGAGTGAGTGTGAGTGAGTGTGAGTGAGTGTGAGTGAGTGTGAGTGAGTGTGAGTGAGTGTGAGTGAGTGTGAGTGAGTGTGAGTGAGTGTGTGTATGTGCAACGCCCGCACAATGCGCGTTAATGTTGCCTGACATGCGCGTTTGGCTCACATTTTGCGATATTGGCGTGGCATCCACACACACGCACACACACACGAACTCTTTATATGTATGAATGTGTGTGAGGCATAGTGTCAATTGAGTGTGTGTTCACTCGAGTTGACCATCAATTAATGTTGAGCAAATTGTCTGAGTCAGCTTGTCGACTTGTGAATTAAATTTACGCAGCGTTTTATTAGCATTGATTATGTTATCTAGCAGTACACACCTATATATTAACGGTTGTGGTTAATAGAAAAATATATAAATGGTTGACACTTTGTTGCTGTGATTCAATTTGATTATTGAGATGCCATTCACAGCATACATTTAGGCTGTATTATCAAATTGAACAACATGACGTATGCTTAATTAGTGAGAATTACATTGTACATTTGGATATATTTGTTTATACAATATACATTTTTGATTTGCCCTTTTTTTCTTCATTTAAGATTTCTTAACACGACATTTAGATATCTTTTTTTCATCGCAAATTGATATGCTTTCGTGTAAGTATGTCATTAGTTACGTTGTAAGCTTAAATTGATTTTCTCAAAGATCCAATCAATATAATGGCCAACGCGCACATAAACACCAGGTTTGTTTATATAGCCACAATGCTGACCCCAGGAAATAATGCCATACAAGGTTTCGCCATCTGCAAAGATTTGTTGTTAGAAATTCCTTAATAACTTTGTTAGAAGTCAAATGAGATGTAGACAATGAAAAGGAGAAGGCGCATTATGTAGTTCCGTTAGTCGGAAACGAAGAATAAAAGACGCTTGACGTCACACGATCAAATTTTTGTTAGTTTACTTAAAATACTATTTCTTGCCCTTTTTTGATTGCTTCATGTTTGATTAGCATCTAATATGGCTTCTTAGGTAGTGAACTTTTAGTGAAAGCTTACCCTCATCGGAGCACACAAGCGGTCCGCCGGAGTCGCCTTCGCAAGCATCGACGCTTTCATCCAAGTGTCCAGCACAGAACATGCCCTCTGTCATGGAGCTGCCATAGATATGTGACTGCTTGCATGTGGCTTCAGGCAAAATAGGCAGCTGTGCCGAGCGCAGGATTTGTGAAGGCGCTGTAAAGTTAAGAAACTGTCAAACCAGAGTCTACGTTACAAGCCCATATACTTACTAGAAACACCTGACTTGATGGAACCCCAGCCGGATATGGTGCAGGTTCGATTCTCCTTGAGCTGTGAGCCGCGCTCTGGCAAACAGATAGGCTGCACATAGTCACTAAACTTAACGGGCGTCTTTAGCACCAACAAAGCAATGTCATTATTCATGTGTGTTTGATCACGGAACTTTTCATGCGTGTACCAATTCTCAATGAAAGAATCCACCTCGGATGACTCAGCAATATTTGCATAATGATCACCAACACGCACAAAGTAAGCGCCCTTTGGATGGCCATACAGACAGTGGGCAGCGGTTAGCAAATGCCGTTTTGAGATCAATACTGCACCGCACCAATGACTAGACACGCCGCCACGTCCACGTGTGCGTATGGTTGCCTGCCAGGGATGACGACCTCGTCGCGCTACAGCACCTTGCACTACTCTTTGCTCTGGATGCGCATACTCATCTTCTAGATCTTCCTTGAATATACCACAACGACGCGGCGTGTTAAGCGCTTTACTTGAGCGCTCCCACAGTCCAATCTCTGACAAACTGTTGGCACTAAGTTGCGGTTGCTTAACGGATTTATCGTTAACGGCCTGCAAACGAGTGCGGCTTCGTGGCGGTGGTCCTGCCTGACAACGCAAACCAACATCTTCGGTATGATTGCAATTGTGTTCACCCCAATTCCAATGGCTGCACTTGTCAATAACGGCCTCATTGCCATTGCAGGCAACCTGATCCAGCCAAATGGGTCCTTTGCCTGGGCCGAAAATGTTCTTCTCAATTTTCTAAAAAAAAAGATCTTGTGATAAAGTCTCAAGTCCCCCTCTTCCATTGCTTTTTTATGCATACCGCTGGTCCATAGTAGCCCAAGGAATTGCAAGCCACCTGTGCGGACTTCAAACTAAAGTCATCATCGCAGATACTGCCCCATTCGCCATGATATTTAACTTCCAGACGGCCCTCAGCGGGACTGCGACCACCTTCTAAGCGGTATTCAATAGTTGCCTAAAGATAGGATTAGACAAGTAAGCAATTGGTTGTAGTTATTTCCCATTTCAACTCACATTACACACGGCATCGCTCTCATCGGATTTATCAGCACAATCCTCGGTATTATCACAAACAAAAGCAGGCGGTATGCATTCCTTTGAAGTAGCACATAACCAATAGTCATTCGGGCACTTGAGCACGGGCACTTTACAGACCACACCCACGACCTCATCGGGTCCGCAGTTATGCACACCCCAGCCTTTGAAATCGCAATCCTTGAGCTGTGTTTCGTTACCGCGACACTCTAACTCATCCATAGCGTAGTTAAAGTTTTGCTCACTCGGCGCATAGAAGGAATTGCCGCGCACCTCAGCAGCGCCCATTTGATAGCCCACTTCACGACAGACCACATCCGCATCGCGCAGTCCGAACTTGTCATCGCATACATAGCCCCACTTGCCATTTACTACAGATTTAAGTAAGGTTACATACATATTATGAATTTTTCAGTGACATCGAAACTTACCTTTGACCTCAATGCGTCCCATGTGGGGGTTCTCGCCACCAGTAAGTTTTAGCGCATAGCCCAAATGATCACATTGTCGCTCATCCTGACGATTTCCGCAGTTATTTACGCCATCGCAAACTTCAATCTGCTTAACACATTTTCCGCCTCCACAGTCAAATTCACAACGACTGGCTGGTGGATCATCAAAATTGTTTCGCAAATTAACATTGAAGTTTACCGCGTCGTCAACGCGTGTGTGTGGTGTGACACCTTCTGCATTAGGATGTGGCAGAAACTCTGTCTCCTCTGTTTCCGTGCTTTGTGTTTTAAAGGGATCGGGCAGCTCGGGATGACGACGATGATATTCAGGGCTATGTGTATGGTGATAATGGTGATGCTTATCATGGTGGGTATGATGTGGCTTGTCATAGGGATCAGGTAAATTTGGATGACGCAGGTGGAAATCACGACTGTGACCATGCGTTCGCCAATTGTTGCGATCCGTATCGACTTTGCGAGTGCCCCGTCCGCCCATATAAAAGTCGTTTGTGTCATCATTGGAGGCATATGTAGTGGGTTGCAGGGTCTGCTCGGTGCGCGCTGTTTCGCCAGCACCTGCAACAACAGAGTCGTTGTCAGTATTGTCTAGGCTCTCTTGTTCGCCGGCCACAATCAGCTCAGCGTCATCGTCGGGTCTCTGGCGCCCAGGGGTGCGAGCAGTTGTTGTAGTCGTGGTCGGTTTAGGGGTAGTTGTAGCAACAGTCGTGGGTGGCTTACCAATAACCGACATAATGCCAGATTCTGCACGCTGTGCAACATCATTCTCAGCAGTGCCGCTATGATTGAAGTAAGGGCGCAGCAGCATACGCAAAGCATCGCTTATGGGCAGCTGAGAAGTTGAGGGTGTGTTCGGAGAATGGTTTGAAGTCTGAGAAGGATTGTAGAACTGATGGTTGTAGGGTGGTAGGGACTGACCTCGCCTAGCGGCTGTTGTGCTAAGTGGTTGACGCTCTGAGCGTTGGGGCTCGCTATCAAATATATCCTCATACTCATATTGAGTATCTTCCTGTTGTACCTGCTGGGTATCAAAAGGATCTTGAGGTTGGTGGGTCTTGGTTGGCGGCGCCTTTTGCCAGGAAGCATTGTGCGAATGTGCAACGCCAGCATAGCCAGGGCTATAATGTGGATAATTGGGTATTTGAGACGGTGGCGCATTTGCTATAGGCGGGTAGATAGGAAAGGTGCGTACATTAGAGCTAGGAGTGGGTCTAGGGGGTGGCACAAGCACACGACTGGGTGTTGTTGTTAAGGGTGTAGCTGGTGTGACAGCTGCTAGAGGTGGCAATAGGCCGCCGTATAAGTTTGACTCGTTGGACACAGGCTGAGTACCATAGGTGGGTCTATGATTGGGTGGTACAGAGGGATAAGGTGAAATGGGCTGTTGGACATTTGTCGAGGGTAATGGCTGAAAGCCGCCATAGTGTTCCAGCGGCCTTTGCTGCGTTTCACCAGGCTGTTGATCGGACGGGTTATAAGGATTATCCAAGTTCAAAGGTCGCTGTCCCGGTTCGCTGGGTAACGGAGGCGTCAGTTGTAAGTTTGGTCTGAGTTGTTGTAAAGTAGTAGGCTGTGTGGGCAGAGGTCGCCAATCGCTTGCAAGCGAACCGTAATTTGTCTCACGGCTGGACGACTGCAACTCCGAGCTATCCACAGGCTGCGCATAGTAATAGGTGGTCGGTGTAGAAGGTCTTAGCGGCGCCATGGGTGCCAGAGGTGCTTTATAGATTGTGTGTGTGGCGGTTTGTTCATAATTACGATTTGGTTGCAGTGAGCCCTCCACAATAAGCACACTCTGTGTGGGCGCCAGGTTATCATAAGAGCTGCCCATGCCGGACCAACCAGGCAGCTGCTGCTGCTGCGTCTCATGATAGCTATTTCGAGTTTCCTGCTGACCAAAGCCTATGCCTGCAGGCCGCTGCATGTTCATATCGCTCCAACGATCGCCGTTTGATGTTCTTGTTATTGTCGTGGTTGTCACATGGTCATGGTTACCACCATAGCCCCATTGATTCAAGTGATTATTGCCGGATGAAGAGTACAACTTAGGCTCGCGATTGTCTGAAAGAAATCATTAATATTAAAAATAAGCTTAAATAAATTTAGCTGCAAAACTTGTTAGTGTTTGTTGTTTAACGTTTTCCCAAATGTTGACGGTTGAGCAAGTGCATCATAAGTGGATACCTGCATAATCACAGCGATCATAGGCGGGCACCTTTTGCTGCGGCACGCATAGACGCCGTGACATGCTGAAAATTTTGCCACTGGGACAATCATAGATCACTGACTCTCCCGAACTACAACTGAGAAACTTGCTGGCCACAGTGGGGTGTTGATAGGGCCCCACAACGCCAGCAGGACAATCAATATTGCTCTGCTGCTGGCTGTTCCACTGCTGCCACCACTCAAAGAAGGCCAACAGCTCGCTGGCTGTAAAGACGCGATCCTCGCGCTGTACCAGCGCCGACGACTGACAACTGCGTTGGGCCACACTGAAATGCAAGCCACCTGGACAGCTTAGCAGCAATGTGACGCCTGACTCGCAGCTGAGATACTTTGTGCAGTCAAAGGGATACACATACTGGCCTATAAAGTCACGCGGACAATTCAGCGCTGCAAAGCAATTTAGGTCTTTAGGTATTCTGCAGATTTGCCGTACAAGCTCACTCACTCGTACGCACAAGGTTGTCGGAACCCATATAAGTTACACGATCGTTGTTTGGCACCTGTTCCAAAGGCAGACAGTAGCCACGAGATAAGCTATACACTTCACCGCCCACGCACAGATGCACCAGTGTGCGTCCGTTGCCGCAGCGCAGATAGCTTCTAGCATCAAACGGATTGGCATAGAGTCCATAAACAGACTGCGGACACTCAAGTAGGTAGCCGCTAGTGTTCATGGTAATCGTATGTATGTCCTTTTCGTTATGTACACCCACTGAAGGGCCGTTCTCTCCGTAAAACTCATTATGGGCCTCTGTCAAATACTCCACACGGTCGTATGCAGCAACCTGATGCCGCTCAACGCAACGACGTTGGGATATGCTGAACACGCTGCCACCCTGACAGGTCTCGATCAGTGTTTGCTGATCACGACAGTTTAGAAACTTTGTACTGTCAAAGGGATGTAGATAGTAACCTTGCGCTTGAGGTGGACACGTAATGATAGTCAGATCGAGCTTTAGATCAGCTGTGGGTTACGCAAAAAGTCAAAGGTTGGTTATGGAAATAAGCAGCGTAGTTAAGAGCTTACGGGACAAACTTTGCTCCAACTGAGCAGTTATATAGGTATAGTCCAAATAGTCATGACTAGACAGCTGTCCTTTGGGCGCACATTTACGCTGAGAGAAGCTATATACAGAGCCAGAAGCACAAGATTTCAACTCTAATAAGCCGTGCTGACATAATACATATTTGCCACCATGAAAGGCGTAAGGATAAGCGCCACTCAAGTTGGGCGGACATGACGAAAGAGCGGATTGCAACGTTTTAGCTAAAATCGGGTACATAAATAAAGAATATTCGTCGTACAAAGTGGTTTCACAACAATAACTTACTATCCCCAAAGTTGTAGCTGACCTCAGACTGCAGCTCATATAGAAATTTAACACGATCACTGCTTGTCACATAGTTATTAGCAAGGCAAGAGCGTTTCGCAATACTGTAGGACATATCAGGCCCACAGCTCAGTATAGACATTTTACCACCGTTCTCACAACTCAAATACTTAGCCGCATCGTAGGGATAAAAGTGTAGGCCATTCGTGCCCGGTGGACAATCAGTAAGCATTAAAGCTGCAGTAAAGTGAGAGACTTCAACAATACCCGAAAGATGAGACTCTACCAAAAACTTACAATATTCATGACTGATCTCCGAAACCATGAAAGCCACATAATCGGTGTGTTCCAACTTTGCTTTCGGCAAACAAAAGCCCTGAGAAATGCTGAAAGCATGGTTTGGCAAGCAGCTCTGCACGGATACTTTACCAGCTTTACAATTGATAAACTTGGTGTGATCGAAAGGATGCGCAAAGGGTCCCACAGCAATATCGGGGCAGAGTATATCGCTAATATGAGCAGGGGCTAGGAGCAAAGTAAAGCATAAATCAGTCCAAAAGGTAGACGAGCACAGCAGAGCAGCGAATGAAAAACCCAAGCATGAAATACAAATCCCGAAATGAGTAGCAAATGAAGCAAGCAAAGCTAAAAGCATTAGATGAGGATAAAAACTTACAGGGCAGTTCGTTATGACTGGCATGTGCTGATTGAACACAGATCGAGGTGGTGTTATCAAATACAGCTCCAGGTTGACACCGTTCTACTTGAGCTTGCACGCCAATGCCACATCGTAGGTACTTGTGCGGATCGTGTGGATGTGGACGCAGACCGCGTACTCCATAGGGACAGCTTAGACTGCCTGTTAAACCTAATACTAAAATATTACTACAAATCCGCAAGGATTTTAAAGACCAAACACACGCACCATAGAACCGATTACCGCATTCCACTTTATCCACATGATCGCATGTCTTTAAGGTTACACTGAAAGCTGTACCTGGTGCGCAATCCTGTACAATTGTCTGACCATTGTCACAATTCAGATACTTGCTGCAATCTGTGGGATGTGGCTGCACTAAACCAGCGCTAAAGCTACAACTCACAGCACCCAACAAGTCCTTGCCGTATTTGGAGCGATCTGGCTGACCAGGATTGCCAGCTTCCCCAAAGAACACATTATGTGTTTCACTAAGATACTCCACGCTATCGTATGCATCCACCTGATCCCGCACAACACAACGGCGCTTCGATATGCTAAATACACTACCACTCTGACAGGTCTCAATAGATGTCTGGTGATTCTGACAGTTGAGGAACTTTGTGCAATCAAAGGGATGCAAATAATAGCCTTGTGCTTGAGGTGGACAGGTAATCCTAGTCAAATCCATAATAAGATCAGCTGTGTGTTGCGAGTTAGTGAGGTGAGCTAATTAAATAAGGAATAAGGTGCTTACTAGGCCAAGTCTGCTCCAACTGATCATAATCCAAATAATCATGACTAGACAGCTGTCCTTTAGGCGCACATTTACGCTGAGAGAAGCTATATACAGAGCCAGCAGCACAAGACTTCAACTGCAACAGGCCACGTTGACACAACACATACTTGCCACCATGGAAAGTGTAGGGATAGGCGCCATCCAGGCTAGGGGGACAGGATGAAAGCGCAGATTGGAATGCTTGCGCTACGGGTAGATGGTTAGCTGACTAATTTATATACAAGATGCAATGACGTAACTTACTATCACCATAGCTGTAGCCCTTCATCGACAGCAGCTCAGATAGGAACTTCACACGATCACCGCTAGTTACATATTGACGAGCGCGACAAGCGTGTTGCCCTATGCTATAAGCCATATCAGGTTCACACCTTAGCACGGACATTTTACCAGCGCTGTCGCATTGAACATATTTCTCGGGATCGTATGGATAAAAGTGGAGACCCTCTGTGCCCGGTGGACAGCTGGTAAGCATTAGAACTGCAGCAATGGAAAAGGCTTGATATGGTTGACATCCTCAACAAAACACATTCGTCATTCTAAACTTACAATAGTCGTAGCTGACCTTGGAAACCACATAGCCCACATAGTCGCTTTGAGACAATGTTGCCTTGGGCAGACAATAGCCTTTTGATATGCTAAAAGCGTCGTTAGGTATGCAGCTATCGACAGTTATTTTGCCATCCTTGCAACTAAGAAACTTGGAATGATCGAAAGGATGGGCAAAGAGACCCTCCGCAGCAACGGGACAAAGTATATCGCCTTCATGAGCTTCAGCTGCGAAATTTAGTGTTTAAAATTGACCAAGTGGATAATTAAAACAAAGCGAGAAAAAAACACCAAATGAAAAAGCCAAGCATGAAAACCAAAACCCAAACATGAGCAGCAAATGAAGTTACATAGATTTGAGCTTACAGGAAACTTCATCAGGATTAGCATGATGTGTTCCAACAACTGTTCGGATACAGCTTAGGCTAGTTTTGTCGAAAACAGTCTCCGGCTGACAATGTTCGACTTGGGCCTGCACGCCAATACCACATCTGAGATATTTATGTGGATCATGTGGATGTGGTCGTAGTCCTCGTACTCCATAGGGACAGCTAAGGCTGCTGGTTGTGCCTATTACCAACAAATAAGTAGAGATTCAAGAAATAACATAATCTTGAGCAAAACACACCATAGGAACGTGCACCGCATTCCACTTTATCCGCATGATCGCAGGTCATCAAGGTAGGACTGAAGGCCGTACCAGGTCCACAATCCTGTATGAATGTCTGCCCGTTAGCACAGTTCAGAAACTTGCTACAATCTGTGGGATGTGGCTGTAATGTAGCACCGCCAGAACTACATTGAATGTCGCCTGACAAGTCTTTCCCGTGTCCTGCATGACCAGCCGAAGCTCCCGTCTCCTCGTACAATTCGTTTTGTGTCTCCGTCAGATACTCTACGCGATCGTAGGCATCCACTTGATCCCATACAACACAACGACGCTTTGATATGCTGAACGCGCTGCCGCTTGGACAACTCTCAATAAGTGTCTGCTGATCGCGACAGACCAGGAACTTTTTGCAGTCAAAGGGATGCAGATAGTAACCTTGGGCTTTAGGTGGGCACGTAATCGTAGTTAGATCCAGCATTACATCAGCTGTGGATTATGCAGAGACGCCCTCGCTTAATAAGCTGAAGCATTTATGATAAAAGTAAAGAGCTTACTGGACCAAGACAGCTCCAGCTGGTCAGTTATGTAGGTATAATCCAAATATTCATGGCTTGTCAGCTGCCATTTGGGCGCACATTGGCGCTTAGAGAAGCTATATACAGAACCAGCAGCGCAGGACTCTACATGCAATAGACCATGCTGACACAAGACATATTTACCACCATGGAAGGCATAGGGATAGGCGCCATTCAAAGTGGGAGGACATGATGAAAGCGCAGACTGAAACGCTTGCGCTGAATTATAGGATAGTATTTATCAACGGGATATCGTATTTAGAGTATTCATCGTAGTTACTTACTATCGCTATAGCTGTAACTAGTCTCCGACTGCAATTCGTATGCGAATTTTACACGATCCCCGTTACTCACATAGCGACTAGAGCGACAAGCGCGTTGACCAATGCTATAAGCCATATCAGACTCACAACTCAATATGGTCATTGTACCCTCTTTGGCACAACTCACATACTTTGTGGCATCGTAAGGATAAAAATGTAGCCCATCAGTGCCCGGTGGACAACCAGTGAGCATCAAAGCTGAAGTCAAAAAATACGCTTGAGCAAGCTGGTCGATGGATGTTCTTTAAACTTACAGTATTCATAGCTGACCTTCGAAACCACATAGGCCACATAGTCAGAGTGTGCCAACTGCGCTTTGGGCAGACAATGGCCCTTCGATATGCTGAAGGCGTGGTTGGATGAGCAGCTTTGAACTGACACCTTACCAGCTTTACAGTTTAGGAACTTGGTGTGGTCGAAGGGATGTGCAAAAAGACCCACAACATTCGCGGGACACAGAAGATCACTGACGTGGACGCTAGCTGCGGGGCCAAGTATTAAGTGAGCAAAACAGTGTAGAAACTAGAAAAGCAAAGCATAAGAAAGCAAATTATGATAGAAAGCCAAGCATGAAAACCCCACAAAACGCAATGAGCAGCAATGAAGTAAGCAAAGCAGTAAGCGAGAAAAACATTGGAGTAAGACTTACAAGATGTTGCAGTGTGGCTGCCAAAATCTGATCCACCACCTGTTTGAGCACAGCTTAAGCTGTTTTTATCGAAAACCGCACCCGGCTGACACTGCTCCACTTGAGCCTGCCCGCCAACACCACATCTGAGGTACTTGTGCGGATCATGGGGATGTGGGCGTAAACCGCGTGCACCACTTGGACAGCTTAGGCTGCTGGTTGAGCCTATTACCAAATAATTCGTAGAGATTCAAGAATAAACAAAATCTTTAGCAAACACACCATAGGAACGTGCACCGCATTCCACCTTATCGGCATGATCGCAGGTCATCAAGGTAGGACTGAAGGCCGTACCAGGTCCACAATCCTGTATGAATGTCTGCCCATTAGCACAGTTCAGAAACTTGCTACAATCTGTGGGATGTGGCTGCAATGTAGCACCGCCAGAACTACATTGAATGTTGCCTGACAAGGCTTTCCCGTTGCCAGCATGTCCAGCCGAAGCTTCGCTTTCCTCGTAAAAACTTTTTTGTGTCTCCATCAGATACTCTACGCGATCGTAAGCATCCACTTGATCCCATACAACACAACGACGCTTTGATATGCTGAACGCGCTGCCGCTTGGACAACTCTCGATAAGTGTCTGCTGATCGCGACAGACCAGGAACTTTGTGCAGTCAAAGGGATGCAGATAGTAACCTTGGGCTTTAGGTGGGCACGTAATCGTAGTTAGATCCAGCATTGTATCAGCTGTGGATTATGCAGAGACGCCCTCGCTTAATAAGCTGAAGCATTTATGATAAAAGTAAAGACCTTACTGGACCAAGTCAGCTCCAGCTGGTCAGTTATGTAGGTGTAATCCAAATAGTCATGGCTTGTCAGCTGCCATTTGGGCGCACATTGGCGTTTAGAGATGCTATACACAGAACCAGCAGCGCAGGACTCTACATGCAACAGACCATGCTGACACAAGACATATTTACCACCATGGAAGGCATAGGGATAGGCGCCATTCAAAGTGGGAGGACATGATGAAAGCGCAGACTGAAACGCTTGCGCTGAATTATAGGATAGTATTTATCAACGGGATATCGTATTTAGAGTATTCATCGTAGTTACTTACTATCGCTATAGCTGTAACTAGTCTCCGACTGCAACTCGTATGCGAATTTTACACGATCCCCGTTACTCACATAGCGACTAGCGCGACAAGCGCGTTGACCAATGCTATAAGCCATATCAGACTCACAACTCAATATGGTCATTGTACCCTCTTTGGCACAACTCACATACTTTGTGGCATCGTATGGATAAAAATGTAGCCCATCAGTGCCCGGTGGACAACCAGTGAGCATCAAAGCTGAAGTCAAAAAATACGCTTGAGCAAGCTTCTCGATGGATGCTCTTTAAAACTTACAGTATTCATAGCTGACCTTCGAAACCACATAGGCCACATAGTCAGTGTGTGCCAACTGTACTTTGGGCAGACAATGGCCCTTCGATATGCTGAAGGCGTGGTTAGGTGAGCAGCTTTGAACTGACACCTTACCAGCTTTACAGTTTAGGAACTTGGTGTGGTCGAAGGGATGTGCAAAAAGACCCACAACATTCGCGGGACACAGAAGATCACTGTCATGGACACTAGCTGCGGGGCCAAGTATTAAGTGAGCAAAACAGTGTAGAAACTAGAAAAGCAAAGCAAAGCGGAATATGGATTCAAGCAAGAATGAAAGCCCAAAATCCAAAATGAGCAGCAAATGAAGCAAGCAAAGCAATAAGCGAAGAAACTTGGCACAACTTACTAGATATTTCAGTTTGGCTGGAAGAAACTGTTCCAACAGCTGAACGCGCACAGCTCAAGCTATTTTTATCAAAAACAACTCCCGAGGGACACTGTTCCACTTGTGCTTGCACGCCAATGCCGCACCTTAAATACTTATGAGGATCGTGTGGATGTGGGCGTAAACCGCGCACACCTGGCGGACAGCTTAGGCTGCCTATCAGGCCTAACGTCCTTGTGTTAGTACTTATATAGGACATAAATAAAAAGCATACATACCGTAGGCACGCGCACCACATTCCACTTTTTCCACATGATCACAGGTCAGCATGGCAATGCTAAAAGCCGTGCCAGGTCCACAATCCTGTACGAATGTCTGCCCATTGGCACAATTCAGAAACTTGCTACAATCCGTGGGATGCGGCTGCAAGCCAGTTAAGCCCGGCGCACACTTGGGCTCCGCATCCAGTAATTTGGCTGTGCGCTGTGATTGTGCGCCTAACAGCGCATTGGCTCCACACCTAACCTTATCAGCATGATCACAAACTAGACTAGTTGGATTAAAGGCCGTGCCTGGACCACAGCTTTGGATATTAGCCTGGCCTTTGAAACAGTTGACAAAGCGATGGCAATCATAGGCATATGGTAGCACGCCAGTAAACTCCGCCGTACAGCCTGTGAAGTACTCTGTTGTTTGAGGTTCCTGACGCTCGTATATGGGCTGCTCTTGAATTCCGGCATTGTAGTTGTTGTTGCGGTGATCAACGTAAGTTGAGCGCTGCTGCTGTGACGTTGATAACACAGAGCCATAACTCTGCTGCCTTGAGTGTGGCTCAGGTTGATAAGCCCAAGATCCACAAAGCTATTGAATGCGTAATTATGAAATAAATTACTTTGGAATTGAATGAACTCAATTGAAATGTGACTAAACGAATGGCAATTTAAGTGATAAGGAATTGATTCGAGAACTGTATAGATTTACATAGCAGCTATTTTTTTAGGCGTAAAAAAGATATATAAACTTGTCTTAATTTTATGAATTTACGGAAAGATATAGTGAATTCAATCGCAAATATAAGTTAAACTTCTGATGGTATCGGAAAACGATCAATAATATGCGTATGTTGAAATTCGGATGTACTCATTTGCAAAATTGCTGATTTCTCTTTGAATATTTGTTGTTTCCCTGACCTTTTCGTCAGTTTAGATCTTTAGAAATTTTTTAAGAAAGGTATTTTATTCAACTTTTAAGTATTTTTTCTTCAGCACAGTTTCCTGTTTGCATGTTCTATAACTATATATCGGTGTATAATACTAACAACCAGCAACAGAACTATCCAGATGGACAGCGCACTTATCCTGGCCATTTTGCCGCTGCACTTTTTTTAGCTTCTTTGCCGATTCTTTCTTATAATCTTTGTACAAATATATATTATATGTGTATATACTGGGTACAAATTCACTGATAGTCCAAAAAATGACACACAAATGCGATTCTCGAATTTATTTCCGTTGAGTACTTGCCGCCACGAGCGCTACTTGCGCTTTGACTGAAGCTGAGCGATCTTCGTTTCAATTAAGCTTTAGCTTTGAACTGGACTATCTCCGATGAGACCGCAGCCCAGTGCCAATAAATTGAGCGCGTATGTAGTTATCTCCGCTGGCTCTTTATCTGTCATGGCAATCGCGAGACCTTTTCAGCGGCAAGCTGGCTTATCATTGTTTTGGGACAAGTCTTCGTACTTATTTGTTTACATACATTTTCTTGGGGGTTTTCTCATATTTATTTCATTCTATGGAAAAGCATAAACGTCTATGATTTATGATGGCGCATCCGTAGGTACTTTACATACTATGTGCATAACAGTCTGAATAAATAAACTTGAACAGCTTACCTAAATTGAACTAGTTTTTACTTAATATAGTCATTGCAGCCGAGTCTCACTTGGCTGCAGTCTTATCTGAGTTTTTTTCTGGCTCTATAAGATGCGCGCGTATTTGTATTTTCTGCCAGAGCTGTGCGTAGGGCTGCTGCAACTCCGTTTGTGTTTTGGGTATGCCCACAGCTCGACGCACTTCCGGTGAGAGCAGCAGCATATTTTGTGCTAAGCCAAAGCTGCTTGAAGCAACCCAATAGACACACAACGCAGAAGGCACAGTACAAGCTATGGGCACCATGAGCACACTAAGACCGCGAAACATATTATTGGCAATGGTTTGTAAGCGTGTGGGACTACGTGTGCGCGACATGGACTGCAGCTCAATGATGCTTAAATTGATAAGGCCTAGTGCGACAGGTAATATATAGGAGCTGTCGACGACTGTAAGATTTGGTATCCAGCCAAAACCACCTAGGGTCAACTCTGTGGCAACGATTTGCGCTTGCAACGCAGTAGGATCGGGCAGCATG
This sequence comes from Chymomyza caudatula, assembly GCA_035041775.1. NCBI lineage: Eukaryota > Metazoa > Arthropoda > Insecta > Diptera > Drosophilidae > Chymomyza > Chymomyza caudatula. Next base: position 520,060 of record JAWNKW010000073.1, read on the forward strand.
TAGACTAGATTGCGCAGCGCAACAGATTGAAATATCCACAAGGGTATTTGACCCCAGAGCACAATAATAGTTTTTAAGGGATGACAATTGTCGCGCACAATTAAGTGCTGCCATTGCTTTTTAATCTAAAAAGAATTGAGTGTGTTAAATAAAAGCGCAGCAAAGACTCTTAAATACAAACCGAACGCCTGTAGACAATTTGCGTTTGTTTATCACTCCACTTAAACTTATGCTTGGCCATGGCAGCTTCACGTTTCAGTTCCTCTACAATGGCCGGCATTTCCAGTGAAATCTTCTCCAGACGCGCTGTTATTTTGTACTGATAAATTGTCAGCGGTAGCGTAACTACGCTGCGAAATAGAAGTGTGGACAGCCCAATCGCCGCCCACCAGGGTAAGCCGCTATAGTCGTGTATGCAAACGAGCGCATCCTGCATGTAGGCCACTGGTGTGCTGTTGGACAGTGTTTGCCAGAAGCCAGTCAAGCCACTAGCGCTTGTTAGCGAGGCCGTTGCTGCTGTCGCTTCAGTGGAGGCTAAGCGGCGCGAGTCCAATCGGTTTGGTGGTCCATAGTTGCCAAGAGTTTGAAGTAAACTTGTTGCACGCAAATATCTGTAGTTTCTGTAGCTAACGCACATCATTTGCGACCGCTGAGAGGCTTGCCGTAGCATTAAAGCTGCCATTTAACAAAACAACAATATAAAACCTTAAATGTTTACATAAATTGATCAAAAACAAAATTGAGCCGGCGTTTAAGAAAATGCAACTGCATAAGGTTGCCAGACTGTTTTATATAGACATTGTTGATATATTAATGGTAAGCATGTAGAGTGCTATCACTTGGCATGCCCTTATGGCAACGCCTTTTATTATTTAGCTAATAACACAACCATTTGGTAACAGCTGACTTGGCTATGGGAGACTTTAAGCGCATACCAAAACCGATATAAAAATTGCAACAATGCCACTTATCTATGTGTTTAAATGGTATTTTTATATCATTTATATTTAAAAATTCAGTTGACATACAAATAAATTTGTTTATTTATCTATAACGAAAATATAAAAAACCGTCGAATTTAAAAAAGAAACAAAAAAATGTATGCAGACTACTACCAGTATACTCTGGATTATTTTTGGGACATAAGGATCCAAGAATGCTTTTTTTTGAGAAAAAGCACCATGTCGTCACTATGTTTAGAACCGTGAAAATTATGTGGATCCCTCTATTATCTCTATATTAGTATTGTCACTGCCAAAGTCTCTAAGGCGGGTCCGAGCCCGAGCAAAAGTTTCACACGCTGTCGTCAGAAATAAAATAAATAATTTATCATCATTGCACAATGGACAACGCTCCTTAAATAGCAATGCATTTAATAAATTTTACCAAAATAAATGTAATGTATGAAATAAGCGACCTGATCTTCTTCTTATAAAGATGTTTTTTGTCGGCTCAAGGTCCTAAAGTTGAAAAAGTTGAACTTCAATGTTTTTTGTTTCTAAATATAGGCTTAAAGTTAATTGATATTAGAAGCCAACAGCAACGGGACGAAAAATAAATTATTATTTCAAACATCCGAGGCATATATACATATATGGACAACAGCGATTATGTTTTTCACGTATACAGCAACAACAAAATCAAAATTTAAATAAAAATGACTTGCAGATACCCGTAATAAAGACAATAATAGACAACATTGGACGGAATGGAAACAAAAAATAAACAAGAAAATACATATAGGTCAGTTATTTATATGCCAAACATCCCGGACCGACTTGCAAAAACAGATATATATGACACGGACCATATAACAAATGCAAATAAACCAATGCACATTATCACTTCAATATTCAGGAACACTAAATAAAAACTGACAAACTTGATAATAATAACCTAATTAACAAAATACCATGCGCTGGAGACGAATCGAACGTATGCAATAAGGTATACGTTGGAACAACAAAATCAAAACATAGGACAAGACTTTCTGGACATAAATCAAGACTATCTGCAATAAAAACACAAATAACAGCGCTACAACACTACAAACACTCTCCTGATTTTAATGCAGCTCCAGAGAGTCAGAAATATAGGAAAATACAAGTTTAAAAAGAAACTTTGAAATTTAACTTCTCTGATTGGCTTCCAATTTAAAACATTCGTATTATTCGTATTCGACCAGGTGATCCGAAAATACGCTTATTTTTGCTCTAGGAAGTATATTATAGAAGTTATGGCCATCTAAAGTTTTGAAAAATCAACCGAAAATACGGCTATTTCTGGACCTTGAGCAGGCCAAAAATATCTTTATAAAATAAATGTAGGCATATTTAATAATACTGGGTTCTTAATTATGGTACTCTATGGTACTATGCAAAGAGCATGAAAGTAATGCAGCGGAACCTTAAAAAAATTCAAAATATTTGGGTACTATTAAATAACTAGTATATTTATATTGTGTACATACAATCATAAATTTCAATAAATTGCCATTGAAAATAAAATATTTAATACGTCAAATAAATGTTTTGGCGCTAAATTATGAACTCTTGCAAAGTATTTTACAATCGAAAGCAGTATTTTTTTAATATATTTTCGATAGATTTCTGCTGACAAAGTATGGTCACACTGCCCTGCAGCGATTAATTCATTTCTTGCAAGATTTTCATTTTCACAGTTTGGTGCGGCAGAAAAAAAAACGGCTTACTAAGTGACAACGCAATTATTGAATTTTCAAAACACAACCAGTGCTTAGCTGATGAAACATATCGCACACAAAGCGCTAACATGGAAGCAATGACAATAATACAGCCAAAGCTCAAGTGTACATTTCATGTTGTTATAACTCCAAGCATTTCACTATGGCATACAATTCCAATGGTGGCCCTAAATCAAATCTTCGAGTACCTAGAGCCAAAGGATCAACGATCCGCATCCGCCACATGCTGGCACTGGCGGCAATGCCTATTCCAAAAACGGTAAGTCCGCAACAAAGATAATACCAACAATATGTTGGCGTCAGCAGCAGCAGCAGTAGCAATTCACTTTTTGCGTTTCAAGAAAATAAATGGCAAACAAAAACAATCAACACTACAACAATAGGCAAACAGATACAAACACTGTTGTTGCTGTTGTCGTTGTTGTTGTTGTTGCTGGCTGTGTTGGCAAAAGCAATGGGCAACTGAGCGGGGCGGGAGTGGGTGTTGTGGTCATGACAACGGCGGCTGCTGTATGACGCACAGCTGTTTTTGGCGTCCAACACGACGGAGGCATTTGCTAAGTTAAGAAGGAGACAAATGTTTTTATAAAAAACATCAATTTTCTGCCAGTAATTTTTAAACACGTAAACAAAACACTGACCTACACACACACACAGATGCGTATGTAATGCGTACGTGCAAACAAATTTCCCCACGTACTCTGCTCCGGCACACATTATAGTATATATGTTTTGTACATTCGTATATATAGAGTAATTTATGCCACATATGTTTTGTATTACATACAGCAGCTAGGTTATTGTGTAAGCCTTATGTGACCTCGTATTGTGTAATTTACTAATAGTATTGTTTATTTATTGTTTCAGTTACTTTAAGAACTTTTGCTTTAACGTAAACGTTGCGCGAGATGATCAATTATCGTTCTTTCATCAGTGCATGGCTAGCCTGGTTAAGGAGCTTGTCATTGAATTTGATTTCCTAAATGCTTTTCACATACAGAAAATGAGACGTTTGCTCTACAAGTAAGTTATAGTATGTTTTTAATCATGATAGATCCTATAAACTTTCTTTCAGTTAGATGAGAAGTATCAAACTTGTTTAAAGAAAACTTACCATCCTCAACTATATGTGATTGTCAAGATTTTATTAACACCAAACAAAATAGAGATATGGATGTAGTTCTTAAATGCTCAAAAAACTCGTCCAACGTATATACAAACTTGTAATCGGTGCGTACACTTACGCCACGACGGGCGATAGAAGAAACAAGGGATTGTATTATTAATATCGTAACGAGCGCTATTTACTTGTAACAATTTGAAAAGCTTGATAAATATATAATTTGTGATCCACTGTAATACATTTGATGTACTTTCATTTTCTGACCATAGCTTCCGATTGATTAATGCCATAATTCTTTATTATTCAGAGTGGCGCGCTGTGATAACATTCGAGCCTTGCGTTTCCAAACAAATAATGTAGGCCTTGTAGCAGCCGGCGATCTGCAGAGCGAGCATTTGGTCGATATAGAACAGTAAGTCAGATAATTGCCTATAGCTTTTGCCCATACTGAAATATAGACTAATATTGTATTGACAGATGTTTCGTGGAGCCATTAAAAATGTTTTTAAATCGCAAACGTTTTGCTTGCCAAATGCTGGATCTGGGTGCCATCGAAGCGCTTACATATTATGGTCTGGACTTTCTCAAGGCTCTGGGCAATCCGCAAGAGCTGCAACAGCTTACACTCGCCTCCATTAAGTACGATCCTAGTCACTATCCTATACTTGCCATGGACACAACGCTGCTGCAAAAGTGCGCCGCCCTACAGGTGCTCTCACTAGACTATGATACACTCAGCGATGAGCTGCTACACACCATTCAAGTCCTGCCATTGCGCAAATTACTCATAGCCGTACATGGCTTGGATCGCGACCATACTGGCGTATCTGAGACGGCTTGGTTAAATTTTTCAACGCATTTTGCTGGTATTGAACTCATACTGACGCTTATCTATGCCTATGAAGCCATTGAGGTGCTGCAGGTGCGCATTTTGCGGCATAACATGCCAGTAACGCATGTGCGAATGCTCTTTTGTAATTACATGAATCTGGAGGCTCTTGAATGGTTGTCAGTGCATAATAGTGAAACTTTGCGCAGCATCTGTTATATCGACTCAGCGTCTAAGCAATCTACAAATGCGGAATATTATCGCCATTTGAGCACTGGACAGGATCCCTTTGTAATGATGGCTTGGCGTTGTAAACATTTGGAGGAGATTGTATTACACGGCTATGTAATAGATCCACATAATTTGATTGGCATGGCACGTTTGCGAGGACGCAGATTGCTTCGCTTGGAAGTTTCTATGGTGGACTGGTCTAAAGCTCGACAAGACTTTAAGATGGTTAGTGAACACACACATTTTCAGGTTTTAACTACTTCGAAAGTTCCATTTTAGCTTGACTTAATACTGGTTTCTGTACAAAATACTAATAATTTATTTTATAGGAAATTGGCACATTGATTGGGAACCGCTACTGGGAGCCTATTAGTGGAGATCAGCTGCATCCATCGTTGGGATATGGATCCGTTGATTTTGAAACGCGTAATAAATTCGTGTATGAGTTAATGCGCAATGATCTACGTAATTAATTCAAAAGATAAAAAACAAAAGCCTTAGTTTAAGTCTCAAAGCTTGCAACAAACTTAACACTACCAAAAATAAACCAATTCTTAAGCAGGCAAAGTCATGGCAACAACTAGCCACAATAACAAACTAACACAAGGAACATGACACGTGATCAGCTCGAGCGCATACAAAATCCTAGCGTAGCAGATAACAAAAATTAACTTTTACTATAAATTGTTTTTGACGTCCTATAGACTCTGATTTTGTCAAAAGACACGCGACTTTCAAGTTCAACTGTCGCACACGTTTTGTTAAATTAACTAAATTTTGTATTTATATATAGACCAAAACAATTGGCAACAACATGATATATATAGAATATATTTCTTTAATTTTAAGTCGAGCACATCAAACAACTACAAAATCAAAAGAGAATTAATAATTAGAATGTTTATGTTAAGCAAGCCAAGAAGTCAAATAAGAAATGAAAGTTAGAAGCAACATGTAAGAAGCAAAGTAAAAGACTTAAGCACTTCACAAATTTATACAAAAAATGAAAAACGAACATCCAAAAAGGGACAAAGTTTGTCGAACATGTGAAACCTGCTACAAGACAACATCATTTTATAAGCAACAACAACTGTGATTAAAACTAAAAATAAAATGCAGGCTAGGTAGCAAACCAGTGTAAGGCATCAAGCAAGCAAAAATAACAACAAACACAAATACACCAACAAGAACAACCCATTGTTAAAAAGTTGTCTAGTTAGCTAAGTTAAAAATGTTTGTTTAAGACCATTAAGAAAACGAATTTGAATTGAAATTGTAAAAGTTTGTAAAACGAGCGCTACAGCGTTTTCACACACACACTATCTCTCTTTGTATAAGCAACGACCAAACTAAACCAATTAAGCAAAAAGTCTTTGCTCAAAAATTGGCGCATAAAAAATCAAATTGTTAACTTTTGTATGAAAATATTTATGCGCAAAATGCTTATTGAAAAACGCCTGTAAGAACTTAGCGCTCAAATTGTGATATATTGTAGATCGTATAACAATGGAACGATTCCAACAGCAACACCAAGAAAAAAGAACACAGCAATTGTAAGGCAACGATGCGCACAAAATCGAACTTTGGTTCACGTAATCGTTGTCAGAACAGTGTAGTTAAAGTGATATTAGCAGCTTATATAAGAACCAGCAAATTGTAAACGAATTATTGCATATGTATACAACATACAAAAACACACATATATATGTATGGATAGTAGAGCCTTTCACGCGTAGAATTGCAATCGAGTCCAATCTTCCAAGTAACTAAGCTTTGAGACCAAAATCAAAAACACATAATCTATTTATTAACAATTCGAGTCTGCCAACTATATTCCGTAACATTTAAAATATCATTTGAAAACTGTAACATTTGTGGTCTAAGATATGTTCCCAATCATAATTCCCAGTGCTTGAGACGCACAAATGTTTTGCTTATATGTGTATTGACTACACTTCACTTGGAATCGTTAGCTCTAAATACACACTACTCGTGCAGGGCTCTAATATTAAGAGTAACATGTATAAAAAGAATACGTAGAATACTGAATATCAATCTTTTGAAAGTTGTAAATCAACAAAATACAGTCCAGGCATATGTATTTATGTATGTGTGTTGCGCCAGGCATGCGTTAGCGTTAGCCAACAACCACTTTGAGTATTTCGTAAAACAATTAATTAATTACTATAGTGACAAGTTTTAAATTATGCTTTTTAAACACAGCACAAACTCAGCACGCCCAAACTAAAGAAGTTGTAAAAGAAAAGGTGATAGATATAGAAATCGCAGACGTAGAACAGATGCCATCGGCCAGCCTAGGTTTTAGGGGAGGGCCCTAATTCTAAATCAATAGCAACGACAACAACAACAACAAACAAACGGTACCTGAAGATCACTTTGAGCATTTAGCAGACACAAAGATCATTGCTCAAATCTAGCTAACTAAAATAAAAACAAATCTATTGAAACTTAAGACTGAAAGAAGAAATCATAAAGCGTTGCAATGTTGCCACAATTCAGGTGGGGCGAGTAGGCGTGGCAAGATGATGGCGTATCTGGTGCAGCGAGTTCTACTACTGAAAACTAATAAGATCTCAAAAACAACTCTTACACGCAAAGAAAAACACACACACACACACACAGTAACCAACTACTTATGATGTATGTTGTCTTTTTTTTTGTTATAAATTTCAATAGCGAATATTAATTTGTAAAAACAAATGAAAATCAAATTTTATTATAACTATTATATATGGTAAATTGTGCGCAAATGTGTAAAAGAAGCAATCTTACTTATAGAAAAATGTAAATGCAGCAAGCAACAACAACAAACAGACAATTAAGTTAAGCCTAGTACATACCAACAATAAGAACAACAAACAAATGTGATAAAAGTGTCATGCTGCTTCCCATTTAAGAACAAGAACAACTTTTACCATAAAAACGTGTAGAGGGGCAAAAGCCACGAAACAAATTTAACCATATTTCAGCCATCTCTTGAATTGCATGTCTTGAAAAAATTGTAAAATTTCGAAAGAATGTCATTTTGAGCACCACTTCATTTCGGCTGTATACTAATACACATAAAAGTATTAAAGTTATCAACAACTATTTATTTTTATTTTGTTACATTTTAAATGTCAAACTGCAACACTTCCAACGCTGCATATGAGTAACGTTCTTTTTTGTATACAAACAAAACAATTATATTATATATGTATGAATATATTTTTTATGCCATTTATTGTATTTAAATTGAAAACAATTGTGAAAATCATTCCAAAACTCTTACAAAAAAACACACAAAACATGTTAGCCACAACATTTTTTTTTCCTTTTTGGCAAAACTGAAAAAGCTAACGTATGTATTTAAGCAAACACAAGAGTTACAGCCTTTTGAGGTAACAAACAACAAATGTGACAACTAATGTTGTAACTTGCAACTTAAAAGAAAAGCAACACAAAATTGTAAAGAAAAACACCAAAAAGTGAAAATGAACAGCAAATTAGACAATTTGTTAAATACTTTATGTATGTAAGAAAACAGTTAAAAAACAAAACCAATGTATGTACGTAGCAAGTTAAGAACAAAGGATACATTGTCATATAGCAGAGGACGTGGCAGTTTAGAGCGGCCTTAGCCAACAACATTAAGAACACCACAAGAAACACAACACACACGACAAACAACAAACAACAAACGACAACAACAAATTTATATATATGCAAGTTATGCTGAACAAACAAAATGTTAGAAGAACAAAAGATGACGATGAAAGACAAAGTGTATAGATGAAAGCTGTGATAAAATCCAACAAAAGGCAAACAACACACACGAAACACAAACAAACAAACAAAGTAACAAACAAGAGACAAGACATGTTGACTATAAAAACAAAAACACACACAAAACAACAAAGCAACAAATAATTGTAAAACATGTGCGACCAACTAAGGGTTAACAACTTTTGAAAAATTGTTTAGAAATGAAATGAAACGATAATGTTGATGTGAGGAAACTATTAAATAATTACCGCAGACACAACAGTAGTAATTAGCTTAGCAGCATATTTAAAGGACCTAAAAGAAGAAGAAGCAACAAGCAAATCTATTTGAATAAATAGCTAAAATAATAAAAAACCGCCCAAGAGCGAGCAAAACATTGTTTTGAGCTGCATAAAAACAAAACCAACAACCAACATTTGACTCACGAAATACAAATTCGAAAATGTTGCAAATAGTTGAAAATTAAAAAGCAAAAAATGCACGTTGTAAACGAAAAAAAAAACAAACAAAAAACAAGTCATAGCTAAACAAAAAATGAAAAACTTATTATGTAATTGATTAAATAAAACGTTTTAATTTGCTATTTTTTAGTTTGTGCAAATGTTATGCTTAAAGCCAAGCCAAAATTCGTGGCATATGCAATATCATAAATTTAAGTAAATAATTAATGTGACAACATTTGAAAGTAGTAATGAAAATGGATTCACTTGAAATCAATAAAACTAAATAAAATGTTTCAAAATAGAATCCTAATCAAAGATGTTTTTTTTTTTTTTTTGAAAAAACGTTCTTAACTGTCTTAAGTATTGTACTCTTTACAAAATCCATTCCCTAGCGAGTGGAAGCGTTCATTCAAAAAAAGTCGGACAAATGTTGTCGCTAACTACCGTGGTATTGCGAAACTTAGTTTTATTCCCAAACTTTTTGAACACATTATCGCCGACCAATTGAAAGATTCAATACAATCACTAATCTCGCCCTATCCGCAAGGATTCATTAAAGGGAGATCAATGAACACAAATATTCTATAGTTTTCGGCCAATATCATGGATATCTTTTCATCTGGCCGCCAAATTGACGCTATATTTACGAATTTTAGTGAAGCGTTCGATTTGCTACTGCTTAAATTAGATATGATTGAATTTCCGAACTCTTTAACTGGATCAAGTCTTACTTGGAGGGTAAAACTCAACAGGTTTCTAATGTCTTAATGTTATTTCTGTAGGTCCTCAAAGTAGTCAGCTCGGTTCAATCCTGTTTAACATATTTATTAACGATTTGCCGCTCGGCATCATGGAAAAGCCGAACGATGTTAAGGTCCACGTCAGCGGGTGGAGCAATCTTCAGTGCAATCTTAATAATTTCTTTGATTTTGGTGTGCAGTTAATCATCTTAGCCTTAACTCCGATTAATTCAAATTCATGAGTTCTTTACAAATGATTATCACTAATAACCATTTTTATCATGGCAGCCTGGGAATCCTGCTAGATGTTAAGCTCACATTCAACGACTACATCGACGTAATGATCAATAAAGCGAAATCTCTTCTTGGTTCCATAAAGAGATGGTCAAAAGAGTTAAGGGATTCTTATGTGACTAAAAGGCTATTCATATCTCTGGTTCGCACCATCTTGGAATACGGGTCGGCTGTCTGGAACCCTCAATATGCAGTGTACGCTGAGAAAATCGGATCTGTTCAAAAACAGTTTCTTATATTTGCGCTTAGAAGTCTAACATTCCTTCATATGAAATCCGTCTGATGTTAATTGATCTGCCGACTATCAAAGAAAGACGAACCACTTTAGGAATATCATTTCACGCAAAGCTTATTGGTGGTGGCGTTGATTCGCCATTTCTGCCCGAGCCGATAAATTTCAACACTCCGAGTCGTCGCTCTCGATATTTTGAGCCCCTTCGACTTAGGCGATGTTCTCGGAGCTATTCAAAGCGAATTTAAAATGTCTGATAACTGCGTGAAAAACTCATCATGAGTTTTCGTATACCAACACTTAGACAAAAATCACATAAAAAGGCCCTTTCGTCTCCCGGACCACTGCAGCGTGCTCCAGGCGTAAGTCTTAGCCACAGAAGAAGCACTTTTATGACCCACCTTCAACATCATGGCTCAGCAGTTCGTTTTTACCCTGATATGGGTCCCGGGACATTGAGAGCATTAATATAGCGGATGAGCTCGCCATACAAGGTACTACTGCTCCCCTCCTCCATACCCTGGTGATGAGACATATGAATGCCAGGATGCGTCTTTTGTCCTGCCAGAGGCTTATTCTGCTTGCCTGTATGTCGCACCTGTCTGACCTGGCTGCTATGCACTTAGCGGTTAGGTTCAAACTCAAGCGTGACTACCCGCTGGATAAACGTGATTGGCTATAGGAATATTGTAGCATGTCTTTGGTAGGAATTTGAAGGTTAACGACTTTGCTCCACAACGTCTAAAGTCGAACACACACTGGACGAGGCCTAGTGAAAAGGGGGCGTGTGGAGGCATCGTGATTGGGATGTTGGTTCATAATAGAATTGAAGAGGAATTGCTGCGTGGGGCGAACACAGTTGTCACGAACGGTTCGGGGAGCGCTTGCACTTCGTGTGATGGTGGTCACCATGTGTGATTGCATGGCAACTTGTGGCAACTCTGAGCGCCGCGTTTTGAATAGTTCGAAAGTTCATCCATTGCGTATCGCTTATTAGGTAAGGACGAAACTGGTGCGGCATAATCAAGAAGAGGACGACCCATAGCTTTATAGATCGGGACTATGGTTTCCTTCTCCTAGCCCTCTTGAGGACCTAGTTTCTGCCCTGGACTCTTTCGACAATCTCTAACGATTGCTTGGCAAACTGGAAGAGATTGTCGTAGGAGTGCCCAACGATTTTGGGATATTTCGCTGTGGGGACAAAACGGCCATCAGGGACATTTCGATGTTTTTGTTAAAGTCCCCGCTGAAATTTGGTCAACGTAACTGAACTGTTACCCAGATATTCTTGTTGGTTTGGAATTCTGCTTGAATGCAATTTTTTGTAATATTTGAATACAAAATTTGATTTCAATCAATTGATAAATATAAACAAGAGCGCAACTAAATTAGATTACTGTTTTGAGTAATGCCATAAATTTCTGTCACGTCTTCAGACAGCTGGGACCTTGAAAGACCGCACAGCTGATACAATAACCAGTGTTTTTCATATGCATGTCTTAATACAACACCTCGGAAGAGCGTCATTAATATAACAAAAAGGAACTATCGTGATGCAGACTTCACGTTTTTATCATATTTATAATTGAAATCTTATATATGCCCTCAGCAGCTGTTACATCATAAAAACGTCAACAAGAGAAACCTCCCACAAACCCCACACAGATACACAGCACCACTTCCGCTTACTATTAAGGTAATGCGCAACCGCAGCAAAAGGACCACTCTGTCAAGTCTCCGAAAGCTTTTCGCGGAACAAAAAGTCCTTGAACTGTTGACCTTGTTTTTGTTTCCTTAAATTCTGATTATGTAAGCAACTGATGGCTGCGATTATATAACATGGGCATGGCTTTGGGAGCTCAAAAATGCAAGCAGTGCTTCCTAAACTGTTCGAAGCAAGTGCAAAAATGTTGCGACAACGATAAGCAAAACCTGCAAAAGTCAGCTATTAAGCAGTCTTTGGCCAAAAGATAATGACTGTTGGGAATTATCTAGAAATTTGTCACTTTTGTTTGCTAAACTTGGACATGACTGCCGAGTCAGCGTTATAGAAATGCGATAGTTAGATTAATCTTGTATAACATGCAAAAAATAAAGAATAGCAAAAGGTAACCCAAAATTATATGGCCGCAGCTTTTATACACTTTAACTCTTTAAAGTTTAAAGAACTCTATCAGAAATTGTCATTATGAACGCGCTGAGCATTAGCTAAGTATTACATTTTCTTAAGCAGAAATATATAAGAAAAAACAAGAATAAGTTCTAGAATTATTGTATACAACTTTACAGTTTTGATCCATTTATTAGCTACTTGGCAATTGCAAATAAATCGAGCATAAAGTTAGCCGAAAATTCTTCCAAGATCTCCGAAATGGGTTTGACAACGTCACAGGAAAGTAATCTTCTATACTTTGAGCCTTTGAGACACGCACAATATTCCTGCCTGCCTACAATTCTTTTGTATTTTAAACAGCTTCAGCGAAATCTAATCTTATTTTGCTGCCTATATATTAAGCTTCGTTTAAATCTTCTTCAGTACTTATTTAAGCAAAATCGATAGAGAAATGTAAAAAAATTACGAATTTAATAATATTTTCGGTTAAGGAATCTTCAACAACTTCTTAGCTAAACTATGAGCTGAGACAAAGGGTACAATTTATTTAGTTTACAAACAAATGCTCTCATTTCATTGCTCTGACTTTCGAAATCGACATGCAGTAAGTTAATAACCTTAAACTTTGGTTATATCTCTAATTATGAAAACGCGTTTTGTTGCAAATAAAGATTCAGGATTCAGAAAATTTAACAGGAAACGTCTCAAATTGGAGAAAAGGGCATGTTCTTTATTGGTTAGCGTAATTGGAATAGCGATTTTGTGCTCAGGGCAACGAGAGGGGTTTTCTTTCTAACTATTGTAAACTATAAATTTATTAAAAATTTGTGACCCCTAATTCCCTTATCTACGACACTGTCTCAAGATATTATTATGTGGGGGTGTTTGAACCTCCAACTCCCATATATAACTTCATATCTGCATATCTACAAATTTCAAAATTTCCACATCTTCACATATTTATATCGCCATATCTCCTCTCGCCTTTTGATGTTTCCCATTGGGTGTTTCCAAATTTTACGAGTTCAAATCGTTCAAGCTGTTGTCGAGTTTTTGGAAGACTAGCGCACGGCGAACTTCGTCCCTCCCACAATAATTTTTTTATTTTTTATTGAATACCCGACAAATAATAGTGTAGATAAAAATATAGTGTAGGTTGTAGATCTGGTCGAGTAGAACTCAAAAATTTTTTTTTTCTGTGGAACCCTCCAAATAATGTTTATTTGCTTTAAACATGAATCTATTTGTTACTACGCCATTTTTCAACCGTGTTTTAAAAAGGGGAAAGACGTACCTTTCTAAATCATAAGGCTGGTTTTTCGAAACTGAGTAAGGATATAGATTTTACCGCATATTTTTATGAAAAAAGTTAATTATTTATACCTTATTTCGAAAGTACATTTAAATCAGAGTCAAATAGGAGTTTTTTTTATGAAAATCGATAAGGAATTACCCAAGTTATAAAATAAAAAATACTAAAAATATCACATCGCCTGAAAAGTTCCCAGTCCGACACATAACAGGTGTAACAAACTCAAAACCTATATTATTTTTAAATTTTTCCATCCTCCAAATGATAACTCTAAAAATTCCTTGACAATCCAATCCAATCATTAGTTTTCAAGTTATAGTCGTTTTAGTTTTAGCTGCTTTTGAAATATGAATTCCCCATTATTTTTTTTTTTTTTCAATATTTTTGCATTTAACAGGCGATGTGTTGCTCTGGTAAATTATATTTTAATTCAAAAGTTGATCAATATTTGATCGATTTTCATAAGGAAACTCTCGTGTCACTTTCAAAGTAAAATATAATAACAGAACCCACTTATATCAAAATCTGCTACAAATATTAATAACAGATTATATTGAAAAAATCCCTACTTCCTTATTTCGTTATTTTTTAATTTTGTCGCGCAGTGTAATTAATTGAAACTAATGGAATTCCATCGGCGGAGACAAACTCATAAAATGAAAAAAAAACTCAAATCGGACGATCGCTTCTCAAGGTACGCGCGATCATGCATATACAAAAAAGGTATTGAAGCAGTTTCGGTAACAATGTGAATAGACGCTTCATTCTAAAGTCTCAAGAAGCTGCTGGGAGCTGATCTTAAGGAATCAGTACTTCATTATTGCCAGACAATAATACTCTAAAATAGCTTGTTTGAGCTTGAAATGGCTCGTGCCCTAGGCAGAAGTGAGCAATTAGTTAAAACTTTATTGTGGTTTTTGAAAGGAAATACCATTTCATGTTGCCTTACAGTTTGAGCAGCTTTCAAATGCGTCCAATGCAAGCAAAACCTTGGCTTACAGTCTGACAAAGCTTTGCTATTGATTGATTCTAGCATTAGAAACACACTTATCGTGTTTTGCTTAAATTGCATTTAGCTTTCCGTCTGATTGATAAACATATTTGAAATATAACGTAATCGTTCAACATTGCGTATGAGTAATAAGCAACATTGAGTATGTACATACAGTGCAGTCGCGATATAGTGAACTAATTAAAACCAAGGGTGTTCACAATACCAATACTATCGATTCGAACATTTTATGATGTGTTTAAATAACATTATGCACAAATCTAGTCGGGATATGCTTTTATTTAAAAAACAAAAAAAAAAACAATAAATTTCTAATTTTAACTTAAAACAGCCTTCATGGGTCATCAAGTATATAAAATTCATTGTGATCGAAAACTATAACATAAAATTCAATAAATGAAAAAGATAATGCATTACGTTTAGAGTTTTTTAAAAAATAACTTGTTCACTCTTACGAGTGTTCATTCTATCGGGACTCCACTGTATGTATATATAAAATCTCATGAGAAAAGCTTCACAAACTGTCACTGGCCGTGCATGCAGGAATTGTCAAACGCTCTTCCGCTCTCTCTCCTCGCTCTCTGTCTCTCTCTCTAACGGTTGTACTCGCTCTCTGCTAGCGTTTCGGCTCTCTCGCGCTGCAGCAGGCGAAAATGTTTAGACAGCTCGCAGTCGATTTTTGCGCCAGTGAAAAAGAACCGAAGAAGCAATCAACAGCAACAAACGTAACGTGAAAAAAAAAATAGCTAAATAAATAAATAAAAAGGGTTATTTGTTGTGTTTTTTGCATGTTTGCATTAAGTTTTTACGGTTTTTCAACGAATTTTGCACTAGCTTCAATTGTCGTGTTAGACAATCGATTTGTTTTACGGTTCAAACCATTTGGCATTTAAACGCAACGACTTTGTGTAACAATTTTTGATACGAAAATACCCACCACTGCGCGTTTTAAGATTTTCTAACGTTTTTCTAGAACAAAAACCAAAAAAAAAAGGTGAGTCGTGTTGCAGTTGTTGCATGCCACTTTTGAGTGCGTATTTACAGCTATGTGTGTGTGTCTGTCTGTGACGTAACGCACCCCTATTATATGTGCAAGTGACGTTTTGTGACATTACTCATACGCCGCGTGCAACGAAAGCAAAACAAACGCAAAGTCTGACACTCAACATACATACAACATTTTCGCGCTACACATGCATATTTATTTCTGCGAAAATGCTCGATAAACTCATGTATCGGTTTTTTTTGCCATACATACTAAATATTTACTTATTGCCGTCACTTTAGAGTACTGGCAGGCGTGTTTTATGCTATTTTTAAGACAATGTCTGCACGCCATCAATTTTTGACTTATGCAGCGAATCTCGCCAAATTGATTTCTCAGCTGGCATTTTGCCTGGGGCGTTGCGGCGCCGCTCACGTGTCTCATCGGCGGCAAGTCGCAATTTTGGCATTGCATTTGGCCAAGTTATTGCGCTGGCTGCTCTTGACTATAAACGGCTGCTAATTGAACGAGCCAATTGTAAGACAGGCGCATTCAGCGCTTTTTTCCGTGTTGTTTATAAATAAAACTTGAATCGCAAACGAAAAATGCCGGCAAAAGCAGCTCTACGCAGCAGTTGGCAAAACAATTGTTATTTGCACTGCTTCTAGTTTTATTACGGCATTTTCTACACACATACACACACACACACACACACACACACGCACACACATGTGTTTTTTAAATTGGATTTTTGCAACATTTGGCCTTACGTAAGCCGTTTAGGGGCAAAAAGCGACTTTTGTTGTACACCATTCATAAATATGCATTTATTGATGACAAATCATTAAAAATTGTTTCTATTATAGCTTTAATTAGTTTGTGTTCAATTTTCTTTTTATTTATAGCAAAAATGTTCGCGCTTTGGTATTTAACATTTGCAGTCGATGAGATACGGTAAGTTTTCACAGTTTGACAAGCACTGTGCACTTTCACAATTTTATGTAGCATACTTTTAGGCTGGCGCTAGAAATTAGCTTGATGGACAGAATATAATTTCCGCGTTTACAGCGTCATTTATAGCAGACTAACAAATACACTTGTTTAATATTATTTAAGCAATACAGCGAATTACCAATAGCACCGGCTCAAGTACGCGTTCAACTTAAAAGGGCGCCAATTCGCTAAAAGACATCTGTATCTAGTTTACTCTAAAACATTACTTTAAACTTGAAAAACGAGATTAATATTTCGAGCTGAGAAACATCCAGAAGTACGTTAAAATGATGGACTCGCCTCCATTGAAATTCATTTGCAATAAACAGGGATTCAAGCCGTAAACGTAACCTTCACCGTTAACCAAAACAAGCGATTGTACTTTGAATTTTTATCAATTTGTGACTTTTTGTGATGACAAGGGAGGAGAAGTGTTCCGAAAACGTGACGTCACAATCAAAATGGTAATAAAATCTGAAAAAATCTTTATATTTTCATGAAATGATTACTTTTCTCAACTCTTCAAATATCCTTTTGCTTTTATAACAGCAGCGTATACTCTGTGCATTCAATCTGCAATGATTCAGTGGACATTCTAATCCAAATTTCAATGAATGCTCACAGTTGTGTTTTGGTTGCACGGCTTGTGACGTCCCATTAGGGGGAGCGGAGTTTCCGAAATGTGACTATTTGTGACAAGGGGGAAGTTCAAAACCTTCGAAATTTTGAATTTCACGGTTTACACCTACACCATGAAAGCTATCCAATTGAAATTTGACACAGTTATGCACACTGTCATAAAAAGTGAAACACTTACTGACTTACTTAACTGGCCATAACAACCCGTTACCTGGTTACGGCCTAATGTAAAGCTCTCCTCCAGACGTCTCTGCTTTGCGCACGCCTTCTCCAATTGGTGATACCAAAGGAAACAAATTCAAAGAAATTTTGTAATTTAATCTGAAATTTAAAAAAAAAAAAGGTACATCTGTTATATAAATGAGTTAAGGAACAATTTGTTTACCCCTTTTTCACCAACTATATGGCAACAAATATAAGTAAAACTTATATCATTGGGTAGGGAATTTTCATAAGATGTGCAGAATATAAGTCTCATTCATATATTTTGCCAAATCCTTTGCGAAATCAATAAAAACAAAATTCCTTTATTTTTTATGGAGATGTTTTTACATGTATTTGTTACTCACAGCTCAGTGGCTAATAGAGAGAGAAATCTGAAATGCTAAATGATTTTAAATTAAAAAACAGGGATTTTAATTTGCAGTCGGGATTCGACTGCGGAGTGAACCCTAGTATTAGTGTTCGAATTAGGGTAATTAGGTCTTAAATGATTTTAATACTCGCCAAAACATGCGCAGTTTAACCATTTCTTTCGCAATAACTCTGATTAGAACAGGTAAAAACTACAAATTCTTTAAAAGTACATACACTTTGCTAAGTTCTGTATAAAGCCACACCCGCTTCTTGAATTGCAATTGATTGCATAACAATGAATGCCTCAATTTCAAGCAAATCTCAATTCGGCAAATCCAATTAAATTGATATCAGCGCCAGGCAACATTGTGTGTTAGAAAGTCATCAAATTGTCAAAATGCTCTGCGAAAAATTCGCAATATCTAATCTAATCGTCAACTTGAAGCAACTTGTTTTCGCTGCAGACGCTCACTGCAAATGCTGCTCCGTTTCCCAAGGTGCTAAACACTAGAGCTACACGTACATATGTATACTTCCGTGCACTTGCCAACATTCGTCAGTTATCACATGATAAAGAATAACGTTGGAAGCAATGCCAAAACTAACGCAACAACCGGCTTTTTTTGCCGGCTTTAACTACATATGATATATATATATTATAATGATAAGTGCAATCAGCAAAACGCACACACTGCCATTTATATAAAAGTTTTTGCGAATTCGCAAAACCGAAAATACCGAAAAATCGACGAAAAGATGTTCAGCAAGTGTTGTTTCTGTTGTTGTTATCTAAGCCATCGAAATGCTAATTAGGGTTCTAATGAATGCGATAGGTGAAGTCAGTAATTTTATTACTTAACCAAAGAAAAAAAATCCGACAGCTGAGCTCAGAGCGTATACGTAATTTTTCCGTTTGTATTTGCGCTCGTCTATTTGTGTTATCTATTTGCCAAACATATTGCTTGTGTGTGTGGGAGTTCCGATTTTGGCGTACGTGACAAAAATAACTGCTAACTTGTTATTTGTTGTAATCAAATATGATAGAAGCGCTCTGTTAGATTCGCAAATTAGACCCACAATTGGGCGCAGCAGCAAGAAATTTGGGTTTTTGTGTTATAGATGAACGCATTGACGATACTTCTGTAAAATGGATGGATTTTTAGAAGTTAACTAGCTTATTAGAGCTTTGCGCATTTCAAAAGCTAGAACAGATTAAACTATGTTTTGAGTTAACTCCCTATAATGAAAAAGCTTGGTTACTAATTCAGCTAAATTCCCATAACAAATTATCCACAAAATATAAAAGCAGAAAGAAAAATGTTGCTTCTGTGTCCTCCAACGAAGATTTATTGAATCGTATTATTTTTCTTAAAAATAGATCCATCCAGGCCAATGTGCCTTATAGCCAGGCCATTTTCACTCGAAAAGCCATCCCAACCAAGCCATTGAAAGTGACTAATATTTCTTTTAAAGATAGTTTCTTGATGAAACCTACAAATATTCGTACGAAGCTCTTATCTTTTGCTAACATTCAGTTCTTTCACACAAAATTCGTAGTTTCGCTTAAGACCCAGCTTTACGTAAAGTTGTTTTTATTAAAGCCAAATCGGAAGAAGTTAAAAAATAAAACCACTTTATTTTATGGGCATATCACCATCGCGTGGTCCATTTCCATGGAAATTTTCAGTCATTAAGAGCGCTTTAGCTGGTGTAGTTGATGTCAGCAATCTCGTCATTCATTTTCTGCGGTATTGCAGGACTCTAGGCAGTATTAACTTACCGATGGATGACAACCTGATTTTAAGATTTTACACTTAATTCATTGTTATATGTTTACATAAAATAAAGCTGAAAAAAGCTAAACATACTTTCAAAAAAAAGCTAGAATTCCCGCTGTCCGCTCTTTTCAATTTTTTCCCACCATCGGGCTTAAAAAAAAGCTAGATCTAGCGGGAAAAAAGCTAAATTGGCAGCACTGATCATAACTGTGCTTTTATGGTGTGCCTGTAAGCCGAGAAATTCTGTCACGTGGAACAGGGTTAGATATCGACATCATTCGGCAAACTTGATCTGCTCGCGGAAAATGTGCATCTTTTGGCTCCATTTTTTGCTCTAACTTATAGTTCCTAAGAAACGTTGCCCACCATCATTATTCCTTACTTCCTACATATCATTTTTACAGTATTCTAACGACAAAATAGTTAATATTTTTGCAATACATGGTCACACTGGCAATTTATGCAATTATTTTAATTGGGGGTCACACTGTCATTGCCTTTGGCCTTTGCTCCTGTCACTTTACTTTCGCATATTTGGAAGAGGAGAAGGCGTAGATCGCAAACAAATTTAGTAGTTCAGAGATAAAAATCAAATTTGCTTTATTTTGCTTAAAATTGGCAAGTAATTTATGATATTTATTGTGCAAAATAAATAAAAGTTATAGGTGAGTGCAATAAAGTGAAAAGCGTTGCGAAAATGCTGCAATAAAAGATTTTAATGAGCAGACGCTTCGCTGGCCCCGGCAGCGACGCCGGCAGATCGACGCTTCTAGAAAATTCTTGGAAACAAGCGTGCAAAATAATTTGCTGTCATATTTGATGCGTTCAATTGTACATTAATTCACTTTTTATGGTTTTTAAATTACTTTTTATTTTAATTTAATTATTTTTCTTTGTTTTACATTTTTTCGGTTGGTATGCTTTTGATTTGGCGCGCACATGAACATTTTGGCACACATGTAGCAAACGTTTGGCCTGGTTATTCCAATCGAACAAGCCCGCACAGCCAGCATTAGAAAATAAACCAGCGAATCCTGCTCCTTTGCCGCCCGCTAAAGTGCCCACATTTGCTCCAGCTATAACCAAACCTGCAGCAGCTCCGGCGCCGGTCGTTCAGAAGCCTGCAGTACCAGAGCCAGCAAAGCCAGCTACACCGCCTGTAGTTGAGAAGCCAAGCGCACCAGCACCAGCGCCCGTTGTAGCACCAAAACCAAACGCAGCTGACACGATGCCAATTCCATTGCCCAAAGCGCTGAGCGAGGCCAACACAAATGGCACTGCCGCAAATGTGCTAACCGACATTTCGGACACTTTAAATAAGGAGCTCTTCGGGCAGACAAGTCCTAAAGTAGCTAAAATCGACAAGGCACAGCTTAAGGATGCCACCAATGATTTTCTTAAAGGCGAGTCCAATGCCTTCGTGCAGTCAATTAAGGAGGCGCAGCAGGCGGGCGAACGGTAAGCGCTAAACTTATCATTTGATTAAGTTGATTTTGTTTAAAGATTTTCATTTTTGGCTTAATTACAAACGCAAATTGTATGCAATTCCGCACTTCCGCATAGTCATCCAACGCTCTGAGACAAAGTTCAATGCACTCGCATGACTTGCCACAAAAATAGTTTCCATATGCTTTGACTGCCGCTTGGTGACAGGCCTCAAGCTGTGGCGTGCAGCATAAGCAAAAATGTGCAACGTGCCTGACGATGATGTTGGTGATTCTGTCGCTATTTGTTATTTTAGTTTCAATTTGCAGTCTTGCTCATATTTTTTTTGCTTGGGCGGACAGCTCACAATGCGCCATTCTGGCGACGTCTACAGATCCCAGTTTATTTATGTGGCACACTACACCAGCAGTGTCGTCTGTGCAGCTCCAGTTATGTATATGTTATATACCGAATATATAGACACTTTTTGATCATTACAAATTGCTTAAGTTAGTGAAATTTGACTAATATTGTACGCGTAATTGCATGCAATTGATTTTCCATTAATATTAATAGTCAAAAAAATAATGTTGTACACACAAAAGCAAACTTTTGCACGCAAAGTATTGTCCTTGAGCGTTTCGGTCAGGTGTTCAAGTTTTTTTGGGCTCAGGTATACAGTAATCATCGACATTGTGAAGCTATGCATAAAAAGGGTGATTTTTTAGTAGCAAGCTTTTACGGGTATTCTTTTAAGACTTGTATACCACTTTTTTTTGGAGTTCTTTGTATTTCTCCTAGCTATACGTGCATTTGATTCCACGAATAACTGCATAGCCAATTGTAGAACTGTCTTGCTAATTATACTAATCGAATTAATCCTAAAAATTCATTGGAAATTCAATATCAGACTTGAGAAAATAAACAACTAGTTCAGTTACTGTTCCTATTGCAATAAGCAATAAAGAAAAATTAGTTCTTAGAAAACATAGGGAACATGCAATGTAATTCCTTTAAATTGCTATTGAACACTTTTGTTAGTAAGAAGGGGTAAAGTGTTTTTCATAGAAATTTCGATTACGTAGTTATTTTCTAGAAAGGGGCTGTGTTTTCAAAGGTTTGGAAAAGCAAAATGAAGTTATTGTGGCCAGTGGTTTTATGCTGCTTGCTCATTTTATAATTTTATTGTATGCTTGATACAAGATACCTATTACCTATTACCTATTAGAACAAAGCTGTATACATGAATGCACTTACACCGACAAATTCACCTTCAAAATGAATGGATGACATTCTAAATAATTGGTGCAGCAGCTCGGTTCGGGTGCTTATACCGAAACGTGAGCCGAAGGCTTGACTCACTGCTTGTAAGAGACAAAAAGCAGCTTTGAAGCACCCTTGGGTACGCAAAGTGTGAATTGACCTTTAGTAGATAATCCAGGTCTACTCCCTTTGGGGAAAGTGAGACTACAGTTGGTAGCATGGACTGCAAAGAGTTGCACTCTTTTTGCGATAGCTAGGTTTAAAGTTTAGGAGCCCACTTCGAACTATTGCATTTAAGACAATTGACACATCCCTGGGACACTGCCTAGAAACTGGATACAAAGTGTGATGTTGTGTCACAAGAGAGACTGACGAAACGTGTGTTACGGAGTAGTTCATGATACTGAAGGACAGATTCATATCCCTCAGTACACGTTTATGTTTATTTTTATTATTTAATAATCTGTCTTATTACCATCAGGTAAAGCCATCGGATGATTTTCGGGTATGCTCCCCAGCTATTCTCCTGGACGTAAACAATTCTCTGATGCATTTGTTAGTTACTTTTTCGACATGAGTACCAAATTCGAGTTTATTATCAAATGTGAATCTCAAATATTTAACTTCCCTATTTGCGTCAATAGGACATCCCCTGAGACGAAGTTGCCTCATTTGCGTCAGCTTATATCTTCTTATAAATGGAACTACCACGGTTTTTGCAGGATTTAGGTTGTACCAGTACCAGTCGTAGCTGATATTAAGTCCTCTCTGTACTATATCACAGAGAGTAACTTGAATTTTTCCCGATGCAATGAGAACAATGTTATCAGCATAGCCTTGGCATTGTATCTACTCATTTTCAAGACTCTTCAGAAGTTCTGAAGATGCCTTAAGTTACTAACGAATTGAATTGAGTGAGAACGCCGATGTACTTTATATTGCATAGTACGAAGACCCGCTTAAGTTCTACTGCTGATATAATATACCCTTTTTTAAAAAAGCAGAGGGATGAACGCTTTTATACTTGCAATGTCATGCCATGTTAAAAGTGATAGGTAAAGGGTATGCCACTTACACAAATGTCCTGAGAATTCTCAATCACAGTGGCTAACACCCATAAATACAGGGCAATTTTGTTACTTACTCAGATGTACAAGGACTAAACTAACGAAATGTTGTGGAGGCAATACTGAGTCCCAGCTTGTGATCGGCCTTCTTCTCCGTCCTCGCAATCAAACCGCCTTCTACACTAATCTACATTCATTCAAATGTCTGTGAGTGTTCAACGTATGACATTTATTCGTTCATTGCGTTGAAACCGAAAAGTGAATACAACGTTCATTAAAGCTCTGATTCGCTTACAATTTGAATGCACTCGCTAAGAGCTTTATCTGTCATTACTGTACTAAATGACTCTTAAATAAACACCCTCTATATAAAGTCACATATCTAATATATGTATAATATACAGTCAGCAAACATTTTGGCGATTTGCCAGTTGCCAAGCAATTCTTATAAACTAAATCAAACATAATGCAAGTGTCGCGAGCCTGTCGCGCCTTGGCAGTCAAATGAAAATGAAATGATGCAAAATGAACGGCGAGAGACATTATGAGCTGGTGGCGGTCTTTAAAGTTTTAGACGTCGACGTTGTCGTCAACGCAGGTCACATGATCTCCCCACATGCAAAGTTTATTTATATTTGGAAACGCAGCAAGCGGCTGGGATAGATGATGTTATTTTATTGTTTAGACTGAAGAAAATTGGCCTGCTCGCTGTTATGTCGTCGCTACCCACACAAATGCGTCCGTTTGGTGCACTCCTGCTGGGATTTGAGGAACTCTGTAGACCGGCCATAACTTAATTTTAGAAACGTTGGCTGTCTTCCATTGCTGCACATCCGTATGTCACGTCTCATATCTAATTGCTTAGATTTTCTTTGTAATTTCCTTTTCGTTCGCATTATTTGTTGAATTTTCTTACTCAAGTTGAGCATTATGTCTACAGGGCGTCATTTCAAATCAAAAAGTACAACCGCTTTTTTGGCATGTTTCGTTTAGGTGGTTCGTCTTAGTTCATTTGATGTTGTTGTGGGTTGGTTTTGGCATGGGTACAGGCAAATAATTCTTATTTTTCAAGTTTTGCTTTCAATATAATACTATTTGTATATGGTTTTTACCTAGCATATAGGCAAATTGCTTTTGGCAAGCGTCGTTTTTGATGCCTCGCCAAAATATTGTTTAGCAAACAAACTAAAAGTAAAAATGAAAGAAAAACAAGTGGCACCTTGCGCAAAAAGCTTTTAGTATATATAGATTCATACTACACTTAAAAAAAAAACAATCATGCGTTGTCAAAAGCCAAGCCATCCAGCGCGGATTTTATCAAATCAAGTACAAAAGTATTAATTCGATTGAGTGGAAGATGCAGGCCCGGATTTTAAAATTTGGCGCCCATATTCCGTTTTAAGCAATAACTTGTAAATAAAATCTATCTCATTCGTAAGCGATGCCATCGTAGAAATTAATCAATTCAATTTCATTCAAAGTACGAAATTCTTTTTCATTCAAACAATTCATGTCTGTAATGACTGCAAATGTTTGATAAAGTACTTGATCTTTTTTGTAATTCTGATAAAATTCTGTCGAAAATGACGTTGAAAGTATTTATTGTAATTTTTTCCGACCAACAAGATCTACTTTTACATCTCTGGATTCATCGCATCTGAGTTTTCTCGTCTTTTTCACGTAGAACCCATTTGATATTCTTTGCGCACGGAAATTTCACTTGATTTAATTGCAAGCTATAGGGCAATGAACTAATTTTTTTTTTTGGAAATCGAAATTCTTTCTTTTTTGCTCCGTATTGGATAATTTGAAACTGTTTCCTGATTTTAAATCAGCGACCCAAAATTTACCGGAAAAGGTATGTTTTATTTTGCGTTTTTCTAACGGAAATTATCTATTTATAAATACGCTAAGCGAAAATTTAGTGTGGTACCGATTACTTCTCAATAAAGTAACGTTTTCAGATGAAACCTACCATTCGAAAAATAATATGCTTGCCGCTTGCAGAATATAAGTTTCATCTGGATACGTTGCCTTTTAGTCAGGTAAAAATTGATTTGTTACTTCAAAAGAAAAAGAATTTTCGATAAAAAAAATAATTTGAGTTCATTGCTCTGTAAATTGCAATCGAAACAAGTTAGAGGTATTAAATTACCTTAAATTCGAGTTACTATTCATCTCGATTGGTAGTAAGGTTCCCGAGTAATATGAGATTTCGCTTGATTTTTTTTGGCACAATGGGCAAGGCTGCCTGAGTGCTAGGGATGGTTTCATCTTTCTCTGATTTCGAAAGTTTCCGCCCACAATGCCAGTTCGGTAAATCCGGGACTGGGCAGATGCATGTTGTCGAAACATTGGACTCAAATGCTCCTTATTTAAAACGAATTTCTTTTTGAAATTTATCGCTAAAGTTTTAAGCTGGCATATAAGTTGCATTAATTGCTAAGTTTTGATGTCACTGCTCAGCAATTTTCAACTTACACAGCAAAGTGCTTCAAATTAACTCAACTGAATGGAATTTGTTCGCAAATTGAGCTAATTAATAATACATTTCATATGCTTCACTCACTTTTGTCAGCTTTTTTTCACTCTAGATAATGAACTGCCTAAAAAAAATTAGCAGAAAATATAACCATAAATAAAGCCGTCATCAGTCAATGACTGAAAAAGAGATAGACAAACAAAATCAGCTAATTGAAAACTTATGCAATACGCTTTGAAATCTGTATATGATTCCTTTCAGCTATAGTATAGGATAACACTTGCCTCTAGTTATATGCAAATTTTGAGACCCATTCATAGTCGTTGAGTTGTTGGAAATGCAAATTTACTGAGCTGAGCCGCGACTTTGAAGCGCATTTCGCCCTCGCGCTCTTAATAGACGTTACACATGCATATAGTTAGTATAGGGTATATAGTAGGTACTAAGTGCTTTCTAAACTACATGTCAAAATGGTATAACGACATATGCCAGCGGCGTCTATTGTATTCACATGCTTATTTTGTATCTGCGAGTGAGTTTCGAAAGCTTTTCAAGGTCAGGCAGAGCAGCTTCTAACTATAGTATACACTATTTGTTTTTCCCCAGTTTATATTATTGTGTTTCGAGGTATTAACACGTATTGTTCTTTGTGGGTGTTATACAAATCCGAACCAGCCCCCAAAGCCCAGCCAGCCAGCTGGGACATCTTTGGAGACTCAGCGCTGTAGAATTTTTATATAATCTGTGCGCCACTCGACGCCAGCAATTCAGAATGAAAATGAAAGCAGCAACGTAAATTGAAAATGCGAAAAAGTCAGGCAGAAAATTGTGCGCTTGGGTTATGTAACTCATTTCCATTTCCTGTCGTCGCATCAGATACAATATCTGATGATGCTGCTGCTGCTGTTGACAATTCAGCGTCAACTTATGTCAGTTTTAATACTTATAAACTATATACATAATTATGAATTTTCTTATTTTTTATAATTTTACTCTTGAAAATTTGAGCTTATTTTTTGTTTAAATACACGTGCCTATGTATTCTATGGAAAATTCGTTAGCCTCTAGTTAAGAAGAAACAAAAAAAAACAAGTTGTTTTCGAAAACAAACATAAAATATTGAGAGAATGACATATAGATGTATGATGGCTCTGCTGCTTGTTGCATAAATTTTGTTGGCAACTGTTCAAATATTTTCCGTTTTGTTAGGTTAAAATGTTCTGTTCGATAGATATCTTATGTTTATATATGTGCGAGTTGAATATACTATACCTTTCTCTTCTATCATATAGAATCGAAAATTCAAAATCAAGTTCAAGACTTTTGCTAAAGGTTGTTTGTTCGAATCTATTCAAGCATATAATTGGCTATATTTTAGTATAGAGAGAGGGGAAAACGTGCACTATTTGTTACGAATGTAATGAATTAATAATATTTCCACAGCAAGCTCAACGTTACCGAAAACTAACAAGTTATTTTCTGATATCTTCTTGAAAAATGTGATAATTTAAATCTTTAGATTTCAAGACCAACGGGAACACATTTGCTTCACATACTATATGAATGTTCTATACTGTTCCGAAACGTCTTTTCGACACTTCTTTACCAAACACATTAGTTTTACATTCCACAAGACAACTCTTTGACTTTTTTCGTTTTATTTATAGTTTTAGTTCTTAATATTCTTAGGGAAAATTTTCACGTCTTCTGTAAGGTAGAAACGCTACATTATGTGCTTAGCTTTAAACATTTTTAACAGAGTATTTGCATCTCACGCCACATTTAGTAACGGCATTCAAAAAATATATTTTCAAAACTTACAATCTGTTGATTTTTTAAAGCTAATATTAATTTTTGATTATATAGTACGCCGCTAGTTGTGCTACAAAAGTTGGGCCAGAACCTTTTTACCAAAATTGTCAAAATCTCAGCGCTCAACTTAATAAAAAGCGCAAATATTTGTGGAATGTACGTATTCTATATGAAGCTAATTGTAATTGCACGTACAAATGTGAATAAATTGCGCCAGGGGAACTATAAATCTTAATTTACTTTGATTATTTTCGTCAAGTTGGCTGGCAAGCAGGACGCAGGGTTGCTTTTTGTGTCTCCTGAAATTTAAACACTTGCACGTTATAAATTATACAATGTACCATATATGTGTGCCTTGTGCCTCAATAATTAAGCATGTAGAATGAAGCACTTTCGTAAGAGTATCTGTGTGTGTGTGTGTTTGAGAGCAACTTCAACACACACACACACACACACCAATGCATAAAGCCAAGTGTTTTACAGTTTGTGTGTCAACTATATAAACAGCGTCTATATGGCTTATATAAAGTTGCAGTGTGCATATACAAGTTGTGGGTGGCAGCGGCAATTGCACGCCACTGTCTGCCTCTTTCCCACGCACACAACTGCAATGCCCAAGCGCACCCTATGCAAATGTGTGTGTGTGTGTGTGTGTGTGTGCGTGTGTGTGTGTGTGTGCAGCGCGTTTACAGTTGTTTGCTGCGTGCCTGAGTTGAAATACTTTCCTTTTCGTATATGAGAACCATTCAACACTGCTCAACATGTTTGCCAATTTGATACAACGCTAAACTTAGCTCTATATGCACGCAGCGCCAAACTTTGTTGCGCAGTGTAGCGAGCTTTCGCTCTTTTGCGCTCAAATTTTATGAATAACGACAAAGCTCGTTCCCCACACGTCACGTCCTACGTCAATTGCCTCACCAATACATGGGCGGGCAGCCACTTGAACATAGCAGGAGGCAGCAGCAGGCAACAGCAAATTGAAAAGCAAGCACCAATACAAAAGCAAATTGCTATAGCTGCGGCGCTTTTGCTGTCGCTGCGTGTGTGTGTGTGTGCGCGTGTGTGTGTGTGTGTGTGTGAGTGTGTGTGCGTGTGTGTGTGAATTGAAAGTGAAAGAAGAAGGGGCAACGCTGCCACGCTCTGCTGCTGCGCTGCTGCTGGCTAGCCTGCCAAGTTGCAGCCAGCTAAGCGAAAGAACAAAATTTTCTGATCATTGTAACGTTGGACGTTGAATTCTACGGTTGCAAAGGTGAGCCGTAGAAAAAACTAAAAAATAATATAATTTAAAAAAAAAAAGAAAAGAAAATAGTGAACTTAACTTTGCTTTTGCATGTTTGAAAGCAACTGACTGAGACTTTAAAATAAAACAAGTTTAATTATTAAACAAGTGTATGTGGCGCCTAAAAGTTGATCAAATATTTTGTTAATATTTTATAAGCAAAAAATAAGAAGATCTTTTGCTGCAATTGCTCTGCAACTGTTTAAACTTGTGTGTGCTGTGCGTGTTGCTGTAAAACCAAGCTTAATTTAAATTTCTTACTATAAAATTTATTTGTAATCCAAAAGCCGTAAAGTTGACTCACTCAACGCTGCAGTTTGCAATATTGTGCACCGGCATAAAAACCGGTTACCGGCAAAAAATAAAAAATAAAAAGTCGCAACATTTTTTTTTTTATATATGCAATCTAAGCTTTTAATCATTTTGTTGTCGCATTTTCTCACTTTGCGTGCCGTGTTTTCAATGAAAATTGCAAAACTTGCTTTGGGGCGGGGCAGACATATAGTACACACTGCCGCCTGCAGTGTACCTGCAACGGATGAGTCTGTATCTCAACGCGTGTGTGAGTGTATGTGTGTGTATCTGTTGTGCAATTTGCGGCCAAATGCCAACGAACGTCGACGACAGACTGTACCCTGTACCGTGGTGTCCAAGACCCAATGCACAGTATTCTGGTTACTGCGGCTGTGCTGGTTACATGCAGTTTAAGGTCGTTCGTACATTGGCTTGCAAAAGCAAAACATCAGATACACGAAAAAAAAACGCTGTCTGCACAATTTTATAGAGGTTTAAACTTTCTAGTACCTAGTGACAGCTGGTGCCAAAACTTTAGTCAACAACTTGAACACTTGTTTGGCCTCTGTGCCAATTTCGCACAATTCCCAAGCAATATGCAATCTAGTATAGTTGTATTTTTCTTAGACAAGTTTGCGAGCATTCACTGTTTTGCAAACATATAGAAGCAGCTCTTCGAAAGCAAACTTTCGCGGCCAATGCCAAAGATTGCATAACAACACAAAACAGACCTTATCACAAATAGATATTGTATCTACAAATCGTATGTTTGTCATGACGAATTGCATATTATTTGAATTGTACAGACAGTTTAATGAACTTCTTTTCCCCAGTGTTAACATTTGTCGATAATATTACATAAGCAGCGACAAATTCCAAAGAACGTACAGTTATAGAAGCACCTTTGCGCCAGATCAAATTGCTTTGGTTTTAACCAACTCTGCCGCCTTTCGGCTGTCTAAATTTAGTGCTACCATAGCGCCGAATTGATATAATAATGCCGGCTGCTAAAAATACAGACGTGCCCCATGCCAGGAGCAGCACTACGAGCATTCAAATAAACAATAGCCAGAAAAAAAAGACCACAACACACACACATACGCATGTGTATAGAAAATAGGGTGAAATATGTTTATACCTCTACTTTCAAAATAGCCCATAATAAATTCCAACTTTATGGCATATAGTTTAACTAAAAAAATAATTTTATTTGCTAAAAACAAATTGCGCAAATTTGTTGTACAATTTTATTTGTGCTATACAGAAGCGAGCGTCTCTCTCATGTGGCACGACATTTTGTTAATTATTCAATTGAAATCTATTAAATCGCGAAATGAAAAAAAAGTGGAGGAAAAATAATAAAGTAAATAAACAGGCAGCTGTGTTGGCTGATTCAGCGATTCACAAATCGTTTGATTCAGTTTACAAGATTAATTTATCGCAGAAAATGTGAAAAATCGTAAAACTAAATACAGTAAAAACTGTCTAATCTGGGACACTGTCTACATTGGAAAAACTGTCTGAAACCAAAATTGCATGCAATCTGTGTAAATTGGTCCCTGTCTACTTTATAGATTGGACACTTTTCTGGTATTTTTATGTTCATTCCACTTGTAAAATGTCAGTGTATATTGGACACTGACTGTTTTTACCAAAAAAAAAAGCCATACAAAGTGCAAAGGAGCTACGAATTAAAACCTTTTCAGCAAGTAATGGGTCCGTTTAGTCATTTTTTTGGAGAAGAAGGCAGTACCGATTACAAAGTAACTAATGATTTGAACAAGAATTTGAATTCCAAATGTAACAAACAAATGATATGAAATCAACCAAAACACACATACAAGAACACTGAAAATCTTCAAATTTCTAAGCATTGGACACCCAGTCTACGTGGGACAAAATGTAGGTCTTCGAACCTAGTGTGTCCAATGTAGACAGTTTTCACTGTAATTGCCATAGTCAGTCCAGTCGTCTAGGCTAGCCAGCCAATTAACAAAGTAACGCGCCTTTGTAAGCCGCTTTCAATGGAAATTTTAGGGCCAGGCCTGTGCGCTTTTCAATAGCAGTAAATAATGAAAATAAAAGGTGAAACCCTGCATTTAGTGCGGACAATGCAGCTTTTTTGTTGCATAATCGTTGGGTGTGGGTGAGACAGGAAATGAAAATGCATTAGCAGTTAGAAAAATCAACTAAAAACTGCAATTTGAAACGAACGAGAGCCAGATTAATTCGCAAAAAAAAAGGCATAAATAAATTTCGCACTAAAATAAACAAACAAAATTGGCGTTCTATAAACAGAATGTGTAGCAATATATTCGCCGCGACTGTGCGCAGACTGGCGCGTGTGCGCTGCTTGTTTGTGTGTGTGTGTGTGTGAGCGCTCAGCTGACAAACAAATGAGAGAGAGAGCCAAGCTTTTGTGAGCAGCTGCAGGACTTTTGAAGCGCGCTATGACAAAGCTTTTCAAGCAGTTTTTTACTGTTGTTTATGTGCTAATAAAAAGCTAACGTTTTAGTACCAACACTGCAACAATTTTAGTACAAGCGCTTAATGTAGCTGCTCTAAAGCAGTTCAAAGCAGTTTAAAGCAGTTGCGCAGCCCCAAGTTGGCGGCTGGCTGCTTTATATTATAACCCCTTCTTGCTCGATGTTTGCATATTTTGTAGTTATTTCATAAATTGTCTTCGCAGACATTCACACACACAAGTTAAATCAACGACATCCGGGCAAAAATTCTAGCTAAATATTTTGCGAATCGTTTTATTTGATGTAGCTCCGCACATCCCCACAAACATATGTACATATAGTTCTACATTTGTCTCTGCAACTAAATTGAGTGTAAGTTGCTTTGACGTTTGCCAAAGAATTTTAATTAAATTATAACAGACAGCAAAGAAAAAATTAAATATTAAAAAAAAAGAAATGCGGGTGTCCATTATAAATGCAGCGCTGCCAAGTGCCGCTTTTTTTTTTTGGGGGTTTATTAACAGAACATAATCATAAACAATTAACGGGCCGAGCAGCATGAGAAAAGATCAAGCATTATTTGGTTTATATTCAAGAACGGATGTTTATGCCTCCAAACGATTTCGCTGAAAAGTAGAAGTGCTGAGTTTTCATATTAAAGATATGTTTGTTTAGGCTCCGCTTATGAAAACAAGCGAAACTTCATATATTGAGTTGCTGTTCATCGTACATTTTTTAAGCGGAACTTGCACATTATTGAACATTTTCTGCCATTGTACATGCCAAAGCATTGGCAATTTCCAACACATAAATCGCATTATGTATTATTTGATGTAATTTTCTTTTTTTTTTTCGCAATTTCTTTGTGCAATGTTTGCGCCAAAAATACATCGAGCCCCACACTCTGCCGGCCAATATTTTATGCAATTAAAAACGCATAGAAAGCCAGAGTCATTGCACTTTGCAGACAGGCTCACACACACAGACGGTAAAACTTGGCCATAAACTTAATATTGCAGTCACAGTTCAGTGCGCCACTGCAACCAACGTACGTCTCACACTTGGTCATCATTCTTTGGGCCAACTTTCGATTTTAGTTTTTGTGCATTTTGATACCCTGTAGACAAAGTGTATTATGGATTTGTGTGGAATGTATGCAACAGGCAGAAGGAAGCGTGGCAGACCATAAAATGATCAGGAGCAATAGCCGAGTCGATCCGAGTCTGTCCGTCCGTCCGTGTTTCTCAGAGACTTTAAGAGATTTTTACCAAAAGAGGCGCATTTTCCCGAAAAAGTCGATATCTTGCCCCGTGACAGATTTTCGCGGTTTAAAGCCGCTCAATTGAATCGATCAACTCGAAACTCAACAGAGGTTTGCGTCGTGTCAAAAGTTATAGTCAAAAATATGCTAACATCAAAAATAAAAGTTGATACTTCTAAAGAAAAAGGGTACAGGCTATTCCACTGTCGAGCACCGTCCCGACTGTCTGTTGCATAAACTTGGCTAAATTATAGCAACAACTTGTCACTAGCGAAAGATATGATAGAGACAGAGTCGTTGCCAGTATCCAGTGCATATCTATCTGTGCCAAATTTTGTAGCGTTACGTTGGGCAGTATTGGTGTAATCAAGGCTCTTCAAAGTAGCTAACTAAAAGAAGTTGGATTTTGTTGCCACGCCTTCTTCCTGTTACATACATTGCACAAATCTTGAAATACCCTTAACTTTCATGCCCAACTCTTTATTTTGGGAATATTAAGATGAATGTTAGTGGTAATGGGAAAAGGAACCCAAATCCGTTGAAAATGTCATTCAGCGATCATCCAAAACAAAGCGTATCTCAAACACTATTGAACATTTTGACGTGAAATTTGGCATAGACGTCACTAATATAGATACGGAATATAAAAATATATCGATTTCTATTTGATCACAACTTACGACCGATGCGACGTCATAATCTTGACATATAATAACTCCAAAAGTATTCGCACTAATGAGGTGCTCCGTGCTGCATTGCATAGGTCAATCGATTTCTGACATCAGAAGATCAAAAGAATCCAAGCGTATTTGGACAGCACAATGTGGAGCAAATCATGTTGGCATCATTGAGCATGAATGGGTTAATACTGTGTGCTGTGTATAAAAATGCTTATAGCTAGTTTTATCTTATCATAACTGTCGTTTTTATGTCTAACGACTGACAGTCTAAAACAGCTGTTTGCCAATTCGAAGATCAACATTTACAGTTAGCGCAAGTCGTGCACCGGCAATTGAAACTTTTTTCGAGTTTGAGCAAACTCTCTTGACGCGCGCTTATCAGCTGTTTTTTGCACTCACTCACCTGGCCAAAATCACTCATACGCACGCATACATAGACAATTGCGCTCCAGTTGGAGCCAGCCGTATCCCATTACGGTTTAGCTTGGCATTCGCCAACATTCGCTAATCGAAGTTAACCATTAGCGTTTGCGCGTCTTACTGTGCGCGTCGAAATTGCAATATACAAATATCGATTTCAATTTTCATAAATAATTAACAATAAACTTGAAGGAATCTAGGAAATTCAATGCGTTTGTGTGTGTATATATATTAAAGTGCCAATGATTGCAGCTAGGAATCTAAAATCATTGACCAAACTCGGTATTCGCTAACGCTTTTGTCGCTTTGAAAGTGAAAGGCTTGTCAACTTGCCTGAAACGCTTCTAAAGCGAGCTTGAAGCCTTAAAATTCATTACTTTTTTGAAAAAACGTGCTGAAAAATATAACCAGCTGAAATCGGGTTAAATTAGATAGCTAATACTGCGAACGTTGATATTTGGTTGAAAGAGTTTTCTGGCACAACATTATTTATATATAAAAAGTCAATGCTTTTCAACAACAACAAAAATTATATTATTTGCACTTGCTTTCAGTTTTGATTAAGCAAATTTTATTACGCGTATTTTCAACCCATAAAAAATTATGGCTGCAATTTGAAATCATTGACGCCATTTGTGTTGCCAAACTTTGTGGTATTTTTTGCGGAACTAAAAACAACAAAAGTTTCGCCTACCTTAGTTTTAAACACAATCGTGATAAAGCGTAAGGCGAGATTTTTAAGCGAGAAAGTAAAAAAATCTTTCACAAAAGTCGGGGAGCCTCGCCTACTGACACTGTAAGTTGCACGACAATTGCTAGCCAAAACTGACTTGAAAACAAAAGCAACAATGCTAACCATCGATTACTATGCCATACAAATGACGTTGTTATCGGCTAGCAATTCTCGTGCAACTTCCATTGGGAGAAGGGTATAAAGAGTATGGAACTCGGAAAACCGTCTTACAAAGGTCTGGCTTTTCTCTCCGATTTCACTTTCAATCTAAAATCAATACAATGGTATCTAAACCCATTGAATTTCAATACAAAATCAAAACATTAATGTGCCAGAAACATCTTTGAGAGCGTTGAAATGCTAAGAAGAAAGTACTAAGTTTTCGTGCACAGAGAGCGGAATTCAGCGCTGAAAAGTAAAAGTTCTTTATCAAAAGCAAAGCTGTAATAGTGCAAAGTTTGTCATCTCAGTTCAGTTCTAACTCCATCTACAGATTTGTGTGCTATCTCTGAACATAACTGAAACCAGTGTAACGAAAATTGCTTTTGAATCAAATTAGTAATTAATTAGAACTATGAGGAGGTAACACCCGAGGATTTAACGCCCAATATGGTTTCTGGCGTTAAGTCCGTTTTCTTTACGGTCATAAGACCCAATATCGTTTCTGGCGTTAAGTCTGTCTTTCCATCAAATCAAAAGGTACGAGTGTTAAGGAGAAGAGTATCATAATAGAAAACGAACTTAACCCCAGAAACGGTATTGGGCGTTAAGTCCTTCGGCGTTATTTCATGCCACCCTATGTGGAATCCCTACAATATTGTGATAGAAAATCGCTATTTATACTTATTTCCAACAAAATTATAAGCTGATGAAGGCAATTAAAATCCTTTATGCGAAATGCGCCAAACATGTTCACTTGTTTCCGGTTCGTCAGGAACGCCTTTGCCTAATGACTAAAGCTTTGTAAATATAATTAAAAATCCGTGTCAACTCTCAATTCTGGGAAGAGCGTATATATTCGCGTGCGAATCACTGCTTCTGACTATTGCAGCTATAAAAAGCATTTTATAAATCCTCGTCAGGTCGGTTCCCGGAAAAAAGAAACGGCATAAAAAACCTCTGTTTTTACGCTGCTCCTTATGCTCTCGTGCTCCATCAAAGTTACATAATTAAATGAGTTTTTCAATTGTGCTGACTAATTTGATTTGCTTTGCTTTTAAGTGTTGTAAAAAGAGAGAAAAAAGTAAAGTCCTTGCCGCATGTGGCATTGGCTGGGCTAACTAAGTGAAGTTGAGTTTGGAGCAAGTTGTTGGCCACACTCCAAGTCAAGTGATTTGTTTGGAGGCACTCTGGCATATCTGCTATATATATATAGTATATATAACTTAATTGATGCGCTTAAAACTATCACTAATCAGCTGTCGCACCCAGTCGTTACCTTTAGACGTTAGCAGCTCTATATCTATATAACTATACACAGCAACTACAATATTGAGTGTGTAGCTTCGTTATATGACACATACTTGACTTCAGCATGACGACGACGACTTCATATCAGCGCCACAAAATACTCTAAACTTTCCACAATTCGCAAGTTTGCAAAAAAACAAAAAGCTGTAAGACGGAAAATCAATAAACAATTGACATTTTCTAGTTTTAAATAAATATTTACTGCTACTTGGAAAACGGCAGGCAATAATGGCAACACTTTTGTAATCCCAGTTAATTATTACTATTATTATTACTTTTATATATATTTGCCTATATACATATGTATCTTTATATATAGTCGCAGTCGACTGCATTAGTCACTTGCTTTGGCTGAGTAATTTGGCCGCAAATTGAATTAAGCAAATAAATTAAAACAGCAAAACTTGCAATAGTTGGAAACGAAGTGTAACAGAATGAAAAGTGGCATGAATAATGAGAGTTGCACATGCAAGCCTTGTTTTTCGACTGGCTGCTGCTGCTGCAGCGAGTTACTTACTTTTCACTGCACTTCCAAACTGACAGAAGAAAAATGCGGAGAGAGGAAAGCTAACTTTACTCTCGCCAAAAGTTTACGCTGCACTTGGCAAACAAAGCTAGTCATTTCTTTGTCGAATATTGCATAGCAACTCCTTGAAATCTAATACATTTTTTCACTTTAATCGAAAACGGCTAATCCTCTTCTTGAGTGGTCATAGTAGAGCCCGGCGCTCCAGGCGCTTCTGCTTCGCGTGTGGTTTCTCCAGTCGGTGTTACCAAGAAGGTAGTAAGTGCGCTCTCCACCTATTTCTTCCATATCTGTGACTAGCACGGCCTCTTCGTCAAACCCTCCAAGGGAATCTGCATCAAACTGTTTCAACACCAATGTTGAGCGCCATAAGCCAGCAAAGCGGGAAGATTGAGCGTCTTCTTAACTGGCCATAACAACCCGTTATCAGGTTACGGCCTGATGTAAATACATTCTTTCATTCGAATTGTGGCATTACGTGGTGGGACCAAACCCAGACCTGGGATGGCTCTACTGGTCTCGAAAGAACCTAAAACAACAAGCTTTGACCTTTTGAGGTGATATTCTCTAATCAGCTCACCACACGGGAGGATTTAGCGTCTTATGGAGTGTAAATTTCGTCTGGCGAAAGTTGTCTCTATCCTTTCTCTACTGAGAACAAAGTGATACTTTACTCCGTTTCCAAGAGTGATTGTCCGCTAATCATTTCCCAACTGAGACCAAAGTAACATATATTGCCAATAGTGACTCTCCTCTGGATATTCATACCGGCATTGTTATTCATTGCGAAGGTGTTAACAGGGTAGACGAAATCCTTGACATCAAGCATGTTTTCAATATTAGTGCAAGCGCCGCGTTGTACTACTCGAAGAGAACATATATTTTGTCTTGCTCTCACTTACCAATAGACCCACCCCGGCAGATTTTCTTTCAATAGCCGCAAAGGCAGTCATTATATATCATCTGCAAAGCGAGCAACTGGACAAGTATTATAGAGTATAGTTCCGAGTTCGCTGGAGAGGGCTGTCTGAAGCCTCGCACGGTATCAACAATTGCAAAATGGGTATATTCCATGTTATAGAATATATATTTTGTAGGACTGCGCCAAATATCAATCAGATAGATTTTATAGATTGGGTGTAAACCCACGGGGGAAGGGGCTAAGATATCGACATGATTCGACAAACTTCATTGGCTTGACGAAAACAAATTTTGTCTTTAACTCTTATGGTGTCCGAGATCTCGACGGACATGGTCCAATCGCTACCCAATTCAATGATGAGGCTTTTTGCCCATGGAGATTATGGTCTGCCACGCCTCCTTCTGCCCGTTCCATACATTGCACAAATCTTTGAAGGGTCAACTTGACACTTGGAGGGATCTCATCCATAGTAGTGAATGGTCGACCGTGTACAGTGTATATGATAGTCGGTTTGTTTCAACTTGTTTTTGCACTTTCCTTTGGAGTGTCATAGTTTGTTGATATCATCATGTCGTATATATACTATATACATATATGTTACCCATATGCCTTATAACAATTTATAGCACCCATTTCTGCGGGTACAAATGAACTCAAACGCTGGGAATGACACAAGCTGCCGTGATTCATAATTGATTTTACTGGTTGTTTTTGTTGTTGTCGTGTTTGCTGCTTCGAAAGCCAAACCCGGACTACCCTTTATAGACCATGCCCCATGCCGACTCGACTAAGCATTTTAATTGCTGTTGCTTTTCGAGTGCGCCTCTTGACGACACAATTTTCCCAAAAATTCGTTTCACACTTGAGTAAAATGAACGACGCACACACACACCCAGGCACACAGACACTTCAATTTGACTTGCCTGCTTTTAGGCGCAACAATTTAACGCTGCAATCCTCTCCAGCGCTTGCCACACATTATATCGATTTGCAGTGCCGCCTGCCTGTGGATTGATGGGGGGGCGTGTGGTGTGTGCAGCCCGCCGGCCGGCAAGTCATGCAACACAAAGTGCTGCTACAACACTAGCCACCACCAGGCGGCGGAGGGCGGCAGGCGGCACGCGTCACGCGACTCATAAAATAAATATATCCTTCCGCATTATACTCAAACGGCAACAGTTTTTTGCTGCAACTGCTGCTGCGCCTGCGTTCAGGCAATGGTTTTTTGTAGTTCCTGCCCTGGCCAGTTGCAGCCCGTCCACCCTAACAAAAGCCGAACCCCGAGCAACCCTCTAAAATCAGACGAAATTTCGGCAAGCGTTCTATAGTGGTCGTTTGTTGCTCTCAAATAGCGCTGAATCCTCTGCTGCTCGCTGAATGACAGACGACTGGCAGGCAGGCCGTCAGCCGCTCTGTCGCCTTGCCTTTAACATGCAGGACATCAGTTCCTTTCAATTTTCCGATTGTGTTTGTTCGTCCGCTCGGCGAGACAAAACGCGCGCGCAAAATTTGCAATTTGAAAAAAAAAAAAAAAAAATAGAAAAAGAAGAAGCAGCAGCAGACATTAGAGCAGAGCAGCAAGTAGCATAGCGTAGAGTACCCGTAGTGAGCTCCGGAATTGAGTGTAGTATACATTTGGGCGCGGCAGGCAAAGCGTGCAAAAAATCCTCGCGCTAAATTTAAAACCAAAATCAAAAGGAAATTTTTGTAGTTTAGCACAAAATATACACAAAAACGCGCTTCAAATCAAAAACCAAAGCAAAAGGCAAAAGTTGTGACCAAATTATAAATTAAATAGCAAAAACTGAGCGCACAAAAACTAATTTGCGTCCGTTATTTTGATACCAACGAAACGACCACCAACTTACACTGTAAAAAAAACCTAAAAACTAAATTAAAAAAAAAAAACACTAAACAAAAGCAATAAAAACCGAGTGCATGAGTTTGGTCTGATCTAAAGCTTATTTCTTATAGCATTTATAGAGCTATATAGCATTAAACTTGTGATTTCATTTTACCTGCAAAAACGCACAACTTTTTTATACACAAAACGCATTTTTTACAAACGAAAGCAACCAAAAACGAAGTACTTTTTGTGACCAAGCAACGCCAAATTTTTTTCTAACAAACTTTTGAAACTTTTTACAACTACAATCAAATAAAAATATACTACAAAATAATGGGTCTTTGCGCTTCAAAGGATAAAAAAGAGAAAGTGATCGAGGGCGATGGCGCCGCCGCTGAGCCAAATGGCACGGCCGTAGCTGCTGAAGGGTGTGTATGCGTATGCTAGGCGAAAAACTCTATCCAAGAAAAAACTAAAGAATTTGATGCCAAAAATAACTTCGGGCGCCGAAGTTTGTATGCTCTCTACGCAAAACGAGAAGTTCTGTGACAATTAACTGAATACTGCAAACGAAAACTGAATCTGCGATAGAAACCGTCGTATGGGTTTGCAACTTTGCTACTTTTCACTTTTGCAATTTGCAACTATGACAGCAATTAGAAAAGTTTTGGTGTACAAGAAACTCAGTTTAGAACCTATAATTGTGCCCAACTCGGACAAAACTTCAAGTCGTTATTTGAACTCTATTGCTCTAAGAAGTTTTTCCGATGTAGCCAACAAACCGTATGGGAATCTGCTTGGGATTAAGAGCTACCACACAAACTTCTTGGCAAACTTCAACTTTATTTCACCACATAAAAGAGCACAAATAAGTGATGAAAATTGTGGACTTGTCATAGGTCCTAGCAGACAATTGTGTATCTGTATTTGTGTCTGTTCCATAAGCTGACGTCATGTGGCGCGCGCGCTAGTCAGACAAACAGCCAATATGAGCAAGTGGGGGGTCGCTAGTAAGGGGCAAAGACTTTGGCCAGAGGGCAGCATAGAGGGCACAAAACAGCAACAGCCTGAAACATTTTGGCTTAAATAAAGTGCCATAAACATATTATTGCCCTGGTCTCAGCCAGAGGCGGCCCCTGCCCTGCCCAGCCCAGGTACGGCATAAGTATGCGCACAATGCGCATGTGCCTGGAGCGCCTAGAGCATCAAAAAGAGCTCAAAATGCTCACGCTGAATACGCAAAACCGGCAAAAATGTGAATAGCTACCACCAGAGCGACGACGACGCAACAAGAGCCAAGAGAGCAGCAGCCAGCCAGCAACCACCGACACCAGCTTGTGCCGGCATATGGCTCGAGGTGGTGCTGCTGGTGGTGGTGGTGGTGGTGGGCCTGCTATTGGCATAGTCGCGTGCCACACAAAAGTGCGACCAAAAATTTGACTAATTGCAGGCATTATATGAGAGGAGAGTGAGCTTAAGGCATGGTTAAAGTCTGCCAACTTTTAGGCGCCACAAGGCAGTTGTTAAAGTTTAGAGCATTTCCACGACACTATAGCAAGTACTGTTAGCATATGAGATATGTCTATGCCACGCCCACTAATTGTTGTATTGTTTTTTTGATGTTCATTGCAGCAAACAAGACACCATGGTTGACGCTGCTGTTCTCGCTAAATTGGAAGAAGGTTATGCCAAGTTGGCTGCCTCTGACTCCAAGTCGCTGTTGAAGAAATATCTGACCAAGGAGATTTTCGACAACTTGAAGAACAAGGTGACACCCACCTTCAAGTCCACTTTGTTGGATGTGATCCAGTCCGGTTTGGAGAACCACGATTCCGGTGTTGGCATCTATGCTCCCGATGCTGAGGCCTACACAGTATTCTCTGATCTGTTCGATCCCATCATTGAGGACTACCATGGTGGCTTCAAGAAGACCGACAAGCATCCCGCTTCCAGCTTCGGTGATGTGTCGACCTTTTCCAATGTGGATCCTACCAATGAGTTTGTGATCTCTACCCGTGTGCGTTGCGGTCGCTCCATGCAGGGTTATCCCTTCAACCCCTGCTTGACTGAGGCTCAGTACAAGGAGATGGAATCGAAGGTTTCCACCACTCTGTCCGGCTTGGAGGGTGAGCTCAAGGGCAAGTTCTATCCATTGACTGGCATGGAGAAGGGTGTGCAGCAGCAATTGATCGATGATCATTTCCTGTTCAAGGAGGGCGATCGTTTCCTGCAGGCCGCCAACGCTTGCCGCTACTGGCCATCCGGTCGTGGTATCTACCACAACGACAACAAGACTTTCTTGGTCTGGTGCAATGAGGAAGATCATTTGCGCATCATTTCCATGCAGCAGGGTGGTGATTTGGGTGAGGTCTACCGTCGTCTGGTAACTGCCGTCAACGAGATCGAGAAGCGTGTGCCATTCAGCCATGACGATCGTCTGGGCTTCTTGACCTTCTGCCCCACCAACTTGGGCACCACCATTCGTGCTTCCGTGCACATTAAGGTACCCAAGCTGGCCTCCAACTTGGCCAAGCTCGAGGAAGTTGCCGGCAAATACAACTTGCAGGTGCGCGGCACACGCGGTGAGCACACTGAGGCTGAGGGTGGTGTCTATGACATCTCCAACAAGCGTCGCATGGGTCTGACTGAATACCAGGCCGTCAAGGAGATGCAAGATGGCATCACCGAGCTGATCAAGCTGGAGAAGAGCTTGTAAGTTCGCCGCGAACCAGGTGACACAACTAGTGGAAACAACAACTACCGCCTGTTGCCGCCTTTAACATCACCAACAACAACAACATTTAGCAATCTTCAACTCGATCGTTCCCAAGCGTTTGACGATCGTGTTGCTTTAGTTTGTAGCAATTGTAGCCAGCTTTGTTGGCTCTGTTTAACCTGGCGATTTTCGGCATTTTGGATACTTTGAGAGTCGAGGGTGAAGCATGGCTGGCCTTTAGCTAAACAAGAACAAACTACAATACACTACCAACCACAACAACAACATTGGACAACTATTTCATATAATATTTGCTTAAAAAAATATTACAAAGAAACATAAAAACAAAAACAATGTAAAACATTTTGACATTTGTGTGAAACAAGAAAACAAACTTTAAATACTTTTATTTTAAGTCTTAAGTTTATAAAAGAATTAAAATTATGAATAAAAAAAGATAATAAACAACAATCAAAGACGTGGTTCTCATTTGTCTTCTTCTAAAACGATGATACATTTTGCTGTTTTCGCCGCGTTCCGCAGCAATCAAAGCCTTCACGCCCTTGTAAAACTTTTTCATCACCTTGTGCTCCGTTAGGCCCTTGCGCCTATAATTGGATATCTGGTAAATGTGTGAATACATCTCTTGGCGCAGCCAGCACGGCCGCTGAACCACCAGCTGATGCTTCAGCGCTATTCTTATCAGCTCATCCATTTGTTCTGTTAGCTTGGGCAGCTTAATGACCACCGAAGCCTTCAGCGCTGTGCCAATATTGCAAGGACAGGTGTTCAAAAAACCCAAACGCTCGTCTTTATTAAACCGGAGTTGTCGGCTCAGGCGCTCAACTCCGCCAATTAGACGCTCGTATGCGGCGCCAAAGTCTCCGCTCTGTTCGAAAGATCTTATTGAAATATGATCTTTTTGATTTACACGTACAAAAAAGTTCATGTCCGCGTTGAAGAAAATACCACGTCCGGAGGGCCAATAACGCATCAAATTGTCATCCGGCAGATACTTAATGCATTGCTTTAAAATATCGTGCTCATCTCTAAACTCTACCTGCAGGCCGTTGTCGATGTCGCCAATCGATAAAAAGTTGCCCGCATAGGAACCATCTAGTTTGGCCAAAGCCTTTCTAATAAGGCTCTCCATCTCAAGGAACTCAGTTTTGGTCATGCGTGGAAGAAATGG
Organism: Chymomyza caudatula; assembly: GCA_035041775.1. Taxonomy (NCBI): domain Eukaryota; kingdom Metazoa; phylum Arthropoda; class Insecta; order Diptera; family Drosophilidae; genus Chymomyza; species Chymomyza caudatula. The sequence continues at coordinate 563,724 of JAWNKW010000073.1, forward strand.
ATATGCCGACACGGTACGACTGCAGCTTATGCGTATTGAGCTGATCAGCAGCATTTCAGTATCAAGATCTTTAAAGTACTTGCCATCGCCGAAATGTACATCAGGCTGAATATTGGTTTTAGCAACGCACGAATGGTAGTGGCATATAATTGGATCGAATAGCTCGGCAAAAACATGATAAGCCTCTGGATCTGGTGCATAAACTCCAATGTTGGCATGCAAATTGTGTATACCCGGCTGTATGCAGTCCAGCAGCGTGCTATGATAGGTGGGCGTCAAGTTGTGCTTCAGCTTATCGAATCGTTCCCTGGTTAGATATTTCTTGAGCATTGATTTGCTATTGGAATTTTCTAGTTTTAAAAAGGCTTCCTCCAGTTGCTTGGAAACACTGGGATTCACTTTTAAGCTGCTGAAGGGGTAGAGGTATCTTGGAACCTTAAACCACACTGGGGCATCTCTTAACTTTTTAAGAGTTAACATTTTAATGATTTTCTTGTAAATTTCCAAATTCGCTGTCTAAAAAAGTCGAAACATTTCTACAAAATAGTGTAACTTGTTGAATTTTCCATGATGACTAGATTTTAAGATACGAAAATATCAAATAAGTAAGTATGTACGAGCAGATGGTCGGCATGACGACTCGAGCGCGCTGAGTCCATCTGAAACACTTGTTTTCCACATATTGTCAGGCAACGTGGTCAGACGGGCGGCAGCAGACTTCTTCTCAAGATGAGTATTCGCTGTCACAGTCGATTTAAAGAGGAAGTTAGTTCATGAGTGATGTATATGTACAAAGTTGAATAATTTTTTATGAATGACTATTTTATTTAAGATTTTCCATTGCAGTAATTAATCAGATTGGAATGATAAAACTAAAATCTTAATTATTTGCCTAAGCTTTCACAGCGCGCTCTGCATCAATCAAAGCACGAATGCCTTTGTTCATCTCGGACAAGGCCTCGTATTCCGTTAAGCCCATGCGTCGCTTATTTGAGATGTCATGTACACCACCCTCCGCCTCGGTGTGTTCACCACGAGTACCTCTTATTTGCAGACTGTACTTTTTAGCTATTTTATCCATTTCATCTTTATTCTTCATTAACTTCGGTAGCTTAATGTGCACTGAAGCGCGTACACTGGTGCCCAGATTTGTGGGACAGAAAGTCAAAAAGCCCAGGCGTGCGTCATGACTGAATTCGATATGCTTGCCGAGCGCTTCGACGCCGAGTATCATGCGCTTGTAGACATTGCCCAGTTTGCCACCCTTCTCCATGGATATTATGCGAATGTGATCCTCTTCATTGACCCAAACTAAGAAATTTTTATCCTTGTTAAGAAAAATTCCACGACCTTTAGGCCAAAAGCGTGTCGCATTGGCGGCATCCAGAAAACGATCGCCCTCCTTGAAAAGAAAATGTTGATCAATTAGATCTTGCTGTTCCTGCTTCGACATGCATGACAGCGGCAAGTATTCGCCAGTTAAACTGGAACTTAAGGTGGACAAAGCTTTTGCAAGAATTGCCTCTAGCTCATTATAATCATCCATGGTCATGCAAGGATTGAAAGGAAAGCAGTTAACAGAACGACCGCAACGTACACGAGTGGAAACAATAAATTGATTATCAGGATCGAGATCTTTAAAGTCCGAGCCATCACCAAAGCAAGAAGGCGGATGCTTGTCCGTCTTTTTAAAGCCACCATGATAGTCCTCGATAACTGGATCAAATAAATCTGCAAAAACGTTGTACGCCTCAGGATCGGGTGCATAAACGCCAACGCCGGAGTCATGATTGCAAAGACCAGACTGTATGCAGTCCAAAAGTGTGGACTTAAAGCTGGGCGTCACTTTGGTCTTTAGTCTATCGAAGATTTCCTTGGTTAGATGTTTCTTGAGCAGTGACTTGGACTTGGAGGCGCTCAATTTAGCAAAGCCCTCTTCAAGTTGTTTTAAGACCTCTGGCTTGACTTGGCCGCTACCGTAAAAACGGCGCTCTCGAAATGCTGCGCTAAATCGTACACGGACCAAACCCAAGCGGAAAGATAACATTTTTATGCTTAACTGAAATTTCAAAATAATTTTTTTATAAATTTGTTTTGTGTGAATGTTTAAACAGCTGCTTGTTTAGTTTGTCGATGTTCAACACTTTGATCGTTTCGATACTTAATTTTTGAAATCGATTGCGATTACTCAGCAGAGTGCTATCGATAAGCAGCCAAATCGTTAGCCAGCAGCTACATTGTTTATTTTTTGTTCAATTAACTAAAGCCATGGTAAAAGTGTGGTTGATGGATAATGAGGCCAGCGATCAGCGCTTGGAACATCATCGAAATCCGCCCGCGTATTTGGAATTGATAGAGCTCTATAAGAAAACCGGCGTGGAATACTTTCAAGTAAGCGACGAAATGGGCGCTGACATTTGGTCTGTTACTTTCTGTTGACCTTGAGCCAATGCTCTATCAAAAACTTTGTTATCTCCGCTTTTGACTTACATATACTTTTATAATTTTCTTATATTTTGTAGATCAATGCTGATAACTACAAGGAGGATACATTGCTAAAAGAGTTGCGTGCCAAGCGCGGTTACAGCTACGAAGATGAAGTGATTTCTGATAGTTTGTATAGTTATTAAGGTTAATCTATTAACTCATAATTCACTTTTAGATAACTTGCTCCGAAAAATGCTTGCCTGATTATGCTGCCAAGTTGAAGTCATTTTATACGGAGCATTTGCATGACATGGAGGAAATACGCTTAGTCTTGGATGGTTCTGGCTATTTCGATGTGCGCGAGTAAGTTGTAGTTATTCTATTAAATCCTTATCTAATCATATATATAAACAGTGGCGAGGAAAACTGGCTACGCATACAAGTGGTTAAGGGAGATTTGATTGTTATACCTTCGGGCATCTATCATCGGTTTACATTGGACACGAATGTGCGTTTAATTTACTTAATTTGCTTTTAAATTTTATACTGTTTCCTTGCTATTTCCAACAGAATTACATTAAGGCAGTTCGCTATTTTATTGGCGAGCCGGTTTGGTCTCCGTTCAATCGTCCTGCGGACGAAATGGAATGCCGCAAAGCGTATTTACAACATCAGTCGGAAAATTTCGTGCACCTAAACAAGGCTTAGTGAATTTATTGTTGATATTATTCCAATCGTTTTTACAAGAATACTTATAAAAATAACATGGACAAGTGGTCTTTTTTAGTTGGCTCCTATTCAATTAAACGAGTTGGCAGTCTGTTGTGGCTCCATCTATATGTCAAGTTGGTCAAACCAACAACAAAAATTTCTATGCACTACATTTGAAAGGCGAGAATACTTGTAGTTTAATATGTTGCCTGGTTTCCGTATTACATCTGTCACTAAAGTAATCTAAAAAAAAGTAAAGTAAAAGTAATCTTACAAATGCTAAAAAAGTAACTTATAGAATAAACTATTTCGCATATCTATAATGCGATATATGTATCAGAATTTTATGTTTGTTTGGTACTTGCGCCATCTATGTGTCACGTCTTGCATAGCCGATTGCAGCTTTAAAATAAGTATCAAAGTAAAAATAATCGGCAGCACCAATTAATAATATTATTAATATTTTTCCAATTATTTTAACTTTCGTTTTCAAATAATTTGCTTTTATATTTTTGTAATTTTTATTTAATTGACCATACCGTGAGTCAAACATCGATATTAATGAATATCATGCTTGTGAATGCATTTAGAAAATACTGATGTATCGATATGTTGCGAGAGCCAAGAGCGCACCAGGCTCTCTGCTCTCTAAAGTGCGTAAGTGCGAAGAGTTCATTCATAAGAAACTTATGTGGGTGCGAGCAGTTGAGCAATAACATTCAGTAACATACAAATCTACATGTTAGCGCGCTAACAATTTTTCAATTTTAACTAACATTGCAATTGAATGCAAGCGCAAGCAGTTTGTTGGCATCTTTAAGCGACATATCGAGATAGAAGATAGAAGACTTAACAATTTGTTCATTTCTCTTAAACCGGTCGGTCGAACGTACTTTCGCGGAACTCTGCCGTTCAATTAATTATTTTGAAATTAATATTTTTAATGCATTATTTATTTATATATATAAAACAAATACAATAAATAATGCCGCAAGCGTGTGTAACAAGTGAAATGTAATAAATTTTGCATAAATGCAAATAAATATATTGTTGTGGTTGAGAGATCTATTTGTTTAAAACGTAAACAAATTGAATAAGGTTAATTATAATTAGCAAACAAAAATTACGTGCAATATATTAAGTATAAAACAAGTTTTGAATTAATTAATACTGTGAGTGTAAAAATCGACAAAAAAAAAATTGTTAAAAAGCCGCGGAAGGCAAGTCGAAGCATTAGCGGCAGAGCACAACGTGCAAGTGTAGTGGTGTTAAGAGCTTATATACACACACACATATATACTACATAAAAGAGGCAGCCAGTACATAGGCCGTGTGTGAGTTAAATGGTATATAAGTAAATAAGAAAAAAATTAGCGCAAAGCCAGCACAAAGAAAAAGTGAAATTGCTACAAAAGTAAGATTATATTGCAAATTTTGTGCACTGTGCATGTGTGCATGTGTGTGTGTGTGTGTGCGTGTGTGTGAAAAATTAACATAAAATTAACATAAATTCCAAAAGTCAAGCGCCTGAGCAGCGCAGCAGCAGCGCGGCGCCCACAACAAGCAGCAGATTAACGGATTTTCTACTTGCAACTCTTTTAATTTTTTTTGCGCTCTTTAGCAAGGTAAGTGTACAAAACCAAAAGCAAACGTCAAAGTTTTCATTACGTTGAAGAAAAATTCAATATGTATGCCTTGGCTTGTCGAGCGCCACACTACTTTTGCGTCTTCCCCAAACTCGCCCGCGCGCGCACTCCTCTCTCCGCGCTCTTACCCAATATCCAATTTAACCTCAACCGGTCTTCAATGCGCTGCGGCCGGCGTCGGCGACCAAAGCCAACGTCGTTGTTGTCGCTCTGTTTGTATATATTTTTGTACGTCGTCGTCGTCGTCTGCTGCTAGCGCTTGTCACTTGGCTCGTTAAAAGTGCGCGCTGCCTCTGCTAGCGTCGCTGCCATACATATTTCGTACGCCAGCGTCGTTCATCGTCTCACATTTTTGTTGTTGTTGTTGTTGTTGCCTGCGACTGCTGCTTCTGCTTCTTCTTCTTAGCGCGACTCGCGCATTATTTGCAAGCTGCGTTGTTGTTAGCGTTTGCTTCTATCTTTTTTTTTCGCTATTGACAATTTTTACAGCTTTTACCGTGGAAAACCACTTGGTTGTGGGCGAGGGGGGGGAAAGAGATTTGCTGCCGCTGCCTGCCGTCACGACACAGTGACGCCATGCTTTGGCGCTTTTATCTACAAGCTACTTTTTCGGTTTGTCGCTTGGTTGCTTTTTGTTTGGCGAGGGTAGCCGTTATCTGTATACACATTTGCGGTTATTGTATCTGTGTGTGTGTGTGTGTGTGCGTGCGTGGGAATCATTATGAATGAGCATACTGTGCTTTGGCATATTAATTGCGTTAATGAACTTTCTTAGCGACAAAAAAAAAGTTGTGGTAAGCTAGCGCCTATTCCATTTGCAACACTTGAAAATTTTGTGACTGACCCCTCAACACACACACACAACATACGCTCTCATGCACTTGTTCGGCAGCCTTGTGCTCTCCTCTCGCGCGTTGTTGCAGGCTTCCTCCAGCCGCATTCCGCCCGCTCTTGCTCTTTCATGCGCGCTGTAGCTGTAGCTGTAGCTTACGCAGTTTCTGTTCAGTTCTGTTCCCCAGCCCGGACGAACGCATTTGCCAAAGTTGCATGCTGCTGTTGCTGCCAGCCGCTGCCCCGCCGCAGCTCCAAAGTAGAGTACACCTTGCTCGCTCTCTGGCACTCGTGCTTGCTGCTCCCGCACTCACACAAGCACACAAGCACAGTACGCATTCAGAGGCCGACTCGCGCAGCAGCAGCAGCAGCAGCAGCAGTTGTTGTTGTTGTCGTTAGTTTTAAACTTATTTTGGCATTCTTTATGTGCTTGCATTCTCGCCATCTCGTCTCGTCACGATGACGATGACGACCCAGACCCGCATTTCTAGCCATTGCTGTTGCTGCTGCGTTGTGTATCTCCATTTGTATGCGTGTGTGCGTGTGTGTGTGTGTGTATTTGCAGCTCAATAGCCGAAATTCTCATCGTGCGTGCGGCACGTTGAAGCTGCGCTGCTGCATGCGTTTTGATGTTGCAAGTGGAGCATAGAACCAGGTAGCCGATGCACCGACCTCCATGTCTGGGGCTCTTATACCTACATAAGCAGCTAACTGCGCACCTGAACTGAGTCTGCAAGCGTATGTATGTATGTATGTATGTACGAATGAGTATTTAGCAGTATCTTTGTGATTTGAGAATTTTGTATTTAGGTTATGCCACTTTTTTGTTTTATTTATATAAAACTGGGCTATGCATAATGAAGCTAAAAAGCAAACAAATTATAAAACTCACTCAGAAAACATAAAACGAGTCGCACATAAATGCAAATCATATGGCAAGTGACTGTGGTCAGGCATGTGAGAGAAGTGCATGGAAGAGAAGGTAAGCTTTTGGCCTTTGAATCTGGATGTCTAACTTCTTTCGTGGATGTAGTTACTTTTAACTTAGGAACTAATTAGTAACATAGCTAAATAAGCCTATATCCTTTCATTAACTTACCATAACAAACCGTGTTATCGCGTCACGGCCTGATGTAAATACATTCTTTCATTGGAATTGTGGTTTTCAAACCCTGCGCACAACCCTTTTAAGGCCTGGGGGGAGAACCGACTTCACATACTTGTTCAAAAAGCTGAACAAACTTATCTCTGAAACTAAAGCAATTCTGGTGTTCAAAAACGAAACTTAATAATTAATGGAATGAAGAAACTTCTGTCAAAATATAAGATAATAGTAAAATAAGAGCTTCAGTTGTTGAGTAATTTAATTCAAAGAGCCGCTTAGTAATTGTGAAGATTTGATAAATTGCAAATTGAGCTTACGCTTTTGAAAGCATAGCAGTGCATGCAAAACTGCGTTTGAAATATGCAGTTTGCTTTGAGTGCTTGCCAAACTGTGCGTCGCTCACATTTGAATGTTGCAAATTTTGGCAGGGTAGCCCAATGTTTTTGGGGTGTGGGGGGGGCTGTAAATTTGGGGAGCTTGTGCATCCGGGTCGTGCCTAGCCGTACCGTTCTGCCAATCTATGCACATATGTATTGCAGAAATACATACACAAACATACTGACAACACAGAGAAATTGCAGTTGTTTTCTATTTCAATAGCGCAGTTGCAAATGCGAATTGTAGAAATAACACACATACACACATGCAGCTTTATGTATGCATGTATTGGTGCGCTATGTGCAACTTGCAACAACAAAAGCAACTAAATGCAGTTTAAAGCTAAAACTAAAACTAAACAGAGCTGCAGTGGGTGGCGCTAGTGTCTGTGTGTGTGTGTCTTTGTATTTGTATGTATGGTGAGTGGGATTTAACTATATCAAAAGTACAGTCGCTTATTGTTGTTGTGGTTGTATTTCATAGTTTTATGTGTGTACCTGCATGCATAGATATGTATATAGATGGATGTATGTATGTACATATACATAAATTGCCTGTTCATGCTTCAATAGTTGCATGCAGCTTTACTAGTTGTTGTTGCTGTTGCTGTTGTTGTTATTGCTATGCTGCAACGTACGTAGCATCGCTTGGATTGGGGCTGCTGTTGCATGTATGTGTGTGTGTGTATCTGTGTGTGTTCACCTAAGCCTAAGCTCTCGCAACGAACACCAAACATTGTTGACAACTAAAACAAAAGGCAAGCAGCAACCTCAACAGCAGCAACAACAACAATAACAACGACGAGCAAAAACACAATCATTGCAATCCATTAAATGATTTTGTCGTCGTTGCCGCTGTCGCTGTCGCCGTCGCCGCTGCCGTTGTTGTTGCGTCCGTAGTTGGCGCATACGAAAAGAGAGTGAGAGAGAGAGAGAGCGAGCGAGCGAGCGAACGAGTCAGAACGATTTAGTAGGGGGCCAGACTTTTGCTTGTGGCACTTGTGTGCCGGAGAAGGAGAGAAAGAGTCATGGCAGCAACAGAGCAGATTTTGTGTGAATTGCACAACTGTATATATATGTATAAAAGTTGTAAGTGTGTGCGCGTGTGTGTGTGAATGCTGCTTAGCTGCAGACGTTGGCTGAGCAGCAGCTTAGATGAGACGCAGCGACGCGCTTCGGGCAAATTTACAAAATTTCGCATAAAACTTGGCAAATTACTACGCCAACAAGTTAAGAACGTTTTAACTTTTGTTTTTCTGGTAAAGAATCAACAAAACATTTCGCCAACATCATTTCTTTCATATCGCGATAGCTCAATTGAGGTTTATCGATAACCCATATGCACTTAAGTGAGACTTGACGGTTTTTATGCGAAACAATGCTTATGCTTAAAAACTTTAGTATCAGCTGCAAGTTTCGTAAGTTTGGAATTTAGAGCTATAAAGGTTTTTCATTTTGAGAATGATTTGCACTTGCAGTCGAGCTTTGAAAGTTTCTTTTTAGGAGACCAACTTGTAACTGGGTCTAACGATGCTCTGCTTGTTGGAAGAATAAGAAGAAGTTCTGCACATTTAGCATTTGAAGGCTTCTTCCTCGCTTTCCTTAATATCACAATTTTTTTGATCTGTCTGCGCTAAAATGCAATCAATCTACTTTTGAGGCACAACGTGTATATTTAATCAATATTTCAGTTTTCAGTTTATGACATTTTGTTAACGAGTACTTTTTTTTTGTTTCGTCGCTGCTTTAAATTAAAGTTATAAGTTGTCGTTGTATTTTAATCGATTTTTCACTTGCCATGTCGTGGTCGGTCTTGCAACCAAACAAGCGTGCCCACGCCCACACGAAACCGCCCACAGACAAAATATGCTTGCCAACTCCCTCGCACTTGCTGAGTCAAGTGCCTACCTCCAACCCTTAGTCTCTCGCCCTCAACCCCAACCCACCTACCCCTGCCCTTGCCAACCTTTATACGCCTTGGCTTGTCAGAGTTCAGCCAAGTAAAAAAAAAGCATAAAAACAAAAACAACAACCACACAGCACAGTCGCAAGAAAAACAAGTGACTGCGGAGGGTGTGGTGGGGATGTGGGTTTGATGGGTGGTTGCGGTGTCTGCCAGTACATGGCACGTACAAAAGCTCAATACACACACACACACACCCACACACACACACCCACACACACACCCACACACACACACCCACACACACACACCCACACCCACACAACATGCCCATTGGTGCTACTTCCATCTGAATTTGAAAACAGTCAAGGAAGCATAAAATATAAAAAATTTAACGGCGAGTTTATCGCCGACTGCTCGCTCATCCATTCTGAACCATGAGGAATTATTTCGAACCTTGCCATATAAACCATAAAGGGGAGTAATTAAGGTAATCAAAGGCGACAAAAGGTATATAGTAACAACCAAAAGTACTAATATTAATGGCAATGAGACAAATTTAGGTGATTTTGACCTAATTAAGAAACAAATTTAAATATAGCATTGTACAAGTTAATTTTATTGTATATAGCAAAGAAAAGAAGCCAACTCAGTTCAATATTTGCTTGCAGATACGGAATTATACATCGTCAGTCCAATGGCGAACTTCAATTACTGTAATGCTTTTTGCTCAAATGTCGGCTATTTGAGCCGACCATTCTCTGGTGAAAAAAGTTAAGTAAAGGGCAAGATAGTGTGTACCACAAAATCTCTTTATGTACTTGCCTTAGAATTGATTTAACATCTTCAAAAAATGAAAAAGCTTGAATAATACACATAAATATAAAATACTAGAGGACTCCGGCCCCTTCTCGCTTCGCTCGACAACCCCCGTGCTCCTCTCGAGGTAGAGCATATTCTCTTTCCCGTTCCCATTCTCATTTTCTTCTTTTTCTTACCCTTCCTCTTTCCTTTTCTTTTCTTCGTCCTCTTACTCTTCTCCTTCCTATCCAATCATCTTCCAAATACAGAATTTTGGATTGATTTTTATATATATAGATTATAGCAAACCTTACAAACTTCGCTTTGCCCAAAATAGATGGAAGCATTCACGATTTCATCCGAAATTTTTTTTTATCGAAAGTAGTGGGCTCTACTTTTTGCTCGTTCTGCACGCCAACCCATGTACCTCATTACAGGTAGATGTAATTCTTGTTCCATCTTACCCTAACCGTTGTCCTTCCCGGTTTAGTATGTGTTTTGTCTCAAGGTGTTCGGGGATATGAGTTGACAAGTTCATATGATGTTGCACTTCACAGATAACGGCTTTATGAGAATATTATTCTTAAGACAATCAGAATCGGTAGCTTTTCATTTTAAGTTTTCCCAATTGGTTTTTGTTTGTTTCGAATCTCGATTAAAGCTAAATATTGTTTTTCTTTCCATCAAAGGATTGACGACAAGAAGATTGTCAAAACAAGTATATAGTACGATGTGCAAATATATATCTAAGCAAAACAGCTGTGGCTACCAGCAAAACAGCTGTTCTTTAAGTATTTATATTATATATAATACCAAATAGTTAATCAAATACCATTTGTGATTTAATCATCACTTGTAGTTGGTAATGCAAATATCTTTAAAGATCAAGTTTAGATACATAACACATTTTAAATTAAAAAAAAAGTAAAGCAAACAAACAACCAACGGATAAAAAAAACAGCGAAAACGAAATTGACTTATTGATTTTTGTAATGAGCAGCAGCCCAACGACGACAATGCGTGGCTCCGTTCCCGTTCCTGCTGCTCCTCGGATCCCCAGCTCCAGATACAGCCCCTACTTTGGGTTCTGTCTGGGCCTTATGTATAAAAGTTTTTCGACAGCAATAAGAGAAGGCAGCTGCTGCTATTCCTGTTGTTGTTGTTGTTGTTGTAGATGTTATTGTTGCTGTTGCAATGGTTGCTGGTCTGCTGGGTTTTTGGGTTATGATATTGGGAAGGGGTTTGTATGGTGCTGTGGGATTTGTGTATTTGCTAGTGCTGCTTTTGCTATGGTTGTTGTTGTTGTTGGAGTTGCTGTGTTTGTTGTTGTTGTTATTGTTGTATTGGGTGGCGTTAGTTGAAATGCAGACATTTTGCATTGTTGTTGTGGGTGGGTGGCAGCAAGTGCTGTAAAGTGCCCCAAACGGCTCTCTGTTTATACATATATATATATATATATATATATATATATATACTTTTGTGTGTGTGTTGGATGTGTACATAACAGATACATATACAAAACAGCTACAACAACAAAAACAACAGGCAGAGTAACATCAACACAGAGTTACTCTGCTGACTGGCTGCTGTCGCTTCCTTCCTCGCATAGTTCAAGTATGCATATAATATCCGGGCTGTCGTCGGTTCCATTGCCGGTGCCGAAAACGAAGCAGTGTACTACGAATCCAACAACTCTACAGCAGAAGGCCTACAGCGTCGTCTCCAACGCTGCACAAAGCGGATGATACTGCAGTTTGGGGTGTGTAGCATTGTAGCTTTATGGGTCTATCCTGGTGGGTGACTGTGCTTGAGTGGGTTTTTGTGTGCTGGATGGGTGGTTGAATGCCAAGCGGTGGCTTTTTGGTGCCCCTTTGCTTTTTGGAGTGGCACACAAATGTGTCGCGAATGTATAGAGAGTTTTGTTGCGGTGTATCTATGAGAGCGGTGTGTTTGTGCTTATGTAAGGGAATGAATCTGAATGTTAGGACCACTGCTGGCTAGCTATTTCATTTGGATGGCTGGTCACATTAGTCTCTAGTATGCGCAATAGTTGCGTAATCTATGCGATGATATGCCATTGCTTATATTTTAGCCATTGTATATATACACCTACATATATATTTATGTATATAGCTCCGTATTTATGTGCGAGCGGGGGAGCTTCTGTGTGTGTTTTCGAACTACGAACTCGTGGTCATAACGACTGACTGGCTGGAAACTAACATGCAGGTCTGCTCTGGTTGGGGGTATTCGGAATAGTTGTTCGATCGCCCACTTGGTTATTTGGTTGGCTTAGAAACGTAACAACTTTGACAGACTATGATGAGAGCGCTGAATTGCACGAATATGCAACAACAACATTCGAATCTCGAAGTATCTATTATAAATCTAACCGTAAACCAGTTACAGTCAGTAGAGATATAATATAATATTATATATACCTATTATGTTTATCAAATATTCTTTGGAAGAAACAGGCATACTAATAAGCGAAAACAAAAAAAAACGTTTTAAAGATACAAATTATTATACAGTCGGGAAGGGATGGTGGGACAGTGGGATACCCTGCATTCATTTTTCCCTTAATAATCAAATTTCTGTGCAATTTTTTGTATGGATATGATTGGGGGTAGGGGCGTAATCAAGGTAACTGTACTGCGGTGGGGTAGGGCATTGATTCGGCAAAAGGTCAACATTGTTTTGTATTTAAGTCCATATGAGTCTACGTACCAAATTTTGAAGCTCTAGCTCATATTTGAACATTTCTATTATTTAAATTGGACTTTTTTAGGAGTCTCTTTTGAATTTCTATTCGATCTTGACACCACATATGCACCGTGAGACTATAGCATTTATGTTGTGGGTGTAAACCGCGAAAGTCTGTCACGGGGTGAGATATCGACTTGAATCGATAAACTTACTCTTGTCCGAAAAAATGACCATCTTTGGGTACAACTTTTTAACTCTTATAGTCTCTGGGAAACAGAGACCAATACAAACAGACGGACTGCCACCCCTTCTTCTGCCCTTTTACACTTTGTGTACAGGAGGGTATAATGATACGACATCCACCTTGCGACGATTGTGATAAAAAAATACTACAAATTTTCTCTTCGAACTTATTCTTTAAAGGCAACGTTATTATCGATTTAATTTTTATGAATTGATACATGTTTAAAAAGTCGTATTAAAAACAATAACTATAATGAGCCATTAACTAAAAAACATCTTTATTGTAAATACTTTGAAATATTAAAAAAAAAACTTTTAAGCTGACAAAGTTGAGTCAGTTATGTAGCCGTGACGAATTATGAGCTATCATTTCCATCTGAAGAGATTAGAAATATTGTTATTCTGCTAATACATGCAGATTAGGGCAATAGTATTATGAAACATGCGACAAATAATACTGTCAATGCATACATAGTATATGAGTAAAGAAATGCACATTAATTAATGCTGCGCTTCGGAAATAAATTTCGAACTATCAGTTATCAAACAGCTTTTACTTGTTTTCATTAAAAAGTTTTGCACTGGAACTGCGACGCTAACTACAATTTGCATGCAAAACTGTACCTGCTGCAAAAGGTGCTTGCCGCATTTTAATGGGGAGTATTGGTGTTGGTGAGTTTGGTTCGTTTAGTTCGCATGTTAAACACATTCGATGCATTTGGCAATTATATTATAGAGGACATGTGTCTTGACACGCTGATAGGCTGACTAAGTGCGAGCTTAGGTCAGGCCAGATGAGACGAGGCGACACGAGGGGCTCTGGCCAAACAAGAGCAACCCTCGCCACTCGTCATAGTTTGCATGTACACACCCAATGCGGCACACACACATAGACGCACTTGCACACACGAACACACACACACACACGCACACAACGCATAGAAGCAGCTGCTGCTGCTATTGCCATTGACATATAGGTAAGCCCTCGCCCATTTTCTACAAAGCAAACCTCCAAACCCCACAGACTGAAGAGTTGCCTGCCTAAAATATTTGTAGATAGATACATACTGGAAAAACGGCGTAGAACATTTTTGTTAAATAGAAAAAGTTACACAACAAGAAGGCTACGCTTTTAACTTACTGGGAAGAACGGTAAACAAACGTAAGATATCGTATATCTTAGGAATACATTACGATTCCGTATAAGATCTCATTAATTAAGGTTAAGAAGTTGAAAAATTTCAAATGTGTTTATCAACCTCTATAACAAGGTGTTATTATTTTCGAATGCTACTATAGCTACCACTTCCTCCCATCTGCATAGAAGCAGATGCTGCTGCTGCTATTGCCATTGACATATAGGTAAGCCCTCGCCCATTTTCTATAAAGCAAACCTCCAAACCCCACAGACTGAAGAGTTGCCTGCCTAAAATATTTGTAGATAGATACATACTGGAAAAACGGCATGGAACATTTTTGTTAAATAGAATAAGTCAACAAGAAGGCTACGCTTTTGGAAAGAACAGTAAACAAACGTAAGATAGATTTGCCGTATTTCTTAAGAATACATTACTATGCCGTATAAGATCTCATTAATTAAGGTTAAGAAGTTGAAAAATTTCAAATGTGTTTTTGTCAAACTCTATATCAAGGTGTTCGTATTTTCGAATTCTACTGTATCTATACATATCCTTTAACTTCTCCGGCGTAAAGTTCACGAACAAATGGCTGGTTCTTGGTAGCTACCACTTCCTCCCATCTGAAATAGCATCTTAAAATGCTGCTCCTCGGCCACCTTAAATATTTTACCTTACTCCAACCCCCAAAGCAATCTTAAGTGAAGTAACTTTTCAGTTTTTTCGCGTTCCTTTTGGTGGTTGAACGTAAATCAGATGGTTGAGTCTTTGTGGTCGAACTTAACCGTTTTTTTTACGATATAAAGAAAAAGGTGAAGCCAAAACCGCAAAATGAAACGGTACATATTTAGTGTAAACATGTAATTCATTTACTTCGTTTTGCTATTACATTTACAGTTATTTTTGATTGCTCAATTGTATCTTGTATCTTTTGTTGTTGCTGTTTATTCAAAGTTATTTGTATTGTTTTTGTTGCTTTAATTGTCTGATTAGCGCAAATACAACACCTCTCTACAAGCGCAGCAGCTCATTCAAATGCGCTCCCCAACGGTTATTCTGCACGCGCTCTCACTCATTTTGTTCGCTCTCTCTCGCTCACTCTCTCTCTCTCTTGCTTGCGCTTGGCTGGGTAATTTATGCACGGAGCTTTGTGTCTGGCATCGTGTCGTTTCTGTCCGTACAAGTTTTTTATATGCTCGATATTATACTCAATTCAATATTTAATATACGTGTGTGTGTGTGTGTGTGTGTGTGTGTGTGTGTCGTTGTTATTTTGAAGCAGTTGTGCCGCTAGCCAGAAATTAATATGTATTTTTTTTTGTACATTTTGCCAACACACAAATAATTTTCGGCACTGCTGCAGCTAGCCACCCAGTTGGAAATGTGGTGCGCAGCTTCAACTTTTTGAACTGCTGTGGCTGTTCCTTTTTTTTGCACCTGTTGTGAACAGAATGTTTATTTTTTATTAAATTGCCATTTCATAATGTAATTCATTTTTTGACTATTAAACAAATTGACCAATAATGAGAAATTCGGTTATATCACAGGTCTCTTGTGTCCGATACCTGGGTATGCATTTGCATATAGCAATGACCACAGCTGCTTGCTACTCTAAGCTTAAAGAGCTGGTTCCTAGGTGCCACTTGAGTCTTAACAATTAAGTGCTTGTTTACAAGTCAATAGTTCTGCCTATGTGGTGTTATGGCTTGCCAATTTGGGGAGTTGCAGCCGCTTCCAACATCCAAGTGATGCAAAACCGGGCTCTTAGGTGCATTACTGGGGCGCCATGGTATGTGCGTAACTGCGCGATTCATCGTGATTTACGCATGCCAACGGTGATGGATGAGCTAAATAGGCATTCAGCCGATCGTTATACCGGCTAGAACCACCTGAACCCGTTGGCAGGAGCATTGGCCACTAAGACATGCCGAAGGAGGTTGAGGCGAATCCATCTTAGTGACATTTAGCTTCGAAGGAGGCGTCGTTAGTTTCTTCAGTGTCCATGTTTTTTGATGAATTAAGGGAAAAATTTGCGTTAAAATGTTCATTATTTTGTCCTGAACGTAATCCGTCCTGTCATTTTCTTCTCATTTGTCATAAAAATGTTTTATAATCGTTAAGTTGATTGATTAATGTTTGAAATTTAATAAAAATAATACTTTAATTTCCGAAATAACAAAGCACATACAGTACAAATAAATTTTAACTAAATAAATCATAAGTCACAACACACTACTTTGTAGTTAATGATGTACATATGTATGTATAATTATTTATTGCATGATGGTTCATGTAGTGTACAAAATGAGCGTTATGTCTTGTATACGCTCTGATTGGTATACTTATGAATATGCTGCAAGGTGTAAGCAAATTGAAACTTAAAAAGAGTTATTTGAGTTAAATAAAAGCGCTTGTGTTTTTGATACATTTTCGGTACAACAGGATTGTGTTGTCGCCTCTGATAAAAAGTACTAAATAGCAATAAGAATTCTGATCGTAATCAATTAAAATGTACTCCATATATACATGTACATATGTTGTAAGCGGTTGACCATATCATTTTCCTACTGGGTAGCTGGTACCTCAACGCCGCTCCGCTCTCTGAAAATCGACCGTAGTTGTTGATATTGTCGTACTGCTCCCTCTACTCAGCATCTGCTATATAATTTAATAGTTGTTGCTCTCTCATTCACACGTTTGGGCTTTTGTTTGAGGCAATTGACCGTTTAAATGAGTTTCGCTTTGAGCTGCTTGCTGTTGTTGTTGTTGTTGTTATAGTTGTTCATTTGCGGCGGCTGCTTTGGCACGTTAAGAATATGCTTATTTGATTTCAGTTTCAGAGTAATACATGCAACACATGCATATATATATATATATATACTAGATAAGTATATATGTATATATATATGCAACTAAATGGATCCCACAACTAAATGGGCAACCCTTTTTCGCTGCAAAGTTGCCAACTTAATTGAAAACTCCTATCGGTGGCAATGACTGGGTGCATCTGCTTTCTAAACGTAGACAAGTTTCAAGTGTTTGCCGTTTTTGTTGCTGCCTTGTGGATGCCACTTCCTTGTTTGCAGCAACTGCTCTTGTTGTTGTAGTTGTTGTTGTTGTTGTTGTTGTCGTCGTCGCTGCCGCTGCCGACGTCATCTAACTGCGTCGCGCGTTACGTTCTGCTTTGCTGTCTCTTCTTCTTCTTTGCATTGCCAGCGCAAGAATTTTATAAGCAGCAACACGAACACACAGTGTCTGTTATATGTATACACACACACACATGCATGCATACATACATATGTATGTATCTACCCTTGTTATTTTTTTCCTTTTGTTACATATGTATGTACATATGTGCTTTACATTTTTGCATTAATTTTTTGGAAATATCTTGACACTCTAATTATTTACTGTTATCATTATTATTATTAACTACAACGTAAATTTTGCTTAATTTTTGGTAGCCATTGCACACAAAACAAAAGCAGCAGCGGCGGCAAAAACAAAAAAAAGTGGCAAAGCTGCTTTTAGTTGTCGTTTTCTTTTGGCTTACCTTTTTTTTTTTACCTGTTTATTAAAAAACGCGGCATCTCACTCACACGCACATAATACATGGGGTATGTATGTTTAGCGCGCAGCGAAACACCTATACTCACATATATATATATATACACACTTGTATATAGTATAAAGACATGTATACAAAATGCGCGCTAGTTACACGTCATTAAGCGCAAAATAAGAACAGCTCATGACAACTATTTACATAAACAAAATTGAATGTATGTATATTAGCTAAATTCTTGTATAGATACACTACCGGCCAAAAGTTTGAACTCATCTTGAAAAATGTAAAATTTCTGACTTTCCAAGGCGAACGATTTGATCCAATTTATTCTTGCATATTTGTCAAGTTCAACGTTATCAATTATTAAACATGTTTACACGTGTATAAGAATTTTGGAAAACATATATCTTGTTTTTAGTTTTTGAATGAAAATGTTTTTGCACACAGTTTTTGACAAAAATCGATTCAAAACGCAGGAGAAATTAATGAACAATTGGCAAAACCGATTTCAATAACTACATTCAAACGCCGGCTTAGAGCAGGTGGTCCTTTTGGACGTGTCGCAATCCAAAACGTTTACTCTTTGCTCAACAGCACAAGGATTGGACAATCGATCGATGGAAATCCGTGCTCTGGACCGACGAATCGAAATTTGAACTGTTTGGCAAAAAAAACGCCGACAATATGTACGTAGACAAGTTGGTGTACGCCATAAATCTCAATGCATTGCACCATCATTCAAGCATGGTGGAGGTTCTGTGAAGGTTTGGGGCTGCTTTAGCTATAATGGCGTCGGTGAGCTGGACAAAATAGATGGAATAATGCGCAAAGAAGCGCCATCCCATCTGGTGGCATTGGTTCAATTGGTTTTGGCTTCACATTTCAACAAGACAATGACCCAAAACATACTTCCAATCTGTGTCATGGTTATTTAAAATCGAAAGAAGTAGAGAGTGTGCTGGAATTCATTGGCCGCCACAATCACCAGACATCAAACCGATTGAACTTCTTCGGGACGAGATCGACCGGCAAGTAGAACCGATGCGACCGAGCAGTAAAGAAGAGATGTGGATGTGCCTTCAGGATGCCTGGAATAACCTTGAACTCATAAAGCTTCAAAAACGTGCTGATTGATTGCCAACAATTTGCGCAGCAGTCTAGATGAAAACAATTTAATTTGATTGCTTTCATAAAATCAATTTTTGTAGAATAGTTGAAATAATGTTGAATTTATCAAATATGCAAATACAAGTTGGATTAAAACATTTAAAAAGCCTTAAAAGTGCAAAAACTTGAAAATTTTCGAGTTGAGTTCAAACTTTTGACCGGTAGTGTAGAAAATATTACAGATATTAAAGTAACAGCAGCGTGTAAAACTGTAACTCAGTGCTGTTAAAACTATGATGAGATAAACATACATACATACATACATATGTATGTATACAAAATCATATTTTATAATAAACATAATAAACTAATAAAATGCTATAAATCTTCATAAAAATGATTCATGAGATTGGCATATAACAGTAACTAATAAGCAGCAAAGTAGCGGCGCTGTATACACACACACACACACACACACACATGCATAAGTATATAAATACCATATACATACATACAAAAGTATATAAATACCATATACATACATACATACATACATATATACAAAGACAGGCAAAAAAAGTGTCGTTGCTTATCAGCTACTTACTACAAGCAATAGAAAAACAAAAAATTTTCTCTTTTTTTGTGCCATTTATTTTTATACCCTACATGCTGTGTACATACATACATACATACCTAGTATGTACATATGTATGTATGCCTTAGAGTTACAAATAGTCAAGATGTATGTATGTACGTATGTACATATGTATGTACATAAGAGCTGCACATAGTAGCATGCAACTTACAAAGTACGAAATGAAAAATGTGCGATAGATACATATTGCCTACAATTATATAAATATTATATGTATTTATGTATGTATGTATGTATGTATGTATGTATGTATGTACTTATACAACAAGTATACTTATGCGTCATTATTATGAGTGTGTTTACGTATGTATGTATGTCCGCCTGTGTTTTTGCTTAGTTCAAGGCTAAAGTTTTTATTTGATTTATATTGCAATAATATAATGTATGAGTTTGCAGAATTTATCAGCTGTTCTAGCATTGTAAAAGGCGCAGAAGTTTTTAATGCACTAAGTAAAGCCTAGATACTTTTTCAAGTGCATTCGCACTCGTTACATGAACTAAATACAGTCGAGAGTACTTGTCAAGATTGGCCGAAAAAGTGTCGAGTGTCGAGAAAAGTGTTAAGTTCATATCCTCCAGATATCTTCTTGGATTCATCACAGGTCAACATACATTTCGCGAACACCTGGCCAATGTGAGCCTCGTTGATTACCCAAATTGTGGAGCCTGTCTTGTGAAAGCCGACTCCACGGAGAACTTTCTGTGTTACTGTCCGGCCTTTGCTAGAACACGGATGCGCATTTTGGGAAGTGTAACTTCCTACGGGAATCGGGAAGATTGTGTTAATAGGGAGTCTTTATTACAAGCTTACTTTGTTTTCACACCCTTTCTCCTATTTCAACTGTCCTTTCTCTCTCTTAACTTCCTCTGTCGGTGCAATGGGCAAGGCTGCCTGAGTGCTAGGGATGGTTTCAACACTCTCTGATGAGCCATCGCACCCACCACAAATCTATCTATCTATCCAAGCTCATATCGCTCATTTGCTAAAAGACAGTAAAAAGTCAAAAAACAAGATTTTTTAGTTAATATTACAGAATTATTCTTATGTCTCATCTCGTTTTTAGTTTCCATACTCTTCGCGTGAGATGGAAAAATGCCATTCTCGTGATAAATTAAAATTTTTTCTTAAAAAAATGACCTTATTTCGGCATGTTTTTTATACGACTCGAACGGATCGAACGCTGCTGTCAAAAGTTCGAAATTAGAATAAAATTAAAATTAGCCCTAAATGATGAGTTCATGAAATGCACGAATTCTCTTCGAAACTCAAACAATTGCATTTTAGAATATATAAAAAAGGCTTTTTCCACGCTGAGCTATAGGAACAAGAGTTAAATTCACTTCAAAATGTCTTCAAACTATTACTATGACTCAAATCTAGTTCACATAATGGAGTGAGCACTGTATTTGTGTGACTCTACAACTGTAAACCAAATACACCAAAGTGCTAAAGTTTGGCAATCACTTAATTACGTTAATGGCCAAACGAAATTGAAATCGACTAGAGTTGAGTTGAGTTGAGTTTTATATCTTTTTCCGCTGATATCTATCTATACTATTGCATCGCCTTGTATAAATGTCAAATATATGATATATATTATTGTATTATTGGTGGTTTTGTGAGGAAGATAATGATGATGATGATGTGCATGTGTTTTTTTTTTCGTTTCGCCTAACTGGTTTCATACACAAAGAAGCACAACGCCAACAAGAAGAAGAGGAAGAGACAGAAGATACAGATACAGCTATATACACTTTCAAGTAGGCAAAAGCGGCGCAAAGGTCTCTTTGCCGCTGCTGCTTACCTTTTTTTAACGAATTACTTTTTGGGGTTATTCTTTTAACGACGTCGCATGTGCGAGCGTTTTTCGAGAGAGAGCGAATTCATTTTCTTCATGCAGCATTCAATTGGTATTTTATTTTGGTGTTTTGCCAACAACAAAAGGTAAAGCTAAAAGATTAAAAATAGCTAAGCACAGCAGTGAGTGATTATTGGCGAAAAGAGTTTTGCGTGCATTGTGAATGTGTGTGTATCTTTTTTTTTCCAAACTTTAAAAAGCACGTAATTTGCTGGGCACTTGGCAAAAATAAAAGTTTAAATGCAATAAATAGATTGCCTTGCCTTGTGCAAACATGTGTAGATACATATATATATATATATGCATGTATCTAGATACATATGTTTATGTATTTGTAAATTTTTATGCCTTGTTTTACTTTGCGCTAAATATTGTGGCAGCACAGTGTTTGCTGCTAGAGACACTTGGTAATGGGCAGGGGCAGGGGCAAGCAGGCAAACCAGCCGCATGCAATACACACACACAGATACAAAACTCTCATACACACACACACACAAGCGCACGGTTGGATAGACAAAAGCAGCAGCGAGTGCCGCACACACACACACACACACAGATACTTATGTACAAGTTGAACCCATGGCTATGTAAAACTGTATCTGTTTGTGTGTTTGGGTGCTCAGGCAGCCATGTACAGATGATGCACAGAGTCGCAGACGTGGCGGCTGCTTATATACATGCATACATAAGTACATACATACATACATACGCAACAACAACAACAAATGGCAAAGAAAACGAAGCTGCTTTGCAAGCAAATGGACTACTGAAATGTATGTTCTTATGTATCTATGCATATATGTATGTACATATGTACAAATGATATGCATACACAATGGGCAAATATGCAAATTGTCATTGTCAATATGTAAAGAGTTACCTACATATGTAAGTGCAAACATACATATGTAATCATATACAGCTGAATAGTTGAGTGCAGTGTAATGCATCAAATTGATCAAATATTCAACATAAATCATTTTAGCTACACGCTTTTCTCATACACGTGTACAAGTTTATATGTACGTGTGCATGCACTCCGCGCCATTTGGATAGCACAGCCAACATTTTTAGTGTTTACAATCCAATGTTTTCTAAACTCATAAAGATAACTTACTGAAATTGTTTTCGTTGTTATTTGACTTTGCTTGGTTGTAACTTTTAAACTAAAAAAAAAAACTATGTTGATGAAGTTTACTTATTTTAAAAGTAAGAAGCGGATGACCGTGAACGCATTTATCTAAATCGATGTGCATAGACACCAGCTTTTGACAGGCTGAAGTGTGTGCCTTAGGCTGATGGACAGTAATGAGCAGAATAGAGAAATAGCAATACTATTTTAGTAACTAGACTAAACTCCAAAGTATCACCTTAAGCCCAGATTACACCGAGTAACTCATTTGAAGTAGTTGTTTGTCGACAGTAATTCCCAGCGTGGTAGCCAATTTGTAAAAGCAACTACATCTTGTTTTGGAATGATTCATCTAGAAAATTATTTGCTCAAATCGTGTAAACGTTAATGTTAGCGGACAAGTTTTCCAAATTGATTCAAATTAGTTGCCCGCGTAAATTGTGCTTAAGCTAGTACTGGATACCGAAATTAAATTATACTGTCTAATGAACGGAAAAACTAGCAAGAAGCGGAGTTGCAAATCCCTTGTTAGGGCCAAAGTTTGAAGGCCAAAGCAACTACTAAGAGAAAAGGAGAGATTCGGACGAACGACAGACTGGATCTGTGCGCCTGGCTTCAGGCAGACCAAACAGTTGCTCGACCGCTACAACTTAAAAAATGCCCAAAAAAACTGCACGACAATTGCTACCCAAAAAAGCGTCGTTTTTTCGACTGACTGTAGGAGGCAAGTAAATTTGACAAGGCTGGCTATCACCAGATCTTAGATAATGTTCGAGGAAACCGGGGGGGAAACATCCCAGATAATTAGGTTTATCTCACAGATGGGAGCTAAGTTGGGGCAATAATAGTTTCCAAAGTTCGCGGTTCATTACTATCCATTAATAGGTGGATGCATTGTTGATCAAACTTTGCATCAAGGATTACTCTCACTATTATGTCTTTGGGTTATTTCATTTGTACCGTCGCTATCAAAGTATCTATTGCAGCCCAGTTAAGAACTCTGGACCCGGCTGGAAGAATATACCCACAAAACAATCATAAAACACTTAAAAATATTGGCTGCCCTACTCAAGTGGCGAGAAGTGTATATACGTTTATGTTTGTATGTATGTATTTATGTCACTTGCTCGCTCCGTCAATCCACTTGCATAGTTGTATGTACGTCGCACAGTGGATCCAACTAACTTCTTTTTGTGCAAAAATCATAACTTTTGCGGGAGCCAAGATATTTCAAAATTTAAAATGTGTGTAACAGAGAATTACTTAAGTTCTGCGATACACTGCTATGAAGAGAAGGAGCTTCAAAAAACGGTAGTAAAGTTTGATATTATATGCACCAAACACTTATTCTTACACCTATAAAATGTTCTTATTGTGTTTGGAGTCTATTTGGATCCTAGCGTACACACTTACGCCAGATAGACAAACTTTCGACGAGGACGATTTATTGAAAAATAAGCATCATTTAGAACATGCAGTATTAATATCGAACCTAACTAACGTTTTTTGAAGCTCACACTATACACAGCTTATTTAGGCATTTAAAATTTTTTAAATATTTTAACTCCCTCAAAAGTTATGATTTTCGCCGAAAAAGAAGTTAGTTGGAACCACTGTGCGACGTTGTTGCCTTGGTAGCACTTTGCCTATGAGTGGCAACAACAACAACGAGAACAACAACAACCGTAATAAGGCGTAGCGTAGCAAAAGCTTATCTCAAAACGGCAAATTTTGTAATAAAGAAAAAAGAAAAAAAAAAAAAATGTACCTGCTTCTTCTTCTGCTGCTTAGTTTCTGTTGTGCTTTTTGTGAGCTTTGTCCGCAAACGCAGCATTTTATTGCGCGTCAGCATCTCTTTTTTTTTTTTGTGTTTTTCTTTTATTTCCATTGCTCTTGACTACAGGCAGACAACAACAACAACAACAACAAAAACCAGTTTGAAAGTCATTAATTTAGCTGTCTTTGCGTTTTTGTTGCTTGTTGTTTGTTGCTTGTTGTTTGTTTATTGTTGCTTTTGATATTGATATTTATGCCATTAACAAATTTTGGTTAGTTTGCAGCACTCGAAAATGACAAAACACTTGAAAGCAACAAATACACAAATAAATAAATGTGGAAATTCAATTCAATTCAATTCACTCACAAAACACTTGATAATTACTCACCTGCAGTAGCAATAAAAGCAGAATAATGCTTAGATAACTGTATAAAAGTGGTAAAAAAAAGTAGTACAGTAACCGAGGCAGCCGTTGGCAGCGGCAAAAGCAACAATTTTGCTGTTGTTGTTGTGAAAAAGCGTGCGTAATTAATTTGTGTTAATTTTCTGTAGTAACCTATTTTCTAGACTGTTTTAACAAACACATTTGAACATAAATATATGTACGTTTTTGTTTTTTTTGCTCTTATCTGTGGAAAAGCTATTTATAAATATTCTGGCATGTGTAAATATACAGTGTTTTTCACTACAATATCGATTAAAATTGGAAAATAGATGTAATTGATACTTTGAGTGGCAAATTTTTGCAAAAACAATAGACTAATCGAAAGCTTCTGGAAATCGGCTTGAATCTTTAACATTAGATTTTGTTTATACTTCCAAAAAATGCATCGGATTTAAGCTAACTTAACACATTAAAGGCCGCGAACCATTAAAACCAATATCCATTGAGTTTTTATACCTTGCACACAAAGTGTAAAAGGGTATTATAGGTTTGTGCAATATATGTAACAGGCAGAAGGAGGCGTGGCAGACCATATGTTCCCTGAGTAAAAATGATCAGAAGCAATAGTCGAGTCGATATAGTCATGTCCGTGTTGTAACGTGTTTCTCAAAGACTATAACTTAGAGCAAAAAACCAAAAGATGCTAATTTTCCCGAAATAGAGCAAGTTTATCGAATCAAGTCGATATCTCAATCATTTTCGCCATAGGATAAATCAAGGGCGTTCGCTTGAAATGCATAGAATGGGGTCGCTTTCGAAAACTTCAATCAGCGACTTTCCTCCTTAATACGACACCGTTTTTGCTTTGTTGTCTATACAAAAACTGGTCTGCATTTAAAATATTCAAGATCTACTTGTCCATGCTGTTCCGAACTTCAATGGCGTCTCCTTTTTATAGTCTGTACTATAGTCTGGTTCAAGTGGAATATAGGCACTATCGAAAGTGCCATTATTTGAAGCCATTACAATAAAATCCAAAACACTGTCTACATTTTTATACCTTGTACACAAAGTGTAAAAGGGTATTATAGGTTTGTGCAATGTATGTAACAGGCAGAAGGAGTCGTGGCAGACCATATGTTCCATGAGAAAAAATGGTCAGGAGCAATAGTCGAGTTCATAATTGCTGGGAATAATTTAAGAAAACGATGCGCCTTATTCTTACTCAAGTAAAGTGTGTCAAATCATGTTGATCAGGGATGTGCCAGAAATTTCTCAACCAAATTCAACTTTGTCGTTATGCCAGATATAAATTTAAGTCGATTTTCAGCCAAAAAGCCATTCCTCAATATGCCAGAAATATGTTGTAGAGCTTGGAAAATCAAACAAGAAGGCATCTAGCCAAAGGGTTTTTACAGGAAATTTAAAAGAAAATTTCTAGAGATTTCCCGCACCTCCGAATATCTTTATATGCACACTTTAAAACTTTCCACAGG
Source organism: Chymomyza caudatula (assembly GCA_035041775.1). NCBI lineage: Eukaryota > Metazoa > Arthropoda > Insecta > Diptera > Drosophilidae > Chymomyza > Chymomyza caudatula. The sequence goes on from JAWNKW010000073.1 coordinate 589,592, forward strand.
CACACTGTAACTGTGCATGTGTGTGTGGTGTGAGAATTATTAAGATCGGATGACAACTTTAAAAGTTAGAGGCAACAATGTTCAAATTTCAAAGCTTTCCTATAAACTGTAACAGAATTCCATTTTCGTTTATATTGTTAAGGTAGAGCCATTGGAGATGTAAGCCCATGTGAGCTTTATAAACACAAGAACGTCGAGCAAGTGCCGTAACTAACTTAATATTATAAATATTCAATAAAGCAATTATATTACATATTGTATTCGTAGTAAAAATATGCACATATACTCAGGGATGTGCCAGAAATCTCTAGATGGTTTTGCCCAAATCTTCATTTGAATTGTCTTAAAAAATCCGTCGATTAATTGCTTACTTTTTAGATTTCCAATGCTCTCAAAGATAGTTCTATCACATTGATGAATTGCTTTTTGATTGAAATTCGGTATAAAAAGATATCTGGCATGAATCCCCCAACTAGGTTTTTTTATCTATACAATTTACGAGTGTTTACTACAATGTTTGTAGTGTTTTGTTTATACCATGCATAATTATAACTGTTTCTAGGTATTATTTGCTAATCTTAGATAAAGAACAATATCGTCTACAATTTAGAATATGACAATGAACATTTTAGTTAATGTTTCTGGATATGCAAGCTTTAATTTATGCAAATTAAAGCAACGGCTTCGGTAGCTCAGAAGCATTTATTAATTTTGCAAGCGTTCAATATATAATACCTATTAGGTATATAACAAAGGTTAGAGGTGATTTTTGCACCACCAAAACCCATACCTGCTTTTGATATTTACCACTGAGATAGTGATAACACAGATTAATATTAAAGCTATACACATGCTTTTTGTGTATTTATTACGCATTTAAGTGTTAGTATAAATATGACTCAGACTGTGACACTGAGGCGTTGAGATACTTTTCTTTAAAATGTATATAATATACAAATGTACGTATCTGCAACCACTTACATATGTACTACAAGTGTATATACATATTTACATATGTAGTTACTTATATACATAGCTGCTAGATCTTTAAAAGGAATGTTTTTTACAATTACAAATATAGTTTATTATTTGGTTCTATGTAAATAAAAAACTTGATTCAAGTGTAATTGTTGCTAATAGGCAATTGTGACGTCACAAATAAGTTTCACCAACTTGGTCGCGCAGAGTACTAGTTTTCGGATTGCATATTGCAGCACCCAGGCATAGACTTGGCCACCCAATAACCCATAACCCAACCCCACCACCCACTCATGAAGTATTAGTGCGACGACGACTACTACTAGTACGATGATTGGGAGTACATAACAGGCGCAAGTACATACATACATATATACATACAGACAGACATACAGACATGCACATAGAAAAGGCCATGTACAAGGCTGACGCTCTCGCTCGCACTTTGCACACTCTCTCACACAAAGCGAGCGGTGGGCTTATATACAACAAGCCATAAGATATGCGCATTTCTTATATGTACATATGTATGTATTCGCTGTATATATGTGTGCGGCTTGTGTTTTGATTATATTTTTTTTTTCTTTTTATTGAAATGAATTGATTTACTTGCATATTTGTTTAATTTTGCGAATGTTTAGATACTTTTTGAATTAGCTTTGAAGTGTTTACACAAATATGCTTTAAAGGGTTTTTGGTGGCACTTTTAAACTTATGTAAATATGCAAATTGACTAGTATTAGAACTGGTTCATAGGCGTAGTGTTTGGGTTATGTACAAAGAATACATATACATATGTATCAGTTGGGCGCCTGAGGGCTTCGTTTGAGCTTCTATAAGGGGGGTTGGGGGGGTGGGCGGCCAGCCCAGTCAGGCAGACGACACCCAACAACACCCCCACGATGTCTCCTCAGCACTCTCCAACCGCCAGCCACAGCCGCCACTCTCTGCTGTTTTTGTTGTTATTGCTGCTGCTGCTGCTTCTGCTGCTGTTGTTCGACTCGCGTGTGTGTGCGACGGGCGCTCTCTCTCTTGCTCTCTCTTTTACTCGCGCGCGCTCCGCCGTACTCAAACACATTTTGCTTGCTGTTGCTCTTTGCTTTTGTTTGTGTTGTTGTTGTTGCTGCTGCTGCTGCTGCTCGCCGCTATGTACACAACTGTACTTTTGATTTAACCTTATTTCTTTGCTTTTTTGCGTGTGTGTGTGTGTGTTGGTTTTGTAGCTGCTACTTTTTTTCTACGTGGCTGTCGTCGTCATCGTTGCTGTTGTTGTTGTAGTTGTTGTTATCGCTTAAGATGACGCCGTCCAGCTTGAAGTTTTCTTTAATGTTGACCTCTGCTTTTGTTCTGGCTTATCGGCTGGTCAGTTTTCCATGTACACTCATATACATTTCTAAGACAGCCTGCCTTATATGTATCTATGCTTCACTTTAAGCACTTTGTACGCGACAGGTGCCAACGACCGCCGCGCACTGCCCATAGCCAGCCGCCTGTCCAGCTGGTAAACTTGAACTTGTTAACTGTCTGTTGCAGTGACCGACAGTCAACTCATTGCCAACCCAATGACATACAAACAAATTGAACTAAGCTTCGAACGCTAATTGAAACACATTTAGCGCGCTATTAAACACAATTATATGGCAATATGAAAGCCGGCCAACAAACGCCGACGCCGACGCCAAAGTTAACAGCAACGTTCAGTGCTGACAATGCTGCAACAAATCGATAATAAAAAAAACTGTTTGCCATCGACACAGCGATGAAAGTGGTGTGGTGCACACACAGAGACACGCCGCAAGTGCCGCAGTCGCTGTTGTTGCTGTTGCTGCCACCAAGGCTGCCGCTCATAATGCTGTGTCGATATTTATTTAAACATTAAAAAGCGTCTATAAAATTGATATTTATACATACTTATGCATATAAGTGTGTCTCTCTGTGTGTGTATGTAAATAAATATAAAACTGACAATCATCACTTACACACACACACACACACACACACACACACTCACACTCACACACACACAAACACACACACACACACACACACAAACACACACACACACAAACACACACACACGCAAACACACACTCATGGAAACATATGCATAGAAGCGCGCACAGCAAGCTAACCAAATAAAAGCACAGTGGGCGCAGTGCGTAAATATTGGCTTAAATACTTATTTTATTACTTTAAAGTTTCTGAGTACATTAAAGTTCTTCTTCCTGATTGCCTTTAAATAAATAATACACCAAAATGTTTTGAAATAAACAAAATAAAAATTAAAAAAAGATACATATTAGAGTAGCAAAAAACGCTAACAATCAAGTAAATGTATAGTTTTACAATATTTCAACTTGGTTTTATATTCAATTTTACTGTTATTTTTAACAATAACTTAAATCAAACTTATAGAAAAACACTAATACTATTTTAAATTTACATTTAAGTCTGTTTTTTTAAATTTAATTCTCTACATATACCTACAAGTTACAAATCAAAGATATTTAGATATTTCATTTTAGCAATTTCCTAATGGAAAGTTCCAATTGACAAGCTTTCCTATTGGGATATTTGTTATAATGGTGGCAAAATCTATTTTTATGCCCATAACTTCAGTATTCCTAAGCCAATGTTGTTAAATTTCGAAACATAGAGCGAAAACACTTTTATAAATATCTGTGGCAATTTTTGAACTAATACGTAGCGCGGTGCGGCAGTAATTAAGGTAAGCGATGGAAGCGGGCTTGTATTGAAAAAAGTTAAATACCGTTTTATTTTGTAACGCTAGCTCATATATATCCATATTTACATGTAGTGCAATTTTGAAGCAGTTTATAGGCGAAGTGGGGTGAATTCAGCATATTTTTGACTATAACGTCGTCGACATTTAATACACGCTCTTATAACAGCTGATTACGAACAAGAGAAAAGAAAACACGAAATAAAAACGTTTGTGTGTGTACAATGTATTTTGTTGTTGTTTTTTAACTTCAGATCAATTTTTATAATTTTTATTTATATTCTGCAAACCGAATAGTAGAAGTTTCACCATATAACGCTGTGTTATTGCGAAGTAATACCACACTGAATTTTCGCTTTGCGTATTTATATACAGATTATCAAAGTCATTACTAAAATTTATAATTTTTATAACATAGGAGCACTTAAGCACGATGCAAACAAAAGTTTCGAGACACAATTAATAGATAGAACGGCGCGGCTGTAAACGAAATTCTGCTGGGGGAAACAGGGGCAGATTTCAAGCAAACAACAATCCTTCAGTGATCAGATATCGATTTCAGCTGAATTTCAAGTCATAAAATATTTCAAGTGTATAAAGTATGTTTCAGACCGGTAAAAATCTATCGTGACATCTTTTTGCCGACAGAGTTTACAAGAAATGAACGCAATATCTTCTAGACTCAAATTATATGTTCGTTCGAAATTAAAAGTGTAATAATTCTATCTATATATTCTGTGGTCATATGGAAGAGCAGCTTAAGTCAACATAAGAAACAGAAGTCATTAGAAGCCAACATTCCTTTTTTCAGTTTATAAAAGACATTTCTTCTCACAAGTTTTAAAAAAGGAATGGTGCTAATAGGTAGATGGTACCAATATCTGTAGCTGGACTAAGTATGAGGAAGAGAGTGTGAAAAAGAGAAGAAAGAGGAAGGAGAAGAGAAGACGAATTTCATCTACCGGAAAATCCTGAGTTGGTTACCAAATGTTTCAGAGATCAGATTTTTTTAAAAGCTTGACAGCGTAAAGTGTCGTAGTATACATTTGAAAGTTTCATTGAGATATCTTTTAAACTGAGAGAGCTTAGCGTATGGCAAAATACAGAAAAATTTTCGGTTTGACAGACGAACACGCCAATATTGATTCGGAGTTGGTGCTGAACATTTTTGCAATGCCTTCATAATATACAATTTCGTTTTAATACTATTATATTGTCTTTACTTACGAATGAAATAAATCACTCAAATTTATTCAAATTTACACTACCTTTTATGATTTTGAAACAAAACCGAATTTTGCCCTCTTAACCCACTGTGCTGCCGCTGAGCACGTTCAAACGTTTGATGACGACACAAGTGTCGAAAGTAACGAGACTGCCCAACAACAAACACAAGGGAGCAAAAACAAACGAGTAAACGCACGTGTGTGTGTGTGTGTGTGTGTGCCGCTGTGTCTGCTTTTGCAAGCGTGTGTGTTTGGGCTATGTAGCTGCCAGCTTTCAAAGCGAGTTAATTTATAGCGCGTTGGGGTCGTCGCTGTCGCCGTCGCCGCTGTCGCTGTTGGCGTCGCTGCCGGCGCTGTTGGCCAAACAAACATACTCGAACACACAGCAAAACACAATCGTGTTGTAGTTTTCGCTGTTGTTGTTGTTATTATTATTTATTGTAGTTTCTTTTATTAAAGCGCGCTGCATTTTCTTTGAGGCCGTTCGTTTGGTTCGCTTGTAAGCTCAGCTCAGCTCAGCTCTGCTCTGCTCTGCTCTGTTCTGCTCAGCGCAGCGCAGCGGCGCAGGCGTCAGCAGCGAAACCATTTAATGTGCCTTGTATGTATGCAAGCTGCGCTTATTTCATTTTAATTGGACAGTTATGTGGTAGTTGTTGCTGTTATAATGCTAAGTGCATTTTATAGGCTTGCATTTGAAGAAAAGCTTGCAAAAGCAACAAAAAAAAAACAGGTGCAATTTGCTGCTGCTGCTGCTCCAAAGTTTATTCACCTCTCATGTGGAGGCTACCGTCAGCTGTGTTTGTTGGTAGTTTGGAATCTTTGCTAGTTGCTTGCGAAACATTTCACTGCTGACTTTTGGTCGATTTACATGCCCATCCCACTACTTTGCCCCTCCCTCCCTCAACACTTTTCAATGCAAATTTTCCCTAGCTTTTTGTGTGTGTGTATACGAAAATTTGCCAAATCGAAAACGTGACTTGTTTGTGGAAGGAAGTTTCTGTGAATACACTAGCGTTTGTGGATAGACGCACACACAGACACATACATTCACAATTTGATTCACATGAATATGCCCTTAAGTTGGGTTGTCGGCGCCTGTTTCCAAGGCGCTGGCGATTTGACCGAACACCAATGGCTAGACAGCTACAGTGGGACCGAAATTTGAAAGCATGAAAACACTATCTAAAGAAAGATACTATTCCTGTTTTACTACAATTATTTTGCGCACAAAAAGTGTGTATTTGAATGAAGATAGTAGTAAGGGGTGTGCCAGAAATCTCTTTCAACCCAATTGCAAATTTTCGGTATGCCAGATATCAATTTAAACCGATTTTCAGCCAAAAAGGCATTCCTCAATATGCCAGAAATATGTTGCAGAGCTTGGAAAATCAAACAAGAAGGCATCTAGCCGAAGGGTTTAAACAGGAAATTTACAAGAAGATTTAGGTAAAACCGTCAGGCACACCCCTGAATATACTATTTCTCTCAGGACTGATTTACGGAGGTTCAAACCGAAACCGTTATCCAAAACAACCGATTGATTTCTTTTGCAAGCATACATATTTTTCATGTATTTTCACAGACTTCGCACAGTGGGGCCATCTGACTTCTTATCGGCAATATTCATAACTTTTGAAAGAGTTTTTAAAACTTAAATTTCATGTAACAGAAAGTTCCTTAAGCTTCTCGGCAATATTCATAACTTTTGAAAGAGTTCAAAATTTAAATTGCATGTAACAGAAAATTCCTTAAGCATCTGCGATACACTGCGCTGCTGAAACACTAGACAACAAAATCTGTTTCGCGCTCCCACTTCTTTTCTGTACTAGTTCTCTTTCGCCATTTTTTTTTGTATAGGAACCGATATAACCTTTAAACCGAAATAAATATCGGTGAATCGAATCAAAAGCGATACAATTGAAATAAAATAATATCGTTGATTCGTTTACCGGATCCGGAGTACCGGGACCAGCGTAATCGTAACCGTTTCCGATATAAGTTTCAGTTTGAATCACTGCTGATTTCTGTAATTTAAAGTAAGAAAAAGTGGTGATTATACTTATGATTAGAATGGGTAATAGATGCAAAGCTTTGAATAGATCTGGCCTATCTATGATCCACACTCCTGCCGGTCCAGTATTTAGATATTATCCTTAGTTCTTTTGCTTTTCGCTTCCTTTTAAGAGTATACAGCTGGCTAAGCTTGGGAATTATCAATTTTGCTTCCAGCATGCACTTCATAATCTGGAACCTGGAACCCATCCATAATGTTTTAAAGTGGTTGAAGCAGCACACTTGAGACTTTTCAGGAAAATGGGTGCAGCGCATCCTACAGAAGTTAGCTTTCGACTTTAAGAAATATACGCTGTCAATTTTCTTCAGCAAGGAAACTCTAATCACACTATTTTTACAAATCAAAATTGAAATTACAAAAAATTTAATTAATTCTTGCTTGAGTTTTTTTCAAAGCGCCTGCGGAAAGCAAGTAAAATCTTAGAAGATAAATAAGAAAAACAGGAATTACAGAAACAAACAAAAGTGGAGTGCAAGAGTGTATGTGCTGAGATGTGTCTGGCAGATGATTCAATCATTTCAGCTTGTGATTTAGTGAAGTCGTTGGCGCTTCCTTTGTCTGTGCGACTACGGAATACAAACCATGCCAGGGATCGCCTAAAGCTATCAGTTTAAACAAGAAGGTCGCGCCTGCTGTGACATTGCCTAAATGAATTGAAATCAGGATATCTTTATTATTTCCTTACACGCAAAAAAAAGGGAGCAAGAAGTGCGAAAACCCACCGGAGTAAAAATGTTGAAAGAAAAACGAGCCATTAAGGGTTAGTGCCTTATTTCCGGTAACACAAAACGAAAAACAAAAATGTATAGAACACGAGCAACCCTTAGAATATAAGCACCCAAACGCCCCCCAACTTGAACATCTATGTATTTTATAAGAATATATATATATATTATTTTTGTAGGCCTTTAACTCATGCTATGAATATTCTTTTCTGCTTTACAGTTACGTAAAATACTAAGCCACGACGACGCGACGCGCGAAAATGGCCAAAATGGAAGTCGACGATGTCGTCGACTTGAGCCTAAGCTCGGGGCGTGATCCGGCCTTAACGATAACGCCAGCGCTTAGTAATCGCGATCTGCGCGCCCTAACAGCCAACAATACAGGCCTGACCATAACGCCTGCTCCGCCGAGCGCCACGTCCAGTTCCACGGCAGTCAACAGCAATAGTAACAACAATAATGCCACCAACAATAATGGCAACATTAGTAATATTAACAACAACATAAATAGCAACAGTAACAACAATGCAACGGCCACTTGTTCCATGTCAGTTGATGGCATCGCCAGCATGCAGGAAGAGAGTAAAATACAGCGGAGAGTGCTACGTCCACGAACTGAGCCCAAATCCTATGCAGAAGCTCCAGACATTGTGCTGCTGCCAGCGCGCACCAATGGACGTCAACAGAATGGCAACATAGACTCGGAAACCGATGATGAGGAAATGCCACCCTATGTACCCATTAAAGAGCTATCGCATGCTGAGCTCAAGGAGCGGGAGAAAAGTTTACGTAAATTGCGTCAGGATTTGCGCAACGAGGAGACCAAATTGATGCTGCTAAAAAAGCTTAAGCAATCGCAGCAGGTGATGAAGGAGAATCTGGTGGTCACACCGACAAGTGTGTCACCAAATAATCCTCTGGCCGCCATACCAGCGGCCCTCACGTCCAAGGGTTCGCTTAGCGTTACGCCCACATCGGCTATGCCCATGCCAGCTCATAGTAAGGTGCGAAATAGCACGGGTAGCACAGCTGCAGTAAGCATAAGGTGAATATGACATATCTTTACAACACAAAAACTGAGTACTCAGTTTCGAGAGAAATGAAAACAACCAAATTTACGATAGATAGTGCTTTTAGGAATCACTTCATATTAAGTTTTGTCTAATTAGTGAACAATTCTTACGAAAAATTCAAAAAATCAGCACATGTTTTCTTCCTTTTTATATTTTGATCGTAAGTCAATGTTTGTCAAAGTTACAAAAAAATTCGAAAGCAATGAAAATTGTAGAGTTGTCAGCTAAAGTTAAGTGATTTTTTCGCTGACTAAAGTGGTACTTTCAAGGATTTCGATGAGTTTAGCGAAAACATTCACTGTCCAATGTTATCAGCGCATTTGTGAATCAAATATATAATATTGATTCGAATTCTTAGACTTGCACTCTCAGTATTCCGGAGATCCGAAAATCAGAAATTGGCACACGTTTTTCCGTGCTAACTAAACGCGGCAGCAGGTTCGAGCAATTGCGTCGCGTTCTCTCTCTTCAAAAATACAGATTTTCGCGAAATTCTCAAACCGTGAGTGTGATAGGAACAAGCTGAGTCCAAAATGATATTGAGAAAAGGTAGTTTAAACATGACCACCCATCAGAGTTCTTGAATATATTGAACTAGTGTTGAGTAGTGTAATTTGAGCTGTCCGTTGAACTCTTAATTTCATTAGCATCTTTTTCGTTCGTTGACTTCCTTTATTTTAGCTATTTCAATTTTTTTTAAAAAAAAATAGTATGGTTCCAAAAACAACCAGTTTTGAACCAGTTCTCTTTGTTTAGTTTCATTCTCTCTACTGAATACTTAACCATACCATAACTATCAACTAAAACTCTGTATAATCAACAGTGCCACCAACAGTCGCACCGGCGGTATTAGCTCCTCGGCAGCAACTGCTGCTGCAGTGGCCGCTGCCACAGCAGCGCTGTCTGGGTCACAACGTGGCAACAGCAACTCCATACTCCCGCCACCACGTTCATCCTTGCCCGCTGGCGCAACATTAGCCGCTGGCACCACTATTACGCCCGCTACATCAATCTCGCATAGATCAAGTGCATTGCCGCCAAGAACAAACCTGCCGAATCTCACCATAACGCCATCGGTGACCATAACACCAACGTCAGCGCCGCCCTCGAGCTTGAAAGCACGCAATGTGAGTTATTGTAATGTAATCGTTGCCGTAAGCGCCGAGTTTTCATTTAAAAATACTAAGCACAACAGGCTCAAAACACTTTGAAAAAATCCAGAAAAATACCAAATACAACAAAAAATTTAAGTTTATAGCTAATTTACACATTCGAGAGTTTGCTGCGTCATAAAATTGCATACCACTTCTTCAGAATGACTCAGCTGTTTAAAGGTATACTTCGAGATGTTCTTATATAATGTCTCATTTTCGATATAGCTTGTTTATCAAAAACGAGGCAAGGCTAGAAGTAAACAGAATTCTCAGCCCCCCTGAGCCCCGTAATAAATACAAAACTTTGCATTATTGCATCCTTATTGTTCGCTGAATAAGATTTTGTTGTCAAACAGCTGATCGCTTGCGATAATTTCAGTGGAATTTACTTTTACCGCAACGCTTAGTGGCGCAACCCAAAGACACTGAAAGTAATAGAGTGGAGTCAGACCTGCGCTCTCGTAGACAAAAAAGCGAAAGAGCAAATAAACCGCACATGTGTGCACTGTGTCGAAAGTGGTCGCATTTCAGCACGCCAACTCAATGCAACGTCCAAGGATTCCACTCTATTAAATTTCATGCTCTCTGAAACATAACGGTTCCAATGTGAAAGCTGCATTTTTCTTGTTAATGTATCTCCGGTCATAAGGAAGAGTAGCTTAAGTCGACGTAAGGAAATGTTGAGTTATTGCGCTCTGGAACATTATAGAAGTCATTAGAAGTCACAGTTTGTGAGAGAAGAAATGTACAAGTTTTAAAAAAGAAATTCCTTATGTTGACTTAAGCTACTCTTCCTTATGACCACAGATATAAAATAATTCTAACGATTATATTCGTTAGGCGCCCTTTACACGAAGCGATATTTTCAATCGAGCAAATGAAAAAATCTCACGCGCGTCTTTCAAAATATTACAAGTGATAAAAGTGTTTTACAATACTTCTACTTCCGATTCAAAACACTGGCTTAAAAAGAGTGCTATGAAATACAAATAAATCAGTGCAAAATTCTAATTTTGTATGTGTCCGCCAAAAGCGAACTTAAAATAAAAAGAACTCTGTAGCGAAAGAGCCGCCAACGAAGTATTTGGAGCCGGGAGTGGCTAAAACGCCGTAGACAAGGGCGCGACAACTCGCTTGATAATGCAGGTGTTGCAATATGAGGACGTTCAGACATTCCAATCATTCAGCAGGATGTCTCCAGCTACGTTTTATAAGCTCCTGGATCTTGTTTGCCCTCTCATACAAAAATTTCTGTAAATTGAAACCTTGATTAAACCTTTATGAACTTAATTAATATATTAATTTAACAAAACTACCTAAGACATTGACTACAACACAACACTGTATTGCACCTTTCAGCACTAAACTGTGAGGTACAACACAACACTGAATTGCACTTTACAACACTTTGCACAAAATCTCGCTTCTTGTAAACGGCGTCTAACGATTATATTCATTATTACATTAAAATAAACTAGTTTTATCCTTTCGCTTGTCCGGAAAACAGGTTGAGGATAAGAATTAGTTGTAAAAGAAGAACGGATCCGATATTCAGACGAATTCCAAAAATCGCTTCTTATTCTTCAAGCAATTTAACAATATACAGTTAGTTCTGCTCTCGTCGTTGTGTAAATTAGGTCCTAAACTTAAAAAATACCAAAAACAAAAAAAAACTCACGCTTACCAACACTGCCATAAACAACACTAACACTTAACAAAGCTACATATCATCATCATCTACTAATACCTGTCAAATCAGTCGCAAAGCAAGCAGCACGATTCTCATTCGAGTTTGCTCTGCGTTTTTTTAAGCGACATTTTTTTCATCGAGAAAGTTCTTGATTTATAAATATCTAACTAACTAAATCTTATTTGCGTTAAATCAAACACTAATTAATGCAACTTAACTTTGCTCTACATCTATTTTTTGTCATAATTACAAAAAAATTAAAACATTGCTATTAAAAATTAAATATTAAAAAACATGCAGCCTAATATTTCGGATAATTCAAAGGTACCTGGGACCATAAGTAATTCTGTTTCCATAACGCCGGCACCGCCGCTCAATCATCAGGCGCACCAAAATCAGCTCAACGATATGAAGGTAAGAAGAAAAGTTTAACCCTAGAACGTCAGCGTTCGTCAAAATGACTACGACGTTAATGTACAGAAAAAAAGTAAAAAGTATGACGTTCCAGGGGGGTTAAGAAAGAAAAGTTGGAATGCATTTTCATGTAACATTTTCCATTGCAGAATGATCGCTCGACTCCACGTGAAGATTCCCAAACTCCGGCGCAGCGTCAGGCAGCTGCCAAAATGGCATTGCGTAAGCAGCTGGAAAAGACTTTGCTGCAGGTAAGATTAAAGCACGGCCTCCTAAGAGCCTTTAAAAACTTTTATACGTTTTTACATTTTCTATGCTTACATTATTTTATACGTAAAAGATTCCGCCACCTAAGCCACCACCACCGGAGATGCACTTTATACCCAATCCCAGCAACACGGACTTTGTCTATTTATTGGGTCTGGAGACAGTCGTGGACTATTTGACCGTCAATAAGAAGGCCAATTCCGTGGCAGCACCTTTCCGTTGCGCACAATGTAAGATTGACTTTACGCCCGTATGGAAATGGGAGAAACAGAGTAAGTAAAGATGAATAGCTTTTAGTGTTAGACTGAGGCTAACTAATATGTATTTGTGCTTTCAACAGCCAACAAGGATCCCAAGGTTATCTGCGAGCAGTGTGTCACTTCTAATGTAAAGAAAGCACTCAAAGCCGAGCACACCAATCGACTGAAGCAGGCATTTGTCAAGGCATTGCAGCAAGAACAGGAAATCGAGCAACGCTTGGCCAGTCAAAGCAGTCCCTCGCCCGTGGACTCACATACCTCCACGAGTGCCAGCTCTGCTCTCTCAGCAGCCGTGGCAGCCGCCTCGAATTCTTCCTCGCACCAACAAGCGCTGGCTCGAGAACGCGAATTATCTGCTGCTGCACAACAGCTACAGGCTACACACGCATCTGCCGCTGCAGCGTTGGTTAACTTGCCACCCTCTGTCACCGTCATACCGACGAAATGCCAAACGCCCACGCCAGCACCACGTCCTACACCACCACCGCCACAAAGTCAGCCAACGCCGCCGCCATCCGGTACTCCGCGTTCTTCTCGTGCCGCGGCCACGGCAGCAGCTGCCGCTATTGCTGCACAGCAAGCGGGCATACTAAGTCCCGGACAAGCGGCGCATCATCATGAGCCGCCGTCTACGTCGTCTCGTTCGTCGCGTGCTGAACGCGAACACCATCATCATCATCAGCAACAGCAGCAGCAGCAGCAACAACAGCAGCAGCAGCGGGAACGAGAGCGTGAACAACAGCAGCAGGCACATAACTATGACAAATACTCGGCAGCCACATTGGCAGCTGCGGCGCATCTTAGCGGTTTAGGCGGCATGAATATGAATAATTTGGCCAGCTTGGGTAATCTGAGCAATTTGGGTAATCTTAGTCAGCTGGGCACTTTGGCTGCACTTGGCGGTTTGGGTAATTTTGGAGCAGCCTCAACGGCATCGAATAATCCAGCCGCTGCCTTGGGCAACGCATCGCCCGCAGCGACTGCTGCGACCATGCAGGCATTCCAGCAGCAGTTATTCAGAGGTGAGTTTCAAGATCTTGAAGTTCTGGTTAATAATATGCTAATATACTCTTTTCCTACATAATTATGCAGCCTTGGGACAGGGACTAGGCGGCAATCCTCAGCATATGATGCAATTCGCGCCACTCTTGTACTCCTACCAAGTGGCTATGGCTCAAGCAGCTCAAGTTGCCGGTAAGTCTTAATACCCAAAAGTATTGATAAGCAGTTTATATTAACAACATTTTGTATGCCCACACAGCATTTAACAACAACAGCAAGAAAAGCAGCTCCACCTCCAGCTCTGCCAAGAACTCCAGCAATACCACCAGCCTAGCGGACATACAACGTGCCGCAGAGATGCAGCGTCAATACTTGCTCGAGATGATACCGCCACAGCAGCCAAGTGGACCTAGTGGCAGCCGTCAAAACAATTGGAAGGCTTAAGAGGCACAGTCGCTGGACAACAACAAATAAACAACTGAATGCATTCAAAAAAAAAAAAGCCAGAAGCAAACCCCTAAAATGCGGAAGGCAGAAAAAAAACAAAACACAATTAAAAGAAACAACTATCATTAGTTAATTTTATAATTTTGAAGAAACATAAAATATATAAATGTAAACGTAATTAATTAATTGTAAACAATAATTAAACATACAAAATGCAGATTTAAAATTAATTGTTAGATTGGTTTTTTGTTAATACTTGTCGCGTATTTAATTTTAATCGAAACGGATAAGCATACAAGAAGAAGCACACTTTTAAGCTTCTAATACTTAGTAATTGAATATATTTGTATTAGACATAAATATGTATGTAAAACTAATTGATAATAACCCCTTAAAGCAGATTTTTGCACCCTAAGTTGAGATCCAATTACAATGCACTAAAACGCTGGATTCACACACAGAAACATAATTGTTAAATTTTAGTATTTTGTGCGCTTTGCCAACTAGAAATTGTATATTGATAATACACAAACCCGATATAAAGCCTCTAAGCAGCAGCAGCGGCATTTCCTATAAGCGGAAATGCTTTTCTTATAACGTAAATCTTTAAATTAGTTTTATTTTATTTTGGTACAATTTTAATTTTATTGCTAGCCTCGTGACTATATATATTTGATAAACTTTAACGTATACACACACTTAGCCTAAGTTGTAAACAAATCTTTAGTTTTAAAATAAATTGCAGCAACAAAAGCATTATGAAAGAAAAATTTAACGTGCATTTCGACTGCTTGCAATTTCTCCCATCAGTTTACATTCAAATCACAACACTCAACTGCCTTATGCCGTTACAATTCCAAGTTAGTACTGTTATTTAGTTGAACTTTACCGTTATACCAAACCAAAACGTGGGATCCCCCCCATTTAGGGCTGTTCATTTTCCACTTAGCATCATACATCGAAATATAATGCTTAATATGTAATTGTATATAAAAAAATAAATACGACTAATAAAAGAAAGTAAACGTATAACATTTAATATAAAAATTGATTAGCTTCGGCCTACCGAAGTTTACATACTCTTTTCATATTACTTACTAGCTTAGCATGTTCTATGAAGCGGATTTAACACAAATTTGTGCATAAATAAGACTATTAGATGTGCAGCAGTTTATACGAAGGGCCGTAATATAAAGTAAATTAAGAAGAACACACTCTTTTCATACTTATAACGTTATTCTATGGCAATTTTGGCTTACAAATTGTGCACAAATTTGAAATTCGTTAGTGCAAAGTGTAAAACCAACTAAAACCAAACAAAAGCTGTCCCAATTCTTAAAGTCTGTGCTTAAATTAAAAGTCAACCAACCATTTGACTCGCTTTTTATTGTATGGAAAGAGTATAAATGCATATGTTATATTGACTGAATATATTTATTTTTAACAATATGCAGTAGTCTACCTTTTGGCTAGCTAAAAAATACAAAAGTTTTTGTGTAAGAATGCACACACACAAACTATTTTGCATAAACTTAAAATGTAAACAAATGCAGCAGCTAGGTTTTTATGAATTTTTGAATTATATACATAACAAATATGTAAGACACTCTTTCGGCAGGCAAGTTAGGTAACATTCAGGCATCAGGTCGTTCGGAACAGAAACAAAATTCGAAAAGCGAAAGCGTAATCAAATTGTGATCAAATTAAAAACGTAAAAAAAAAAACAAACATACAGAAACCTTTAATATTTTAGGCAGTGCAGAACAAATTACATTTTAAAAGCAAAGGATTTCTGATTAAATTGTGCTACATATACATAAAAAAAATATGCAACTAAATTTAGTAAATGTATGTAATTCCCAATATAAAACAGTCAATAACTAAAACAGCATACATTATATGTAAACTTTGAAATTCTATGCTAATAATAAAACAAAATACATCAAGATTTTAAACCATAAAAGCCGTTTTTGAAATTTCCACAGAGTGGCAGCACTTGCAGTTATCGTTATCGCGCGCATGTACGATGTTAGGACAAACATCGGTAACATATCGCGCAAGACAGCTGTTTGTTTCTTTCTAACTTATTGCCTTTCAATGCCACTCTTTTCAGAGCTAAAATAAACGCATTGCTTTTGTTTTTTTTGTAGCTAGCCGCTAGCTTTTAGCCAAATTCGCGTAGCTCATAGATAAAAACCAGCAACATGATAAGCTTTTTGTTCATTGTAAACCGCGCGCTCAGCAGCAGCAGCAGCAGAATGTCAGCTTCGCAAGGTCCACGTCCGTTAGTGCTCTGCGGTCCATCCGGTTCCGGCAAGAGCACACTGCTCAAGAGGCTCTTTGCGGAGCATCCAAATACCTTTGGATTTAGCATATCCCACACTACACGCAAGCCACGCCAAGGTAATATCAGCAGCTTTCTTTATTTGAAAAGCATTTAAGTTTTTTAATTTACACACAGGTGAACAAGATGCGGTGCACTACTATTTCGTGAGCAGACCTGATATGGAACGCGCTATTGCCAACGATGAGTTCATTGAGACAGCCGAATTTACGGGCAATATGTACGGTACTAGCAAAGCAGCCGTACGTGAAATACAGAAACAGGGACGCGTTTGCATTTTGGACATTGAGCAGAAAGGTGTCGAGCAGATTAAGAAAACCGATCTCAATCCCATATTAATCTTTAATAATCCACCGACTATTGAGGAGCTTGAGCGTCGCTTGCTTAAGCGTGGCACCGAAACGGAGGACACACTGCGTAAACGCCTCAATGCAGCCAAAGAGGAGATTTCTTATGGTTTGACGCCTGGTAATTTTCATAAGATTATCAATAATGTGGACATTGATGTGGCTTATAGTGAGTTTCGCGATTTTGTCATCAACGAGCTTAAGAACCAAGAGTCCGAGGGCGTGAATATTACGCTTTAATTTAAAGGCGCATTTATAGATTTGTGTTGCAATAATGATATTAAGTAACTTACGGCATATTTACTTATATTAGCTTATTTTGCTCTTTGCGTAGATATAAGTAGCAAGCAGCAAATATTTTGTAGACTGCACATTGTTTGACTATAAAACCAGGAGCTCATCCCTGTGTTCGGGTACGATGCAGTGGGTGCCATAGATTAGCCTCCATCCTAACTCAATGCTTCAGCTATACTTTACAAAAATTAACTTTTAGCCATTTATTTAGAAGAAATCTTTCAAAATTGCGGCATCTTTAGCTCAAACATTTGTTTGCTTAGCAGCTCCAAAACAGCTACTCAATTTTGTGCGAGAATGCTAGTCTTTTGTTAGATTATGAAAAGAAACAGCAGGCTCAGTTTTAAATAAATTAAATAAATAAGACCTGTCGCAATGATAATCTTAGCAAGTTAACCAGGATTCGAACTCAAATTCTACATTTGTTCATTGAAATGAAGTATCTTCTGGAAGACGTTGTTGTCTTAACTGACAACTTTGCAAGAAAAGTTATCTGTTTCTTTTGACAACGTACTCAAATATTCGATATTCGGTATGTTACTTATGCTTAAAGTTGTTAGCGTGCATATAAACAATAACGATATGCTGCCGCCTAAAGGCTTGCATTTAAATTCAAAATATATGTTTACTATTTAACCAAACACAATTAATTTTGCATTGAATTATATATATATTTACGTGTTTCCAATGAAAAACGAACGCTATGCGTGCGAGTTGCCGATTTAGTATAAAACAAATAAATAGAATATCAAAAAAGGTCAAAAAGTTATCAATCAACTGGGCGCAGGGGAAGGCCAAACGAATAAAAGTTGATCACATTTAAACAATTAACAAAATTATTGATTTGGTGTCTTCATAAATTAAGCGGCACACGCAATTGCGCAATTCCAATTCGTGTAATGCAGCATTTACATGTCCAAGCACTCGGTTTAACTGAAGATGACACGCACGCCTAAACGCCAATCTTGCTCCGCACCTTGGCAGGATGTTAATTTGAGTTTTTATAATCATGATGTAAGTGCAAACGAGCTGTATAGCTAGTGTTACCCGTACCCGTTTGCATTTGACTTGAGCGATGCACTACACGAGCCGATCCATCAATCTTGGTGCGACTGTCAGCGCTGCTCCAGAGTCCGGCAATGGCCTCCAAAGCCAGTTCCGTTTCATCATCTTGGGGCTTGTGGTCAGCGGATACTGTCAAATCAATTTGTCGCTTTTGACGCGCTGATGGAGCTGCATTAATGCAGCTTATACACAAACTGAACAGGCACAGCAGAAGCAGCACAAAGTTGAGAGCGCGCATGTTGAAATAAGACTAAGTGCTAGGCTTATATGAAGCGCTGTTTCAAGCGCGCATCCAAATTCATGCGCTTATCAGTTACAAAAACAAATGTGTTCGTGTGCTACATTTCATATTGCTGTATTCAAAGGTCTTCAAACAAAAGCAACGCAAGTGACAAACTAATAATTCAATTACAAATTAATTAACTACTATAGCAAAAACAGCTTAAACTTTGGGTTCAGAGATTTCCGCTGGTGGCCAGTTCCATTGCTTTGCTGGTGCGGGCTGGACCAGTTTCTCCCAAGGCTTCCAGCCAAGCATTTTACGTGCTAGCATTAATTCGTTTTCGGCTTGCACAATGAGCTCCTCCACTTGACCACAGCCAACGGCCTTCTCTAAAGCGGGTATATCCTTGTTCTGCAATAAGTTATGGGTTTTACAATATATTAAAACATATATTACAAAATGTAACACGTACCTTTGCCACTGCATCAGCGCGCTGCTTGACCAATTGCTCGGTGTATTTGCGATAGCTGGCTTCTTGCGGCATTTTTTCTACAGCACGCAAGATTTTGCCATATAGAGCGCATAGTGTATGATGAGGATTGCTGGACACAGCCAAGCCGGTTAAACCTGTGGACTATAATAAGCAATATAGCAAATCCATGGTATGCAGAACCAAATCAGTTGGCGATGACATAACAATAACAAATTAGCCGATTTTGTAGAGTTGCCTGTTTTGCAGCGCTTACATATGTGCAGCAATCATCAGAGTGCAGTTAAACAACTTACCGCTTTTATTATTCTAGCCATGATTGATTTACTTTTTGGCAAAAAGCTAAACTATTTAGAATTTGTTAAATTACTATACCGATGTTGTAAAACGCACAGCTGCGAGTTGTCAAAACAAAAGTGTTGTTAAACGTAGGAAAGCATCGCAATACGACTATCGATATTTGAAAAAAGGCAAGTGGTAAACATCGATTACGGACAACGTACAGGTAGCATTCAGGTTAAGTTTCTGTTTGCCCGCCAGATGTCGCGACAACCATAAAGTAACATTTCTTACAAGATAGACATTTAAATAGCAGTGTCCATGGATTGTTTTTATTACTAATATGTATGTAAAACGGACATGCAACTCTTCTTATATTAACAAATTTTAAAGAGAGCCTTCAGTTTACAATAAAATCTAGGTCACTATTAAGGTCTATTTTCCGGGCAGGCAATCCTTAAGTCGATCTTAACTAGCTCTTTATAATGTCAACAAATTTGGGTTTTAACATGAATTTAAGGCTCATTGAATAACAAACTGTTACTAATTTATTTAAATATTGATAAAATAAAATTGTGTATAAAATAAACATTCATAAATTTAAAGAAAATAACCCAAAAGCAACACAAAAAACATTCAAAATCCTTTTTTTTTTTTTGACATTACGTTGTTATAAATAAGACAGGCCTCTAAACGTCGCAAACGCTTATCCATCTGCGCCACTTGATTGCTTAGCTCCTCCAGTTGTTCATGTGCTGCGCATCCACACGGTTCACATTCCATTTCTGAATCAAACGAAACATCTAACACCTGCGGAAGGTCATGCCTTAGCTACAGTTGGTATTAGTTTCATGTGTATTTAGTAATGTTGCTATTAAAAAAATTTTGAACTCAAGTTGCGCTTATAGCTCAAGCTAGGTGGTAACAACGATTTAGCACCCGCTTTTTCGCAACTCGAGGGTACATGTTTCGAATAGCTGGAAGCATGCTTATTAGGTGTCTCTTGGTTTGTATGTTCGCTGTCAAGCACCTGAAAGTTCTCGTCTAGAGCCTGGTATGCTGTAGACTCACGGGGATCTATGCGTATACTTAAATCATTGGAACTGGCCGAACCAGCAGCACTGTGTTGAGACGAAGTGCCGCTAGTATCACAGACGGATGTGGCCTTGGCCTCAAAAAGTGAGGCGTCGTATGTATCGAGATTTGATTTCCATACCATAAGCTGCAAGTGTGTATATAGATGTATTTATGGATTTAAGATGTTGCCAAATATTGATACATACCTGACGATCGCTGCCGGCAGAAGCGAACTTTTCACCATCCTTGGTAAAGGCTACTGCGTTAACGGAATCCGTGTGTCCTTTCAGCGTATAGATAGGCCTGCCCTCTAGCAAATCCAGAATGCGTAGTGTCTTGTCATCGCTGCCGCTTAGCAAAAAATTTCCACTTGGATGGAAGGCCACGTCGTTAACCGGCGCGGCATGCACCACATATAATTGTATAAGCTGGCTGCCGCCAACGTCAAAGATCTTGATGCGATTGCAGCCCAGACCAACGGCTATCATGTTACCCCAAGGATGCCAAGCTAGTTGAATTGGTGCTGCACGTTCTTCGGTAAAACAACGTATGCAATCGCCTGTTTTTACGTCATATACACGAAGTGATTTGTCGTCACTCACTGTAGCCATGAGCTGCCCATCCGGACTAAATTTGGCAGAGCGCACCCAGTTTGTTTGTTTCGCAAATGATTTTATAAACTGCCGTCGTGCGACACGCCACAATTTGCAGGATTTATCATCAGATGCTGTCAACAGATGTTGGCCAGTGTGATCAAAGTCTACACTACGAACAGGCTTGCTATGGGCCAAGAATTCACCAGAGACGCCGCGCACCTTGGGCTCCCAAACCTTGACTGTGCGATCCTGACTTGCCGAAGCTACCAAATTGCCTTTTGGCGACCAACTAACGCCAAAAACGGGAGCCGAATGAGAAGCAAAGCGTATACAACGTGCGGCCTGATTGAGATTCCATATAATAACTGAAGTGTCCATTGAGCTGGTGGCAATTTGTGAGCCATCGGGGCTAAAACGCAATTGTGTGATGCTGCCAGTGTGGCCGGTAAAGTGGCGCTCCAATGCGGGATCACTAAACATATTTTGAAACTGTTTTTGCATGCTTTTATAAATATTACCAATATATTACAAGCTACAAATTAAATTTTTCACAAATAACCCGCTTGATTTTGAAAGTATAAAAAAGCGAATGAACGCCTGACGCTGTTTGACATGTAGTGCTGCAAAACTACAAAAAAAAGTGTTCGAACGAGCAGTGTTTATTTCATCGGCGTTTGTATACATTTTATATTGGCTTGTAAGTGTTTGTCTAAAAAACACAAGACGTGCTTCTATTCGCTCGAAAATAAGAATTAAATATTATTCAATTAAATAGGTAATACATTATAATGTCATTCTTGGCACACAGTGTGCGCCATGCGCTACGACCCACTACGCAACGAGCGTCGTTAACGGGTAAGTTGTAACAACGATAAATACAAAAACACATCAATGACATAACCTGCCGCTATACATTTTAGGTGCTCTGCGCGCTTTGTGCCTATCGCCGCCCGTGCAACAACAACAGCAAAACAAACCCGCTGTGCCACTGCCTGATGTGGCAGCCATAGCTAAAGAGCAGCATAAAGAATGCCAACTAATCTGCGAGAGAATCAACCAAGAAGTGGCAAACTGCGAGCAGGGCCGTCTATTTGCCGTGGTGCACTTATGCGGCAAACAGTTTAAAATCACCGATGGAGACATAATACTCGTCGAGGGCTATTGGCCGCCCACGATAGGCGATCAAATCAGCCTGGACAAGGTAATGCTAGCAGCTGGACGTAATTTCACATTAATTGGACGGCCCTTACTGGAGCCCGGGTTGGTCACGGTAAAGGCGACCGTCATCGAGAAGACTTTAACACATATGAAAACACATTTTAAGAAAAAGCGCAGGAAACAGTATATGCGCATTAATTTTCAACGCTCCCCAAACACCATGATTCGGATTAACTCCATAGAAGTGACGGGAAAAGTGGATGCTGACAGCGAAGACACGCAGTCAGATAAACGTATTTATTAGTTGCTTACCTGCCAATGAAATTGTACTTGTTGTTATGGTAATTAAACACCAAATTAAAAGAACGTTCTTTTTTGTTAATAAGCGAACAATTTTAAGCCAATGAGCTAAGCGTTTCTATTAAGGGTTTTCATGTTAATAATAAAAATAAAACGTTATTTCTATTGGTATAACTCCTGTTTTCAAATGTTTAAATGTTAGCTTTTAAAAGTAAACAACAGAATACACTCTTCACCTGGCGCTGCCACACTGTTGCTGCACACAAACAACCTGTTTGCATTTATCAACACTGCAATATGAGCGCAGTTACAGTTTCTGACAGTACGGTAGCTTTTTTTTGAGCGCCATTTTTAAATACGAACGATTCATTTCAAAGAGCATGAAATTTTGTAGAGAAAAGGGAACATTTTAGCACAGTACATACATGTGCGTTTCCTTTTTCTCTTTCTCAATAATGTAGCAGTCATACTGGCGCCGCTAGAGCTTGCCGCTAATCGCTGCGGCAAAGTCAGTCACATTGGCAAAAGCTGCAATGGATTAATTACAGAGTTGTGCATATATTTAAACAGTTACATATTTCTTGAGGACCGCCACGGCAACTTGTAAAAGGATGTACCCGTAGCAAGTGACTTTATATTCAAAGAAAGTTTCAGAATGTAGAGGAATGAGGCTGCCCGCCTTGTGTCAATGTTACCGCAAATGGCCTGTAGGCTCTGGCCTCGTTTGCAGAGTTTAACACAATTGTTAAGCTATTTGTAGTGTCGCGGCCAACAGTGCTGCAAATAACGAAAGAATTGCAAGGAAGTATAGACCATGGAATAATAATACAAGGAACAAACATGCTGCTAACGCGATTGCCAAGTTTTTTTTGAGAGCCAATGAGAGAGGCGCAAATCAAGCAATACATACAAATGCATACGCAAATAAGTCAAGCCGATAACATGCGCAGAACAATCTTCCTCTTTGACATTCGCAGCAGAATGAGCATTTGGCAAGCGAACAGTAAGATTGCAGCAGAATGCGCGTTCCTTGTATTATTATTCCATGGTATAAACACCTTTAGCGCCGCAGTACTTAAGGGAAAACTTCCTCACGGAAGCTGGAGTTAGGGAGTGTGTGCGGGGCTTCGAAGAGCTTGGATTTCCCCAATGCTTTAGCGTATTTGATGGGGTTGAGATAAAATCTCCTGTAAAAGTTGCTTGTGATTATAGCAATTAGAATGGCTGGTACTCCACCGTTCTTTGCGAGTCAATGATATTGCTACAACGACAAAACAGCCGAAAACCATCGATAATCGTAGAGTTACCCAACGGTTGTAAAGTTCGATATTATATACTTATTATATATTAAAAAATAAGCACAATTTAGAACATAGAATTTCTCCATCACATGCAAGGATAAGCCATTTGCAGTATATAATATTGAACTTTATTGCGGTTTTTTGATGGTCCTTCCATTCACACATCATTTATCGCAGTGTATCGCAGAAGCTTAAGGAATTCTCTGTAATATGCTTTTTAAGTTTTAAAAATATCTTTACTGCCTCCAAAGTGATGATTTTTGCCGAAAAATAAGTCAGTTGGCTCCACTGTGCGTCGGTCGCTGTGTTGAATCAAACTGTCACTTCATTGTATGGTCAGCAACTGTTTTAGCGGCTGGCCACAGGATTTTTAGCGGCTACAGTGTGACAGCTACATTAGTTTTCGAACACAATTTCAAAAACAGAAATCACTATTAAAGCCGTTAGAATGTTATGAGAGAAATTCGATTTGTAAAGAGTTTTTTATTATAGAAATGTTTTGTTTTATTCAGACATCTTTATTAGGTGTGCTATGCATTCAGTGCATAACCAAATTAAAGGCCAAATAAGATACATTTTGACAGCTAGACCGCTATGCTGACTGTATTAACTATTTTCAAACGTTTGCTTAGCTTTTTAAATTAAACAACAAAATCTAAACTTTAACTTGCTATATTAAATATTCCGCTTTCATCTTGACTCCAATGCCTTGCAAATATACTTTGCAGTGCTATTTGTTTGCCATTCATATGGCATATTTGCCAAACTGCAACCTACTTTGACCCAAAATGCAACCTCCCAATGAAGCGCTAACACACAGTGCCACGCCCACGAGCTGCAATTTTAATGACAACCTTTTTATCGTGCATGTTGTTGTTGTCATCTTTCATTTAAAGACATCAAATGCCGCTGCTGCAACCCAGTCAACATGGCGTTTTGCATGAAGCAAACTTCCGATTTGGGCGAATAATGCGCGATAGTGCGCTTTGTCACTTGCTCACTGTGGCTAAAAAAAAGAGTACGGTCACACTAGAAAATGGTTACAAGTAGAACTTATGGTAACACCGCAGTCGGATCCCGACTTCAAATTAAAATCCATAAATTTTTTAATTCAAAATCGTTTAGGATTTCTGATATCTCTCTCTCTATGATTTATATGACCAACTGAGCTGTGGGTCACAAGTACATAGAATCATGTTCTTCCATAGCCAGCGCGGGCCAAGCATTTATCGGCTATTTACACTGACAGCCGAAGTTCAAGCTCAGTCCGTTGTTTGCGTTTGGGAGAGTAATGCCAATAGCAACTGGGAAAACGTTCGAGATATCATGCATGTGTCAACATATTGATAACTATACTCTGTTGACACACAAATACTATTGCAGATGCCAAGAGCTAACAGAGAAAAAGCTCGTGAACAGTAACCAATACAAGTAAAGACATCTCCATATAAAATACAGGAATTTTGTCTTTGATTAGTTTTACGTATGATTTGGGAAAATATATAAATAAAACTTATATTCTGCACTTCTTATGAAAATTTCCTTACCAATGATATAAGTTTCACTTATATTTGCTTTCATATAGTTGGTGAAAAAGGGGTCCAAAAATGTTCCTTAGCCTATTTATATATGTAATAGCATTTATCTTCAAAATGTAAAATTTTTTTTTAAGTCAAGAACTGTGGTGGGTGTTCATGTTTTGACTAATTGACTAGGTTTTCGCGCATATAGGCATTTTGCAGGAGGCTTCACTCCAACCCCACCAATTGACAACACCGATTTGGGCAAACTCACAAAGAGTTAGGAGAAAGTTACAAGAAGAAGAAGCAAGTATTTTCTCTAAGCCCTTGCCCGAAAGCTTGCCCTATTTTGGTCGATTTGGCATACACACGCACACGCTGTCACTTTCTTTATCAGCAGATGTAAGTCTGCTCTATTTGTTTACGTCTTTCTGTTTCACTTTTAACTCTTTTGCTAACCAAAGGCGTTTACTTAGCGTATAGCTCTTTATATGCTGAGCTTTAGAAACTACCACATACATATGTATGGAAGTGAGTAGGTGTATGTGTAAGGTTGTGTCTTTGGTTCGCCTTGTAAAGTGTAGTTGGCATCATTTTTGTTGCATAATTTCAACGTCATGTTGCTTGCCGCTTAATGAAATCACTTTCGCCTAAATAAATGCCCTGCCATTAAAAATTATGCTCCATTTGCGCGTCCTGCCACATCAAATTTGCAAATTGCACGTAAACTCAATTGCGAGAGATAGAGGGAGGTAGTTCGTCTTTGCGTCGTCATCGGGTGCTGTCTCCTTCCGGCTCTAAGCGTAATATAAATCAAATTTCAATATGCTAAAAATTACATTTGGCATTGCAAATTGAAACATTTTCGAGGCAAGTTTGTTTTTTTTTTTTAACTTTTTGTGGTTATTATATTATGTATATTTTTACCTGTTTGCTGCTGATTACCGTGCCATACATCAGACCGCTTGATTATTTCATTATTTGCCTATGAAATTGCATTTTATGTGCGTGCCAAGTGACAAGCGGAAATTGGCGCTATACTTGGTTTGTTTGTTTGGGCATTGGATCCACTTTCCGCTTTTCACACTGCCGCCACTCTGACCCACCCACCCACGCTTTTGTAGTGAGTGTCTCTACTGTGTGCGTGTGTGAAAATCCCATGTAAATGCGGCTTAAGTCGCAAAATTTGGTAAATTTATGCGTGGCAGCGTATGATGTATGAGCAGGAAAAGCAAGCAAAAGGCAACACAGTTTTGGGGTTGGTCTTCTTGGTCCACCCTAGCAGCTAACAATCTGCCTATCCATCATAAGCGTCAGTCAGTTTTGACATATCATTGAAATCTTAGTCGCCAAGCCGTCGTTTTCATCATTGTCCACCCACACGCCACGTCATCATCATCATCATCAGCATCAACATCATCAGAGACGTTTCATTAACCTCCCCACATTTGGCTAGGCCAAGGCTTGTTGATGGGCGGCAATCGCCGCTCCAAGGCGTTAAAATCAACAAGCAGCCAGCGTGTGTGCAACTGTACGGTTTATTGGGCGTGTGGCACGGAAAATGGGCGACGCAATCTACCGATTTCCGCTTAACCAAGCCAAACATTGCATTTTTGATTAGAGCACGGCCGGCTTAAGCCACAATACAAGAGTTGCCGCGGGCTGGACAGCACAGTAGCAGCAGAGGAAAGATGCTGAAGGGAAGTGCAAATCGGGGATGAGTTCTATAAAAGTGGTTAGGTGTTGATAATACCACCGTTAGCTTACATTTCTTGTAGTTCTCCAGCTAACATACTCTTTATCTCTGAGCTGGCTGAGCATGGCTTTATGCCAATGTTTGTGACAGACGCGCCAAAAAACAAACTCACAAGTCTATATATATAATAAAAATGAATACAAAATTCTTCTCACTTTATAGCTCTTGGAAAGAAGAATATTGTTATTTAAGAAAATTTTGAAAAAGTATTTTTTTGGTGAAGAAAAAAGCGTGGAACTACAAAAAATTACACAAAATCTACAATTTTGTACACCCTAAAACACAGTGCTTACGAATAGTATCGTAAATGGGAACCGGAAGGGTAGA
This sequence comes from Chymomyza caudatula, assembly GCA_035041775.1. Lineage (NCBI taxonomy): Eukaryota > Metazoa > Arthropoda > Insecta > Diptera > Drosophilidae > Chymomyza > Chymomyza caudatula. The sequence continues at coordinate 616,722 of JAWNKW010000073.1, forward strand.
GGCAAGAGGAATATGGGGGCAGAGCCCCCTAGTCTTGTATAAAGTTTAGATTAATATGAATGTTGGGGTAGGGCGACTTTGAGGTGTCCACGCTTACATAGTCCACATGCACGTGGCTACAATAAAAAAAAATTTGATGCAGACAGTCGGGACGGTGCCCGGCAGTGGGATACCCTGTACCCATTTTTTCAATGAAAATCAAGTTTCATGCAAATTTTTGTATCGATATCGAACGGTGTGGAAAAAGGTCAACATTCGAAGCCTGAAACAATTTTGAATTTTCTAGTACCGTTTTTGAATTATCGCTATTTCAAAAAATTCGAGATTTCGAAAGTTTCGAAGTCAGGAAATCTCATATATATTGGGAACCTTACTACCGATCAAGATGAATTGTAACTCTAATTAAAGATAATTTAATATCAAATTAATGTTTTCCAGACGATTTTGGCCTAACTTGATTCGATTGCAAGTTACAGGGCAATGAACTAAAATTTTTTTTTTCGATCCGATCATGATGATTTTTACACAACACAATAATAGTGTACATAACTGTGGTTGATATATGTGGGTGATATATCGATAAAATTCGACCAGTTTGATCTACCTGGAAAAAAAGCGCATCTTTTGGTAAAAAAATTTCGCTCTAAAACTTATAGTCTCCGAGAACGGTGCGACAACACGGACGGACGGACAGATAAACATCGCTATATCGACTCGACTATAGCTACTGATTATTTTTGCCCAAGAAACCGATGGTCTGCCACGCCTCCTTCTGCCTGTTACGTATGTACATTGCACAAATCTATAATACCCTTTTACACTTCGTGTACAGGGTATAATGACATAAAATCTCAGCCAACTTTTGTAAAATGGTCACAGAGTGAAGAAACGGGAAAGGTAACCGGAAGGGGATCAGGAAGAGGATGAAGTTGAGGAGGATGAGGGAGAGGAATATGATGAAGATATAGACAAAGAGAACGTTGAAAAGGAGCAGGAAGAGGAAGGAAAATTGGAACAGGAACTGGAAAAGGACGAAGAAGAAGAAGAGAAAGTAGAAAAGGAAGAGGAAGAAGAAGGAGAAGACGAAGAAGAGGAAGGTGAAGAGGAAAGGGATGAGGTAGAGGAATAGGAATATGAATATGAAAAGGAAGAAGAAAAAGATTAAGGGAAACGGGAACGGGAACGGGAAAAAGAATATGCTCTACTTCGAGAAAAGCTTGAGGGTATGAAATAAAAAGAAGAATTTTCGATTTTCGAAAAAGTTTTTTAAGTTGATTGTCCTGTAACTAGCAATCGAATTAAGGTGGACTAAAACCGTCCGAAAAACATTGAACCCATATTTGATTTCCTTTAATTTGACAGACATTTTATCTCGATCGATAGTAAGGTTAACGAGTAACATGAGAGTTGCTGACTTTTGAAATTTTGTTTTATAGCCATAATTCGAAAACGGTGCTGGAAAATCCGAAACGATTTTCGCATTCAAAATCAGCGAACCCCAATTTGCCGCAAAAGGTAAGTTGTAGTCATAGGCCTTTCATTGAGTTCGAATTTGTTGCATAGTGTAATTGTTATCGTTTCTAGTGTATCCAATAGTCAAGGCATCTTTACTGCAATTTTCTGAAATGTCGCATGTCTTATATTGTTTTGTGTTACCCTTCAATTTGTTAGTTTCACCAACCGCTGCATATTATATTCAAATTACATAACGCATATTTTCTACACTTCGATTTGGTGGTGGATTACGCTTACCGTAACACCCAAAACTTTCGATAACTCTGCCTTGGCTTAGAAGTTTTTCAAATTATGCAAAAATTTTGCTCCTTTGGGTATATTGTGTGGTATTTTGCGTTCACTGTTCAGTGAATCGCTGAAAGTTGCCAAAGAAGCGGATGATTTTGTACTACCAACAAAGGGTTGCCAAGTTATGCATACTTTTTATTTTAGATTTATCTAACCGTTGATATGGATATATTTTGACAGTTCTTTCAAAGCGCACGTGTTGCAACTCGTTTTAAATAAGTTTGACATAGACTTTTGTTTGTACGATTCGGCTCTTTCAACAATTTCAGAGTTTTGCTCGCTCCGCTTTCGATTAATGATGAAATTTCAATAAATGTCATTTGGTCTGTGCCAAAGTGTCAACATGGTGCAAGTGCCGGTTCTGTGTCTCGTCACAGCTGTCAGTCGCTTTTTCAATGCGTTAATAATGACACTTTTTTTTTTTTTTTGGTGTTTTCTGGTTTTCCGTGTAGAGCCCTAACTAGCTGGCAACAGAGTTTGGCTTTGGCTAGCAGCTCGAACAGGGCTTCCGCCAGTTGTCGCCCGCTTAAATTTAATTACTTTTTCATTGCTCATACGCACTGTGGCCCCGGCACACTGTGCGGCGTCAGGCGTTGCGCGCTGCTCACACACTCAAACACACACACACACACACACACACAGACACACACACACAATGGTGCTGGTGATTGAAATTCGTTTAAATTTGCATTTTACAAGCACTCCCAAAAGAAATTTTCCAACTGCGCTGCACTGATTGCAGCAGCCATAGACGGCATTCGGCGTTGTTCGTGTCATCAATAGTTGACAGTTTTATAGTCCAGTTGTCAGTTGCCAGTTGTCACAATGGCATTTAATATTTGGACATGGCACTGGACGCTGGACATTGGGCGTTGCCTTTGCCTCCATTGAATTGCGTTTGCCAACGGGAAATTGTTCAGCGAGCAAAAATATTTGCCAACTTTTAGTTAGTTTTTTTTTTTGTTAATTTTGCGCTGGTTGACTTAAAGCCTTTGACTGGTCAACATTGATTGCCTGCCAAGTCTATTTAAGTCATCATAATGGCCACTACGCCATTTGTGTCCCATGCCGGCCATTATGTATATGGCCAAGTTGGCAACAGATTTCCATAATAGCATTTTCATTGTCCCGTCGAGCACATTTTGCATTTGCGTTTTACTTGCGGTTTATGCGCTTTTCACACAATGCCCGAAATGGCCGCCATTGGACATTTCCGCGTGTCCGATTTCAATAGCGCCCGACACCCCCTGCATATATTCTATCAAAGGTTTGTCCTTTCAATTCGTATGTGAAATATTAAAATTCAATTAAAATGGCGTTAACTCTGACAGCAACTTTGCCCAACTGAATTGCCGCTTCAGTTACAGCCTTCTCCTTCCCTCTCGCTCTCTCACTCTCACTCTGTCTCTATCTCTTTTCATACTTTTCTATGCTTCGCGCCGGCATCTGTATCTGTCATAATTGTCAACACTTTTGGCTGATCAACTGAAATTCACATTCATGTCATGACCAGCACCAGGCACTTGCCGCTGGCCACTGCTCATAATGATGCTCATCAATGGAATCGTTGGCTCTAGAGCTTCCTTTTTCATTTTACCCTGTAACCTGTGCTTATTATATGTAGAAACCAGTAAGTGCTGCCCGAGAAATATCAGTCTACACTGGTATCTCTTCGCAGCGCTTGTTTCTCCGACATCAGTGCACAAATTTCAGCATCAATAGTCGAGTTCGTAAGACCACCGAAATTTCTTGGGACAACAAGTTTTCCAAAAAGACGCGCATTATATGTAGACCGATGAAGCTTAGGGCTTACTATATATATAAACCAGTAAGTGCTGTCCGAGAAATATCAGTCTACAATGGTATCTCTTCGCAGCGCTTGTTTCTCCGACATCAGTGCACAAATTTCAGCATCAATAGTCGAGTTCGTAAGACAACCGAAATCTCTTGGGACAACAAGTTTTCCAAAAAGACGCGCATTATATGTAGACCGATGAAGCTTAGGGCTTATTATATATATAAACCAGTAAGTGCTGCCCGAGAAATATCAGTCTACACTGGTATCTCTTCGCAGCGCTTGTTTCTCCGACATCAGTGCACAAATTTCAGCATCAATAGTCGAGTTCGTAAGACCACCGAAATCTCTTGGGACAACAAGTTTTCCAAAAAGACGCGCATTATATGTAGACCGATGAAGCTTAGGGCTTACTATATATATAAACCAGTAAGTGCTGTCCGAGAAATATCAGTCTACAATGGTATCTCTTCGCAGCGCTTGTTTCTCCGACATCAGTGCACATTTTTCAGCATCAATAGTCGAGTTCGTAAGACCACCGAAATCTCTTGGGACAACAAGTTTTCCAAAAAGGCGCGCATTATATGTAGACCGATGAAGCTTAGGGCTTATTATATATATAAACCAGTAAGTGCTGCCCGAGAAATATCAGTCTACACTGGTATCTCTTCGCAGCGCTTGTTTCTCTGACATCAGTGCACAAATTTCAGCATCAATAGTCGAGTTCGTAAGACCACCGAAATCTCTTGGGACAACAAGTTTTCCAAAAAGACGCGCATTATATGTAGACCGATGAAGCTTAGGGCTTATTATATATATAAACCAGTAAGTGCTGCCCGAGAAATATCAGTCTACAATGGTATTTCTTCGCAGCGCTTGTGTCTCCGATATCAGTGCACAAATTTTAGCATCAATAGTCGAGTTCGTAAGACCACCGAAATCTCTTGGGACAACAAGTTTTCCAAAAAGACGCGCTTTATATGTAGGCCGATGAAGCTTAGGGCTTATTATATATATAAACAAGTAAGTGCTGCCCGAGAAATATCAGTCTACACTGGTATCTCAAATCTCAGAGAGCGTTATAACAAGTTTTCCAAAAAAGACGCACATTATATGCAGGGCCATATGGTTGAAAGTTTGCTGTTAGGTGATATGAAAATTCGGAAGATCCGATGGCAACATCCAAAGATATAAGCAATTTTGATAGGCACACCCATGTGAGCCTAATAAACAAAACAATATTGACCTTTTACCGAAAAAAGTAAGATGCATAAGAACTTAAAATTGAAACTTGACACACTGTGAAGACTTTTCCATATAAGCTAACTTTCAAACTAAATACTATATGAAAACTTTTGAAACATATTTAAAAGTCTTCCTGTTTTTTTTCACATACAACTCTTTCAATTCGTTTAAAGCCGAAGTCCTTAAGCCAAGTCCCATAGAAGAGTATCGCTTAGTCGTGAGTTTCTTTTTAGTTTTCCTTTTTCTGTTCCATGCATCAATTCCACTGCCTGATTTTAACTTGCATGCAAATTGCACTTCAGACATCCATTTATCAACATTGGCCAGACGTCCAACGATAATGGTTAATTAATAAATATTCCGTTTCCAGTATGAGTGTGTGTGTGCTTCCTTTTGTAGGTGCTCCATCAATGTAACAGTGCTAACATTTCCAGAGTTCACTCGGCGAGTATTTTGTTTAACCTATTTGTTAGTCAAGTGGATTGCCATACATACCAAAGGTCTTTGTATTAATGAAATCTTTAAATTAAGCCAATGTATTAAATGCAGAATGACGTTGAGCAACACATGAACCTTCAGAACCTTTTGGTACAAAAGCGAGGCTTCAGACAAGGCGATGTACTCTCCTGCAACCTCTTCAACTTTGAGATGCAGAATGTGTTGCGAAAGCCGAAGTAAATAGGCACGGAACTATGTTCTATAAGAGTAGTTTCCAGTAGCTTGCATACACAGATGATATCGAAATCATGGAGCGTATCAAGCGAGCAGTTACCGGGACCATTGCGGCTATTCAAAGAGAATCTTCCAGGATGGGTGGAGAGCAAGATAAGGTATATGTAGTTTTTGAGTAGAGAGACACAGCGTTTGGATTCTCAGTTTAATGTTGAAAACTATACTTTTGACGTTGTGGAGGATTTCGTCTGATACCACCGTCACGATGAAAAACGATGTCAGATGGAGATCAAGCGTACTTTAGTCTCAGTAGGCAAATGAGTAGTAAAGACCACTTCCGCCAGACGAATCTAAAACTCAATGGCACCCTTGGCTTGTACTATAATGTTAGCAGTAAGCTCAGTAAGTCTCTTCTGGATGTGGAATATCTGCAAATGAGATAGCGATGCTGACTACGGTCAAAGTACTTTACATTTACGTGCTTTCAAATCGTAGCCAATCTCAAGTTTGATGCAAGCTTAAATTGAAAAAAGACATTGATTTCAAGTGACAAAGCAAAAACGTTCGGCAGTTTTCACACAATTAAGGGATTAACGTGTCTGTGTCAATATTTATGGTTAGACACTCTATAATTAGTGTCTTCGCTGTAGCTATGCTGTCCCTTATCAAGCAGTCAACCCGTATTTAGTCACTCACATTACGTTACAGTATTACTTTGTCTAGGGGTCTTGACAATATGCCATTGAAAGCGAGTACCGCCAGTGCGTGCAGAGACTACTTGACAGACAACTGAAAAGTTCAGTTTGATAAAGCTACACGGCGTTATTTCTGCCTTTTGTTCTAGCTATTTAACATTGGCCAATCGATCGAGTGAGTTCCATTCTCATTTGTGCAGTTACCGTGTGCACAGTGCCAAAGAACAAAGATGGTGAAGTTCGTAGCAAGTTTTGTATTGTTGAGCGTTGTGCTGCAGCAGGTGTACGGTGATCTAACTTGCTCTGTTATGGTGCCGGAAATTCCCATGGAATGGGCGGACATGAGACCTGCCTGCGTGAGAGCCGTGAGCAACCAGGTTCAATTGGAGATTAACGCCTCGTATCAGTATCTGGCCATGGCTGCCTATTACTCACGTGACTCGCTGCAGCGTCCCGGTTTTGCCGAGCATTTCTTTAAGGCGGCCAGAGAGGAGCGCGAGCATGGTTCCAAGCTAATTGAGTATCTTTCCATGCGTGGCAAACTGGCTGATAATATAAGCGGTTTGATTACCATACCCAACGTCTCTGACCAGGAGTGGCGAAATGGTGCATTGGCTTTTGAGTATGCGCTCAGGCTGGAGACCAAGGTGACGCAAGCCATACGCCGAGTGATACAAGTCTGTGAGGGTGAACATGACTATCATATGGTGGACTATCTAACAGGCAGCTTTCTGGATGAGCAATTGCACGGACAACGTGATATGGCCGGAAAATTGTCCACACTCAAGAAGCTTATGCACAACCATGGTGATTTTGGGGAGTTCTTGTTCGACAAGACTTTGTAAGGTGTCACAACCTGGATTATGCCAATCAGTAAGAAGTATTAGGAAATTCATAAGTACTCGCTGCTTTGCGTTATATAGGTTGAGTCATTAAACCCTCACGTATTGTACGGTAATTATTGAAATATCTTTGATAAATCCTTATGCTATGGTTTGGTGTCAATGGCCGTGTTTTTTTTTTTTGTATTTGTTGAACTTTCTTATCAGCTGTACGTGTCGATTGGGCAGTCTTGAAGTCCACAAAGTATATTTATCAGTTCTTTCATTTGAATCTAATGTGTTATCAATAAACGTACTTTTGTGAAATGCAACATAATAATTGCACGTAATTTAAGAGTTCTTAGTGTAATACCATTAATAGCTTAACGACTTGGAAACAAGTGTTTGGCCAAGAAACGGTTTAGATGAAATAAGTGTGAAATCATAGGGATCTAACTGTCTACATAGAAACCCTATTTTACGCGTGAAGCTCATCACGTTATGTATGGGAGCTATATGTGCTGGATTTGCTCAAGCCTCTACTTCCCATAGTTCTATTAACACAGCTAAGACTAGATAGAAGTCTATCTCCAGGACACTCTTAGTGAATCAGAGCTCCTGATAGCATAGGTTGGAGCATTTGATAAATCTGATCTTGGAGCTCAGTTCTTCAGCTGACGTTGACGATGCAGTGTAGCTTTTTCTGCGAAAAATTCACGAAGATGCCAATATTTGAGTACTTAGGAATCAATCTCCTCATTCTCCCAGTGTACCTCGGGCTCCTTGAAAACCTGAAGTTCTTAATTTGGTGAGACTTAAAAGAGCTCTGCGCGGTCGCTCTTTGCGATCTCGCAATGCTACATCTATTTTAAGGAAGCTGTTTTTTGATATTAAGACTGAATACTTTGCAAATAAGCTCCGTAATGGAAGGTGACGCGTTGTGTCAAGAGACAAACTTTCATGAGCAAATTGTTGGGAATCAAATCTTCTGTAACTTCGCCATTTTCTCTAAGAGACACCCACCTTGGACGAGGACTATAAATACGGACAGCATTATGACCATGCCTTCTGAACGGCTCTCTTATTCGATCTTCTGGGGTTCGAATTTGCCAGATTTCGAACTATTAACCTGTAGCCGTTGTCTTTCTTCAGTTGATAAGAGTAGTGGTGCGCATTGTTTTCTTTAAGACATCTTACTAGCCTACGGTACGAGTCAGAGTCGTCTACTTAAGTAACAGAAGAACGCAAAAGGGTTTCACTTAGACTTTGATCACGGTCACGTTCGACACCATGAAAATACTCATATACTAAATATAATCAGCAAAGCTCCTGCTTTTCTTTTCTTAAAATTAGACACTTAAATAATAAATATTGCATGAGAAAAAGTGAGGTGTCAACTGTACACACAACCAATTAAAGCACATATCTACACACACTTGAATTGAGTATCGCAGCGACTTCAGTCAATATTTGCCAGGAAGAACGAGCAAAAGTTTTTAGTAACAACTTTTTTTTGGCAGCAATCTTGAGTTTTAGGTTGCTGCCCAGCAGTTTCCTCGTCACAGACACCGCTCTTGAGAGGGCGCCTTTATGTTCACCTTTGAAGTTCCAAATTGACAAACCCAAAATTACAGTCTGTCAGTCTGCCAAGGTGTTTGCTTAGCCTTTGGGGGTCAACTTATTGGGCGTCGTTTTTAAATTTTTAAATTTTATATATCTAAAAGGTTGCCATACAGTTGACAGAGAAGAAGAAGAAGCAGAAGCGCCCAAACCCCCCGTCCAACTCATTGATTGCCCATTTAGAACCGCAAAATTTAATTTATCTGCCATCAGTTGATGTTCTTGCGGTTTGCCAATCCATACGCACTGCCCGACACTCCCACACACATAGAGACACACACACACATGTACACAACACGCCCTGTGAAACTTTTTGTTTGGGGGCAGGAGTAATAGTAGAACCCATGTCAAAAATTGTACCGAGTCCCTGGCGTTCGCTTGCTGATAACATTTGCTTGTATTGTGTGTGTGTGTGTGTGTGTGTGTGTGTGTGTGTGTGTGTGTGTGTGTGTGTGTGTGTGTGTGTGTGTGTGTGTGTGTGAGTCATGTGTGATTGCGTGTATGGTGTTTAAGATATCATCTGTCTCTGACGCGTGCTTACATGGCAGCCCAAACCCACTCCCAGTCTCAGTCCCAGTCGCAGCTTCTGTCGGGCACTTCCGTTTCGGCGTCCGGTTGTTTGGCTCTGCCTTTTGCCTTTACCTGCCATTGCCACCTGCTGTTTGACACCTAAATTCGCTTATTGTTGCCAGCCTTACCGTTAGATCTACCGTTACTTTTATGAACTTGTTACAGACGCGCTTCTGCGCTGTAACGGTAATCGCATTGACAATGCGAGACTTCTGCAGACTTTATTCGATTCAACGACTAGTTGTTCATAAGGGAAATGAAAAGCGACTCACAACCACCCACCCACCCACACACACGCACACAAACTCATGGGCAGCTTTTCTTTTTTTTCGTAAGTTCTGTTCTGGAATTTTTACCTACACTTTATTCAATTCACAATTCGTTTCAACAATTGAAATGCGATTAGCGCCAAGGTGTGCGAGCATAAGAAACAAATATGTGTGAGTGTAGATGTGTGTGTGCGGTTACTGGGTTTGGGTTACATTTTTTGATTTATGTGATATTGAGTTAAACTTGTACTCAAACCAAGCGAAAACAAGAACTACTAGGTACAGTAGGGTTTGACCTTAAAGCGATTACAAAAACTAGACGACGACTTAATTCACGCTTTCATAACAGCTTATTACGAAGAGGAGAGAAGAAAACACGAAAAAACAACTTTTGTGTTTACAATGTAGTTTGTTGTTGTTTTTTATCTGACGTAAACAATATATTTATTACTTCAAATCAATTTTTACCTGTCTGCAAACCGATCAAGAAGCCGCCAATCTACAGCTGCCGAATCATCCGAACAGCGCGAGTGGCGTGGCGGCAACTTCGTGTCAGAGCTTACACTTCGAGAGCTGCGGAGAACGTGACGCGTGACAGACTCGAACAAGATAAAAAACCAACTTTAAAATGGAGGCTTTCAATTACGACAAAGGCTTCGATTACAGCGACTAACTCGACGTAATGCTTGGGCAATTGTATAATGTCTGCTTGCACTGTCATGCAATGAAATTTCGCAGAGAGACAATCGGAATGTGTTGCTCGAATGGAAAAATAGATATGCCGCCACTTAACGATCCACCGGAGCCACTCTTGGCGTATGTGTCTGGCGTTGGAAGTACTTCTATACAATTTCTCAAAAACATTCGAAAGTACAACTACAGTTTCCAAATAACATCTCTCAGAGCAGCAAGAATTGTTAGTGACTCTAGTTTTACAACACATTCAAAGTGCAATGTCAATCGAATTGGTTCACTACTTCAGCAGCCTGACAACGACCCAAGTTTTTTGCATTGCAGGAACTGAGCGCGAAATCAATTTCAATTTACGCAGTTTGTTCCACATGATTACAGAGTATTACTCAGAGCAGACCGAACACCCGCTGGCAAAAACGAAAAACGCTTTAACGCTCCGACAACTAACGATGTCGCGATTGTGTTGGTCTCTCCAAAAGAGAGGACGGGAATTATTTCAATATTATGCAGTTTAATCCTGGAACAGGTGCTACGAGCAGGAAAAAGGTGAGCTTCACAAAGAAACTCATTCTATTTTGTTACATTAATATATAAAATGGCTTTGAACGAATTTTACAGTTGTCCATGTGAGAAGCATGGCTTCTCTTCTGGCGATACGAAGCGATTGTAACACCGGAAATCGAAGTTGCTTGAAATTGAATGGCAGATCATTTTCAGAATTCATGGAATCAGCACATCTTCCTCTTTGCCTTTGCTTTTGCAGCTAATGATGGTTGCTTCAATTAGGTTTGCAAATACTTTTTTAACGGCAATTATGGTGCTATTACACAATTTTGGCGGATCTATCTATCGGATCATGATAAGCGCTAATCGGTCCCACCATATTCTAGAATGTCGGCAGTTTTTCCACCAAATGTACATGAAAGTATATAGTAAAGAGTCATGAAAATTGGTTTTCTTTGAATGATAAAATGAATTTTCAGAAAACGATATTTGTGCATTTGTGTGAGCTCAGCGGTAAGTTTTAAATTGTTACACCTGCTTTACCTTAATGTAACTTACTGAACTGCAACTGTCGCTGTTTGCGAGTTTTGACTGTACATTGCATTTATGATGGCACATTGTAATCAAAAGCTATTCACATGTCATAAATCAAATTAAATGGCTGTCACATATCGTCCACAATGCTCTCCCACACTCTCTCTCTATCTAACTCTCTATTGTTGTTCTTCTTGCTGCCAGCTAAGCACAATTAAAATAGCAACAACAACAACAATGTCAGCAAATTCCTTGGCAGCCATTTCGCTTTTCCGCATTTCCGCTTCCGCCTATTGGATAGGCAACATTATTTTCTATACGCTCATAATTTCGATTCACTTTTGTTTAGCAATTGTCTTAATTACTTTGTTATTGAGCAGCAGCAGTTTTTCTTTCACTTTCAACAGCAATTGCAGCCTCTAAGTCAACTCCTTGTACCCTGAACTCCGCTCATTGCAACCCTTTCGAGTGCAGCTAATTTACTGTGCCTGCCCCCAAACCGCTACAGTTTCCTTTTTGTTGATTCTTATTTAAGGCCTTTTGACTTCAAAGAAGAACTGTTGCTGTTGCTTTTAGGCTTACGGCCGGAGTGCGGGTGCAACATTGTAGCCAAACACTTCACCTGGCAGCCACGCTTGCTTTGCCTTTGACACTGTCGAACATGCTTGGGCCCACCACGCTCATGGCTCACCAGGACCAGCTTCAAGTGCATTTGTTTTTCGGCTTTTGTTTTAATTGGCTTGTGCCCCTAGCTCAAGTAGTCGAGCCCCAACTCCGCTCACTTTCGAGTTTGCATTCCTTTGGCAAACTAAAGCAAAGCACGTCCCGCGCTCCACTCCGCTCATTAAACATTTACTCGCAACGCTTTGTCGGCGTGAACTTTGATGTTGACTTTACTGGCCTGCCTCCTCGGCCCCTGCCACACCCCTTGCTCCAAACACAACGTTGACAAGTCTCTACATAAACACGTATACACACACAACTGCAGTTGCTGGTGTCGCTGACAGCGCCGCCGGCAGTTACGCAGCAGATAACCACTTGAGATTGCATCTCTCGCTTTTCCTCGGCTTTTCCCCTTAGCCCATTTCCCTTATTTTGTTGTCTTGTGAAAAATGCATTTTGCCGCAATTTGCGGCGGGTTAGGTGGCAGCTGCCGCTGTCATTGCATAAACATGCCGTTGCATATGCCTAGGCGCAGTTGCAGCTGCAGCTTCCGTGCAGCGCAAATGCTTGTTGTGCATGCATTTTTTTACATTTCCACAAAAATTAATATGCGATTTGCGCAAAATTTTCATAGCAATGCAGCCGCTCCTTCCGCTCCTTGCTCTTCGTCTGCTATTTACTTTGTGATCAAAGGAATTGCATCACGTTGCAATTGCATGTTTTTGCAACTGTACAGCTGTTGCAGTGCTCTCTGCTTAAGCACTTCAGGTAGCATTGAACCTTCTTGGAAACTCTGGCTTGCAGCTTGCACTTGCTTTCAGCCTTGAAGTATGCAACAGTCTTTGTAGATTGTTACCCTGCCTGCGTAAGCCAATTAATATCGCCCGCAAAAACTGTTTCACCACTAACCACTCGGCTCTGAAACTGCAAAAACAATCAAAATTAAACCACACATGTCATAAATCAAAGAGTTTTTCCCCCTTTATCCTCAGACTCTTCCGCTCTCGCTCTCCTTCAAGTGCACAGAAGTAACTGCGGCACAATGCCGAATAGAGTTGAATACAGAGTCGGCATTGTTATTATCTGTGTGTGTGTGTGTGTATGGCAATTCACTTAGGCTGCACTTGCCTACGATTCCCACAATTCCATTTTATCCCACTCTATTTCCCCAACTCTTGTGTGCAACGTTTACCTTTAGTCATCCATAGCCATGCTTTTTGGTATAGTACTCTATATAAGAGTATTTCACTTTTCGTATAGAGTTGATCTATTTATACATTATAACGCTGACGCTCAGGATTGCTTTAAGGCCATTTTTTCCAAGTCATTGTAGTAGCTGGCTGCGTTTGTCTTCCGGTCAACATTATACAGCTCTTTGGCGACTGTACGTGAGCCCTCCGGCGTTGCGACACCTGTGAAAGTGTCTTATATTAGCACCCAGACTGGCCATAACAGCTGGTTACCGGGTTACGGCCTGATGTGAAGCTTATAGAGCTTCCTATTAGACCAGAGTAGTATCTATTGGCAAAAATGATTCTCCGCTTGAAAAGTATAGTTTTCAACCTCAATCTGAGAGTCCAACCGTTGTGTATCTCTACTCGAAGAAAGCATATACTTTGTCGTACCCTGGCAGATTCTCTTCCAATAGGCGCAAAGATAACTGCTCGCTTAGTACGACCGACGATATCGATCATCATCTGCTTATGCAATAACTGGACACCGATGTACTTCGACCTTACGCAACACATTTTCCATCACAAAGTTAAAGAGATTGCAGGAGAGGGCATCGCCCTACCTTGACGGAGCTGCGTGTGTTGCTCAATGTCAGTCAGCAAAGTCGTACCAGCTGTGCAGGGATTCCAAACTCAGACAGTGCGGCAGACACGCCGTCGTCTATAATTGGTGACGCCGGGAAGTTAGTTGCAAATAATCTTCACAGGGTAGTCAAATTGCCAGTCCGACAGTCCTTGTCGTTCTTGCATCTCCATTTCAAGGCGATTGCAGATGCAAACCATCAGTAGCATTATACTGGCAAGAGCATTCTCTCAGAATAAAAACTAATATTCTCCGACGACAAAGTGTGGCCAGCAGTATATAAAATGTAGTGGAGGATCAAATAAACTCCCTGAAGGGAACCAGCATTAATACCAAGTATGTGCAAATTCGAAAAGCAAATTTAGCAGATATTTTAAGACCAGCCTTATACCGCTTATCAAAACCCAGTAAAAGCTGATGCAAAATGCCTCACTATCACGAGAGATTCGCAGCAGCTGATTCCCTTAGGCCTTGACTCACTCTGAATTGTTGTACCCTAGTAATTATATATATACCTAAGACTCGTATTCCTTATTTATAGATCATATTGCTTGTGACTGTTTGTCCCTTATACAGATTCACGTAACACAATTAACATTAAATCATGTGATAAATAACATAAATAAATGTTAATGTTACGTTAACATAAAGAGTAACGAAAGTTCTCTTCAACTTAACACAACATAATGTTAAGTTAGCATAAACAAATGTTATCAGCATATAAATGCCCTCTGTAAACAAGCGTCAAGCACACTCAAACATACAGCTGTTGTTCGGAGGCAAACTAACTAAATAGTTCAGCCGCGATCCAGCAGCGCCAAATTTCCTACTGGGCTGTTTGTAAGTCACATTCCTGTAACTGTTCTAGCTAAGCGTTTGTTTTGTCTCGCTCACATTCGCAATGAATCGATCAGTGAGTGAGACGCTCCGCGGCCAGGAGCATGGAATACTGTTTGGGGTTTTTATGTTTCATTCTAGTGATGTAAATCCAGACCAAAACATCGATGTTTTCCATCGCAGGGTCCATCGACAATGGACATCGATGTAGGTCAATGCAGCGGACTAAAAACATCGATGCATCGATCGTTTTCCGATGTTTGCTTTTTATTATAGAAGAAACTTTGTTATATAATATGAGATATGTGAAACTAAAGCTATCTGAATATAAGGAGATTTCTAGATACTATATAAAACCAATAGATCTACGACATAAAAGTTTTGATAACTTTCGCTGAGAGTTGGTTTTTTGAATAAACTTTGAGATGACACACTCAATTCTGCAAACATTATTTGTAAAGCGGAGAGTAGGTCATTTACTTTGGCATGATCTTGAATTATAGTAGGTTGGCGTAAGAGATGGTGAAATGTTCGATGGTTTTAAAAACATCGATGTTTTGCCGATGCATCGTATGTTCGAGAACATCGGAAAGTGACAGGCCAACCAACGATGTTTTCGATGCATCGATGTATTTTTTACACCACTATTTCATTCTGCTGCGAACGTCAATGGAGAAGGTTGTGTCGTCACGTCGGCCGTCAAGACACAACTCAGCACAGTTAACATAAGAGTATATAACATTCGGTGCCTACAACTATCCGTCTCTTTTGGTTTTTATTTTTATTACTTTTGTGTTGGCTGTATTTATGGCCAGGGCTTTTATCTGTGTATGCAAGGAGCAGTAGGAACGGTAGTTACATTCCATTCATAAATATTTTTCATTCACTTATTCGCTCACTCGTTTGCTTGCCTAACTTTTTGCGTTTTGCTTTCACCTGAAGTGAAGTTCAGCGTTTGAGTCGAGTTGAGCTGAGTTGTTGGGCGCCTGATGTCATTTGTTATTGTTGCCCTGGTTCGTTTACAGTTGCATTTAAGCTCCGTTTCTTTATCTGCCTATGTGTGTGTGAGTGTGTGTGTGTGTGTGTGAGTGAGTGTGTGTGTGTGTGTGTGTGAGTGAGTGTGTGTGCAACTGGAGTTTACAAGAATCTATATAGATATGCACAAGCCATATGGCATTTGCATTGTTGGCATATGTTCCTTGCTGGATAGGTTTAACTCCCGCCACTAACACTGGGATGGCGCTTCCTTTTGATCTTTGGCCAAGTGAAAGCGATTGCTTTTGTAACTGTAGTGGTAACTGTAGTAGGAGTAGCACTTGAGGCCTGAAAAGCAGCAAAAAGCATGCATAAAAACTTTGTGGCTAACGAAATGAAAATGTTGACTCTGCATTTCTAATTAAAAATATTTTTGATATTTTATGACCTTTTTTTACTTTTTGATTTTGCCATGTGCTCTAGACTTAATTAAAAAAAAAAATCAAAAACCGAAAAGCAACCTGCGCCTGAGGCCTATGCAATGTTTTTTTTTTGCTTTTACTCCAAGTACTAGTTTTTTTTTTTTTTTTTTTGTTGAAGTTGTTCCAATTAGTTATAAAGGCATCAAGGCTGAATTTAGAAATAAACCTTTGAATCGTTTTCTCATTGCCAACAAATAACACAGCTTAGATTTTCCAAACTACTTTTATACAATGCAAGTTTTGTTTGAAAAATAAAAAATATTTTTTTTTTCCAAATTTCTTTCTTTTTTTTTATACCTGCAATCTTGCTTAGAATATCCAACAGCAACGAAAAAAAGAGAAACAAATTGCGGTACAAAGCATAATATTGTTTCTGGTTTCATGCAATTTATTTACTTCATTTTCGAAAAAAAATAAATCTTTAATTTTGCCAAGTTCTTATTTAACAACTGATGTTTATTCATGGAAATTGCCAGCTTTTTTCTCTTCTCACTAGTCAACAATGCAGCAAGACGATTTATTTTATAAAATTTCACTTTTTCGCACACAATTTTAAGGCAACAAATCAACAAATGTTGAGAAATTTATAGTGAATGGCAATCGTTTTTGTTGATGATTTTGTGGGGGGAACCTTTTGTCCTTCGCCTCTTTAGACTAGCTGTATTCAGAAAGTGCATGCAGCAGCTCTTTTGCAGAATATGGCTAGATGAGAGCATGCCCGATGATTGCAACTTTGGTGTCCTTTGCCCTGTCCTCAAGAAGGGTCCTCCCACGGTGTGAGCTAAATACCGTGGTATCAGCCTTCTTTCTATTGCATATAAGGGCCAAAGCCGTTTGTGATTTGATATTCACACTACACCAAATCCTGCAAAAGACCCACGAATACCAAATCGACACCCACCATCTTTTTGTCTATTATAAAGCAGCATTTTATAGCCCGTTGAGGGATCGCGTATGTGCCGCACTGTCTGAGGTTGGAATTCCTGCAAAGTTGATACGATTATGCAGAATGACGTTGAGCAACACACGCAGCTCCGTCAAGGTAGGAAAGAGCTTCTCCGAACCCTTTGATATCAAGCGAGGCTTCAGACAAGGCGATGCCCTCTTCTGCAACCTCTTTGACTTTGTGATGGAGGGTGTGTTGCGAAAGGCCGAAGTAAATAGGAACGGGACTATGTTCTATAAAAAAAGTCCAGTTGTTTGCATACGTAGATGATATCGATATCATTGGTCGTACAAAGCGAGCAGTTACCTTTGCGGCTATTGAAAGAGAATCTGCCTGGTTGGGTTTGGTTGTTAATAAGAGCAAGACAAAGCATATGTCACAGCGGTTGGATTCACGGATTGATGTTGATAACTATACTTTCGATGTTGTCAAGCATTTCGTCTACTTTGGCACGACCGTCACGATAAAAAACGATGGCATGGAGATCAAGCAGAGAATCACTCTTGCCAATAGGTGTTACTTTGGTCTCAGTAGGCAAATTAGTAGTAAAGACCACTACCGCTAGACGAAACAAACACTTTACAAGACGCTCATACTTCCCGTTTTGCTTCATGGCGCTGAAGCATGGGGTATGACGCTGTCTGATGAAAATGCCGTTGGAGTGATCTTTGATCTTTGGCCCTTTACGCATTGGAAACGACTACCACAAACTATGGAACGACGAGCTCTATGAGCTCTACGACGACATTGATATAGCTAAGCGCATTAAAATCCAGCGGCTAGGTCATGTTGTGCGTATGGATGAAGAAGCTCCTGCGAGAAAGGTCTTTAATGCGAGTGTCGTAGGCAGCTGACAAAAGGGCAGACCATGTCCCCGTTGGAAGGACCAGGGAATGAGCAAACTAGCTACCTTTGGTATCATCGATTGGAGCAAGCGCGCGCAAGGCAGAGGCACCTGGAGGAGTGATTTACATCAGGCCGTAACCCGGTAACCGCTTGTTATGGCCAGTCAAGAAGAAGACTTTGAGGGCCGGGTGCTAATATACGACATCTTCTCAGGTGTCGCAACGCCGGAGGGCTAACGTATAGTTGGATTCGTCAACGACATAGTAGCTACTGGACTGCACGAGCCACGAGCTTCAAGTTTGTTGGGATATGTTGTTCCACCAATGTTAGACCCTTTTGCAGCCTTAGAGGAAAAGCTACAAATTTGGGCTTTGTTTATGCCTTAAATACATAAAACATTAATGAAATCAATGTGCCCATAGCTCCTCTTATTGTTGTTGTCAAAGGTAATTAAAATAATTTTGTAATTTTATTGGATTTCTTGTATGTGTGCGCTCTTTGGCTGATGCAACAGCAACAACATATTCCATATGTGAATCACATTAGCCGAATTTGAATGCTAATGTGTCACATTAATGATGCAAAAACAAGCAGAGCAACAACAACAACTACCACAACAAGAGGCACACTCATATGTGTGTTTGGGTGTGTTTGGATGTGTGTGTGTGTTTGGTGCTTATTAAATCATTTATGCAGGCTTCATAAATTTTCATTAAAGTTTAATAAAATTTGCCAACGCTCGCAGGCGAGAGCAGAAGCAGCTGCTCAGCTTTGTTGGTTGTATGGAGCTCCGCAGCGCCTAAGCGCATACAAAAGGCGCAAGGAGCCAGAGGAAATTGTAGCTGTTGGTGCTGCCTTTTGGCATCCTCAGCGTCATCGTCGTCGTCGTCATCGTCGTCGTCAGTCAGTGATTATGTAAATATTTCAACACAAATTAAAATCAAAATTAAAATTACAAAAACCAGGCGCAAGGCAGTCGGTCCGCTGGCAACACATGTTTGTCTACTCTGCCCAACACTGGCACTTGCTAGTTCCCCACACACACACACACACACACACACACACACACACACACACATGCCGTGTGTGAGTCCGTCCGTGCCGCTTGCTCCAACTGTTGCCTGGCTTAGGCCGCATTTTCCATCTGACTGTCTCACTCTCTGACAGTGTCTTATGGGAAATTTAAATAAAGTCAGCAGGCAATTTATTTGCATTAACATGTTGTACGGCCGTATGTTTGTCTCTACACATTTGTAGTTGTGTATGTGTGTCCGTGTCCGTGTGTTGGCTTTGCATTTCATGCAAATTTTTACGCCTGCTGTCAGCCGTTGCCATTGCCGCTTCATTGAGTTTTTGCATTGCTATAAAATTGTTTAAAACTGAGCGCTGATGCTACCACTTCCACGCCCCTTTCGCTGCTGCCGCCCACTTTGACCATATTCTGATTTATTGCCTGACTGTGCGCTCTTTTGTATGCACTTTTTATAGTGCTTTTATCGAGTGCCGCCCAAAAGTATGCTGCACTTTTTTGCATTTCACATTTCGCCCACTATAAATCATTGCGCATCAGCTTGAATTGTTGCTTTATTGTTGCAGTTGGTAGCTGTGTTTAACATTAAGTTTTTATTGTTATTAATTAATCGGTGAAAAATTGTGAAAAGCTCATGGGGAAAAAATGAATTGTCAATTGTTGCAGCTGCCGTCATGGCCGGAATCTTCGGCATTGTCGCTGCAACACAAATATTGCAACCAGGGAAGCTGCAACTTGTTTACGGTTCCGGTTTGCGCTTATTCACATGTTTCGGATTTAGTCGCTGGAATATTTAAAAGATATTTTATAGATATGAATACAAATGAAGGAAAGAACTCTCCAGATTCATTTATATTAAGGAGAAGATGGCCTAGACAACAGGACACTCAAGGCAATGCCAGCAAAAGCATTGCTATTCTTGGTTCTAGTGTTCAATGCTGTGTTGAGACTGGCACATGTCCTAACCACATGGAAGAAAGCTAGTATCTGTATGATCCATAAAGCTGGAGAAAGCCCTTCCACCCTGAACTCACGCGGTTGACTCGTTTGTTGTCCATAGAAAGCATAACAGAAAAAATCCCTTCTTTTTAATTTGGTTCCCGAAAGTCGCATGGCACAACAGACCAATTGCATAGTGTAGCAAATTTCAAACTTGAGCGCTTCGAGGCAAAGGAGTACGTGGTGGCAGCGTACTTGGACATTAAACAAGCCTTCGACTGAGTTTGGCACAATGATCTCCTCTGTTGCCGCCTCAACTTCGCTAGATAGTGCGTACGGATCGTTCCTTCTCGGTTGTGCTGGATGGTATTGAGTCTACAGTCAGGGCCATCCCAGCTGGGGTTACACAGGGAAGTGTTTTGGAGCCCACGCTTTACACCCTCTTCACACACGACATGCCCAATAGCTCCGAAATCGTTTAACAGGACTCACAGGATCCGCTCATCGCCACTTATGCTGACGCCACGGCCATCCTGGTCAGAAACAATTGTGTATATGAAGCAACGCATGTACTTCCAAGGCTTTGAAATGTGGGCTACACTCTGGAACAAGTTTTCAATATGTTGATATGTACGAACAATTTTCTCAGTTGCCAGTGCCCATCCCTGATCTGGAACCATAAATGATTTATAAAATCAAACTACAATAAAAACCACTTATTTGGCAATGCATATCAAAAGTCAGAAAGTATAGCAGTGTCAGAAATCTCTTTCAACGGAATGTACGTTCAAAAGCAATGCTGCAGTTAGTCGAATATTTCATTAAACACAGATTTTATAAGAAGATTTTGACTAACGACTTCTTCGAGAGCCTAGCAATAAAGTTTATGGAAAACCCGTCTAGAGATTTATGGATTTGCCCTTATCGTTTTATTTGCGACTTCAATAAGTTCAGTTCACTTCAGGCTTCCGGCTCTGGTTTCAGCCCTGACACATACACACAAGCAGATAAATTGACATACATTGTCATTGTGAGGACATATTTATTTTGTAATTTTAATTAAATATCATACTATCACATGCAACAAACAGTTTTTGTGCATTAATATGGGACACATAGTTTAATTAAAAACCAACTCGATGGCTCACTTTGTTGACAATATATAGAGTACTTACGCCTTGCCTCATCAGTTACAATTTGACTTTGATGCTTGACAAACGAATAGGAATTGGACACAATGAATCATTTCCTTCAATCTGAATCCATGACTATATCTAAGCCTCATAGCGTGCAACCCACACAGCTCTTTATGAATATGAAGACAATCGCTGGTTGAAAAGTGAGGGTGACCATGTGTGTGTGTGTGTGTGTGTGTTGACAACGGTACTTGACAAATGTCAAAGCCATTTAACGGCATTTGCACAAATCATTACGATTAACAAATATGGCGGCAAGTGCGTCACGTCAACGTCGACGTTGATGCCGCGGCGTGACGATTAAGAGGCCACTCCAAAAGCCATAAAAACAAATGAGCTGCTGGGGAGTCATACAAGAGGCAACACTATACTCGTGTGTGTGTGTGAGTGTGGACAGATTTGTGGCGTGTAAAAAATGCCAAGTAAACATTCGCAGCAGGCCGAGATTGGGCGCGACATGATTGAGAGTGCACTCCATTCTGGTCGGGCGTAGGCGCTTGGCTCGTTGCGTTTTCATTTTTTCCACTTTTCATTTAGACAATTCAATTTCATGGCACTTTTAGTTGTTGCGCTTGTTACTGTTTATGCCACAAAAAAAACCAAAAACAACCAAAAACAACTGTATTTTCAAACACACTTAAAGCATTTCATAAAAATGGCAAATTGAGTGGCCGCCCCCGTTGAGCAAGTTGTAGTAGAATTTTTACTAATTGCCATGCATGCCATAATTTGCGCAGCACAACGGTGAAAACCCCCCGAAAACAATATTGTATCCAAATAAACAGTTGCTTTGTTTGGGTCATAAAATAGCGTGCGGTACAAATACCGTTGCGTGCACACGTCAAAGCGTCCGAATTGAAAAATCGGCAGGCATTTTCACAATTTTTATCAAAATACACACTCAGTTCTAATTGCAATGAAAACAAATTTCTACACACAGCAGGTGGGTTGGAAAATATGTGAAGGAAAATGCATGAAAATGAAATAAATGTGAAGGAAAATAGTCGTATTTCGAAAGTGTTGCTAAATTGAAGGAGCTTAGGCGCTGACTAAGACAGCAAACACATCACGTCACAAGAAATGTGCAACCTTGTGGTACTAGTTTTCCAGACTCAAGCTTTAATAGCAATTGTAAAGTATAGAGCTTAGATACATGTGAAAGATGTGAGTTCTCTACAACTTGGCATACTAAAGCGCCATATAGCTAGTTCGAAAAAGTTTTTTTGCGCTCACTGCCAACGCAGCGAACAAAAACAAAGGTGTCATTGTCGTTATTCTAATTGCATCCGAGCGTAACACCATCGTATTGTAATACCATCTGAGAGAGATGAGATAATGAGAGATTTGCAGTATTCTCACGCTTGTTTTACCTCAAATACCTCATATCAAATACACCTTGATACAACGGAGGCTGTCGCCCACAGTGGTCGCTACAGGGTACTGTATCCTTTTTTCGACCAAAAAGCAAGCTTCGCCCGGATATGGTAAAATTGTGTCGTTTGTACTTAAAAAGCACTACTTAAGTGTCTGAGCTGTCCAAAAGCAGTATGATCTGAATTTGGGGAGTCCAACAAGCTGCGTCTAATGCAGGGATTCGAACCGTAATCGTAAACGTAACCGTTATCCAAACAACCGATTGATTTTAGAAACCGTAACCCAAATAAGTTTTTTTAGGAAAAAACCAGTGATCTTTTGGCACTGTTTTTGTCAAAAAACATGAAAGTAATCGAGTGCAGTCCATGACCGTTTTATTGAGTTGACTCGCTGAAAAGCGACGATTCCCAAGACAGTGCATACATGTGCCTAGTTTTTGCTCTTTCTCTTTCTCAATTTTGGCTACGAGCGAGTCGATCTGAAAGACACAGCACGGCAAGCAGCATCCCATGTGGACTACCTTGAAAATGGTCGCTTTTCAGCAAAAGTTTTGAATGAAGTGGATCTAGGAATCCGCTCTATTACTTTTAGGCTTTTTGATTTTTGTATAGGAACCGGTATAACCGGTAAATCGAATCGAATCGAAACCGACAATATTGAAAAACGAAAACCGAAATGAAAAACCGTTTACCGGATCAGGAGCACCGATACTACCGTAATCGTAATAATATCCGAAATATGTTTCGGTATGAATCCCTGGTCTAATGTGTGATTTGAAATTTTTAGGTACAGGGTATAAAGTGTACATCTATCAACCCTAAGAATATTTACAGCGGTATTTTAGCTTATCTGCTTTTTGTCGTGGCTGGGTTATATGTGCACAATTAGAATAAGGAAAAGATGAAAGAATTATATAGAAGTTAGATAAGCATTAGACATCCGCACCCGACGGGGTCAGTAGGATTCAACTGGTCGACGAAAAGTTGAACCCTTCTATAAGGACAGGAAACGCAGAGCGGGTATCCGTCAAAACGGGGTTTACCCTAGCAAAGTTACTATTTCGGAACTGGGAGTAAAATGAACATAGTTGGGCTCGAGTGAACCACAGCGTTATTCGCAGTCGCTTTGCGTAATATTTGAGCTGTAACTGTTATTGAACCGTATCTTAGATGCTAGCTGGATTTTGACTCCTTGAACCTAACAACCTTTTGCATTTTGTTTTGAAGACTCTGCAAAAGGCTTCTTCTTATTGACTGTCTATACAAACCTGTTACTGGGTTACGGCCTGATGTAGACCAAAGGTAGCTGGAGCGCTCTCTAGCTGGTCCTACCAACGCAGACATGGCCAGCACTTTCGTCACCTTCATTCAAAAGCCGCAATACAGAAGCTTCTATACCCATACCCCCAACATGACCAAGGATGTTAATTCGCTCGACCATGTCAATGTCGTCGTAAAGCTCATAGAGTTCGACGAAATTCTTGACACTATCAAAAGTATATCAATATGAGCTGCGTATGTGAGCAACTCGATAATGCAGCATTAATAACAGATAAATGACCAAAAAACGGTTCCTTTAGTTTAGAAATCGGGACAAGTTCAGCGAGGTCTTTAGTTAGCTATTTCGAAAAGTTACTACAAACTCAACTGAATGTCAACTATTATAAACTTGTTGATGGAAGCAAATTAAATCAAAGTCACTATTACGGACGCCATTAAGAACTCCGCGTGCGGGTGAAAGAGTGCGGAAGCCGCCCAACCCCGTCTTTACACAGTGCCAGAATAATATAAAAACGAAAAAATTCAGATTCACGTACCCGGTTTGTCCCGAATTTGGTTTTAAAAGCATGTGCTTTCTATTGAAGAAAGAATTATTTTTGAAAGTTTTTTTTATTGGACTGAAAACCAGATAAGAAGCAAATGAAACATGTGTTTCAGTTTCAAAAAACAAACTTATTTTCAGCTTTAAACCTGCTGCTATATCTCATAACTGTATCATTTGTATATGCTCATAAACTAGTCATTATTATGCTCAACTTCATGATTAGCAATGTCATCGGCATTGTCAACAACATTGAAGGCCTTTGGGTAGCCACTTGCAGCTACTGTGAGCCGGCCGGTACTTGGACAGCCATTACTTACCACCCACCACCAAATTACCAACGCTTTGTTTTTGTATACTTGGGAGCATTTGTCTAGTAGAAACTTTGCTATGCTCTTTATTTTGGCACATGCGCATCAGGCGTTTCAATTCCTCTTTGAAATTCAATAACTGGATTATTATTTATGTAATGTGCTCTTATGTGCAATATAATTTTATTATAATTTAACGACTTTTTCTGCTGTTTTAATGCTGAAGTGTGCAAAAAATTCAAGTCCAACGTTAGTTAGACTCCAAAAACCAGTTGGCAGCTCTATAGCGCCAATTGCCACGTTCCAATGCCAAAACATTTCGCAAATGAAACACAACAGCAACGAAAGTTGTGCGACTTGCGCAACGCGCTCGCTCTCTCGCTCTCGTTCTCGCTCTTTTGGCAAAACAAACGTGAAGCGGCTGTTGACGACGGTTGGCTGGTTGGAAAAATCAGCAGAACATTTCACACAGTTAGTGGAAACCACCGGAAAAACTACGCAACGCGGAAAGTTAAAACGATAACAGAGCAGCAAACGACAGCAGCTTTTGTCAGCAGCGCAGCAGCAGCAGCAGCGGCGGCGGCTGAGTGAAAGAATGTGCGAATGCGAAACGAAACGGTTATAAAAAAAAAGAAAAATGAAATAAACGACGCGACGCGACGCGAAAGCTGATAACAAAACGTGCGACGCGTTAATAACAATAACAGAAAACAACGCTGCAAAGCAGAAGAAGAGTGCGAAGTAAAAGTTGCATATTACTTGCACTTGACGCGCGTCAACAAATTTTAATTAAAGGCAGCGCGGCTTATGTGAGCAGCGCTGCTGGCTGCGCAGCGTTAACGGTGTGTTTGCTATAAAACTGCAATTTGTTGCAATAACGGCGGCATTTGCAAGCCAGACGCCGGCAGCAAAGCAACGCGCTATTTTTGCCCGTTTCAAATAAATCAATAAAAAGTAAAGCACAAAAACAACAAACGATAAACGATGACAACGTGAATGTGTGTGTGTGTGCGTGTGTGTGTGTGTGTGTGTGTGTGTAACTGTATAACAAAAAGCAATAAGTTTTTATCAAAGCGTCAATGAGGACGTCGTCGTCGTCAGAGAGCCCCTTTTGCTTCACAGCGTGTCTCGTCTGCGCAGCTGTTGATGAAAGTGAAGAAAATCATTCACGGAAAAGCGGAAAATTCAACGACGACAACTTTAAGAATAACAACAAACAAAACACAAAGAGAGCGTTGCTTTTGGCAGCGACGCGAGCTTTGCGTTTGCATTCACAACTCAGACGCCAAGTTTTTGTTTTGTATATTTACGAGACGAGTTTACTACACGCACAGCAACAACAACAACAACTGGCAGACAGCTTTTCGCTGCTGCTGCTGCTGCTGTTGGCAGCAAATGTATCTAGATACTTTTGTGCGTCAGTGTGTGCTGGCTGCGCCGCTTGCTTGTTTATTGACTGTGAGCCGGCGGTTTGGCCAGTTCCAGTTTAATTTCTTGGCTCTTTGCCCTCTCTCGCACACACACACACACACACACACACACACACACACACACACACACACACACACACGCTCTCTCCCTCACACAGTGTGCTTGCTTTTGGCTTTGTGTTTGTTTTTGTTTTATTTTGTTTTGGAGGTGGCAATCCTGCCGGTCATTTAAACAAAAATTTAAAGTTTCGACTGCAATTTGTTTTGTGCAAATTGTAATTTAATTTGCGAGCGCTGCCAACAAAAGTTATATATGCCGAAAAAAGCTTTTATATTTGTTGGCAACAACTCAACTTTGCTCTGTCTATGCCTTTAATTGAGTTAGTCTGCCAGACACGCATACAACTCTGTTCAACTTTAACCCATGTGCATGCGTGGGTGTTAAAAGGGGGGCGGAAAAACATCCTCAGTTTTCATGCGTCGGGTACTAAATGGTTAGGTCGTAGCAGTGTGCACAAAAAGGGACACGCATTCGAAGAGCTTTTTGAGACCAAATCTACGACTTTTTTGAAACTCCCAAACTCGACTGGGTACGAAAAACTAAGCATTTGTCTGCGAAAGAAATGTTGGGCACTTTCGTCAATCTTAACTCGGATAAAGATCCGTAGGAGTAATGGTTAAGGCGGCGTAGTCACAAAC
Source organism: Chymomyza caudatula (assembly GCA_035041775.1). Taxonomy (NCBI): domain Eukaryota; kingdom Metazoa; phylum Arthropoda; class Insecta; order Diptera; family Drosophilidae; genus Chymomyza; species Chymomyza caudatula. The sequence goes on from JAWNKW010000073.1 coordinate 643,307, forward strand.
CTATACTCTGCTGGTGGCCCAAAAACAAACTTTTTCGCTTAGGATTTTATTTTCCTTAATATGTGAGTGGGTCTTTTGCTAGAAAATTCTTATATATCCCAGCTATTCATGCTGCGAGATACAATAAACAAGCAAATGTTCCGAAGAATCAAGATTTAAACATTTTTATAATAGGGCTTTTAAAAATTGATAAAGTACCCAATACTGTGGAACAAACTTTAGTAAATTGTTTCAAGATATAGAAGAAATTGGTTTTATCCCGCTTGTTTGCTAGCTTTTTAGTAAGTTCGTTTGTACATGCTTTCCGGTTTCAGCCACTCATAAATGCATATAGCTCAAAACTCTTAACATTTGGCTATAAAATACAGTTAATATCGCCTATATGATGCATCGTTTATATGCAATTATTGCTTATATGCAGAAAAAAGTTTTATAGTATTAAAGCATTTTGTTTGCAATTTTCATACAAAAATATGAAAATATGTTCATTCATATGAATAGCGCTTATTAGCAATTATTGCGTATTTAGAAACGTTCGGCTGTTTCATCGATAAATTTTTGTTAAAATAGATTTTTTTTTTTATGCAAACATTCCAGCACAGCTTAATTATTGAAAAATTGCAACAATGCTTTTTATCTAATCGCTTTAAATGATTTGCTTTGCTCATATAAACCAATAACAAATAAAATATTTTGCATATATCCGATTGTCGCTGTTATAAAATTATCGCTTATACGCAAAAAAGCGTTGCATTTCGCTATTGCGTATAAACGATATAGATTTTCGCTTATTTGAAATATTTTGCATATATCCGATTATCGCTTATATGCAAAATTTGCTTAAATACAAAAACAGAGCTGCATTTTCGTCATTGCATATAAGCGATATCTACTGCAGTAAATTTGATAACTAAAACAGCAACAATTGAAAATTTTGATGCTGCAAAACTGCAGATAAGGGTTAACTTTACACAAAGTCCGGGTGCAATATTAAGTTTGTGTAAGAAAAACTTTCGTGTTTTATATCGAAAAGGCACCAAGTAAGATCTCATAGGATTCGACGAGCTAGGAGCAAGCTGTTTTTTCAAAAGGTCTATACTTTAGTTCTTCAATTTACTCTCCTTCACAACGGCTAATCTTTCAATACAAGGGTTAAGTTTTATTATCAGTTCAGTTATAAACTGCCGCGAGCTAGAGATCTATCTGTGCCCACTAGTTAGCTTACAGCTCCCCTGCTAATTCGGTCATCGATATTCTATATCCCCCTAGAAGGGACATCCTTCTCCTCGCCAGGGCATCACAGCTGGTAATGCCCAGCTTGTGCAAGTGTCTCTTCATCCTTCAGTGTCCAGTAAGCAGACTTCCTACGGGAGTCGGCAAGATTGTGTCAGTAGGGAGCCTCACACCCTATTTCTTATTTTAACTTTCCTTTCTCTCTATTAACTTCCTCTGTCGGGCATGGTACAAGAGGCAAGGCTGCCTGAGTGCTAGGGTTGGTTTCAACTCTCTCTGATGAGCCATCGCACCCATCATAAATCTACCTATCTAAGCAGACCTTTACCATCCTAATAGAGTTCTTCCCTAGTTGTACTATGTAACCAATGTAAGTTATAGGAGCCGAGGAGTAGTTTGACCTGTCTGAGGTACGAATGTCCGTGTGTCTCTTCCATCTTCTCTTAGTAGCTGCCGAATGGTATGCTGATGATGGTAATTTCTTATATACCATGCTATATTCGAATTTCCAAATTGCAACCAAAGTCACCTAAATCAGTGTGTAACGTGAACTTTTTAATTTTGGAAGACTTCAATACGCTGACTCCTGCGCAGATGTTCACCTTCTCGACCCAAAACGACAAACGATCAATTCCAACCTTTGACTTAAGGCACAGAGTATATTATCCTGTGGACCACTAGTATCTATTTCAAAGGCTTAAACAGTTGAACCAAAAGCCTGTCTAAGGTTCTTCTTATTTTATTCCATTTTATAGTTGTCTGTTGCTCTATTTTTCAGAGCATCTAAATTGTTAGCATTTTTCGCATTAAATTGTCAGTGAAACGGGCAGAATGCGCCGCCATGCCACTCGGTGGCAACAATTCAAAACGTGAACTGCCACTAAAACATGCCAAAAATCTGCGCGTTTAAAATATTTGCCCCAGAACTCAACGGAGCACTCAGCCAGCAAACTCGCGAGCCAAGAGAGAGAGCGCCAGTCGAGTCTGCCACTTGGCTGCGATTTGATTTAGTTGTTGGGGCTCTGCCGCCACTTGGCGCCCCTTGCCGCCCAACGTGCAACATCCACTGCTCCTCTGTTCGCTCGTGCGTTTTGCCTCGATTCCAATTGTTGTTTGTTTGTTGTTAGTCGCCGTTTTTGTGTTTGTGTTTGGATTTGTGTTTGTGTTGTTGCCACGTGTGTTGTCGGCTCTGTGAGCCGCCTTCTGTGTGCCGCCATTTCGCTTTTATTTATGGGGTTCCCAACCGGCTTTTTGTTTGTCGTCTTTGTTTCGATTTTAATTGTTGTTTACGCCATTTGCTTATAAATAACTAATCAATATCATAGGCCAAAAAAAGAAGAGTTCAAACAAATGTGCTGAGTACTACACATATTACGCGTTGCATTAAAAAAAAGCGATAAAAACAAACTAATCGATAAACCAAACAAATAAATGCAAGTGCAACTAATCCGTTCCGCAACGTATACGACATGTAAATCTATTTTAATCCAAATGCAATAACAATTTGTAACGCTATTTTATATAGAGTACTTATAAGTGTTAAAGGATTTCTGCTGTGGCTTTGACGTATCATTCCCGAGCGCTCTCTCTCTCTCTTTTCTGGGTAAGTACTAAGCCGAACTTTTTGAAATGACTTATTTTAAGGAAATGCGTTGAATATTCTTAAAGAAACTTGTTTTAAGTAAATACTCTTCAAATTTGGGATAGATTAGGGGCGTCAGCAGCGACGTCGGCAGCATTTCAGTTATTGTGCATCATATGCCGACCACTGATTTAGATGCTGCAAGGAACTAGTAGAGAACTTTAAATGAAAGTATTTCAATTTAATGCTCTAAAGTTAAGTTCTGTTGGTAAACCACATTTAAATTGAGTTAAATTCCTGTTTCTTGCTGGCTTTTTGCTTCTTTGTAAACATTGAATTGGACTAGAAACATTGAATTGCATTTGAAAATTAAGAAAGTTTCTAAATATTTCCTACATAGGGGGTTATCCAAAAGTGATTTCGCCAGATTTTTAATTGCAGACGTAATTTTGGTTCAGAAGAAAATAAAAACAGGAAAAAAAATGTATTCGAACGTGACCAAAAATACAACTGGCTCTTGTGGTCATCTATAGATAAGCAGTAGTTAATATACCAAATTTTATTACAAGTCTTTAGTTTAGTTCAGCACTTGCTTACGCCTACGACGATGAGGCAGAGGGCGCTGCTGTTGCTCAGCTGAGATTGCCACAGTTACTAAAGAAATCAATAAACAGACCAAAATACCACCTTTTTCGATGTTATTTTATTGAAAAATCGTATTTTTTTAAATTGTAATATGAATCGATCGTGACATATTGTTCCATTATGCTTCACTTAAGCAGTGATTTTTATATATAGTAAGGGGCTGTTCATAAATGACGTCATCAAAATTTGGAATATTTTTAACCCCCCTCACAAATAGTCAAATTAAGGCACCCACTTTTATAAGGATTTTTTCAGATTTTATTACTCCCCCCTCACAATTTGATAAAGCCCTCACAACCCCTCCGTGGTGGCGTCATTTATGAAGAGGCCCTAATAAAAACAATGATAAATTTAAAATATATGTTAATATTGAAAGATCAACCGTGACCGATTAAAAAAGTTTCTAAAAAAGGTATAATATATGAAATTAGTTATATTAAGCATGAGGTGCTTATATCGCGAACGTGACATAGGAACATTAACTAAAAAAAAGAAAAATTTACCGCTAATAGAGATTGTTTTGATATTTTAAATATATATTAATATTAAAAGATCAATCGTGCCCGAAAAACTAAGTGTTTAAAAATGTTATGAGCATAAGGTGCTTCTATCGCGTACGTGACATAGGATCATGAACTAGACAACCGTTAATCGAGACTATTTTGATCTCTGTGTCCTTTTTATTAGTTAAATGTTGGGAGACAGATTCTGTAGAAAAACTTCCATCATGTTTCATCTCTTTTCCCCAAGAGTAGAAACTGCAATTAACCAATTTTGCAAAAAAAAAAAAAAGAAGTGTTTTGATTGAAGTGAATTTGTAAATTTGTGGACTTTTCTATGAATTTCTCAGCTAAACAAATGTTGCTGACATACTTATGTTATACCAACAGTAGCCTGATCCTTAATCATTGCCTGTAAAGGATTTGTCTTGAGCAATTATCTAACAAAAACTCTAAAAGAATGTTCAAATTTAAAGTGCTCTTTAGTTTCTTCCAATTTTTATGTTAACTCAAATATCTGATGCCTTTTTAGTTGCCCTAAACTGCTGTTAACCTCTCAAGCGCCGTACACCATTTAGATATCTTATAGATAGCTTTTCATATTCCTTGCTTTGTTGCTATCTCTACTTTATTTATTGACTTCGATTTGCTTTCAATTGCTATGTGCTACATGAACATAGACAAGAAAACAACAACAACAACAAAAATGGCAAGAAAAACTCGATTTAAACGAGATGTGTTGGCGGGCATAATCCAACACCATTCAAGGGCAACTTTCACCAGCTCGGGTGAAATTTGTTATTGGACACCCAACCAACCCCCAGGGTATCGCCTAGTAGTCCTGTTGCTACTGTGCTGCTGCTGCTGCTGCGTCTGGGTCCATGCCGCAGTGGTCGGCCGCAGAGCTGGTTCTGTTGGCTCGTTTGGTTTTTTGGACAACGTAGACATAGTACATCAGCCAAGTTCACATTTCCTTTTTTTATGAGTAGCAAAGTTGTTGTTGTTGATTTTCCCCCCCAAAAAAAATAGAAGGAAAACTCAACGAAGCAAAGCGCACAATTTTCAAAATGCCTGCAAAAACGAAGCAAGCAGATGAAGTAAAAATAAAACGCAGTCATAGTCGGCGTCGACGTTGGCGTTGGCGTTGCTGCTGCCGTCGCCGCCGCACCTTGAACCACCCCCAATGTGCGCTCAGTTACCGCAACTCGACTGCGACGCCAAAGTCGTCGACCCGCACGGCGCACATAACGATGCAGCCTGACTGACTGACTGACTGACTGACTACGGCTAAGGACTACGGGCTACGGGCTACAATTTCCACTTTTTATCTAACCAACCCCAAAGTGTTGACTATGTTTGTTGACTGCAACGCAGACGACGACGACTACGACGTTGAAGCTGACGTCGACGTTGACGTCAGCGTTGACTGCGCCAAGAGACGCTTGAGCTTAGCAGACGCAGACTTGGCTGCTGTGGCACGTTGTGTGTGTGTGTGTGTGTGTGTGTGTGTGTTGCCTTGGAGCCTAGACAAATCACAAAGATTCCACAACGTGTTTAACATATTCGACAGAGTCCAAGTTCGCTTTGCTACGTTTTCCACTCATTGGCGCTTTTCAGTTTCCAACTCGAAACAATTTTTCTCAAAAACACCAAAGGTTTTACCCTTTTTTTTTTTTGACATACGGCAGCGCCAAGTGGCAACTTTTGCTCAAGTCACATAAAAAGTGTGCAGAGAAAATTGTTTTTCTTTTACTTTAATTTGGCAATTTTTCTTTGGCATTGCCGTCGCCAGAAGAAAAATCGACTCAGCGGCAAACATATTTGGTATTTTGGGGGTTGTCCCCCCTTTTGCATTGGGGGTTGGTTTTTGGCCGTTGCCATTGCCTGGGCTTTCCTTTGCTTTCTACTTTGTTGTATGTTTAAGCGCTACGCGTTTTTCCTAAGATTGACTTTGACATTAGCTCCCAACGCATACACACACACACACACACACACACACACACACACACACACAGCTTTGGCTCGTCCGCCATGTTGTTTTATTTTAGCACATTTACGTCATAATGGCATTTCCTTCCGCTTGTGTTTTTTTTCTGCTGTACTTGCTTGCTTTTTTGCTTTCAGCTTTCAGCTTTCAGCTTTTGCCTTTGACTTTTCTTACGCATTTTCCTGCTGCTGCTGCTGTAGTTTTCATTGTGTCTGCTTTTTGGGAAATTTATCTTGGTCGCTCGTCTTTTGTGTGTCCCCAATGTTGCTTTAATTTTTCTTTTTAGCTACTTTTGTTGTTGTTGTTGTTGCTTTTATCGCATTTAGTTGCTTTTGTTGTTGCTGCTGTAATTGCTGTGCTTTATTGTTGTTGCCATTTTCCGCTTTAGCACAGTTTTGTGAGTAGCCATTTTATTTAATTTCATTTTATTTTGATTTTTATTGGTTGCCATGTAGGTCCTTTTTCGACTATTGCCCCTTTCCCCCCGTATCAATCACTTTCTCTCTACAACTAATTTAAGTTTGGCCCGCAAGACACCCCATAGACGTAGTCAGCCGCTGTCCATTGTAACCACATTGACAGCAGCATTGACAATGATTGATTACCAGACACAATTGCCGAGCTACCCATATCGCATATATGCCCCTGCCACACCTGCCACTGCCACTGTCACTCACACACACACACACCGACACACATGAACCTGCCGTCTGGCAACTGTCAACCGTCGGCAACAACCGTTAGACGCCTTATCAGAGCCCACAGCTTAACCCAACCAATGTCCCACGCACTTAATATGGCACAAAAAAAAACCTGAAATTTCATTATCTTGCAGTTTGCTCGTTAGTTCGCTCTACATCTCTCTCCCTCTCCCTCTTTCTCTCTCTATATCTCTCTCTCACTCTCCGCCATGTTAATTGTAATTACACGTAGATAGTCGCATGATTAGATTCAATTTGTGAGGCCGCTTGCTTGGCGTGCGCTTATCTCTTGGGTTTAGCTTTTACCTATTTCCCAGTCAAATAATCTGATTTGTAGCCCTCAATGTGGAAATTGAAAATGCAATTCAAAAGCAAAGATTTTGTAATTTTAGTTGTACACTAAATTATAGGCAATTATGGAGCAAAGGCAGCTCGTCGTCGGCTTGACGTGAACTCTGCTGATAAGCCCAAAAACGGATTGGCAGGTTGAGCAACAGTTCCAGCGACAGTCGGTTGAGATTTATGAAAAAGCACACTTAGTCGGCTGATAGTGCTATAGGGCTGAATTTGATAGGCCTTCGAGATTTACGATTTACGACTTGACATACTAAGTGTTAATATGTAGGTAGAATTAGGGGGTCGAAAATGCACTTCTATGGATTAGGCAGCACAATCATATGGAAGTCCATTAGCAAGCAATTGACAAAAAAACTAAAGATTTTCAAGTTTTCGAGTGTAAATAGCAAATTACAAAGCAGACAGCAAATAGGCCCAAAAAAAGATAAAAAGAAGACTTGTATGGCCTTTGGCTAAAACATAGCTTTACCGATTAATTTGTGATCGCGAATCTCGATTGCGGCTACCGTTTTGGATTTGCTGGCACGATTTTCGAATTATCGCCAGTAGCCTAGTACGCAGATACGCGAAATTTTCATTTCGCTGTCAAACCAAGGCGAATTTTTAATTCACAATGTTTATTAGCGCGTTGCGCAGCAACAAATCAAAAAGCATGAAAGTCATAGAGTGGAGTTCAGGAGCGTTAAAAAATTCAAAATTTCTGCTGAAAAGCGACCATTTGTAAGACACTGTGCGTGTGAGGCTGCTTGTGTTGCTGTCTCTATTAGACCGACAACTTGGCATCGGAGGAGTAAGCTGTAATGCTATGTCATGGTGAATTCAACCTCTTTTCCTCTAAGGTGGAGAACTGTAACCGATTCTAACCTCCAGAAGTAAATGCCTTCCAGCTAAGTGGTATAAGTATAAAAATTAGAAACTGTCATAGACAAAGCCTGTTTCTCGCCGCAGTGGGAGCTCGTATGCTCATATATAATAGGTCTTGGATCTTGATGAAGCTATTTGTTATATCTCTAGTTCCTTCAGCTGAGCTTGACTTGTGGCCTGTCCAAATGCATTCCTTAAACTCCACATAATGACATACAGCTGTGCCTTGGCATTTTAAATTGTGTGAAAAAATAGCGTGCTCCCCCAAAAATATTTGTATACTTTACTAATCAATTGGATTGCTGTAGGAGTAAGTGCGTCTCCCTTAATTTTGAATCACTCGGTTGTTCTGTAAGTAATTAAATTAAAATACAAGCATGTGTTTTTGCCTCCTTGTCAAGCCAGCAGCATCCTAGCACCCTAGCACCCCAGGGATTACCCACAGAGTCGTCGATATTGTCGTTCTTGTCGTTGCTTGACAAAAGCGTTGACAGCTCGAGAAGCAGCGACCAGGAGATGGTGGCTATAAGGATGGCGTTGCCAGTTGACAAGAGCATTTAATCAATCAATTTTGAACGGTAATCAAGCTGGGAACAGTCAAGCGGGCAGCTTAAACTTAAACAGTAGGGGATGTCAGAGGGATTTGGGCATGGGAATGCAACTGTGTTGTTGAGACCCTGATGAATTTGATTGATTGGTCGAATGGCTCAATGGCTCACCAGCTGAATATCTAGTGCTCAACTTTTTTGCGACACAGTTGCCATCGTTTAATTTGAAATTATGTATAAATAGCCAAGTGTTTCTCTTTAATTTTCCTGATAATAAGAGCAGCTGGCGAACATGAGGAGGAGGAGCAGGGTAAACGCTTTTAGTATTATTAATTTGAGAAATCGACTGGAAGTCGACCAAAGATTAAAGCGATAAGAGCCGAGATGCGCGGAAAAACTCTGATAAATGAGTTTTTTCATATTAGACAACAATTAACTTTTATCTTAGCATAATAACCAAATTTATAAATAAATACCGGATAATAAAAGCGATAGTTCAAACGCTTAAAGAAAATACATTTTGTACAATCGAGCTAAGAATTGAATCAAATTAAAAGTTAACTAGAGCTTTACTGAGAAGTTGGAGATTTGGATAAGCCCTTTCCCAAAAAATGTATTTTGACAAAAAATTGTTGGGCGAAGATTACCCCGTTGGGATCAATACCGTAGGATCTTATCCGCATTTTCCCGCAAGAGACTCACATACAAGGCAGGAGCACTCAAATGCCTATATGAAGCTCAAATAAGTTGTTAAGGAAGTGCCTGCCCTGGTATTTTGCAGGAACTCTGACATGAACAAAAGAAGTGCTCAGTCGTTTCCGCAGCTTCTGCAGAGAGAGAGAGAGTGAGAGACCAGTCAGTGTACAGTTGTAGTTCGCACATTTACTGAGTATCTATTCCGGCTAAGTGAACAGAGCTGATTGGCTTTGCGTTTGTAGAATTCACGAATTTGGAGCTTACAACCGACCCTAGGCATGGTTATTCAATCCCTGTGAGGTAGGAAGGGTACAGTAGTGCCTTGTGCTCGCTCACCAGCAACATTGTTGTCTTTAATGTCGCGGTGACCCGGGAAACCTTATCAGACTTCAACGAATTGTTGAGCCATCTCAAGTAATCGACTATGTTGACGATGTTGAACTTTAAGACATGGCTAGAACCGCCGGCTGGAAAACGATCCTGGGAACAAAAAGAAGAATTAAAGATGAAAATTAGTTAAATATATCTTTTGTTATGCAAAACATTAGCTATAATTGGAAGAAACTCAAAAGGGTACAAATATTATTGTACTCCAAGGTATAGAGGCTAAAGGCTTGCTTTGAAGAATGAAAGATGAAACTTAGTTAATGAATAACTAGATTAAATTCTAAATGAATCTGTTTTGTTGCAAAACATTTGCTACAATTGGAAGAAACTGCAATATATAGAAGTTAAAGACTTGCTCTGAAGAATGAAAGGTGAAACTTCGTTGATGAATAAAACAGATTGATTTCTAAATGAATCGTTTTTGATGCAAAACATTAGCTACAATTAAAAGCAACTTTAAAAAGCACACATATTTTTGGCTTAAAAAGATGATTCAATTGAAGATGATGAATCGCTTAAGCCAAAGCACAGTCATTTGAGACATTCAAGTCTTCTTAGACAACAATTAACTTCAAACATATTCATCTTCTTTACAAATATGAAATGTTAACTTTGAAACTTTATATCTATCAAGCATATTAATTGAATAATCAAAAATATGCATATAGTTACATCGTTTTTGCACTTCGATGCTTTTCAGCAGTTGACAACTTTAAGCTCGGCATATTTCACATGCCAACTGTCTGTCACTTACCTGCCTGACACTTGACATATGACATTTGCGTATTCCTGCAAGTGTTTTGTCCTTAGTCTGACTTCACACACTTCACTGCCATCTGCTGTCGAGTAATTGCCATCCCATTAATTACAAATATCAATCACCGGCATCGGCAGCGCATAACTTTCAATAAATTGGAGGCAGCCGTCACCTCGGCAAGACCAGTTCCAGTTTCGATACAAATTTGTCACTCTGAAACATATTTTTTTCCATAACTTGAACTTTGTTTTGCATTCATGCTTTTCAAGTGATTCCACTCAATTTGGAATTGAAAAATTATGACATCGTGCCATCAAAACAGTTTAAATGGCGGTACAAATTAGCCTCGAATTGGCTGCATAATGACCGACTTGTGGTCGCTCTCAATGCTAAGTATACTAGATGCAGGGGCGGAGGGGGCGGATCTGAGGTTATGCAAGCAGCAACTCTATCGACGGAGCCAAACATCTGCATAAATAATGCGGTAGCTGGAAGCTCTGCGTCTAAACTATGCCTACTTTATGGTTGGTGTCTGACACTTCGGTCGGCGCTTTTTGATCTTCCAATTTGTGTTTTTGTTTAAGTTTCTATTTTGCTTGTTTGTTGTTGTAGCAAGCGAATTTCAATCAAAAGCAAACGTTGCCGGAACACCCCCCTAGCCCTATCGATGACACTCACTACCCAGCCAAGTTTCAAAGGCAAAAAGCCGCTTTGCTATAAAAAATGTTTTTCATTTTTTATGTTACTCTATTTGTAAGACTCCTATTATAGGGTACACAGATTTTGTAAAAGATAGTTTTGGATTTAAAAGAAAGTGTGTCTTTTCTATAGGCCAATGCAATGGATAATATTCCTACACCCTGTTATACCCCTAGACACAGTCTATGGACTATATTAGGTTAGATTTGAATTTTTGTGGAATCATTCCGTCTTCTGGATTAGAAGCTGGTACAGAACCCAGTACTCTGGGATCAGCAGGCACATCCATCACCAACCCTTCGGGCTTATCGGATGCAGCTAACGCATATAGCTTGCGCCTTGTTCACGTACATCAGCCAAGCATCCCCGCCAGTTTCCTGTGACAATAGTTGTACAGTAATTAACGAGCCCCGTATCACTCTCCAACGAAAGACGACCGTTCTGAGGTCACAGGCTCGTTGGAATATCGTATCATTGGATGCACAGCCGCAGGTGTGAGCGCTGGTGAGAGCACCTGTTTTCGATAAGGCTCCAGTAGAGCACTCATTAACAACCAAAACTGGTAAATTGCATCTTCCGAAGTCCCAGCTTCAACGCCGGTCACATGGTGAATGGACCTGCACATCTGAAGTGGACGGTGGATAACTATTAGTGTGGTTACCCCGTGCAAATTTACCAGGTCGAGGCTCGAGAGGAGATGTTTTCTGACTTCCATGTCTGGGAAGCTGGTTGGTTGGTTCGACCAGCGACTCGCCATTTTACTGAAAGTATCATTGACCATTTTTTGTTGGTATAGCGACATGTGTCGATATCCAGCTAAGACTCTGCCCATATCAGACCGCCGTTCGAATTACCCACTAACAAGCAATTGAATTTCACATAGGAGAGACCACGAGGAGGCCATGTTCAAATCAGCGAGTCACTACTATATGAGTTACCATGCCGCTAGGTGTGAATTACTCAGGATTGTGGGCATGCATTATTTGGGTGAGAGTTCAGAGTGGAACACAGAAGGAACTGGCGGGAACCAAATTTGTTGCATTAGCTGCTATAAGTAGAGTTACCAATGTTTTAGTTGCGATCTGGTAAGGTTTTCTGTGCAGTTTTCGGAAATATACCGTGAGCAGAGTTGGGTTAACACTCTATAAGACGCTCATCCTTCCCGTTTTGCTTTATGACGCTGAAGCATGGGTGTTGGAGTGTTAGAGCGACTGGCAACGACGATTGCACCCGATGGAACGACGAAGTCTATGAGCTCTACGACAACATTGGTATAGTCAAGCGAATTTAGATCCACCAGCTCCGATGGCTATGTCATGTTGTGCATATGGATGAAGAAGCTAGAGGAAGGTGCGCGCAAAGCAGAGACGCCTGGAGCAGAGCTTTACACCAGGCCGTAACCCGGTAACGGGTTGTTATGGTCAGTTGAGTTAAGAGTTGGGTTCAAACTTGAAGTGTGTTCAGGCTTCGGCTTGCTGCAAATGCAGTTTCCTTTTAGATATTTATTTATTGTGGTAGTTGCTTCTTGAGACAAAGTTGTTGCAAAGTTTTTCGCTACTTTACTGTTGCTGCTGGCGTTCCGCGATAAGCGGTAAACAGTTAACAGTTACCCAGCAGAAACCGTTAAAAGATACAAGATGCTCTTTTCCGATTTTTTTTTTCGCAAGTAATATAAATAATAATTAAGGGTTTGTATGTTATTGTTTTTGTCTTTGTAGCTTTTCTGATTTGTGGCCTTCCACATTAAATGAAAATTTATGCACCAAAGTTTGGATTTTATTTTCCAGACTCGGTTTTTTTCTCTTTCGTTGCGACTACTGCACAATATTTTCATAACTCACATTAATGCTTATTAATTTTTATTGTTATTATTTGTAGCCCGTAATTAATTGTCTATTTTTATGTGATGGTTTCTCGCTTTTGTTGGTATTTTTATTATTTGATTCGGATTCGGTTTATTTTTATGGCTACTTGGCGTGCGTTGAAATCTCTTGAGGTGCAAACTAAATGAATTCGTTTTGTATCTTGAATCTCTAATGAGTATTAATGCAGATTTGTAAACTTTTTATAGCTTACGGTTTCAGGTTTTATTATGCTAATTTATGTTTTATATTGAATTGAGCGACACTTTTCAAGAAAAATTAAGCAGCCAATAAAGTTAATTAGATTTGTTATGCTTCAAAAAATAATGTCGCAAAACTTGAAAAATTCCATCGAAGCAGCAAAAACGCTGCACAAATGAATTGGAATGCTCTTAATGAGCGGTTTTAGTTGGTTTTTGGATATATTCGATTCTTGCCAAAAGTTGGATGGAAGAAACGAAATAAATTTCATACAATATGGAATTTTAGCAAATTATTAAATTTGACGTTTTTTGGTATTTTTTAGTGCATTCCCGTAGTAAAATGTCTGCATACATTGGACACTGTATTTCGGGGCACTCCAAAAATTTCAAAGGAGTTACAAATTAATAACTTTTCCGCAAGTAATGGGTGGCTACAATCACTTCTTAGGCGTCACCAAATTGTTTTGAAAACGCTTTCGAGAGATGTTATCATCATAAATCAACCAAAAAACACAGAACACGGAAAATCTTTAAATTTTCATACATTGTGTGCTCGAACAAAGTGTGTCCAATGCAGTTGGAAAAAAAGTTTTTACTTTATTTCGAATTTTATGAACTTTCGAACTACTTTGAAACATCTAAATTATTGTTTGTATAATAACATAGAAAAGTCTTGAGCATTTTATACTCATTGCAAAACATTCCTTAATAAATTTATATAAACACTTGCTTTTGATTCGTTTTTCTTTTGTAAAATCGAATATCGTAAGTTTTTTTCTGTACATCCGTCAAAACTTTGTCCAATTGAAGCACTTTCTTAAATGTTTATGTTTAGCGGACAGCGCTGTTTCGACTCTGGCTGATGAAGTCCTCTGCATGTGTTCATAGTGGTTTGAACCATTTCATTTCGTCACATTTTGTGTGACGCAAGTTCTTCATTTCCCAACAGCTCTTAAACTGATGTATTCTTGTTTTAGAAATTGAAGTAAGTAAGGATTTATCCTAAACTAAAACTTTTAGGTTTGCAACCAGTACAAGTATTCCCCTAATATTTAAAGTCAATCCGTTGACTATTTCTTAAGATATGCTGGCATTTCTGAGGTGTGTCGCTCTTTAGGAAAGTTCTTCTAAAATTGAAGACTTAAGCTTAAGTTTGACTAAACTTGGCACAAACGTGTTTAAACTTGCACACGTAGAAGCTCGTTTGTGGTAGCGGTGAAACACTTCACAACTTGAATTCAAAAGAACAATTTTGAAACTCGAAATTTGCAAAGTTCAGTTTTCAAATATGCAGCCATAATCTTTTATTCGCTATTTTTTATAAATTTTTATTCAAGTTGTGAGTTTTGGAGTCCTTTCTCGGTGTGCCATGTGTGTGCCACCAACTTTGCCATTGTTGTTGTTGTTGTCTGCCGTGCTGTCTGTCCGTCTGTCTGTCCGTCTGTCTGTCGACATTATTGCCACAACTGTCGCGTCGCAGTCGCAGTTGACGCCTGCTGCTGTTACTGTTAGTTGTCGCACTTCATTTGAAACTTCATTACATGCGTGCGCCATGTTCCAACTGCCGTCGCCATTTTGTATCAAACTGCCGTTGTTTCGTTGCCATTTGCCGTTAGCCGGTTTGGCTGTTTGCTGCATAATTGAAAATTGCTTTTATGGAAATTTGTGTATGTTTGGTAAAATATTTAAAATTTAATAAACTTTTTACGCACCATTTAAAAAAAACTCAACCGCGAAACATCAAAAGTCAATTTGTGTTATTTTAAAACTTTTAACGCATCAACGCACAGGATGTGCGCGCCAGAACAGGACAGTGGCAGAGGCTATTGACATGGTCCCTTCTGCTACTGTACACATTGCCACATTGCGCGTCATAAATGTGGCAATTTAATGCTTTTTGCAATGTTAAATTTTAATAACGAGCATTTGCCGGCCATTGACAGAGCTGAATCCTCTGCGCTCCGTTGCCATCGATGCCATCGTTTGTCCGTCATCATTTTGGCCTGGCTAATAGTTTACGCAAATTTTTGTGGTCGCTGTTGGTTTTTTGGCCAATTATGCAAAATTACAGCCATGGCCAGCCAACCGGTCACGATTGGCCTAATGCGATTTCCATGTGGCTCCGTGTGCAGAGAGAGCTCCATCATGGCCAACGTTGTCCATAGCGCGCCATATCCAAATTAGTTTGATTAACTAGCGTTAATCGGGCGTCCGGCTTTCTGACATTTTTACGGCATTATGCAATATTCATTGCTTAGTTGGCAATTTATTTTTACGATTTGAATGACACAACATAAATATAACGCATACGCCGCGTGTGCGCCCATAATATATAACACAATTTATGCATCAATATTTGTAATCAAATGTTCTTTTTTTTTCTGTTTTTCTGTTGACTTTTTGCGGTTAGCAGATACATTTATTTATTTTGTTGTTATTTAACGATATGAATTCCGAACAAGTGTGACAACAAAGTAAATGCAATTAAAATTGAGCTATCAAGTAAAAATGTAAACAAAATGGAAATCGAAATGAAAAGCATATTACTTCACCATGTACACATCTACATGGTTTACAATTTATTTATGTTTTAAATAAGTGAAAATCGGAGAGACACTTCAACGAGCACAACAAGAACAGCAAGAACAACATGTTGTAAATGGCACTAAAGGTGTACAGGGAAAGAAGAAAACTTTTCCAGCTTGATGAAAATCTGAAATTTCATATAAATATGTGCAAAATGGAAATCTTAAGAGTGCTTCTTCTTCTTCACAATTTGTTCCTTTATAAAGTCTAGAAAATATGTATTCGCAAGTGTAAATGTTAATACCCTTTTATTGGACAGTCAGCTGATGAGAGACAAGGAATGAACTTATTGCACGGCAAACGCTTCAAGTATGTTTGTATTTAGGTTAAAGAAACCTAATCCAAGATTTGGCGATAACAAGTCGTTATCGGGCCTGATATAGAGCAGTTGCACCAATCAGCATGACTGGTCTGTCATTACGATCGGATGGTATTATGCTCACATGGTATTACGCTCAGGTGGTGTTACGCTCAGGTGATGTTACGCTAAGGTGATGTTATGCTCAAATGGTGTTACCCCATGTGGTGGGCGGGTTAGAGAATACAAACTCAGCAGGTCAAAGCTTGTCGTATGAGGCGACTCACAATGCAACTGGGTTCTTTCAGTAGTAGAGCCACCTCAGCATAAAAAGGGTTATGTGTAGGTTTTGGGACCCACACGTAAAACCACAATTCTAATGATAGAATGTATTTACATCAGGCCGTAAACAGATAAAGGGTTGTTATGGCCAGTTAAGAAGAAGAAGATATTACGCTCAGATCGTGTTATGCTCAGATGGTGTTATGCTCAGATGCTGTTACGCTTATGTGTTCTGTGTTACCAACATCCAAACGAGAGCGTTAAGGTTGCACCCAAGCAAAAAGGAGCTTATTGTTGTCGTTTTCTTACGTAGCATATGCGCACGTTTGATGGCGCTACATTATGCCAAGTTCAAGAGAACTCACAGCTAAATGTTTCACATCGAATCCGTCAACCGTTCTGTGTTTTCTAACACGGTTTTCTAGCTATCGCTACTTTAAAAAAGAAGGAGATTTCGTGTCTGTGTGGACCGCAATCCATCGGACCAATTCTACCACGCTATTGTTTGTCTGTTCATCTGCAAACTTCCTATCGCACATGAGTAACTTGATTTTTCATCACTATACTAACAATTGTCACCAGTCCCATATTTCCTTTTGGAAGCGTTTTGTGTGTAGAAGACATGGGTATTCTTCCTATCAGCAGGCATTGACAAAAAGTGGGCACTCTGCTCTTAACTTGGTGGCAATCTCGCTCGTGCAGACTCTGTTGTTATTGAGTCTACTAGCCGCAAGCCGAATATCAGATTTAACAGTGCGTTAAGGGTATCAACCCATTCATCATGCGCTTCCAAGTGAAAAGGAGCAGAGTGATCTTACACGGATTTACGGTGAGACTTTGTGTAATGCACCAGTGTTTTACTCGGAAACAATAATTTCAATCGAAATCAGTGTCGAAACGTTAGCACAGAATCAATTTGTAGTTCTGTAGGTTCTTCTTTATGCTCATATAAATAAAATTCTATTTCTAGATTCTAGAAATTCTCTTTCTAGATCTTATCATATCATATTCCTCTTCCTATTCCTCTTCCCATACCCCTTCCCATTCCTATTAATAGGCGTTGTCTGACTATGTGAACAGTTTTGGGGGAAAAAATAAAAGGTTTTTACGTTTTTTGTAATTTTTTGTAGTTTAACGTTTTTTTCCACACCAAAACAAGACTTTTTTCAAAATTTTCTTTGATTTTCATTCCTCATTCCAAGAGCTACATCCTCCTATGCTTCAGTGGGCCACACAATACTCTCGATCCAGTCAATGTAATAAGAGACACGAGTAAAAATGCTGGGTGGTCCACTGGCACATCCTTGACCCAACGCTGTAATGCCCACAACGTAATCGCCTGTGACAAGTGGACCGCCAGAGTCACCCTGGCAGAGATCACGCACTTTATCTGGATCACCAGCACAAACTTGACTGTCAGCCACACCCAGGGATAGTATATCTTGTGGATAATACGTCTGGCACTGCTTATTGCTAACCAATTTGAGCTTAACCTTAAGTAGCTGCGCTGAGGACTTGCCGGCTGTAGAGAGGGTAAGAGACAGCGAGAGAGAGAGATAGAGAAATACGTTTAGTTGTGCAACAGATATACCTACCAAACTGCGTCTGACCATAGCCTATGGCCGTCAGATTAATGTCTATTGGTAGTTTTGTATCAGTCCAGAGACAAGCGGGTTGCTGTTTAGGCGCTACAATGGTGTCCAGTTCCAGCAGCGCTATGTCATTATATTGAGTGTCATCCTCATAACTGGGATGCACAACGACGCGTCGTATCTTAAAGTGTTCATTGGTGCTCAGAGTTAGATTATCGCCGCCCAAGAGCACAGTGCTTGGCAGATCGCTGTGGAATTATCAATATTCATGTATTACGAAATGCTTGTTGCATGCAACCAGCTTACCCGCCACGGCTAGTGCAATGCGCTGCAGTGAGCACAAACTTATCGGAAATGAGCATGCCGCCACAATGATACACAATGCTCCCGTCCAAATGGTTAGGCCAGCCGAGAGCCGCCATATAGGGAAATTCATAAGGAAGCGTAGGCTTACCGGCCACCACATAAAATACCTCAGGATCGTCCATATGGGGCAACTTATTGGGCAACGTAGGCTTACCGCCTGCCGGTGATGAAATGGGTCCTCCGTTTAGATTGGTTAGCGAGCCGGGAGTGGCCATATGGGAAACTTTATCAGGAAGCGTAGGCTCACCGCCCGCCGCTGATGAAATGGGCCTTCCGTTTAGATTGGTTAACGAGCCGGGAGCGTCCATATAGAGAAATTTATAACGTCGGTTAAAGCAGGCTGGAAATAAATAAGAGCATTAAAGTGAAATTAGGGTTATTATTATTGTGCAATAATCTAGCTCTAAAAACGACTGGATTTAAAAAATTAAAACTTGGCTTTCATTTCGAAACAGAGTTATGTGCGTTATTGAAATCCCCTGAACATTACTTACGGGGATATACGCATTAAATTTCCGTGAAAATAGTAACTATAGTATGAATAGTGCCGGCACTCAGTCGGATGTTTCTAAAGGAAACTTACTTAAATTAGGGTTTCATTTTTCCTTAAACTACTGTCCGAATGGGCAGGAAGGAGCGGATCAAGTATTAATCCTGAAAGAACAGACCTTGTGCTTTTCACGAGGAAGTATAAAATTCCACTGCTTGTCACCTTCAAACTAAATGATTCCACATTATCTTTCAGTAACAGTACAAAATATTTGGGGAAAGTACTAGACACAAAATTGGACTGGAACCTTAACACACATTTGAGCGCACTGGAATGCCTAAGGTGGGGCATGTCTCCTAAAATAGTTCTATGGCTCTATTCGACAATAAAAAGACACATCCTCATATATGGAGTTCTAGTGTGGTGACCGGCTCTAACAAAATACAACGGGTTGCGGAACTGTGAATTAGAGGAGCGGCTCGTACCACGCCAATAGCCGCCCTTGATCCTATCTTAGCCTTTCGCCCTTTGAATCAGGCAGGAGAAGAATCTGCTCTATTGTCAGCAATACGCTTGAGAGACTCAAACACAACTGAAACAATTGTAGCTTTGGCAACTTTTCTACACTAACGAAACATATTTTCGTCCCACTCAAAACTGACTACTGTGTACCGGTAGAATTTTCTCGTACACCTTTCAACACCCAAAAATGGGTACAGGGTATCCCACTGTCTTGATTTACGCTCTTGCACTTCTGATAATATACTTGACTTTTCAAGTCAGTTCACTTTAGTTCCGCTCTCTGTGTGCCTCTACCAATAGGATCTGGTCATAGACCAGGCACTCTTTGACAACTTGAATATAAGTTTATACACGTCATAAACACACACCCTTTTCACTGCGCCGACGTAGGTCGGTTACGCTGACCCACTTTAGATTAAATTTGAATGGATCACAGCATACAAATTGATCGAATTTAACAAAGTAGCAGGTTTTGGGCGTTCGATGTTCGAAATTCCAACGATGTTGGGCTGTGGGACATTCTTGTAGCTTCTTGCAAGTGCCTTTTACTTGCTGCGCATCATCCATAAAACATTCATCTGAGGATTCTACGGGAAAGATGATCTCACTTTGTGATATGTTGCGTTGGACGGGCGTGGCAACTGTGGAATACGTATGCGTAATATTTTTATATAGTATGTATATTACAACTGCAACTTTCAACTTACATGCGCAATATGGCGGCAGCAGCAGCGGCAACAGAAACAACATAGATTTCCACATTTTTTTTCCTTCTTACGGCAGTACCGATATTATTGATGTTTTAGTTGGGGTTCAATCACTCAAGAAACAGCTGCTGAGCTCCAAAATCAGCAACTAACTAATCGAATCGACTGACTGACGACTGACATCCAAATGCCTGCGCTAGAATTTTCGAGCAAGTGCAAATCAAACGGTATTTGTTGTTGTTGTTGTCGTTGGAGTAGGAGGGCTGTGCTTCTGTTGCTAATTAAAAGTAGAACTACGAACCGGTCAAAATGACCGGTTTCATTAAACAAAATCCGGGTTCCAACCCAAAACCAAAACCTGATAGGCTATAGAAATGGGAAGTTGGAGTCCTAAAGCGCATCAGCTAATGGTTTTGTTTCATATTTCATATATATATTTATTGTTTTATTTTTATTTAATGCTTTAGGTGCTGTTTAATACTAAATTTTGATATAATCACGTTTAAAGGTTCTCCATGAGAAATGACCCTTCCGTGGTACTTATTTTTGAAGACTTTTTTGTAGTTGTGTCACTCTTTTTTGTTGTAGCAAAAGTTGGGACCCGACAACGTTTCTTACGGTTTGAACGTGTTTTTGGATTTTAATGCACATCACTTCTTTATATTATTATACCCTGTCTACAGAGTGTAAAAGGGTATTGTGGCGGAGCCTCCCCGCCAAGTGCCTTGCACTTTTAATAATTCGACCAAGTCACGTATGTATGTGAGTGTGTTTTAGATTCAATTCAATCAAGTCAATTTTACTATTGTACGTAGCTTTTTTAATAAGATAGATTAGTTTTGATTTTAATATGTTCAGTGTAGTTTTTGTTTAGTTCCACATGTACTTAATGTTCGAAGTGTTCTACTCGATGATTCTAGTAAAAAACTTTGTTTTAGCACGCGCTTTGCTCACAGCGGCCGTTGCTTATGCAATTTTATGACTGCTTTATACAACCTTTCCAAGCCAATCATCGATATCATTGTTGGTCAAGGCGTACATCGATAGCTATGCCATCGATGTTCTGTGCATCGTATTAATACGAAACTTAGTTTCGATACTCTTTGCGTATTAACACTAAATTGTTAAGGTTGCCACTGCGCTAGGCTGCCACCCAGTTTGTAGTATGAAGCAGGAATAATTCTTGATATATTTAAACGGTTGTTTGGAAAATATTCACATTTTTAAAGAAATTTTTTTGCAATTCCCATTCGGCCATAAAGTCTGCATGACAGCCCTTTAAATTTCGAAAAATAAGAAAATTTTGCAAAAATAATCTCGTTTTTCCGTTTTGAACATGAGTTTTAAATAAGCTAATATAAAGCTTCACATATGAGTATTATTTAAGTTTTTTTTGGGTTATCTCGAAAACTAGAGCTGATGGAGCAAAATGGTGGTCCTCTCCTCTTTGTGGTGCTGTGCTGAACATTTGAAAATCGGAGATTTAAAAACAGCTACACTGGGGGGTAATGGTGGCGGATATCAACCTAATTCGACAAACTTCATCTTTCCCGGGATTATGCGCATCTTTTGTCAAAACTACGTTTCGCTAGCACATATGGTCTCGCAGGTCTAGTGACACGTACAGACGGACGGACGGATGGACATGGTCCAATCGCTACCCGAGTAAATCCTGTACATTTTTGCCAATGGAACTTGTGGTCTGCCACGCCTTCTTCTGCCTGTTACATACATTGCAAAAATCTATAATAGCCTTTTACAATTTGTGTCGTTCAAATATATAGTGTTGCGGAAACTTTGGGAACTTGCATAACCAAATAACCACCGATAATCGCAGAGCTAACCATATGTTTGCATGATTGTTGGTAGTCGCAACAACTGCGGCGAACGCTATCTTGAGCCTGTACGGCCACAGGTCTGAGAGTTTGCGGCTCTTTAGCGACTGCAGTGTGAATGCGCCATTAATGCCATTATTCTGATCGATAAAGTTACGTCTTAATAAGTCTACAAGTTAGCAGGTTTCAGTTTCAAAAGCATATGATGTTTTTCTTTCAACGACGATTAATTTTCGATAAGCCGCTTAAAAATTATCGAAATATATTACCAAGTCAAATAAGCGGGCGAGAAAATTGAGCTGCTGTCAATTGACAATATTTCCATCACGTCGCATGCGAAGCTGAAAACTACTTAGAGGAGGCGTTGAAATTGTAGACGACGAGGTCGCCGGACGGACAATTGGCCGACGTGAGTGAGCAACAAAGCTGCGGCTTAAAGAGAACTAACCAAGTGAGCGACCCTCGGAAAAGGTGGCTTATAGTATACATATGTCTGTGTGTGTGCACAAATCGAAAGGTGTGTAAATAATGCGTAAAAATAATAATATTTTTTATTGTAAGGTATTTGGATTTATATGGCAAGCTTTGTGGCAACGAGTGCGGGCGATTGTTGTGGCTTATAATTAAGTGTGCGGCTGTTGAAATGTTTGCCTACATGGCCAGAACAACAACAGCTACAACAACAAATGTGCTTTTCAATTAATGACACAACAACAACAACTAGACAAAATAAATTGCTTAATTTGGCTTACAATATTTTGACTTGTGCGACAAACCAGTTGCAAAGACTCGGTCAAGCAAACCAAGCCAATCCTATGCAATCCAATCGTATCCAAAACCCAGCTAACCTCAATATTGTGGCAACTTGCAGCCGTGTCAGAGGCTTAATCCAATGTGGTAGCCACACGCTTCAAAGCGTCAAAACAAGTTGCAAAAAGTGACCAAATTGAAATGCTAAAATGCTCCGAATGACGCCTGCTTTAGTAGTTTTTTTTGTTTTTTTAGTATTTTTTTGGCCTAATTGATGTGTGTGGCAAGTGGCAAATGATGTTAATGACAAATAGCTACAACTGTGTGTGTGTGTGATTGAAAGACCCGTTTACTTAATCAAGCTATTTGAGCTATAGTGTCAATTATCATATCAAGTCTTTAATTATAAAATGTTTGATTGGATTTTCTGGTATTAAAAGTTGTCATCTTTCAAATTTTAAAGTTTATAAAACTAGTTTTGAAAGAAGCGCAAATCATAATTAAAGTGCATTTTGTTTTATTGATTCTTGAAGTTGCTTTATTGCATTTATGCATTCAAAGCAATTAGTTTTAGAATTGTATTAGGTAGAGTTTGAAAATTTGAGTATTTCTCGGTGGACGAAGTATTGCAAATCTCGCAAAGGGTCTCACATTCATATTGTTTTTGCGTTTATACCACAAAATAATACGAGCCGACTCTATTTTGCTCGGTATTTTTTCATATCCAAATATTACACTGCAAGCCTTCCGGTGCCGGATGCACCAAATTCGATGATAGCCACATTTGCTGATGACACTGTCTTGGATTGCCCCAATGAAGCGGCGGCGGTCATGCAGAATTTCTTGGATGAATTTGGCAGGTGGTATATCACTAAGAGTCAGCACTGCGTGTTTACGCTCAGGCAAGGCGTTTGTCCTTATGTCAGCTTGAGAAATTGGTCTTATAATTTGCCAATTTGGGAAGTTGCAGCCGCTTCCAACATCGATAGGAATGTGCCATTTTTTAATAAGGTTAACATTTTAATGCATAATTGTCTTGAAACTCATAACTCGTGACTAGTGTGGTGGTAGTCATCATTGATACAGAGAAATACGAATCTCAAAACAAAAAACCATAAAATCAAAGTTTTAAGTAGCTAAAGGTATAATGCATAAACTTCGTGCTTTAAATTATGGGGATAAGGAAACACTAAGTCTATTAAAGTTATCAACAAAATACAAAAGGTTAACACTTGAGTCGCCCTGTCTTCAAGCTGTTGCTACAGTTGCCAATCAGCTATTAATAACGCTTGTCTTCTTTGACCAAGCAGAGTAACTGCTTATCATCACTGTCCAAATCATAACCCATCGAAAGTGCGGAACATTATAGTACACCAAAGTGTCATTGCCATTTTTATGGCCCACCCTAAATGGCGATGTAAGAGCAAAATAATAGAATGACTCTCTCAGTTTCTCAGTTGGCTGTTCGCTGAAGAGCGTCAAAATAGCCGCAAAAAATGTGAAATATTTAAGGCAAAGTGTCACATAAAAATGACTTATCTGCTTCTTCTTTTAAGTGGCAAGCCTAACAGTACTGCTGGAGCCTGCAAGCTCTTGCCACGCGCTGAAAACTGTCTAACGGCACATTTGGGAGAAGGCGAAGAGAGGCTACAATTGCCTGCAGCGTGTCTGGGACGACGCGACAAGGACTCCAGGACGCCAGCTAGCCTGCCATTTTATCTTTATGCAAAATCCAGTTGGGATTAATTGGTGTTGCTGTCAAAAGCGAGAGAGAGAGTGAACCCAAATCTGTGTCGTGCTTTGTAGCAGAGTGTAATTTAATAATGCCAAAATGATGCGCGGCAAAAATAAGTTGACAGTGTCAAGCGGAAACCAAGAAAGACGCGAGTAGCTGTTATCGTTATCGTTGTTTTTGTTGTTGTCACTCATTCATTCAGTCATGCATTCAGTCAGTGAGGCAGTCAGTCAGTCATACAACAAGCCAAGTGCCTCTCAATTTACGCTGCTTAAATCGCATTAAATTGGGCGCACTGGCACTGGCCCGCCTGCTGCTATGTCAGCATACAATTTGCTGGCACTGTATCCGGCATATCGGTCTCTAAATTGAGTTTTAGTGCATGTTTACCCACGCAAATTGCTCCAACTGACTTGACTGCCATAAATCTAACTAAGTGCGTGGTGTTCGCCCAGCCAAGCTCATATGGCTGGCAACCCATATGCCATAAGCATGTTGCCAATTTCGAATTACATGCAGCAAAAATACCCATAATAATAAAATTTTAGAAGTATTATATGATAGAATATTTATTGCTGACAATGGAAACGCCTGCCAAAAGTGGAGCAATTGCTTTAATTACTAGTCAGTCACTGAGGCCAGCCAGTAAACTTATTAGATCGGATCAGTGCAGTAGTGTCAATCAATGGCGTGGCGTCGACTTGCTTTGGAATTCCAACAAACTACTTACTATGCAAAAAAGAGCATAAAAATAGCGTCTAGTCGAACAAACGAGTCTTTCAGCTATCATGTACTAAATACGAATAATGGGGTTAAAGCAGTGTATTGGAACTAGAATAGAGACCTTAACTTATGCGAAAACCACTTTGTAGCCCACTATTGAAGTGCAAAATTTGAGGGAATCTTTGTAGGATGAATAAGGCTTTTGTTAATTTAAGTGTAGTATTGCTTGTAATACTGCAGCTGACATGATGTGCGCTTTTCACAACGTTTCTCGTGGAATGCTCAAGATATTTTGCTGTGCTACCCATAAAGTCCAGTGCTGAGAATGAGGTTAGCATTATAGTATTATTAAACTTCATGCCAGTGCCTAAGAGAGACAGCACATAAGGAACTTGATATGAACATCCAGCAACAACTAAAACACTCTAAAGCGGACTAGCGTAACCCCCATCGCTTAACTCTCCGAGCAGAACGTGATAGCGCCGAGGAAATTTGAACTCACACTCCTTGCGTGCTAGCACGCAGAACGTAATTGACTTCCAAAGCCCACTGAACTAGTGGTATGATCAGGTGTGTCGCGAAGCCACTGCAGTGAACCTGGCAGACGGCTGTTACGCAATTTATGCGAGATTACTAGAAGCGCCTTTTCAGATATAAAATGGAGGGACTGCCGTAGCCTCCTTGGATCAACTCTCCGATCAGGTCCCTCAACCACCCTCCGAACGTAATAGCGCCGAGGGCCTTTGGCCGCATATCTCACACTCATACTCGTTATTGACTTCCAAAGACCACTGAACCGTCGCAATGAAGAACGATGTCAGCATGGAGATCAAGCGGAGAATCACTCTTGTCAATAACTACCTTAGGTATCACCGATTGGAGAACATCGCCGTATGTCGAGATCATCCTCTCGTTGTAGTATAAACATATGATTTATTCATTGTTAACTGTAAAGCAGGCTTGTTCGGATAGAGAAACACACAAAAACCTTAAAAAGTTAGTTTAGTGAGCGACGTATCGACCAGTATCAATGCTGCTTTTTATCGCTCAACAGCAGAGAATCAAGCCTTCGGACAACACTTCGGCAGGGTTTTTGTACGCAAACGACGAAAGTTCGGTGCGTATTCGGATTTATGCTAACTCCGTCCATTACCTGGATTTGCACAAACACAAGTACATACTATGCATGCATGCCCATTCCCTATGGGATAGGGTTTATAAAAAACTTCAATTAGATTTCAGCGAACACTTCAACTAATTGGAAAAATGCAAAAGGCAAACTAATTAAAAGCAGCAACGATGAATAGCTCACTCAATAGATACAGTTGGTTATAGTATATGCTTTATATACTTTGTATTACTAGCTATATGTATTTTGCAAACATTTGCACTGTGGGCGTCCATTTGCATTGGTGTCATCATTAAATAGAAACTGAAAATGGATTTCTATGTCAAACTCGTTTGACTAAGTTTAGTTGTCTGTGCCTGATAAATGCAAGCCACCTACACATCACCAGCTTGCAGCTGCCGAACCCTGCCGAAGTCTGACTGTTCGTCACAAGTCAGTTGTCAATGCACTTGACTTATTTTCAAATGCAACTCGAGTCGAATGCAAAATTGTTTACAACTATTTGCATACAAATTGCTTTGCGAGTTCAGTGCATGTACAGTGTATAGTAGTAGATATATGCGTATATATTACTATATACACATGGGCTCACTTATAGGTTCTATGGGGAATGCACAACAATGATAACAGCAACAAAGGGCGAAATTCCATTAAGAAAAAAGAAAGGAAAAATAAACTGCCCGGCACAAAGAAAAGTGTTAATGATGACAATATGTCATTGTCAGTGGCAGCTGCTGGAGGCTGTGTGCAAAAAAACAGCTAAGCGATAGAGGGAAAGTTGTGGCAAGTGCCACAAAACTGAGTAGTCGTGTCGTGAATCTTCCATCATAATCAAATGCAGACACAAATGCTGAAGTTCTAGAAGCGCTTTATAGAAATAATAATGAAATAAAATACGACCATGGACGTGGCACACTTGGCGTATGCGCAACATTTAAGGGTGGCTGCAAGAATTGCGTGCGCACTGATTGAATTTCTGAGTGGAGCAGCGTAGTTCATTCCGTGTTCTATGAATGAATTAGTGAATCAATAGGCGGCGGTTTCTGGGAGTATGTAAAAGTGGAATTAGTGGCAATAGCAGACGTTTCAGCTGGCAATTGTTGGGGGGTGTGAGCAATATGGGGCTAAGGGGGTTGGTCAGTGACAACCACCCATCGAGCGGCTAGCTCATAAATAATGTGGCCCATAGGTAAGATAATGAAACAAATCAAGCGCCTTTGGCCTAAACGGAAATAGCGACAACAAACAGAATTAGAAGCTTTATTGGAGGAACTAGAATTCTATATACACTTACAAGAACCCATATGAATCGAGCTTTGCATGCTTAGTATACTCTTCTAAAATAATGTCTTGAAAGTTTTAAAACGTTTCCAAGTGGTTGTTGCACTAGGTAACGGAAAATTGGAAAAAACGGTGTTACGCTCTAATGGTGTTACGCTTGTGTATGCCGTGCTAGCAGTGTCTACAAGAGAGCGAGAAGGTTGCATGTTTGTTCTTCATTATGCCTAGTTGGAGCTAACTTGCAGATGAATGTGTTTCATTGGTCGGGTCTAAATTTTTAATTTTTTCTACTCTGAATTCTTTCTTCTTCTTCTTAACTGGCCATAACAACCCGTTATCGGGTTACGGCCTAATGTAAATGCATGCTTTCATTGGAATTGTGATTTTACGGGGTGGGTCCAAACCCTACGCACAACCCTTTTAACCCTGGAACGTCATCCTTTTTTCATTTTGACAAAGGATGACGTTCTAGGGCTAAGGCCTGGGTTGTCTCTACTGGTCTCGAAATAACCCAGTGTCATTGTTAGTCGCCTCATACGATAAGCTTTGACCTGCTGAGGTGGTATTCTCTAATCCGCTCACCACACGGAGGGGCTGTGTTAGCAGCGTCTACAAATGAGCGAAAAGGTTGAATGTTTGTTTTTCTTTAGAAGTGCTAGCGAAAAGAAGAGCTTGCATGCTAATGTTATGCGTAGACTAGTTGGTGTCACATTATGCCAAGTTGGAGAT
This sequence comes from Chymomyza caudatula, assembly GCA_035041775.1. NCBI lineage: Eukaryota > Metazoa > Arthropoda > Insecta > Diptera > Drosophilidae > Chymomyza > Chymomyza caudatula. The sequence continues at coordinate 671,353 of JAWNKW010000073.1, forward strand.
AACTTACAGAGATAATAATTGGCATGAATGCTTTTCTTACGTTAATATATTCTTTTATTAAAAGAATGATTGTTGAACACTACTAAGATACATAGATGACGTGACGGAAAAAGCTGTTTTTTTTTTCAACATTTACGGTTCTTATTTATAACAAATAGCAAGTATACGCCGCGTGCATGCCAAAAACAAAAGTTTATGCACTACGTACATACATTATTCGGAATCGAGCGATGGCGAAAGTTATTGTTTTTTTCAACAATTCCTGTTCTTATGCGTTACAAATATCAAATATATGCCGCGTACATGCCGTGATGGCAGCACATTTATGAGCTTGAGATGATCAAGTCAGCAAGCCATGACTCAAATAGCAAATATATGCCACTTGCATGCCGTGATGGCATCACATTAATGAGCTTAAGATGATCAAAAATAGAAATTTGTTACAAATAACAGATCTCGGCATGTATACCTTTATGCAGGGTACAAAAAAACGAAGTTGAGAAGGGGACGTGCCCAATTGTATGCCCTAATAAAAATAAAAAGTAAAAGCGAGTTACCGTTAGTCGACATTGCCAAGTAAAAGTTAGACAACAAATAACAAAAACAACAAGAACAAAGCGCAAGAAAATTTGCATGTAGAAATAAAATAAAATTTAATTACGCTTGTCGCCTGTCAGTTCTCATTAAGCCAAAAGCGAGACGAGCCCAAAGCCAAAGCTATATGTTATCTAGACGGACGGCTGCGTAACCGTTAAACAAGTGCTGCCAACTTACACGAATTCAATTAGATGGCAAATGGCCGCTGGACGTGGGATATTGCTAACTTTGAGTTAGTGTGAGGATTTCCGAGCAGCTGCTAAGCCAATTGAAGTGAATTGATTTTTTTTGTTGTGTTGTGTTACTGGACGTACCGTAATTACCTGGACAGCCAGAAAAGACAACAAAAGAGCCACATTTTAGCTGACAGCAGCTGCAAGTGCTGCCAAGCAACGCAGATTCCTAGCTCCAAAAATGAATTATAACAACAAACTTTTGCATTAATTTATGAAATTTTTGTTGAAACAAATTTCTGGCTCGTTGTTTAAGTGTAAGCACGCCTCTGCACGCCCCCCTCGCAACGCCCACTTGCCGTCACTTTCGCGCACACCTGAGCAACAACAACAACAAGAACACCATTCTTGCAGCTCCTGGCAAGACAGAAACCGTTAGAAGGTACAGCATACGCGCTGCTGCTGTAAGTATGGAATTATAACTTTTTCCATGGCATAATTTATGCGCACTTTATGCAAATTTTTCTATGAAAACTCGCAGGGAAACTCCGAACTCAGAGGGAGCTTCGGAAGCCCAGTCATGTGTGTGACGCTATCTATGTGCATGTGTGTGTATTGTTGTTGTTGTTTTTGTTTTGTTTTGTTAAAATGTAAACTGTAAGCGTATTTTGCAGGCTTGTTCGTTGGGGAGGTTAGCGTTATAAGCGCTAGTAATTATACAAAAACTTTTAGCTGAATTTTTAAGCGTGCTGTTGCCTGCCATCTCTCTTTCTATTTCACACCGACTGACATCTATCTCTTTTTTTGATTGTGTGACAGCAGGCAAGCGACTTTGGTGCGCTTATTTTTAATGAAAAAAGTTCACTACTGGCAGAGGCGTTCCTGGCACAAGTTCTAATTGATTTTAAGATTGATATGCAAAGCAGTCAAACTTGAGTTGATGGAAAGCTGGACTGTACTTTTGGCGAGAGCGAGAGCGAAACATAGGCATAAAATTTCAATTAAAATGCCAGCAAAATGCTAATGGTGCATTTTTGATATGAAACTAATTTGCAATTTGTAAGTTCATTGTTTTTAAACAACTTTTTGGCATAATTTAACAATTAGCTGGAAAGTTGCAACTCTCTTTTATTGCATCAATGTAATCGTTTTTTACTCCTGACTTGGAAAAAGTTTTCGCAAATCCGTCGTAATGCTTTACTGAGCTTTTTCCATCAATTTCATAGCTTTTTAGCTTTAAATCTATATAATTTGTCAGCTAATTTTATTCATGATTCAAATATCAGCTAAATGCCGCGTACATGCCGTGATGGCAGCAAATTAATCAGCTTGAGATGATCAAGTCACCAAGCCATGATTCAAATATCAGATGACGCGTACATGCCGTGATGACAGCACATTGATGAGCTTGAGTTGATCAAGTCGCCAAGGCATGATTCAAATATCAGTTAATATGGCAGCACCATATTTAAAATATGTTAATTATCATGGAATTTTTAAGCGCTCTTTGTTAAAGCAAAATGTTGCTAAGGGGCTCCTCCTTAATGACGCGACTAGGTAAGGTTAGGTTAGAAGGGCAGCCATGCAATCTGCCCATTGTGCTTCCGTAGGATCTAGAGCTCACTCTTTCGCCGTTTCCAAATAGCTGCAAAATCAGAAGCGGGATCATCCAAATGCAGCGATAAAGTCTGCGATCTTTTTAGGTCTAATTTCGGACAGGTTCGAAATGTTGAGCCTACATATACAGAGAGCTGGACAAAAGCAGAAGTGATGCTCAACAGTTTCTTCCTCCTCCTCGTGCCAACAGACACTGCAATAATCAAGATTCCGAGATGAACACCAATCTGCCAGTGTTCCGTAAGCACATCTCATGCAGAACATCTCTCCCGGTTAAGGGTGAGCTCGCAATCTCAATGTTCTTAATCACAGAATATATTATTGGCATTTCCATGGTGTCGAACGTGACCCGCGTACACGTTAAAAGTGGATTGAAAATCGAAGAAAAACACCTTTCTTTCTGCTGTTACTTAAACTTATAGCATTATGCATTGCTAACAGCCGTAATGCTGGTAAGGATAACAAAATTGATTCGAACGTGACCAAAAATGGAATTTGTTTACATGCCCAACTAAAGGAATGCAGAACTTAAAGACGTATTAAAATAACAATATCACTTTATTTTAGCTCTTGAATGTTTTTCTCTATACCAAATATATTGCAGCTAACTCGATTTCGTTGTGTGCCTGCTTGTAGCAGCTCTTAAATAGCCTCAACTGCTAATCGTGTATTTTATTAAGACTTTTCACATTGTTTATACAATCCAATAGAGACTTTAAGCCCCTTTACATATTTAATACCAAATAGACTGACTCACTGAGTAAGTATCCAGCAGAGTTCACTTTTATACTATATAAAAACTTACCCCATGCTGCGTTGCTTTGGCTTTCCACTCTCCCTGCCCCCCTCGCCCTGAGCCCCATGCCAATCGTGCTATTTGCACCAGCTGCACTTTAACTAAATTCTAATGCAAAATTCATGGCCAGGCAAAAATAACCATGAGACTTGTCTGCATTTAGCATGCAGCACTCGTTGAACTGGCAGTGGCGCTGCTGGCCGCCCTTCCAGCCTGGTCTACACTCGGTGCCCGGCTCTGCCTTCAAGAGTGACCACAACGAAAACAACAGCTACCCAAACCGCTGACTTGGAAAAGCGCAATCCGTTGACCAACTCAATTGGATGCCTTATAAACATTTCATGGCCGTTATTAAAGCCAGCCATAAAGTTTGCATAAGTTTTGGTTGTGTTGTGAGCGGCCATTTTGTTTTTGATTGATAATGATGGCAAGTTGTCAGATATAAAGAAAGAGAGAAAAAAAACTAACCTCAAATTAGATTATTTCGCATTTTTACAGTCGTTTCATTTAATTTACACAAACAAATTTGCAGCAATTTTGCAGCGCCAGACAATGGCGAGCAGCCAACGGAGCTTGGCAAACCACGGCGGGCTCTGCCTCATAAAAGTAATGAAGCTGTTTAGGCGTCTCTAAGTAGTCGTCGTCGGAAGTTGCTGGCTGGCACAACGACAACAAAAAAAAACAACACCAACAAACGTACAAATGCCGCCTTGTGTCAGCAAAAAAAACCGGAGAAAAAAGGCAGTCAGAATTGTAGGAAGTTAGTGCAGGGGGCAAAAGAGGCGAACATCAGAAGCTGGCTAAACACCATAGAGAGCGGGGGCGTTAGTTTTCATGTTGTTTTGGCCGTGCGCGTTCATTCAAAATTCATGAAGTTGCTCTGTGGCTCACTTTGCCAGGCTCGGCAATAGCCATTTTGGTGTAGTCGGCGCCATTTTTATGTTTCGTATGTGTGTGTGTGTGTGTGACGGCGTTAGTTTACGCTTATTGTTGTTGTGTTGAAAGCTCATATAGCGTTATATTGTTAACAAAATTACCGTGAACCGTCGTGTACGGGAAGTCAGTTGGAACAAGGAAAATGCCTGCCAATTGCCAAAGATTTCACCTGCTGCCGGAATACTCCGGCTGCTAATCTTTTATGCGCTTTTTATTGGCTGCTCTTTAGTGGTCTAAGTGATATTGCCGTCATCGTTATTGTCATCTTAGAAAGAGGGTAGCCCAAGAGCGTCACTGTGATTCTACGAGTGTGTTATGTGTGCAGCCCCAGCAAAACTCCAATTAGCTGTGACGTATAAAAGCTGGCTAAGAAGGGGTTAAACTCGCTTTGTCTACAAACTATTTGTTTTGCATTTCGCGTCACCTGCATTACTTTCCACCACAAACAGCGTATTAAGTAAGCCAGAGTGAGTTACACCTCCGTCTCTGACATGTAGTAAATGTTGTTGTCACGCTTATGACATATGCTATGTGCAGACGATGGAAATATTTGATATCACATCTCGAGGATGGCGGTTATATCTGCTCTGCACATCCTGAGAACATCCGCCAGTTTGGAATAGGCACCATCTCAATTAAGGGTCCGGACATTCCGAGGCTCTTGTATCATACATTGTCCCAAACCCTACGCACAACCCATTTAGAGCCCAGGTAGGTCTTCGCTGTGCACATAAGCTCACTACTGTAACATCGGGTGGCGATTGGAGCGGCTATCTAGGGGCACCACGTCAACTGGTAAAGACAGGTACGACGATCAGAAGCTATGTGGTTGATAAACAGCTAGTAGTTGCAGATTCAAAAAAAAAGAACTATCGATTGTTTTGCAGCTCAAATCTCCAGCTCTAACACCTGTAGGTTTTGTGTTCCAGCAAACTTGTGCGTGCTGAGTGCGAGGAATGAGTCCTATTAGAACTATCAAAGATAATGAAATACATAGCAGAGATAGGACAATTGGGGAAGCTATAAGGTAGGACGCACCATTGATCCTTAGGGTCGCAGCACACTTATTGTGTTCGTGACGTAGTCGTAATACAGGCAATGCGGAAAAGCTGACGAGAGATCAATGACAATTTAATCGCTATGCGGCAGTTGGTGAAGAGTCCAAAGTGTAGCTTTTTTTAGCCATTTGCATTGACATATCAGCACGAACTATAACGTCTGAACGCAGCTAAACGTTTTGTGCTTGGCATACAATTTTGCTGCAACTTATTTTTAATGAAATCCACTTTCATATGTAATTTTGCCGTCAGGAGCAAGGACTATTCCCAGCACCAGCCACACTGATGATTTCCTGTTTCGTCCTAGACAAAGACCTAAGGACCCGCCTATGCCGTCGCTCTTTGTGTCTGGCTATAATTTTTGCTTACTCCGCTTGCGTGTGGCGCGCATCTTGTGGCTCCTTGGGGAGCCGGCACTGAGCAAGCTGAGCGACTTGCCGCAAAGTTAAGCAAAAGCAAAACTTTGTTATTTGTTTTAAGTGGCAGGTTGCGGCGTGGCAAGGGCTATGCTATGGAATTGAAGCAAAAGCAAAAGCAACAGTTCATAAAGTTAATTTTGCCACAAAAATTATGTTAAAACGATATATGGGAAAACGAGTGAGCTCGATTTTGTGCCATAGCTCAGACAGTGTACGTCGATATGACTGTGTGTTTCTATGTGTGTTTGGGAAATGTAACAGAAGTTATTGAAATGATGGCGGCAGGTTAAGGAACTTTGCCAACTTTGTTTGCGTGCCATGCTGCGTATGCGTAATTAAATGCTTGCATAAGGTAGCCAAAGTTCAAGTTTTTCGTTATTTATGAAAATTAAAGAAGACTACAGAGTAACGAGCAGACCAGCGCTACTGCTTATTGAACTGTCAACGCTAAGCCAAACAAATTGCGCATACGCCGCGTTGTACCTAGCAGCTGGCTGTTGGCTTCTACTTTCGCTGCTTTTTTTCTCCAGGGCTACAACAAAAGTTGCGAAATCAAAGCAGAGCAGTCAGCGCAATCAGCGTGCAGCCGAAAATCTTTACTTTTTTTTTAGGAAAACTTTTTGCGCTACTCTTGATTATAACGAATGTTTTGTGGTTGAGGCAAAAAAAAGGAAGCAGCAAAAATGACACTCGATAATAAATCTTGGTGGGCAAAAACTGGACAGTCAAGTTGGGACTATGTATGTGAGTTAGTAACTAGGGACACGGTAACAATAAAAGCATAAAAACGCCGAAGCAAAGTGTAATTTCTGTTTGGCACGAAAACTTTTGCACTGAACGCTGTGCGTCTACGCTTTTCCAAGCTGATCGTTTACTTTTATTTATTTCAATAAAAGTAAAGTAACTAGCATAACTGGACATGGCCAAGAGAGTCAAGAAGCAGTCGTCAGTCTATGAAAAAGTTTTGCACTCAGTTCGAGGCACAAGTTGAAGCTGGCGACTTTTCATTAGCAAAAGTCCAACTGAAGTTCTCGAAAAGTTCGCTACGCTTTGCTGCATATGACAGATAGACAGTCGGACAGAGAGCCAGTCAGACAGACAGACAGACAGACAGACAGACAAGACAAGTGTGTTGTTGTAGCATGTGTTTTGTCAAGTACAAGTGTGACCTGTACTTTTGTAGTTATTAAGAGCTCTCCATTGCTGGAAAACTTTTAACTTACAAAACATTTTCTTTAACTTTCAGACTTGTAAGCCTTTAAGCCGCCAAAAGCAAACAACAAACTGGCACAACAGCAACTGAAACAACGGTAAGTGTCAGTATTTTCGGAACTCTTGGAACTTTTGTTTGCCTTTACCTTTTGAGTGACCTTTGTCACAGCCGCCCCTAATTGTAGGCAATTAATTTTTGGCACATCAAAGTGAAAACTGCCTCAAACAGTCTACTGTCTACTGCTACTAACCCCAAAAAAAAAAAACCCGAAGAAGAGCTGTAAAATAAAGACAGAAAACCAACTGCAGCTGTGTCCTTTCCGAAGGGTTGTTGTCCAGCGCCCCAAACTATGCAGCACGAAAAATGGTATAGAACGCGATGTGAAGCGTGGCTAACCGCACCTTTTAACCCTTTGCCGCATACCACAAGCCCCATTTGTTATGGCAGCAGCGTCTAGTGGTTGCCGAACGGCTGAGGGGTCAACGCTGTACAGCTGAACTTGTAGTGTAGTGTAGTGTAGTGTCTCCACCCGGAAGTGGCAGACGGAAACACATGCAGCTCTAATGTGGCAAACAGTTGAACGCGAACGACAAAAAGCAATTTGCTTAACATTGCCCGGGCGTTAAGTAATAATGAATCCAAAGTAGCAGAGCGTGCGGTGGCGTATACGTAATGTGCGGCAATGCTCTGCTTTTTATTTTCTCCGACTTCGGTTATGCTTTCGCTTTCGGTTTGTCGTAGCAAAAGTTATGAGCATTGGCCAGGTCAAAGGGTACGATGGTATATAAAATATTTATGAATTGCAGAGCAGTCAATGACTAGGGGTTGCTGGGTTTGGCTATGAAGAGCCGGCCCGTTGTGGGCGTCGATTTAATTGCATTAGAGATCTAGTAGGACAAGCCAGGCAGTAAGCCCAAATACACATGATGTGCGTGAATGCGGAGGTTTGAGGTATTGGGATTGGTTTCAGCTTTTTGGGTAATTGTGGCTCCGGGCAAAGGCAGTTTAAGTATGGCAACTGCGGCTACTGTCTGGGGTGCACATTTTCCAGAGTTGGGCTTGAAGGCTGCAAAAATTTGCAAAATCAATCGTCTGGAAGTTGTATAAAATTGCTTTTTGCAGTGCAAGAAGAGCAAAAGAGAGAAAGGTTAAAGTGAAATTGTGGAGAGCTACTAAAACTGATGAGATGGGTGTACTGCATGCTTATCTTGTATAAGCAATACAATGATATATAATTTTAAGGGCAGGCGAGTATATCTCGGAAACTGATTACTGAATTTACTTGAAACTCCAACTTTTACTTCTTGATAAGTCAACTTGATTGGTCATAACAACTCATTACCGGGTTATGGCACTCGCCTCTGATTCGCGCACATCCGCTTAACTTCGTGATATCAAAGGTAGTTAGTAAGCGCTCTACGTGGTCCTTTCAATGGAGACACGATGACCTACCCCTCCATTGCCTGAACTCCGTTCGCCCAGGACCAACGAGCATGAAAGTAAGAGAGTGGAATTCAAAATTTTTGCTGGAAAGCGACTATTCCCAAGTCAGTGTACATGGGACTCTGCTTGTGTTGCTGTTTCTGTTAGACCGACTCACTCATGGGCAAAATTAAGAAAGAGAAAGAGCAAAAAACGCACATGTATGCACTGTCTTTAGAATGGTCGCTTTCCAGCATGCCGACTCAGTGTAACGGCCAAGGATTCCTATTATTTACTTACTTAACTGGCCGTAACAAGCGGTTACCGGTTACGGCCTGGTTACATCCCAGAGCTGATAGAGTTCGGCGTTCCATCGGGAACGATATCAGCTATGTTTCACCGACATAAAGCAAAACGGGAAGGATGAGCGTCTTATAGAGTGTTAGTTTCGTATATTGAGAGTGGACTCTACAGTAGTAGAGAGTTTGCCTACTGAGACCAAAGTAACATCTATTGGCAAGAGTGATTCTTCGCTTGATCTCCATACTGACATTGTGACGGTGGTGCCAAGGAAGACGCAATTCTTGACAACATCAAAAGTATAGTTTCCAACATCAATCGGACAGTTTAAACGCTTTATATCTCTACTCGAAGTAAGCATATTCTTGGTCTTGATCTTATTTAACACCAGACCCACCCTGACAGATTGTCTTTCAATAGCCGCAAAGGATCCGGTAACTGCTCGCTAAGGGCGACCGACTACATCGATATCATCTGCGTATGCAAGCAACTGGACACCCTTATAGAATACAGTCCCGTACCGATGTACTTCGGTCTTTCGCAACACATTTTCCATCAAAAGGTTGAAGAGGTCGCAGTAGAGGGCATCACCGCTTCCTTATAGTCATCTGCAGGACCTTTCTATAGGCATTGTACTATTGGTTCCTCGGCATCGTTCATAGAAAACCAATGACATTCTCCGCAAAGAGTGTGAGACATACATATGTATGTCCAAAGTCCATCATATTCTATCTGAATTTGTTGGAAATTGGAATCACCGTTTACGCCTCAAGTAAGGTTAAGTGTGCTTTCAACTGCCTCGTCAGTGGATGCACGACACGCCTGATTGTACCATCGGTTCCTCGGCAGCGTGCTTTGGAAACCGACAACGTTCTCAATTCAAGGATTGTGAGATATGTGTCAAAAGTCCAACGGCTTCTATCTGTTTTATACTTTAGGAAAATCCAAAAATGAATCGATTTGTTGGAAACTCGAATTACTTCTTACGCTTTAAGTGAGGTTATGTTTACTTTCCACTGTTTCGTCTATTTGTTTCCGTTGTCATTAAATTCTATTTCAGCACATTCACATGCAAATTGCTCTCTTGCTCCCTCTATCTATCGCTAGCTGATAATGTGCGCGATTTGTTTGTCGCTCGCTCTTTGATGAAAAACATGTAAATGTTTAGATTTCCACACTTTGTTGCGTTCTTTGGCAGAGGTACAGCCTAACCCCGCCCACCGCGCTTTATTGTCAGTGAAAATTAATCAAAAAACTTTTGCCAACATTTTCAATTGACAATTTAAACTTTTATCTCGCAAGACATTTTGCATAAAAGTTTTGCGTTAAAAATTTGCCAACAAACTAAAAATGAAAAATGTGTCGTCGTCGTCGACCACGACGTCGACAGAGAAGTCGATATCAAGGCAGTTACAGGCAGTTCCATAATCTTGGCTATACCTTAGCGGTCTTAGGAAAAGTCGACTGGGAACGCTCTATGAGTAAGCGTCTCGCACGGGCTATCAAAACTTTTCTAGCTTAACTTGCTTTTGTTTTCTTGTGCCGAAGTGGCTGTTGTTGTTGTTGTTGTTGTTGATGGCTGCTTAAGCAACATAACACTTGGCCAAGTGCCTTGTTGGCCACCCTTTGCTGCATAGACGACGAGACGCACTTACGTTTATGCGTGGAAAATTTTCTCAATTTTCTTGATTTCTTGCCACGCATAAACCGTGTAAACAAAGAAAAATGAAAACGCTACGCAACAAAATTATTTCCTGCCTTGTATTTATTTACATTTTACAAGGCAAGTGAGCGCTGTAACTTGACAACAAAAACAAAAGCAACAACTACAACATTAACAGGCAACAAAATTATGCGACGAGTTGCCATTTTGTGAAACGTTGAAATCCCAGCCAGCTCAGCTAAGCGACACGTTGTTGATGTGTGACAGTATCCAGTTCGTCAGTCAGTCATCCAGCCAGTCAGCCAGCAACACGGTGCTACCCAGACCCCAGATGGGACTACAACAACTCATCCATTTTTCAGACTACGGCAACCCAAATGCAAAAGGCAACATTTTGCAACATTGGAGGGTTGTTCGCATACGTGTATGCGTGGGGTCTTTGCTAACTTCTGACGGATGGTTGCCTGCCTGTAACTCCGAATCCCATCATTTGACTACGTTCTCATTGAGAGTCTGCGTCGTCATGTGCGTGTTAAAAATGTATGTTGAAATTTTAGCCTGCTTTTGTTTTGTTTGACGTGTTGGGTGCGTTATGATTCGCTCTCTATCTGTCCGTCCGTCCGTCCGTTTGTTCGTCTGTCTGTGTAGCATACATATCTTTGTGTCTGCAAATTGAAGGTTGCCTTGGGTGGCTGCTTGTAACTGCAACTGTTCATCAGTGCCTGACGTAGGGATCCAACAATCAACATTTGGCATCAGCTTGTCTAACGATTTTTTATACACTTACTAAGGCTACATTCACTTTGGTGTCCAAACAACTTACCATTCACAATTGTTGTGGGGAAACGCAAGTCTTTGTCAAAATTTCCACCAAATACCCAAAATCAAAATTAGGCTTTCCTGGAATTTGACGATTTGACAACGTATGTCAAAGTTATAACCAACTTCTGTGGATCATATTTAGATGCCCGCTCCTGTATGTATATATCGTTACGTGACAACACACGAAAATGGCAGCACAAACTGCTGACTAGAGCTGCAAAAATTTATATATAGATATGATATATCGAAATTTTTCCTTGTGTCTCTCTATTAATTTTTCTTTTTGCACTATCGATGGTTCCAACATACGCTAAGCGGTGAAGATTAGAAAGCTAGAAGCGGATAAAAACCAATAGTACTATCAATATCGATGGCACTATCGTTATAATCGAATCTTTTGCTTGAAACTATCGAATGGCGCCACAATTGATAGTTTTGCAGCTCTACTGCTGACATAAGAACAACTGGATTTGAGTTAGTTTTATGCTACTAAAAGAGCGTCTAATATGTTTAAAAGTTGCGTAAGTGTATTCACATTTCACTGCAGCGCTTTTTAAGATGTTCGCTTACTTGCGAAGAAGTGTTGTCGTTTTTGTTGTCGCCAACTGTCGATTGTTTTTGCCGTTACTCAGCACTGTGCAAACATTATTTAAGAGATTTTGCTGATTTAGTTGATTTACGCACACAAAAACACACATTTTCACAAGTAAGAGAAAAGCTTGCAGTGTTTTTTTGATCACAGAATTGTGCACAGATTGCCGAAAATGTCTGCATAATGACAAACTTTTCATTACACACAATTGTCGTTGGCATTTGTTGCTTTCCTTTTTTGGCTGAGAACTTTTGAAGAGAAGAAGGGAACAACAACTTTGGGCATAAATTGCTTATCGCACAATATTTAAGTGCAAGGGAATTATTTTCATTTGTGCCGAAAAGTCTTTGCTGCAAATTTAACAAAGTTTTCACTAATCCAATTTACCTACCAACACACACACAGTAATTACAAAGAGCTCGAGCTAGGCGCAAATTATTATAATTTATGTTAATTACTCAATTACATTTATGCGCAGGAACCCCGCAACCCCGCCACCCCGAAGCCCAACCCAAACAATCCGAGCAACTTTGCTCGGCCTGCAGCACCTTGCCGGTTGTTGTTTTTTTCTCGTTTTGCCACGTTTAAGGGGCACGGCTTTTCTCAGTAATGGCAAATTATAAATTCCAAACACAAATGCGCCTCATTAATAAATATGAAACGTCAATGGCGGCCGCCACTATCGGACTATATACGTATGTATGGAACTGCCACCCATGCCCACCCAGGCCGCAGGCGTGCCGCAAAGATTACGCAAGAAATCAATATTCAAGTGGGACAAACCTATCCATAGCAAGCCCCCAAGTAAAGGGGTGGATTTCGGTGCTACCTTTTGGTGTATTACCTTCGCTCCACTTTAGTCGTGCCTTAAATTTAAATAGATTACTTACATTTGGCAGCGCCAGTCGCAGACGCTCTCCAATGCTGCACTGCATCGACTTTTGGGGTGACATTTGCCAGCTATCGTCTTTGTCTCTGACATACGAGCGTCCCATTTTTCAAGGGCAACTTCAAAAGCGCCATGCAGCTTAAGGTAACTTTGCTTGCTGCTCCGACTTTTGCTGCTCGTGGTGTGTGTGTCTGTGTGTGTGGCGCCGTTAAGCAATTTCCGTGCGGCGTATGTTTTTTCCTGTTCCATTTTCATGCCAGCCCAAAAGATTAATGAGTTTTTTTGACAGCGAAAAATTAGGCAAAATGTGATTTAAGGGTTGTTCCCTGCCGCTCCATTCCACTTCATTCCATTCCCCAATGCGCCCATTAACCAGACACCAGTCATTGCTGTAGTTGTTGTTGCTGTTCACTTGGTTCGTGTGCCAAAGAGATAAGCTTACAGCTTGATCCAATTTATTTTATTTGTCTAGCTAAAGTACTTCAATGACATTGTTTTTTTTTTTGGGAACTAACTATAATAAGTACAATATAATACCCACACATATACATATACAAAGTATAAACATTATAATTGAAAACTTTCTTTAAATACATGACATTTGTTTGTGTAGCATAAAACTAGATGTTTCGGGATTACTTTCTAGAATAAAAATGGTTTTTACAGCTCTTTTGAGTTTCTAACATACAGACTTGTTACGGATTTCGATTCCGTTTTTGACTGGTCCAAGCGATTATGCTGTACTGTATTGTGAAATCGACTAATCGAACCATTCATATCATCTCATAGTGAAGTTATGGTCGAGTGTGAGCAATCGCGGCATCCATCGTTAGGAGAGTTTTTTCATGCCTAAACATTCATACAATATGTGATGTACTCGTTCGGCTGGTTCCGAGCTGTAACACTTGGACTATTCACAAAGCTGTTTATATCTTTTAAATACCCTATATTTATATCGTTTATATGGAATTATTGCATACTAGGGGGTTCCGCCCCCTGCTCGCTTTGCTTCGTAGAGGTAGAGCATATTCTTCTTCACGTTCGCGTTTCCCTTCCTCCTTTTCATATTCTCTTCTTCCTCTTCTTCTTCTTCTTCTTCCTATTCATATTCCAATTCCAATTCCTATTTCTATTTCTATTCCTAAATATTGATTCTATATATTAATTATCCAATGATAAATGCTGCTTATGCGAAAGAGGTAGGAATAGGCCTGGCTCCACCCAGTGAAAAAGCCATGCCTATGAGCATGGTGTATATACTAGTCCATCTGTCGGCTAGAGCATATTCACTAGTCAAGATTCTATTCCGAAAACTATGTTCAAATCAATGGTAACCAGTCCGAAACTGTTTGGAGTTTAAACTGGTAGTGCCCTTTGATGGTGCGCGGCCTGACCGAAAGACCTTGCGGTTGGCCCCTTCGAGGAGCTCTGCTGTCTTCTTAATTTCATTCTGTTGCGAATATCAAACAACCCTTATATATATATATATATATATATTACTTTTTAGACTTTCACAAAAGAGTAAGAGTGTCTTCGGCAGCATACCTACAGCCTTCTGTTGGCTGCTGCCACAGAAATGACCGAATTGCTAGCCGAAGCTTGTTTTTAATGGCTGTAAGAAACTAATTCATTGATGCAGCAACATCTTCTTGGGACATCTTTTTCCTTAACTGAAATCGAAAAGCTCTTTAAGCACAGCTTCTGCGACCTTTAATTTCGCCTGCATTTGCGCGAAAGATAAATAATTACCCCTTCCAAGCTTAATACCACATCATTTGCATTTCATTTCATAATTTTATAGCGCAGACAAAAATTGCTTAATTATGCGTGGAACAAGAAAAACCAGCGCCAGTCAACTGCTTCTTTGAAAGCACAGCCACTTTATGAAAATCCATCAAAATTAACTCGCATCGACTGCCAATTTTCCTTTTTTGAATTTTTCACACGCAGCACTTTCAGCGAGGAAACTTCCGCCGCCAATGGCATTCCACAACGTCGTCCCGCTGCCATTTCCGCCTTGCCGCCGATGCCTTTTTATGCTGCTCGCTGACAGCTTAATGGGCGCTGCTCAAATATTTAACAGTCAGACCGCAGCAATTTTTACTTGGCTCGCTCCCTCTCGCTCTCGCAATTGTCTCCCTCTCGCTCACTCTCGCTGTTTCTGGCATCTTTAACTTTGTAATCATTTGATTTACAAGCTGTTGGCTGCTGTCATCTTTGCATTTCGCAATCTTTGGTCTGCCAATGAAATTGTGTGTCAACGCTTTGTATTCCATACGCAAATTGAATGGTGCAACTGAGATGGAGAGAGATAGAGTATGTACAGTTGATTGCTGATTGAAAAGTTCAACTATGCCAATTAATCATTTCAAAACGAATTTTTGTTCACTTTCAATTAAAAATATTCCAAAAACTGCTGCATTTTCACGTTTTCAACGCTGCTTTCCTGGCTGCCTTTTCTTCTTCAGCTGCTCAATCAGCGCTCCCCACTTCTACCAGCTAGTATTAGCTATATTTATAAATAAAACTTCCATTTCCCGAGCAGCATTTTGACGGTCTCTGCTCAACGTGCTGCTCGATTTATGGCCGTACATTTTGAGTGGCTTTAGATCAAAGCGAATAAACATATTGCCATCAATTCGGCTGCTAATGAGCTAAATTTGATTTTATTGAGTTGTGCCGCGCTGCCCTTTTGCGGTGCCGCCGCAACCACCATGACGTATACGCAATAATGTGTTTCATTCGCTCTAAATCGCCGAAAAGTGTTAAGTTTTACATCAAATTTGCTTAAACACAGCCACTGCAGCGTTGGTGCCGCTTTTCTAATCTCTTTGACCTTGTTTAGCGGTTTTCTTTTTTCTAATTTAGCGCTATCTCCGAATACACAACTTGTAAACATGGCTCGATACAGTTGCTACACACTCCTTAGGCTCCTGGTGCACTTTTCGCCTCAAAATTAATAAATTAACTTGCTTGTATCATAAATCATTTTAGCTGTTTTCTGCCTGCCAACTGCGAACATTTTGCGCCATTAACCGCTGCCGCCGCTGTTTTTGGTTCTTGCTGTGGCATTTTTCACTTACCCTTAAACACAGGGAACCGCAAGCTTTCAGCTTGCTTCCGCAACCGTTGCCCGCCTTACCCTATGCTGCAGTTCCCATCATCGTCATCACCATCATCATCAGCGTACCGCTCATCATCGTCGTAAGCAGTTGCTTAATCATCGTGTACCAGGCTAAAGGCTACCTACAGCTGCTGCCTGCCAGTCTCAACTAACCTACTTGGAAAGGCCTACTTGGCAATGCGCCACTGCCACCACATGCCTGCTCTCCCACATCCAATCATAATTTCTGCTTTACATAAATTAATGGCCACTGCTGCTCCTTCTGCTGCTGCCACTGTCACTGCCTCCCCGAGCTGCCTGATTTGGTTTCGTGCAAGCCAACAACCAACAAATTTTCGCACATAAATTTCCCGAACCGAAGGGCCAGCCGGAACTTTAAGTCGAACCGGCACAGTGGTTGAAATGGCTATTTAATAAGGTCGAAAAGCAATATACAGCAAACATGTGCACAGTGTTCGAAACAAGGCTGCAAACATATCCAAATATTTTTTCAATTTGAAGCTACGTTTTTGTCACTTTAAATTTGCATATTAGAATAGTATATAGCACTGATAATCAGTATTAGGACTTTATGTCACATAACGAAATTGACAAGAACGAGTTCTGCAATTTAAAGTATGCAAAACATATTTTCACCTGAGTCTTTCACAATATGCAAAATCTCGAATTCAACCGCTAGAAGCAACTTTTGTTAAAGCATCTTTCTTATTTGTGGGTCGGCAAAAGCTCCTCAATGTGCACGCTTTTCTACCGGCCGATCTAGCCTAATGAGCAAAACTCTCAATGGCTCCTTCTCTCCTAAACTTTAACTTTGTATGATTTGAATCTTTGGTCATGTACTCTAAACCAGGGATAGGCATTATCAATGTGCTGTCAAAAGGCTTCCTGCATCGATATGCCTACGAACATTTTTCTCAGTTTCCATTGGCAACTTGTGCAATAGAACTGCTCCATGAACATTTCCGTGCGACCACTGAAAGGCACATTATATATGCTTGCCAAGGAATTTCGTAAAGGTCTTTCAAAAACTGCTGCTTTGTCAAAAATCAGCGACTTTGCACAATCGATTGTCATGTGATATATCGTGAGATTGAGGCATCTCAAGAAGATTCGTTCAAGAAGATTCGTTCGCTTTAAATACCGCAAAATTTGAATATAACAATAAGAAATGTATAAAAAATATAGCCGCGGTGCTTTAAGAGACGTTTATAAGATCATAACAGACGGCGAATCTTGAATGTATGCATATGAATCCGAAACTAAGCCGCAATCGATTCTTTGGGTTGTTGTTGTTCGCATCATCCTGCTTCCTCTCAGAAACCAGACATGTAGCTACCATACCATTAGAGAAACGTAAGACAATTTTAAATGGTATACAACTATTTGTTTGCGAGAAACGGATGATCCTTTATCACGACGATATGAGCTTTACATATTGGCTTACAGAAGTTGCTTATTGAGCACCCAAAGCGTCGAATTAATGGGTCATCTAGCGAATCGTCCCGATTTGGCACCCAATCCAAGAAAAAATTGGAGCTCAACATTTTTCGACACCCGAAATAGCGGTGGTTGTGTTTAAAACACATGTTTGGCAGGCACCTCATTCAGAGTGGCAAAAGTTTTTCGAGAATTGGCTAAAACGCATCCCGAAGTGTAAAAATTTTCGAAAAACAATAAAACCGTTTTCGATGAAATATCTTGGCGCTTATCCCATAGTGCCGAAATATAAAAGCCAATTCTCACACTAGCATCGGACTCTGAATTGGTTTTCCAGATTCATACTTAGCCCACTGTACCTCGGCTTGTGTCGGTTTCAACCGAGGCTCGTCCATGACTTGCTTCCTCTTCATTACACACTGGGCGACTCTTATACTATATTTATACCAACTCTACCAGCTCAGCGACTCTTCTGCCACACACACATCTGTATGCCACCGCATCCCTTTTGCCACTGAAGCTCTGTTATTTACACAGTCTTCATGTGTTTTATGGCATGTATTTTGGGTCTCGAGATTTATGACTGCTACAACAAACCTTCTTCTTCTTGTTGTTGTTGTTGTTGCTACCGCTGTTGTTGGCCCTCAACGACTGCGCAAAAGGCAGCAAATTAACCCCACTTTGGAGCCCTGGTTTAAATGTTCTCTAGTCTTGTTTGCCTGCAAATGAGTTAAGTGTCTGAAAAATGTCTTAATAAAAAGTCCGCAATAAACCAAAACTCAAATTAATACCATTTTTAGGTCTTGCTCTTGTTGTTGTTGTTGTTTGTGGCTAATCGTTGCAGTCGTTTGATGTTGTTGTTGTTGCTGCTTATGTTGTAGTTTATAGATGTCTATTTATAGCCCAATTGTTGTTGTTGTTGTTGTTGTTATGTCTTGACATCAAGTTGCTGCCGTTAAAGGCAAATCAATATTTACGACTTTATTATGACACTTGCCATCTCTCTCTCACACACTCTCTCTCTCACTCTGTCTCTCTCTCTCTATTAACTAACGGATTTAGCTTTAATTGCTGTTGACGCCTTCGGTTCGCTTATGCCCCTCCTCCAGAAGTCATAAAATTTTCCAAGCAGTCTGTAAAAATCAACAGCCATAAAAAAAGCTCATGAAAATCAAGTAGAAACTGAAACTAAAACTCAATTGTAGCTTGCGACTCATATCAAAAGTCATAATAAAAATGCATTCATAAAAATGAAATACGATGCATTGTTGGGGGGCACGGGACGCCTTTGGAGGCGACGATGCATAGCATTGGGGCAGCGAAATGAGCGTCATCATTCTAAGCGCTTTGACGTCCGGGTTTTGCGTCTATTAAACACGCATAAAAATAACTCCCGGTTTTATGAGCTACAGACTTCTAACGGTGCGCAAGCGTACGGCTGACCAGGCGGCCTATCCACCGACCACGTCCAGCGCCCCCCCAATCCCCTGTGTGAATGTTTGTTAATTAAATGACGCCAGTTGCACAGCTGCCCCGTGTGGAGCAGCGCATGCCGCACACGTGTTTCCAATTGCCAAGGGGTTCCGAACCGGAGCAGCTTGTGGTGGATGCATTTGTTTTGAATTAGCCGGCGGCGGGGTCAAATGCCACATTAAATTGATCGTATATGGGATTAGAAAATGGCTCGTAAAATAATTACAAAGACATTTGAGTTGATGTGCTGTATTGAAGAACGATTAAGTTGGGGAAAAACACGTTTATGATGATCCTATCGCTGTAAAAAAATTTCCTGGACTTAAGGTGTTAAAAGACAGATTCGGGAAATCTTTATCGTGCAACCATTGCTTTTAGTTAGCTTGTTTATAGTTACTAGTATTCGACATTCGACGACTTAATACACGCTCTGTTAACAGCTGATTACGAAATGTAAACACGAAATAACAACGTTTGTGTGTTGTATTCTGTTGTTGTTTTTTTTCGCCAAATCAATTTTTACCAGACTAAAACACAACATATCCTAATGAAACTTGTATTCTGCAAACCGCAAGCATTTTATCTCTTAAATAGTAAAGGTTTCACCTGAAAACGTTGTGTTATTGCGAAGTAATCGGTACCACACAGAATTTTCCTTAATATATTTATATATAGAAATCTTAAAAGTGTTTATTGCTGGACTTTCAACTGTGAAAGTCTTCCGAGAGAAAAGGCTCTTCACAGTCGATTCTGCCCAAAGGTTCTCCTGTGTATTTGGTGCGAAGTATTTGGCTCTGAAGCTTAATAAGCCATTGCATTTTCGGGAACATATTAAGCTGAAGTTTAGAACACAAGATGCTATCCTTCTTAGCTTAGCCTTCGTTATTCGCACTCATGTGCTCCAACTTGATGTTTTTGCCGTTAACAGTCACCTGGATAACCCTTTGATGTGCCAAATAAGTAGATGATACTTAGACTCATAAACCAACGAAAAAGTCTTGACATTTAGTCCTTTAGCGACTGCGGCACCTCTGCATATGGTAGTGCCTTATAATGATGTACTTATGGCCTTTTCTGGTAATGATGATATCTTTTTGTAAAGTTAAAGTATTTTGGTTTTCTTACGTCCAAAACGTACCGCGGTTGGGCAGCATATTGCTTTATAGTCCTCCAAGGACTACTTAAGGTTATACTTCTGTTTGCTGTTTAGCAGCAATTGTGGTCTAGATTCTGGTTGACTTTTACTATAAACTGTACAATATTTTTATGTTTGTAACTAACGATCCTAACTGCACTGAATTTAGATTTGCCAAAATATACATACATTTTAAACGTTCATTTCGACCAGTTGGAATCGGAATCGAAATCAAAATTGAAACCAGTCATATTACATTTTCAATCAGAGCTTAAATATTTCCGGAGAAAGGGAGCGAGAGAGAGAGTTATATAAAGTTGATACCAAAAATAATCGCAAGATTATTAAGCCCAAAAAGAAATCCAAGAGCAAAGTACACAGACAGAAATTTTTACTCAAAATGGTCGCTGTAAGAAGAGTATAATCCATCTATGCAGCTGTAAGTTATCTGTTACTTGGCTTAATCTGGCTCCCTCTAGCGAATACAACAACAAACAACACACAAACAGACTTACATAGTTATTGCTTTCCTGTGCTGCCAACACAGCACACACTAGCGTAACACCATGCGGTAGTCACACCGGCCGTTTGTAACACTACCGAGCGTAACACCATCCGATAGTCACACCGCCACAAGTAGTCTTACCTCCAAAGCGTATCAATAGATGTTTTACATAGAATAGAAACATGAAAAATCTCAGTCCTCAAACAATCATATTTTATGAAAAAATAACAAACGAATATTAATCAAACGAAGGCAGAGTCACTGCCAGTGTTTGGTGTGAGTAGCGGTGCGTCCCATAAAGTAAGTTGATAAGATTTCATTGCTGCTAATGTGTTTTTCGATAGATTAGAAGTTTCGAGGTTTAAGTTTTTTGATATATAATACAAAGTTGAAGTCTCATGTGTGACGCGCATCTTTCACAGCTCTACTTCTTGACTGGACATAACAAGCCGTCAGCTGGTTATGGCCTGTTGTAGGGCACTCCTACGTTTTACGAGCTGCTTTCCAAGCCCTAAAGTACTGAAGCTCACTGCCCAAGCATCTGGTGGTGATTAGAGCAGCTAGCCAGGGGGCACTTCTAGCTTGTGTTTTGGTAGAGACTCTTGGTAAGCATAGAACTTGGCTCAACTTGATCTCGACAATATATCACACCCCATTGACCAATGAACCTTGGTTGTTCTTTGCGGTTGACAGCTGTCAATCTGACTGCATAGCCAGACCCAATGCAGTTCAACGTTCCGACGTCATAATTGACGAATTTATGGCATTTCTTGGAAGCGACTGCTACTCGAGTTGTCGACTGCATACTTCATGTACTTCTTGTTCATGGGTTACATTCGTCGTTCATAAAGGGCTTATTAGTTTGTTTTGACTAGGAAACGTGCAAATTGCTCAATTCCTGGCGGCTTCCATTGACCGCAACGCGCATGCACTATGAGTAGGAAGGAGAAGTACTCATGAGTACATATTCCGTATTTTTGACTTGTGGCAACAGCGCTTTACATGAATGATTTTGTTTTAATGCAAACCGACAAAACTCATTTTCAAATTGTGGTCGAGAAGTACGTGACTTCCGTGACGTACAAAAAACAAGAACAAATGGTATCAGCGTCGGATAATGAAGTGCATTTAAGTCTCGACTTGATTTCAAATAGTTAAGTTTATGAAAAAATTTTGTTACAGTGTAAACTTCTTTATCCTTTCAGCAGCTAACAGAGTTAAACGTTTAATTATTTATGAACACTTAAATACATATTCAAATTGTACTCACTTGGTCATTAAAATACGGCAATTGGCTGGAACAAAAGCGCAACGTTAAATGTT
Organism: Chymomyza caudatula; assembly: GCA_035041775.1. Classification (NCBI taxonomy): domain Eukaryota; kingdom Metazoa; phylum Arthropoda; class Insecta; order Diptera; family Drosophilidae; genus Chymomyza; species Chymomyza caudatula. Next base: position 692,847 of record JAWNKW010000073.1, read on the forward strand.
TTAATTAAAAACGAGTTGACCAGGCCAACAGTTGCCATTTAAGGTAACATGTATTGACGTTTATTTTATATTTTATTTGCCATCTTGTTTACACAAAAATGAATTAAAAATGCACATAAAAATCAGAGGTACCCAAAACAGACACTTAATGAGCGGTCTCATTACCAACGAAGCAGCAGGACGACCCCAAGTAAGGGCTAGACGTTGAGACTGTTTGTCTGTCCGTCCGGCTGGTTGGCTGTAAAGTTTCCAAGTCAAACAACAAGATAAAGAGTTACAGAACTTGGCGAAAGCTGAGAGGAATTTCTAAAAGGATTGTTTTGCTTAACAGCAAGAAAATATAAACTGAGTTGTAGCAAATTGTAAGCGTCGAATTATATGCATGCCGACGTTTGCCGAAACGAATCAGTCGGTTTTTGAACGACTGTGGCACGAGTTGGCAGGTGAATTATCGGCACGTTCGACCGTATCTTAACTCTTGGTAATAAAGTAGCTAAATTTCTGATTGGTTAAAAGATGTGTGAAACCGTAAAAGCTGTTTTGGCAATACATCGTCAGTATTTTGAGCGAGAGTGTGATGGAAAGCTAGCATTCATCGATTGATTGAAAACTACTTGCATATTACATCTATAGCTATATATATCTAAAAACGGCGCGACCAAGTGGCATGTTAAAGGCTAGAAATAGAGATAAAGATAGAGGTGGAGGTATAGGTAGAGGTATAGGTAGACGTAGAAATAGAGATACAGTTACATATACAGTTACAGATACAGATACAGATACAGATACAGATACAGATACAGATACAGATACAGATACAGAAGCAGATATAGATACAGATACAGATACAGATACAGATACAGATACAGATACAGATACAGATAGTGATATAGATAGAGGTGGAGATAGAGGGAGAGGAAGACGTAGAGGTAGATGAAGATGAATGCGCAGTGGACCGCGCTGGTTCAGCTAGTAATAATATACATTACTTATTCCTTTGCCAAACCTTAAATAACCTTTCTTTCTCTTTTATTACAGGTAAGTCTCGGTCAAATATCCATAAAAACAATACTTGTTCTGAAGGGTAAGTGCAAGGACAAGCATTGGTTATAAGCAAGTTGCGCTATAAAGCTCGATAACAAGCATAACCTAGGCCAATCTTGGAATCGAGAAATCTAATAGTAAAAAAACATAAACTTTTATCTTTTACCTATGCTTGCCGTTAGGTCTGTAAACAACTGAAAACCTCCTTAGATCTTGGGGTACTAAACTTTCTGACAAACTCAATAGACTCTTTTTAGTAAAAAACGCTAAAAATAACTTTAAGACTCGGAAGGAATGTTTTCGCTTTGACTTAAAGTTATTAAAAGTACATACTATTTACTTTTAATGTTCCTTTACTTTACGGATTTTCTGCCCACTTGTTACCCAATAGAGAAACCAGCTCCAGACGGAACACATCCGCAGCTTATCAGCTTCGCGTCCACTCTTCAACTTTTCAAGTGCGTGTCCGGCGTGTTCATAAATCTCTTGTTAATTTATGCAAAAACTAAAGAGCAAAACAAATTTTTGTTGTTAACACACACACACACACACACTCACACACACACACACACACATACACACACATACACTATTAAAAACATACTTGGAAGTATTTTGTTACCAGTTTTTATGCCTTTTGTCGCGTCGCGTCTTTGTTGTTGGTATGGCTCCGACTCGCTCTCTCTCTCTGGGCTGTCATAAAGAAATTTTAATAATGTGCGGCGCCAGAAAGTTTTTTACGGGTCGTAAAGAGACAAAAACCCGCCTCTAATGTTAGGACCGATGCTGCGACACTTCGCTCCGCCAGAGACTTCAGATTTCGGACAGACGCAGTATTATAACGCGCGGCATTAAAAGTGTTAAATTCAAATGAGTTCAAAAATGTGCGACACATTAGGCCAAATGAGTGTCGTCGCTGATTTGGCCCGTTGCCGCCAACGTGGCGTATGAATAAAGTAAGTTCCAAGTTTATAAAGCTGTTAATAAACAGTTATGCACAGATTGTACAAAGTGCAAATGGAACTGGACGTTGCTCCGTCTCTGGAAATGTCTCCTCACTTTGATGTGTTTTCTTTTATCTTGTGGTATTAACAAATGGTCATTACATGAGCTATTAATTGATAGTGGGAGAAAATCCAGAATTGAAAAGGCTTATGATCTTCATTATGTGACCATGCCAGTCTAGAGCATTTTGAGTGGAAAGTGGAGCTTAAGCTTAATGTGTGTATAGATACACTTTCATATGAAAAACTGAAAGAAATTAAGGTTAATTAACAGACTAAAGACACCTTAAACATGGTTTTCTAAAGGTGTCTAAGTTCAATACGTTGAAAGTAGCTTAAGTCATGAGAATCGAGAGAGTACGAACACAGTGATCTTCAAAATCCGAGCATTGCTGTCTATTAAGAAAGATAGCAATGAAACTAATACAAAGTAGGAAAGATGACCTTTTTTTTGTACACATCCTCAATAATAATAGTGTTATTTGGGACTTAAGCACTACGACTTATAAGATCTATTGTGCCCCCTACTGAGTCAGTCCTTTCTCTGTTACAAACTTATTATTATAAGAGATGGTTTCAAACGGGTCATATGGTTCATCGAGATCATATGTCCACCTAGGTGCGTCAACCTTCGTCTCGCTAGGGCATCACACTCAGTTAGGATATGCTGGGAGGATTCCTTGAATCTGTTTAGCTTATAAGAGCCGAGGAAGAGTTTGCCCTTGAGTATTTATCCAGTTCGCGGCTCGTCCTAGTCTTTCCTCTTGGAAATTGCTTGATGGTGTGTCTGCCAATGCCACAAAAAGGCCCTGGTCCTGTCAATGGGTGTGCAGCACCATCTTAAACAGCTAATGCTGTGAACTCATTTTACATGGCAATGTCCTAGGCCAGAAGTCAATTGCCCAGATTTCAGACAGTTGGGCGATAGTCTGTCTGTCGACGGAGAGTTGAGGAAGGGCGAGTAATGGTTACGCTATGAAACGGACTGCCACCGCTGCGTTCTTTTTACGATAATTCGGCGATAGTCCGTGTGATGGACGAGGAGTCTTGAGAAAAGGCAACTGTTGCTATCTCAGCAATATGCTTGGAACTGTACATTATCACTGCAGACTCTACACCCAAATATATACCTTGAATTTCTGGAAAATCAAAGGAGATAGATTCTATACCAGAAGACTTTCATATGAGCTTAAAGCAGGATAATATGAAAAGTGGACTCATTTTTAAAGAAACTGATGACGCTGTATTTCTTCTAGTTTACGAGATACGACACATCTAGTTTACACTCTCGCAGATTCTCTTTCAATAGCCACAAAAGCCCCGGTAACTGCTCGCTCAGTACGAGCAATGTTATCGAAATCATCTGCGAAGGCGACTCTTATAGTCGAATATTTAGGAGTGAGACCCATAAACACAAATAATGTCGAGAGTATCTCAAAACAAGTAAACATTTTCCTTTTGATCCACACTAAAGGCCGCCAAAATGAGTTTTTTATGTGAAACATCTAGAGACGCGCCTTGCGGATAAAACCGGAACGTAAGCCGTCACGGTCCGATAGTGTGATTCGGGTGCTGTGTTAGAAGCGTCTAAAATGAGGGAAGTGTGTTCCCTACGCTCGGTTTACGTATGCATTTGAAAATGGAAACTGCAAAAAGATAAAGCTCATTTTCAGATATTTCCAAATTATGATGACATGAAATGCCATATCATATCATCATATCCCATATATAAGAAATCAAGAACCCACATCTGAGTATAAAATTCATTTCAAATTAAAATTTATTATCCTTCAATAGGGCTTGGAACCCATACTTAATCAAGATCGATGCTAAGCCATAAATAAACGCCAAAGTTAACCTTTATGTTTTTCTTAAACGTGGAATTCAACATTTTCCCTGCCAGAATTGTTAATTGAATTTGATGCTTGGCAAGCTGACTAACAGATGCTCAAGATATAATCATGCAGCCCAAAGAAATGACAAAGCTTAAGTTACAAAATGGGTAAGGAGTCTCACTAAAAAGGTAACAACGCCATTTGTGTACCAACTTCCTCAGCTGCAAGCCAAAGATTCAACTTCGATTGGCATCATCTGCGCAGCATTTATGGTTTTTATGATCCCACACTATGGCGCTTGATTAGCGACGAGTGATGGGGATTGGCTGATGCCGAGCACTGACCTACAAATCAAACGGCATTAAGCTGTCGAGCTGTCACTTTGCCTTTCCGTCGCACTCACACCATTTTTAAATAAGATATATCAACGTAGAAATTAAGCGATGTCTCAACTAAATCTCTTTATAAACACACACGCACATGGGCCACCCCCCGCAGCAGAAGCAGAAGACATTTGACAATTTTAATGACGCACATAAAATTTACAAAATCATTTTCACAAATTAAAAGTTAACTCTGGCATAAAATTACCAATTTAACACCCGCTCATTCATTTGGGCCATAATTTAAGAGGCAAGCCAATGTGTTGGAGCTGGAGCTCCGGGTATCCAGCACCTAACAGGCGGGCAAGTGATGTGCATACATATTATACTAAGTTACGGACAAACAGGCTCTGACATCGAAGTGGCTAGGGACACGCCTAACAGCTTGCCAAAGCCAACAAGTTTTCTGTGTGTTCTTGTGCAGCTCTGCCAGGAGTTACATTCACTTGGTAATGGAGAATGCGCCTTTTACACTAATCATATATAATCTTTATGGCGCTCTTGTGAAATAGCCAAGAGCCATGTACATATGTTATTTGTAAAACTTGCCTAACTTGTTGGTTATTCTAGAATGAGGCTTATAGTTTTGAAGTAAAGATTGAAAAGCGTATTGGTACTTAGCTAGGCAGAAGTCAGAGTTAACCGATGAAAGCTTATAGTCGAAACGAATGACTATCGACTATATCCATGAGGAAACTGCCTTTTGAGTCGGCTGAAGATGGGATCCAGATTCACCCTAGGGTAGACCTCACCAATTATCGTGACTGCCTCTTTGTAGATTTGCACATTTAGAGGTGGGTTTGTGCACCTTTTGATAGTCCATCCGATGAAGCAATGACTTTTACGTTTCCCTGGCACCATCCCACATCCTTGCATACAGCAGTGGTGAACACTGCCATCCTGCTTGCTTTGCACCCAAAGGTAGCTAAGGTTACTCTCCGTGGCTATTTTAGCAAGGGATCAGTTAGACAGCAAACTCGACCTCTTGACGGTGGGTTTGTGAGCTTTTAATAGCAGGCCTTTCTTGACCTAGCACTTATTTGTTCCAAGTATGTTTATTAGAGTTGCTGAGCATGAGGAGCTTAACTTGATGTAGATGCCGTCCTGCTTTTTAGGAATGTGTGCCTTCATTTTTCTTTTCGAAGGTTAGGGTTCATGTTTTTTGCTTCCAAGATATAGTAATGAGTCGGCCAGCACACAGATCTGCATTCTGGTTAATCCGTAAGGCGATAGTTATCCGGATGCCACGTGACCAACTGGTCGAGGCTGATGCTCAGCACGTATCTACTGGCGCGTTAGTCCAGCCCTCTTCCAAAAGCATGGCTATTGAGAAGCCTACACCTTTGGTTCTGACCATCTAACTTGGCTAGCACCTTTTCCGTGCGGAACTACTGAAATATAATTTCCAGTCGGCACGCTGTGGAAGGGTTCTGTCGAAAAATGTTTGCCGACCATCAAAAAGCTAAGCTTCACTAAAACATTTAGAAACAAAAAAAAAATTACAGATTAAGTTCGTTGTCAGGTTAAACTCAGCAAAAAATTGAAATATACGGCCTAAAACTGGTTCGGCGTAAAACTTGTAGTAAGTAAACTGGGGTCTATGACGTCCCTTCACTCTGCCCTTGTCTTAGTTAGTCTTTCCAATCGCTAGGCGAAAAAAACCCCCCTTCAATATAAGCTTTTGACTGTGAGTTCACTTTTTCGGAACCCCATTCATTACACCTCAAGAGTATGCAACTTTCGACGTGCCAAGACAAGCTTTTTCTTTTGTGCATTTTTTTTTTTTGTTTGGCTTTTCTTGTTTTCCTTTGCTTTTTCGCTTTTCACGCGCACTTTTCATTAAAATTAGCGATGCGGCTCGCCCACCTTTTGCCGTTGTCTGTCCGCCTCTCTTAGTGTCTGTCGCTGCCTTCCTCTTCCGTCATGTAATTTGCAAATTTTCTAATTGTCGTTTTGGAAATTTAAGCCTTCGGCCAACATGTTGGCTGGGTGTGTTCACTTCCTTGCCAGGCACAAACTAGGTCGCTTAAATGAGCAACCAAACCAACTTGGAGGACAGGTTGAGTCTCTGGTAGTGTTAGCTAAAAGTTAAACTTAATGTAATGGAAAGCATTCGGACAGGCACTCCAAAAGCAAAACACGTCACACTCTTCAATTTAATTGCAATTAAGTTTCAGTTTCAGTTTGACGCGTGGCTTAACTTGGCTAAAACTGGAGCGCAGCCTTGGCCAAAGTGAATCCCATAGCAATTGTGGCATTAAATAAGTCTGGCAACACTTTAAATGCAAGCTTGCGCTTTTATGCCCATTTAGTTGCTTATTTTTGTGTTTGCTTGGTTTTTTTTTTTTAAGTGCTTATGTTGGCCAATAAATAATTCACAATTCATTGACATATTTTTATGAATATGACTTCCGATCGTTAAACAAGGCATATAAAATGTAAACACACACATAACAGTGTGTATTATCAGCAGCGCTGCATATATAGCATGCTATCTCGCTTTAGCTATCTCTCTCTCTCTCGCTCTCGCCTTGTTAAAGCCTATTAAAACAACATGAACGCATAATTTAATTTATATTATATATTTTTCCAAGCGAGAGTGTCGCCCACTTCAGAGTAAAAAAAAAGACAACACCAAAACTGTGTGCACAATGTGCTTCCCCAGCTGCGCTCCCCTTGACGCTCCCACTCTCCGTCCCTCTCTCCTCATCTCTATATGCCCCCTTAGTCAGGCTCATCGTCAACCTTTTCGAAAATATAATCACAGCATAAAAATCAATTCCAACGCGTGCGAGAGCAAACAGACAGACAGACAGACAGACAGCAGCGTCAGTCTAAAGAGGGGGCGCCCCTTCACACAGTGGCAACCCTCAACACGCGGCAGCCCCCCCATTACAGGCCCGGCTCCGTCTCCGTCTCCGGCTCCAACAAAAATGTCACACATTTGTTAAACATTCGCAAGTCTGCACGGCAAATTTGCATGGTGTCTGCCCATCAACAATATAAACAAACACGCTGCGCGTTCCGGAAAATCACATGAAAATAAAATAAAAATAAAACAAGCCGGAAAAAAATTGCTGCGCGAAAATCATAAATAGCTTAAAAACGGAGCGCCGCCAGCCAGGAGCCTAGGCCTAGAACGTAGCGCCCGGAGAGGCGCAAATAGACTGTCAGCTACAGGCGAAGCTCATGCTGTAGTCACAGCTGTGCTCATGTGTGTGTGTGTGTGTGTGTGTGTGTGTGTGTGTGTAGGCGCATTAATGCGACTGGCAAAAAAAAAAGAGAAGAATATAATACGAAAATTGTTGTTCAAGGCAGGCAAAAAAAGTGAAATACTTTTTTTTTCTGCCTATGTGATTTATGGCAATGTGTAGCGGTCCAAAGATTTGCTATAAACGTATTTCAACAATGCCAAACCCCCACACACACACACACACACACACACACACTCACACACACACACACACACACTGCTGCGCTCTCACTCTTACTAAAAGCGAGGACAGTTTGTATAAGTTTGTAACTTTTCCAAAGAAAGCTATTTCTTTCGTCAAAAAAGCGTTTTACTTTTCAACATTGTCTGCTTTTAGCTCTACTATAGATTTAGTCTTGCGTTTTCTTGATACTTCATACACGCTCACAGCTGACTACGAAGAAGCAAAAAGAATGCAATGTATTTTGTTGTTGTTTTTTTACTTCAAATTAATTTATATCTGCCTAAAACGCTACGTAATCAGATGAAACTTATATTCTGCAAACCGCAATAAATTATGCTTTCCTATGGTATAGGTTTCACCTGAATACGTTGCGTTATTGCGAAGTAATCGGTACCACACTAAATTTCTGCTTAGCGTATATAGATTTATAGATTTTTATACCCTGTACACAAAGTGTAAAAAGGTTATTATAGGTTTGCGCAATATATGTAGCAGGCAGAAGGAGGCGTGGCAGACCATATGTTCCATGGGAAAAAATGATCAGGAGTCGATATAGCAATGTCCGTCTGTCGGTCCTACCGTATGAACGTCGAGAGCTCGAACACCATAAGAGTTAGAGGCACAAAAAACCAAAAGATGCGCATTTGATCCAAGCAAATGAAGTTTGTCGAATCATGCCGATATCTTGCCCCCCTTTCCCGCAGGAAATTTACCGCGGTTTATCCGATTATTAAAAACGAGAATCTTTAAAAGAAATAAGTATTAATGTGGCAATTTTAGGTCCCTACTCTTATAAACGTCAACAACATTTTCTTTTTACACCAATGTTAAGGCTAACATTTAAGTTAGAGCCACCAAGTTTGGTACGAAGCCTCATGTTAGGCTTATAAACCAAACAATGTTGACATTTTTCCGAATCAACTCCAGGCCACCCGAATTAGGCCCCACGTATTAGGTCATACGAATCCAGCCGCACGAATCAGTCCACCCGAATTACACCATCCGATGAGTTACATGTCCGTTTTATCCCCAAAGCGAGACTAAAGATATTTCACATCAATAGGTATTCTCAAGGCCTTCAAAATAGTATTTGAGTGATGACCTCTTTGTTAGACCTAAAAATGTCTTTAAAATACTTATAATGTTACTAGGGAGTAGTTCACCGCGACCCCTAATATCTATCGTGTCCCCTACAGAGCTTATAGCTCTCCGAGCCAGGTTAAGCAGTTTCCAAGGTTTATTAGGGCGGCGCCTTTGTGGGCTGTGGTTGACACCTAAATCTCGGGTAGAACCTTCTGCGTTGAGTTGCGTTTGAACCATGTGCTGCGGGAGAGGTGATATTTACACTTCGTCCCTACCCAAGGTGAAAGCATGCCCGACAGCCTCCACTGAAATCGGTATTGAAGAGGAAACAGCTTCTGCTACTATTCTTGAATGGGCTTTAGTTGGCGCACTCATGTTGAGTGAGGCGCATTCGTGTCCTTGCAAAGGCCGGACAGTGACCAAAAGTTACTCACGGACTTTTCAAACTGCCCTCGTACTAAATAGTATACGTATTTACTATATATAGCAGCGTCTCTTTTTTTATACTCAATGTCACAAACACACTCACACACACACACAGGCTTGAAAAATGTTTTACAAGCAATTTTCCTGCTGGCTTTTATGTGTGTTTGTGCATTTGTTTAACTATTTGGGCATAAAATATGATGGCAGCCTGGAGCCCGTATCCTATGCCTGGGGTCGACTTTACGCCGGAGCTGTCGCATGGCTAAATTGTTTTTCTGGTCGTCGACGTCGTCGTCATTTTATGGCCACGTGTTGGGCGACTCTCTGTGTCCTTGTGGTTTCCTCTTTTTTGTTTTCTTCCTCCCACCTCCCACTTCCCACCGATTTATGTAAGCAAAAAGTTTGACTCTGCTTATGGAAAATTTTTTATAGATGGCAAATCATTTTTGAGCTGCGTAAAGTTGCCATAAGTAGGTACAGTGAAGCTTAGGCTGAGGGAGACGAGCTTCAGAGAACGGCACAAATTTAAGAGAGTAACTGAAAACTACAGTTGTGTTATTATGTAAGCATTTTTTTTCGCACTATCTAAGCCCCGTGTGGTGAGCGGATTAGAGAATACCACCTCAGCAGGTCAAAGCTTGTCGTATGAGGCGACTAAAAATGACACTGGATGCTTTTGAGACCAGTAGAGCCACCCCAGGCCTTAAAAGGGTTGTGCGTAGGGTTTGGGACCCACCATGTAAAACCCCAATCCCAATGAAAGAAATACATCAGGCCTTAACTCGGTAACGTGTTATTATGGCCAATTAAGAAGAAGAAGAATGAAGTACAAGGAGCCGTTACTGTTACTATTTTTAACTAAATTTCTATCATGTTTGATCAAAAACGGTCCACTACTTATATCATATAGATACCAACACGGCATATGAGTCGATTTAACGCCCAAGGCGGACCATTAGATATTTCACATTAAAAGTTTTCCTTGGTTTTTGACACAGAAGCTGAAGCTAAAAGAAGTTCGTAGCAAACTAAAATGCTAATTATGACTGGACGATGTGAATAGAAATGAAGCACTGTTACTTTGGGTAAAGTAAACTATTCAGGGCTGTGCCAGAAATCTCAAGACGGTTTTGCCCAAAGTTCATGCTTCAATAACTTTCACATTAGATTTCCAATGCTCTCAAAGGTTTTTCTGGCAAATCGGTGAGTTGATTTTAGCCTGCAATTCAACAAAAAGATATATCTTGGACACTGGCAGATTGCTGTTGGGTTGAAATTCGATTAAAAGCGTTTTCTGGCATGCGGCTGATTAGCTTTGATTTCATCTAGAAATAAACTCGCAACGTCTCAAGATATAACGAGAATACGACAACTATTCATGAAAATAAAAGAATGTTGCCCGATTCGAAATATGCGACTCCAAAGAGGCAAATTGACAGATTGCTGTTGGGCTGAAATTCGGTTGAAAGTGTTGTCTTTAAATTCTTCTAGGAATAAACTCGCAAAGTCTCAAATTCTAAGAAATAACGATAATTCGACAACCGCGCTAGAAAATAAAAAACTCTTGCCGGATTCGAAATCTGCGACTTCAAAAAGGCCTTAAATTGAGCTCAAATTTGTTGTCTAGTGTTATGTTAGCATAACGTAACTTTCCAATTTAACGCTAACTTGCATTTCATAGGTTTTTCCACTACTTCATGTGCCTATTCGAAAGCTGCTCGCTCTTTGTCTGTCTCTGACAGACTTCACTGTATCATCATGTACTAAGTGTTGGCCCTGAAGTGCTGTAAATCTTCAAGTTGTATTGCAATATCAGTCGCAGTCACTTAGAGACGGCTTTCATTTGCCTGGCTTGGCATGGCACGTCAAGTCCAAGTGGCACTTGGCGAAGATTTTAACAACTTCATTGATGATGGGTCGTCTTCGTCGTGGTTGTGGCTATTGTTGTTGGTGTTGTTGCTGGTTGTTTGTTGTGCCACTTGTGAGCAATTTGATCTGTCAATTTTGCAAAATGCCAGAAACAATTTTTTTTTTTTTGTTTCTACTTTGTTGCTGCTTGAAATATGAACATAAACAAATGACACAAAAATTGAATTTTAAATTTGAAAAATATGAAAAAAAAGAAGAAGAATTAAATAAAAACTGTGGCACAAACTCAGAAACTGCTGAGGTTGACACCTAAATGCGGCTGTAATAACTCAGCGACAACGTGACTTGGTCTGGGTTTGGCTATAATTGTGTTCTGGGTTCAAGTCTATCTGAGAGTGAGTCTTGGCACAGTTTCTTTTGGAATTTGTAATGGAAACTTGTTTTGCGGTTAGAAAATCTCCCACAACAACAACAACAACGATAGTACTGTGGTGGCGTGTTATGTGAGACTGTGCCCCAAAATGGCGCAATTGTCGATTAGCAAAAGCAATTGTAGATATAAAGAGAGAAAGAAACAGACTTGCGGCTGTTTCAAGATTTTACATACAAATATGATTAAATCGTAAATTATGATGTTACGAGGAAGCATTCCGGTTCTGAATACAATGAAAGAGTACTAAAACAAGTAGTATTTAGTTTTGTCATTAATGAAACTGCTTTTGGCCCGCGAAACTTGTTTATATAAGTTTGAAATCCAAAAACCCAAAACTTTGATGTATTAAGTAAACTGAAAGGAAAATGTAATTCCATTGAGAATACAGTACAATTCGCTTATATGACGATTCGCTTATATGGAAATAAAATTACTTTCAGTGTTTTTTTTATGAAAAATTCGTATGAAAATAGCCATTTATATGAAAATCGCTTTATTGCATGTATGCAATCGATCAGATGTTTTATCGATAAGCTTTTGGTACAAATTTTATCGGTTATATGCAAACAAGTAAGCACTATAAATGAGAAACGCTTTAGCTGGCAACCGATTAAAACATTCAAAAATCGATCAATCAAAATCTTGTCAATTCCTCACAAGATACCCGCAACTTTAACGACAACAAAATTGCACTTCCAAAAACAGGCAGATGCCATAGATGCACAAATATTTTATTAGCCCAGCGGGCAACATTACTCATACGCCCAGTGTCAGTGGCAGCCACGTTTTTGGTATGCAAAGCCAGTCAGCCAGTCAGTTAATTTGATGCTACTTGACATTTGGCTGGAGCAACGTCACAGCGAGTCACACAGCGTGTTGCTCCCTAGGGGGCGCTAGCTAAAGTGGCGCAATGACGACATCAAGTGATTCTCATCTTGGCAACTGTCAAAATGACATGACCAAGAGCCGCCCAGCGCCCAGCAGCCGCATCATCAATAACATTGCATGTGACAAATGCTAAGAGTCCGTCCGACCATCAACAGTCCGACGGCAAACGCCAGTGAAAATCAATTTACAAGCTGTTTACTTTGCCATAATGACAGCGTTTTGAAGGCCAATCAAAGGCGTCACTGTTACTGACTGGCTGCTACCAGCCGCCGCACATCCCGCTCCGAGACGCTCATATTGTAATTTATACACTTTGGCCTATGCCCACAAATAATTTTTGCAATTGGCAAGTGCCGCGCTCTTCAACATTTTCAACAGTGGGTGGAGCTGTGAATATTGGCTATAAAATTTATGCCCCAAACGTCAACAACAACAACTACTACGACAGTAACAGCCACTCGTCTGCCAAAGATAATAACACAAGCGGCAACTCGTTACGGCCTAAACAACAGCAACAAAAGGCCAAGGCGCAGCCAATAAAGCTGCCTTCTGGCAAAGGCAAAACGAAGAGGCAACTAAAAATAAAAATTATTGCTTGGCAAACTCATCTCTACTCCTCGCTGCTGCTCCTACCTGCTCCAAGCTCCTCCTGCCCCTTAGATGGCAACGCAGCGATAGAAACTGCAGTCAAAGTTAAAATGTGGCGAGTTGTTGCCCAGGTGGCTGCTGCAACAGACATCGTCGACAGCAACAGCTCTACGAATCTGTCCGTGCCAGCGTCCAACTTGGAGCCTGACTCTTGGCCAATTACGACCAGTCTTGCACAGACTCTGCCTTGTTCGTGTGCGTCCGTGTGTGTCTGTGTGTGTGTGTGTCCGTTTGCTGTGCAACAATATTTGGTTGCCAACTTGCCATGTATCAACAACGTTTAGGCTTGTGTTGTGCTGGTCTCTTGGTTGGTTCTTTTGGGTCTATCTGAGGTCTGTTGCTCACTCCGTTGAACTTACTGGTTGGCCGTCTACTGCACAGTGGTCAAAATCACACATATTATGTACCTAACCTCAAAAGTAGCCAAACAAACTGCGATTTTTCGGTACATACCTCAAATTTCGCAAAACCACGATGTGATGCGTCCATTCTGACCCCGGATTCAGATTCTTCAGAAGTGACCATCAAGCATCAAGAACTGACCTGGCTTTTACAAAGGAGTCCTATCACGCTGCAAACCGTTTCGTTCTACAATTATGTCCATTTGGTCAGCTTTCCGATTCTTTCGAAGTGCCTTTTTACTGGCGATAGACAATGTACTGACTGCCAACCCACAGTAGGGTAAGCGCTTTAAAAGGTTAATCTGCCTAGATAATGCAAACGCTATCTGTTTCCTGCCAAGTTACCACAACAGGATGAACGAAATATGTCGAGTAACACCAAAATAATGATGACTCAGCAAATCATCAAGTTATTCAGAGATAGACGCCAATTGAGGAAATCAAACCGTTTAACTATCTGGATGTTAATAGCAGCATAACCAAAGATCGCTGCGCTTTTGGAATGTTGTCCTCAGTTTAGCATTCTAGTCATATTTCCATACGCACAAAGTAAAGGTTTTTCGAATCCAATGTTAAATCCGTAGTGCTGCATACCGGTGGAACCCGAAAAGTCTATACAACCATCCCGAAAAGAATGCAGGCATACGCAACCTGCTGCCTACATTCTTAAGATCCGATGGGCGCACTTTATATCGAACCAAGAATATGTAATATGGTTATATTGAATCTAGAACTGTTAACCCTAGAGCATCATCCTTCGTACAAATGACTACGCGCGCCGTAAGACGTTAGTGTACAGAAAAAAAGGATGACGTTCTAGGGTTAAATGCCGAAATTAGCAAAAGTAATGCTGGATTGACGACACGTTGAGTAGACCAAATGACAACATCGCGAGGCAGTCCTTCGAATGGACTTCTCAAGCTACACGGCGAGTTGGAAGACTAATTATTAGATAATTATTAGAAACGCAAATCGTGGCCACATCTGAATCTGGCCCCAGATCGAAAAATATAGTAGATTGAAGAAGAAATTGGGCGCCTCCTTATGCCCCACCCGGGATTGAAGGATTCATGTATAGAGTTTAAGTGAGTGCACCCGCCAATTACTCTCTCACATAGGATCTTTCGCAAAGACAGCTCAAAACAATTTTCATTCGATTTGTCGGAATGAAGACACTATTGAGACTACTGGAACTCCAAATATGAACAGTAGGCGTTGATGTGATGATTATTTTTTAAAAATGCTCATCAAATTTTAACGCTTGAAATTGGTAAATGCGACCACTGTGCACTGCATCAATTGTGCTGCGCTCTAACATTTTTTGTTTTTGTTATTGTATTGTCTTCGGTTGTGTTTGGTTTTGGTTTTAGCATCAGCTTCAGCTTTAGTTTGCAAATAGCCACGTCCAGGCAGTAGCCAGCACCAGAATCATACCCAAAGAACTCGCCAAACAACAGGCATGAAGTAGTAGTAGCTGGAGCAGCAGTGCCTACATCCTTAAGGACTGCCTGACTGCCCGCCTGACTGACTGACTGACAGACAGACCGACTGACTGAGTGCTTAGTTAACTATGCATCGTGTTGTCTGTGGCTAGCTATCTGTTTAGCCTGCGGCTCAGTGGTGCCATGTTACCTTTGTTGTTATTACCCGGTAACAACATTGGCCAGCAAGCGGGTCTCAAAGTCATCAGCCAACAGCAAACGGAAGAGCAACAACAATGTTGGCTAGGAGCGCCCAGTAGAGCTGTTTAACAGTTTCATCATCATCCTCATCCTCATCATCATCGTCGTCGTTGTCAACACGCTCAACAGTTTTTGTGTATGCAAAAGTCGAACCCAAACCAGTAATTTGATATTCTAATGTACAAACAGTGCTGCCAACTTAATGAAATTGAAACGAGCAAATTAGCCGTGTACGCAATGACCAACAAGGGATGTAACTAATGACGTTCTCTCATGAATGGCTAATTGTAGCGAAAGGTTACAGATGTAACGCGGTCTACGTAATGCTATCCTTACACTAGTTAATTTGTTTTGCGAGAATTCTATATGAGTTTTGTAACAACCAGCCCAGTTTTGGGTTTGAGAATGCAACTAAGCTAAGCTTAACTTTCGCATTTCACATGTGATATAAAGTATTTTTCAATAATCTTTCAACTCAAGTCAAAATATTTATTGTTTTTTTTTTTACTTCTTAACGAGATTAAAACGCAAACCGAAGTGAAATGCATTGGCGTTCTGATCAGTTTACTGCTTTCAAAACCCAAATGCAGTTCTGCAACGCCGTTTCCTATAGGGTGAGTCAGCCAGGTCTTCTCGCCAAAATCCAGCCGACATTGCCCGCTCCCTTTTACAGATCACAGCTTCAAGCCCACTAGGCTAAAAAGATCCTAATTAACTCCGCCAATTGCGTAAATATCTACTTCACTCGTAGTCTCACAGCAGTTCCGCTGTATGGTGACAGGAGACTCACCTTCATGAGGCACAGTGACGTCACAATTGGCTGTCTGCTGAAGCTGTCGCTAAAATTGAAGAACCTGGCATATGGACAAATTATAGGTTCCCCCTGGAGATGTGGCATCCCGAACTCGGAAATCGCTGCAAAGTCGAACCGAACACGGTTCCAGACTGTTCAGTTTAAAACCTATAAAACCTTGCGCCTTATCACAGGATGTGACTGCTACGAAAGCGGTTCGACCTTGCATCGTGACCCAATCTGGCAGAATCCCGGCGCACTGCGAGCAGCTGTCTAACTACCTTCTTCTTCTTAACTGGCCATAACAACCCACTACCTGGCCCTTCCAGCAGACACGTGGTCTGCACCTTTGTTGCCTCCCTTTCATAACCACATTGAAGACCTTTCTCGCACTAGCTTCTTCATCCATACGTACAACATGACCTAGCCAGAGGAGCCGCTGAATCTTAATTTGCTTGACTATGTCAAGGTTGTCGTAGAGCTCATAGAGTTCGTCGTTCCATCGTATGCGGTAGTACTTACAGCTCAAACACTCCAAGGACATTTTCATCCCCCATGCTTCAGCGCCATAAAGCAAAACGGGAAGGATAAGCGTCTTGTAGAGTGTTAGTTTCGTCTAGCGGGAGTGGTCTTTACTACTCATTTGTCTAATGAGACCAAAGTAATCTATTGGCAAGAGTGATTCTCCGCTTGATCTCCATGCTGAGATCGTTTTTCATCGTGACGGTGGTGCCAAGGTAGAGGAATTCCTTGACATCAATCTGAGAGTCCAACCGCTGTGTATCTCTACTCGAAGAAAGCATATACTTCGTCTTGCTCTCATTTAGCACCAGACCCACCATTCTCTTTCAATAGCCGCAAAGGCTCCGGTAACTGCTCGCTTTGTACTACCAATGATATCGATATGCAAGCAACTGGACACTCTTATAGAATACAGTCCTATTTCGATGTACTTCGGTCTTTCGCAAAACAGCCTCCATCACAAAGTTGAAGAGGTCGCAGGAGAGGGCATCACAATGAAGTAATGAAACTAAAGAGGAGTCGCATTCCCGTGTTCAATTTTTGGGTGCTCTCTGCACCTATACGTCACAAGATCAATGAGCCTAGTATTTAGTATGAATAGATTATGTATAACGTGCGAGCACACAATGCAAAGTAAACCAAAATATATGATCTTGTGAAGTCAAATGCTTTTTCTTCTTCTTGTCCGAATAACGGAACTGCGCCAGGCGCCTCCTTGTTTTCATTGCTTAATGGGCATCATCTTGTCTAAAGCATCGCTCGGTTTCAATAGGTTCGGAAGGTTCTTTCAGCCCGGCCCCTTTCCATACAATTACGATACCCTTTTTTGATTTAACGAATTGGGCTGAGATTCAGATCAGACAAAATGCAATGGATGAACTTGTACCGGTAGCTCGGCAGGGGATTTTAAAACCAACTTTAGTTCAAATGACTTCAAAAACTTCTCAACATGCTACCAGCAATTCGAGAAAAAATGCAATGAATATGAATTTATTACCTATAAAAATTCGTTAAATTCTAGCTCTTCAAATTTTGAAAACCCACAAAGCAACATGTCATGCACTTCAGACCACAGTAAACACTTTACTTTATCTGCACGCCTCGAACCCAATGGTATTGCTGATAGATACAAACGACTTCATGAAGATACAACAAAGACAGATGATGATGATTTGCAAAAAAAAAAAAAAAAAGCGGAAAAAAGATGGAAAACCCTGCGCTTGTATAGAAGTCATCCTGGTGACTACTGCTTGGAATTGGCTGTGCAAACGTTTGATAAATTGATGAATTGCAATGCTCAAGTGGCAGATATTGGCAACAGTTTAGTAGGAAGAGCAGCAGACGGCAGAAGGCAGCTCCAATGGATCGATAAAACTGGCAGAGTTGAAGTGGAGCATGCTGCTCAGACGGCGAATTGTTTACTCTGTAGCTCTGGAGTGTGGAGCACAACTCATTAGTTTGTCAAGTTGTTTTGTTTATTCAAGTTTAGCATAAAAATGAAACAGTCATTCCTTGGGAAAGACTCAGACTACACTGCTTCTTCGTCTTCTTCTTCCGTTGTTATTTGTTTGCTGCTTCAGCTGCACTTTTACCAAGAAAGTCATAAAATAAATTTATGTTAATTTCGTTTAGCAGCAATCTTTTTGTATCCATAATGAGATACTCTAAAGTAAACAAAGGCCAACAAAGCACATTAAAGTAGCTAGAAAAATGTGTTTGAAAATACATTAAAATTGAAATAATGATTAACGCCAAATGAATGACTGACTGACTGCAGCCATTTGATCTCAAGCTGTCATGCAACAATTGAAAACTTCTTTGGAAAATGCCAAGGATGTGAAAATGCAGCGTAAATAGTTAGAATAAACAAGGCTAGAACCAATACCCAGCCAATTGGTCACATTTTGGGCCGTGAGTTTAACAAATTTCCACTAAAAGCCGGAGACAACGCGTCGTATGTGCAATGGCATGCACACTTGCTCGCTGCTGATTTGTTTATTCACTTGTATATTTGTATTTATTTTCCAGTCAATATAAACTATGTGAATTTTTACGGTACATAAACTGAGCCAAGTAAATAA
Organism: Chymomyza caudatula; assembly: GCA_035041775.1. NCBI lineage: Eukaryota > Metazoa > Arthropoda > Insecta > Diptera > Drosophilidae > Chymomyza > Chymomyza caudatula. Next base: position 711,376 of record JAWNKW010000073.1, read on the forward strand.
ATCAAATCGTGAAGCACATGCAACAAAGGTCGTGTAGCCAAGTGGCAGTCACAGTGAGAAGTCATTTCTAGGAAACAACACACAACAAAAACCAAAGCATCTAAAAAATAAACAAAGAAAAATTATTGGAAAGGGTCGCAACTCTATTGTTATTGTTGTTGGTTTTATTGTCGTGAAAGCTGATACACATATGTGTATGTATGTATACACAAACTAATGCAACATGCCAATAAAACAGCGAAAGAGCATATCAACTTCTTGGCAATATTTTGTGGCAAATAACTGGAGATGGACACGTGGCGTGATTGTGTGTGGCGTGATTGCATATGAACAACATTATTGCACTTAGAGTTATCGCAAAGAAAACAGAAAAAACGTTCTTGAACAGTTACCAATTTATGTAGAAATCTCAACACAAATGTTTTTTTTTTATTAACTTTACCTTTGATTTGGCAAAATATATGAATAATACTTATATTCTGCACTTCTTATGCGAATTCCCTACATAATGATATAAGTTTCACACATCTTTGTTTCCATATAGTTGGTGAAAAAAGGGTCCACAAATTTTTCCTTAACCTATTTATATAATTGAACAAATAAAACTTACATTCTGCACTTCTTATGAAAATTCCCTACACCATGATATAAGTTTCACTCATATTTGTTTCCATATAGTTGGTGAAAAAAGGGTCCACAAATTTTTCCTTAACCTATTTATATAATTGAACAAATAAAACTTACATTCTGCACTTCTTATGAACACTCCCTACACAATGGTATAAGTTTCACTCATATTTGTTTCCATATAGTTGGTGAAAAAGGGGTCCACAAATTTTTCCTGAGTCTATTTATATAATTGATCAAATAAAACTTATATTCTGCACTTCTTATGAACACTCCCTACACAATGGTATAAGTTTCACTCACATTTGTTTTCCTATAATTGGTGAAAAAGGGATCCAAAAGTTTTTCTTAGCCTATTTATACAATAGATAGATATGTGAATCCTTTAACCCAACGTGAGGCATAGCGCAAAAAATTGAGTTGAAGTAATAAATGTACTATATACTTTAGAAAAAAAAAACAACTACAAACTACATTGCACACACAAACGTTGATATTTCGTGTTATATTTTCTACTCTTCGTGACGAGCTGTTATGGGAGCGTGTATTAAGGCACACAAGTAAAAATAAACACAAACTTTCTATAGAGTATCTAACGATCAAAAACTAACGACTAAAACATTACCTCGTTTTTGTTGCGCGTCAAAGTCTAATTGCCCTGTGATGGCAGCCCGCCAGCTTTTCAGCCCAATTCGAAGTCATGCCAGCTCATCAACACTTTAGACGGGAATTTTCTCAACACGGCGATAATATGCCACATGACATACACGAAACGGTAGCAAATACGCAAAACCCTAGCACTAAATCCACTTAAATTAATTGCAAAAGGTGATTACGTTGCTGTTTTGACTGTGACTCTGCCAGGATAGGATGCTGTACTAGCCAGCAACAACGTTGCACCAAACAGACAGCCAACAGACAGCGACAGTTGAGAAATGAACGTAGAGAAAATACAGCATAACAGCATCGCTGTGCAGCCTGCAGGATAACTCAACGCAAAGAAGCTGCATACGGGCAACCAGGAGGGGAGCAATGCGACGCCATTTCTCTAATGCCGTTGGCAAAAGCAAACACACGGCAAAGGCTTCAGGAAGATAACATGAACATGGCCCGGAGTATGCGTGTGGGTGTGGAATTGAAAGCAGCTGGCGGATGAAACGGGATGAGCTGGCTGAGTGAGTGCTAGGCAAATGTTAAGCTGGAGCCCAGTGTGCAAGTGTTTGCGCATATCTAGAAAGTTGCCAAGCAGCAGTAGCAGCAGCAGCAGCATGCGAAAGATTGCAGGAGCGGATCGGAGTGCGGGCGGCGCAATGTCGCTTCATTTTTGCAAAGTAATTTGCAAAAGAGCCAAGATGCGACGACAAGGAATGAGTCGAAAGCAAGTGCCGCCAAAATGCAGTCAAGGATAAAACGCTGGCAATGGCGTTGTTGATGATGGCATCTTCTCTTCTCTACCTGGCTAAAGGCTACGCTGCGCATTAAAGGTGTTGAGTTGGGTTTTAGTCTGTCTATCTGACTGTCACTCTATTTGGTTTATGCGTGTTCGCAATTCATGAAATGTCAGCACATCATCAATGGCATGTTGATGCGCTTACAAAGTGTAGTTTAATTCCGTCTTTAAGTTGGATGCAATGTATACTTATAAAGGTACTGTCATCGCTGCGCCGTCAGCAGCGCCACTTCTTAATTTTTCATTCTTTTATGTTATGTGTATGCAATGCTTTATGTTAACAACCGTTTGTGTGCGTTCTTTTTTTCAGCAACGAGAGTAACTTGCGCCTCTCTTTTTCGGTATTTCAGACTCTCACAAAATTTTAAGAGCGTTTGCTCAACGATGACAGTACCTTATTGAGTATACATTTGTTCATATTATATCCTTTTGTTTTAGTAACCTGACTGAGGTAACCAATTTGATGTTACAAATCTGTAGTTTTCAGTTGTTCATAAAGTTTACCACTGGGTTTAGGTATTGCCAGTACTGTGTGGAAGGGATATGTATACCCTTTACCTACATTGCTTAGCCTTACCACCGGTACACAAAGTTGATTGGAGTTCGAAAGCTTCAAAAAACCGATTCATTGCTACTGTCACTTTCAAAGTCTTTGTTGTGGGCACTATGAGTGCATCTGACCAGAAGGAAGGCCTCTCCTCCCGCTGTACTCAGAGTACGTAATACTTACAACTTTTATTTTGAGCTCAACTCATTTTGCAGCTATAGATTTTAGGCTAGCAGAGTATTCCAGATTTGCCATATAAAAACGCAGAGTTTATATTTCTTTTTAACTGTCATATTATGACACTTACTACGGTATATGGCACAGGATCCGTCTGGTTAGGCATAAACACAAGTTGAACGTATGTGTGAATGTGTGCTCAAAATGTCATTAGGAAAACTGACAGTGAACCCAAGAGGAGACGCCTCCAACTGGCGGCAGGCGATAAAAGTCAAAGACAGAGCAAAGCAAGCCTTAATCAACGCTTCGCAAGAGGTTGCTCGGCCTCTTTGCTGGCTGCACTGAGCTTTCTACCGGCATTTCCAGTTGATTTTTCTTTGCCTCTTTTTACTGCTAAATTTATTGATAATTGATTATTGCTTCGTTAGAGGCCACAGTTAAGGCAACTGTTTGTGGTGAAAAACGAAAAACTGTCGAACTGACTTCCTGACTTGACTGTCTTGTTTGTTGTTGCAAATTGAAAATGCAAATTGCTTGGGCGGCTCGGGAGCATTGCAAGAGGCCGTTCTTGCCTTTGATGTTAACTATAGCAATTGTTTCTGTTGTACAGCCAACACACAGACGCTTTGGGAAAAACAAATTTTCATAAATTTTTAAAACAAACAGACGAAGCACAAAACCTAAACTCCGTTGACGTTTTGCCTTACTAACAAACAACAAAAAATAAAGCAACTCTGGTAGCAATTTTTTACGCCATTTTGTTTGGTTATTGCTGTTGTTTTTGTTTCTGCCTTTTCCATTTTCATTTTTTTTGCAGCGCCCAAAAAAAGGACGTGCCTACCACATTGCGAGCTCACCTTTTGAGCTTTTAAATTATTTTCGAAGCACGTCGCTCTGTCGGCAGTTTGCGTATTTAAACGTGCGCGAGCTTTGACTTGGAGTTTGAGAAGCGCGTAGAGCAGCAGCACTGTAAAAGCGTACACTGCCTTGTACACTGAGAAATAAAACTAGCCTAGTTAACGAGTCAATACGTTAGTGTTTGATGAGACTTGAGAATGCTGGAAAGTCTTAAGTATCTGTTCTTAAATTAATTTCGAAAATATTTCCCGGAATTGATTAAGAAATAGCGATAAAAACTTTCACTTTTGCTACGATTGAAATCACTTAACGTTTAGCTCGTAACCTCAATTCCCAAACGTTTAATAAAGCGAAATTCGAATACATAATGATGTTTTTAATTACAAGGTACACTTTGATGTGAAACATCTTTAACCGCGCCAACACCTAAGTCATCGGCTGGTGTTAGTCGCGTGGCCTGATTGGAGATGCGTATTTCCATAATGTCAAACTTGACACGTAAAATGTAAAGTGGAATAAAATCAAAGTAAATCACTTTTTTCCGATATTACATAAGCGTATAGGACTTTGCGAGCTCTTTTAATAGTGTTAACATTGATAGCAGATGTAATCATAGATACAAGCAAAAGGCAAAAAAAAAAATATGGATTCGAACGTGACCAAAAATGGAACTGCTTTTCGTGACGAGTTAGTAAACAATTTTTAATGACTAATTTCTATATGGAATTAGCGACCAGATCTTATAAAGATATTTTTTTGCCGGCTTAAGGTCCAAAACAAGAAGTTAAACTTAAAAGTTTTTTGTTTTTACATTTTTATTTCCCAATATTTTTGAGCTGCGGAGCTTTAACTTAAACTAACTTATTTAAAAATGTTTTAGAATAATATCACATTTTTCTAGCTTTTATTGCATTGAAAAATCTTGCCTTTTTTCACAAATCATAAAATGACTCGATACGTGACTTTTTATATTTTTCCATTATGGTTCACTTGTACAATGATATGATATTTGAAGTATTGTATAACAATGTTTTAAACTTCTGATTGCGAAGATGAACAACTGAAAATAGCTTCACAAATAATAAATTTAATTTTTACACACGTTTGTTTTAATTTGGTTTTATGCTGACTTTATAACATTGTTTAGAAATCAAACTTTGCACACTTGCTGATCAATAACAAACTGAAAACCACTTTTGTTTTTCGCGAACGTGACATTAGAACTTGAACTAAAGCAAATGTAAAATTTAGCAATCTTTATCTAAAATAAGTTTCAAATTTGTCTAAAATTAAGTTAAAAAAAACGAAAGCCAGTTACTGCTGCGTTTTCACTATAATGTTTTTCTCAGTGTACTACTCCAACGTCAGTCTTCTAAAAAGGATTTACACAATTTGTGTGGGAGGCGTTGTTGTGGTGTTATTTTTGTGTATCCGTGTGTTTGTGTTGACAAACAAACAGCGGCGTTGAGTGACTGAAGACAAGCATTACGGCAAGCAAAGGGACCTAGAAGGCAAGCAGGACCAGAAGCACGACCGGAGCCGGAGCCCAAAAGCAGTAACAGAATCAGCGTCAGGACGCAAGCTTTGTTTGACAATGTTGCCAGTTGGCAGTTGCTCGTGCCGCTGCTTTGCTGCTGCTCCTGTTGTTGTCCTTGCCGCGCTTTCAAGCTGCCGCTGTTTGCTCCTGTTGTACGTGACTTGCATTTATTTAGCGTCGGAACACACACACACACACACACACACACGCACACACACGCACAACAAAACTCGTTAGTAATTTAGCAGCTGTCCGGCCGCCATGTTTTCAAAGCAATCAAATGCTCGTATATATTCATATGCCACACCCAACGCCCCCCAGACAGCACTTTATTTGGCTATATAGCTATATAGCAACTAAAAAACACTCACAGCGGCTTAGCACTAACAAAAGATTTTGGAAATTTTTGAATTGTTAAAAAACAGATACCCCCAAAAAAAAGTTCCAACTGCAAATAATTCCATCAACACGCAGCAAATAACAACAAAAATGAAGCCAAGTGCAGCCATCCGTCCAATGCCAACGATTGATAGCCACTTGAAGCACACACACACACATCGCACACACACACACACACATCGCACACACACTCACACACACACTCACACACACACACTAATGCGATTTGACATTGCACAGTGCGCAGAAAAACACATTGGGCGGGCGCGCTTTTGCACAGTGGGACACAAACGGCTCAGCCCAACAAAGTACAATAATAAAATAAAACCCACTCTCATGGATTTGGTAGCGGCGCATACAGCTGCAGCTGCACACACACACACACACACACACACCCACACACATGCACAGTGGGGCTTCCCAAATTGTGTGGTAAATGTTTGGGGCATTAATAGCCCCAGCTCCTGTCGCGGGCACAAAAGCTGCAGAACCCAAAGAGTTATTGAAAATGTTTTATTGTGTGCATTTGATTGCTGTAAGTGTTTGTATCTGTGTGTGTGAGTGTGTGTGTGTGAGTGTGTGTGTATGAGTGTGTGTGTGTGTGGCCTGGTGTCTAACTTATAAATATTTCAATAACATTTGAAGTGCGCCTGGCTGTGGCTCAATAGCTGCCTCGCTGCCGCTCTGTCTAACTCCAAACACCAACAAACACATCGCATACACACACATCGCACACACACACATCGCACACTCACACACACACATCGCACACACACACCTAGAATGAAAATGGAAATGCACTTTCCATTGTGTGCGGGTGTCTAGTGCTTTGGCACTCAATGGCAACAGCACTGCTAACGGCACTTGGCATATTTGGTTCACAAAACGAATAGAAAGCCATATTCGAATTTCAATTCAAAATCTTAATGTTAGAATGTTTATGTTTATGCGTAACTTTTGACACGATTACAATAAATAATAAAGTGTGTTTCTCGAGTATTATGTATAAAAACACAATGGAAGCTATCACAGCTATGCACAAACTTGATAAGTTAAGTTAGAAAGAAAGCGGCGACCTTTGGACAACCTTCACAAAATGCGTCGATGTGCTAGTTCTGAGAAGCAGCTTCATATAGTGCATTTCGATGATAATTCATCGCCAATAAATAGCATGCTTAAGGTTCAATTGCATTTTCTGATCAAGGTAAACGTTTAATCCAATCACTTTAACTTTTACCAAACTTCACATGGCAAATTGTAGATTTGAGTCACTACGCGATGTTGCAGCTAGTTTTGAACTCCTGTTCCGATCGAGTTTTAAGCCATTGTAAATATATTAACACGCAAATTCAAAAGCTAACATTTTCAGTTTTAACCAATTCAAATTGGGCCCAATCGCCAATTTTTTGGCGACTTTGGTATATACTATAATTAGACACCGCATAGTGTTTGCACAAAGTTTTGCTGGATTCCAGGCACGCCTACCCCGTCCGCCCTTATTGCATTGCGTATCTTCTTCTTCTTAACTGGCCATAACAACCTATCACCTGGTTACGGCCTGATGTATTTCTTTCATTGAAATTGTAGTTTTACGTGGTGGGTCCTTTTTAAGGCCTCCAATAATCTTGTAGTAGTAGCACCTTAACTGGGGGAAATATGTATTTCTTCAGATCACTGCTCAGTACGCCATGCTTCACGGCAATTTCGAGTACGCTGCGTGCCAGCAGATATTACTTCTTAAAGCTTTGTGTTTCCGGTGTCATCAATGGGTTCAAAATGTGACCGCACTTGGTTGTGTATGGTGGTCGCTTGGACTAATCTTCGCTGATTTCCTTGTACAGTGATTTCACTGAAGCCACTCCAAACGCGAAGAGTGTCTTTATTTTTGTTGCAATCTTTGTCAATTTATATTACAGAACTCTGATAGCGCTGAAATAACAAGCCTACAATAATGATATGATCTCCCAAAGCAACTCTGATGTTTAACAAGAAGTAGACAAAAACTTAGATAAATGGAAAATAATGATAAGGAACACATCTGTCAAAATTTCAATTTCTATGAAGTATTTTAAAAAGGCAATTCGTTTCTACAATGATATCTGGGGGTATAGCTCAGGGGTAGAGCATTCGACTGCAGATCGAGAGGTCCCTGGTTCAAATCCGGGTGCCCCCTAAGATAAATTTTTGCATTCCCATTTTCTTAAATTTGCACATCAAATTGCAAAGTTTGTTATGATTCTATCCCAAATACACAGACAATTATGCAAAGTAACATTGTAGTGTATATTTTTAGCCCATAACTCTTAAATTATATCGGACGGAGCCATCGAATACTCTTTCGTTCCCGCCTGGAATACTTACGGGGCCTGCAACAGAGACTTTGACAGTGGCAATGGAACACAAAATAAAACAAACCAGAGGGAAATATTTACAAATATTCAAGAAGAAATACGAAAGAAGAAAATAAGTTCCCATATTTTCATCGACGGCCCTGAGTTTTAGTGATTTCGACAATGTTAAAGCACTTTAACAGTGCACTAGGCATTAGAGTGGGTCAGTCCACATGCAAGCAGAAACTCCTCAGAGTATCTCAATCCAAGCAAGAATTTGGTTATGGTCACACGCAGTTTCGTCAAGGTAGGAAAGAACCTCTCCGAACATTTTGAGACCGAGGCGATGTACTCTCCTGCGATCTCTTCTACTTTGTGATGCGAAAGGCCGAAGCAACTTGAAAAATAAGTGTGTTATTGCCATCATTGCTCGTACTCAGCGAGTAGTTACTAGACCCTTTGCGGCTTCTGAAAGAGCATATGCCAAGTGGGTCTGGTTGCTAATGAGAGCAACACAAAGTGCTTGTTTAAGACGCGGCGGTTGGATTCTCAGATTGATGCTGAAAGCTATACCTTTGATGTTGTCAGAAACTTCATCTACCTTGGCATCACCGTCACAACGAAGAACGGTATCAGCATAGAGATCACTCTTGCCAATAGGTGTTATCTGGATCTCAGTTAGCAAATGAGTAGTAGAGACTACTCTCGTCAGACGAAACTAACACTGTGTAAGACGCTAATACTTGTCGAAGGGAGGCGACAAAAATAGCAGGTATTGAAGACCGATTCGAGAAGGTGCGCGCAAAGTAGAGACGTCTGGAGGAGAGCTTTACATCATGCCATAATCCGGTAACGGGTTGTTATTGTTATCCCCAATTGTAGTGCTGAGACTTCCGCTTGGAATACGCTACAATGCTCCGGGAGACGAAAGGCCCTTCTTATATTGTATTAAACTGTTCTGAAAAGACGACCCCACCCTCCAGCTCGCTTATTCAGTTTTGATTCAATTCAATTAAGGGTCATTGTCCCTTTCTTGATGCATTCCGGCGTGTTTAGGGTTCAGGGAGGAAGTAACCCGTTTTAATGGTTTATTTTGGGCAGTCAAGAATCTTCTTCAGCTGTTGTACAGCTCTCAACGATGGGTAAATTTTCTCTCTATCCGCCTAATTACAGTTTTATTTTTCATAGAATGGAATCCCTTACAAAATCAGAGTAGGTACATAATCATGAGCATTCAAAACGCGGGTTTATCACCTCAGTAAACGTTATTTTAGCATAAACAGAAAACATTCGTCAGCATAAACTAGTTACCCCTTAAAATCTAATCACGAATCTCATAGACGCATAAACGTAATACTGTAATGTAACTGTAAGCCTATGATTGTTTGTGTGTGTGTAAGCTTTAAAGTTTTCGATCAAGTTTGCTTGGCATCAGCTTTATGGAAACCTCTGTCTAAAGTGGCCCAGTTTGCTTAACTCGTGTGCTAGGGCAAAGTTTAACTCAATTATACAGCTACACGTGCAGACAGAGAGCGAGATAGAGAGAAGTGAGTGCTTTGATGAGCATTCACAAAGAGGTACGTAGAACAACGCCAAGCTGACTGACCTGCTTAGTTGGCCAAGTGTAGCAAGCATTAAGCAGGTCGACTGAGGGACTGACTGACGCCCGGCCGGACACCTGCAAATCCCTTTTCAAAACTCATTAGCACAAATTTGTGCCTTTCAATAGCTGCAGCCGGGCACCTTGGTACGCCCCAACAAATACTCCACCGGCTAATTTGCAGGGCCTGAAACTCTACTTGACTTGCTTGAACTATATATGTGTGCGTACCTTGCTGTTGGTGTCTTTGTATCTGTGTGTGTTAGCAGCATTTGGTAAAGCGTTACGCTAGATTTGCCCAAGCTACAAATTTATGCTGATTGTGCGGCAATTTACGAAAATTCTACTTTAGGCCAGCGCAAACCCGACCCAAAAAAAAGGGCTGGCCTTAAATTTTTGAAAATTGTGCTGGAAAATTTCCCACGTAAATGCCGGTAGACAGGAGCGCAAACCCTAGGTCTAGGCACACCCATTTCAAAACGGTCGCGGCAATTGTATGCGCAACTAGACGTATACTTTATATAAATACAAGCCACTCAGCCTTGAAACAAAGTTGTTTAACCTTTTTTACAGACTCCTTTTTTTTCTTCTAATGTTTTCTATCTTATATACTTGCAGATATTGCTGACTTTTGCCTGGTTTATTGACTGCAACGGCAGCGAGCTCTAACGGTAAGCAAAGGCATCCTTATATATGTACTACTACTATGGCTACAACCTGCCAACCTTTCTTAACCTTTTGTGTCTATGCAAAATAATAGAGTTGAGGCAGCGCTGCCAAGGACTCATATTTATTTTGGCTAAAGCCAAAAAGCTTAGATTCGGTCGTCGTCGTCCTTCGCTTTGCTATCGCCTGGTTTCCGTTTCCGCCTTTGGCTTTCGCTTTTTCATTTCCGCCTAATAAACTACATAATTAAACTGGCAGCAATGGGATTAAAGGATTCATCGTTAGAGGCGCATCATCATGTGTATCACTCTGGTTGTATCTTTTTAGCTACTCACCAGCTGGGCCCCCTGGCACACAGCCGTGTCCGTGTCCTCCGGCTGCTCCTCCTCGTCACTATGCCTGCCACACGCTCAAGTGAAATTTCGTGGACGAATTAAGCTAAATTAATTTTGCAGCTTTGCTGTTTTTTCTTGTTCTTTCTTCTACAACTTCTTGTTGCTTTGACTTTTGCCTCCTCCTGATGTACCGTTCCCAGTACCGTTTCACTCTCACACTCTTTACTCCCACATCCCGCTCTCTTACATTCTCTCTTTCTCCGCTTCATATTAAATTAATGATGTGTTTTATGCTGTTGTTGTTGTTGTTGTTGTGTTGGTTGCCATGCAACACGGAGAAAAAAAATCACAGCAAATGCGATTTGGAAGCCAAAGCGCAGCATTAACAGTAAATAAAATAGGATAATGCGGCAAGTCAGCCACAAGGCGTCCGATAGCGCCTGCTACGGTCCAACTAAAAGATTCAAAAGCATCGGGGTCAGTCCAGGGCGGCTGTGGGATACCCTTCAAACAGCTTATTCTCTTTGCTTTCAAATACACCGATTGATTGCGAACCTTCCGATTGAGCACAAACTCGATCATCCCTGTCAGCGCGGTTTGGCTCAAATCTGTAAGGCAAGCTGAAAATCCTCTACTGGATGCCGCGTATCGTAACAATTTGTATAATAACGAAATCCAAAAGCGTCCACATATCTACTTCGGCGGAAGGGAAAAGATCTGCGAGCGCTGGTCGGATTAATCACAGATCATAACGCAGTTGGACAACACCTGACCTTCTTCTTCTTCTTAAGTGGCCATAGCAACCCATTACCGGGTCACAGCCTGATGTAAAGCTTCACTCGTCTCTGCTTTGCGCGTGGCTTCTCCAGTCGGCGATACCAAAGGTAGCTAAAGTACTCTCTACCTGGTCCTTCCAGCGGAGACATGGCATGCCCCTTCGTCGCCATGGCTTCCACCTCCGCATTGAAGACCTTTCTCGCAGGAAAGCTTCTTTATCCATACGCACAACATGACGTAGCCAGTATAGCCGCTAGATTTTAATTCGCTAGACTATGTCAATGTCGTCGTAGAGCTCATAGAGTTCGTCGTTCCATCGAATGCGTTAGTACTCCGTAGGAGTGTCAGGGGATGACATGGCCAGACCTCGTCATCCCCCATGCTTCAACGCCATAAAGCAAAACGGGAAGGATGAGCGGGAGTGGTCTTTACTACTCATTTGCCTACTGAGTCCAAAGTAACATATATTGTCAAGAGTGATTCTCCGCTTGATCTCCATGGTGACGGTCGTGCCAAGGTAGACAAAATCCTTCACCTGAATCTGTGTCTTTCTACTCGAAGAAAGCATATACTTCGTCTTGCTCTCATTTACAACCAAACCCACCGTGGCAGATTCTCTTAGTAGTTAGTGCATACCATGGGGTCACACTTCTTGAGACAGAGCAGAGGACACAAATCCTCGGGTATGCTCTCATCTAGCCATATTCTAGAAAGGAGCTGGTGCATGAACCCCACAAATGAATCTATTTTTGGATTTGATAAATTGATGCTTTGCGAATATTTCAAATCTAATATTACTCGGGAGGCTTACAGCCGATCGAAATGAACAGTAACTTTAATTAAAGGTATTTAAGCTTTATTCGATTGTAGAATCAAGGCAATGAACACAAAAGAACAAAAAAATATTTCATTTCCCAAATATTTTTCCATTTTTTTGCCTTGTAACTCGTAATTGATTCAAGATAGAGCTAAAGAATCTGAAACTGATTAAATCGATAGTTCATTACCTCCAATTTAAATTATAGTTCATCTCGATCGGTAGTAAAGTTTCCGAGTAATATGTGATTTGCTGAATTCGCAACTCGCGAATTGTTGAATTTTTTCAAATAGCGATAATTTGAAAACAATGCCAGAAAATCCAAAATGGTTTCCGGGTTCAATCTCAGCGACCCAAAATTTACCGGAAAATGTGTTTTTTAGACATAGTCTATTTTTGTTGCATAGTCTTATCTTGGCACTCTTTCGCATATGTACGAATACATGTGTTTCCAATTAATATATATTTTTTTCTTTCCAAAATCAGAAACAAATTTGATTTATGTTCCCAAGCTTCTTAGTAAAAATTTTGTTTGTGCAACGAAACATAATTGCAAACAAGAAATGTTTTAAGCTAAGTTTAGTTTCGAAGCGTCAAAAGTTTTTCGAAAACAAAAAGTTGCATGCAAACACTGGCCAACAAAACTGCAATACTTACGTACCGCATTTCTTTGTGGGTAATAACTTCAAGTGGAAGTTTTAGATTTATGACACACACACATATATATACACGCATACTTCTTCAGAAACTCCACAATTGACAGAGAGTTGCTGGCATTATAAAGATAAAAGTGTGTGTGTTTTTGTTAGAATAAATAAGTTTTCCCACATTTTATGTGTGTATGTGGAATGCTCTGCAGGTAAACGATTCCCGATATAGAAATGCGATTGAAATTCAATAGCAAAACTAATAAACAGCAATTGCAACTGTATGTATAGATATATTTGTAAAAGAACTACTACAATCATACACACACTTATGCTAACATCATGCCAGCGGCCACCTAGCTATGGATTGCTTTTTGTATCTACAAGATACAGTCAGGTTTTTGTAGGGTGCACATAAATCAACGCATACTCGATAGATATGTGCGATAAGCGCCTGCAGCTGAAGTTGCGAGCTGTCGTTAGTTCTTAAAGCTCAAAACTGTAAAGTGCATTGCAATGAGATTTACTTGCGCAGCTAAGTGTTCCAAAGTTGCAAGAGTTGTAGAGTTACAGCTATTGTGTGAAAGCTTTGAAATGAATTTTAAATATTTTATCAGTGCACACTTAAAGAAAGCTGCGTGACTCACTTGACAGACAGACGAATGCCTCTCCAGGGCTTTAGTTTGAGCAATGAATGCCACAAGCCGCACGTTGCCGGCCAAGCGCCCAAACCCGAACCTGATCCAAACCCAAGCACGCTATAAGCAAACCCGGTCGCATTTTCATCACGACGACTCCAACTGCCTGCATAGAAATCCCCGAAAGCTGGCCGAATATGTGAGTCACGTACTCAAGCGGGCATGTAAATGACTTGGGTGACAAACAGTGAGTGACTTTACCGGCTTGCCGGCTTAGACCTTGTCACATTGTCTCTCCGAGCGAGCGCGCTACACAGGAAAATTAGAGACGTAGTGACTCGGTTTTTGAAATTCGTAGCACGCGCCAAAGCACAAATTTTCGATTTATGCAATTGAGGAAATGCGTCTTGGCCAAAGTGGAGTTGCCCAATAAACGTTTTGTGGTAAATACAAAATTAATAATTAACTAGCTAGCGAGAAAAACGAGCAAACTTATTGGGGCAAAGTTTTCAAGCGTCTTCGGCAACCCACACACGTTGATAAATTTATGTGCCTGCGAGCGCACATTATAACTTAAGATACTTTTGTATCTTTTATAAGTCACACGCGCAGCATCAGCATTTCACATATGTGGCAATGTCACATGGTGCGGTAACTTGAGCTCCTCCTGCGATTTGCCATGCAGGCATTTATTTCATTAACACGCAAAGTCAAAGATACAACCGGCAATAGATGGATAAAGCAGGATAATAAAGCGACTTTGCCACAGACGAAAATCATTAAAAATGAAAGAGAAAAATACAAAACTTTTGTATAAAAAACATATCTTTGTAATCATGATGGGTCCAGCTAACCCAACAACAACGATGGAGATGGAGATGCCCGCCAGGCGATAATCTTGCGACATGTGCCCCAAAAACCGCATCGCAGACTCGCAAGCGGCTCGACTGCTGCTGGGTGACAGAGCGTTTGTAATTTATTTAACTGCATTTTTGTGGATTCGATTTCAACTGAAGACGGCGGCCACAACATCCTCCAACCATGTGCCATGAGCTGGGGCAAGGGACTGTGACAAGAAATTTGTATACGCACGACAGATTAATGCGCTGTTTGAGTAGATGTTTAAGATACGCTCGCGCCCATGCCAAGAAATGTTCGAAAAGATACACGTATGTGTATCTTTGAGTTTGTAACTACAAGATGCTGGTGGTAAGCGTATCATGTTTACATTACGCGCTGCAGGTAGAGAGCCAGAGATGCAAGTCAGCCTGCCTATCGATAAGCGCTGCACATATCCTGATTGAGTCAGAGTGTGTGTCCCCGTGTGTATCTCCGTGTGTATCTCCGTGTGTGTGTGGCATGGCATTCGTACATGGCAAAAATAAATATTTATATGGAAACAGCAGGCGTTTTGTCAAAATATTTGTGTACTAGAAAGACGAGAGTGCAAACGGAAGACGAGCTGAAGGAGTTTCGGTTTGATTTTTTCCTTTTGCGGTTCAAAGATTGTCCATACAAATTGTTTACAGAAATATCACTCTGTGTGTGTTTGTGTGTATTTGTTGCTCTTTATGCACCGTCAGCTTATATTAAGTCATCGCTTCGGGTTGAGTTCTCTGTAAACTGCATTGAAAAGAGTTTTTCTCAGCAAGCCAGGTGATTGTCGAATAGTCTCATTTCTATGGAAAAAATGGCACAAAACAATGAAGAAGCCGCCGACATTGAGGGAGTGCATATGCTTTTCCGCAACACAACTCGTTTCGCACTCCGTTGAGCTCAGTATGCATGAAGCTATTCAGGGCTGCAACAGATATCACAAGATTATGGGTGTAACTCTGTTTGTCAAAGCCTTTCTTGCTTGGAAGGAGGGCTCCCATTAATGTTTCGAGAATGAGCCATCTTTGCTAGAACAAATCTGAAATTTGCATCCTAAAGTCTGATATTTTTTAGCGTAAAAATACTTAAAACGAGCGTTTCTTTTCTTCCTAGATGTCTTTTGCTAAGTTTAATAACAATAACAATGTTATTGGGGGGTAATGCAAAGGTCTATTATGCCCCCTACAGCTCCGCTGCTAATCCTCTGCGATAAATTTAATTATTTGGGATGGTTGCAGTCGAGCTACTTCGCTCATCGATATTCTGTATTCCGCCAGGTGGAACATCCTTCTCCTCGTTAGGGCATCACGCTTAGGTAGCACCATATGTGCGGCGAGGATTTCTCTTCAAGTTCACAAAACCTGCAGGTACCGGACCTGGTGATGCCCAGCTTGTTCACGTTTCCTTTCATGCTACAGTATTCAGTAAGGGGCTGTTCATAAATGACGTCACCAACATTTTAAAGATTAAGAACCTCCCCGCTTGTCACAAATAGTCACATTTAGGTAACCACCTCCCCCTAATGTGACGTCACAAACCGTGCAATCAAAAAACAACTGTGAGCATTCTTAGAAACTTGGATTAGGCTGCTGTTATAAAACCGAAAGGATGTTATTTGAAGTCAACAATTTAAAATTTTAAAAGAAAAGTAAGCATTGCATGAAAATTCAGATTTCATTAACATTTTGATTGTGACCTCACGGTTTCGAGACCAGTAGAGCCACCCCAGGCTTTAAAAGGGTTGTGCGTAGGGTTTGGCACCCACCATGTAAAACCCCAATTCCAATGAAAGAAATACATCTGGTCGTAACCCGATAACGGGTTGTTATGGCCACTTAAGAAGAAGAATCGCCAAAACCAGATCATCAAAAGGGTTGAAGCGTATGCAAAAGGGTATTTTGCAAAATCAAAAAACCAATTTCTATGTGTCCGTCATTCCTTTCAATACTTACAGTCTTTAAACTTTATAAGCCGCGCACAACAATTGCTATATTGTCTTTTGAAAAAGGGTTATTGCATATAAAACACAAATCAGCTATTACACTTAAAGCTGTACGTCCGTGTTTGCCAAGAAAATACAATCGTTGATAAGACGTGCTTTTGGGATTTGTACGCTCTATAAACGAGATATTTGCACAAATTTTAAGGTTAGCATGCCTGATATTCGAATTTTCGAAATTCTGCCCCTACTCTTTGGGCTATATCTCAATAACGGTAAATTATATAAAAAAAATTCTTAAATCGATATTGTAGATATTTGTATGCTCTAATGTATTGTCATAACTTTGACCTTGAATGACCTAGAATGCCTAAACGAAGACGTATGCAAAAATAATTCAGCTTACTATCTTTCATTCCGTGGTTGACCCCCTTTTTCGACTCATTTGACTGTACTAAAGATATACATATATATATGTCCCGAATTGCATTGCAAACAAAGCGTTAAACTTAAAAATACTAAAAGCTTCCAGAAGTTACAACTACTTTTTAAAGTTGAAAACCAATCAATTTTTTATTTTTTTGTTCTGTAAAGCAATTCCAATGCATGGCTTCATATACACAGTTATTTCTTTTTCATATTTATTATTATTATGTTACAATATTATTTCTTTTAAAAGGCACGTAACGCGGTCTACTACGTCGGGCGCTATGGAATTCGCTTCAGTTGCGTTGCGTTGCGTTGCATTACGTTACGTTACGTTCAATTCTGTTCAAATCTTTTGTTGGTTTTTCTAGATTTAAAGCACTGATTGCGTCCCTGTTACAAACGAACGAACTGTAATGCCGACAAGGTGTAAACCGCGTGTGATTGTGTGTGTACAGTTACAGTTGTTGTTGTTGTTGTTACTGGAACCATGCCCTAAACCAATGGTTCTTTTGGGTTTGATCGACAGCTTGCCTAAAACTGTCAACGCGTTTTTCTGTTTTTTATGGCGCATTTCTTCGATTTCAAGCGATTTATTTGTTGTGTTGTTGTTTACACACAATTGCTGCTGTTTGTTGTAGTTATTTTTGTTGGGTGTGTTTTTTATATATGTGTGTGTGTGTGTGTGTGTGTGTGTGTGTGTGTGTTTGTGTGTGTGTGTGTGTTGCTATCATGTACAGTTGCAGCTGACGACGCTTATTAGATTAAGATTATAGCGACATGTAGTTCTTGATTGCTATTATTGTTGTTACTTGTTAAAGCTGTTGCAAGTTGTATCTCACTTGTTGTTGGTAACATGTCAAAATATTGAAAATACTCGAAACATATCATAAATCAGCATGATTGTCAATTCTGACGCTGCTGAAAAATAAACGAAATAACTTTAAAAATGCACTTCAATTCGTGCTTCGAATGTAACTAAAGGGTGTTCCAATAAGAGGAGCTTTCGGCAGTTTTGTAGAAGATGAGAGATGTATTAGTCCAATTTTCAAGCACTTCCACGCTATTCCCTTAATAACGATGTTATGTTCACTTCCAATGCATCAATCGTTTAACATAAAAATGTTATTTAGGTTAGAACGGCCTTAGGCCATATTACGGCCCTACATACTCCTTCCCTGTTCCTGAGCAGACAGCATCTAAAGGGAGACCATGCAGATGCTGATATAAAGTCTGCAATCCGTATAGGTCTGATTTCAGACAGTTCCGATAAACTGTTCAAGAAATAACTGCCTAGATATTTGAGCCTGCGTCTACACAGAGCTGGGCATGAGCAGAAGAGTTGCTCAACCGTTTCTTAATCATTCTCGTCCCAGCAGCTCCTGCAGAAATCGTTAAAAGTGGCAGAAAGCCTAGCTGCATGGTTACCGACCCGCCAGTGCCCGGTAATAGAGCGCACGACATTTCGGCCAAGGGACCAAAGCTCTATTGTGCTTTTATGGTCGATAAACCTTTTGTTTGGCGATTCTACTGTTAGTCACACTTTTCCATTTTTGGTTGACCTTTCTTTTATAATAATTCTTAATATGGAGCTTACAAGTGGGCAGGGTTATACTTGTACCTTGTTCGTCACGGATAAGGGGAGCAACAATTACCCTCTATGCCTTGGTGTCGCGGCATCTATATCTGGCTAATAAAGTACTGCCGAGCCATCTCCTTTATGCTATGTTCCACAAAAGAGGGGAGAGTAATGGCTTTGCGGACAATGTTGTTAAAAGTCCCCTAAATGTCAAGGAAGGCCGAAAGAGTATTCCTTGATGCACAAGGATTTTTCTACCATTGATACTACCGAGTGAAGGGCCGTTTCTGTGGATCGTCCTTTCCGGTAAGCATATTTAGATTCGGATAGAAGATCTGGGTTCAGAGTAGTTCTGGTGTATACCAATGAGACGCTCCTGGTCTTGAACAGAAAGTCCTTTAAGGTAGAGTGAGATGCTTTTCGTGCCTTAGGTATGAAGACCGGATTTCAGAAATTTCATATACATAGTTTGAAGCCAGTTCATGACATCAGAACCTGCCTATAGAAGTTGGCCAGGTATTACTTTAACTCATCCTCAAAACAAAATATTACAACGTCGTGGTGGGTTGTCGGGTTTTTGGGAAATTAGAAATAGGAGTGCTATAGCGCATCAGGTTTTGCTTTCGTTTCACGAAACATATATTTAAAGTGTATTTAACCGACTCGTTTTATATCATTTCTTTCTGTTGTAGCAAATTTATGTCATAAATGTAGCTCGTATATTGGGTCACCCTGTGCACCAATATTCAAGCATTTAACCAATTTTCCATAAATCACACGCCAAATCAGTTTTATGTCTGATGTGCCAGTTGTTGCTTACGTGTCTCTCTCTTTTTCGCGCTCTCCGTCGAAGTCGTGACGTCGCTGCACATATCATGATGCAAAAATTGTTTAACTATATGGAAAATTGACAAGCTTTGACGTCTGACGTAGTGCGGTTACTCGGGGCGCCCGCTCCCACACCCAAACACCCAATCCTCAGTAGCCCCTACATATCACTCAACGCCTTGTTTGTTATGCATGATTTTGCAGCTAAAATGCATAAGTCACTTGTGGATGCGAGGGGTGCAGCTGGCGCAGGGTTGCATTTATAAAAAATGGCAGCCAATGTAAATGCTTTTTGCATGTTTAAAGGTAAAACTGCTGAAATGAATTCCAACCAGGCAGCGAAACCATCACTGTCATGGCATTGACATGGCGTGTTTCTGCACATTTCATTCAAAATTATTTGTACGTTTCTGGCCAATTTTCAAAATGGCAAAAAAGAAAAACTTGGCTGTTATTGTGCTCTGCACAAATTGCAATGTATTATGATTGTGTGAAGAATTTTGTAACCTGCTCTTTGCAGCTGTTGTGACAGTGCAAATAATGGCACATCGTGCTCCGAATTGTTCTGTTTAGTGAAGTATTTCTAAGTATTCAATTGAAGCTAAATAACTTTATCGCAAGAACATAGACAAGTTATGTTTCTTGTAAGATTTACGGCAATTTTGGAAAGTATGTTCGTATCTTATACAAACTAAACTAACTTGTTCTTGAAGTCAAGAAGGTAAAAAAAAGTTTTTGGCGGCATTTTCTGCGTTTTTCTAAAAATTAAAAAAAAAAATTTTTTAAATTTGAAAAAAATATTTTGAAAAGTTTTTCTACAAACTAAAGAAAATTGAAAGAAATTACGGAAAAAAATTTGTTTCTTTTTTTTTGTAAAATAGTATAAAATGTAAAATTATTCGGAAAAATTTTGAACAAATTCTTTTCGACCAGAGGTTCTAAATTTAAAATATGAGCTTATTTGCGGAACTCAATCATAAGTTATAGCATCCAAGATTGAATTCGCGGAAAGTATGTAGTTCAATTCCTCTGGCGACCCAACTAACATATATTATAGCGACTAGAGTGCTCAAATACAATGGGAAACCCTTTGAAGACATGCCCAACACGATAGAAAAGCATTTAGCTTGCTATAGTGGAAATTACTAAAGTTATTGGAAGAACTCACTACAGCGACAACGACGACAACGCACGAACACATTAAAGATTTTAATCGCAAAACTCAAAAAATTAGTTAAAGTTACTAGTGTTCGGCTTGTCGTAGAAATTCGACTGCTTAATTCACGCTCTCATAACAGCTGAATACGAAGAGAAGAAAAGAAAACACGAAATAACTACATTTGTGTGTGCAATGTATTTTGTTGTTGTTTTTCAAATCAATTTTTATCTATCTAAAACGCAACGTTTCGATTTGAAACCTATATTCGCCAAACCGCAATCAGTTTATCTTTCGAATAATACAGGTTACACCTGAAAAAGTTGCATGATTTCGATGTCATCGGTACCACACTGAATTTTAGCTTAACGTATTTATATATAAATGTACTGCTACTATAGCTTTTATTGACCTAGGCCCGTGTATTTATTAGTTAAAATCAGTAAAAATTGTTGTATATGTGAAAATATCTATACAAACTACGACCTCGAAGTGTATTTCAGCTTCGACTAGCGTCAAAGTGAACTTAGTTTTGCTTTCTTTTCCTTTCGCAAATGTCGGACAGACATGACAAGGAAACATTTGTACAGTTTATTGAACTCTCCAGCCCGTCAACCAAGTAAATTGATTAGAAAATGGCGGTAATTGTGTGCGCAATGAATTTGTCAAACAAATAATGTAATTTAATGTTACAGAATCAAAATATTTGCTACAACTCAGACAGCGCCTTGAAGTCCGAAACAAAGCACAAATTACTTCCATATAAATTCGATAAATGAACAGAAAGACGAGTGAAAAAATGAAAGGAACTGCAACGCATAAATCTTTTCACACTGCAAAACACAAACAGTAACGAGTCTCGACATCAATTCCTGCATCCTGTGTGGATTATGTTGCAGAGCCCCAGACCAACCGCAGACGCTGACGTTGTGTTGCAGTTACTGTTGCTGTTGTTGCTTGTGTTTGAGTTGTTGCAATTGCAACCGCTGACTGCAGACGCGTCAAATGCAATGCAATGTCACTTAAATGCCACGCCATGTCTGTCAGCAGACTGATGACTGTTGGCAGGGTCGAGTCAGTCCCTATGGCTATGAATGAGTCTTGCACTCTGACCTGCCGCCTGACAGTTCCTATGTCTGCCCGTGTGTGTGACCTGTTTTCCCTACTGCAGCTCGACTGCTGCTTTCTATTTTTTTTGTTTTTGTTCATTTTTCGAGTCCTTTGCTAATGTCAGGGCTACATCCGCTTAGGCGCTGGAAATTGGATTTTCACAGCTGGCACAATGCAACCAGTCAGACAAAGACAAATAGACAGAGTGCGAGCGAGTGAGGAAGAGTGACAGCTATAAAGGCAGATTTAACACGCTTTACTTTGGACTTTGTTTAACTCAAAACTCATTTCGAATGCTTTGCCTTGGATTCCTTTTTATTTCATTTGGTTGCCCTCTGTAAAATTTCACATTATTCTATTGTCAGAACATTCGTCACAGCGCCTTAGCATTTGCCATACAAAAACTTTGTCAATTTCAAGCCTCATTATTATCCCCGAGGTTTTAAGTAAACAATAAAGGCTACTAATTTCTTTTAATTACATTTCAAATGTTACCACAAAACCCAACTCATTTGAATGGGAGCGCTGAGATTAAGTTATCAACAGTGTATGCTTTATTTGTAAGAACGCAAATTGGAACCAGTTCGTTCAAAGCCAGCACACAAAGAACGGCAGCATTTCAAATGTGTTATTATACTAAAAGAATCGCAGCTCTATTTCTTGTATATTACTTGTACAAAAAAGTACACAACTTTTTCAACAACAATAAAATTCTATACAGTAAGTCCTGGTTGGAAGCAACATATTGTTTCCGGGACACCCAAGCATCCATTTGGGACCCCTAAGCATTCACAAGAGCATTTGTACGGATATTGACAAGATTTGTGGTAGATGAGACGGATCTTCGAAGAAGGTTAACCCATCCATAGCACAGCCATGGCCATTGTGTCATACCTGATAGTGGGAGTTAGAAGCAATTCTGTGGTCCCACACAATCTTCCCAACAACCGTATGAGGTCGTGAAGACCAAAGAAAGGTAGACTTTGGAGTCCATTCTTGTGGTTGCGCAAGCATTCTCCCAGCTACAGATCCCTACAGCTACCATATACAGCTCTCTCCCTTTCATAGCTCCTGCTCACAGCATTGAGAATTGCGAAGATTTTCCTTTGTTCCGCTTCCAGTTGCGCAAGAAGAGCTTTAATTCGTATCAAGATACCAACCTGCATCATTTTCGTTCTTCGTTTTGGAACCATCTGTATAAAAGACATGGGTCGTCCTACTCTGTATGAGTCCTGAAATGCTCTACGTCTTTCGTATGGAACATACCACGTTGTACTTGTGACCCCATCTCACATATGTGACAACACTGTCGACAGTCATTAAGAGCAGTCTCTCACCTGGCTAAGGGCATCACTTGAGTTACTGATATGTGCGCACCTGTGATCCCCAAGCAGATGTGCAGTTGCCATCTAGTCAGAAGAGTGACGCTGAACTGTAATATTGTTCACTTATCCAAATCACATCCTGATTAGAGTTATGTACGCCAAATGCACTGTGTTCAAGTTTTACCAAAAGTTCGAGAATGCTCTGAAAGCCCATTTCGTCTTTCGATATGCAGGTACGCTTCGATCCAAGGGTAACCCCAAGCTACTTCACATCACCGGACAGTCCAAGGATCAAGCTACGTTGTGAAAGAAACCAAAATTCGCTTCTCAATTGCTTCACACCTCACAAAACCATCGACAACACATACTATTTGCTTGCCTCGCTCTAGAGATTCGCATTTCCCAACTTCTACTGTATTCCTTTGCTCATAAGCCTTTCAGTGGTAAAACAACACAAACTTCCAATTAGTTTGCTTCAATTGCCCGTGAGCTCAATAATGCTATTTATGCCAGTTTTCGACACCTTCAATTTGCTTACTTGCTAACTTGTGGCCAATTCTGCAAAACAATTTCATATATTAAGATTAATCTGCAATCAGCTGGCATGCAAAATTCAACATCCGGCGGCCATATTGCTTTCTCGCACGGCTGAATCTATCTGTGGTTGCAGTTAGTTGTTGTTGCTGTTGTAAGCCATTTCCTTGGCCACTAAATTGTGCGGTTGATAGATGCTTGACACTGCTGCTCTCTGTCCAATTCTGTTACCAACTGGCAGAGGCAGCGGCAGCGCTTAACCACAGAACGGGCAGCACATGAATAATTCCGAAAACCGAAACTTTACGCACTTCGGAGCCGAAAACAGCAGCTGACCGAAAACTTGTGCAAATGCATTGAATGATTTATTTGGTGTGATTGCTTCAGACACACACACACACACACACACACGTTCATATGTGTGTGTGTACGCCATGGCGATTGCAATTCCGTTTACATTGCAGCTGAGCGGCAATCAAATGTGTTCAATCGCACAGCAGTTAAAGTTTGCGGTCGGCAGAGGGCGCCAGTTGTGTTTGCTTCCCTTTTGGCAGCTTTGTGCATTTTAATTGGCCGTCTATAAGTAACGCGGGGTGATGGGGGGATTGGAGGGGAGTTGCAAGTGTTTTGATTGCTTTGTCATCTGCAGAGCAGCAGCAGCACTAATCAGCAGCAGAACTCACTCCTCTCTGTCGGCGTTTATTAATTATAAATTCTCTCAATTGCTCAAAGTGTTGGTGGGGGCGCTGCAGCGGGGGGAGCACGCTGTATTTGCCATTGATTTCTTTAGCTCACAAACTAACAACTTTGCACAGCATCAAAGTTAACAACGAAGCGTGGCATTGCAGTCCATTGAAGCTGAAGGGAATTTTTCGCTTCTCGCAAAGCGCAAAGAGCAAAAAGCTTTTCAATTGAGATTTATTGCAGCGTAAGCGGGGTAGTCAGAGGGGCGGGATGGGCGTGGTTGCAGTACCAACTGCTACTGCTACTTACTTTGCATGCACTACTTTACAAGTTTGAGCTGTTCGCGTGGCAACCACTGTGTGGCAGCAACACCGCGCTCCACAGAGCCACCCAATATCATCGGCTCGCTTTAGTTAAGTTTAGATTGAAATTTATTGTGTATTGACTGAAGGGTAGCCCTCTCTCGCTGGCACACCACCCTGACTCCTCCTGACTGTGCAAAGTCAATTTCTTTGATTTGTGGCGCTTTTGCGTGCAATTTTTTAAATTGAAAATCACTGCCGCTGCCTTTGCCTTTGCCTGTGCGATTCTGCAATCCTTTTTACAACATCCTGTGAGCTCTTGCCCAAATGAATACGTTTTTCATTTCATTTTTGTTTGTGCGAAATATGCACAACGCGTATTTACTTTTATCGTGATTTATGCGCCACAATTGATATTGAGGTTAATAAATTGAAGGTTGCGCAGAGCTCGCAGCGCCCCAAAATAGCACAAAAATCAAAACGAATCTCTCTAAATTGAGCTCAAGTGCATGCGCCACATTGCTGAAGCATTTTCAATTTCCAATTTTAAAGTTCAAAACCATAAAGTTTCGGCACAGTCGCGCTTCGTATTCCAAGCACATCGTCCAACTCGTGAAAAGTCTTGAAAAGGTCATTTAACTATTTAACCCTTTTGTGAGCTATTTTGTTTTATGGCTTTGACCTTGACAGCTGCCTGACTGTAACTATGACTGCGTCTTCAACTGTTTGTCCACTGGATATTTACATACTTGGGCTTATTCCGGCTAACCTTTTGTATTTCCTCTTTAGGGTTTTTAAACGGAAACACGTACCAATATATAGGCATAAAACTAAGGTCAAAGGCATAGCAACTTTGTGTGCATTTGGAAATCTTTGTGAAATCTGAAAACGATTTGATTTACTTCAAATTTGAAGCAGTAATTTAATAGATTTCTGTAACTAGCGAAGTGGCTTGGCTTTTAGTGGCTTTTGTTCGATTTCATTTAGGAAATCACGTTATTTAACACGGAAATGTAATCCTCTTTTTCTCTACATTAACGTCATATGGCGCGCGTAGTCATTTTGACGCAGGATAACGTTCTAGGGTTAAAGAGGCTGCACCTTGTGCGAGCTGCGCTCAAAAGAACCCAACATTTGAAGCCTCGTTTTGCAGGTTGCTTTAAGACTTTCAGTCTAGATTGCAGCAGGCTTTTCTTTTGCTTTTCCAAATATGGAATCTTTTTTCCAAACCCAGTAGGCCACTTTAAGCTGCTCAAAGCCGTTTTCGAGCTTACCTCTCAAGTTGTGTTAAAATGCTCATTATGTTTTGGAATTTGTTAGCGAGCACAAGCAGTTGTTTAATAAGTTTTTATTTGCAAAAAATAAATTTATTTTTTTTATCACGTGAAATTTAAAAATGGCACGCAATAAGCTGACTGCACGTAAATTTGTTGGAAAAGAGGCTCCACCACGTGAAAAGCGGACTGCTCCAAAATCTGTTGGATATAAAGCTGCCAGGCCGCCCAAATCGCGTGGTGGTATTAAGAAGCCTCGTCGTTATCGTCCTGGCACTGTTGCTTTGCGTGATATTCGTCGTTACCAAAAGTCCACTGAGTTGCTCATTCCCAAGCGCCGGTTCCAGCGTTTGGTGCGTGAAATCGCCCTGAATTTGCAGCCAGATTATCGTTTCCAGACTGCCGCTATTGCTGCCTTGCAAGAAGCCTCTGAAGCCTATTTGATACGTTTGTTGGAGGACACTAATTTGTGCGCTATTCATGCCAAGCGTGTTACTATCATGCCCAAGGATATGAAATTGGCTCTACGCATTCGTGGTGGCAAGTGATGCTGATGCAAGTAGACACAGAAACCTGAAAGATACAAGAACATTCGACTTTGACATAAACATGACATTCATACATCTACATTTAACTTGTTAATTACGTCCATTATATAAATACACCCAAAACCGTCACACTATCTCTATTATGAAATAGTATTTACAAGCCCATTGGGGGATCGCTTATATGGCCTCAGTTTGTTATACCTGCAAAGTTCACATGACTTGCGGAATGACGTTGCGAGGCTTAAGGTGGCTGCCTCTCCTGAGCTCTCTCAGTTATAGAGTGAGAAGCAAAATACCAGAATGCATCGAAACGGAGTGTCCAAAACCTCGCCTAACCAGGCGATATTGACATCATTGATTCAGCGAATTGTGCTGGAGCCTTTGTGGCTATTGAAAGAGAATCTGCTAGGTTTGGACTGTTTGCAAATGGGAGCAAGACAGTGTATGCTTTCTTCAAAACTCGCAGATTGCTGTTGAAAAGATTACTTACAATCAAGAATATCATTTTCTTCTTAACTGGCCATAACAACGCGTTGCAGCGCGTTACGCGTTACGGCCTTATGTAAAGTTCTCCTCCAGGCGTCTCGTGTGTTGCGCGCCTTCTCCAATCGGTGATACCAAAGGTAGCTAGTGTGTTCACTACCTGGTTTTTCCAGCAGAGGCATGTTCTGCTCTTTCGTCCCGTCCCTTCGACACTCGCATTGAAGACCATCCTCTAAGGAGTTTCTTCATCCATACGCACAACATGAACTAGCCAGCGTAGCCGCTGGATCTAAATTCGCTTGACTACGTCAATGTAGTCGTAGAGCTCATAGCGGTAGTCGTTGCCAACGCGTATAGGACCAAGAATCTCATCACCTTGGCAACACCGTCAACATAGAACGATGCAGATGAAGAGAAGGATCACCGCTTGCTAACCGATGCAAATCTGGAGTCGTTGGCTGGTAGTTGAGTTACTAACGGATTTTGTAGCTAGCTGGTTACACAGGACATAGATTTGCATTTATCTTTGAGAACATTCGCGAACTATAAGCAAAGAAAATGTCTGCGAAAATTAAAGAGAATTTATTTAAAGACAAATTTGTATGAATTCGCAGATTTAGTATTTATTGTATTTGTTGATTTTTGTAATAACGCCCTCAGCAATCTTTACGTTTGCTTTCAGTTTAATATATTAAATTATAGTACAGTTCAATATATGCAACAGGCAGAAGAAGGCGTGGCAGACCAAATGTTCCATGGGTAGAAATGATCAGAAGCAACAGTCGAGTCTATATAGACATCTCCGTCTGTCCGTGTTGCAGCCACAAAAATTGTACCAAAAGATGATTTCCCTAGGCAAAGGGAGTTTATCTAATCATGTCGATATCTTACGCCCTTCCCGTAAGTCACTTAAGTCAATTCCCTTTCACTTTCTTGCGTGCCATAATATCGTTTCCGTTTGTTTTTTCTCTATCCACTTCCGCTACTTCTTCTTGACTCTCCATAACACCCCCTTACCGAGTTATGGACTGTCCGGTTCCTCCAACTAAGAAATTCCACAGCTTCTTTGCCTTCCTTCAACAGCCGCTTTGAACACCTTTGTCCCAAACTCTTCTTCATCCATACGCTCAAGATTACCGAAGCAGATTGCGATCAACTATCGCTATCCCTGGTAAATAGTTGCTTCCAGCTGCTCCTCTCTTATGCTAGCTATATACGATTTTTTGGGTTTTGACTTAGTTCCCGCAAACTTTTGGCTACAGTTTCAAGACCTAATAATCTCAACACTAAGAAATTGTGATTAAATTAACAATTCTGAAATGTACAAAAAAATGCAAAAAGAATATTATTGTCGTGCAGAACACCAGTTGAGATTAGGTTTATCCCCTACTATATAAGCAGTAAAGGCAACGACGACATAAAAGCTCAATACGAAGAAGAGAAAGGAAAACACGAAATAACAACGTTTGTGTGTACAATGTATTTTGTTGTTGTTTTTTTACTTCTAATCTATTTTTACTTGATTAAAACGTAACATATCCAGATAAAACTTATATTCTGCAAACCGCATGCAATTTATGTTTCGAATGATATAGGTTTCACCTGAAAACGTTGCGTTATTGCGAAGTAATCGGTACCACACTGAATTTCTGCTTAGCGTATATATATATTTTTAGCTTTTATTTATGCTGCAACTCCAAATGTGTTGCCTAAAGTTCATAATTTGAAGATTTAAGCAAAAGAATGATTTCAAGTTGGGCGCAAACTTTACAAATATGATTTTAATCGATTGGTTGTAAAACTTTGCACACTGATCCAGAGTGTTGAGCATTCAAAAATCCATTTCGAAAACAATAAAAAAGCAATCATGCGGTAGCTTTAAAAACTTTTTACACAATTTAGAAACTTTGTTGTGTTTTTGAAAAAACAAAAAAAAAACAAACAAAACTATTCCAAGATAACTGCAAACAATGCAAGGACAAAAATACTTATGTGTAACATTTGCGCATAACTTGGCATGCATGGAAATTTGGCAACCGAAAACTTGCCGCTTGCCGGATTAATACAGCTCAATAGAAATAACTTACAAGTTATACAAAAAACAACAAGAACTGCAGCCAAACAAGTTGAGTTAATGTAAAAACAAGCTGCTTAACCCGGCCAAAAACCAAAAACTATACGCACTTTGTAGAACTCTGTCGAAGCCAAGTCAAAGTTTTTGTCGTTGGCCATTTTGTGTGTGTGTGTGTGAGTATAGCCAAAGGCAAAAGTCACTAGGTGGCAATAAGTAAAAGCAGGACTCAAACCCCAAAATACTACCCAAAGAGCAATCCCTTAGCCTTAGAATGCTGCACTTACCATCTGTATATGACTAGTTCTGTTGCCTTGCTCTGCTCTATTGTTGCATTATCTGATTTCCAGCTCCCTAGTAAAGTTTTCTTCCCTCTCTCCGACTGTCTCTGTGCGCTTCCTGTCGCGTTGAACTTTTCCAAACCAACTGCTAACAACTTCTCTAAGCAGTTGTCGCTCGATTTGGCTGCAGTTTGCAGTTCCTAGTTATCACAACTCCGCTGGTTCCGCTACCTTCTCCATCCCTGACCCCTTCTCGGGTTGTAAATGTCGTGTGGCATGTTGCACATTGTTTGCTTCACTGCAATTGTTCCGCACAGTTGACTGCCTGCCTGCAAAGAGTAGAAATTTTCTTCTTCTTTTTATTTAGCAAAAGTTTTTTCATTTGGACAACAATTTCGCTTTGGCCATGTTATGTGAATGTGGCTCAGAATGCTTGTAAATGCGTTCGATTAATGAATTGGAAGAGATTTAGCTGGGGCAAGTAATTTGTGTTGTAGTGGGGCAACTTTTGTAGCTGGTCAACCGCATGCTCTGAATCCTAGTCACTCCCACCACTTCGAATGGCTCCACATGCCACATGTACGAGGGTTGCCTTTTATATTTCGGTGATAGAAGGACCAGAGCACAGATTTTTCATTGTTTTTCACAAAGTATTCAACACGAAAATCGATACAGTTTTTGCAGAAGCTTGAACCAATTTTCGAAACACTTTTGCCACACCGCGTGAGTTAACTCCAAATCAAGTGTTTTGGTTGCATTCTCCGCTTATTCAGTTGTCGAAAAACGTTGACCTCACGTTTTTTTTAGTGAAGTGCGGCAAGAAATTGGGTGCCAGATCGAACCTATATGCCGGATGACCCATTAATTAGTTTTGGGTGCTCAAAAAGCGTCTTGCTCGCTTTGTCACGATGATGGCTGAACGGGAAGCTTAACTGGTCGTTGCAGCCCGTTACCTCTCTGCGGGCGCGGGGCCTTATAGTGCAATATTGTCTCGTTCCGATGTACTTCGGCCTTTGGCACTCTCAATCGCAAAATTGAATAGTTAGCAGGTGACGCATCGCTTTGTGTGAAGCCTCGCTAGATATCGATAAGTTGGGAGAGGTTACCGAACTTACACAATATGCGATCCCTCAATAGGCTATCAAATGCTGCTTTATAGTCAAATTGTTGGGTGTTGGCTTTTTATACCCTGTAAACAGAAGGAGCCGTGGCAGACCATAAGTTTCATGGGCAAAAAGTCTTATCATTGCCACGGGTAGCGATTGGACCATGTCCGTCTGTCCGTCCTTTTGTATGAACGTCGAGATCTCGGACACCATAAGAGTTAGTGACATCTAAAAGATGCGTCTTTTCGTCAATCAGATGCAGTTTCTCGGCATGTCGATACAGTGTCGGGAAACGTGCCGACTGTCTGCATCACATTTTTTCTTTCTACGTATACTATATGAGATGGTATGGTACGTTTCTACGTTTCTCTAATGCTATGGTAGCTAGATGACCAAGCTACAGTTTTTTGAAGATGCTCTTGAGAAACAAGAAGCGCTTGTATGTTTTATTCCAAATTCGATGTCATTCCCCAAATATAAAGAGCAGCCCTCATATTGGCTTCAATTTACGAACTTAATTATGCAGCTGGGTTTTCGGAAGCTTTCTAATCTCAGTATTGACTAGGCAAATTTTCGCCTGCCACACTATATTTATGTTATCAGCGATAAATAGCCAAAAAGTTCTCGATTAAAGTTGTGTTTTGGCTCTAATATTGGATAAGCTGCAACCGCTGTCAATTTACAGCGCCATAAATTTCAATATTGTCGCACTGACAACGACCCCAACGCACTTTTTGGGCCTTGGTGCGTTTGGAACTTTATCTATGCGGGTTATCAGCCAACGTGCAACATGTAGCATGGATGGGGGGTGAGGTGGGGGCTTGGGGGGTTATCACATATACAGAACAGTCCCTTGTTAAAGAGCCAAGGGCCCAGCAGCAGCAGCTATCCATAATTAGCTTTGCTTGGCACTGTAAAATGGTGTGAATTATTTGTTGGCTTTACTCCGGTTCGGTTCCCGGCAGAGACTTTTATTGCGTTTATTACTACCGCTTACTGTTCGTTGTACGTTGTTCGTTGGTTCGGCGGTTGATTGTCGGTTCGGTTGTTATATCTTAATTTTCTTTAATGGTTTATTATGACCGTCGGTCGGACGATCCATCGAGTAACTTCACTGCATTTTAGTCATTTTTTATGGCATGCCACACGTTCCACACACACACACCAACCATGTTGGCCTCGCTCCACGTGTGTGTTGGTGTGCCCCCTACTTGCCCCCCCTGATAATGGCGCGTGATTGACAATTGTTTTTATTTCAACTTGCCAGCCATTTGCGATAATGATAATGATAATAATAATAATAATAATATGTAATAATATTTTTGTGTTATGCCACTGACAACTCTGCCGCTTGCCATAAATCGTGTTTTATTTATGGAAAATGAGATTTCTAGTGGCGCGTTAATTGGTTGTCGTTGTCTGTTTATGCTGAAATCGGCAACACTCACGATAATGGCATGATCGGAATGCCAATCTTTAGCAGACGATGACATTGAGCCATATAGTTAATAGACTTAATGAGCTACGTTTAAAGGAAGTACATAAAGCAAAGACTTGACTTACTTTAAATACTCTGTATTACATAATTCGAATAGATTCTGCGTTATTACATATGAAGATTTGAATTTCAGCAAAGCTACTCATCTATCTATGCATTATAGTGTAGAGATAGATAGGACCTTAGAATATAAAATTGTATATTTCTTGTGGCATTATCTTAAACACTTCCACACAGAGTCTGGTAACACCAACTAAAACGGGAAGGAGAACGGAAAGGGGAACGGGAATTTGATCTTCCTCGAATGAGGTACGAGGGTTGTCGAGCAGAGCGAGCAAGAAGAAGAATAATACGAATTGGAAGAGGACGAGGAAGAGCCCCCTAGTGTATATATAGAACAGAAATTTGTAGAGCATGTTTGTAATGGCATCCCGATTTGCTTTCTCTAGAAAATCCGGAACGTTTTGCAGTAACAGTGTGAGAACCGTGAAAAAACAAAATGCAAAAAATTAAAAAACCTAACAACCCAGGAATTTTATATCACAGTTTCTAGAAGATTGTAAATTTTAATTTTTTTTCAACGTTACCCAAAATTAAAATTTCGGTGTTTTTTGTGCTGGCATTCAGAAGAATCAATATCGGAGCACGAAGTCATAATGCACAAGCAGTTGGAAGTTTTTGTGCGAGTTAAACAACCGAGGATCGTGCAGAATTCAATAAAGACCAGATTCGTCTTTATATTGCAAAATTGTGTGCTGGACTCTGCTTTCCAATACGATCCTTCAATCCCTTAAAAAGATTTTCCATTCCTTGATATCGGAATGTGTTGGAAGGCAAAGAGAACTTAAAGCCTTTGGCATCGCTTTCAGAGCGATTGGGGCGAGACACTAACCATAACCTGAAGAACATACAAAAATGCAACCGATGTCGTAAGATTATATCTTCGGTGCTCAAGAATACATGGTTCAAATCCGTTATTGAATGTCGCCTTATCGAAGTGCGCGTTTATTGCATTTCAGCTCACTAAACAGTGTAGGTCCAAGGACAAATCTATCAACGCTCTGGATCTTTGTTGCTGGCTGGTCTACCGTGTGTTTGTGGTTTTGGGGTTTGACATTCGGATGCTGTGTTAGCAACGTCTACAGAAGAGATAACACTGGTAACACTGAGATCGAAAAGAAGAGCGTGAAGGCATATAATATTGTTTTTGTATGTGCACACTAGATGGCGTCACATTATGCCAAGTTGGAGAGAAGTCGCAGTTGAATATTTCGCCACCGCGAAAGAAAGAAAGTTAAGACTTTCTCAGCTAAACTTAAAGACCCTTGAACCACACAAAGCCTAAAATTCAAATGTTTGACATTCCTGATCGTTTGTTCAATCCGTCGCTCATTAACCAATTGATTTGTCAGCCAGATGACCACCCAGTGCGTCAAGGCGGACACCAACCTCATCACAACAACAACAACCAACAGCAGCAACTTCAACATAAACTGTCCAGTTCCAGTGAAGTGAGCTGTTTAGTTGCCTTCAATGACCATTGACAGCGTTGGTTGCAGTTGCTGGAGTGGCACGTTGTCGCGCCAGTAGAGGCGAATTCCCCTTGGGTGTTGTGCACAGCAACGGGGCAACAAGCAAATAAAGAGCAAGGCAGACGATCATCAGGCCGCGATTGAATTGCACAGAGGCCAAAAACAAAAGCATCAAGAAGAAATAAGTTAAATAGCCAAACCACCCAGAAAAATCACGATGGCCAGCGACTGATCCATGATCAGATAGACAACTGCTGCTGAAGCACAGGCAACAACAACAACGACGACGACAGCAGCAACACCTCTTGTTAGTTTTGCTGATCATGATCACAACAGCGCACAACAGTTGAGAGCAGGGGCCTGACTCTCAACAAAGATGCAACAATTTGGTGTGTTCACTCTGTCGGCCCAAAGGCCAAATGATTGGGAAAATATGTGGTTTTTTTGGCCGAATCCGTTGAGTGTTTCGTGCTGCATGCTCTTCAATCATTTCGGCTTGTTGCTGAGTCGAGTTCATGTTTC
The DNA here is from genome assembly GCA_035041775.1 of Chymomyza caudatula. Lineage (NCBI taxonomy): Eukaryota > Metazoa > Arthropoda > Insecta > Diptera > Drosophilidae > Chymomyza > Chymomyza caudatula. The sequence goes on from JAWNKW010000073.1 coordinate 744,855, forward strand.
ATTTGCTGATCGTCGTTGATCAATGTTTCCACTGTGGCAAGTTTATGCTGCTGCAATGTGGCATGGCATCCGTTCGTGTTGTGGCTTATTGTTGATTTTACCTAATGTGTGTGTGGGTGTGTGTGTGTTGTGTGTTGTGAGTTGATGCCAGGCGCTGATCTTAGTCACTGGTACCAAGGCGTGTACAGTGCTCCTCTCAAATCTTGGCCATAAAGCAAACAAGCATGCCATTGTAAGTTCATTAGCAGCAATGCTCACGATTTGCTTGTTGTCCGCTGCATCCTCTGCAGCGACAATCGAAATGCATATAAACATGAGATTTTTGTTTTTATTTGGTTTTTTTTTTTTTTTGTTATTTCGCTGCTAGAATCAGCAATCGCCCCTAACTAGGCAAAATCACTCATAGCTGCGAACTACGGCCGGCCAAGTCTGCCACATGTTGCGATCGCGCAAACCGGCTTAGCAGTAGCAGCAATCTTGGTCTTGGTTAGTGTGCATGTTCTTGCAGCACGATTGCGCACACGAGCATCGCATTCATAATAAACACACAATACAGAGGCACCCTGGAGCTAGAGCTACAATGCTGGCCAGGCTTTGGCGTCTTTTGGACACAGGGTGTATTGAACCGTACGAAGAAGTACCAGCGCAGCGCAGCGCAGCAAAGCCAAAAGTCAAAACGTGAGCCTGGCCAGCGCAATCGCAACGATCGATCGTACCATTCCTTAACCCCCTTGCACCGTTGCTCTGCACAATACCCTGCCATGTTTCGATATATCCAATGCTTTTTTACGTGCTTTTTATCGCTCTTTTAGCTGGCCCAGCACTGGCTGCGCTAACAAGGCAACTCGTTAAGAGCGCACCCGGTTCGGGGTTTTGGGCTCGGTTTGGTTGGCGTTATCTGGTAACAACGTGTTACGAATTACTTTTAACAAGACCCTTAGCAGATAAAAACCTCAAAACCGGTTGAGAGCAAGTCTCAGCGAGACAGATAGAGCGAGAGAGACAGAGGGCTAGAGAGCAAGCATGTATTAGCTGGAAACGTGCGCTCATTAGTAACTGAATGTGAGTGAGTGCAGCGGATAATTAGCGAGGCGCAGGAAGAGCTTGCAATTAACGCGGTTTAGCCTTAACCGGCCGGCAGAATGTACTACGGTAGTCACTCGCTGCAGTAGTTTCCTTACGATTGTTATGCACTGATAAGTACAAAGTGCAGTGCAGCGCATATCGCTACTTGTTGTGATATTCTTGACACATGGCATAGGCCGGGCACAACTAATGAATGGAGCTAATGAAGAGTTACGTTGAGGATACGGCAAGACACCCTGTACGTGAGACGCGCTGAGACAACACCACCGGCATCGGGGTGCAAGCGAATAGAAACCGTAGCACGTAGCAAAATCATTGAAAAAGTGCACAAACTGTCAGATACACAGAGAGTGAGCGAGTGAAAACCACTAAAGATACAATATCTCAGAGGGGTTGCTGTCCGCCCACAAGCATGCGAAACAGCACACTTGTGTGGATTGTAACTGTGTAATAACCCTAACGGTAACTCAAACTTTCGCATCAAAAGTGAAAAAAATTTCAATTTTCAAAAACGCTTTAATTTTAAGCGTTTTATAAATAGTAACGGCAAATAACTCGCATGCGATACGAAAATCAGTGCCATAACATGGCCGCTGCTCGCTCAGACGCTGCGGCAAATGCTCTCTCGCGCTCTCTGCCGCTCTCACGACGCGTACGCTGTGCGCTCTCTCTCTCTCTCGTTGTGTGTTGCTGTTTGCCTGCTTTGGACGCAGCTCTCTTTTCAGTTTGCCTGCGACGATCGTAGCGTTTGGTGGTGTTTCTCGGCAGAAACACGCGTTGTCGCTTATATACGAAAAAAAGAAGAAAAAATTTATGTGCGTTTGACTGTGTGCGTGTGTATGCGTATCTCTCAGATACAGAAGTATCTGTGGCCGTGGCTTGGCTTTTGTGCACCTTAATTACACCTTTCAAACTCCAATTAATCAATAAAAAGAAAAACGCTGAACTAAGCGTAACAAACGGTAAACGCTATCTACTAACGCTGTTATTGTCAGTAGTGTCGTCGGTACGACGGTTCGTCTAGGCATTGTCAAAGTTGTTTTGGTGGTGCGGCGGTGGTGCGAAAAGTGCCTTGGGCCAAAAAAAAAAAGTTAACCAAAAAAGATCTGTCATAAATTAATAAGTAGCAGTAAATAAAACAACTAATAATCAACAACAACAAACACACAAAAACGAGTTATGAATACGCATACAAATTGTTTAAACCTCTGTTTATGTCTAGATGATGTGTTCTGTGTAAATTGTTATTAAGAAACAAGATTTCAATCATTCTTTTGTTGTTGGCTTGTTGCTTGTGATCATCTCTCTGATCGATGGCAACACAGCCAGCAACAACAACGGCAACAACACTCAAGAAAGTCCACCTAAATTGGATTTTGGCGACGCGTCGTACGTCTGTCATATATAGCTGTCGTCTGTCTACTTGAATCTGACACTCTACGAGTCTACATTTCTTGTTTTGTTTCGGTACATGAAATTTTAATTAAAAAATCTGTTGCAAGTTGCGACTACGAAAGAAAACTCGAAAAAATTACTTTTAAGTTTCCAACTGTGTGTATACAACATTCATCCCAATCCATCCATCCATCCATCCATCCGTTCCCAAGTATCTATGCGCACAACCGCGAGTTGTTGGTGTAAGCAAACGTGAAATTGGATTAACTGACAGTTGTTGCACTCCGCCACTTTTTAATTACTATAACATACGAGTTGGGATTATAAACCAAACAACAACAAGAACGACAACTCTACGTTGGAAACGTTGCAAATGCAGGACAGACAGGTATGTTAGCTTAGTTGACAATGAAAATGTCTAGAATGTTATTGTAAGATACAAAACACAACTGCAAGGTGTGGAAATACGCCAAAAGGTGCAATGTATCTCTGTGTTGCAAATGTGCAAATAAGCTGCAAGTATTGACAAGATGCGGTTATATTGCTGCCTAATGCACTTGTAATGTGGGAATTACAAGCAGAACAGTTGGATTGCATTTCTGTGTCAATATTTTAAGCTATGTATGTAGTTAAACGAGAAACTAGTGTATCTATGATAACCAGAAGTCTGTGTTTTATACGAAAATTACTTAAATAATCTTAATCAGCGCAGTTTTGTTAAGTAGTAATATGTGTGAGCGTAAATACGTATACTTTAACCCTGAAACGTCATCCTTCGTCAAAATGACTACGCGCCATATGACGTTAGTGTAAAGAATAAAAGGGATGATGATCTTCTAGGGTTAAGTACTTGTTTGAACAGTTTTTAACAGTAACAGAAACTTAAAAGTAATCTGCAAATGTAACTAAGGCAGTTTCTTCTGAAGGAATGTCTAACAACAATATTCCTAGGATACAGCTTAGAAGAAGCAATAGTACGATGTGTTTGGCAATATTTAGTTACTGAGCATAGCTCAAGAGGTACACTTTGTTCAGAAGCATTAGTTAGTCAAAACCACTTCCTGTGTTTGAAGAAATTATTTGTGAGATCCTTTTAAGGCGTAAGTTAAAAGTTACTAGATAAGACAAGTCAAAACTATGCTAATTTCTGAGATATATAAATGTGAGCTTCAACAGTATAACTAAACAAGCCGAAGAGATAGAGGAGGTTCAAGGAGTTGAAACTGTCTTAGGTCGAAGGTGACACGAAGGTAGAAGAGATCATGCTTCATCTCCTTGAATGGTCATAACAATCTATTACCGGGTTACTCCTCTAGGCGCCTCATAACATCTTGCATTGGGAGTGGAGTTTTATGCTTTGAGTCCCAAATCTTTCCTGAAGAACAGGTAACTAAAAAGCTGTCTGTTTAGATTAGACGAAAACCGAAACTCAGCTGACTTTTCAGCTAGTGAAATAAAGAATTTAGCAATTGAATAGTGAAGATATTTTCTGTATTTTAAGCGCTTTTAACCCTTATAGGAGCCATCATTTGCACACAAAAGAAACCGTGTATCTTTATAGAGTACACACCTTATCTCTGCAGTTGCTCTTGTTGTTGTCGCTGACTATTGCTCACCTTTCGTTTTGATTTCGATTTTCCTATATTTTGTATGTGCTTTGTTTATAGAAGGCACGACTATTTGGGTGTGTGTGTAATACTTTGTTTTACTCTTTTTTTTTTGGTTCAAATCAATATTGCTGTCAAAAAAAATATAAACGAAATCTTATCTTTGGCTGTGCTGCTATGAACATTATTTCATTATTTTGTTGTCAAAGTTGGCTGCCGAATCAACTACCTGGTGACTGCCAAGCAACAAAAATCTAACCACAAATTGTTAGTTTGGTAGTATTTGTGGCTCCCAAATTTTAGTTGGAGAACAGCTGCAGCTGATCGTTTCATCTTTAACCTTTGTGAAACTCTGCTTCGATAATCACCAAACAAGTTGAACCTAACTTTATCTTTATATCTCTGGTTTTGTTGATCTTTACCTCAATCAACATGCTGGCCATAGTTTTGGAGACAGTTTTAAACACTGTGGCATGTCTGTGACTACTATGTGCCGTGCGTGTTGCATTTGGTTTTTGCTTTTGTGGCCACTCGGAAAATTATAGTTTTGTGGTCGTAAATTATGCGTAACGTGACACCTTTTTCTTGTTACTCATTTCCACACGGAGACTCTTGGGCTCTTGGTTGGTTAACAGGTTTGCGTTTTGAGTATCGTTGTCGATCGTTAATATTTCATTTCATTTTACTTTTACGGCACACACTAACATACACGTACAGTTTTTATTAGTCTACATTTCTTTGGCTGCTAATTTGCCGTATTGAGTTGCTCGGCCGGCTCAGGTTCAGGTTCAGCTCAGCCACTTGGACACGAGGCTTTCCAGCTGACCCGTTTGCAGTTGAGCGCGCACTTTGGTACATTTTAACGATCGATATTGTCGCGGCAGCGAAATGATTTCATTAATTTTAGTTAAATGCTGCAATAAAATCGAATCGCCAAGCGACATACGGCTTCAAGGCTAAGTTAATAGTTGCCAAAGGTGTTGCTGTCAAGTTGCAAGCACAAAAATATCAGTTTACAAAGTGAGCGAGCGATCGAGAGTTGCAGAGAGCGCTTGTCTCGTCTGGACATCATGTGGCGCATACGTTTTTGCCAGGCTCAAGTCACAGCTTGCAACCCGCACAGCAATTCGAAATATTGCGCATTGTGTCACACAGCGGTTTCGGGTTGGGATCGGGATCGGGATTGGGATTGTGTCTTGAGCTTGTGCTACATGCTGTGACACTGGCGAGGCGACACTCACAAAGCGCTGGTTCTTCTCCTCTGACTTTGGCATGTTGCTGGAAACCTCCCGCAGCTTTTGCCTTAACTGGCCAATGCATTTTATTTGTTTGGCAAACGTATTCGCTCGCTCTCTGTCGCACTGGCACAGGTGATCGGTTTACAAACGATCCTGTCTACCTGCAGCTCCTCTGGGTTATTGCCGCATGTCTGCCTGTCAAAGACCATAAATTATGTTTTTTGTCTCGAGTTTTGTGCTGTTGTGTTTTTACTACTTCGATTCTTAAGTTGCTCTCTGGTTTTATGAGCGATTTCAGTTTTTGCCGTTTTGTAGTGGTCATAAATTTTGTGGCCTGGACCTTGGCACTTGGCGACTTTTTACACTTGTCAAGCAGTTCGGGGTTTTGGGTGTCTCCGACTTAATTGTAAGGATTAGCTTGCAGAACTTACCCACATACCTTGTTTTTTTTTTTTTTTTTTGCAGCCGCTAAGCAATTTATGTACAACACGTTTGCCACTCACAGCCAGTCGTCACTCTGTCAGCTATTCACTCACTTTGCTGTCTGACAAACACTTGACAGAGTTGAGTTGTCAATGATGTGTATCCTGTCGGATGTCTTGGTTGTTTTTTTGTAGTCCTACTTAATGTTTCATGACTCCATTGGGAGCGGCAGTTGCTTGTCAGCTTGGCGCTAATGTTGCATGCCACTGCAGCTTGGGGGTTGTCGTTGGGCACTGTAATTATAGCTTAGCAATTGTCATTTCGACAAACAAGCTGATCGAGAAAGTTGAGCTCCGAGCTACTCTAATCATGTTGTGCTCACGTTAACCAATAATTTTCATTCAACCTGAACGCGCGACCCTCATAATTATAAAGCCATTTATCTCGCTGCTTCTCTTTGAGTTTGGGCCTTGTTTATACAACATACATATTGATTAATTTTTTTTGGTCTTTTGTACCAAAAGCCCAGTCAACAAGCGGACAAGTACGCAATGTAAGTCGCATTTCGTGCTGAGCATCCCAAAACCCGCAGCCAGTTTCAATCCATACATCCATCTATCCATTCGTCAAACTGACCGCCAGTCAAGCCAGCCATGCGCTGCAATTCATCAAACTGTTTGGTTGACTGACTGACTGACTTGGAATCTTTGGGCTCGTTTGTTTGATTTATTTTGCAGCTCCTTCAATTTTCGAGCGCCTGTCTTAGCTCATGATTTTTTTGTTTCTTGTACATGAAATGTTAATTTTTTTTTTGAGATACTCTTCTCTTGAGGTTATTTCTTTTTACGCCTATACAGGTACCGCGAAGTTACTTACAAACATATCTGCTGAATGTTAGCTTGTTTTTCGGCAAACTAGTGGTAACCGTGCAGTCGGAACACTTGTCGGCTATTTACATAGACACAGCCAAAGTGCAAGTTTAACAGTTTGAGAAGACGGTTACAAGGAGAAATTTAACTAGTAAGTAAATGCGCATTCGTATCCTTGGAAAGGCCAAACCAATGTATACTTAAGGACGTTAACTTTTCATTCTCATGCGAATTTCAATGAGTGAGGTTGTGTGTCGCGCCTGTTTTTTCATGTGTTATGTTAAATGTGTATTTGTATGCATTATTTTATGTGTACAACAGCGAAAGTAAATTTCGCCACTCTGCCTTGCTATTTAAGCCTCTCACAACATATTAAGAAGTGTCGCTCAACGACGACGTTACCTTGTTAAGTATACATTGTACCAGACTTTCACATAGAAAGTGCTCTGTCGTTTCGAGTAAGACTCACATTAGCCATATGCTGGCCAAACGTATTATGATCCGTGATCCGCTTCTTGAAAGCTCAGGGTTGAATTCCTTCATGCTTTTAGCATTGCTAACAACTTTTGTCTGTACGTCTAATATTCTGCACTTCTTATGAAAAATTCCTACACAATGATATAAGTTGCACCCATATTTGTTTGCAAGTAGTTGCTGAAAAAGGGGTCCACACATTTTCCTTAGCCTTTTTATATAATAGGTAAATTAAAACTAATATTCTGCACTTCGTATGAAAATTCCCTACACAATGATATAAGTTGCACCCATATTTGTTTACATGTAGTTGTTGAAAAAGGGGTCCACACATTTTTCCTTAGCCACTATTGTTTTTGCTAAACGCCATAGATACACAACGTTCTTAAACTGCTTAAAGAGTGGTACAACTTCGTTTTAAGTAAATTTGGTTTTCTTTTTATTCAGTTTTTTATCATTAGCTTGTTCCCTTTCCCTTTGAGCCATGTGGCGTTTGCTTTTGGCCATTTCGTGCGGGTTACCTTCTGCCGCTTGTGGTTTGTTGTTTTTTGTTGTCGTTATTACTGTTTTGGTTGTTGCTGTTGTTGTTCTCGTTGTCTGCCTGAAAATCAATTTGACATGATTGCATTGATCATAATTTTCTTATGGCTGCTCAGGCATGCGCGGAGCGATTTCTTTTACTCCCTATACACACACACATGCATAAACTTGTTGTGTTTGACAGTGTAGTGTGTGTATGTGTGTGTGTGTGCAGCTTGTTTGTTTTGTTTGTGTGTGTATGTGCTCGTGGAATATTTTGTTTACCAGCTATTATGCTGATTATTTATGAAGCTCGCTCTTGGCCAGCAGCAGCAGCAGCTCTGGCCACGGCTCGTTTGAATTGGCCTGGCAATTAGCCGGCAATGTGCCGCCTCCCCAGGCCATTGAGTTACCAGTCCCAAAGCCAATAACCAGCAGCCAGCCAGCCAGCCAGTTCCGTCGGTTAGTTAGTCAGCCAGTCCTCCAGTCAGCGTGCTGGCAAGTCTTTGGTACATTTTTGTAACTCTGAGCTAATAACTATTTGTTTAAATGAAAAATGACAAAAAATTACCATGCATTAGGAGCACTTTGTGTACAGCTGTTGAATGCTGTACGCTAATTTGAAAATTGCAAAGTACTTGCCAGTTTCGAACTAAGTAACAGTATTGGGACATTCACTTTGAAGCTGTGCCGAGCTTATTAAGAGATCTCTATATGTGTGTGTATTTAGTGTTGTTTAAAAGCGCTTTTGTTATATTTGGCTATTAGCTAAAACTGGGCAGTTATGGTCTATGTATTTGTCTTTGACCAACCATAAAGGCGTCAAATTGAATTTTAATGGCATTTGGTCATAATTTTTTATTTCTTTGTTTAGCATTGTTATTTAAATGGTCATTTTAGTTTTGCTTTTGTTTCCAATAACAAAAGCTATCAATTTTTCATGCGATATGTATCTGGCAGATACATCAAAACTAACTTGTTGCGCGCTGCTAAGCATATTGCCTGCGTTCAACTTGACGCTGGCATTGTAAAGATAAATTCCATAAAACTAAAACGACAAATACCTAAAACAAAAATTAAAATCAACTCAAAGGACAGCTTAACGCAGCGCCGAAGCTGAGATACACTTAGAGTTCTGCTTGTTGATATAATGCAAGAATAAGTGTAGATACATTTGTATCTAGTAACCGTTTGTTGTAATAGTGTTTTTCATGGACTAGACTTCGTCTAATTAAAAAAGAAAACACGAAACACGTTTGTGTGTACAATGTATTTTGTTGTTGTTTTTTTATTTCAAATCAAATTTTACCTGTCTAAAACAAAAAGTGTCTGGGTGAAACTTATATTCTGCAAACCGCAAGCATTTTATCATTCGAATGGTATAGTTTTTACCTGAAAACGTTGCGTTATTGCGAAGTAATCGGTACCACAATGATGTTTCGCTTAGCGTAAAATATAGATGTTAGGTAGAGCTTTTTGAAGAAGCACTTGCAAACAAAGATGGCTGAATAACTTAAAAACAGTGCAGATACATTTGTAACTACAAGGACGGGTCATTTAAATGGGAAGTTTAAGTGACGTAGTTATACAATAAAAAAGTTCAGCTGTAGTATACAGAGCATAACTTATTGCATACACTATCTCATAAAGCCTGTTGCAAACATCAGCTACAAGCTTATACGCCCTATAAAAGTGTATAAAAGCAACAATGACTGAAACGACGACTACGACAGCGTCGCTGCCGACGCTATCTGAGCGTCGAGAACTGATGATGATTTATGAGCGTCAGAAATCAAGTAGAAAATTACGGTAATAGAACAAGCAGCAACTGCGACAGAGACAGCAACAGTAAGGTGCACAGACGTCTAGATAGCCAGACGATACACCCAAACAAACAAATAAAGGTAGCAATGGCTGGCGCTGACGCTGACGCTGACGTCGGCGTCGCGCGTCGATGCCGGCATCAACGTCGCTTTATTGAGCAATTTCAACTAGAAATAATTTTTGGGCAAACAAAGATAGCAAAACTCCTAAGAATTTTTAGCCATAAACATGTTTTAAAAAATAAAAAAAAATAAAAAAAAGAACACGAGCGACACCTTTCGATTAAATATTCGCATGCTAATTGGCTAAGCAAAGATCAAGCATACGCCTAGTTGACGCCTGTGCAACACACGTTCTATGATATGGTATTGTATTCTAATTTGCATATGAATAAAAAATGAAAGTGTCAATTTGAAGGGTAGCATAAATCTAGCATTAGCCACAACAGCAGCTAAGCAGCTCAGCAGCTTGCAGCTTGCACCTTACGCTCCCTTCACAGCGCGCAGACAACAACAAGTTTGCCTCCAACCACATTAGAGATTTATGGCTTAGTTATACAAAGATACAAACAAACAGACTCAAAAGCAACAAGCGACTTTAAGCAGCTCTAATTCATTTAGCAGCACATCAAGTGACACCTTGTTATGCCTTCGCTCACGTATGTGTGTGTGTTTGTGCGCCGCTGTCTGTGTGGGTTTTTAGCTGGAAATGTGGCAGCTAGTTGTTAATTTATAAACTATAGTTTCGAGTAGAAAGAGCAAACAACAGTTTTTGGGGAGTTTTCTTTATATGCGGGTCCTAGGTAACATATTTAATCAGAACCATCCAAATTTGTGTGGGCAACAAGGGGTTAATGATAAACCAAACAAGCTTAGCAATAAGAAAACCATAAAATAACTACAAAGTTTTTATGCCCTATTAATTTGCGTTAAAACCAACAATAAACATGATCTTTTACAGACTTGTTTGATTTTTATAATCCTTCGTTAATGATCGACAGTAACAGGTTTTTATTGATGGGCTTGAGAAGACCACCTGAGTTGAGACAGTACACTATCTTGTGACTTTATATCTTAGAGAAGACTTGAGAAAATAATCAAAAACGCCTCAAGCAACATACAAAATGATGTCAAAATGATATATATGGCTGTAAAATGCTTTCGAAGCAAGCCTTTTCCGACATCTACCGACCCCTCTATTTTACACCTTTAGCTTGAATCATTGTAAGTACGACAAACTTCTTCAATCGAACAAGACAATGCATCGGCAGTACACCAATTTTATTACCTTTAATTTGCATGCTAAACATACTTATGGGAGAAGGGAAGTTGCATGTATTGCTACTTTTTAAGCTTCTACCGAAGTAGGTTTGTTTACGACCGTTTTCGCGATACATGCTTAACATACTTCTTAGAGATGGAAAATTTGCATGTATCGCTGCCATTTACCCTTCTACCGGAGTAAAAAACGAAAGTTGTTTACCTTCGTCTTCGGATTACATACTCCTCTACGATAAGGACAGTTGTCGTTCCATTGTTCATGCAACTATTTGCCTTTCTGTGATAGTGAAAAATAATTTACTTACTTACAAATTGTTTAAAAACTATAGAGATTTATCAGGCTATTTGACATGCCTTATTTGGAAAACGCTTAATTAAAACGATTCGACTTGTTTGTTCCTTTGAAATCAGTCGCGAAGTGCATAAAAGAGCAGCAAATATATATATATATATGTCTTTTTTTTATATAGCCTTATACATATGTCGTAAATAAACTGGGCAAGTTTACCAAGAACCCAGATTTCAAGATGCAAGCAGCCAAGCATCATTAATTCTCACCCAAGTGTTGCCAGGCTGACTTGGTTGATGCTTCATCGTGCTGTGCGCATATTTCCAATTAAAGCAAGTTGCAACTCTAATGAACTTGAAGATATCAATCTACGCGCAGTTAACCCTAAAAAACCGCAGCAAGAGACCGAGCTACAGAGAGAGAGAGACTAAGAGACAAGTTCAAGGCGCAGAAGACAACCGAAATAAAGAAAAAATGTCAAACTAATTAAAAAGCGACGTAGAAGGTTTATATAAGCAATGGACTATGAAAAATGTATCTAACAGATGTAGCTGAAGTTGTGCATATCTTTTGGCCAAAAAAACGCAAATTAAATGAAAATGTTTTTGAAAACATGCAACAAAAATAAAGTAGCGGCGACCTGCACTAGTTGCAACTAGCAACTTGCAACTATTTATGCACCGTATGCCTCATGGCGGCGGCTATGGCTGTGGCAACAGATACGCATCTGCAAGTGCATCTCGGTATCTGTGTGTGTGTGTGTGTTTGTAGAGTATCTGTGTGCAGCACACATGTGCACATGCAAAGGAAGCAGCCGTTAAAACAAACAAAAACATATTTTTCTTATAAACAGACATCAGACGCTGCTGCCAGCGACCATTCTACGGCTACAAAATAATTTTATTTCTTCAACAGTCCGCTGAAAATATACTTTTTTATACCCTTCTCTCGCTCCCTCTCGCTCTTGTATCTTTTACTTGGTTCCTGGCGGCTGCTGCTGCTCCTCGCATCGAAACATAATTAATTTCTGTTTGTTTAACGCGCTCGCTATGCACTGTGGATGCGGCCTGGTTGACTACCTCTTCTTGCCTCTTGTTGCATGGTTGTTGCCGCCGCTTAGTTGTGTGCCTGCTTGACTTTTGTTGCTGCTGCTCCTTGAGCTTCATTGGAATTTCAATTTCGTGCGAGTTAAACACACACATATGTATATACTTATGCCTCCAAATATATATACTATGTAGATAGATATATACATATGCATTGTGTCATGTCGCAAGTGCCGCTTTACCTCTCTCTCCCTCTATTTTTGTCTCTCAGTCACTCTTAGTCATAATAAATTTGCGCAATGTCATAAATTAAACATTTGGAAATTGATACTTTTTATACGATTTGGTTTTTAATGCGAATTTTAAATGAGTATTTTGTTACTCTTCTTCTTTTTTTACTCTTTCAATGGTTGCATTAACTTTAGACAACTCTTTGTAACTGCCTTTTCAGAAATTCGTTTCGGCCACAGCATCACATCAATCCTGCGCAGTGTACATCTTCACATCTATACCTTTTGATGAGTTATTTAGTTAGAAAACTGAAACATATTTCAAGTGAAACACTGAAATCAGCGCTCGACTTGCTTTCAACGAAGTAGCTTAATGCCGCTTGGCAACCGTTGCCTCGTTTACACCGAGCATAGAAGGCCGAAACTTTACTCCAATAGTTTGCGGCACACGAAAACTCTACTAGATTTGTCTTAAGTTTAGCTACCGTGCGATAACTCTATAAGTGCTTGTAGAATAACACTAATACCCTTCTCCCTACTCGATAACAACAACTTTGGTATGTAATCGATTGTTAGCGTTTGATGAAGTATGAAGTAATGAAACTAAAGAGGCGGTGCCTTTTCTTGTGCTCTTTTATACGCCACAAGATCAATGCGCCTAGCCTTATAAGCAGTGCTTCACTTGATTTACGTTTCACTTTGCTGAAAAACAGTTTTCATCCGATTCCAGTAAAGTTTACTGCTAGATTATTGCCATTTCTATAGCAAGTCAGAACAGCCTTTTACCAGTGTTTCACTTGATTTGCGTTTCAATTTGCTGCAAACCCGTTTTTTACTTCAAAACAGATTCCAGTAAAAGCTAATATATTAGCTGCCTGTCATTTCTACAGCACATCAGAAATGCCTTAGAGACAGTGTTTTACTTGATTTACGTTTCAGTTTGCTAAAAAACAGCTTTTTACTTTAAAACCGATTACAGTAGAAGTTACTGTTAAAATATTAGCTGACTGCCATTTCTACAGCAAATCAGAACAGCCTTATTGGCAGTGTTTCACTTGATTTGCGTTTCAGTTTGCTGCAAAACAGCTTTTAACTTCAAAATCAATATTAGCTGTCTGCTTTTTCAATAGCAAATTAGAACTGCAAGAGTATTCAAGCTTTGCCACAACCCCAATAGCTATTCCCTTATACTTTTTGTCATTTTTTGTAAATTTTTTATCGATGCTACAGCGTGCGATGTTGACATTTCACATTGGCAGCACGCAGACGCGTTTCAACTTTGAGCCAACTTTTAACTTGGCACAAAAAATTCAACAAATCAAATACAATTCTATGCCATAAATTATGCGCTTAATTAATTGGCTTGAGTTCGCATCTTTCTGCTCAGCTCGTCTTCTCGATTCTTTCGGTACTTTGTTGCTTTGCTTGGTTAATTAGTCAATGTAGCCCTGGGTCTTGGCAGGTTGATTTTGTTGTTGTGTCTTTAGATTTCTTTTGAAATATTTTTATTGCATGCTGTTATCCCATAATAATAATTTGAATTCAAATGTTGATTTTGGGTATTTCTTGGAATTCGATTTGTTTGCCATTCGGTATCGCGCTTTTTGATCGCACATGAGTACCAAAGAGCACATCCCTGATTTATATATTTTGCATATAAATTATATATATAAATGTGTGATAAATTCATTGGATTAGAGATCTGTATCAAATTACAATCCATTTACAAGTCAATTTTTGGCAGCATTTGTGTAGGGACAGAATATTTTCGATACTTTTTGGCATAAACTAACAACCGTAACTTTATGGTTTAGTTTTATGGAGTGTAGAGTTATTTCATTAGCAACTAATTTGCAAGTCAATTTAGCTGTAATCGGTTTTTGAAATATTTCTTTATCAGCTGCGTTTAGTAAATGTATAGTTATTAGTGATTTGACGTTATTTTTAAAAGTTTTAACTCTTTTTTTGATACTTTCATATTGGCTTTCAAATCGCTAATGTTTATTATACCAAATAACTTGCATTTATCTTTAAAGCTACTTTTCATTAATTAGGCTTAAGTATTCGCTTTGAAACAAAAACGTTTGTTCAATGCAAAGCGATTTGTAACCATAAAAATACAAAATGTTAATACAATGAATGAATGAAACATAACTACAACATTTTTCTAAGTTTTTTAGTCACTGTGCTCATACCAAGCTCTTCGTTCTTAAACGAATTCAATTTTGTTATCGAATTGAGTGTTGTTTTTGAAATTAGCCACTCTGTACTTGACTCTTTTTCACTTTAGTACTCAGTCTAGCTTCGAACCTTTGTTGGATTTACTTTGAGAAATAATATACTCATCAGCCAGCATTCTTAAATTCAGAGGTCGAATAGAGTTCAACAGTATCCTCACTTTCTGACACGTTACCAAAACAAAACTTCGAATTAGCAACGATGTACACTGTGAAACAGCCTGCAGTCAACTGAAGGCTAATAACCTCTACCACGGTAGGGTCACTTTCTAGTGAACTAGAGAACTAACCCATTTCGAGACTTTATCCTAATTACTCTGCATACCAAATTCAATTTCTCAACATCTGGAGAACTAACACATTTCGATACTTTTTCGTTATTGCTTTCTTGTAGAAGTGACTCATTTCGATGCTTTCTCGTCATTGCTATACATCTCTTGTAGAAGTAACCCATTTCGATACTTTTTCGTGATTACTTTATAAAGCAATTAGCTATTGGCTTAACTATTGTGCAAAATTCTTGACTCGAAGTTACTAATTTTCCACATTTTTTTTTTTTTGTACGTTACTTTTAATTAAACAAAAGCGCTCTGTGGCGTTCATAATTAAAAAATTGTCGTCTTGATGTCGCCGCTCTGAACTTTATCTTTGCTTATTTTGCTCCTCTTTCTATTGTTATTGTTACTGTTGTTACTGATGTTGTTGTTGTTTGTTACATTAAAGATTACACCTACCAAAGTCAAATCAAAGGAAAGCGACGCAACAAAGACTCACATGTTGGTACAAGAGGCACTAAATTCTGGCAAGACACAGCTAGTTCATTGTTGTTTTGTTGGCTCCAATGACTTATCTGTTGTGTGTCGGTTAACTGGCAAATCTTTCCATAGTACAAGAAAACCATGGCAACTCTGTTCTTTGTCGCTCTGAATGCCCTGATTAAACTTGCATTACACACACACACACTCACACCAAGAGACAAACAAAGCAAGTGCCATTATAGCAAATACAGCAGCAACAACAACAAAAACAACAACAATCGCTGTCTTTAATAAAAAATAAAAACAACAAAAAGTTAATTAAATTGTAAGCGTCTTCCGCGACACCCCCCAGCCCCAAAAAAAAAAAGAAGGCAAACAAACCCAAGTCAAAGCAACCCAGCGCAATCCAATGCTCTCGGCACGCACACACGCAACTTCTTCATCATCTGCGTGGTGCCACGCGTAATCCCATGGCGTGATTAAAGTAGTCCACTTTGGCTGGGTCTCCCTCACTCCGCTCACTGTCTGTAGTTGCCGCCTGCTTGTTGTTTTTGTTTGTTGTTTGCCAATGCGCCGCTTTTTGAAGTTGCCCCTTTGCCACTGTCGCGCTGCTGCCAACTACCCCAAAGCCCCCCATCAACTCCAACCCCTCAGCGCTGTCCATTCATTACCAAAATATTAACATATTTGTCTAAGCGGCCGGCACATAACTCTGCCAACAATTTGAGACGCTCAAGCGCCCAACTCTTTCTAGGCTCCATGGCACCTCCTCCCTCACCTCATCCCTCTAGCTGTCTCTATTTAAAACATTTTTGGACTGCCTCGGCCACCCAGTCAAGCTGTAAATTATGTCGCATTAATTTTTTTTCCGCTTCCGCTGTTTATTTCTCTGCAATTTTTTGCCACGCATTTGGATTTGTGTCCTGGACGAAGAGTCGCTCGGTTTCCATGTCTATGTGTCTTGTTTTTTTTTTTTGGTGTATTTCATGGCGCGCCTGTCACTGCATAAATCAACTGGCTCTGGGATTTGGGCCTAGAAGCCCTAAAATATTCTCACACTGCTAAATCTCATCAAGTTTTAGGTTCAACATTTTATGCGCTCATTACATAATTGAGTTTCTCTTCTTTCTGTTGTTTTTCTTGGCAATGATTTAATATTTTATAATTAAAAAAATTTATGAACTTTTTTATGAGCTGCTAGCTTTACAGTGTTTAATTTAAGATAAAGCAAATTACATTTTATGCTAGTGGTGTACAAAATGCATCGAAAACATCGATGGTTGACCTGTCATTTTCCGATGTTTTTAAAACCATCGAACATTTCACCACCTCTTCTTCCTTTTCTTCCTCTTTCCCTTCCTCTTCCTCTTCTTCTTCTTCTTCTTAGTTCACTTACCCTTCTTCTTCTGCGTCCTCTTTCTCTTATTCCTTTTCCTCTTCTTCGTCTTCTTCCTATGCTATTAATAGGCGTTTCCTCATTCTGTGTTTCCTCATTTTATGTAGTTTTGCGCTTTTTTGTGGGTGAAGTGGTCAAGATATTGCCACAAAAAAGAGTCTATTTTTTAATCCAAGGTAGTATCTATCTCTAAACTAAAATGCAAAACTATTGGTTCAGCAGCTTAGGTTTGAAAAGGGATCAAACAGACAGATAGAGTTACTTACTAGTTTATAATATTAGTATAGATCTAAAAATCTTCTTATGTTCAGATAGCTTTAGTTTCACATATTTTATATTGGTTAACGAAGTTTCTGTTATAACAAGAAGCAAAATTTGAAAATATAAATCATCGGAAAACTATCGATGCATCGATGTTTTTAATCCGATGCTTCGACCTACATCGATGTCCATTCTCGACGCACTCTCTGATGGTAAACATCGATGTTTTGGTCTGGATTTACAACACTATTTCATGCTCTTTAACGAGTTACGGCTTTAAGTATGTCTTATAACTGTACTTGCGCCTATCATCTGTTAAATTATCAGTAACTTATATATAACTCTTTTCTTTTTTTTTTTGCATCTCATTACAGCTGCTGCATTCAACGCATTTAAATTTTCTGCATGAGCCAAACAGCAAAAATGGTAAGTACTCGTTTACAATGAAAAGCTAGAAAATTTCAAGGGATGCCTGCAGCTAGTTGCAGACTAAACCAGACCACATCCTAGACAAAACTTGACCTTAGACAAGGCGTCTATGGTCAACAGCAGCTCAGCCATGTAGCACTTCAGTGCGCTTAGTTTGCCATACAATAGAGAGAGAGCGAGCAAGTACCTCTCCCTCGCTCTCTCTAGCCATGCAATTGACCATGTCTGAACTCATTTGGAAGCATGCGGCGGCGGCGTCGGTTAAGAAGTCGTGAAAAGCGGCAGATACTTTTCAACGCCAATTTTGCTCTTCAAAAGTTTTTGCCAACTGCTGCTGCTGCTGCTGCTGCGTTTGCCGTGGGCGTCGAGTTGCATCTGAGACGCAGTCAACGCGACTTGTTGCCTCTATTGTTGGCCGTGCGGCTCTTTACCCTTTGCACATGCCACAACAGAGAGCGTCGAAATATAAAATGCATTTGCCTTCTGTTGCTGTTGCCTTCATTTTGGCCGCCTGGCATATCTCTTGCCACTTTAACGTTAACGAGCTGTTGACTTCTTTCATTTGCTGCTTCTGCTGCTGCCAACTTGAGTTGAGTGCAGCAACAGCTAGTGGCAGAGCTCCACCGGTTTTGGCCGGCTTTGCTTTTTCTTTCCTTTGTTGCCTTTGCTTTACCAACAGCTTGCCATGTCTGGTCTTCATCATTTACTGGCACGTTGCCTTTTTGCTGTTGCGTTTCTTTTACCGCTGTCTGCTTTAGTTCTCTTCGCCTCTTTTTGCATATCCTTTTACAGTTGTTATTGTTGTTGGCAGACATCGTTTAAATCTAGTTAGTATCTTTTACACTCTTTCTTTCAAACGCTCTCTCTCTCTCTCTCTCTCTTTCTCTATTTCTCTGAAGTAGATGCTCTGCCAAGCTGCTTGTCTGGCCAACTGCTGCTCAAGCTGTTAAATGCTCTTTCCTTGAAAGAGTATATTAAGTATGTAATGCACTGAAAAATGGTACTATTAATACTTTCTCAAGAGTTTAACAGAAATCTGTGAATCCTTTAACGCCGGTTGGGTCATAGGATCCTACTGGATCTTCTCAACCAGACACTTTATCTGCGGCCACTTTTAGCGCTGCTTCGACCGAGAATGTTGATTCACTTCTTGGTCTACCATCTAGCTGTGTACCTTGAGCACTTCATTCGAAGCACTGCTCTGCTTTGTTGTCGCACAACATGTAGCCAATTCAGCGCCATTTCCGCTGACAAGTTTCGGCATTCAACAGTTTTTGGTACGCTATGTGACACAATTCTTGGTGCTATATAATTTGCGGCCCGCGGATCTTAAGAATGCGTCACAGGCAGCGGTTTAACGGTTTATCCCCGCATTCTTCTCGCGATGAAGGTAGACACTTTCCAGGCTTAACTGTTTTACCACCTTAATGGGTGTCTGTCTCAGAATAAACCGCCGACGTGCTAAGTGGCCAGTGTGAATTATTTTGGTCTTGACGCTATTAATCCTAACACTACACAACTCCCCATTACCGATTGATACAACTTGTTCATCTGCTCCTATTTGCAAGGATACAGATATCATCAGCGTAATTCAGGTGGTTACAAGAGCGAAGGTGACATCAGTCAAGAACTAACTTATGAAAATACAGAGGCCGACCTGTGTATGTATGACAGGGGCAATGAGAAACTGCCTTCGGCTCTTATAGTCTAAGCAGGTTCAAGAAACTCTCACAGTTAGAAAAGAATTCTATTAGAATTCTGACAGGTCTGTTTATTGGACTTTGTATACCTAAAGGTCAGCTGAGCAAGCTGGGACTTCACCAGCTCCGCTACCTGTAGGTTCTGCGAACTTGAGTAGAAATCCTAGCAGCACATCCTAACTGAGTGTGAGACGAAGATTGACGCTCCTATGAGGACACAGTAACTTGATGACCGATATGACCCGTTTGGAATCATCTATTATAATTAAGTTTCTAAAAGAGATAGGACTGACCGGGGAGCTGTAAGGTCAGTAGGGAGGCACAATAGATCTTATAGGTCGTACTGCTTTAGTTCCCAATAACATTATTATTATTAGCCAAGCCTTTTGGGTGTATCTACGGTACATATACGGAATATCCCCTATAGCTATCCATTATGAGGTGTTGTTGCCTTCAATATCGCATAGCGCTTAATGCCGCTTTGTATACAACCGCTAAGCAACTCTTTAAGGGTATCCGCATACTACCGTTTGTTCGGCTTGTAATCTTGAAATATCTTAGGGTGCTCAAATCAGAAGTCTTGCTTGAATTGCCGCATGTTGTATGCCTCATTTGTTATGCCCGGCGTTGCACAGTTTGCCGTCTTGTTCGCAACGAAATGTTCTCGTAATTAAACACACAGCGCAAAACATGAAAATATTTCCATAAATAAATCTCTGGCCCACCAGACAATCAGCCAGTCAGCCAGGGAGCCAGTCAGCCAACAAGTCGAAACATTGGCAGCCGCCATGTGTGCTCCCAAACGTTTAGTAGCCGAGACATCGAGACGGTTTTCGGATTGGTTTCTTGTTTTGTTGTTTTGTTTACTCAACTTTTGTTAAAAATACAATAATTAATTAAATATGCCAAACATGCTGGAGCCTAAGCGCAGCGTGTGCGCGACGTTGACGTTGACGACGACGCAGACGTCAACGTCAACGTCGCAGTCAATGTATACGTTTTATTTACTGTTAATTGAATTATAATTGTAGGCAGCAAGTCGGCGGCTGCCGCTCTATCGTGGAAATTGTTTACAATAAACTAGTCGAGCAGTCAATCATATACACAATACAATTTCCCATAATTTGTCTGCACATAATTTTCTTTTCCTTTTTTTGAGGTTGGGTTCATCAAAAATGCCACTAAGGTAGTCGCCGAGGGTTGGGCACAAGTAATGCCATTGATGTTTATCACATGTTGCGATAGTTTTTGGTTTCATAAAGATTATGTGCACTGAGAAAATAAAAGCTAAGAAAACGTGCTCAAATAGGAATATTCACAAAACAATCGAAAATGGTATTTTCGTTATTATTCGACTTGATTTAGTCAGAAATTCAGCTAGTTATAAGGACGTTCTTAATCAAGTGGTCGGCAGTGTATGTTAAGAGCAGAATCCCCGAATAACAGTCAACACATATTTTCTGAAAAACCGAAAAAAAATTATGTCAACTGGATCTAGTAGATCCAATACGTGGGTTTCAGTTTATATTTCAGGAATAGAGCGCAAGAACAAAGATGTTTTATCTAGCGGCTGCTTGTGTCACAAATAAGCTTAAACAAGTTGCGAATCGTAAGCTTGCTTGATATGCAGCAAATTTACTTCAAAGTTAAGATGGATTTACCGCAATGCAGTAAAATTTCAAAACTTAGAACCATTTTTTCTCTGAGTGTAGAATATACCCACGAAAGAGTTTTTGGCCATGCTCGCCTATTGCCAAAATGAGAGACTTCATTAATGCGTTATATGACTTTTGGCGCGCCCATTACTTGACATTAATTGACAATGTGCGATGGTCGTAAAACTCAGCCAAGAAAAAGTTTATGGCCAACATAAAAAAAGTGTCAAAGTTGCGACAGAACATTGAGCGGGCATAAAATTGGCGCATAAAACGTAGCGCCGTCAAATCTCCAATAGAAACAGGCCAGACCAAAAGCCGGGGGGGCGTAACTCTCCGAGTTGGCGACATGCCATAAAAACCGCTGGCAAATGCAGCTGACGCTGGCGCCGCAGCTAACAAGAGAGCGCCATTAGACAAGAGATTTGCTGCAAATTTCGGGTTATTTCTTTGTAGTCTGCTTTTGGGCTAATAAAAGGACAGTAAGCAACACTGGAATGACTAGACAGACACGAATTTAATGACAAATGCAATGGCAGCCAAAGCGCTCAACTAATGAATGTGCCAACTCATGCAGCTTACCCAATCGAAGGCGTTAAGGTAAACAAACTGCAAGATGTTCTTGGCTCACAGCGTGTCACGTAGCAAGTGGCAAGTAGCAGTTCAGCCCAAGGCAAAGCCAACGCCAACACCCACACTAAAAGTGGAAGCACCACCACCCGCGGTGCGTGGCAACATCCCTTGGTGTTGTTTCCGCTAGCGCTGATTGCTTTGCTTTGGGGCAGGCGGCCTGGTCTGTTGAAATGCGGCAAGCAGCTTGGAAAAATAAACCAAAAACTCAAGGAAAGAAAACGCATAAATTATTTCCTCGCCCCTGGGTGCACGGCAAATTAAGGTGACCATATGTGGCCGGAGGGCAACAACGACTACAAACTGCGCTGCAATTGTTGCCTCTTGTTGTCGTTTGGGGGCGGCACGTCGGTTGTGGCAAAGAAAAACAGTATATAAAATCAACAAACAGCACGAAGCAAATACGAAAATCCAAAAACTAACAACAACATTTGAAATGCCATGAAAAAATTCTATTCGTTTCGTTTATTCATGTTTCAAATAAACTTCGAAATGCATAAATAGTTTACAATAATAACAAGTGGAGCACACAGGCAACAGCAACAGCAACAACAACAACAACGGCATTGATTGCAACAAATTTAGATGCGATGCTGCAGCCCCACATTTATGCACTTGTAGCGTAAAGAGCCCGAAACTCGCACTCGAACTGCAACTCAATGTGGCACACACACATTAGAGTTCATTGGTTTCCTTATGACCCAATGGTACATGCCACCATTTGCTGCTTCCCACTCAACTCATTTGCTGGCATATTAACACTGCGATGAGAGCGTCTGGATAATATTTGGCAGATTGTTCATTCATATTTCTGGAAATTCTCTACACTTTCAAGATATTTCTCTATTTTTGGTATATTTTGAGATATTCGTTGAAAGTCTTCACTAAGCAGTTGTAGCTCATACATTATTTTGAAATGATTGATTTGTTAGGGAGAATTGCAGAATGAAGTAATGAAACACAAATCGTTAAACATTAAAAGATCTTAAATGATGCATTGCATTTAATTCATTTGCGCAATTACTCAATGTTACTTATGTTCTTTGCGTGTTAAGCAACAAGTAAATAAGTTTTAGATTCAATCTATATATAAATCTGGTAAACGAAAATTTAGTGTGGTACCGATTACTTCGCAATAATGCAACGTTTTCGGGTGAAACCTATACCATTCGAAATATGAAATGCTTGCGGTTTGCAGAATATAAGTTGCACCTAGATACGTAGCGTTTTAGTCAGGTAAAACTAGATTTGAAGTAAAAAAAAACCACAACAAAAACCATGTAGACACAAACGTTGCTATTTCGTGTTTTGTTTTCTCCTCTTCTTCGGATACACGATCTTGCTGACTTGCATGGATTCGCCTCAACCTCTATTTGCATGTATTAATGCTCCTTCCAACGGGTTCAGGTGGTCATTCAGCCGGTTTCGGATAACCTGAATTCCTGATAAATGGATAAAGACAGTTATAGATTGAGAGATGAAAGTATAGTTAGTATAGTATAGTAGCCTAATACATGTTTCGTTATCAACTGTTTTTATAGACAGGCAAACATTACATGACAATGTCCTAGGCGCGGGCACAATTGCCTCGATTGTCACTCTTTTTGCGACAGTTGGCAGATAGAGCGTAGCACTGTCCACTTTCATTGGCAGCGCAGTTTTACTACCAAATATTGTTGAGCATATTTCTCATATGCAAATATGCTACCATTGGCCATGCCTCCTATGGCATATTGATACCAAATAAGTTTATATACGCACAACTTCTTATTTCGAAAACTTTCAAATTGAAAGGAAGTCATTTTGTATGTGCTTAAATTTACATCCATAAATACATACATACAACTAGTTAGTTGCGTCTCCGCAGGCGTGCAACATGTAATTTTTTTGATTGACAAGCAACAAGCCTCGGAGGCAGGCACAAAAAAAGAGAAACAAATACATACACAAATACATATAGATGTATATAAAATTGCATATGTATGAGTAGTAGGTAAAAGATAGAACAACAACAAAGAACTTGCCAAGTGCTGTAGCCAAAGCCATTAGCATTTTTTTGCCACATATGGCAGGCAAATGCATAGAGAAACGAGCCGGAGACTTTCCAGCGACTGTTTTTCTTTTTTCGTAATATCGTACAATACTTTTCGTAGGCGTAACATGTGTGGCATAAACATAGCGCAGAGGCGCACACGTGGAGAGGCGTGAAACTGTTGATAGCAAGTACATTGCACATTTTTTATAGCATGCGATAAAAATGTTTACGACCAACATTGTCAAGAACTCCGCCAAATGCCAATCATAGACAAAAAAAACTATTAAAAAGCAGGAAAAGCAAAAATTTGCTAGTTACTGACAGAACGAACTTCGGGAACAGAGAAAAACAATATCTACGGTAACGGCAAACGGAAGATCTGGCAGTCGGGAAGGTGTCCGGCAGTAGAATACCCTGTACCCTTTTTTTTTTATAAACACTAAATACGATAAAATGGGAACGGAAGTATTCACATTTATATCTCCTTTCATAAGATCGATATGACTGTTAACATTTTCCTATTGGGAAGTTCCAATAGACAAGTTTTCCAATTCGGAAACGGCTATTATGGGGGCAAAAATTACTTTTATACCCAAAACTGCAGTATTCCTGGGCTAATGTCGATGAATTTTTATAACATAGATCAAAAATACATTTTTAAATGTCTGTAGCAATTTTCAAAGAAATATATTGGGGGGTGTGACAGTAATAAGGGTAAATCGATTGCGGGGGCTTCTATTGAAAAAAGGTGGATGCAGTTTTAACGGCTAGGGTCACACGAGTCTCCACATCAAATTTTGTAACTCTAGCTCACATCCATATCCATATCTACATGTAGTGGGAGCAGTTTATAGGGGTGAAATTTCCAGATTTTTGACTATAACTTTTGATGTATTTATCTGGTTGATGGTTTTTGGAACATAGAGGCACATAAACACGACGCACATCTCTGAGTAGTTTGAAATTGATAGATTCAAGCGGTTGTAAGCCGCGAAAGTCTGCTGGGGGGAAACGGGGATATATATCAACTCAATTCGATAAACTTCATCTTACATGGGATAACGCGCATCTTTTGGTGAAATTTTGTGTCTCTAGCTCTTATGGTCTCGGAGATCTAACCCTCATACGGACAGACGGACATGGTTCAATCGCTACCGGAGTTAATGATAACGTGTGCCACGCCTCCTTCTGCCTGTTACATACATTGCACAAATCTATAATACCCTTGTACACTATGTGTACAGGGTATAACAATAACGACAAACGGAACATCTGATCAGCATAAAGCTGCCTTATCGACACAACAACAACAACAAGTTTAGACTTGTAGTTGACAAGTGGGCTAAAACCAGCAACAACTTGACCCTTGTGGTTACACAGCGAAATGAAAACTGACAGCCCACACTTTCCAATGTTTGAAATTTTCATGCGGCCTTTTCACTTTGATTTCAAAACGCCCGAAAATGCCTTGGCGATAAGCGCGCGATTTATTTATGATTTCAAATTTGGGGTCTGCGAGAGCATCGTTTTGAAGCAGCGTTTTGTAGCAGCAGCAGCATCGCCTTCATAAATTTTGAATTTTCTGGCTCCGCATTTCAATTAAGCAATTGTTATAAATTGTTCGATTTGCTGCGCTGTCGCTTGGCCATATCGCTTCAGCCAGAGATATTGATTGATATATAGCAACTGTGTGCGGCTATATAAATTCATATACGCTTATCGATAACAAAGCTTTGTGTAGCGTTTCTTCTCAATATACCAAAAATGAAAATATTGCTAAAACTTTTAACGTTGCATGCAAATCATTTTGCTTGATAATAATGATGATGATGATTGTTATTATAATGATGGGCAATTGGCCATTAGAAACAGCGCCATAAATAAGAAACAGAATATTTTCAGTCAATGCCTCATTGAAATTCCCCCCAAAAGGCAAACCAATTCAAAAATTGCTTTTCAGGGTGCGTCTGCCACGAATGCCTTATATATATATTTGAGCACATATAGTACATATATATATATATATGTATATGTATATGGCTATGCCAGACGCTTGAGAGTTTTGACTAATACTTTCAATTGCTTGTAGAAATACACACAAATTTCATGAATTTGAAACCAAATTCGAAAAGTTGAGGCGGTAAAAAAATAAACGCAACTAATTGATTTTCATATTTATTTAACATTTTTAGCAGAAAGCCACAAAATAACAAACACACGCGCACATTTAGCCAAGAAAAATAGACGCAACACCAAGAGCCAAGAGCAGGCGGAATGCCATTAAAAGCCATTAACTGAAAACTTAAACGCATGCCAGAGACAAAGTGGCAAGAGGCAAGAGGCAAGAGGGCGGGGCAGCCAACATCGGAAGAGAGTTGGTAAAAGGTGGGAGTTGGGTGGAACATTTGGCCGTGTGTTTATCGCTCGGCATTTGGCGTCGGGTCGCACGCATGCCAACAAATAAAACCACGCTACAAATGCCATTAAATACAAGAAAATAATACAAAGCTACAGCACCAGAAGTAGAAGTAGAAGAAGAAGAAGCGAAACAACAACAAACAGCCAAAGGCAATTGGGAGCACAGCAGAGGCAACCCAACATATAAAAATCAATGCCAGGCAGGCAGGCAAGAACCAGAACCAGAACAGAGCAGAGACCCGAGAACCAGTACGGCAAAGACCCCGGTTAGAGACCCAAATACCGCGGCGACGTCAGTGCCTGGGCAGCCACCCACCACTCTGAGTTGACTGCCTGCCAGGCGTATGCGTAATGTTACAGCGCACACACACACACACACACACACACACACACACACACACACACACACACACACACATTGACAAATAGAACACATAGCAATGGCATCAGAAGCTATATTTTGTACAACAAATAAATTTCAACCAAGTCGCAAGCAGCGAAATTTATAGCATTGAAATAGAAACCAGACATCAAGACGTCAAAAAGCCGAAAACAAAAAATGACCCAACACAGAAATACTAAACAATGTTGCCGCTCAATTTCAAGCAAGTCAATAGTCCGAGTTTCAAAGTCAACAAGCAACATTAGCTTTAAAGAATAATAGTTATGCGTGAAACAGAGAGCCAAGCCGAAGTCTGAATACACTTCACTGCCAGAATTGCTTAGGCGACTCCATAGTATAGTTACACTGACGAGCTTCTGAGAGTCTAAGAGAGCAAGAGTGAGCGTCGCAAGTCACTCTCATGGCACAATTCTTTCTATAAGGCACACATGAACACACACACACACATAAAATACATAATCAATGAAAGGAACTACATAAGATATCGCTTATATGCAATGGCGAAAATGCAGCACTGTTATTGCATTTAAGCGATTATTAAGAAGATTAAGAATCCAACTCGTTTATATCGCTTATATGCAATGGCGAAAATGCAGCACTGTTATTGCATTTAAGCGATTATTTCATCTAAGCGATAATCGGATATATGCAAAATATTTCAATTAAGCAAGAATCCAACTCGTTTATATCGCTTATATGCATAGCGATAATGCAGCACTGTTATTGGATTTAAGCGATAATCAAATATATGCAAAATATTTCAAATAAGCAAGAATACATCACGTTTATATAGCTTATATGGCGAAAATTCAGCACTGTTATTGCATTTAAGCCATTATATCATATAAACAATAATCGGATATATGCAAA
Organism: Chymomyza caudatula; assembly: GCA_035041775.1. Taxonomy (NCBI): domain Eukaryota; kingdom Metazoa; phylum Arthropoda; class Insecta; order Diptera; family Drosophilidae; genus Chymomyza; species Chymomyza caudatula. The sequence continues at coordinate 771,927 of JAWNKW010000073.1, forward strand.
ATATTTCAAATAAGTGATAATCGATATCGTTTTTACGAAATAGCGAAAATGCAACGCTTTTTTTGCGTACAAGCGATAATTTTTATACCAGTGACAATTGGATATATGCAACAAATTTTATTGGTTATTGGTTTATATGGGCAAAGCAAACAATTACAATCGATTAAACAAAAAGCTTTGCTTATAAACGATCATATTTTTGCAATAATTGTTAATAAGCGATTTTCATATAAATGACTATTTTGTATAGAGATTTGTATATAAAAAGCGTAGCATGTAGCACTTGAAGCACTTTTGTGAAAGATATTTCTGATACATCGACGAAATATGCCTTCCCTTTCGCTACTTATGCCCTTCATCGTGCCTATATGGAAGAATTCAAGACGTTGCAAATCCCGTGACAAACCACAAATACAACCTAAAGAGTACACAATTCAAAAATGCCAAGCAAATAAATACTAATTCCGGTTTTCACTCCGTTATTGTCAGCAATTTTTTAAAAATTATGAAACTATATTTCAACTGCTGCAATAGAATGCATAAATTAATTGCACTTACTGAAATGAAAACAAATTGCTTTGGACAGTTGACTGTTTGGCAACTTTGTTGCTGCAACATGTTTACAGAACCTGCAGCAACAAAGTTGCACAGTTAAGAGTTGTCGCTGTTCGCGGCGCTCTTTAGCTGGCAAATGGCAGCGGCTTTTGTCTATAAATAATGAAAATAAATGACAAACGATTAATTACAAAATAAGCAAGGGGGTGGACAGTACACACACACACACACTCGCACACACACACGTACAGATACATTCTATGTTTAGTTTTTTGGCAGCTGTAATATTTGTTTTTGCCGGTGAAGCGAACGCAACAAATGATATTACAGTTTACAAAAAAACATGGCAAAAAAGTCAGAAATGGTTGTGGAAAGTAGAGTATATGGCAAATAAATTATAGTTACAGTGAAACTTCTTCATAACGAACTTGGCTAAAACAAGTTAGAGTAGAATCGGCTGGCAGAGCTCAGTTTGTAGAGCAGGGATCGGCACCCAGCAGAGAAAAGACCGAACAGTAGTAACATATGCGAACATTTTCTCGCTGCCGAACCCTGTTGTAGAGTGAGCTGGGTTGCTTCTTTGACAAATACGCGACAACAAGAAGCATTATTTGAGGGAACCTTTAAACATTCATGAAAGCATTTCCAATTTCTCATACCTAAGATTTAAGCGAACTATTCAACTTTATAAACCCTAGAACGTCATCCTTCGTCAAAATGACTATGCTTGCCGTTAGTGTACAAAGAAAAAGGATGACGTTCCAGGGTTAAAAGCATTCCAAAATGCACAGCAAATGCCAGCGAATCATAAATCTTCATAGAGATTTTCATACATTTGTCCAGTTCGTGGTTCATCTCAGTCTCTGCTCTTCTCTCAGAACGGTGTATCTTCCAATGCCACAGAAGGGCTGGCAGCACCGTCACTTGCCAGATCATCTGCAAGTTCATTCCTGGGGATGTTGTTGTGACCGGGTACCCATTTAACTGACAGTCTGTTATGTTCTCCCAAAAGGTGCAGCTTCAGTCGGGTTTCCCGAAGCAGCTTAGAGTTTATTTTGGTGCCTGCAACTACATCGCTATTTTCCCATTTTGGTAGTTCCTGCTTAGGTTTATGACCGCGCATCGGCCTATCGCGCAGCCTTCTGCTTGAAAGACGCTGTTATTAATGCCCATAGATTCTGACATGTGAGTTCGCGGTCCCACGACTCCCAGTCCTGTGCCTTCATTTGTCAAAGACCCGACCAAACTATGTTTTGCCTTCCCTTAGGATACATCTCCACTAGGGTTGTCCTGAAATTCCGTTAATGTATATTAATGTAGGGTTGATAATGTGGCAATACGGAATCTTGCTAACCTCGCGGCGGGAGCCCATTAGCTGGCCTTCAGCTCTTCTATATGCTTGCCATTACATATATCCGTTTTTAAGGTAAGACTGTATTTCCTATAAACTGATTCTTAGCTCAGTTGGAGTCAATTTTGTAGTAGGGGTATTCAAAATGATGCCACAAGTAACGTCAAGGCAAAGCAATTAAGAGCCTTGTTGTCATGCTTTCTTGTGCACCTACTGTCAAGTCAATGGCCATGCACATGCCCCATGCCCCATGGCCCCCTTGCCGCTTGTGTCTTGATGCTCTTACATATTGTGGTGCGCACATTAATTATCCATGTCAGCGGCATTTTGTCACACAGGACAGCGCCGAAGGAACGTAACAAGGAGGGGTTAGAGGTAAGGGCAATGTGAGGCATGTTGTTGCAGATATATTTCACTTAATTTCCACACTGACATTAATTAATACGTGTACACACAAGACATGGGTGCGAGCGGGACACAAATAGGTTGTTAGAGATGACAAAAAGCACTAAAAATGTTTGTGCCTTGTCGCCTGTGAAATGAGTGAGTGAGTGAGTGTTCTAAGAGCCAAAAGGAGGAAGCGAGAGTTTCGGATAGAACTACGAAACATGCTAAAATGTCAACCTAGAACTTCAGATGCAGCATTCAGGGGCAGAGGCAGCCATGTTGGGTCGTTTGCTTGACGCTTTCAAATGATCATAAAAATTGTTTTTATTGCATGCAACACATTTGTTGTTGTTGTATAATAGTTTTTGTATGTCAATGTCGGCAACACAAGGTGTATGTGTGTGTGTGTGTGTGTGTGTATGTGTGTGTGTGTGTGTGTGTATGTGTGTGTGTGTGTGCGTGTGTGCCACGTCAGCCGACATGTGCGTGAGTTGTCTATGACTCGTTTTAATTGCCATAAACATTAAGTGTGCACACTGAGAAAGAGTAGGGAACAGCGAGGGACAGAGAGAGGAAGAGCCGAGGTAAAGCCATGGCCAACCTGTTCTAGGCGATTCCGCCTAGGCATATTACGTATATTAATTTAATGTAAGCATTTACATATAATTTTTTTATAATCCCAGTCAAGTACTTGAAGCTTTTACGACTTAATTATGACGCTTAAACAAATCGCTCATAGATGGTTAATCCCAGCCCTAGAATGGTCGACTCATAAAATCGAAATGAACATTTTTAACCGACAGGAAAATCGTAAACATAAAATAAACCTAAAATACACATAAAATCAAGCGTAACAAATTTTAACACGGCACTTATAATATTTTTCAATGATTTTCCAATGGGCAGCTCTTTGTAAATAAATCATTAAAAAACGCAGAAAAATGGTTAACTCCACACCGTTGCTTTAATACTCTTTACGTTGGAAAGTAAAATTTAAAATGGTTTTATATATTTCAACAGCTGTATATTACGAACTTCCCGAGTCAGTCTAATGTCAGGGACGTTCGAAAGTAACGTAATACAGCACTTTTTCGCAAGCTAAGTAACCAGTTTGCGTGAAAAGAAATATCGGTATCATTAAAGATACTACCTTTGAGACTTTAAAACTGGCCTGTTTAGAGAGCAGACACTTCGGCCGTGCGGGCCATAGGAGCACGTGTCTGCTTTTGAAATACTCACTTTTTTCCACGTAAAAAGTTCCAAAATACTTTTCCCTACCAAAAGTGTGCAAAGAGTAAAAGTAAATTTTGTGTTTGTTTTTATACCCCATACTTCCGCTTTGCTTTGATTCCACCTATAACGCTTATAAAGCCCTAATGTCAGGTCATCAAATTTGTTTTATGTGGCCAGCTTTATGGCTCAACTATAACTCTAGAGTTGTTCAATTTTATGACTGACACTTCCGTGACCAACAATTTTTATTTAATTTTTCCACAAATTTACACTTTATTGTCACACAAAAACACAATTACATGCACACATGCTCAAAGAAAATGCAAGGCAATTCGTTTTTAATTGTTTTTCTTTTGTCAACTTGGCAACCCTTAAAAGTATGCTATGCCAAAAAAGAGCGAGCTAAGAGACAGGCGACAGCTGAGTGTGTGTGTGTGTGTGACTTAAGTGCAAGCGTGCGTGTGTGTGTGTGTGTGTGTGTGTGTGTGTGTGTGTGTGTATGGCAACAACTGTCAAAATATAAACGCTTGCTCATGCTGCAAAATTTGAAATGAAAAATAAATCTGCATCGCATTCATTGCACACACACACACACACACACACTCACACACACACACACACACACATAAACACATTCGTTTTGCCTTTTTAGCGACACTTGACACTCTTTTGTATTTAGTCAGCCAGCCAGTCGCCGTTTCGCATTAGGTTTTTGCTTCAGCTCTCAGCTACAACCCTGCCCCGCCCTCATCTCTCCCCTCACCTCTCCCTCTCTATCTAAGCGTTTGCTTTATTAGCAAAATTTGCTGCTACTGCTGGCAGAGCAACAACAACAAAAAAAGACAGTCGAGACGGTGCCCGACAGTGGAATACCCTGTACCCTTTTTTCTTTATAAACACTAAATACGGTCAAATGGCAACGGAAGTATACACTTTTATATTTCCTTTCATAAGATTGATATTCCTATTGGAAAGTTCCAATTGACAAGTTTTCCTAAGGGGGAAAAAATTACTTTTAATTTTTACTAATACTCATAACTCCTGTATTCTTGGGCCAATGTCGTTGAATTTTGTAACATAGATCAAAAATACATTTATAAATGTCTGACAATTTTCAAACCAATAAATTGGGGTTGTGGCAGTAATTAAGGTAAATCGATTGCAGGGGCAGGGGGGTTCCATTAAAAAAAAAAGGTGGATGCAGTTTTAACGATTAGGGTCACACGAGACTCCACACCACATATTGTAACTCTAGCTCACATGTATCCATATCTAAATGTATTGAAATTTTGAAGTAGTTTAAAGACGAAGGGGGGGTGAAATTAGCATATTTTTGACTATAACTTTTGATGTATTTATCCGATCTCGATAATATTTGGATGCACATTAACACGACGCGCATCTCTGAGAAGTTTCGAGTTGATAGACTCAATGGAGCGGTTGTAAACGGAGGAAGTGGGTAAGATCTCGACTTCATTCGACAGACTCCCTCAGCCTTGAAAAAAATGCGCATCTTATGGTAAAATTTTATTGCTCTAACTCTTATAGTGTCGGAGAAAGCTGGCCCAACACGGACAGACGGATATGTCTACCATTTGTGCCCATGGAACTTATGGTCTGCCACGCCTCCTTCTGCCTGTTACATACATTGCACAAATCTATAATACCCTTTTATACTTTGTGTACAGGGTATAAACAGCAAAAATAACAAGCAAGAAATCGGAAATTTAATTTTATTTTCATGTTTCTGCTTTTTTGGGCTCTGCTGCTTGACATTTTGTGTAATTTCCTAAAGGCGGACACTTGTAAGCCGACAATGACACACACACACACACACACACACACACACACACACACAAAGACACACACACATAGACAATACGTGCATGTATGCTTGAATGCTACACTCCAAAATATAAAGCAACCCCCGCCAACAATATCATGCACACAATCAGTCACACATATTTATAAGTTGGAACCCTCCAGTTCCATGCGTCGCAGACTTGTTCTTTTTCTGCGGTGTCATTTAGCCAAACAGTTTTGCAAAAATTTAATAATAAAAACTCTCGGAACTGGGCAAGTGGAACTCGCCCCGGTTCGGCTATGAAAAGAAATACTAAAATCAACCCCAGTACGTCACCGTCTTTCAAAGGGGAATGTTTTTTGTCACAACACTAGAGAGCATATTATTTTTTTCCTTATGCCAAGCTGTTATTTATGTTTCTTGCTCAAGAGTCATCAGTTTTTCCCTTTGCATTGGATTTTCTATAGACTTTTACTATTTTCTGCCACTTGGTCAATATCATTTATGAATTTGCCTCATTACACAATTCATCACTGTCCGCCTAAGCCAGAAGCTAAAAACCGCAGCCTCTGGGGAAGGCCCGTAATCATAATCAGCGTCCGCTCAATGAGGCGTTAGACTCCGCTCGTTTGCGTCATCCACTTAATTAAAATTTAATTTTCAAGTGTGTAGCGAAATAGTGAGATAGAAGAGCGCAGTGCTTTACTTGATAAAAACTATGCAAAAGCATTTAATGACAGTGCATACAAATGGCGAACAGGTGAAGCTGTGTTCCAAAAGCCACCCACAAGAGTGGCACAGGGTGTCTCGGTGGTAAGAGGTAACCACACACACACACAATTTGCATTTGTTGCACAAAGTAACAAAAAGCGGCGAAAACACAAAAAAAATCAACTTCAAAGCAAAGCCAACGTTGCAACTCCCCGCAGCAAAGTTGTGGCAAGCAAAAGAAGTTGCAAAGTGGGCGAGGGGGCGAGAGAGAGGGAGTTGGGAGGTTGCTGCTGAATAAAGACAAACTGCTGCTGCGGTGAGCAACAAAATGCGCGTTTAAATGTCAATGATTTTAATGGGCGGACGCGCAAAAATCTTGAGCCAGTTTTTTTTTTCATTCCTCTATTTCGGTATACTCTTGAAGAGAGTGCATAGCTAGAAGGATTTCTCATTTGAAACTGCTCAAATTTTGTCTGACATTTTTGAGCACTCGATACCAATACTGCCCGAGAGTACCGCACTGCGACACTTGCAATCTATTATGTCCCTAACTAGCTTAAAGCTCTCCGGTTAGTTCTATCTCTAAAATCTATTATATAAATAGGCTAAGGAAAATGTTTGGACCCCTTTTTCACCAACTATATGGAAACAAATATGAGTGTAACTTATAACATTGTGCAGGCAATTTTCATAAGAAGTGCAGAATATAAGTTTTATTCTATCTTTTATATAAATAGGCTAAGGAAAATGTGTGGACCCCTTTTCCAGCAAGTATGTGAAAACAAATACGGGTAAAGCTTATATCACTGTGTAGGAAATTTTCATAAGAAGTGCAGAATATACGTATATTCATATATTTTGCAAAATCATAGATAAAATTAATAAAAATAAAAAACATGTTGATATGTCTTTACATGTATTGGTAACTGTTCACGAACGTTTTCTCTGTTAGCTATTGGCATCTGCAATAGTATTTGTGCCACGACAGAGAATATCTGTCAAAGAGAGAGAGAGCGTCGGGATCCGACTGCGGGCTTACCACTAGCATATCTTAAATGGCTCTGACCGGGCTGCATGAGGCATTGTGAGTTCGTACTGGCCCACGAAGGTCATACTTGCCCCTCGCTAGTGCAGCACCTTCTTCGAGTATGTAACCCTACAGGTGCTACAGCTGATGATGCTTAGCTAACTCAAGTGTCCCTTTAGTCTAAAATGTGCTATAAGTAAGCCAGTCAGTATTCTAAGCTTGTTTTTGCCCTTTTGGAAGGTTTTCTTGAGCTTATCAGAATTATATGCGTCGTGCAACTCTTTGACCTGTCTGAGACTTTATCTTTATACTCAATCTTTTCTTTTCTCTTAGTAGTTGATTGGTAGTTAGTTTCCTTGCCCAAATCGTACGCAAGTACGCAAAACACTCATGTTATTGGTAGCTTAGCTTTTACACAAATGAGTTGCTTGCTCGGTTTGAGTCAAGCTGAGAGTGCATCTGGTAGTCGAAGTATCGAGTCTGTAAAGCATTCACTTGTTTTCATCTATTACGTTGCCGACTTTTTGTCAAAGTGCAAATGGGAAAGTAACAGCTGCTTTACTCGCTGCACTCAGCAGAGAATTACCGTGTCCTGAGTCCTGCTGCAATTGTAGGGTACAGCGATTGCCCGACTGGCTGGCTGCCTTGTGGCACACAGCTTGTTGTTGCTGCTGTTGTGGCGCAAGTTGCGTTTGTAAGGTCATAGAACTTGTCTGCGTTGACTTTGAAGCTGGCGCTGCCTTACTGTGTGTTGTTGCTGTTGGGGGGGGCGGTGTTGAAAAAGTTTTTCATTTGCGCGCTGCAATGGCATGTCATTGGGGGGAGCGGCTCCAGGACAGGGGCGGCTGAAACTCGACAAACTGTTTTTATTTTGCGCTGCTACGCGCTTTTTGATGCCGCCAACAAGCAAACAGTTGCTGCCACACAGCCACAGCCGTTACCTGAGTTCACTTGTTCTTATTGTTGTTGCAGGCATGAAGTTTTACTCAGTTTGTTGTTGCTGCTGGTGCTTCTGTTGCTTTGACTCTTTATGCACTCTACAGTCACCATAGCGCCCACTCTACGCCATTTTCATTGCGAGTTTTTCCAATTGATTTTCGCGGTTTGTTTTTGAATCCAGCCAAGGCCGACAACACCATTGACAAGCGATTCCCTCCAGTATCTCTACCTTACAAATTTTTTGTATGTTGCACCTGCTATTCCTTCGGTCGCTTTTAAAGTTGTTTGGCTGTTTGCTTTGTGTGCCTGGTACTAGCTTGTGTTTGTAGTTTTGCCCTGGCAAAAGTTCGTTCCATAGATTGCCAGATTGCCAGGCCATAGAAAAGTTCAAGTGTTTTGTGGTTTTTGGAAATGCTCGCCAAAAAAACGAACAACAAAACGAACCGAGAAAGGTTGAAAGTTTTTCACTTTTCGATTGGCAGACCATTCAGTCTTCCTACTGAAGAGTTTAACTGGCTCTTTGATTGATTGGCTTTATGGCTTAAACGCAGCCGTTATCGCTTTATGGTGTTTTGACAGTTCATTATATTTGCATTATTTCACTCGATGGGTTTTATTTCTTTGTACGGCATTCTTTCTGTTGTGTTAGTGTTAGCTATATAGACATATGTCAATTAATGCGGGTTTCTAAATTAAAAGGTTACTAGGGGGCTACGCCCGTGCCCTTCACGTGGTAGTTTGTCTTTCTCCTACACTTTCTCTGTACCATCGTCTTAGTCTCTCTTTTCGTTTTCGTCTTTCTGGTCCTTTCGTCTTCGTCTCGTGCTCCTCTCCGACTTCGATTATATTTGTCTTCCTCGACGTACCTCGCCATCGCCTTGGTTTTCATTCAAATTCTTCTTCCTCTACGTATTCCTCTTCTCATCCTCGTCCACTTCTTCTTCCTGAGCGTAGCGAGCAGTGGTCGGATTTCCTCATCTCATTCCTCCTCCTGATTCGTTTTCGATCATATTCCTCTTTCTCTTCGCCCATATGACGATGATCATTCTTAGCGCCTTTGTTTCCATTCAAAATGTTCTTCCTCTACCTATTCCTTTTCTCACCCTCGTTTACTTCGTCATACTCAGCGTAGCGCGCAGGGCTGGAGCTGCTTCTTTAGCGTACCAAGCAGGAGTCGAAGTTACTCCTCCCATTCCTCATACTGCTTCGTCTTCTCTGAACAATCTTCTGTGAGCCAACCTCAAATGAGCTAGCCAGGTTTACAAATTTAACCCACTCACAGCTATTGGTTTGCAACTGTATCTTAAAGATTCTTCTTTCAACTAAAATGACTTTGCATGAATGCAGTGTCGACTGTACCAAAGTTCAATATTTGCTACTTGTTGCCAGTTGTTGCTATTGTCGTCGCCCTGTTTGTTGAATTAAAACAGTGCACTTGTCGCTAATGTTGTTGTCACTACGGGTGTTCTTGACGTTTCGCTACCAACTTTGGTCACAGCTTCCGTCTGCAGGTAAGGCGCTTTTGCCGTTCGGATGGTCGCTTGGACGCGATCTGGTCTGGCCTCTTTAGTGCATTGAGGCGCAGCCATTCACCAATTTAAGTCGCTTTGGCACGTTCGCTAGGAAAGTACGCATATCTCCAACGAACGATCGCACTCTCTCTGTCTTGCAGCAACCAGACTCAAGTCTTTGGTAAACATGTGTATGTTTATAGACGACGACAATATGGTCTTGTCATGATCCCAGAGATGTGACCAAGCTCGTCGTAGTCAGAGTTGAGAGCTTGCACAAACATTGTTGAGACTTGTTGGCAGCGTGATAATGTATAAATTCTAGGCAACTTATCGATATCACTGTCATCGTCGTCATCATCATCATCATCATCATCATCATCATCGTCGTCGTCGCACCTCTTTAGTACATGATTTGCAAAAATCACTATGCTTAGTTTTTATTGTTCGTTGTTGTTGTTGCTTGGCGTCGCTGCCAATAATAATTTGTTAGTTGTAACGAGCTTGTATAGACTGAGCCATCATCTTGCTGGCTTGTTAACAATTAAATAAACAATATGAGTCGCATTTTCTCAGGCCCGAACAAAAAATAATAATCAACAACGACAACGGCAACGACAACGACGACATCGTCAATGATGTTGCTGCTCCTCATTACAAATGAGACCAAGCCAAGGGGCAATGGAAACAACAAATCACTAAACAAACATGACGGTCGAGCAACCAAAATCAAACACAAATACTTTCTATGGACGATGCTGCCTGCCTGCCTGCCACTTGAGACATTTTCCTCTATTAGAAATAATATTTATGCATTTTCTCTTTGGGCCTGAGCACGTTTGCTATTATTTCTACGCCATTTCCCATCGGCAGCACATGGTGGTAGTGTCTCCGTATGTGTATGTACTTATTAGTTGGTAAGCAATTGAAACAGGCAATGGACATATGGACGGCCGGACCGGAGTGCGTGCCTTCTATGCCACTTGACACTGTTGCAACAACAACAACGAAGCAGCTACAAAGCCGCGGGGGCGCGTGCAACTAACTGGGCGTGTTGCTTTTGGACTGTTACAAGTGTTTGGTTACCTTGAATAGATGGCTTTTCCGTTCGTGTTTTGTTTTTCATTAAGCTAGTCTTCGATTTTAGTCACGTTCAGCATTTAAATATGTACGTTGGGCTGTTGCGGCGCTCCAAACTTGGCCACGACTCTTTCTACTCTGTCGCATTGGTTTTGTTTGCTTTGCTGATGAGTTCCTGTGGTTTTTCTTGTTGTTGTTGTTGTCTCAAAGTTTTGTTGATTGCCTGCCACTTAAATTATTATTGTTGTTTACAATTTTAAACGTTTAAATTTACACTTGCTTGCATTAAATAACAAATTTTCAATTGCTGCTTTCTTCTTTATACGATTTATAGGCTTTTCACACTGTGATTGCGCGACAGTAGCAAGGCGTAAAGGTCTTGCAACGCATGGTTGCATTGAACAATATGTGAAATCATCAAGTATTGGATGCTTGTGTCACCAAAATTCTATTTACATCCCTAGTTCCTAGTTTGGAACCCTCAATATGTTGTATTCTACAATAGGCGGTAAAGCTCTTGCAACAGCAATGGTTGTGCAATCCAAATACAATGCTTGGTTGCATTAAGCAATGTGTGAAATCCTTAAGTGTTGCATCCTTATGTCACCAAAATTATATTCACATCACTTGTTCGCCTGATCCTAGATCCAAGTTTGGTATTCTCAATATGCTGTGTTCTACAATAGATCCTACTCTTTACGCTTAAACTCAACTAAATTCGCCACAACTTGAGATGAGCGTCGAATGATTTTAGGGATTTCATTCCAGTCCAAGCTGACGTTCACTTGCTGTTTCTGCTGCATTCCGAATCATCGCTGTCAGTATTTTGAGCCCCTACGACTAAGGCCTCGTCTCCCACTGAAAGTTGCACGCCAATTGCTAGCCAATTATCATCATTTCGAATTCAAACAGGAACATCCATATTAATTATGAATTCAATTGCATTGATGAATTTCGGGAAAAAAGGAGCATCTTTGCCCTTTGTTAACGATTTTATAACAGCAGCTTGTACCCTTAGCATCATATCTGCAATGATTCAGTTGATATTCTGTTCCAAGTCTTCTTGGTGACGTCATTTATGAACAGCCCGTTTGAACTTTTTAGTCCTATATATAATGCTGCGTCAATGCGCCAAACTTTGCAATACTTGTAATATTTTGTTCTTGTGCTCGTTAACTTTTATGTTTTTATTGTGATACTCCACTGTTTTTATATACAAATAATAGTCATCATAAATAAATTGTCGCGCAATAACAAAACCAAAGCGATAACAATAGAACGATGTATATATATCGATGTGCGCCACAACAAAACGTAAGCGATAATAGTAGAAAGCGTGTCAGGATCATTATCGATGTGCGCCACAACAAAACGTAAACGATAATAGTAGAAAGCGTGTCAGGATCATTATCGATGTGCGCCATATCGATATGACTTTGCAAGCGATAGACAGACGATATTGCGCACGCCTTGCATTGTTTCTCACAGTTCCATTGTATGTACTTTGCCCACATTTTGATATTGTATTTCAACATTTATTTTTGGGCCAAAAGCAAATAGCAAGAACAGCAACAACAATAACACCCCCAAGTGCCGCCAGAGCGCTTTTCCATTTCCCAAAGTATTTACTTAATTATTTTGAAGTGCTTGGCAAACATTTTTACACGAAAAATGTTTCAGCAGAAGCAACACAACGCTGCCCGGCACCCTTTCACAGGAACTTTTAAGTGGGAAAATGGCATTAACGTAGCTGCTCCTCCTGTTGCTGGCGTGACACACAAATGTTATTAATTAAAATGTCATTCATTTAAAAAACAATGCAGGATAGTAAAAGTACACAACTTTAATGGCTGCTTTTGACACTTTTCCACACTTTAAAGTTTGCTTCTCGATGGCACTTTTTTTTGTATTAAATACTATTTATTTTGTGTCCCACGACCACACGCAGCTGCCAAAGACAGAGCCGAGAGCACAGCCTAGAGCCCAGAGCCCAGAGCCTCGATCTGACCACAAAAGCCACAAATATGTCATTTGACACTTGCAGCAAAATTGTGTATCTTAGATAAATTTCGTACTTTAAACAGTAGCTAAAGCTGCCCTTCACTTTTGTCACCCCAGAAGCTCATCTTAACCACTTCGACGACGCTCGTCCAGCTGTCAATTTGTCAAGTGTGTGTACTCAGTCTCAGTTACAGAGTTGGCTTCAGTTTGGTCGCGTTTCGTTACATTTTCACAGCTGCTCTTGGGACCAGCTTTGAATATCAGCTGCAGCAGCCGCTGTGCATCTGACACAGTTTTCAAGGTGTTGCTAGGGCATATAATTTTCCCACTTTTTGTTGTTGTCTACTCACCTGCAACTGTGCAGCAGACGCAGAAGAATGTGCACTCGAACTTGACGACAATTGTCTAAAACTGCTGCAACTTACGTGCAACGAATGTGAGCAAGATATTTCCATAGCCTAGCAGCTTGCACTGCAAATCAGATTGTATCAGTTGCTTGAGCGTTGCAACCAGTTTGGCGGCAGCAGTTGTTTAATGATGATATCGTAACTGCCAAATAATTACTTGCTATCGATCTGCAAAATGAGTGTTATTTTTCAAAACTTGCACTTTAAATAGCCGGTTAAATGGTTTGTAATTTACGCTGCTACAGCGTCCGGTGTAAACGCTGACACATTCAGGAGTTAAAGCTTAAGTTACTTTACATGCCAGCTGACCAACTGGAGTAGGGTGTCGGATGTGCTCTTGTGTCTACAATGTGAGCAATTGTCTTGAATTAATTTCTGCTTCATCACACGCACAAAGAGCAGGCCCCACTCCACACTCCCTCAATCACTCGCAGACACACACACTTCCAATGATGCGTTTTCACACCCTTTCTGAGCAAACACTTTGATCAAGAATGTCAGCGCGTCATAATGGCGACTGCCGTTTGCGACTGTCAAATTTAATAAAAATCACTGATTTTGATTGATGCGCGCCTCTTGGTCAGTAGCAGCAGCAGCAGCAGTGCCAGGGCCCAGAGCCAGCGTTGCCTTGTCAGCATTCATTTGGCGAGCAAAGCAAATATTGGCGTATGCGCTTGGACCAAGCGGAAGGGTTGACACATGTCACCAATGGGCAAGCGGGAGCCAAGTGCTTTCAATTGAAACAAATGGTTAGGGCGAGATATAGAGTGAAAGGGATCGAGAGTGAGAGACCAACTATTCCTCAACAGCTCATCTCAACATTTAACTAATCTGCGTAAACTTTTGCTCTTTTCATTACAGCTACTCCACGCCAGTTATGGAGCGTTGACAATTTGACGCGCCGCTGAGGGAAGCCCTTAAAAACAATTTCCAACAGTATAGAAAACGCTTTAAAGCAGAGCGTACGTACGTCGACGACTAAGAGTCAGAGGAGTAGTAGAGACTCAAACGAGTTACATACATACAATAGCTAAACGCTACAAAACGCACAAAATGAAGTCAGCAAGATCCTCACACAGAAATCCAATGCTGCTTCTGCTTTGCAGTCTGCTGCTACAGAGCATTAAAGCCGACAGTCCACAGCATATGACAGATAATGGCGGTGGTCTGGGACACATGGGCATGGGCTCACATTCAATGGAAGTGAGTCCGGCTCCGGGCTATGGTGTGCCCGCCATACCCAAAGATCCCAATTCACGCTGTGAGGAAATAACGATACCCATGTGTCGCGGTATTGGCTATAATATGACATCGTTTCCCAATGAAATGAATCACGAGACGCAGGATGAGGCGGGTCTGGAGGTGCATCAGTTTTGGCCACTGGTTGAGATTAAATGTTCACCCGACTTAAAGTTCTTCTTGTGCTCCATGTACACACCTATTTGTTTGGAGGATTATCACAAGCCACTGCCTGTATGTCGCTCGGTTTGCGAACGTGCCAGATCCGGCTGTGCGCCCATTATGCAGCAGTATAGCTTTGAATGGCCCGAACGCATGGCTTGCGAGCATTTGCCTTTACATGGCGATCCGGAGAATCTGTGCATGGAGCAGCCTTCGTATACAGAGGCTGGCAGCGGCAGCAGCAGCGGCGGCGGTTCGAGTGGCAGTGGTGGCAGTTCTACGAGCGGCGGCAAACGCAAACAGAGCGGCACTGGCAGCGGCTCGGGTGGCAGCTCAACATCGCCAAAATGCAAGGGCAAGAATTCAAAAAACTGCCAAAATTCCCTAGGAGAAAAGGCAAACGCAAAGGAGTGCAGCTGCTCGTGCCGATCGCCGCTCATCATCCTGGGGAAAGAGGCGCTCATGCAGCAGCCAATGCATCATCCTTGGTACATGAACCTAACTGTGCAAAGGATCGCCGGCGTTCCAAATTGCGCCATACCATGCAAGGGTCCGTTCTTCAGCAACGACGAAAAGGACTTCGCCGGCCTGTGGATCGCGCTGTGGTCGGGTCTATGCTTTTGCAGCACCCTCATGACCCTAACAACATTCATCATCGACACCGAAAGGTTTAAATATCCAGAACGTCCCATTGTGTTCCTTTCCGCCTGCTATTTCATGGTTGCCGTCGGCTATCTGTCACGCAACTTTCTGCAGAACGAGGAAATTGCCTGTGACGGACGCCTGCTTAGAGAGAGTTCAACCGGTCCGCACTCCTGCACGCTGGTCTTTTTGCTTACCTACTTCTTCGGCATGGCCTCTTCCATTTGGTGGGTGATTCTTAGTTTCACCTGGTTCCTGGCCGCCGGTCTTAAGTGGGGCAACGAAGCTATTACAAAGCATTCGCAGTACTTCCATTTGGCTGCCTGGCTTATACCCACCGTGCAATCAATTGCAGTGCTACTGCTCTCGGCTGTAGATGGCGATCCAATACTGGGCATTTGCTATGTGGGTAATCTAAATCCGGATCATTTGAAGACCTTTGTGTTGGCGCCGCTCTTCGTCTATTTGGTCATCGGCACAACCTTCCTAATGGCCGGCTTTGTCTCACTTTTTCGCATACGCTCGGTCATTAAGCAACAGGGCGGCGTGGGCGCTGGCGTCAAGGCCGACAAGCTGGAGAAGCTCATGATACGCATTGGCATCTTCTCGGTGTTGTACACCGTACCCGCAACCATTGTCATTGGCTGTTATCTCTATGAGGCAGCCTATTTCGAGGACTGGATCAAGGCCTTGGCCTGTCCTTGTGCACAGGTCAAGGGTCCCGGCAAAAAGCCGCTCTACTCCGTGCTGATGCTGAAGTACTTTATGGCGCTGGCCGTCGGCATCACATCGGGCGTTTGGATTTGGTCCGGCAAGACGCTGGAAAGCTGGCGTCGTTTTTGGCGACGTCTTTTCGGTGCGCCAGATCGCACAGGCGCTAATCAGGCGCTTATTAAACAACGACCGCCCATACCACATCCGTATGCCGGCTCCGGCATGGGCATGCCCGTGGGTTCCGCCGCAGGTTCACTGCTGGCCACGCCGTATACACAAGCCGGTGGCGCCTCGGTGGCCTCCACCAGCCATCATCATTTGCACCACCATGTTCTCAAGCAGCCAGCAGCCAGCCATGTATGACATGGAGAGTCAGGTGGAGCTTCAACCATGGGTGGTGGCGGCGGCGGCGGCAGTACAATTGGCGGCGGCAGCGTGCTCGGTGGTCACGGCACGCTAATGAGCACGGCGGGCATGAGCAATAGTACGGTTGGCGGTGGCGGTATGTCTGGCATGGGAGCTCCTCCTGGCAGCTTGTTACATGGAGGCGGTGTGGGTGGTGCCAACGTTGGCACATCTGGCAATGTGGGCGGTGGCGGCGGAGTCGGTGTATACGGTAATGGCAATGGCGGTGGCGTTGGTGGCGGTCAAAATACAGCGCCCGGATCGGTTATAGATTCACGCGCTGTATCCGTGGTGGTAACACTGCCCGGCGGGCCGGGCTCACAACATCCAGGGCAGGCTTTGAGCGATTATGGTCCCATATAGTTAATGGTACGCCCCGACACGGCGCATTGGGTCTCAACGAGCAGTTTTAGTCAGTTGTAAGGCCCCCGATAGAGCCCCAAATCCATCACTTGCAGTAACACACACACACACACACACACGCACACACACACACACACACACTCTCTCTCTTTCTCTCTCTCAAAGGTTAAAGCAATGCCATATTACTTTTGTAGCTATATATGTACTAAGTATGTAGTTTTTAGAGCCCAGGCATAAAAGAAAAAGCAAAAATAACAAAAAAAACACAAAAAAAGAAAAACTATTTGTATAATATTCTAGTCCAAAGAAAACCTTTGAGCAACAACTACAACAGCATAATGAAGAAGAAGAACAAGCTAACTAGCGAAAGAGCCGTTAGTTATGTAGTGAGAGCGGCAAATAACATCGATCACTTAGTGTGCTCTCTCTAGAATGGAGACAACAGCAACTTGGAGTGTTTCGCTTTACTAGAGATGGGAGTTGTGGAAAAGATAGACAATGGTCAGGGGCGTTATTGAAATGCGCTTGTGTTCGATTTCCATTGGCTACATGTAGATGTACTTTACTTTCCTATACACATTTTCATTTGTTTAACTTTTGATTTTCCTCAACTTAATAGACTGACAAAACAGAAAAAATTGTTTTTAAAGCAACAAAAACAAAAACAAATAGATCCGAAACAGTTAGACCCACAACAAGAACTCTGGATGTTTAAAATGCCACTGCCAAGTCAGAGCCACGAGCCATATTTCGAAATTACATACAAATACAACTAACTTTTAATAACTATAACTATATATATATATATATATATGTACTATTATTAAACTAGAACTAAAGCTATAAATAATGTATACACACTTCGAATGCGTAAAAGTTAAGAGCGTGGAAACATTATCAGAGATTTGCCGCTCTGCACATAGGACACACACACACACACAGTGTAACGAAACCCATTTGTAAATTATTCAAAAAAACAGCATTTAGCTGTAATTACAATAAGCTACCAAATTAGTTACACAGTTTATTTTGTAAATATTTCATGTTTTTTTTTAAAAACTAAAAAATAAAAAACTAAACTATATACAATATAAAATAAAATAAAATAAAAAATTTTAGCATTGTATTTGCATTTCAGCGTCTACGAAATAAATTCTGCATTTAAGCTCAAAAATTGAATTTAATTTTATATAAAACGATAAATTTTAAAACAAATAAAATTGCCAATATTTGCAAACTTTGGCAACTTGCATTTAATATAAAATCATAAAATCGCAAAGATAATTGTATAAAGCGTCAAAATTTATACACATAAGTATTAATTAAATTTAATATTAGTTTTACATGATAAATATCTATCAAGCATTAAAAACTATTGTATTTACATTTAATATTTATATACGAAGCGACAATTTAACTGTTGGCATTTTCAAAACCATTTCACATACAAAAAAAAAAAAAACAAAAAAATAATAATAAAAAAATATAGCTACTATGTATGTATGTGTAATGTTTTTAGCAACTATAACTACATATTTCTATAAAAGAAAATAAAACAAACAAAAAAATCAAATAAAAAGTTATTAAACAAGCTATTTTTTGAGTTTATTTTTCATTTTTTTGTGTTACAGTAAGTATTATTTTATTTTTTCATTTAGCTTTTACATTTTGCTTTGGCTAATATTTTTTATAAAGTTCTTATATTAATTATTATAAACACAGAAAGATTGCAATTCCTGCCGTTTTTTTTTATGTCTCATAAACTGTAAAAGCTTAAAAACTAATTATTTCATGTTTATGGTAGTTTTTTATTTAAACACCACATAGCGAAACCCCAAAAACTTATACGTATCATCAAAACGAAGCGCTCTAAGAAAAGCTAACAAAAAGATCAAAAGATACATAAAAATCAATATAAAAACAAAAAATAATAATAATAAAACTTTACTTAGCAAATTTCTCTACATCACGTATATTATAATGTTTAATATAAATATTGAAAAAGAAAAAAACAAAAAAAAAATATGCAAATTATTTGATGTTGTTAATAAGCTTAAAAATATTATAATAAAAAATATTGCTAGCGTAGCGTTTAGTTTTAGTAGCGTGACAAAAGTTCGAAAATGCTCCAGAAAAAGCTAAAATTAATTCAAATAATATAATGCGGAGCATTTGGCATTTAAATTTTTAACTTTGAGTTTCAGCGTAAATAGTTAACTCTTTTAACGAAATTACTTTTTATATCAACATTAAATTTAAATAAAACACTAATTAAAGGCTTAAAGTGTAACGAATATACGTAAAAGAAACAAGTCAAAAAGCAAAAATGTAAAAAAAAAACAAAAACTTTTTGATTTTTTGTGATTGAAATTGATTTCCATTGAATCTACTATAAACAAAAACACACACAAAAATTTATGGCAATTTGCGAATGTATACGATTTTTTAATTTTTTTGAAAGAGAAAAACTAAAAAACATAAAATTACAAATATTTCTTGCAAAGATTTGGATTAACTAGACACATGAATGAATATAAGGCAATGGTTTGGTATAAGGAATGTTTGAATTAAGTAGTTGAAGTTACGAAAAGGATACTTAACGTCAAGAGTAGTTGTGAATTGTATTTTGTGAAATGTAATTTAATAAAAAAAAAACAAAAAAACAAATTATATATTCAAAACATAAATATATATATATATATATATATATATTTAAAGAGCAAATATAAAATACATACAAACAGCAAGCAGTGAAAACCACAACAAATATTATTTTATTTAAAAAAAATAAAATGAAATTTTTAAATCAAAATAAGCGTAATAGTTCGTTGTAAATTATGAAATGATTTTTATGCACACATTACACACATTTCAAATATTTTGTTTATAAATTAAATGCATTATTTATAAGCATAAATCAAAGGCATAACAACAATGAATATTTACCAGCAGCAGAACAAATTATAAAACAAAAAACAACAACAAAACAAACTAAAAGCGATAAAAATACATTTGTAATTGAGCGAAAAAACGTTTCAAAATAAAAATTTAACAACATATAATGACAACTCTGGCAATCATTTAATACAAGTTCATATATAAAGTAGGTAAGGCGGCCATTTTTTTGTTCAAATTTAGCGCCATCTATGGTAGAATCTGTGAAATATAACACTGGAAAACTTAGCAGTACATGTTAGCAAAGACGCAAACCACTCGACACAGTTGAGAGCATAAGAAAGCTGGTTGTTCTGACACACCAATGGAGTTGTTCTTGAACTGTTCTACAGCAATTTTCTTTATATGTTTCATAATCGTAGTAACGCCATTGAAGTGTTTGTGTAATCGCATGAAATTTGATTCTTGGAGCTTTTTTGTTTGCAATGTATCTAAGTTATCACGTTAAGACGAAGGAACGCACATTCTGCTGCTCTTACACAATTCGCGTGCCAATTTTTCATTCTGCTGCGAGTGTCAAGGAGGAAGGTTGTGCCGCGCATGTTATTGCCTTGCCTTATTTGCGTGTGCATGTACATATATGTATTGCTGGATTTGCACATTTATCAAGCTTTATTAGGCTCTCAAAAAAAAAATTGGCACTCGCGTCGGCAGAATGTGCGTTCCTTATATTATTATTCCATGGACGAAGGTAAGCAAATACAGGGTGGGCCATCTTTTCACGAAAATTTTTAACCAAAAAGTGTGTAGTCGGTACTTCTGGTAAAGACAAATTGGAGCGTCATGCCATGCCAATGTACAAACCACGGACTCTCGTTCACCTTAAGATCAATATTGGACGTGAAATGGGGGCTATAGCAAGAGCAATGCAACCGTCTAGAGATATCCAAAGACCTGGGAACAGTGTTGCCAATTTAGCTTTTTTCCCGCTAGATCTAGCATTTTTTAAGCCTGATGGCAGGCGAAAATTGAAAACAGCGGGCAGCGGGAATTCTACCTTTTAAACCATTTTAATACCATAAAGGTGGCTCTTAAGCGAAACGGTTAAAAGATTGATTGAAACATTAAAGCACGCATTCTTACAACTTTTATACGAATATCTGTAGGTTTCATCAAGAAACGATCTATAAAACAAATATTGGAATATTAGTCACCTTCAATGGCTAATTAAATAAGGTTATATTGGTATATCTTAGTGGATGAGATGGCTATCGAGTGAAAATGGCACATTGGCTAAAAAATTGAAATGCCTTTAAATGACGTCAGAACCAATTACCAGAATTATTGACAAAGTTATTATCAGTATAGGGAGTTACAACCTTGGTTGTTGACCATTTTTGTAAAAGGAACGTATGTCCAAAGCTTCTAACATGCGATATGAAAATCATATCAAAATGAATAAACACTATTATGGTTTGAGAGTCTTAAATGGTTAGCTTTTTTTGGCTTTTAGCTGTTTTTGGCTTTTTTTTTGGTCAATCTACAGAACTGCCTGGGTGTGTATATTCGCTATAACAAACCAACTTTTTTTTATATATTAAATATAAAAAGAATTTTCAATACAACTCAATGAAGAGTTCCAGTGGTAGTTATGAAAATGTGTCGTTTTGTTTTTTATGTGAACTGTAAGTGGCGCCATCTATGGTATCATAGTAGAGTTAGTTTAAGACTTTGTTTTGAAGCGAAAATATATTGTGTCCTAGCAAAGACATAAACCATTTCGCCCAATCACTTAACCGGGAATTTGTTTCACATCGCATGCTATGGAAACGAAAACGGTAAAATAGTTAAATTAAAATGATATTTATATTATACTAACATTCGACGACTTAATACACGCTCTTATAACAGCTCATTATGAGGAGGGGAAAAGAAAACAGGTAAAACAAATATTCGGCAAACCGCAATCATTTTATCTTTCGAATGTTATAGGTTTCACCTAAAAACGTTGCTATATTGCAAAGAAATCGGTACCACACAGAATTTTCACTTAGTGTATTTATATATACACTTGGTCGCAATGTTCTTCATACAGGGCAAAAAAATTAGAAAGTTCAACTTTGACTCCATTTATTTCGATTTATAAGGTATGTAGAGCAATAATTAAAA
This sequence comes from Chymomyza caudatula, assembly GCA_035041775.1. Lineage (NCBI taxonomy): Eukaryota > Metazoa > Arthropoda > Insecta > Diptera > Drosophilidae > Chymomyza > Chymomyza caudatula. Next base: position 793,522 of record JAWNKW010000073.1, read on the forward strand.
TGTTCTTTATATTATAGAGTGATCAATTTACTTTCTAAAAATGCTTATTATAAACCTCAATTGCATCAAGTTTGCAAATTATTACTATTTACTGAAACTACCTTAAAACATAGACCCGCAAAATTTTGCGTACATAAAGTTTTTATTTATTTAAATAACTAATGGAGGTATCCTAGTAATTTGTAGGAAGTCCATCTCGCTGTAGCACCTTCTTAAGTCGCTGTGGCATGAAGTCTACTAGCTTTTTTGTTACTTCTGCCGTAATTGTGCCCCGATATTCCACAATCTCCTCCTTTAGAATTTTTTTGGACGTAATAATGTGTTGCCGGATACTGTGTTCGAGTAGGTCAAACAAATGCTCTATCGAATTGAGATCCAGAGATTGGGGTGGTGAATTTATCTTTTTCAACGTTGTACAGTAACCAGAGTCTCGAAACATGTATATTCCCATGCATGGGAATATAAGTCTTGTTTAGGGCTACTTGTCTATAATAGTCAGCTTCCTTTCAAATTATTCTTCTGCTGTCATCATTTTCTTGTTTTGTGAGTAGGGATGGACCCCCAGAACGGGGCTTCCACCAGATGAAACACATTGTGTTAATACTCTTTGAACTGATGAGTAGGATATACCCTCCAGATAAGAGTTTTGTAGTAATTTTCTTTCTGTCAGACAAATTTCTATTCCTTTTTTATCCATGGCTAAAAAAAACATTAGTTTTTATGTAAAAGCAAGCGAAAATGTACGGGAAAGACAAGATGTGCTACGGGACTAAGAACCGGAACTTTATCTTCAGAATTTTTAACCCTAAAAATTGCTGTACGCAGAATTTTACGGGTGTACATTTTAAGGTAGTTTCGTAAATAGTTAATAATATGCACTTGATGGAATTGAGGTTTATTACAAACAGTTTTAAAAAGGAAATTGATCCGTTTATAAAAAAAAAAATATTCCCGTACATGGAGTAAAAGTTGAATTTTGTAATTTGTATGCACTGTACGCAGAATTCTGAGACCATGTGTAGATGAATTTATATATATCTGCTGTATCATATTGCCTGATATGTAGTCAAAAGCCGTCATTGCACCTTATTTTTGCGAAAATAAGGACTGTAAAGCGATTACTATCAACTATAAGCGATATGATAACAGACTATTGTTTGCTTCAACTTGATGGAATCGATTTGGATCATTATATTCAATATAACGACGCAACTTAGTGTAAGTGCGAATTGTCAAGATCTAGTTATTCAACACCATATGTTTATAGCTAGCCACAATTCAAGAACTAAAACTTCGACCTTTTGGAAAATGTCACCAAAAATGTTGACCATCAGACCGACACGCATATTAAACCAGACAAGACGTTTGTGTAACATAATAATTATAGCATCGATTAAACTTCGAAATAAAGTACTCAAATTGATGACTGCGCCTCATTTGGGAAAACTCTTTATATACAAACGTATTTTCGACCTTTTATTTTGGTAAATGTTTGCGCCCTAGTATAAATGTAGAATCTAAAAACCTTAACAATACACAGGCAGCGATTGGAATGCATGAAAATCGAAACAATCTGAAAATTGCAATTAAAGATCATGGAACAATTCAAGGTTAATGCAGTGTGTACGTAGATTATCTTTATACCTATAGTATATTTTTTTATTGTAATTAAATTCAGTGACTGACTTGGTTTTGTACGTAAACAAGTTTTGGTTAAGATTTTTGTTTGTTTTGTTTTTCACGGTATATTATTGTTCTAGGCATATTTGTATAGGAAAATATGTTCTCATACCTTTTAGTTTTAACGTCTTTCTATATTGTATGATGCATTTTCTCATTCTATTGTTCTCGTTCTGCTTCATATCACACATACAGTTTTCATGTTTCGTTTGTTAATATCTTTAGTCCAAATGCAACCAATTTGGTTGTTTTTGTTTATTTGTACATAATAATATTGCCAATTCGTCATTTTTGTTCATCTATTCTTACGTTGCTTAGGAATTAATAGCAATTCCTAAAAAATCATCATCTGTTTTGTTTGAAGCGACGGCTGCGTAACAAAAGCAAATATAAATAAAAATTATACAGTATACATATATATAAAGATACTTGTAACAACACAAACTAACAACAAATTGAACTAAGCTAAGCACACAAAGCGGACGCTCACTTTAAATAACTACAATAACAATCACTTTGATCTATGTTAATGGCGCGCCTAATAATTACTTGATAATACTCGTAAGACTCGTGTAGCCGCTGGTGCCGATTGGTGTGCGACTCGGTCGTCCGCAGCATCTGCAGCAGCAATTGCGCAGCACATCCAGAAAACTGGGCTGATTATAGTCATCCATGTTCGCCATAAATACACCCGAGCTTATGTCTTCTTCCGTGCGTGTGCCTATAAAGGCCTTGAGATCGGACATAGGAAAGCCATCCTTGTAATATTTTTTGATCGTATCATAGGCATCCATGATGACCGATATGAATAGCGATAGCACCACATAGATATACAGCGAGATGAAGGAATACAAATATACTTGACAGAACCACCACAGCCAGGTGTCCTTGTTGGAAAGTGTAGCAAAGGTGGCAAACATATCATCGCCATTGATAAGCGAGAACAGGCATTCCGAAGTGGTCGCCAGCGAACGGAACTTCATGTGATACGGTCCTAAGATAAGCCAACCACAAAATGCAAAGCCCGCATAGATCAACAGTGCGGCAATTAGAAAACGTAGTATTTTTGGCGCCGCTTTCTTGAGCGTCAGTATTACAACATTGTAGGTCTTGAAAAAGCCCAGGTAACGCAGTACGCCGAACCATACAAGCAGATTGCCTATGCCTAGGAACAGCGAGCATGTATCCCATTGGTCCACGACCAAATAACGTCCCTCAATTTGTTCCTTTAACGCAGAGCCAATGATCAGCAAAACATCATTAAAAATTATCATGATATACCTAAAAAAAAAAGAAGGGAAATATTAGAAATTGCATTAATGTAAAATGCTGCACATTTACTTACCAAAAGTTAACAAACTCCAGGCGACCATCGAAACTCAACTCCTTGCCAAAATGCGACCAGAAGAAACCAATCGTAGTGCATCTTAGCAAATAGGCGCGCCATAAAGCACGAGTGCAGAGCGCAAAGGACACGGCACAGGTGAGCAGCACAAAAATGTTTAGAATACTTCTTAGTATATTATCAAAATCTGCATCCGATATGAAATCTATATCTCCGTGGCACTTGAGTCTCGTAGCCTCTGCATCCAGTGAGAGCAGCATTTGACCATCATTGTCCCGATTGTTAAAAAATATGATTATATCAAAACGAAAGCAATCTGGTGCAGACAATGGCCCGCCATTTGCCTTGAAATTGACCGTCTTGACTTTAAAGGTGAGCGCAGCGGTTACAAGCGAAGCAAAGTTGACCTCAACTTGCCGTTGTGCCAAATACTTTTCCACACCGATGGTGGTTACATTGGGTGGCAATGACACGCAGAGTTCATCGATTTGGGGATTGAAAATGTACGATTCGTTAAAACCAAAGATGGTGCCCTCGCGATAGTTCTGCATACAGAGCTTAAGTGGCGCCATAGAATTATCCGGCGTGGGATAGTCATAGGGTCCAATGGAACGATTGACATTAGCATAGCCCTTAACGGCAAAGTCAATAGTGTCAAAAAATTCCGATTTTTCATACAAGGCAAAAACGCCAACAGCTGGCGGATAGCTCTCCACCTCACGCGATGAATCCCAACCGCGTAGAAAGAGATGCGAGAAGGCAATGCGATTATCCTCCGTATAGTTGATGTGGTTATAGCGAGAGTGCGCAAATAGACACAGCTGCATGGTGACCAGAATAATTTTGACAATCTGCGGGGGATAAAGCAAACAAAATATACATAAGCAAATATTTACGTTTGTCTTAGAGTGTGTGTCATCTATAAATAAAAAAAGCGACGTGCGTCAGGCCTTGGAAGGTATTATACGCATCTGTCTTGATCTTGGCGCCAAATATTCATACGCACAGTTTTTATAAGGAATCTGTAAACCCTTCGAATCAAATGGTTTTCAAAGAGCTACATGTTGGGGTTGCACAATTTTTGTATCGCAATATTCCTTTATTTTTTTTTTATTAATATGGCCGCATCATAAAGCTCACTATTAATCATGCCAACTAAAAGTTGAAAAAAAAAAGTACCCCATAATCTCGGGCATTTATCATAAATGTTAAATAACTGCTTTTCAATGTGTGTGTTCATAGACAAATTTAAACTTTAGCTGGAACACAAGCGGAAAGTAAACAACGCGAAGGTGAACATCTATTGTAGATACTACAGCTGAATTGGGTGTACTGATAAGGCTCCGACTTAATTAGTTGTTGAAGATAACTTAGTCATAGCTAGAGGGTCTCCTTTTATTACAAGTTAAAATCGAATTCCATAAAAATTTAGTGCATTGTATTGGTTAAAATTCTGGCCATAAACTGAATGAATTTATGCTTTTTGTGCAAAAATTTGTCACAAAAATCAGGCGTAAACGAAATATATATGTATGTATGTACATACAGATACACAATAACAAAGAGCAGACAACTGAATGCTAAATGAAATAAAAGTGGCACAGTGGAATCACGCGCCAAGCGAAATAATTAAGCTGTTTAGAGACTTGGATACGGATGATGCTCCAGCAAATCAACACTTTTACAGTCGCCGTAACTGGCGACTGGAATTTAATTGTTTAAATTAAGTTGTGTATCTATGCACTTAAATTGACTCACCTGTACAACAAATTTGTATGGGAATTTGCGTCTCGCTTGCCATTTTTCAATGGGATTCATAAAGTAAAACTGCAGCTTGCGTCGCATGCGCTCCTCATTGTATGCTGAAGCTGAGGACGTGGGAGCTACTCCCTCGGGAAGCTCTACGTAGCCAATATTATCGTTTGTAGTTGTCGTCGTATCTGCTGCAGCTGCCACAGGTGTTGACTGCAGCTGTGCTTGCCGCCGCAGTATTTCAGGGTTTACATAGTCCTCATCACTTTCACAACGCGAGTTCTCGCCACTACTCGGTGTATGTGGATGACTCTGTGCTGCCTCATAGCTATCCGTACGGCGTTTGACTATTGGAGCTGCTGGCTCTGCAGCTCCGCCGCCGTAGTTATGCATTTCAATGTATTGCACTTGCTGCGTCGCGATTTCGCGTTATTGCGCTGCTGCCTTTGTGTAACGATTCTCCTTTGCCTTGTCTGCTTAACATGCAAAAGAAAATCAACACAATTGCAACAAGCGAGGGAGTAGGTATAAATATAAATTGTTTTAAAGACGAGCTTCGACCTTGCAAACTCAAAATTAATTTAATTACTGCCAGAAATTACGAGGTACTATATAATGTGCTTTGTCCGCCATGATAAGGTCTTAGCGAATGCACATTGAACGATAGTTCACGCGTGACTGGCTATCGTGTTTGATAACTGCACATCGATATAAATTTATACTTGTGCAATCGTACAAAACTTGTTGCATCTGATAAGATATTTGATGTGCAGTTGTTGTTTTCGTTTTTGCAACAACAAATTTTGGTACATAATAGGTATAAATTTGTTAACTGCATTTGTACATGATGAGCGCATAAATATTTGTATGTATAAATGCACGCACTGCTTGTATATCTGTGGTCATATAGAAGAGTAGCTTAAGTATGATGTAAGACAATGTTGAGTTATTGCCTTCCCGAGCTTTATACGAGTCATAACAAGTCATCATTCCATTTTTTAAACATGTATATTTCATCTGCCATAAACTTAAAAAAGGAATGGTGACTTGTAATGACTTCTACAAAGCTGCAGAACGCAAAACCTCAACATTTTCTTACATATGTCGAGTTAAGCTACTCTTCTATATGACCACAGATATATTTATGTAAATTTAAGTTCATGGCATTCATATGTACGCCTATATGGAATTGGTTCTCACCGTGAAGTACGCAACAAATCAAGATTTGCATTTTTTTGTAAAATGCCAAAACACCACAAAGGGTATTAACCCAAAAAAAAACTTAGCCGGCGTCGTGTGTTATGTACAGCATCATAATTGTTTGCTGCAGATTTGCAGGGGTTTGTTTACATTTCTCACAACACGCAACGCGATAAAAATGTCCAAAATGCTCCTTGTTTGCATTAAAACACATTGCAAAGCCACAAATTTTTGTAAAGCGAGGAAAACGTGTACTAAAGTATGCAATAGCGATGGCAGATGTTTTTGACGTGATTTGCGGGGTTCGTGAACATAATAAAATATCAGTGATTTACTTCTACGTGACAAATTATATACAAACTGAAAGGGATGAGCAAAAACACTCGTCACTAGCGTGATCGTCAGCAAATATGGCGATGATATACCGAGACTTTAGCGTTGCCAACTATTTGTAATATATTGCAGCGCGCATTTGAAATTGAATAAATACGATTTGATTTTTTTGTTTTGTTTCTTTTATATTCATCATCAATATATGGCAAATTTAACAATTTTTTTTTAAAATATACATACATACAGCTAAAACATCTCACTGCGCCTGCAATTATTTTCACATCAGCATTAAAACTAATTTCATTGTTTATTATAGCTTAAGTTACGTACAATCAATCACACGTATCTAAAAACATTTTAGCAAAACAATTGTTTCTTTATAATTTATAAGTTAAAATTTCTTTAGTTTTCTTGCAATATAAATAAACTAATTTTAAGCATAGTTTTCAAATTTCTCGTTACTTTTAAACATGTTGCTCATTTCATTATAAATATATATATTAGAGGCGCATTGTAAATACATACACAAATATATATAGTATATAAAGAACTTTTACATTTAAAAAAAAAACGCACATTTATATAAATATGCGTGTATTCTTTTTGCACATCATCATCTTATTTGTTATTTGTTAGTATATAGTTATGTATATTTATAAAACAATAACTAGTCTGAAGACCTTGTGACTAGACGGTTTTTCGGCTACTACTCTAATTTTCATGTAGGTATGTATAATATATATGAATATGTATATATGTATATATGTATATATATATATATATTGTTTATATGTATTGTTTATGTAAAGAGAGTTAAAACACAAAACACAAATTTAATTGTTTTCAAACATCTACAACACATACATACATATAACAACACAAAGAAGCCAAAAATTATATATGTGTGTTCAAACGTTCTTCATTCCTGCCCGCACTATTCCTGAGTAACTTGCTTCTCTACTACTCCTACTAATCCTTGTCATTCATCACACAATCTACACAATACTCTCCCGATCACGCGGCGTCGACGTCATATCCGTAAAACCGCTGCGTACACTCTGCACACTGCTAGGCAAGATGCCTACGCGTCGCAGCGAAGCCTCGCTGTTGCGCAGTCCATTGCCCTTAAAGAAATTGGTCACCCAATTGCCAAACTTTCCGCCACGTCGTTGCATTGATGCAGCAGCCAGTTCCCCGACATCGGACTGCTCGTGCACTATCTGCGTTTGACGTCCATCTATGTCTGCAGCATAGCTCACGCTATTCCCATGCCCACCAACACCCGGCTCCATATGCTCTAGCGAATGCCAGCGTTTCGAGTGTGCCTGCATCTCTTCGGACGGCGTCGTAAGCGATGCTTGACGCTGCAGCAGCGGCAACTGCAAATCCTCCTCAATGGTCACGCCCCCATTGCAATTGTTATTAAGGTGCTTGTGCGCAGGCAGTAATACTCCTCCTCCACCACCGCCTCCTCCGCAACTGGAGGTGACGCTGGGTCGACGTCGATTAGTGGGCACAATGCTGGGCGCATTAGGAAAACTGCCAGAATGACGTAGCGTTGGCAGCTGTCCATTATCGTGTCGAAGCAGCAAGCCGACATCATCTTCATAGCTATCATTAATGCCCATTGAATTGCCGCCTAAATCCTCAACATCCTCGCCAGCCACAGACTCGGCACCATTGGGATTGCCGCTAATCAGCGATACACCCGTGTCCAGCGAACGCGAATTGTTCTTGGACAGTTTGGATGGCGGCAGCTTAGGTCGCTCGTGCCGCTTTCGTAGCTGCTGCACGGGCATGGGATCCAATGAGCGTGATTCGCGCAGCAGCAGTTCAGCCGCCACACGTCGCGCATGATGCAGCGTGGGATCGTTCATTTCTGCCAGGCTGCTGGCGCCACCAATATAATGTGTGGACGCTGAAACGGGTAGATGTGCCGCACTGATGATGCGATGTGGCCGTACCATAGCAAGCGGCTTGTGTAAAGCATTGGGCTGGCGCACTAAAGAAGCGCCAACGTTGCCGCTACCGCCATTTACTTCCAGTTCGGCAGCATCGGCATCGGGATCATTTATATCACAGTTCGTTTCATTTGTTTCGGAATGATTTAGCGTGCTGAGCGACTCCAGCAACGCGCTACCGACCGCATGCATGCCAGCAAGATGGCCAATGCGCTCGGCAATGATGCTACCGCCAATGCCAATGCCGTTAAGCGAAGGTAGCCGCTTGGTAGTTGCACGCGGTGATTCTCCACGAGGCATGTGATAGGTAGAGCCCTGCAGACTATAGTTAGATTCAACATCTGCAGCACGGGGCACACTACTCTGTCTGCGCGAGCCTGCGCCGCAATAATGCATGGCTAGTATGCTGGGCTGACGCGAGTCTGAATTTAGTTTGGGACTCTTGCGTGGTCGGCTAAAGAGCGGCGGTGGCATGTCTGTCATGTCCACAAATTTCTTTTGTATGGCCTTTTCGTTGGCACCTGTCAGCCACCAGGTGACCACCTCGCCTTTGCCCTTCATGCTGACCAGACCACGTTTCTCAGTTATATAGCCGCCTAGTTTGTCCAACGCCAACTTGCACTTGTTGGAGATGTGTATTTTAAGTGCCTCGCCGTTGCTCTCCATGCGAGAGGCAGTGTTGACCGTGTCACCGAAGAGACAATAACGCGGCATGGTAAGACCCACAACGCCGGCCACCACGGGCCCAGTATGCATGCCAATGCGCAACTTTAGCGTTTCGTTGGGTCTGTGGGCAATGCGATGCTGTTTCACAGCATGCAACAGTTCCAAGGCCATTGAAGCAATTTCGCCAGCATGACGATCGCCATTTTTTATAGGCAAACCGGAAACCTAGTGTTTCAAACAAATATTTAGTTAGTCTTACAAATGGCTATATTTGCGTCGCTCCATAACTTACCACCATGTAGGCATCGCCTATCGTCTCCACCTTGTAGACATCATATCCACGTATGATACGATCAAACACCGTGTAGAGATCATTCAAAAAGTTTACCACCTGCAGTGGTGTGCTCTCCGCAGACATGGCCGTGAAACCAACAATATCACTGAAGTAAATAGTGACCTAAAAAGAAAGAACAGTGGAGTATAAGGTAAGGACTACACTTACTAAGGCCGAATTCTACTTACCAAATCATATGATACTGGTTCCACTCCACGACCCATGGTGAGCTTTTCAGCCACAGACTGTGGCAGCATACGATGCAACAAATCCTCGGTCTTGAGTTTCTCCTCGCACAACAAGCGCGTGCGCTCTGTAACAATTTCTTCCAGATTGTTGGCATACTTTTCCATCATTTCCATCATCTGATCCATGATGTTTTTGGTCTTGCCGCCACGCATTTTCTTCAGCCGATTGCTAGTTGTACAAAAAAAAAAAATAAAATAAACTCAACTTGAAGCAAACGTAATTTGCTGATTGTTACCGTATGGCACTGAATTCTGGCCGCTCTTCAGGCTCCTCAGCCCAACAGTCCTTAATACAGGCCAGCACATAGTCCGGACAAGATTCCGCCTCAATAATAGACTCAACCTCTGGCCGAAATGGCTCCTCACCCTTAAGCGGTAGCTTCTTTACTAAGTCCACAATTTCCTTTGGTTCAAAATTGGTTTGTCCAAACGGACCCTTACGACTAAATATTTCGTACATAATAATGGCAAAAGCGTAAACATCACCCTTTTGGCTGCCATAGATATTATTGTTCCGCAAAAGCTCTGGCGCACGCCAAAATTGATCTGCAAATTGTAGAAATATACATGGTTTGATTGAAGACCGAATCTATGGTTCTACTAGTCACTTTGATGCTCACTTCTATAATGCTGATGTTCGCCAATAGATTCGCTTTCGGCACACTGACGCAGCTCATGCAGACCAAAATCTGTTACTTGCAGCATCCAGCGCGAGGTAACCACACAGTTCGAAGACTTGAGATTGCCATGATAAAACAGTTGAGAACTGTGTATGTAAATCATCCCCTGCATTTTAAATCAATAGTTAGTGCGTGTTTACAAAAAGGCAGCAATCAATCTTATCTAACCTTAATTAGATCGTGTATTAGCGAGGCAATAAACAGGTCATCCAACTTAATATCCTCATTCTCAATAATGTCATAGAGACTGCCCTTGGCACAGTAATCGGTGACTAGCAATACGCGTGTGGACTCCACACAAGCGCCAATGAAGCTATTGATATTATCATGGCGCAGTTCGCGCAAGAGACGCATTTCTTTCATGATCTCGCGCGAAATATCGCGTTTGCGCGGAAAGTTCAACTCCTTGATGCGCACAACGGCGCCACGCAGCCGCGCCGTGGAGGTAACAAACTGATTTGACCAGCGTGATCCAAAAGACTGAGCGCTGGTCAAGCTGACCTGCAAAAAGAAAAAAACAGAATGAGTGCAATATGCTAATTGAGTTGTTGTTGTTGTTGACTAACCTTGCTAGGCGATGAGACAATCTCATTGCCTGAATAGCCCTTTATTTCGCCAACTTCAATCTTCCATAACAAGCCCTCAATCTCCAGCTCTATCTTCCATTTTCGATAGATGCTCATGGTAACCACACCGGAGCAGAAGAGCAACACGCCCAGTACCACCGCTGCCACCGTGGAAGTATAATGCGTATCATCCTTCTTACACAGCTCATTGGCAAAACCACACATGGGCTCATCTGTAGGCTTATCGCCACCAGACGGCCAATCTATAGAACCATTAATAAGCTTGTATTCCTGCAAAAATAAAGTAAAACACAAGTTGTTGATTGGTAATCTTTGGCGCGTTAGCCAATGTGCAAACTCAAGGTATGTAAATGGAACTAAAAAAGAGAAGACGACTCACTCACTGGAAGTTCTTCGCCTTGATGAAAGTAAGCCACGGGCACCATATGATAGCCGCAGCGTATACCATCGGTAATATTCCATTTGTGCGGCTTATAGGCAAGCACTGAGAAATTGCCCTCCGAGTCGCCATACTGATCGATTTTGATCGTCGAACCGGTTACGCCTATACGATAGTTTTCAGTTGAATCACATCTATAAAATAGCTATTTAGGTACTCACTCATATAAGTACGATTTTTGATTATGGTATCGATAACACGCGTGCCATTACTGGCCACCTCAAATATAACATCATCGGTTAGCATGCGCGTTTCCAAACGTAACATCTTGTCCAGCGCCCAGGCATATAGCTTGACCGAATCATATAAATAAGCGGCATAGATCGATATGAACTGCAATAAAATGTATCAGATTTCAGTTAGTGTTAGAGGAGGGCTTGATAACTTGTACTTTTTATCGATTTGATATTTGTGTGCTTGTATAAAACTATCGATACACCGATAACCGCCTGAACTCAATGTATACTTACTTTGCTGAATTTGCTATCCGAAAAAAGTTGCGGCACTGTAAAGTTAAACGGCGGCATAGAACTAAATCTGCGCACTTCCGCCGTAAAGAGCTCATAGCCCTTGGTTGGCGGCGTGGAGGCCACAACGAGCAGACTGCGTGCCAACTGGTTAAAGTTATCTGTGGTCTGACAGTTTTTCATGCGATTAATTTGATCCACCTTGCGCAAATACTTTTGCGCCTCACTGTAAAACAAACAAACACATATATGTTAATTGGGATGCCATTTAAGTTAGGATTGCTTACTGACCGTTCGGAATAAACCATCATATCCACAAAGATGACCATGTATTCGCCACGCGCAAATAAACCAGCCGTTTCCATGGAGCTCATAAAATCCACTAAACTATTGGCCGAACCAAGAAACACATAGATGCGCGTGCGATTCATTGTATTTTGTACCACCTAAAACGTTCATGACCATTACAAACTAGTTAAAATATGAGCCAAGATTAAATATGTGCTTTATGCTCACCTGATACCAATAGCCGGAACGACAGCAGGGCAACATTAGCTCACAGCATTTGGCGCGATCATCGATAAACGATTGTTTGTGATTGATGGTCATGTTCTTTTTCGTTGCCTGATCCTTGAGCAGATCTGCCACAGTACCCCATACCTCCTCGTATAGTATGGAGAACTTGTTCCAAGCATAATAGCGTAGCAATGCTATTACGGACTTAACCACCTGCACGTGAGCAAATTTAAATGCAAATTAACTGTCTGCGTGTGTGTGTGTGTGCAAATAATGTTAATACTAATGTTCACTGAATGTGCACATCTTGGCTATCATAGCAATACGTCCAGTTGTGGGTGTTTTTCCGGGTGTAAACTGTTTGCAAGGCATGTTGCAAGGCCAATCACAGCATGAGTAAATAGCACACTGAGACTCGACAAACATGCTACACTCAAACACACACACATAGAGATGACACCATGTACATATATAGCTACTTGTTGCATGTGCCATAAGAACCAGGGATGAAGTAACTTCCCAAAACAAACTAGTTGGCAAGAAAAGTAAAACTAGTCAGTCAACTAGTTTAGATGAAAAACTATCGATGGCGCTATCGATGTATTGAAGTTTTTCATTTGTGTCTCACTATCGATGTTGTTTTTTAATATCGATAGTATAGACATTTGTCTAAGAAAAAAGAAAATCTTTTTGTTTAATATCAGTATTCTAAAGCAAACTCTGAAGCTTGAAAATTTATGTATTTGAATTTATATTCAGGCAAGCAAAACGATTCTTTACACGTGACAAATATCAAAATTTAATGTGAAGTAAATTAAAAATGTGGGAAAACCAAAGATATTGATGCCTTGATTATTTTTGGAGCCCTGTAGCTGTTAACTTAATACATAACTCGTGAGCTGCACAAAAGATTTTGGTGAGTTAGTGTCAATTCGACTAGTAATATTCTTGTACTTCATGTTTCCCTTCCCTTTGGCTTAGGCACATCGACTTTTGCTGCAAAAATTACGAGCCAGTCTGGATGCGTTTCTATAATTGGTTTCTGTGGGACCGCTTTTTTCGATGTATTAGGCTTGCTTGTTATTTTAGGAGCATCACGAAAGTTCTGAATGGCCGGGTTAATAAGCTTGGTTGTATACGTGCGGCAACTCGTAATTTTCGACTATGTTTGAGAAGCAATAACAGTGCGATTCGGGGAAATTCCTGCGGCTTTCTTCAAATTGTGAGACTCCTATGTAGTTTCAGTTATTTAAACCTTAATTATTAATTTGAAATTAAAACATATTTTCCAGGTGGAACACGCCCATTTTCAAGGGTTTCGATCTATTTTCGTGTAAGCTTATGCAGATTATTTGGCGACAGATGTCGTAGGCCACAACCGTCGTACCATCAACAGCGTTGTAACAATCGACGACCTTAACCACGTCTCCTAAGGCAAAGGCATTTTGTTTCTTATTTGTGCCATGACTCAAAAAAATCAATTCCTTCTCTTATTTTTGTGTGTTCATATTGAATATTTTACAACTGGTTTAATACTCTAGATGAATGTTTTGTTTCAGCCCGCTAGGATTGTTGTTGCTTTGCCAAAAGGTCAACATTCGAGTCACCCGTGTGGTGAGCGGGTTAGAGAATACCAACTCAGCAGGTCAAAGCTTGTCGTATGACTAACAATGACACTGGGTTCTTTCGAGAACAGTAAAGCAACTCCAGGCCTTAAAAGGGTTTTGCGTAGGTTTTGAGATCCACCACGTAAAACCACAATTGTAATAAAAAATGTATTAAGATCAGGTCGTAATCCGATAACGGGTTGTTATGGCCAGTTAAGAAGAAGCATATATACATCCATCAATCTATTTGACGCAGCTAGCTGGAATAGCGCTTACCATATGACGTATACTTCCAACAAAAGATGCGATTACTAAAGTTCATCAGAAAAAAAGCGCCTAAAACGTATTTTCTTCGGTTTGACTGAACGAATTGTTTTCAAATATTTACAAATTTTTGTATATTTAGCCGCTTTATACTTTGTTTATTAACTAAAGGTATTCGTAATTTAATTGTTTAAACATTTTTCGCACGTATTTTTTCAAAAAATATTCGAGCTAATACCTTAAATACCAAAATATATATTTTGTATACTGAGAACCTAAAGGTATATAAAGAGTCATAAAAAAAATGTAAACCGAATTGTTTCTTCACTATCTATGCAAATAATAAACTAATATATTTCTCGGCATCTCCTTTGTGGATATTAATTTAAGGACCCGAGGGTACAGAGACCTCATTGAACTCAGAGCGAAGATAGGATTTATCACTGGAAGGTTTCTTCTTACTTAAAGGCTCAGATCAGTTCAGTTCCTCTCTGTGTGCGTGAGGACTAAAGCTTTAGTATTGGTCTGTTTGGCTTTGAAAAAGCCCGCTGCCATAGCTCACGTGGTGCTCACACAGACATGACCGAAGTGCTAACCGAAGTCCTTTGAAAAACGTATCTTATTTAGACACAGAACACATGCAATACTGAACCTATATGCAATTTCTAACAACCATCAACCAAAAAAAAAATGTTCATCCCTGATAAAAAGCAAATTCCATTTTGTTACTTTGTTTGCTTACTCACCTGGGTATCTGGCGGCTCGGTGCGTGCAAATGTTGGTATTGAGGAAGCGCGGTTCTCTGCACATTTCTACAAAAAAAAAAAAAAAAAAAGAGAACAAATAAATGCTACGTTTTACTTTCTATGCATTGCAAACAGGTAAGAGAAACAAGAACTTGGAAATGAAATACTTTTAGTATGTTGAGGCGTTAAATTGCTTGGCAACCATTATTGCACATACAGCATATGACTTACATATGAAATCATTGGAATGTTTCGACTTTGCGAGACAATTGCTTCCACATAGCAAGGACCTTCCGGTCCAAATATGGTTGCAATGCCATCGCATATCATTTCAGTGATGGCTTTTGTGGCTAATACCGTATCACCCTTGGTGTCATTCCAGCGCAGCGCCAGCTTAACATTTGGCAGCACGTGCGGATCATCATTGATCTGGGAATGGCAAATATTCAATGTATTTAAGTAATAGAATCGAAAAGCAGATGTAAAGGGTGACAATCAAGCTTACCTGCTTTAGCGCCATCGTCAGCGCACCGGAAATGGCCAAACCCTGGCGATCCTTAAGCTCGCCAGTGAGTGCCGTGAGATAGCCAACCGTAAGCACCGTATGATTGCTACAGTCGCGTACTGCCACCGAGAGCAATAATAATAAATTAAAGGGCCAACGCGTCATGGCCCCTTAGGCCGGGGCCGTTCAGCGCGACGCCTATTGGTGCTAACAGATTTACACGCTGCAAATATATAAAAAAGTAAAAACAAATTTAATATAGCACAATAGCAAACGGCACTAAACAAAAATACAAATTTATGCCGACAGTGGGATACCCTGTACTACAGCTGCAAAACTATTGTTAGTCCTGCCATTCGATGTTATCGATAGTTTGAGCAAAAAGATTCGATACTATCGATAGTACTATCCGTTTATTATTGTTTGGTTACTTCTTTGCATCTCAATTTACTGAAGAGGTGGTTAAATCTATTAAATAAATAGGCTAAGGAAAATTTTTGGACCCCTTTTTCACCAATTATATGGAAACAAATATGGGTGAAACTTATATCATTGTGTAGAGAATTTTCATAAGAAGTGCAGAATATAAGTTTTATTCATATATTTTGCTAAATCATAGGTAAAATTAATATAAAAAAAAATAAAAAAACATTTATGTTGAGATGTCTACATGTTCACGAAAGTTTTCTCTTGTAGCTATTGGCATCTGCAATATTATTTGTGTGTCGACAGATAAAAGTTGTCAATGTGTTGTCCAGTTGCCCAAAAGCAAAGCGTAAATAGCCGACAAATCTTCGGCCCGTGCGGGCTAAGGAAGAACATGACTGTTTTATATGTATTTGTGACTCACAGGCAAAGAAACATGCGGCAATCTAGTGTTAATTTTACTTTCCAAAATGACTAAAGTTGCAGAAATAGCTGGCTAATGATAATCTCTACAACTCTTAAGCCTACTACAACATTTTAATGCAACTCTCTACATTCGCAAACTAATCCCATCTGCTTAGTGCTTTTCACAGTCGGAATTTTCATTGCTCTAAAGCAAAGCTAATCCTGAAAGCCTTTTTGTGTTTGTACTCACTAAATCCTCCTCTCTAACTCTCTTTGTTTACTGTTTGTTGTTAATTGATTAAATTTAAACGAAAACGGATTATAATGTTATTAAGAGAAACCACAGGATATTGCGGGTAACCATTGTAGATAATTGCAAATTCCCTGAACTTAGTTTACTCGCAATATGCATTATTAACTAGGCTATCTCGACGATAGTTACTCACTACAACAAATTGTGTGTACAAAGTATTAAAGGATGAGTAGGCAAATTTCGTTAACTGAACACCGTTGCCTGTTCAATATGTTTGCTCGCAGTCAACACTGCAAACGCTAAGCGCATTAACGGCTTTACCCAACGACTAGCGGGCACCTCAGGGGGGTGCGGCAGCCTCATCAAAGATTTAATTAGCCATTTTACTGCATATATATAGCGAGTAACTCATCAACAACGAGAATGTTGCAATACCGCATGTACCGATATCTGCAACTTTTAACATTTGCAAGTATGCATCACGATGACGATGATACAGGAACTGTACAATACCTAGAACGACAGGAGCAATGGTGGTTGGTGGGTGGTGGCTCCCTGCTATTGACAGACTTGCTGGTATATCACTACAACAGAATTTCATTTCCTTTCATTTTCCAATGCCAATTTTAGTGTGTTGGTTGGCAGTTGTGTGAGTGTTGCCTTTATCAAACAAGAATTTTTTATTATGCAGTGCAGCAACCATTGAACTTGGCACGATAGTAGTTATCGATTGTTATTGTCATTGTCAGATTGTTTGTTTACTCTTGTGACTCAAGTTAAATATGCCTCTAAAGATTACAGCTCTTTAATTTCAGTGTGTTTTTGCTCTACATAAGCTGCATCAATAGGACCTTTGTAGGTGTAACCCTTTTCCGATACCTACATTTAATGGACACATGTGTATAATCCTTTGACATGCTTACACGCTATCAATATCTTGGCTTTAAATTCCGCTGAAGTTTTTTAAAAGTTCCACGCAACAAGACTGCAACAATAGCAAAGTTCTTAGTTTATACTTGTGCTTGATCGGTTTTACCCAAAATAATTCAACTGAATACAAGGGTTTTTTTTTAATACAATGTAGACACCTTTTGTCTTCTGTTATACTTTATACTAGGGAGCTTTGTCATCCAAGTGCTACTAACAGATATATTCACACCGCATAAAAAAAATAACAGTAAAGACATAATTATCCACTCATTAAGCACATAAACATAAACAAACTGTTACAAACTATCGATAGGGGCACCATTAGAGTTTTTCGATAGTTTTAGTAACAAGATTCGATACTATCGATAGTATCGGTTCAATTTCTTTGTCAGTTGCCTTTATGTAGCTTGCTGAGTTCTCTGCCTGCCACATATAAAAACTCGCAGTTGAAGCAATGTTTCCTACTTCCTGGCTTCGAACCCTACTAAGTTTGGTCACTTGCCACTGGCTTTTAAAATGCCGAGTGTTTAATTTGAAAAGCCCTGAGGAAAAAACCACACTAAATAAACTTAACAAATTTCAGCGTGGGGCTGAACTTTGCCCTCTGCGTTCTACACCAAATGCGCCCCTTGATGGTCAATATTTACGCCTGAATCTTACAAGAGGCAAATCAGCCCTTCTATCTTGAAAGAAGAAAGGAAAATAAAATCCTACTGCTCCACAATGGGCCAAGTTTCGGCCTAAGTGTGCTAGGTAGTAATCGCAAGTAAAGTTAAAATATTTTTTTACGTTTCTTCAATTTTGTGAAGGTATTTCAAAAACAGTTATTTTACCGGAAACCAGCGATGTTGTATGTGAATTGATTGTGCAAGATTGTCACTGTCATGGGACCATGATATTGAGGCTTCCCTGGGCATTAGTTCAACGAATGTATGTTGATTCAATATGAAGAAGATTTGTTCGCGTTGAATAACGCATAATTTGACAATCGCCCAGAAGAGAAGTCTCGTGTCGATTTAATCGTTGTTGAAGCGGCGGAATTGTCTTTCCCAATCTTTCGTCATCTAGGGTACTGATTATGTGGTCATTGCCAATCCCTTCCACTGCCATTTTCAGCAGTGTCGCTTTCTTTTGTAGTTCAATGATTATATGGAGTGGTGTTAGTTCCATAATGACTTCTAGAGCCGCTTTACCCTCGTCTAAACAGCGTGAAGGAACTAAATTGAACCCAAGTTGAGAACAAAATTCAAGTTAACTTCGTAAGCAATTCTTGAATAAGCCACAATTTAAATACAGCTGGGAATTGATAAAAACAGTGCATTTTAGCGTCTTTCCAACTTTGCACTTAATCTTGACCTAGAAATAAATACTTAGCAGCGTTTCTATTTCTGGGATAGCATAATGTCCACTCTCATACAAGCGCTCTGATTGTGTTATAGGTATGCGGGCTTATAGCAATTTAGTTGGGTTTTTATTTTGATTTATTATAATTTAAATATAGAACCACTTGACGGAACAATTTCAAGTGGCTTTTGTATTTTGCGCCGCATTTTGTACGGCTGATTTGCGCTTTAATCCGTTTGAATTGAAACCCCAAAACCCCTTAAGAGCGTACGCCACTTGCTTGTTCAACGGCCAAAATGCCGCATTTGGAATGCTTTTTTTTTATGTTGATGGTCAAAAATTGCGTATACGTTATGTTGTCAGCTAGCATGCTGTGTGTGTATGCACATTTGGCATGGAAAATCAAATCAAATCAAATGGGATTACACAAGAAGTGTGACAAACATTAGGCACACAATCAATGGACAATGAATGCATTTTGTTTGTGCTCGTTTTGTCAATTTGGTGTTTTTGTGGCTAACTCTGCATATAGCCAAAAATGTGTTATTTTGCTATATTTTTTTGTTTTCATTAATTTAGAATTGTGTGTAGCCAGAGTTTGCTAAGCATTTTTTGTCAGTTTTTCAAGATGTTTCTGATTTGTCAAATGTTTGTCTAAAATTTTTTTTGTTTTGGTTTTTAATAGCTTTTTTTTCTTTCCTCGAACCGCCAATCAAAATTCAATGTGCGATTAAACCCAAAATCGATTGTTTCGAAGGTGTACTGCGGTTGTGGGATGCCATCAAAACCGTGATTATGTAAACATCAAGAACCCAGCACACCGTATTCTCACTGCTTGTTAAGTCGCCCATTTCGGATCCAAGCCGTAAAGGGCAGCCTATTTGCTGCAGCTAGCGTAGTCGCAACGCTCGCGCAAAAGAAACGGCGCAGGGTTCTGCGCACCCACCTACAGCTGCAGCGCCAGGGCCAAAAGATGGCAATCCATGAACAGATCGATAACCTGAACATTTGGTGGTTTCCACGCGACTTTTGTCAGTCACGATTTGGCGAATTTCAAAAAAGTGGCACCAATTCTTGCACGCTAATTTCGCTAATTTTGGCGGATAAGGTAGCCAAGGCGGGACGTTTCTATCACCGCGTTGCCGAACTGCCGCCACTCGGCTGGGAACTCTTCGGCAGTGCCATTAACGATGGTAACAGCGTCTATCATCATGTCATAACAGCGAATACACCGGAAGTGCGAAATCTCAATCTGAATATACCTGATGCTATAGCGGCGATTCGTTCGCAGCATAAAATTAATTTCCGGCTGGAGGAATGGTTCTATACACATATGGAAGCCGATCCCTCAAGTCCTATGTATAATCGAAACGTCGCAGTGCAATTATCGCGCATATTTCAGATCACCTTACAGGTATTCCAGCAGGCAGGTGGTCGTGATACGCCGTCGCATCTTTTCTCAGCCATCATAGCAGACAGTCGCACGGTAATGGTCGCCTTTGATTTCCGGGCCTCCATAGTGGCTCTCTTTGATTCGCATCAGCATGGGCGCGACTCTGGTGCCGTCTTTGCGCAATGCACTATACAAAATATGGACGATTTGCTGTTTTGGTTCATTAGCATGCTGCACAATGTCTATTCCAGTCGTCCGTCCCTGTTCGAGATCTCGTTTTTGAGCTCACAGCCGGGCGTGGCTAAGCGCATACCGCCGGCCATTAAGAAGTTGGCTGCCGATCTGAAGAAGCCAACAACAAAGGCTAGACACTAATATGGATTGCTAAAGCGGAAGTCAAATGGAATTATCACAATATGGATGGAGTTGTTGATAATCATAAGAATGATGGACAAATTAGCGCTGTAGTTGTGAAATTTAAAATTGGGCTTAGGGTATAAATCTACAAAAATTCCTTGTAAGCAACACACTTGGATCTTTTTCGGAATTGGAACAAAGCAACTAAAGCAACAAAATTTCTTGTAAGAAAATTAATCCAAAATTTAGCAAGAAAGCAAATTGCGCTTTTTCGGTATTTTCTTATTTATTGAAATTCTAAGTGAAATTAAATAATACTACGAAAACCAAACAATAAATAGACTAACAATAAAAAGAATAGCAGTCATCTAAAATTCTTCGCAGAAATTACGGGTTTCGGCCTTTCTTATTTTTAACGAAATATAAAACGATGTTTGCTCTTTAACACAAGAATACATATTTGAATGGTATGCCAACCTCGAACCTGCTGCAAGTAAGGCTTGCCATAATGTCATGGCAAATAATTCGGATAAAAATTCTTTATTCTTTGCGTTACGCCGGCCAAATCTCCATTCACGCATATGCTAGCGCCATCTATGATGCACATAGCTAGCGACAACAACCTTCCAGCGATAGTTAAAAAATTTATAAAAAACAACAACAATCTTCCATATACACACATGCAGGATTTGAGAGCGAACAATAGTTTCAATACGAAAGTTCACAGCCGGAAACCTACGAACCTGCGAACGAATTTTCGCTCTCAATGTTCTCTGTGCTCTCCCATAGCCCACAAAAAACAAATGTACGGTGCAACCTTCTTGCCGCCCCGCTCATTCCCGTAGACGCTGCTAACACAGCACTCGAGTCACACCATCCGAATCACGCCACTCGAGCGCGACAAGTTTCACATGAAAAACATTTATATTTATCACCCGTTTGATCACCCATTCCTATTTTTAGTAATCAAAAGCCTTCAGTGAGTCTCGTCAACTTTCGGTGTCCAGGGTGCACCATCATGGTGCACCTGAACAGGTGCTTCGGGTAGTGCAACATGTCCTTGAAGAGTTTGCCAAAAAAGCTCTTCAATTCTGTCGTCTTCTTAGATATACAGCAAGCGCTTGACCGCGTCTGGCATGAGGGTTTGCTTTTCAAGGTCAAGTCACTTCTTCCAGCTGCGTAGTTCAATCTTTTGAGGTCGTACCTACAGAGGCGTTGTTTTATGGTTGAGGTACAGGATGTGCGATCGAGAATGCGTTGTATTAAGGGTGGTGTGTTGCAGTGTTCTTGTACTTCTGCTGTACACTTTGTACAGTGCTGACTTTCCGGTGCCGGACGCACCAAGTTCGATGGTAGCCACATTCTCTGATGGCACTGTCTTTTTGAGCAGATCGGTTTGCCCCAATGAAGTGGCGGCGGTCACGCAGAATTTCCTGGATGAAATTGGAAGGTGGTACTGCAGATGGAACATTTTACGCTTAGGCAAGGTGTTTGTCTTTCTGTCAGTTTGAGTAATTTGGTTATGCCACAAGTCTCTTGTGTCCGATACCTGGGTATGCATTTGGACAAGCGTCTTACCTGGCCTAAACTTAAAAAGCTCAACTGGCTCTTGCGTCCTAGAAGCTATGGTTTGCCAATTTGGGGGGTTGCGGCTGCTTCCAACATCGCAAGGGTCCAAGTGAAGCAAAACCGATCTCTTGCATTACTGGGGCGCCGTGGTATGTGCGTAACTCCGTGACCTGAACCCTTTGGCAGGGGCATTGGCCACTAATACTTGCAGAAGGAGTTTGAGGCGAATCTATCCTAGTGACATTTGGCTTCGAGGGAGGCGTCGTTAGTTTGTTCAGTGTTCATGTTTTTGTTGAATTAACGAAAATTTGCGTTAAAATGTTAACTATTATGTTCTGAAAGTAATGTCTCAGCAGCATAGTTTTTCCTGCTCCAGCTGACTCTCATAACGGCAATTTTAAGTGTCGTCTGTCTGTTTTATTGTGAACCAAAAGCATTTTCATATGGACGCTGACGTCGACTGAGCAGCTCAAGCTTGCGCCAACGCACGTTTTTATAGGTTTTTTTTTGTAAGTAGTCTTAGTTTTGTAAAATTACTTGTATTCATAATACTCAATGTGGCGTGTCTTGACGTCGACGACGTCGTGTCTATTTTTAGTACACAAGTTTTATTTATAGACTTGTTAAAACAACAACAACAACAACGAAAAAGCAACTTCAACTTTATACAAAGCACAATATACATACATAATAAAATAAAAGATACAAAAAAAACGAGCTGCAATTGCAAATGCAACTTGTTGCTCAGAGCGCATGCAAAAGAGTGACAAAGACGGAGGGAGCGATCGTGCTGAGGCCCACGTTGCGGCTACGCAATATTATTACGTTACACAACTTGCCATTCTTTGTTGTTGTTGTTGTTGTTGTTGTTACACTACACTACAAATTCAGCTTTATCGTCGGTTACGTTCTTTGGCGTACTCTCAGACGTACGCTCTCGCTCTCTCCGGCTGTCAGTCCGTATGATTGACGCTCAAGCTTTCCACATTTCGTTAAACGTTTTATCACGTTGTCTTGTCGCCTGTTCATCGCATTTAGTGTATTTCAGTTTAAGTTTTTGCTTGATTCGTTTTCTCATATTTCCCTCTGAAATGGTATCTATTTTTAGTGCTGGGTGCTCTGTTGCTGCTATCTCTCTCGCACTGGCTTATGCCATAAGCAGCTCTTCCTCTCTCACTCTCTGTTTACTTTATAAATATTTAAATTGTTGTCACGTACTAAGTTCTTAATAGGTTACGTTATGTGTTTATTTAACTCATTTTGATTATAAGTTGAGAAAACATGCATAAATACATGCTACACACATGCCTATCTATACATAGATACTTATGTATATTGGCCATTATATATATTATTGGTTCTATTAAAATGTATCTCAAAGTTCATCTTCAAACCGCAAGAAAAAGAAAAGGTAATGCAAACAAACTACACATGATGCGCCCAAATGTGTTTTTGTTTATTCAAGTGTAGCCAACTTATAGACGCTGTTATGACAAAAAAAAGTGCAAATAACAAATTGAAATTAAAAATAAGTAATAAAACTCAAGAAATACTAGCAATAAAGCGCAAGCAGAGTTGGAAAGAGTTTTGAAATGTGACTTTTTTATAATATAAACTTTATTTTTTAAATTCTTTATATAAATTAATTCTTCCCGTTCCCATTCCCTTCTTTTTCCCTTCCCGTTCCCTTTCCCATTCCCTACTTTTTCCCTTCCCGTTCCCATTCCCTTCTTTTTCCCTGCCCGTTCGTCCTCCTTCTCTTTCTTTCTCTTTTCCTCATACTAAGTCCAGCTGCGGATATTGGTACCAATACCATCTTTATATCCTCTTCATAGATACCTTCGCTCTGCCGGCTCTTTGCTGACGATCCGACCTCTGCTATATAGGGCTTTATGTAGGATGGAATGAAGACTGTTTCCACGGTAGTTTGGCGCATACCGTGGCATCACCAAAGTTCCATGCCTTCAACACTCTCATTGCCGCTAGTCTTGAGCAACTCTGTGGGCAGGCGTCAACAGCTTTGTCGATCCAATATGGCCGATTGATTGATTTCTAAAATAACTTCCACTAAAATCCTAGCTCGACTCTTCAATATATTGATATAAGATGTAAATCATGGCTGATACAAATAATAGAATCTACTCTAAATTGCAAACAATTTATGATTTCTACATAATAGTAAACAACCTTGCAACTTGTGACATTCTACTGTATTTAGGGTTTCATATGCATATATATCTAACTCATTAACAACTTTGAAGTAAAACTGTCACTGTCAAACTGTACTCAAGCGTACGATTAGTTTTGCTGCTAATGAAAATACCAAGCCAACCAGAAACCAAACCCAAAGCCCTGAGAGGCAGAGCCAAACTCATGCCATATGATAACTTTGACACAAGTCCTTTGCGGCCTTTTGCCTGTCTGTCACAAATAATTAGAACAAACTAAACCAAATTTCACAGCAAACGTCAAATGGGGCCAAACGAGTTCAGGGTTTAAGGGTTTTCCATGGACTGACCAACAAGTCAAGCATGACAAATGAACTGTGTCCAATGCAATGTCCTGGTCCTTTGGGTCGCGTATCATAGGTGTTGACTGGCAGAACTGAGGGAGTCGAGTCTTCATGATAAGCAAATGAAAAGAGGAAAAACACATGCCAGCAGAGAGTCAAGCTGAGTGCTTGATTGCTAGAGCAGTGTGAAAAGGATCTAATACATTTAGCATAATGCTTCCACGCTTGGCAACTTTCAAATCAAATTACCAGAGAAAACGAACTGTGCAAATGTTTCCCAGAATTGCAAGGGAATGAGACCAAGTGGCACACACAATTTGCTGATTAGAATATTGTCAACAACAAACTCGAGAAGTTCGACAAAAACAACTTAAATGGAACACAAGATGCCTCCTATGTGGATTGTAAAAAGTTTTTATACTCTTCAATTAGGACAGGTCACTGCAGTTCACGTCCTTTGAGGAGGAAAATGAAAAAAAGATTAAGTTGTTGGTTGATATGAAACCCGCTGCTGTTTGCAAGGCTGCAACAATTACACTATGCAACAAATTTGACCTCAATGAAATGGGCCTATGACTAAACAAACCTTTTCCGGTAATCCGGATACCATTTTGAATTGTCTAGCAACGTTTTAGAGACATCGCTGTTTCAAAAAATTCGAGATTTCGAAAGTTGCGAAGGCAGCAAATCTCATGTAATTTAATATCAAATCAATGTTTTTCGGTCGGTTTTGGTCTAACTTGATCGACTGCAAGTTTCAGGGCAATGAATTCAAATTTTTTTTTATTCGAAATGAATTAATTCAAAAACAAAATTTTTGACGTTCCCGAGGTAAAAAAGCAATATTTCGAAAACGGTGCTAGATATTCCATAATGCTTCCCGGATTCGAAATCAGCGACCTAAAATTGACCGGAAAAGGCGTGTTTCAGACATAGGCTTTTTTTGTTTGTTGCGTAGTGTTATTCTTCAGTCTTTACGTAGCGCAGCTACTTTTGATTTTACGGAATCGAGTGAAGCAAATCCTTCACAACTACGTTGGAGCCGTAAAACTAAGCTAAAAGAAAATGTCAAGTTTACAGCTTTTGTCCTGTAATACAAAATATAAGTTATGCGAGAAAATTGTTTTATCTACCATAAGTTCCTAGTTATAAATAGTTGACCCTGCAACCTTAAGCTGCTTTCGGAAACTACGTTGCAGGTCACTTATTCCTGTATATGTATATAAAAAAAGAGTGTGTAAGCTTCTGTGGAACTGTATTTAAACTTGGCTGGAACTGTAGTTAACGCTTTGCTTGTTTTCATTTGTCTTTGCCGCAAAGGCTGTACAACATTGGCTAAGAGACAGCACAGATGTGCTACATTGAAAAAATTTCACTTTCAAAAGCCGTCAATATGGACAATCCCCGTGATGCTCTCTGCCACAGCCGCTGCATCAACATCATTTGCAACGTTGTTGTCATTGCCATCAGCAATAACAGGCAGGCGCCGCGCATTGTTGTTGGCCTTAAAAGGAGGCGCACATGACATGCCTTTATGCCAGACCAGACCGGAGCGAACCAACCAAGCCGTTGGCTTGGCATTTAACCAGCAGCCATGCGAACAGCCCATCCGTATGCCTTCCACTTTGCCGCCAGCCAGTTTGGTAGATTGAATGCAACCATATTTGGCTGGCAAGGAAACAACAGCCGGAGCGGTGCGCGGAACAATTCAGACCATTGTAGCTGTCGTGTGAAAGTGAAGGGCTCTGACTCAGAGGTCGTTGCTAAAATTTGTTTAACTTTAAGGAAGCAACAAATTTGAAGGAACAACCAGCTCATGGTGCGAACTTTATATACACTTGCGCGCAGAGCGGGTCACGTTATGAATTCATATTCGACAGAACAACACTACAGAAATTGAAATTGTTTAAAATAGGGCGTTCCGCCCCCTGACCGCGTCGCTCATTAACCAGCGTGCTACTAACAGGTAGATTACAGTTTTTCTTTGAAATATTGTGCCACATAATATCAAACGTTCCACACCGCATAAAAAAACAACCACAACAAACAATCAATGACAGTCATAAAAGCAAACGGTTCATTGTGCAGCATGCTGTTATCATTTACACGCACTCACATAGCAATAAACTGAACTGTTTTATCGCTTCTCTACACACGCTATTCGACTTGGCTTAACAAGCGAAAACTTGTTTCGTTAACCAAACGTCAAAATACCTTTAAAATTATAGAAAAACTATAAAAATCCGAGCCACCCATTTTAATACATAGATAAGATAATACATAAACTGTTTATAAATGTTCCCCCGTGTGGCGAGCGGGTCATATCGATATTCTAGAGCAAACTCTGAAACTTGAAAATTAGCTTAAAAAAGTTTTGTGTATTTGAATTTATATTCAAGCAAGCAAACGATTCTTTACACGTGACAAATATCAAAATTAAATGCGAAGTAAACTAAAAAATATAAGGAAGGATATTGATGCCTTGATTATTTTTGGAGCCCTGCAACTGTTAACTTAATACATAACTCGTGAGCTGTGCCAGCCTTGGTTTTAATGGATGAGTCTGTGGATAACGCCAGTTGTTGCTGCATCAGCACTAAAGATTTTGGTGAGTTAGTGTCAATTCGCCTAGTAATATTCTTGTACTTCATGTTTTTCTTCCCTTTGGCTTAGGTTTTCGACTTTTGCTGCAAAAATCTTCTTTACGAGCCATTTTGGATGCGTTTCTATAATTGGTTTCTGTGGGACCGCTGTTTTTCGATGTATTAGGCTTGCTTGTTATTTTAGGAGCATTACGAAAGTTCTGAATGGCCGGGTTATTAAGCTTGGTTGTATACGTGCGGTAACTCGGAATTTTCGACTTTGTTTGAGAAGCAGTAACAGTGCGAATAGGGGAAATTGCTTCGGTTTTCTTCAAATTGTGAGACTCCTATGTAGTTTCAGTTATTTAAACCTTAATTATCAATTTGAAATTAAAACATATTTTCCAGGTGGAACACGCCCATTTTCAAGGGTTTCGATCTATTTTTGTACAAGCTTATACAGATTATTTGGCGACAGTTGTCGTAGTCCACAACCGTCGTACCATCAACAGCGTTGTAACAATCGACGACCTTAACCACGTCTCCTAAGGCAAAGGCATTTTGTTTCTTATTTGTGCCATGACTCAAAAAAATCAATTCCTTCTCTTATTTTTGTGTGTTTATATTGGAAATTATACAACTGGTTTGACATTCTAGATGAAAGTTTCGTTTGAACCTGCTAACTGCGAACTGTCAACATTGGACTCACCCGTGTGGTGAGCGCGTTACAGAATACCACCTCAACAGGTCAACGCTTGTCGTATGAGCCGACTAACAATGACACTGGGTTCTTTCGAGACAAGTAGAGCCACCCCAGGCCTTAAAAGGGATGTTCGTAGGGTTTGGGACCCACCACGTAAAACCACAATTGCAATGAAAGAATGTATTTACATCAGGCCGTAACCCGATAACGGGTTGTTCTACCCAGTTATGAAGAAGAAGTTGATAAAATGTTTATAAGTTATAAGAAAATGAAGATTAAACAAAAATGAATCTAATATTGCAATTGATATTAAACGATTTGAACTTCTAACAGAATGGAATTAAAACCGGTTTAAATCCGCAAACCGTTTTGAGATTTGCTGACTTCGCTACTCTCGAAATCTCGAATTTTTCGAAATAGCGTAGGTGCCTTGTAACAAGGACGTGTTTATAGATCATAGCGTTGTCGGTGCTTTTGCAAACAGTATGCAAAAGTTAATATACTTAAGAGCAGAGTATTAGAGGTATTTATGAAATGCTTGCAACGGCAGCTTGCGAATTATGAGAGGCTGCAGCAGCAATGCTCTTGCAAGCATGCAAAGCAGATTTGTTGCAGCTCTCTCTCGCTCTCGCTCAGTTTTTGTTGCTCTTGTTTTTGTTGTTATTTGGTTTTGCAATGTGCTGCTGAGGCAGCCAAAAACTGGATTTTCTAAAAATAGACCGTGGGGAAATACTTGTATGTGCGCCACATGTGCCACCAACTAACCAGCCAAACAGCGAACCAAACTCCCCCAGACCGGCGGCAGGGAGCAGGGAACCAAACCAATTGACAAACCAAACGACAGAGTAACCAAATGACCAACAGACCATACATACTACCATACTAGACCCAACAGGCTACAAAGGACTTGTCAATTTTTCAAGTTGTTTGTTGATTCTGCTAGGAAAGGCAATTTCCGTTTTAATATTTGCAACTTGTTCAGCGTTGCCATATCGCTGTTTGTCTTAATTTATAAAAAAAAAAATTGATTGCAAATTCTCTTGATTCGCTTTTTAAACGCTTTAATAAAAGTTTAATGCGTTTTTTGAACAACCAAATTGAGTGTTTTGTCGCCATATAATGTGACGTTCATTGAATGTTGTCTTGAGAAAACGCTCTCATATGTGAGTCGGTTTTTCCGTTTAAATGTTCCACGTTTATGGTATGCCACAGAAGGCGCCTTGCACTCTACTCAAGTGCTTCCAGCTGGCCAATAAGCCAGCCAATTGGTCGCGCCTGTTTAATGTGCCGCCGCTGCACAGTGGGACCATGGTCCAAAAAGATGAACAAAAAATTGCATTTCACATAAATCTAAGCCAGAAATGTTTATAGAATCAGAAAAGAGCCGCTCAAAGTTAAGCACTTCAGCACAAAGTTTATCTTTAAGTTTGTCTGTGATTTTCTCGCTTTTTTTTTAAGAAGTGGGTACTGCACAGGTCAGAAGTAATTTGGTGGTAAGGTTATGTAACCGCTTCACTCTTCCTCTTATTAGTACATTTTCAGTGGGTGAAAACTTTAACTACCTGGTTAGTAGTGCATTTTTTAGATTATTATGCTAGGTACGATAGATGTAGAGGTAGAGGCAGAAGAGAAGGTAGAGGTAGAAGCAAAAGTAGAGGTAGAGTTAGGGGTGACGATGAAGGTGAGAAACAAGATGAGGAAGAATTTTGAATGAGCTGACAAGTACCAAATTTGATGAGTACGCGTCAGTAACTGCCAATCTTCTGACTCAAATCTACATACATTAAATTTTGGAGCATGACTAAGAGCTTATAGAATACCAAAGTTTGTCATTTGAAGAATTGTTCGAGGAATACCTAGCAGTAAAAAACAAATATTACAAAAAATGAGAGAAAAACGAGAAAATGATAAACTCTTTAATATGTTGGCTGCATATTTAGATGTTCTTTTTACATCTTTAAGAAACTTCAGAACGAGGAAGGATATAGAACCAAATGACACTATGCGACAAAAAAAAAAACAAACGAAATACACCCAACAAATAACATTAGTGTAGATTGTAGATGTGATCGAGTAGAAATCCAAACAATTTACATTTTTGCTGGGAAATCTTCCAATAACGGTTTTTTTTGGTTTTATTAATTAATAGAAAAATAGCTTTGAGTTCTACTTTACTTTTTGTCGGGTGAATTTTCACTGTCGCACAGTGTAGTTATCCAGAAATATTATGCCACCCAATTTAAATGACCTTTTAAAATTATGTTTACTTAACAAGAGATAAAAAAAATATGAACTCGTTTGAATATATTTTATTAAAATTGAACTTTTTTGAAGCACTCCAATTTTGCCAATATCTAAGCTACTTCATTAGTTATCAGTTTTGCCGATAACAAAGTCAGTTGGCTCCACTGTGCGCCGTCTGCCTATTGCTCGCTTTTGGGTGACATGGTGGCTAGC
This sequence comes from Chymomyza caudatula, assembly GCA_035041775.1. Lineage (NCBI taxonomy): Eukaryota > Metazoa > Arthropoda > Insecta > Diptera > Drosophilidae > Chymomyza > Chymomyza caudatula. The sequence continues at coordinate 823,783 of JAWNKW010000073.1, forward strand.
TGGCTGGTTAGCCAAGTGGCATGAAAAGTTTTAACAAGTTGCATCGAAGTTGTTGATGCCGCCGCTGCCTTGGCTCTGCTTCTGCTTTTGATATTGCTAAACCCGCCGCCGCACACCCCTCTCCCCACCGCCTTGGCCAACAAGCTTTGCCATGTTTTCCAGCTGCCTCAAGCTGGCTGCCTGGGTGTCTGCTGTAGCTGTAGCTGCTGATGCATTTTAAGTGGTTTAACTGGTATACATTATTATTATTATTAGTAGTGTTCAGTGCATCCAGTTTATTTATTAAGTTTATGTATAAGTATTTTACTTCAAGTCAAGTTTATTCTGCTGCTGCTTTGATATGGCAACAACAACAACAACAATGAGAGAAACCAATTTGCAATCAACATAGCTGCTATGGGGGTGCGCATTAGTAGGGGGCAACCCTACGTATACGTAATATGCTGTAATGGCGCACAGTAGCCTTCAAACGCAGCAAAAACATATTACGAATGAATTCCAAAGAATTGTCTGTGTTTTTTTTCGCAAGAATTCATATTTCATCGCCTTTTGTTTGTAAACAAAAAACAGCTGTTTGGTTTATTTTTTCTGGTCTGACACCTAGTTGCAGTGGAACAGCAGCCCAAACGAGACCACAAACTATTCCCAAACATCGCCAAGTCTGACCAAAACTTAACATTAATTGAATGGCAAAAACCAAATTTCAACTATTTTGCAATGTTTACGCCTAAGTCCAAATAAGCTATTAATTGATTTGGCCAAAATTTCGACCACAAAAGCTTCTCTCAATTATTTTTGATAATGTAGATTAAATATTTCTGATAACAAATCGATTGACATTAAATTAATTAAACAATTAATGTTTTAGCTCTGAATACAAATGCCAAGACAATTGTGTACTTTGTATTAAAGAAATTGTTATGTTATTGCAAGTTTTTAATCATTAATTGTTATTTATGGCTCACAAAACTTGCTCTTGTAGGTATTACAACCAGAACCAACAGATAGAAGTCCTATATTATAATGGCTATCTGACAGAGTTTACTTTCTCCTAACTATACTACCCACGAGAAAAATAAGAACGATTTCTGAGGTGTCAAATTGACTCTTCCCACCATCATATCAAAATATAAACACTATCCTAATTATACCTTAGCTTTTTTCTAAAATTTTTAAAATTTTTAAATTTCTTTTTATTCCCTGTACACAAAGTGTAAAAGGGTATTATAGATTTGTGCAATGTATGTAACAGGCTTTTCTGCTTTTGAAAAGTTGGCAACACTGCTTATACATTCTGGGTCTTTGACAGAAGCGACTAGGCTGAGTTTGACTACGCTAAGGACAACGAGAAGGAGTTAGCTTCGTTTTATCAATTTTTCCAACACTGTGTGACAGGCTTCTAAAACGCCTGATGTATTAATCAGGGATTCAAATCGAAACCTTTTCGGATACGGTTACGATTACGGTAATTACCGATACTCCTGATCGGTAACACCCTGCTGATGTACGGACTCGACTATCAATGCGAATTATCTTTCCCTTTTTCCTCAATGATACTCTTCTCGCTGTCATTACTGTGTATAAATACAATCTTCCTTTTCTCGACTGGCCATAACAACCATATTTTTTTTATTGGAATTGTGGTTCTACGTGATAGGTTTTAAACCGTACGCACAACCCTTTTGAGGCCTAGTGTGGCTCTACTGGTCACGAAAGAACCCAGTGTCATTGTAGTGTTTATACGAAAAGCCTCAACCTGACGAGGTGGTATTCTCTAACCCGCTCACCACACGGGTAAAATACAATCAGAATAACAAAAACAAAAACGCAGAAAATAAATAACAAATGTGTGAACCACCGGCAAGGCGTATTACGATAATGTTTATTTGAATTGAATTGCAATCAACACAACGAAATATTTTTATCGCCATCAAAACACACACATACGCACTCATACACAGTATTAATAATTTTATGTGCAAAAATATTCCAACAGACGAAAACAAAAAGGTAATTCGAATGTTATCAACGCAGCGAAACAATCGATAACAAAAACAAACAGAAAAAAAAGAATACCAAACCGTGATCTTTGCCACTTATTCGCTTTAAGAAAATCTGATCCGCTCTTAACGCTTGATAATACGCAATTTGAGCTGCTACTTGGACATGCTTATTGAATCACTTCTTTTTATAATCGTTCACTAGTAAAACATATGTTTTCTAGCTCATTTCAAACTCGATTATTCGAAACCTCTTTGCATATAGCACAACAAATTGCCCAATGATCTCGCTTAGCCTGACTTTGTTCAAGTTGTTCTTGTTCCATCACACACTCTGCCCTCTCCCCCAGACGACAGTACGGAGCGAGTTATTTGGTTGTTTGCATATCGGGTCGTATCGTGTAAGCGCCGCAATCGCTTATGTAGAATGAAAAAATAAAGCTATTTTTAGCTTATTGTATTTATAAATGGCCTTGGCGCTACGCAGCTCAGTTCACTTTGGGATCGGCTTGGCTCGAGTAGACGAAAACAATATGATCGCGAGCGAACACAACTAACTTGCTAACTTGTGACGGCAAATTGCCACGCGATTAAGTGATTTTGTTGTTGTTTTTAATCCATTTCGATCAGATGATCCACCAATTAGTGTACAAAGTTGTGAGTCACATATGTATGAGAATTGTTGGTCAATAAGATGATCTGATGATCGGCTAGTAAATATTGTTGCGTGTTTTAGGGCGCATTTAAAGTGCGACATATTTCCCGGCAGTAATAAGGCCCATCCTACTCCGCCGGCTCTGCAAAAACAAACCACTCTAAGGAAACTCAATGAAATACAACGGTTTGCGGAACTGTGCATTACAGGGGCGGTTCGTATCATGCCAACCTTTGAATCTCGCTGGAGAGGAATCTGCTCTATTGCCAGCAATACGCTTGAGAGACTCCAACAGTTGAAACCATTGTAGCTTTGATCACTCTTCTATACTAACGAAACAAAATTTCGTCCCACCAAAACTGACTATTGTGTACCGGTAGAATATTACAGTACACATTTCAACACACTCATCCCATGTAGTGAAGAATGGTTCCTTATTCCTCCTCCTTGCCAGACAAGGTACTACCGCTCACGCTCTGAAGAAGAAGTATTGAGACTCATGGGTGATGTCGCAGTCTGATGAAAATGTCATAGGAGTGTTTGAGCGGAAAGTACTCCGTAAGACATTGATATAGTCAAGCGAATTAAGATATATTGGCTAAGCTGGCTAGGTCATGTTGTGCTTATGCATGAAGAAGCTCCTGCGAGAAGAGTCTTCTATGCGGTTGTCGAAGGGAAGCCATGAAAGGGCAGACCATGTCTCCGTTTGAAGGACCAGGTAGAGAGTACACTAGCTACCTTTGGTATCACCAATTGGACCAAGCTCGCGTAAAGCAGAGACGCTAGGATGAGAGCTTTAATTCAGGCCGTAACCCGGTAACGGGTTGTTATGGCCGGTTAAGTAAGTAATCGCCCAACAAGATATGTTGTACCTTTAGCTCTTAAACGAAACATTTCGCGTAATATGTTCCACCAACGGCACTTTAATACTATCTGCCAAAGTGTGGTTAACACGCTCTCCCGCCAAACTCTCCACCACCTCTTAGCTTAGCCCAAAATGCTGACTTTGACTTATGCGCCTGCAATTAAGTCAACAGCTTTGAAAACTTATCGCTAACATGCAGGCGATGACGCTTCATTAGCTTTGGAGGCCGACCTTTGCTTAGGGCGGTATTATCCGCATATACGAGAAGCCACCCAGAAACTCTTTAACAACAAACCGCAAAACCGCAATTACTACAATAAACTACGGAGAAAGCCAGCCACCACAAAGAGCATATTGATTTACGTCAAATAGTTTGTCAATCACTTGCCAAGATTGTTGTTGGCAGCTAAGCCTCTAGACGCTCAGCCAGCTCAAGGAGTATTTTAACAAGTGGCAGTTCTGCACAGGGACACGACTCAATCCTTGACGCCCTTGCAGTCAAAGGTCAAGGTGTGGCAACAGAACACGCCTTCGTCTAAATGCAAGAAGATATGCCAGCTGTTCAAATATGGCTTAAAGTGTGAGCGGAAGGCAGCTGACTTACTGCCTCATTGATTGTTCCTAATTGGAATACTGAATTCGATGGAGAAGCATAAAGAGCATAAAATAATTGGCGCAGCTCCAAAAGAATGCTAAAATAATTGCCTAACCCTGTGCCACTGTGACAATCCCGCCCACTGTGCGCTGCCTGCATTTGACGCCAATGCCGGCGGCTTTATCTATTTATTTTGTTATTAAATAATAAGACACAAATTAGTACAATTTGTTTGCTCAACAGCTCAATGGCTCAACAACTGCCTTGTTCTCTGACTTGTCGTTGTTCCCTGGCTACGTGCTTAATTAGTTTAACGAAAAAAAAGATACAAATAAGAAAAACATGACAAAAAAAAAAAAGGGGGGAAACGATAGCTAAGTGGCGTCTATTAGTCATTGTCTGAGGCCACGCGACGCCAAAAGTTTTTAAAAGCGAAATCGCATTAATTAAGTCTACTCCATAATAAGCATAGTAATAAAACCTACAACTTGAACTCAAAAAGAAAAGAAATCCCCATCTCAAATTATGTAAAACGTGCTTAGCCGTCGCGGCGGCAGGTCTCCGATCTTCGGCCTCAAAGCCCATAAGCTGCTCCATCAAAATAACACAAACAGAATGGTGGCCACAATATGATAAATCGTTTTTGTTATTCTATTGATAACTACTTAAGCGTGTGCTAAATCACTATTTTCTTTGGTTTTGGGTTATTGTCCGAATCACCTGCCCAACTGGCATCGATTAGTTGGCACTTTTGGAGATTTGGAATCAGGTTTCAGGGCTTGTCAGCAAATCTGAATGCATTAGAATTTATAATAGACTATTCATATTCAAATGTTTCGAATATTTAATATGCCCTACTGAGATACTTTTGTGTACCAGGGCAGCAAATCTTCAATCTCGGTACACTTGTTCTCAGGCCCGAGAAGAGATGGTGGGGATCAGTTCCTGGAGCATTGGCGGCTATTGAAAGAGAATCTGCAAGGATGCGTTTCGTTGTTAATGACAGCAACACAAAGTATATGTTTTCTTCGAGTGGAAAGCCACAGCGGTTTGATTCACAGATTGAAAACTATACTTTTTATGTTGTCAAGAATTTCGTCTAGCTTGGCACCACAACAAGACGCTCATCCTTCCCGTTTTGCTTTATGGCGCTAAAGCGTGGGTGATGTCGCAGTCTGATGAAAATGCCCTAGCAGTTTTTAAGCGGAAAGTACTCCGTAAGATCTTTGGCCGTGCAATATTTTTGCATATTTCAAGTAAAGCAAAACAGATGAATTTTCATAACTGCAGCTATTGACATTTCAGCGAATTTTGTAAAGCGCTAAATGTTGATTTTTTCATTATATTTTGTTTTAAATTTAACGTCAATATACTGCTTAAGTATTATTAAAAACCGATTACGAATTCAAGCCAACAAACATTTAACTAGCTCTGACTTTGTTGTCTCTATAATTTCGTTGTTGTCATCATCATTGTTGGGGTTTATCTTTAGACTTTCATCGTAATGCGGAAGTGGCGACCACCGCGTTTGGCCCCCAACAAGGGCGATGGCTACTAATCCGACAACGACGATGACGACGAATACATTTCCATAATCCAGTCAGTTAGTAGAGTAGTTATAATTTAGATAGTTAATTTGAGGCAGCAAAAACACCGACAGTTATAACTAGTAAACAATACAATATGTTGATATTGTTATACTATTTGTTTGTTATTTAGACAAATGGCACTCATATTTCATGGGTTTTATTTTTTTTTTTTACTTTTTTTCTGCTATTTGTTTTTCAAGTAATGTATGAGCTGTCATTATTCATTGAGTCAGCATGAAAACAAAAACCACAATTCGAAGCAGCTATTAAATGACAATGGCAACACTTAAAGCGTTTTGAATTCACTTTCGATTGGTTTCGGAGGTGTCTGCCACCACTTCATATCTGGCATTTAAAAGTGATTATTGTTATTGCTTGGTTATTATGTTCAATAGGTGGTTTCGGTCTCATGATCGACTTTACTTTTATTTTGTGTTGACGTTGAATGATTTGGCAGTACTCGAGTTTCTATGTCTGGCTAATTGGCTTGAGTTGATAAGTGAGCGTAAACCCGTTAAAGTGCTCATAATTAGCAGCAGATATTTGATAAACAGCTGAGCTGCGAAGACACAAGTGTCAAGTGCTTTGAACTACAGGCTCTCGGGTTGCAAAAAAGTATTTTGCTCGACATCGACATCAATCAAAGTTGGCCAACACAATGAGCTTATAAGGCCAAGAGCGCGTAGCTGACCTATCAATCAACTGAGTTTAAACAAACATTTCAATTAGCTCAAGTGAGTATGGTTGAAAAAGTGCAATACGTATACGACGTGTGGCCGCCGGCTGCACCTACGACGCGCAATCACAATGAGTGCTGCTTGCTTTTATAATTAATAATGTTGCTTACACACAGATACACGTACACGTCGCACAGTGGATCCAACTGACTTGTTTTTCGGCGAAAATCATAACTTTTGAGGAAGTAAAGATATTTTAAAAATTTGAAATGCATAAAATAAGCTGTGTATAGAGGGAGCTTCAAAAAGCGGTAGTAAAGTTCGATATTATATACTGCAAATGCCTTAACCTTGCATGTCATGGAGATTAGGTAAGGTTAGGTTAGAACGGCTGCCAGGCTAACAGCCTGGCACACTTAGGCCATGTCTTGGCCCGTTGTGCTACCGTAGGATCTCATTTTCACTCCTTCCCCGTTAAACCTCAGATCCAAAAACAGAATCAAAAATTAGACCACCCCGATGCAGCAATAAAATCTGCAATCTTTTTGGGTCTCTTTTCGGACAGACTTGCAATACTATCTAGGAAGTAACTGCCTAAATGTTCAAATCTACGCCTGCAGAGAGCCGGACAAGAGCAGAAGAAATGCTCCACCGTTTCAACCTCTTCCTCGTCTTATTATTCATCAAATCGTCCTCGTCGAAAGTTTGTCTATCTGGCGAACATGTATACACTAAGATCAAAATAGACGGCAAACGTCATTCCAAAAGATTTCCAAAAATTTATCGATTTTTTAAGCAAAAAGCGCATTTTATCGGTGCAAGAATAAGACTTTTGGTGTATATAATATCGAACTTTACTACCGTTTTTCGAAGCTCCCTCTCTTCAAAGCATATATATCGTAGTGTATCGCAGAAGCTTTAGGAATTCTCTGTTATATGCATTTCAAATTTTGAAAATATCTTTACTTCCACAAAAGTTATGATTTTCGCCGAAAAAGAAGTCAGTTGGATCCACTGTGCGTCGTTTGCTTGTGTGTGTGTGTGTATCTGCACTTGTAAAGCTTTATATCTCTATCAGTGTCTCTTATATATATATATATATATATATATATATAGTTGTTTATGTATTGTAAATGTGGCGATACAATCAACAAACGGCGTTTTATGTTACTAATCGCAACTATTTTTAGCATATACATTGCGACAACAGCAACGATACGAAACGAAAAAAATTTATTATTTATATAAAAGTTATCTTTGAAATTATCATTAAAATTTATCGTGCCTAATAAAAAATAAATAAACTTTGCGGTTTCCACGTGCAGAGCAAAAACTAATACACTACAATATAACCTATAAAGCAGCTGTTTCCGTCCTCTTTTTTTTAATTCAACAAAAGATTACAAAAAGGAATAGGTACTTTGATTGATGTTTTTCTTAAATAATTTCCTTAAAATGTAAGATTTATGTGGTTTGAATTGCTTCCTGCATTAACTTTCTCTGTCGGGCATGGTACAATGGGCAGGGCTGCCTGATTGCTAGGGATGGTTCAACCCTCTCTGATGCGCCATCGCACCCACCACAAATCTAGTGTTATCTCTACACCAACAGCGTTTTACTAAGCTTAACTTTTCTTAGAAGTACACAAAGTGCGGTCTTAAAGGTTTAATTAAGTTTTAAAGATAGTGATAATTGTTTTCCAGCATCTTAACGCCTCTACGCAGCTGGAAACATAGCGCTTCCCAGCTTTCCGACTCCCCTTAATACTTTCAAGCCATCGATCGATTAAGGGTACCAAAAATTTATATTTACTTCATATCCACCCCCAAAATGCAATTGTCAATACAGCTAGCAGATTACCCCTCGTAGCATTCAGAACCACACCAATCAGCAATAAGCTGTATGAAGCCCAAACCCTACGCCTAATTACTAATACGTCTTTCAGATCACACCCACAAATCAACAAAAACTATTCAACAACATCCTCAACGACAATATCAAATACCAAGTTATCTAAACAGACGTCTCACAATTGAAAAACATTCATTCCCAAAAATCAACGAACACAATATCATAAACATATTCTCCAAATATTCCCTTTCTACTCAACAATCTTTTCTGCTGAAATAATAACAATAACAGAAGCCCTCAAACTGTTCAAAACAAACTCGTCAAAAAACGCCATATACACAAACTCACCGTCCTCTCTTGATGCAATTTCACAAATAAACAAACAAGTCCGACTTTTAACCATTCAAAAACCGCAACACGCTCACAATGTACCAAACAAACTTTAAACTCATCTGGTTCCCTGGCCACATGTGCATGAGGTTAAATGAACTAGTTCTTCTTGCATCTATGAGCAGAATCCCAAATACTCCCAAGAGGCATCAAGCGTACTTTCGTAGTTTTCGGCCTTGTGTCGATCCTATCAACACCCTGCATATAATTTGAATCATGAATAGGCGGCGTTTAGAAAGCTTTGAACGAGTCAACCGCGAATAAATCTGGAAATCTTAAGATAGGAGATAGATTTCCCCCAAGAACGTTGTTGTTATAAAGAAGTTCTATGACGCGGTAAGATGTTTCATTCTACATAATGGACAGCTTTCCGACGCTTTCGAAGTGCAACAAGTAGTGAGACATAGATCATGTACTGACTGCCACCGTAGGTACATATGAGAGACATTGTATCCAATGGAAACCTTTGAAGAGGCTAAGCCACCTGGATTAACGGGATTGTTCTAAGACAGACGCGCATTGAGGTGGTCAAGCACTTTCAGCTATCCGGTCAGTTTTGTATCGTCCAATGGAGAAACGGTTCTGGATGTTAATAGTAGAACAAGTAAAGATCGCAGCGCATTTTTAATGCTAATGTTGTCCTCAGTAAGGCAAGTTAAGGCTCTTAGAATCTCGATATATTCTTAAGAACCGATGGCTGCAAGTTATATTGAACCAATAACTGTGGCATATAACGTTTCAAAAACTGTTGAATGCTGAAATTAGGCGCTTTCAATCCTCAAGGGTCACGTAGAGTTCCTAAAAAAGGACTACATGGAAATTAACAGTCTTGGAAGTGGCAGCAACTCAGCGGAAAACGTGAATCGCAGATCAAAAAGGATTCATCCCCGAGTGAAAATATTCATACATCAAAACTGTAACATCCGTTTGAGCTCGTTTGTGAGGCAGACAAAAGTACAGTACAACCTGCAACCTAGTAAGTATTCTAGCTGAATACTTACTTTCCTACATATTCTATACGTGCGTTCCAGAAACCTTATATTTTTGCAATTCATTACCTTACATGCTGCTCCTTTCACAGCGTATAACAAACAAGTAAATCAGCTTTGGGTTAAACACAGCATTTAAGCAAAGTTCTAAGTAAGTGTTTACTTAGTTGAATTACAAAATTTCATAGTATCTCAAAGTTGCATAATGGGAAACAGTAATCCGAAAGTTTTGCTGAAAGTTTTTGGTATAGAAGCTGCAGGCGTGGCAAAACAAATGGTATATGAACATGGTAAAATGAATTTAGTTCGAATGCATTTGAATTTGCATTCATGTTAATACTTGTTCATCGTGATTATTCAAGTACTAATTAGCGAGCAAATGTTTACAAAAGACATTATTTTGGAGCGCCGATGTGTATGGGATACTACATTAGAGTTACTTTTTAAATACTTGGAGCATTTATTGTTGTATATTTCATGTCTTATATGATTTTATAATTTTTTATCATGAGTGTATTTATGCATACAATTTAGTTCAAGTTCATTTTTTAGCTTTTTTTGGAAAAATTATGATAGTATTTGCAAGCGCTATCTTTTTTCATACTGGTTACTTGCACACATTACCTTGCAACTTTATACTTATGAAGGTAAAGTCGTCGTTGAGCGACACTTCTTAAAATTTTGTGAGAGTCTGAAATAGCGAAAGAGAGAGGCGCTGGTTACTCTCGTTGTTGTACACATAAAATAACATACGCGACACACAACCTCCCATTGAAATTCGCAAGTGAATGAAAAGTTAAGAAACTGGGCAGCTGACGTCGCAGCGACGACGTTACCTTTATAAGTATACATTGTGTGCAATCATATCAGGATTGTGACGTAGGATTGTAAATAATCAGCCTATAAAATGAACCAGTTTGCCATACGAAACACAATTAAATATGTAAATTCACATTTGCGCACTCTCAATTTTTGAGTTTTTGGGTCATTTTTTAATATTTTTATAAGAAAGAACATTCGTAGCTTCTTCTTTCGTTTTGCAAATTGTAAAGAACATAATTAGTGCATACCCTTGCGAGAAATATCAATCACGTCATTCAGCTATCATTTTTGTTAGGTATAAATGGAGCGTTCAATATTAAAGTGAAGATTTATCTTTGCAATAGGCAACATTTGCTGGAACGACCTTATCGTAAAGGATTGTAATAGATAATAAGAGCATGGAATTTGTGGGGGGCTCTGTGCTCCTGTTCGCTTCGCTGACCAACCCTCGACAGATCCTGTCGGTCTCTTTTGTCTTTTTCAATGGACGAAAATTCTGTTCGACTCTTTAGTCGTTTCTCGCCGCATTTGTTATTTTCGACGTTTCCTCTGTGAGGTTTAGTTTTAGCGAACCATTTATTTGTTTTTTCCTTTTACTACTACAACGCTTAGGTATCACCTATGAGAATCGAGGAGAATAGTAGACGAAAGAAACAAATGATTGCAAATATAAACTTTTTTTATATAGTGGAGAGATAAGTTGTTTTAGTGAATCGAAACTTTTGAAGTGAGCTTTTCTAGGTTTTAGGCCTAGTCCATTAGATTATACAAAAAAAACTTGTTTCTAACACCTCCAAAACTCTGATGTTACCATTAACAAACAGTTACTCCTAAAAACTAATGGTTTACGCAGCTTCAATTTTGCAAAAGTGTCCTGGAAACTCGAAAAATTGAAAGGGAACGGACAAGAGAGCAAGCTGAAGACAAAGAGGATGGCGTCTGCGTATACAGATGTAAGGAAATAGGATGGGCAAAATCCAAAGGCGAAAGATGAAGATTTAGATATCAAGATATAGAGATATTGATCTTGTATCTTTTCAATGCCTTGTAGCTTTTCTAAACGCTTGCTAGAAGACTCATAAGTCAATAGCACAGATTTTTGAGTTATATTGTCATACTTCTCCGCGCGTGTGAAGATAATATGCCGCTCCCTCGCAAATAAAGTTTAAACTTTTAGCCCGTTTGCCAGAAAAGATTCTTCCTATTTATTAATGAACTGCTTTGAAACGGCAAGCAACTTTCTAAGTAGTTGCACAGTGCAAAATATGCATCTGACCATCGTTCAAAAGGTAATCTTGTGGTCCAAATTACATAGGTCAACATGGTTTATTTGTTGTTGGAAAGCAAAGAGTCCTTTCCGAAGTAATTTGCTGCGTAGAATCCGAATCCGTGGTCAGAATTCGCCCACCACTCCAAAATTTTGAGATAATATTAATAATATAATGACGTAGAAGGAATATGTTTCGCAACTTCGAATAGCCAAAACTTTAAACATTAAAACCGTAATTGATCTCTTGAACTGTTAAATTAAAAGGTAAGAGTTTTACCAAATAACGTATCTGGAGAGACAGACCACAAAAACCCTGTGCATAACCTTAAAACCAGGAAAATAAAACGCAATTTTCGGGTTCATAACCTCAAATATATCAAAGTCCTGACGTGGTAAGCCAATTCTGACTCCTGATTCGGACTGTACCCGAAAAGCGGCCTATGGTACATAACCTCAAATACATATCTCAAAATTCAGACGTGATGTGCAAATTCTAACTTCGGATTCGGGTTCTACGCAGCAAATTACTTCGAACATGGCCCTCAGCTTTCCAACAACTGACATGCCCTCGGTATTTGTGGACCTGTGTTATCCAGATTTAGGGTTTAGACATATATTTTAGTTACTTAAGGGTCTGCATGCGTCGAGGTCTCAAAATTAGTCAGCTTACTTCATGTTTTTGTTGTTTATAATTAACCAATTTGCGTCACACACACACACACACACACACACATATATACCATATATATATATATATATACATATATACATATGTATATAGTACATATGTATGTATATAGTAATAAAAATTGTTTTATACTTACGCGATTTTTTGTTTTGTTTTTTTTTATAATAACAACAACAACGTCGACTTTGCAGCCGGTTGACGCTTCTGTTATTAAAATCACTTTTTTGTTGACTTTCTTTGTTGTTGTTAATATTCTTGCTTTTTTTACGTTTAAGCTTAAAATCCAATCGTTGTATAATCGTTGTTGTTGCTGCTTTTCCTGTTTGCCGTTATGTCTCTGTTGGAGTTTTTGCATTCATCCATAACTGTAACACGAGAGATGAAAAAAAAAAGATGTTACAAAAAATATCAATTTAAATCAGTGCGTTGAATAAATTTTAAAATGCATTAAATGTAACTTCTTTTTTGCATAACATATCAGAACTAACAAATCGGCTTACAATACCAAAAAAGGTTTAAATGTACCACAAAAAGTGAAGATGGAGCTGAAAAGAGTTTTTGGTCTGAAGAGATGGACATCGAAATTCATGTGGCGATAAATTTTACAGTTGTGTAACCTGATAGGGTTTAAGAACAAGTAGCTTTTAAAGATAGTTTTGTTTGAATGTATCAAATCGCCTTATAAGAAACAACGGATTTGTATATATTTACAAATGGGCGATACGGCTTGACATGGACCCCTTTTTCACCAACTATATGGAAACATCCATGGATAAAACCTAAATCATTGTGTAGGGAATTTTCATAAGAAGTGCAGAATATAAGTTTTAATAAAAAGTTAAGTTAAAATAAAAAAAACGAGCGGAGCGAGCAGGGGCGGAGCCATACTATAGTCTCTGAATTTAGGATCAAAATAGATATATGCTTTTTTGCCTTCGGCAGAGTCTGTCCTGAAATTAGTTTCTAATGCTGCCTGAAAGACGGCGGCCGAGCTCCCTTGGATCTGGAAAAAAAGACATAGTCTTCGTCAGAAGACGTTAAAATCTGCGATCCCTAGTTGGGTTAATCCTGGGCTCTAATACATTTCCTAAACATTTGGCCAATAAGGACAAGTCTGTCTTACTCGACAAAACACTTGCTGCACTTCACTTCTTCTTCACTATCCAGCCATGCAAGGACTCGTGTGCGCTTTTTAGGTAGTGATTCACTTTACATGAGTTAGGTGAATACTTTCCACCTACGCCGTCTTTACGACTTCTTACGAAAGTTTGGAAGGTTATGTTAAAGGCTACAACATTTTCTTATTTTTCCCCTTCTGTCAACTGTTCTCTCACCCTCCAAACTTCCTGTCAGGCTGTCTGAGTGCTAGGTAATGGGTTACCACTAGTCTTATCTAATATTTGAGAAGGCTGTTTTTTTCTTCGTTTAAAAGATAGCATTCTTTTTGAAAGTTATAATTGTGTCGCTGCTATTTGAAGAATAGATTTTTCCAATTTTGTGAATTGGAGATGCATGCCCTTAGATAATTTTCCATCAGAGTATGAAGCTGGATGTGACAACAAAAGGCAAAACTATCAAACAGTTTGAAGGCTGGATGGACAAATTGGCTAACGAAGCTGCTTCTACATCTGTCAATGATAAATGAAGCAATTACGAGTACTTTGCGATGTGAGAAAGTTGCCAACTGCTCTTAAGTTTCACATGAAATGTCAATGCTGGCGCTGTCATTTAATATCCTTTTGTGCTAACTGCAGTTTCAATGAGAAAAACAAAAATGATAATCATAAAAACGGCAAAAACAAGAAGAACGATAATTCTTGGCCAACTGTTGGCTAATTAAAATGGCTCAAAAGGAGCAAAATTAGCAGCCGCTGCAACAGGCAAAATTGCATAACCAAGAAACATCCTTAACAAGCCTTGAGGTCTGCGTATGTGTGTCTGTGTGTAACAAACATACATACAGACGTCCTTACTTACTTTATCCACAACAAGAGTAAAGAGTTAAGCTGCCCGACTGTTAGATACCCTGTACAGTTTTTCTCAGCAAGTAAATATCTGTGCCAAGTTTTTTGACGAAGGCAAATGGATTCCAAAAGGTCAACATTGTTTTGTTTGTTAAGCTCACATGAATGTATACAACAAAATTTATAGCTCTACTTCTTGCATAAGCCAAAAGTGGAATTTCGCTCAAGTTTATACGGGAAAGTGTATGTGGCAGACGATCGCTGGCAATAGCCAGGGTGATATCTGCGTCTGCCTTCGAGGTATCGTGTATATACCGCATTGTCTTAGTTTGGCAGACTGTTGGTGCGACTAAGGAGAGAACCTTCTTGAACCTTTTTAATACCGAGCGAAGCTTCAGACAACGTTTTTGCCCTCGATCGCGATGAAAACAAAGACGAAGTCGTCCATTTTCCAGTAGAATTCCTAAATTGTATGGATTTGCCTGGCATGCCGGCTCATCTTAAAGTTGGCTCTGCCATTAATAAGCTACGAAATCTTCATGCTTCAAAGGAGAAGAATGCCTAAATTTTGAAGTTTTCATCAGTGTGAGTGTAAAACTTGCGAAATTCTCCACAGTCTGTGGAATCTACAATACCGTGGACTCTACGGGCAGAGGGTATAATAAGCAAAAGAATTCCATTAAAAATGCCTTCAGCTCAGTAAACATTGCATACTTGCAAACTGTCTGTGTATCTGTATGTGTAAGAAAACTGTAAAAGTTGCATAAATTCTCTACTTTTTAGGAATCTAAAAACCATGACAAATGCAAAGCAAGTAAAAGTTTTAATAAAAGACAATAATTCAAATGGAAAATTTTAACAAACAGGTGTAGAAGAGAGGGATTCAAGAAATAGTTAAGACTATTTGTTGGTTTGATAACTCAGTACCTTTTTTCGATTGACAGAGATTTTGTGGGGTAAAAAACGTTTTATTTCAGAATGAAGTATGCTTTCATATGCATTCCATTGTTGGGCACCACAGCAACTAGTATCTGATTGATATCTTTATATCCTGCAATGAAATTTTATACAACGAGCTAGACACAAACACAGAGCAATGAATGACGCACACTCAATCACATATACACTCATACACACACAGTCTTTTGCGTACTTTGATTTTTGAACAAAAAAATAGGGGTCTGTAAAAAGAGCGGTCGGTTTCGACAGATTTTCTGTCTATTTTAGTTGATGTCAAAGGGTAGTACTGTCAGAAGCTACCAAGTCTGCTAATTGAACATTATGGAACCAGCAACTGAAATAGTACTGTTACACGGAAAAAAATTACGTTCTAAACTTAATTTTCTGTTCACTTTTGGTAGAATTTTGTGAGAATGAATATCGTTGATAACTTGCTGTAATTGTAAACCATTTCTTAATTGATAGGTTTCGAAATTATTTCTAGGTACTTGGGGGACTCAAACCGAATCGACAACCAGAACAGGTTACTGGCAATCAACAACTTCAGTGGAAACACTCTAGCACTCTATTTTAGCAGTTGTTGCTATCGGCTTGCAATTGTCGTGCAACTTTCAGTGGGAACAGGGTTAAATATCGATTGAAAAGGCTTTTCCAATTACTTTGGAAATTTAACTTTAATGAAACTAGAGGTAGCCCCGCAGTCGGATCCCGACTGCAAATTAAAGTCCACAAATTTTTTAATTCAAATTCATTTAGCATTTATGATTTCTCTCTCTCACTATGATTTAAATGAGCCACTGAGTTGTGTCACAAATGCATATAAAACAGTCATGTTCTTCAATAGCTCGCACGTGCCGAACACTGGTCGGCTATTTACACAGACACAGCCGAAGTGCAAGTTCAGCAACTGAGAAAACGTTCGTAAACAGTTACCAACACATGTAGAGACATCTCAAAATTGATGTTTTTTATTAATTTTATCTATGATTTGGCAAAATATATTAATAAAACTTATATTCTGCACTTCTAATGAAAATTCTCTACACAATGAAATAAGTTTCACCCATATTTGTTTCCATATAGTTGCTGAAGAAGGGGTCCAAAAATTTTACTTAACCTATTTATATAATAGATTTTCGATTATAACGTTTTGTATATCTTTCTTTAATAA
The DNA here is from genome assembly GCA_035041775.1 of Chymomyza caudatula. Taxonomy (NCBI): domain Eukaryota; kingdom Metazoa; phylum Arthropoda; class Insecta; order Diptera; family Drosophilidae; genus Chymomyza; species Chymomyza caudatula. Next base: position 840,269 of record JAWNKW010000073.1, read on the forward strand.
CTTCGTTATGTGACGCAAGAATTTGGTTTTGAAATTATTGACTTGCAGTGAATACAGTTAACTAACTTAAATTTTAGTTATAGTTCATCACTAGGGGTTCGCGAGTTTAAATAACGATATCTCTATGTGAAAGATCTTTAGCTGAGGGTAAAACCGGCACGTAAGTCCTCGTGTGGTCGGACTTGTGTGGCCTGATTTGTGTAACCTGATTCAGACTCGGGTGCTGTATTAGCTGTGTCTATAGGAGAGAGCCGAGCGGCGAGAAGGTTGCATCTCTTAAAAAAACATTCTGCTAGATTATGCAACCTTTGACGACATGAAGTTATTTCAAATCATGAATTTTTGTTTTAGTGTAGTAGTTGGTTAGTTAGTTAGTCTTAATTGCTCTGTATGACGTACTAGTGAAAAGCGCTGAAAAGTATGCAACTTAAAAGGAGGCATTCATTTGCTGCTGACATGACAACGGCAAAGCGAATGGAATGTTGAAGATGTTGAAAGCTGTCTGCCATGTTCTGCTCTTAAAGTAATTAATGGAAAATAAACAAGATAGGTATAGTCAATTTATTAGAACTTTTTACCCAACACTAACTTTCTCTCTTTTTCCCATTCTCGGCATAGATCGCTTATTACATTACCAAGCGCCATAAGGCTTGAATGTTGGCAAATTGCAGTGCATAAACTGGCCATAAAATACGCTTTCCGTGTAAATGTTGGAAATTGCAGAGCAAACAGTTGTTATGAGCTCGTGGAAGCGAATATCGCTGTGTGTGTGTGTGGGCCCGCACATGCATAGTCGTAAATTCATAATGGGGCTAGCGGGAATACGAGATATTGGCAGGTATGTTTACACACTCACTCACACACAGAGACACTGTGGCTTAAAAGGTAAACCAACAAGTTGCTGCTGTTAGGGGAGAGAGAGAGGGGGTTACACTCGAGTGCGATTAATGCTAATAAACCAATATGACCCGCCCAAGATGCCGGCCCAAAACACTCAAAACACTTCTCCTACTATCCTGCTCATAATCTCTTTGGACTTGCTGGCGTCATTGTGCATATTATTTGGCCTTCCTTTTAGACGCAAACTATTTGTTTGGAAACACTTAAAATGGCGGCGACAAGCCCAAAATGCCGGCTATATATTCATAGCCAAAGTTTCTAGTAGCTCGTTTTATGTGATTGTTGTTTTTGTTGCCGCTGATAATGATGGCAATGACGCTGCCACGCGCTTGAGGCAACCATTTAGCATGGAAATTTTTTGGACTTGTTGTCAAGAAGCGCGGCAGACAGACAACAGCGTGTTCCTCAAGTGCTCCTCGCAATCTACTTGCAAATGTGTTTACCATTTCCAATAAACTCACCCACTGAAGCGAGCTAGGCATATTTATTTGAAGTTAATTTATGCTTGTATACATTGGGCGCTAACATTGACAGCAGAGTCTGCCTAGTCCGGGGTCTTGGCATAAGCATGGCTTCCGGTCGTATTGTACAACAAATTGTGGGCCCGTCGGAAGCATGCCCCATTAATGCCAAGTTAAAACAACATAATTTAATGCCTGGCCATGTTCTAGGACATAAACATTGCAAAATCTTCTAGTGTTTGGTTTTTTTTTTTCTGTTTAAGTACTTCTTTTGTGTCACTCTGAAATAGATTAAGGCAACATTGTTGTCAAGCTGCCGGAAATTGACGCAAGTCACGTGAACAATAAGCTTTAACCTTAGTCTTTTAAAACGCTGTGTTGGCAATGTTGGCCAACTATGTTTTTTTTTCTCTTTTTTTTTTACTAATTTCATTGTCCTTTTGTCGTTGCACAATGACAGGACTCTGCTAACTCAACAAAACGCATCCAGCGTAGGTGCAACGATAACCTTATTACATTATAATGTCGGAATTGTGTTTATACGTTGGGATTCCTATTGTGTGCGAACGTCAAGGAAAAACAGATAGAAGAGCTTAATTCGAAGTGGAAACTCTGGCATACACTTGCAGCACACAGTTGCATATAAGCAGAGAATCCAATGGTTAGCCAAGATTGACTGATTTAAACAGTTAAATTTGGGAGATTCATTTTATATTAGTTCGACGACTTAATACACGCTCTCATGACAGCTGATCGGAAACCGAAGAAAAGAAAACAGGTAATAATAACGTTTGTGTGTACAATTTACTTTGTTGTTGTTTTTTTTTTACTTCAAATCAATATTTAACTGACTAAAACGCGACATATCCAAATGGAACTTATATTCTGCACACCGCAAGCATTTTATCTTTCGAATGGTATAGTTTTTACCTGAAAACGTTGCGTTATTGCGAAGTTATCGGTACCACACTGAATTTTCGCTTAGCGTATTTATATATAGCCTAGTCTTCGCCCTGTCCTCGCCAAACTCCGTGCTCCTCTTGAGGTAGAACATATTCCTCTCTTCCTTCCCCTTCCTTTTCCGAATCCTCTTCCACTTGCTCTTGCTCTTCCTCCTCCTCATTCCAACTCTTTATGATATAACGCTCAAGAGGCATCAAGCGTACTTCCGTAGTCGTCGATCACATCAACACTCTGAGTATTGTTATTGAAAAGTAAACCGAATTTAATCTCTACCTTATATGCGTAGACTTTGAGAAGGCCTTTATCTTTTGATAGAAGAGAGATTCCCCGAAATGCATTACATTTTAATAATCCAATTGCCACAAATTATATCGAACCAAAAATGTAACGTATCAAAAATTGTGGAATTAGACAGCAGAAGCGACAAAAGCAGTCTTTAGAATGAAAACCTCAAACACGGCGAATTGGTAGATCAAGAACTAAAAGTAAATCAAGAGAGTTTTAGTAAGAATAAATTTCCTATTTTTTTAAGTATCGCATCAAAATATATTATTGTTCACCTTAGTCATAGTATACACATTTGTGGCAAATTTGATTAAAATCGGTTCACAATATCATATAAAAAACATCGAAAAACGTGAATCTAAAAAATGTTAATCTGAGTCTTTAATATGTTTGCGAGAGACGCGAACATTTCTTTGGGTGATGATGATGACTGCCATTAACTTATTATGATTCTCTTATTGATCATGGACTCTTTTAAGCGATCGAAATAATCTGAACAAACGGTCAATTTTTCATGTTCCAACGTCACGTGCGCGATTGAAAAACATCACTTTTTCTCAGTTCAAGATTGAGTCATGGGACATTATTCGTGTCATCGCCAGTCGCATATTAGTCAAAAACTACCGCCCGAAATGAGTTGTAACTCAAGTTAGAGTTTATTATAATCTCGTTTCAATGTCTTTCGTACAGGTTTGCATTATATAGACTCAATCTTTTTATTAAAAATTCCAAAAAAAAATTTTCCTTTTGTATTCGATTTGAGCAAAATCGGTGTGGAAGTGAAGAAATTATCAGGTATCATCGAAATAATTACACGGATGTAAGGATTCCGAAAGCTATATAAACAAAAAACGGTTGCCGATTTCGAAACAGTGAACTCGAACTATAAGCCATATCTTTATATATATCTGGCTGTTCCGTCCTCGACTTAAATTTCCTCCGTTTTATTTTCTGTGCCAAACATTCCCACATAACTAATATACGCTTTGTGCCATTAGTGGCAGTGCAATTTTATAGCCTTCATTCAGGACTTCGTTTAGCTTGGTTTTTTTTTGGGCTTCATTGAAATGCAGCCAAGCGCGTACCAAAAGCAGCGACCACATACAAATGCATACATGAAAGACTACATGGATATGGAGCTCTACAGGAGAGCAGATATAGCATACTCTTTTCACAATTGGCTCTTGATCTCTCCTAGAGTAGGGTATGCGCTTTAATGGAATTTGTATAAAAAACCCAAATAAAGCAAACAGCTGTTAAAGCTCAGTTCTTCATATGTCTGTGCGTATGCGTGTGTATCTGTGTGCACACACAAATGTGTATATGTACTCTTATAAGAGTTGGTGCTCTTCAATGTATAGGTTCCATCTCGCTCAGATTGTGAACGCCTCTCAGTGAGCATGTGTTTCTGTACGGCTGCTTATCAGAAAATGCGCCGTTAATGCGTGATATGATAAGTTCTAAACACTCACACAGTCACATACATCCGAGTACTCACATTAACGCACACTTATGAATGATACATTCAGATTGAACTTATAGGTGAATGCGTTTGAAAAAAAGAAATTCCTTCCTCTTAACAGATTTTTGATTTACATTTCATGAAATGTTAAAGCATGCTTTATCTTTACAGTTCGTAAATAACCAGTGCTCCAAATAAGTAACGTCACAATTGAAAACTCAGAAATCTGCAATTGCAAATAAGTTTTTGTTTTTTGCTTAAGGGTAAGAATTTCTCAAGTGGGCCCTTAAAATTCGTCATGTCGAAATCATACTTAAAGTTATATGAAATGTGTAGTGTACTTTTTTTTCCCAAATTCCGATTATTTATCGAGTTATCGATAAATGAATATTTTGGTAGTCCTTTTTTAATTAATTCATATCTCGTAAACGAATATAGATAATTATATATATATTTTTTAAATGATATAAAAATGTGTTAAGAATTAATTATTTATAAATTTTTTTACTTTTTAAGGATTTTTATTTTTTAATTTAAAAAAAAACTTGTTCTGGACGTCGAAAAAAAATAAAACTATACTCATGGGCAGGTTGGTTCACAGAGAAAATAAAAAAAAAGTGTGATCCCAAAGCTATAAATGTTTTTGTGGTGACACCTCCAACTGATGCCTACCTAACAATGTTGTCAAATATGCTTAAATCCGAGGAATTGAGAGATAACCTGATGAAACTTGGTAAGAATGATTGTTTTGGCATTTTAAGTTACTTTTTAAAACATAAAATGATTGTTTTTGTTTGTCTGGGTCTCAAGTTATTCAAGGTCAAAGTTCACGAAAATCGGTTTTTTGTATATAGTCTTTGCAGTGCTTTCAAATCACTTTGTTTTTTTATAAAGAGTTGTATAGCGTGACATTCTCTACAAATTTGGTCTACGACAATATCTTCTAAAATCAACCGTTCTTGAGATAGAGCGAAAATACTATAGTATCGATACAAGTTCACTTTTTGATAACAAAAGCTCGTAATAATAAATATATCCTTGATGCACTGTTTGTAGGGACAAAGGGGCACAGGGTATCCCACTGTCGGGCACCGTCTGCATTAAATCTTTTTCTATTAGTGATGAGCTGCTGTACCATGTTTTTCGCACATTATTTAGGTAAAATTAGTAATTTCAAGTCATTAAAACGTCCCCAAAAAGTACAAAAGACTTTTAAATGAAATAACTAACCCATCAAGAATATGACTAAAGCAAAAATTTGAAAATAAACTGATTTTTACTTTGACATCATCAGTTGCCATGGCAAAAACTAACATTGCACAGTGGTCGAAATTGTTTGTATGTAGTTGGTGAAAAAGGGCTTCAAAAATGTTCCTTAGCCTATTTATATAATAGAAAGATTACTTATGTCGACTTCTCAAAATAAATTGCACGTTTTTGATAGCTTCAAGAAATACATTATTAACTTTAGTGTTTAATTAATAGACTGTGGATATTTAGAGTTAAAGGAGTATATTTTTTTTATAAGATTATGTTTTTATTTAGGGTTTTAGCTTTGTATTGAAAACTCTTTCTAAAATTTTAGGTATGTAACTTGTGGGTGCAACACTTAAGTCTCTTTTTCGAACTTAATTTGTCGAATAGTTTTTTCGTTTGTTAATATAGTTTATTGTGAATGTGGAAACTTTTTAGAGCAGATAGTAATAATTTACTAATGTAAACAAGGTTGTTTTAGTGCTTACTCGTCCAACGTACGCCATCATGTGTGATTTTTCGTCATTGTCACGAGAAAACAAACTTGTCTAAAAAGATAAGAAAATTTCAAAAGATCGAACTCCACATTCTGGAGTTATTAATTTTCGTACGCTAAATGCAATATTTCGACCACTGTGCAGTGCTTGCAACGCTTATCTGCAGCTGCTGCCGCAGACATTTAACGAGAGCGCTTCTGCTGATAAGGCAAAGTTATTTTTAGAATTTTTTTTCTTTTTGTCCGAAAAAAAAAGGAATTACTTAATGCTTCGAAACAAAATATAAAACCAGCACCCAAAAAAAAAGGCACAATAAAAGACTTCCACTTCGATTGCTTGGTTAACCAGCTCCGTCTGTCGGGTCAGTTGGACACTTACAGTTTATTCATCTTGTTGCCAGCTTTTCAAGTGCAACCACTTTTGGTTACAACAACAAAAGCACAACACCGGCAACAAGTATCAGGCCAAGAAATACAAAAACAAAGCTGCAACCATCAACAAAATAAAGCGATGAAAACCGAAAAAAGTAGCAAAAACCGAAACAGAAACGAAAATCAAAATCAAGGTCATTGCAGTTCAATGCTCAAGTCAAAAGTTGGTCGTTCCAAAACTACACCGCATTACCATCCCCTCCTCTGACCCTCAAGTTCAACTTTGCCGGAACGACTTTTCGTTTTAACAAATCGACTTAAACTTTTGTAATTGCAACTTTAATATTAATGTTTGCTATATTTAATATGAAAACACAAACACTAAAGCCAAAATTGGTAACCAATTATTTCCCTGAATCATCATAATTTTATAGGCGTTTTTGTACATGCTTCGAAGGTTGCCTTCCATCATAAAATCCTATAAACAAAGTGAATTTTATAAATTGCGCACAGTTTGCTCTTTTTTTAATAAAACTTAAAACGTACAAAAGTTTTAAAAGAAAAAGTAATCCATAAGAACTTGAAACCAATTACGTAAAGTTAGTTACGCGAACAAAAAGAATTCTTTACTATACTATTTTTTTTCTTCACTTTCTAGTGAAAGTTACTGCACATCATAAGATTATATTTCGCCTGAAGCTTATATTATAAAAATACTCGGAAAACGTCAGTGGTTTAATCCTTTGCTTAAAACTTTTCGATAATACCTAGAAATACTGCAACAGATATTTTTTAATTTTTTACGAGCTCAAGAAATTTAAAACAAGTATAAGTAAGTATTAAATAGCACTTTTCTACCGACTTGTAAACACCATACAATTCTTTGGAAATAAGAATTATGATAAATAAAAACAAAATTCTAACGAGAAAGTCAACAAGTTTTTAAGGCGCTTGTTCCACGAAGCAAGATTTTCAAGTGAATAGTAGACATAGTATAAAAATAAAGACATGGTTTTGCGCTCGACGTCCCTCGAAATGGTATATTAATTTTAATTCTGCTGCGAAAGTCAATGAGGAAGGTCGTGCCGCGCATTCCAGTCGGGCTTTTTAGAAGCATGTTCCCAAAAGAAGGCTTCTTTCATAATTCTTTTAACATTATGATAGCATTTTTTTACCTTTTCATTATGATAGAATGGGAAAAATCATCTTATATATATAAATGCGTTCAAGCAAAAATTCAGTGTGGTACCGATTACCCCGCAATTACATAACGTTTTCAGGTGAAACCTCTACCATTCGATAGATAAAATGCCAAGTTTCACTTGGATACGTTGCGTTTTAGTCAGGTAAAAATTTATTTAAAGTAAGAAACCAACAACAAAATACATTGTACACACAAACGTTGTTATTTCGTGTTTTCTTTTCTCTTCTTCGTAATCAGCTGTCATGAGAGCTTGTATTAAGTCGTCGAATGTCGACGACATGGCGAACACTAATCATACTACCTTTCATACTTCTTTTGGAAGTATAAACGCAGCGCAAAGCTTTTAAATACCTTCTTTTGTAAGGGGAAATGAAAGAAAACCTGAAGATTTACGAAGTTGTTAAACCCCTTGCAAATACCTTCCAAAAGCCGTATGAAAATTGCGGCTATCCCATATAAAAAACGAAAGGAAAACGTAAGATTTTGTAAGTACTTCTACCTGACTAAGTCATGAGGGAAGAAGTACTTTTTTCCTTCTTCCAAGTCCGAAGCAGCTTGGGTGTAAGGCACTCTCGTGTGTCGTGATGCTTGTATGCCGTGACGGTCATGACGCTTTAGAACTACCTTTTTGGTGCTTTCTAGCTCTAAATTTCAGCATTCTTTTAACCCTGGAACGTCATCCTTTTTTTCTGTACACTTACATTCATTCTGGCAACACACTGAAAAGTTCCGAATTGCCAAATTATACTGAGATCCTACAATAACGCGCGGGCTTGGGTTACTTTTTTAAAAAAGCTTTTAGCCGACAAGTTTCCAAAGAGATTTGAAATTAAATTTAAGGCAAAATCTATATATACCTTTTCCGGTAAATGTGGGCCCTCTGATTTCGAATCCGGAAATAGTTTTTAATTATCTAATAGGGTTTCCGAATTATCGCTATTTGAAAGATTTTCGAGAATTCGAGAGTTGCGAAGTCAGCAAATCTCATATTTCTCGGGAACCTTATTACCGATCGAGATGAACTATAATTTAAATTGAAGGTAATTAACTATTGATTTAATCAGATTCGGATAGTGTTGGTCTACCAACAAAAAACAGAAAAAATATTTTGGAAAATACGATTTTTTTGTTGTTTTTTTTGAGCTTAGTGCCTTGTAATCGACAATCGAGTTAAGATAGACCAAAACTGTCCGAAACCCATTGAAGCGACACCTAAATACCTTTAATTCAAGTTACTGTTCAGCTCGAAATCTGTAAATTGAATTTGAATTTTGCGATAAAATAGCATATTTCGAAAACCGTTGTAGATAATTCAAAAAGGGTTTCCGGATTTGAAATCAGTCCAAGTTTCCCGGAAATGCTTTAACTTTAAATGTTTTAACCATAGGCCTTTAATTGAGACCAAATTTGTTGCATAGTGTAATCAATATTGGTTTCTTATATCGCAAGCATAATAAAATGCTAATATCTATAATAATAGCTTTATTGCTAACTTTGGAATTGTCTTTAAATCTAATCAATATAAACTTGTAAACTGAATAAGCGGAAGGAACTCCAACATGTTAATATTCTCAGAGCACAGAGGAAACAGAGGAAAAGCCCCACATTCTGTCAGTGTGTGCGTCAAGTGTTTGAAACTGGCAGCCACAGCATAAAGCATTAACACTCTGTTGACCAACAATTGAAACTTTACCAAGTACTCTAACAATGGACGCATTCTGTTTGACTGCGACTGCTCTGTTCCTGCCCATGGGGACTCGCATTGTGGTCTATGTAGGAGCTCTGAATACAGCACACTGCTGCTAATTGAGTCAACTATTTCAATTTAAAAGGGATTCAGTGTGTGGGGTAAAGTTTTGCAAAAAAAAGCAGCAACTATTTACATGAAGTTGGAGTTCATAACTGTAATATGAATAATGCTGAAATTGATGGAAATATAATCATAGTTATTCGACATTTAAATTGAATTAAGCCATTAAATGATTTGTTTTGTTTAAGATGGCATCTTTGAACCTCAACGCTTTCAATTTAAATTGCTTGACTTAATTGACATGGAAATGTCAAAAAAGTCTGCGATAGCTATGAAAGCAGCATCTTCATCGATAACGTTTGCACTGCTGCATATTTTCCCCCAAAAGTAATATTTTCAACAACTTAAAGGAAGCGGAAAACTTGTTCAGCAAATGGAAATAACTGTCAGAATGCATTTGTTGCCTTCATTGCCAAAAGTTTGCCTTGATTTTGCTGCACATTTGCATATATGTATGTGTGGATGTGCATATTTTCTGTGTATGTTTGCTGATGTTTTTGCAATTGACATTTAGCCTCTCATCATACATTTTCACTTGGCATTTTGAACGAATTTAATTTGTAAAACAAATTTGCCATAACAGTACGAATGAACGTGTGGGCTTCATTTGGCACTGCTAATTGGTCAAAACGACTAACAGGTAACACGAATACAGTGAGCATACGCAAAAACGAACCAAACTGCGGCATCACGCCATGAGAGCTGGATTTTTTCATACTATACAATCTTACACTTCAAACGATTCTACTCGCCGCTTTGCTCTCTTCTACAGACACTACTACTATAGCAGCCGGTTCACAGAGTCCTGAATCAGGCCACACGAATCAGGCCATATAAATCAGGTCACCCGATGACTTTCGTGCCGTAGATGTTTCACATCTATTTTAACCAAGAATTCAAACCGAAACTTATTTCGGATACGTTTACAATTACGGTAGTAACGGTATATCGGTTTCGATTCGATTCACCGATATTTGTTTTGGTTTACAGGCTATGCCGGTTCCTGTACAAAAACAATGCCAAAATAGAACTACAAATGAAGAAGGGGAAGCGAGAAACAGATTGTATCACAGAAGCTTAAGAAATTCTCTGTTACATGTATTTTAAGTTTTAAAAATTCCTTCAAAAGTTATGAATATTGCCGAGAAGAAGTCAGGTGGCCCCACTGTGCGACGTCTATGAAAATACAAGAAAAAAATATGTATGTTTGCAAAGAAAAAAAACCGAATCGTATCGGTTTCAATTCGGGTATATCGGAAATCTATAACAGTTAATGGTCATCGGGTTTTCTAAAAAAAAATATTTATTTCGGCTACGTAACAGTTACGGTTTCAAAATTCAATTGTTTGTTTTGGATAACGGTTACGGTTACGTTTACGGTTTGAATCTCTGGGTATAACCGAATGAAACAGGCGCGCGCGAAGTAGAGGCTTTAAGAGTACTCTTTATCCGACCGTAATCCGGGTTGCTCTGGCCAGTTAAGAAGAGAATTGGATTACAAATGCAACTCATTCTAAATTTTTTAAGCTTGATGCAAGTACATATTATTCTCACTTTTTGGTAAAGTTCATATTGCATACATTTCAAGTAATTTGAGACCAATTTCTTCCATTTTCTTTTATACCCTTATAATACTAATTCAAGTCTTATTAAAAAATATTTTGGCAACAGGTCAATGTGCTTAGGTAAAGACATAAGTTTTGTCCTTTTTTGGCTTAATTTCAGGCACCCGCGACTTTTGGTGTCTGTGGCCAAAAACTCATGGGTCAAATCGAAAAGTGGACTATGAAAGGACTGTAGTAGCATTAATTAGCTTTATATATAGTAAAGAATTAAGTTGATACTTTATTTGACAATAGAGTTGTAGCGGTTTAAGTGGAACCTCATCAAAAATACCCATCGAAATACTCAAAACCTGCGGGTAAAGGAAAAAAAACTGAGTACGGAGCTTTATTGAGGGAAGGTAGCTTAAACATGAGAAACCCATCAGAATTCTTGAATATTAAAAAAGTTTGGATATTGTAGACTAGTGTTATTTTTGTGAAAACCAAATATTCGGATACACACATCATCTTCATCTTAACTGGCCATAGCAACCCGTTACCGGGTTAAGGTCTGATGTATTTCTTTCATTGGAATTGAATTTTTTTCCACATAATGACAACAAATATTTTAGGACAATCTTCACTGTACCTAATTAAATCACGTTGCATTTCGCTACTTATCACTCTACTCAATACTATTATGACACAGCTAAATTCTCAAACGATGCATTTAATTAGTAAACACGTAACGCTAACTGGCTTCAGCTTCCAAAGTCCCACTGTTTCTCAGTCCGTTCATTGGTATGACAACCACGGAAAGCGCACTACGGGTACGGTACATGACGAACGCATACTCAAACACGAACACACAACACCCCCACAAACACCAAAATTTGTTGGTCTCTTTGGAATGTGTCCAGGTGACCCAGCAGCTTCCCATATTCGGAGCAAAACCACTGACGGCATCAATGACGCATAACCGACAGAAAACCGTAGCTGTGGCATGTTTTATACACCTGAAGGGCGTTCACAACATAAACATAAGCAACGTTTTTAAAAACTTAATTACTGTTTATAGCTCCAAAGCTGAATATGTGTTTGTTTGGTATAAATTTAAAGGCTTAAAGCGGAAAAACATAGCATATTTTTTGGGGTAGTATTTAAAGCTTTGGTACATGATTATAGTTTATGTTTATGGACTCGGTAGCAAATACATTTGAATGCCTTTCTGGTTATCTACAGATGTGCAACGGAAAAACAAACTAGTGCTAGGCACTGTAAGTATTTGGTATACCGAAACCGAAACCGGTAGCACGTCACGCAGTATTCCAACATCGTCACTGAAGACGGAGGCAGTGCTCATTAGCAGCACGAAAAAGCTGTTACTGCAAAAGTCAGAATGGGAGGTATCAAGATTCCGGCTATTCAATATCCGTGACATTAAGTCACTGGTGTTTAACGTATGGGCTCTATCTCACGGTTTTCGAATGTGCAAGCACATAACACACGGATTGATTTTCGTCAATCAACGATGAACGGATGTCATAGTGAAGCTCTATAAATAAATATACTGCTCCATATGGCATAATTTATTTTCTATATCGTTATCAAATTCCATAAGTAGCAAATGAAGAAGATGAGTTGGGCACTCTAACCGAGGTCTATCTAAAACCTCGCCCAGTCTCTGGGTCCCAGCACCCGGTTGATTAGATGCAACCCACACCGTGTAAAGACACTTCTCGCTTTTGAGTCTAAACCACAGCCACCACGAGAGTCCCCGAAGGGCCATTAAAGTCAGCACATAGCCGACCCTAAAAAGGAACGACTATGACTACATGTGGCATCAGTTTAACCTCTTGGTATGAGTTTCATACCCGAAGGTACTACGATTTTGCAACTCCCAACTGTTAACAGGATAGCTACACCTATATGTCAAGGGTTTCTCATTACAGGGGCAAGAACGCACTAGCCACGTACGCGGACCTCTGCTTAATAAGGTCCTTTTGATAATCTTGGCCAGCTGTTATCCTAGATCAAGTGCATTGGGACACAAGACGGACGGCCGAACGCCCGTGACAGGCTGACTTTCAAACACCACCTCCAATAGTGGTACGTGGTACGCATCGGCAGTTTGAACACAAGAAATGCCCTTCGACTGCTATGAGAGCAACACACGCAGCTCCATCAAGTTAGGAAAGAGCTTCTTCGAGCCATTTGATACGAAGCGAGGCTTCAGACAAGGCGATGCTCTCTCCTGCAACCACTTTAACCATTTGATGTGTTACGAAAGGCCGAGTTACATCGGAACGGGAGAATGTGCCAGGATCTGGAGGTAAATGATAGCAAGACAAAGTATATGCTTTCTTCGAGTAGAGATACACAGCGGTTGGACTCTGATAGCCATATTTTTGATGTTGTCAAGGATTTCGTCTACTTTGGCGCCATTGCTACAATGAAGAACGATGTCAGCAAGAAGATCAAGCGGAAAATCACTCTTGCCAATAGATGTTACTTTGCTCTCAGCAGGCAAATGAGTCGTAAAGATCACTCCCGCCAGACGAAACTAAAACTCTACAAGAGGCACATCCATCCCGTTTTGCTTTATGGCGCATGAGCATGAAGCATGGGTGATGTCGCTGTCTGATGAAAATGCACATAACCCGATAACGGGTTGATATGACCATTTAAGCAAGTAAGTAAGTATCTCAAAACTAATAGTTTTTCTATAACTTTTGTTTAGGGTAGCGTAGCGAGCAGGGTGCCGACTCACCTTGTAAATATTCAAATACTCAATTTCTCTGTTATAAGGTGAGTAGATATACCGAAATTTCAAATGACTGTGATGTAGTCATCGTTGAGCACCGTAGAAACCAATGGATAAAGTTATCTAAAATCCACTTGCTTTCCTTTTTTCGTGTTTAATACAAAGGACGTAAAATGAAAACAGCTTTCTGTCTTCATTTGAAAAACAGAGTACTCCTTGGTTCTTGGAACTCGACCAGCAAAAAGTCGCGAAACTTTCCATTTTAACAACAAATTCCAGCGATTTCATCTTCGTAGCGTCTCAGAAGGCCCACAAAACGGCTTGACGTTCTCCATCTCGCCGAAACAGAGAGAAGAAGGAAAGCTACCCAACAAAAAGCACATAAACTACGCTATATTATATGGATGTCTAGCCGAGCCCATATTTGATTTAATAATAGTCTTAAATTCAAGCTACGGCAACTATCAACTCTCACTCAATTCTCTGCAAAACCAGCAATATCTTCTCTAATTTAATTAGATGCTTAATGCTAACTAAAACTAATTTTAAAATAAAAATTACCAATTCGTTTGTAGTTTTTGCTCTAAAGCGAATGAAATCAAGTAACTGTTAAAAAAAACGCCAATCCAATTAAAAACATTACTTTTAGGTTTCAACTGAAAAATGTCAAATGCAAAGAAAATAATAAATTTACAACTTTTTTACACTTCTTTCGAAATAAATTTCCATTCATCAATCAACTGTTTACATTAATTCCACATTTTAAATATGCAAATGTATATATGTATACAGTTATATAGTATAATCATGTTATGCATACTTTGCATTTTAATTTGCTCTGTACACTTTTCTTTACCCCTTAACACCCGCCCCACGATGTCTACCGTAGGCTAAATTGACTGGCAAATTGCAGCAGCTCTGGGCGCAGACATAGCTCATCGTTGGGTCGTCGACGTTCGTTCTGTGTTTGCTTAAAAATTTAGCAGCTGAGTGCGGATTTTTAATAACTTCCAGAACACCCTGCGACAAACAACGAAAATGTGCGCCATTACGATATAAATGGCGGTACACTGAGCAAAACTAAGCAGCGGTTACATCATCGTTTACATTGATCGTCCAACCTTGTTCACTATCTCAAGACAGGTACCCGATAATATATTGATTATTCGTTCACTATCGAGAGATGTGGAAGATGGAGGTGCACCCTGAGATTCCGGCTTATTGTTAAGCGATGACGAGAATAGTACCGCTCCCCGAGGCAACAGCGTGGATATACCGCCGCTTAGCCTAGTACAACAAAGTCGCTGACGACCTCCCTGCAGAGTTGCTTAAGACTGGCGGCAATGAGTTTGTAAGGTGTTCTCTGCCCTGTCCTCAAAGACCACTACCATGGTATCAGTCTTCTTTCTATCGTGTATAAGGCCCTATTGAGCGTGTTGTGTGAGAGACTAAAACCAATCGCGAACGAACTGATCGGAACTTATCAGTGTGGCTTTAGCACTCTCTTTACACTACGCCAAAACGTTGAGACAAACTAAAACCAAAGCGACACCCACCATATCTTTGTCGATTTCGGGTTCAGTATCTCTGCGAAGGAATGTGATGAGCTGCACACGCACCGCCATCAATGTAGGAAATAACATGTACAAACCTTTTGATAGCGAGTGAGGCTTCAGAGAAGCATACCTTTGGTATCACCAATTGAAGAAGGCGCGCTCAAAGCAGAGACGCTTGAAAGATAGCTTTACATCAGGCGGTAACCTGGTAACGGGTTGCTATGGCCAGTCAAGAAGAAGAATGGATGATTTTTGGAGATTTTCCCTATTTTCCTGATTTACCAGCTATTCTTCTGAACGTGAACAAGGCTCTGATGTAATTGTTAGTCGCGTTTTCAACAATGGAGCCAAACTTTCCTTATTGAGTCCATGGGACATCGAAGTTGCCTCATTGGTGGAAGTTTGTTTGTCATAATGAATGGAACTACTACGGTTTTTGCAGGGTTAAGGTTGAGGCCAACGTTCCTGCACCAGCCGTAGTTAATGTTTAAGTGTTTTAGTGTCTTCAAATTTTCACAGTGTAATACAATGCCATCAGCATCTAGGCATTATGTTCCCTTATATTCGAGTCTCTTCAGAAGTTGGACTACAAGAAGGCTTCATAGTAATGGACTTAGGACATCTCCTCGTTGGCAGTCACGAATTGTGGAAACAGTGACAATGCCACCGTGGCTAGCCTTGTCTTTAGTAGTGAGTGAATCCACTCTGATATCGTTGATGTCGACAACTGTACTAATTCGTGCAACATCGTCATCAAACTACAAATTTCGCACACTGTAGTTGTATATTTTGGAAACTAGCTTTAATATTCAAGAGTAAAATCTTTGAGTCTGTGCTAAAACTTCATCACTATCACTGTTGTGGACGACTCTTATATCTAAATAATTTGACACTTGGGTCCACTATTGTCATTGCATAAATTAGATACAACATGGCAGACAGTTGTCGCCTGACTTTAGGTCTGTCTGGTCTGAATTTTTGGTGAGCTTTTATGTCAAAGACGAAGAAGTACAGAGTCATGAGAGAAGTTAAATTTACTTATGCAAGCGACAACCACACACAAAGGATGTTGCACTGTGACTGCCATTTCCGTATTTTAGCAACACAATCTATACGATTTCGTACAATATTAGGCTTTAGCTTTAAAAGCAAACAAGGCGACACACACAGATACACACACACACACATAGACACAAATGCATTTCCTCTTTGTAAAACAAATCAAAGGAGACTCTGCCTATTATGCATGTCTCTAGTGTCTAATCTTATAGCTCTCTCTCTCGTCTTTATCTTTCTGTGTGTATTAGAGCGTCAGTCTGTCTCTTACTTAGCTTATCAGTGTTTAATTAATCTTTAAAGTCAGAGTCAACTTCTTATGACTTGACATTTAAGCTGCTTTAAAGCTGAATTTGTAGCATTACAAATAACTAGACAGTTCTGAAATATTAGTTACTCCCAATACGCTTCGCTTTTCATCACTTTCAGCACTTTGCAATCTACACTCTACAAAAAATCGAGGCACGTACCATACAGACACACACACAGATACAAATGGACTTACATACACATACAAATTAAATTAGCAGCACGCTAAGTGATCACACGGGCTCTCGAAAAAGTCGCAAAAAGAAAACAACTTTGTAGGAAAAAAAAACCATTTGTTAGCTCAAATTGCTGGGCAGAAAATAAAAACAAGATACATTTGTATCTGGAAGCAAGCTTTAGCTACAGATAAAAAGTACGTTTTGTTTTTTGGTAACTAATGAAAAGGGTTTCGCGCGAAGTCTTAAAGCCATACAGCTGCACATCGGCACACACACACACAAACACACACACACACAGCAGAGCGGCACATGCTAAAAATAGCATATTAGATGATAAGATTGTCGAGGCGGCAACCGCAGAAAACTTAGCGGTTCATAGCCATATAAACAACACACAGATACACACTCACACTCACACACTCGCACACACACACTCACACAAACACACACACTCACACACACACACTCACACACACACACTCACACACACTCACACTCACTCACACACACTCACACACACACACACATGCTTGCGCAATATTTTTATCCACAGGCCATAAAACAAGTTTATATTAGTATTAACTTTACACAGATAAACAAACATTTATTTTTGTGCTAAACCGCATTTTGATTTACAGTTTCCAAAGTTGTCAACCCCCTCGATTCGGGGGTTTTATGGTTTTATTTTTATTTAGTTTTCAAACTAGTTGCATCTGGATTTGTGTTTCCTAGTTTGGGTTTTCTTTTTTTTTTGATGTTGTTGTAAAATAGCCGTTTTTAATTGCTATTTTGTTCTACGGTTCAATTAACGCGAAAATGTGGCCAGCAGTTTGTGGCACGTTTTTTTCTTGTTTTTGTTAAGAATTAAATTGAAACTAATTAGTAAACAATATAATTGTTTTACTTTTTAATGTGTTGAAAGGTATTTTTAGCAAATATTTAAAACAATAAGTGTGTATCCATAGTAATATCAATAACAACATTTAACAGTAGAGTATTAGCTTTAGGG
Organism: Chymomyza caudatula; assembly: GCA_035041775.1. Lineage (NCBI taxonomy): Eukaryota > Metazoa > Arthropoda > Insecta > Diptera > Drosophilidae > Chymomyza > Chymomyza caudatula. Next base: position 857,893 of record JAWNKW010000073.1, read on the forward strand.
GCAGCTGTGTTGTACGCAAACCTTCTCTTGAGAGTCAAGTGCAAATAGAGAGAAATCGTACACAAAATTACTGTATGATCGTAATACGAAAGCCCCAACAAGGTGCATAGATCATTTGTGCAGAAGTTAAGAGAAGAAACAACGTAGATTTGGAGGAAATTGCAAATCAGGGGTCCAAAAGGGCTTGGTTCATTGACGAATGAAGGCACAGGAGTAGAAGGCGCCGGACCGCGGTCTCGCCTGCCAGAATTTATGGGCATTCCAGTGTCTTCCAGGCGTCTGCGCCCTAGGCCGATGTGCAGATATAAATTTATACAGGAACTACCTTCTTCTTCTTAACTGGCCATTAAGTTTTCAGTGATACCAAAGGTAGCTAGTGCAGTCTGGTCCATCCAGTGAAGGCATGGTCTGACCTCAAGGCAATATAATGTCCCAGCAAGAATAAATATGTATTTCGAAGGTAGAACCATCGAAATACGTACATGAATGTTAAGTATGTTCAAATGAAAATAAACTATCAATAGTTGTAAAAACAATCGATGATGTTCAACCCAGAGCCCACCATCGATGTTATCGATAGTGAAATCGATGTCTTTGCAGCTCTATTCCAAGGCCGTTGAAAGAGAAAATTAAACGGCTTCTTTCTTATAATTATTATACCATTAATGTTAAAGTTTCCATTACGGATGACACCACATTCCCTCTCTTTGTGACTGAGTATGGCACTATGTGGTGATTTTCAATTTTAATTTCAAATTTATATATTTTCGTCTATAAGTGGAAAAAATCAGTCGATATCTTTTTAATTAAAATTAAATTTTATAAATCGTTTTCAAAAATCATATCACTATTACATTTCCGCAAGTAACAAATTTACATCTGTAGCATTTTTAAGGCTGTCTTTCAAATTTATTTCATTTTAGTTACCTGATATTTACTAGACACAAACTTACCCCATTTAAACATACATATTCGCAATGCGAACATAGAATCGAAATTTTGTGAGCTCGTCATTCAGTCACTCAGTCGATTTGTTTTCTTTGGCAGACCTTTAGCAACATTTATGAAAATAGTAGCAGCAATTGCCAAAAATAATAAAGAGAAAGCCAAGCAGACAGCCGGACAGCCAGACGGTTAGAAATACAGGAAGCTATTTCAATAAATTGTTGGCCATATTGTACAGTTTACTTGATGCTGTGCTAATTGGCAATGCCAATTGATGCTATATTTAGTTAAAAGGCATTCAAAAAACACTTTGGATGCTCTCCCACATACTAAGCAAATATTTCAACATTTTAGTTGAATCAGTTTTTCAGATTCATTCACAGGAATGTAAACAAACGAATAACAAAATTGTTTTTGTTTAAATGAAAGTGGACTTTAATAAAGAACATGCAAATACGTTTCTTAGAAGAAATAGCATATAAATTTGAAGGTGAAGGGCTTCTCAATTGTCCGGCTTTTAAGTACATGTCTTGACACTTGCACAAACTGGGCATCACTAGCTCCAGGAACTGCAGGTTTTGTGAACTTGAAGAGGAATTCTCGTCGCATGTACTAGCTGAATGTGATGACTCGGCGAGGAGAAGGATGGTCCTTTTATCGATGACCAAAGTAGCCCGACTAGAATCATCCGAGATAATGAAATTTATCGCGGAGATAGGATTAGCAAGGGAGCTAATTAGGGGGGCACAATAGATCTCTAAATCAGCTCATATGAGCCATTTTAGGCTAGGTTAGGTTAGGACGGTTGCCACGCATTATTGCCTGACACCGTTGGATATACACACTCCTTCCCTGTTCCTGAGCAGACAGAATCAAAAGGGAGACCAAGTGCAGATAAAAAGTCTGCAATCCTTTTAGGTCTGATTTTAAACAACTCCGATAAACTGTTTAAGCAATAATTGCCTAGATTTTTGAGCCTGCGTCTAAACAGAGCTGGACATGAGCAGAAGAGTTGCAGCTCCTGCAGAAATCGTTAAATGGTGTAGAAAGCCTAGCTGCATGTAATAACTCTCTATGCCTTGGTGTCCAGGTACCCATATCAGTTTAATAATATACTGCTGAGCCCTCTCCTGTAGAGATTTGCGGCAGTTTCTTACCTCTATCGAGTTAGACGATATCGAGCTAAGTGATTTTATAGCTGCTTGGCTATCGCTATATATATTTACAGTGCCGGACATGCTACAGTGCCGGACATGCTTGTCGTGTTCTTTAGGCAGGTCAATGTTCTGTTTATTGCGAGGACCTCGGCCTGGAATACACTGCAGTGATTCGGGAGCCTGGAACCCTGACTAATGTTAAACTTTTCTGAGTAAACGCCACCTCCAACTCGGTTATTTAACTTAGATTCATCCTAAATATGCACAAGCAGACCGTTATGAGCTATACCGATATTTGAAACGGAAACTTACAAATTTGCTCACTAAATGCAATAACATGATTCTCAGAGAGGAAAAAAGAGAAAAAAAAAAGACTTGTGTCTGAGAACACAAGGTAAAACGACATTGTTGGAACAGTGAAAGAACGTGAAAAAAGAAACAAAAACTTAGAAATTATAAGACTTGTATCTCATTTGTGCACATTCTCTTAAAGCTAGCATATTAGCAAAACTACGCAAATATTTCAAATGTAATGAAAAAGTATAATATATTTATACAATAATGTATAATATGTGCTTGCTACACACCAACGAATTCCGCGCCAATGAAGTGAAAATCACAGATTATTCTAGCCAAATCGAAAATGCAAATAAATCAGATACAACAGCGAGTTTCAAACATTGTACAGCAATTATATACTATATATGATGAAGTACATATATATAGAACAATGGTGAAAACATCAATTTTAAAGCTTTAAGGAATTTACAGAAGGCTGCAACAGGAGCTGTTGATTAAAATTGAAGCAGCAACTGCAACTGCGGTTTTATCAAAAAACTTTGCAGTATTTAAAACTTTTTAATGAAGTTTCAGATAGTCTAAACGAATATTTTTACTCGTGCTACAGCAAATTGTTGAAATTCAAATCGAATGAAGTGTCCAAATGCTTTTGGTTTGATGCATTCATGATAACTGGATAAAAAGACCACCAAAAACCACAATAAATATTTTGCACGCAATTTTTATTACTTTACAGTTTAGCAAGCAAATATGCAGAAATCCAAAGATAATAATAAAAGTGTGAAACATGAGCAAAGTGCATACAGTGAACTCTCGAATGTGTAAACAAGACGTAATGTGAACGGTTCTGATTTGTATTCAATGGGTATTTCAATGTGTTTTTGTGTTGTAAATAGTTTCGGGAATTCCCTCACCTAAACAAATGAACAAATTTTCACTCTTGACTGAAAATTGATGCATGTATTTGCATCCTTTTTAGCCCTTTAAGTGGCACAACGTCCAACAACAGTTATAAAAACTAGTCTTCGCTCTCATAACAGCTGATCGGAAACCGAAGGCGTTATATTCCTGACATAGGATTCTAAAGTGTTCAAAGGCTTCGTAGTTCCGCCTAAGTCGAATGCGTATCAGGAGCGACAACTCGGAATGTTGCAATTTATCTCGAGAAGAAATAGTGAGTCAACACCATCAGCAATAAGCTTTGCGAGAAATGATATTCCTAAAGCGGTTCGTCTGTCTTTGAGAGTCGGCAGATCATTTAACATCAGACGGCTCTCATATGAAGGAAGGTTGAAACCTTAGGCTTCTTAGCGCTTAAATATAAGAAACTGTTTTTGCACTGATACGATTTTCTCAGCGTACACTGCATATTGAGGGTTCAAGACAGAAGACCCGATATGAATAGCCTTTTAGTCACATAAGGATCCAAAAACTCTTTTGAATACCTCTTTATGAAACCAAGAAGAGATTTCGCTTTATTGACCATTACGTCGATATGCTCGTTGAATGTAAGCTTAACATTTAGCAGAATTTCCAGGTCTTTGAAGAAATCCACCCTGTTAAGAGGGGAGTTACCAAGATTATAATTGTAACTAGTGATAATCCTTCGTGAAAAACTCATCAATTTGCATTTATCGGAGTTGAGGTTAAGATAATAACATATAAAACATAAAACATATAGCTGCACACCATTCAAAGAAATTATTAAGATCGCACGATCTTGACGAAGATTGACGTCTGATATACAAGAATACAGTTTAACATCGTCCGCATACATAAGGATTTTCGATGAGCGGAGCACGAGCTGCATGCCGGACTACCCTGAGGAACTACAGAATTTACATTAATCACATTAGATAATGAACCATTGAAAGAAACCTGTTGAGTTTTACGCTCCAAGTAAGACTGCAGCTAGTGCACTAAAGAGTTCGGAAATCCAATCATAACTAATTTTATATATGATAGCTTTACACAGTTGAACGCTTTACTAAAATCCGTAAATATAGCGTCAATTAGACGGCCAGTTGATCCTTTAATTGAGGATGTCTGGTTGCACTATTTCTGTCAAAACTTTTGGTACTGACCAGATCAGTGATTAAAAACTCCTGCTCTTTTCATTTGCTCCTGCTCCTGCTCTTGCTCCTGCTCCTGACGTTCGGTAGCAGTAGCAAAATTTCTGCTCCTGCTACCGATAGTTTGGTAGCAGTAGCAAAATTTCTGCTCCTGCTACCGACAGTTCGGTAGCAGTAGCAAAAATTATTGCTCCTGCTCCTGACAGTTCGGTAGCAGTAGCAGAAATTTTGCTACAGCTACTGATACTTCGGAGCAGTAGCAGAAGCCGAAGTCAAAAACAGGTACATAAAAAATTGCGTAGCACTTCACGAAGTCTAGAAGCAGCTACCGAACGCGCTAAGAGCAGAAATGTAGCAGAATTTTTCTCTGCCGACGCTTGCTCCTAGTCAGATATTCGCCGTAGCATTTGAAATATGATTTACTCCTCGCCGTGAAAACTGCTCCTCGCCTTGCTCCAGGAGTAATTTTTACTTGCTACCAGCTGCTCCAGGAGCAATTTTTTCACTTGCTACCAGCTGCTCCTGTAGTCATTTTTTCATTTGCTACCTGCTGCTCCTGTAGTCATTTTTTGTATAGGCTGAAATTGCTTCTGCGTGTAATTTTTGTTGCGTAGTAGCAATGTAGAATTTGCATTTGCTGCTGTGTGCATGTTGTTATTTATGCCGTTTTATTTTTGTTAGGTGCTGTTTGTTTTAAAGTATAGCTGCATTAATTAATAAATTTTAATTTTGTATTTTAATAGTATGTATTTTATTTATTTTATCTTACTATTATTATTATTATTACTTATTTTATATAAATTAAGCAGAATATACATAATAAAATTATAATTTACTTAATTCAACTGTCGTAGTTTAAATCGTCATCTTGGCCCTCGAAAAGAGCCAAAGTGTCTATGGCTCTATCCAAAAAACTAGGGTTTAGCTTCACTAGTAAAATATTTTCTAGAGTTTGGTGGCTTAATCGATTCCGATAATCAGTTAATTCCAGCTTAATTTATATAAAATAAGTAATAATAATAATAATAGTAAGATAAAATAAATAAAATACATACTATTAAAATACAAAATTAAAATTTATTAATTAATGCAGCTATACTTTAAAACAAACAGCACCTAACAAAAATAAAACGGCATAAATAACAACATGCACACAGCAGCAAATGCAAATTCTACATTGCTACTACGCAACAAAAATTACACACAGAAGCAATTTCAGCCTATACAAAAAATGACTACAGGAGCAGCAGGTAGCAAATGAAAAAATGACTACAGGAGCAGCTGGTAGCAAGTGAAAAAATTGCTCCTGGAGCAGCTGGTAGCAAGTAAAAATTACTCCTGGAGCAAGGCGAGGAGCAGTTTTCACGGCGAGGAGTAAATCATATTTCAAATGCTACGGCGAATATCTGACTAGGAGCAAGCGTCGGCAGAGAAAAATTCTGCTACATTTCTGCTCTTAGCGCGTTCGGTAGCTGCTTCTAGACTTCGTGAAGTGCTACGCAATTTTTTATGTACCTGTTTTTGACTTCGGCTTCTGCTACTGCTCCGAAGTATCAGTAGCTGTAGCAAAATTTCTGCTACTGCTACCGAACTGTCAGGAGCAGGAGCAATAATTTTTGCTACTGCTACCGAACTGTCGGTAGCAGGAGCAGAAATTTTGCTACTGCTACCAAACTATCGGTAGCAGGAGCAGAAATTTTGCTACTGCTACCGAACGTCAGGAGCAGGAGCAAGAGCAGGAGCAATTTTTGTACGACTCCTGCTACGGAGCAGGAGCAATTTTAAACACTGGACCAGATTTACTACTCCATAGCATTAAATTTTACCGATTGCTTGCTAGTTCTACAAAACTCATCAAATTCAATAAAACGACAGAGGAGAAGCCTGTATATGCTCCTTCATAATGCAATACCGGCTTTATTCTGAAACTTCTGGACCCTTTGCAAGAGCTAAATATTTGTATAATAACATCTTTTCGCTAAACACAAATTGTTAGCATTCACAGCATTAGTTTGGATCGGGTGTGCACTGTACTTATATTTAGCGATAAAAGCAGATAAATCCATAATTAAACTGTTATCAAAGCGTAAATAACTGTTATACGATTACAATGTACGTTAATCGTTGGCAATGTTTTGATTTGATCTGACGACAACTCTCAAAGAGCAAGTGAATTGCACTCGCAGCCACCTTGCATAAAGACAAGTTCAGACAAGGTTCTCTCTCAACCACTCTCTCTCTCTCTCATTTTTTTACGCTCTCAAACTGTTGGCTAAATCTCTCTCTCTCTCTCTCTCTCTATCTCTCTCTTCATGTTTCTGCACCCCTTTGAAAAGCGTAAACAAAGTTATAAATATACAAGATAATTTTCTTGTTTTTCACCAAAAAGCACTTTACTCACATCATAGGCACATTGGCTGCGCAGCCAGCTTTTGGCATTCTGCGCAATGGCGACGCCTCCCACGACGACGACGATACAGCGGAACTTTTCCGTTAGATAAACTTAATTTATACACTTTGTATTTCAACGTGCAGTTTTTCTTTACTTTGCATTTATTATGTTGTTGTTGTTGTTGTTGTTATTGTTACACATTTGCACATGTATCTTTAAGATGTTTTGTCGTATGTCGTTGTATTTTGCCTTTGTGAGAAAATCTTTGCGTTTAATACGTATCTTTCTCCGTACAAACACAGACACACACACACACACACACACATGCACTTTGGAGCACTCTTTGAGAGCGCAAGCTGCAATTAGAATATAGCGGTACTTGTGGCTGTGGGTGGCTTTACGGCTTTACGGCTTTATCTGCTGAGCTGATCCGGAATTCGAACCATTTTCATGTGTGTGAGAGTGTGAAAATGTGATGAGATTTATGAGCAATTGATATTCTTGAAAGAACAAGGAAAAAGCTTAATCTCTTCTGCTGACTAATCGTAGTTAGTATACAAATATGTATGTACATACTCATCAGCTTTGTATACAGAGTTTACTATATTTTTTTTAGATTTTCACTCTCTTCTAGCTGCACACACGTAAAGCCCACGCCATTTTTTTATAGTTTCTTTTTTTTATTTGCAAACAAAATTATTTATGAATAAGCTTTTTATAGCTGCGATATACTTTTAGCATTCAGATGCACATGTACGCTTATCATTCCGCTGTTATCTTTGAATTTTCTCAAGCGCCTTTTGTGTGTGTGTGTGTGTGTGTGTGTGCGGGCAGTTTGAATAGAGAAATAGCATAAATCTAGTATATATTATAATTAAGCACAAAATTAGACTTGTATTTCGATATGTTTGTTCATATTTGCATGTAACGTTTTGTGATAATACGCAAGCTGAGCAATATTAATTGGTACAAAAGATAAAAACATCTGTTGAGATTAACACAAATGTTAATTTTTTCTCGTTTTTTTTCATTTGTTTTTTGCACTTTATAGCGGCCAACGATAATTTTATCACTTCATTATTATTATTTCACACAAAAAACACGCGCACATATATACACACACGTACACATGTATTAAGCTGTTGCATAAATATTTAAAAAACATTTTTTAACTTTTTTTTTAGTTTTTGTTGCTGTTTTTGTTCCGCTTTGTTGTTGCCCGTAGCCGGAGTCCGTTGCTTTTTTTTTCACAAAAACAAGAAATATACCGAAAAGCCGCGCGCCGCAAGTGGCGCACTCTGTATAGCCAACAACAATCCAATCAGAAAAAATATATATTAAAATACAAACAAACATACATACATACATATATAGTGGTGTGCGTGTGTGTGTGCGTGTGTGTGTGTATATGTATGTGTGTGTGTGCCGCGCTGCAATCCGTATCCGTAAAAACCAACTTGAAACGCAGACGACGAATAGAATAATACTGAAAAATGTAAGCAAGCAAGCAACGAGTGTGCGAAGCGAGCGAGAGAGCGAACGAGCGAGTTGGCTACTTGTATGTGTGCTTGTGTGTGTGTGTGAGAGAGCGCTGCGCATGTGTTAATTGGGGCTGCAGATCAACACTGCAAACAAGGCAGAGCATAAGAGCGCTAAAGATACAGAGAGCGAGAGAAGAGAGGAAGAGAGAGAGAGAGCGCGCGCGAGAGCGAGAGCGTGCGCGCAATCACAGGCAGCGAAGCAGATCAAGCTCTGCTTGCGATATTGTTGCTGTTGTTGTACGTTTGTTTTTGCGCGCCCGCTCATACCCACACACACACACACACACACACACACACACACACACACACACACACACACATGCACAACGCATCTGCAGCAAAATTCTATTTTTAAACTCAAATTAATATTGTTCTTTATTTTATCAGCAGCAGCAGCGAGTGGCAGCCGCTGCTGCGACAGTCTCGGGCATAAGTCTGTATGCAGCAAAGGCAAAAAAAAACTTGGAAACAAATAAATAATACACACATTATACAAAAAACTAGACACAGCCTGGCCCGAGTTGTACTTGTTGTTATTGTTGTTGTAGTTTAGTTAATGCTAATCAGCAAAGTCAACAACGGCAAAGCGACAGCGCGTGAGATATCAATGCACATACACACACAGATACAGCTATCTGCGTGTGTGTGTGTGCGTGTGTGTGTGTGCGTGTGTACGTGTGCATATCTCGCTACGCAATTGTGTGCGTGAGTAAGTGCGAAACTTGGGCAAAACAAAAGAAGCAAAAAGCTTAGCTTGAGCATTGCTTTTGCGCTGCTTCTTCTTCTTCTTCATATTCTTGTTGTTTTTCGCCGTCTGCGGCGACGTTGGCCGCAGTTAACGTCGCTGCCGCTGCCGCCGTCGTCGTCGTCGTCGACGTTGCTATCAATGCATGATAAGAAATGCGATAATCTTTATTATGCGGCTCGACTTTAACGCAGTCGCTGCCATAAGCAGCGCAGCTCAGCTCAGCTTGCTGTAAATACATAATTATGTATGCGTGTGTGTGTGTGTATGTGCGTATGTTATTCGTATCAGTGGGCAGGGCCGGTTTGCAGGCAAATGTTAGGTGGCGCCAAATTGCTGTTACAGTCAAACCTGTAAAGTTGGCCACCCTCAGAAGTTGGCCAGCTCCTTAAGTTGGACACTTTTCGGCGAAACCGAAAAAAAAGTAAGTTGGCTACTTTTAGAGCAATTTATTAATTTTGTCAATGCGATTGAAGTTGGCCAACTTAAAACCACAGGAATGTTATGTACGAAAATACGAAGGCTGCATTTTCGAATCATAAAAATAATCCAAATCAATGGCAAAATGTATAACTGAACGAAATTGGTCGCAGTAAACTCGTTGTTTATTGAAATTTGAATGAAATCCTTCCAGATGGAACAATTCATTTGTTGAAAATCAAAAGAAAGTCAAAAGCTTATAAATAAGCAAATTTAAAAGATTCTCCTCAGTTACATTAACATTTTAGTGCAATTTACCGTGCTCTTGAAACAAAATTCAACTGCTTTGCAACTATGAATTTAAACTTTAAATTATTTACAAATGTTTATTTTGTAATCATGTAGAGTTTATGGTCAAAGTACATAAACATACACGATTAAAAAAATCTTAATCCTTAATATAAAGTTAAAAAATTAAAGAAACAACATTAAATCACTATAAAACTTACACCCTCATAAGTTGGCCAAAAATTCTTGAACCGTGAGTGGCCAACTTAAGTAGGTTTGACTGTATATACAAGTTTGTTGCATCACATTTTTCGAAGATATTATTAGAAAATCGACATATTTAGGTGCAAAATTGGACATTACCCTAAAACCTATAACTAAAAGAATAATGACTAATGCAACTTTTGAGCTAGGTTTTCAGATTCAAACTAAGCGCGTTTCTTTCTTTTATCAGGTTTTTTTTTTTGTCACATTAACTACTTCTGCTCTATTGTTTTGTTAAACTTTTATATTTATGTCTTAAAGTTACAGCTGTAAAAGCCTGAATTGATGCTCTTTATCGCCTGAAACTCAAAACATATCGACGCTGTTGAGCTCATGACTCATCGCCTGTTAAAATATTGTGAACCACATCCTCATAATGAGGTGGATATTTGAATTTCTATATGATAGTGACATTAGTGGAAAAAGAAAAGAAATTAAATTGTTGTTACTTTTTGTAAGACGACTTTTTCGGGCAATAGCGCCGAACTTTTTACACTTTTTGGCCAAATATTGTTGAAAACTAGATTTTCATAAGTAAAGTTTGTAGCAATATCATTATGCTTTTTTCACCCATACTTCTTTTTTAATTTTTGCTGAGAAGAGGGCCGAAATCGTTAGGTCACAATCAAAATGTTAATGAAATCTGAAAAAATCTTTATATTTTCATGTAATGTTTACTTTTCTTTCGAATTCAAACATCTGGTTTTAAATTATCCAGTCTTTTCATATCTTCTGTTCGCTTTTATAACGGCAGTGTATACTATGTGCATTCTATCTGCAATGATTCAGTTGATATTCTATTCCAAGTTTCAAGAAATGCTCACAGTTTTTGTTGCACGGTTGTGATATCAAATTAGGGAGAGTGGGGTTGCCTTAATGTGACTATTTGGGACAAGGGGGGAGAAAATCTTCAAAATTTTGGTGACGTCATTTAAAACAGCCCCCAAGTGGTTACATTTATAAGAATGAGCTAAACTTACGGTTAAAGGTCGGGCCGAAAAACTTAACTAATATTTAATGGCATTGAAATATGTTTATATTCTAATGGAACGTTCACGTTATGAATACAAATTTTAAGAAAATTCGCTTATAAAAACTGCATTATTTTATAGTGCTATTTTGTCCCAAACCGTCCCTGTTGTATATTTGCAAAGCACACATTACACTTTTTTTGCAGAATTTTCAAAATGCATAGAAAAAGAGAGTATGCAAAAAAGCGGGCATTAGTTGGGTTTTGTATGTTGCTGCCAGGGCATTTCCGCTTTGAATTTGCTAGTGCTCTATAGAAGAAGAAATTATTTATGAGTGCCTGGCCCTGAGCGGTAAGCAGGCCACATGCATAAGAACAACACATATATGACAATAGATGACGACAATATCAAAAGCCACATCAACTTGATGCTCCAACAACAATGAGCGACAGCAGCAACTACAAAACTGCTGCGTTATGCAGCCAAAGGAATTGTCACTCTTTACACAACATAAATATGCATGAGTAGAGCCCATACAAACCTAGGGGACAACAACAAAATAGAAACTACAGCAGCAGCAAATTCTTAAGACAAAAATTCATAGGCAGCAGCTGTTGTTGTTGGCCTTCCTATAGAAGGCAACAGGCGGTCACAAAAAAAAAATAACAAAATTCCCACAAAAAAACAAAAGAATGCGGCAAGCACACAGTGCCGACGAGCATATGTGGCGCCCTGCGCAAACAATTTTGAGCCGAACCTCTGCTTTTTACTATTTTAATTTAATGGAACAGTCTTACAAATTATAAAGAGAAAAACGTTCACTTAAACAGCGCATTCATTATGCATCTTGATTCATGATTGTATCGATTTTACGAATATCAAAACCGTTTTAAAATTTCTTATCATGGTGTGCGGATAATGCATAATGGATGGCACGCTCAACAATTGGAAGTGTAAAAACAAAATTTTTTTTGGTTTCTTGCATTGTGACTTCACTAGAACTAAAAATAAAATCTATATTATTGTCCATTTCTTTCTGGATTAAAAGAATCGCTATCATAGTTAATCGCAATTACGTTTTTGCCAACCTTATCTTACCAAAATGTAGTTCGCCCTCATAGAGATTACTCTTGCTCTCTTACAACAGCAAATCCAAGTGTTGAGGTGCAGATCTTCTAAATTTTTTACAGATTAATTTTTAAGCTTAATTGTAATGTAAAAATTGGCGAATGCGATAAACATATAAATAATCCTCAATCTAAAGAATAAACTCATTCTCTTTGAGCGACGTAATTTATAATGACAAATCAAAATATGTACAACATATTTAGACTCAACGGCCCTCGCAAAAAAAGGAACGAAAGAACAAATCTCGGGTGTGTATTTATGCAGCTAAAGCTGGACGATACAATTTTGGCCAAACGGATAAGAAAAAAGCATAGCTTTCCATCCAAGGAATTAGTGCAAACTGCTTTACCTTGTTTAATTTGAATTGAATTTTAAAATTTGGTGAATTATCTCCTGCTACAAAAAAAAACGTAATTTTTCTGCATCTGTTAATAAAATGTTTGGTGTCTGAATAATTTGTATACGTCCAAAAGATTTTTCTTTAGGAACCGATTTATGTGATTTAGTCCCATTGGTACTAAAATAGTTAACTTGAAACAAGTTAACAATAAAAAAAAATAGACTACTGCCGACCAATTGTCAAGGGACTGGGGTAAATAATTTTTTTCTACTCATATGGTCAAACGCATTATAGAATTGTACACAAACACCATATGAGCCCGCGGCTGAAAATGTAAAATAGCATCATTGCGTGTTCATGTGTGATATGAAAAAACAACAAGGTTGGGATTGGACATAGCAACTAATTTACAATTTCGAGAATGTGTACAGGCAACTGTCGAGTACAGTCCAGACTCGTAACGTAAGTGGCACAACGCAAAAGTTATAAATTATATCAGATATGTTAAAACATAACTACCAGCAACAAGTTTTGTTAAAGAAAATGAGAAAATTAAAAAAATAATTAGTGGGAGTAAACACCAGCCCACTCTTTCCACTCTCCTCCCATCACTTACCAAATTTGTTTTATTTTTCAATATTTCGAGTTACAAATCAATTTTTCAAATTATAAGCTCAAAAAATAAAAATAAAATAAATAGTTGTTAACCAACTTTGGCTTTTCCGCACGTTTATCAAAACATCCAAAATTAGGACAAATTTTTTTAAAATTATTTACTTCAATTCTTCTGGCGACTAAACTATAGCGACTAGGGTCCTCAAAAACAATAGAAAACCCTTTGAAGAGATGCCCAAAACATTTAGCTTGCTAAAGCCGAAATTACTAAAGTTATTTGAATAACACACTACATCGACAATGCACGAACACAAAATCTTCGCCAAATCGCCAAAGATGTCAGAGTACTTGTGCTTAAATTGTCGAAAAACATAAAATTAGAGATTTTTGGCGAACATATTGTGTATATAAACCTTTTAGGAAAAAATAAATTACGTCGCAAAAATAGAAATAACAGAAGATATCAAATTGCATTCAAAACTATTGAGTTCCAATACAAATTTTCTAAAAATCGAGAAATTTTAATAAAAATGTGCGACTTTTGGCGCCCAGTTTGATCACGTCTTGAACCGGCACCGCCAACTCGCACACACACACACGCACACACAACGCACTCGTGTAAACAAACGCACTCTCTTGAAGTGAGAGCAAAGCGCCGTTAAAAGCATAAAGATAGTGAGAGTGAATTTAAAAATCCGCTTTATCAGCGCGCACAACAAGCGACTGTTCTATTTTTAGAAAAAACCCAAAGGCAAACATTGTCAAAGAACAGCCAAAATGATTTAAGATGTGCGAAAAATATATTTTACTCAACTATTTTTAACAGGAAAAGCCACAAAAAGACGAAATTTCATTTCATTTTAATGAAATGCTGCGCCACAGTAACAACGCAAACAGTGACCGCGAATAATTGTTTTCTCAGCGCAACCCACACACACAGATACAGTAACAAACATGCGTTTTTAGTGGGTGGCAAAGAGCACCAAAATATGTTGTTACAATGCGAAAAACGCAAAAGGTTCGTGGGCGTCATAAACGGTAAATGCAACTAACGCTGTTTTTTCACATTCTCTTTCCCTTGCATTTCGTCAACGCGATCGCGATACACACACACACACACACACACACAGACACACACACACACACACACACACACACACACACACAGATGCAGTATATTATATTGCGACGTAATGCTACATTTTATCGTTTTTTAATAACACCACGTTGACTTTACAGTTATTCATATACTTATGTTCTGGTAAAATTTATTAAAAGAAAGAAAAACAACGCTTTTACGTGTTAAATTAAATTCCAGTTGCGCGACTGCGTTGGCGGCACTTTGAAAATCAAATTAAAATGATACGCTGCATTGCCGGAGACACAACCGTACGCGCGCACGGACAAATTCAAAATACGGCCATAGCCTTTTGTTTAACACTGTTAAATACACAGCAAACAGCAACATTCAGTTTAATACCTAACGCTGCACTTTAGCAGTTATTTCGAGTTGTTTTGTGCGATTTTAAATATATTTTTTTTTATTTAGACTTACACAAAAATGCGCGCCACGCGAACACCAAGAAGACAAAAATCAAAGCAGACAAATCAAAACAGACATTTAAAACTGTGCACATTTCCAACGCTTAACATTTGGCTTTTACAGCGTTCTCTGTTAATTAACAGAACAGCAGCTGAATCCAGGGCTGTTCCCAATTCTGTTCAATTGTCGATATTGTCAATATTTGCAATTACAGTGGAGTCGCGATAGAATGAACACTCGGTTATGTGAACAAATTATTTGTTACATTGACTACTCTAAAGAGTCTAAAAACCTAGTTGTTAACCGAACACCGACCAAAATCATAGCATTCCTTAAAAAACTGTAAACGTAATGCATTATCTTTTTCATTTATTGAATTTTATGTTATGATTTTCAATCAAAATTAATATTATATACTAAATTAGTTAGCTTATGCGATGATATGTGGCTGTTTTAAGTTAAAATTAGAAATTAATTGTTTTTTTTTTTTTTTTTAAATAAATAAAAGGATATCGACTAGATTTGTGCATAATGTTATTTAAACACATCATAAAATGTTCGAATCGATAGAGTGAACAAATTTGGTATTGTGAACACCCTTGGTTTTAATTAGTTCACTGTATCGCGACTGCACTGTATTTGAATCAACAAAAATAATCAGTAATATTTTAATGTTGAAGAAAAGTTTATAAAAATGGAATACTATAAATTGAACACAGAACCTTGGCGTATTACCGATTTAGCTCAAATCCTTGTGTTGTGTTCATGAAAATAGTAGTGCTGCACCGGACAACAGTCAAAACTAATTTTTTGACATCTTACTTTCTCAAAATGAACATTTGTACACATTTGACATTCCTTCTTCTTATTTTCGATGACTTTAGACAAATAGACATCAAATCTAGTGATGTAAGTCCAGACCAAAACATCGATGTTTACCATCGCAGAGTCCATCAACATTGGGCATCGATGTAGGTCGACGCGATAAAACATCGGAGTTTTATATTTACAAATTTTGTTTTTTTTTCGTGATATAATACGAAATATGACTAAATTATGTCAACATCAAAGTTTTGATGCAGTCTATTTCGCTGAAAGTTTGGACTTTCAATAAACTTTGAGATGACGGTCAATTGAGACCGCAAACACTATTTGTAAAACTGAGAATAAGTTACTTACTTTGGCAAGATCTTGGTGAAATGTTCGATGGTTTCAAAAACATCGATGTTTTGACGATGCATCGTATGTTCGAGAACATCGGAAAATGACAGGCCAACCATCGATGTATGTATGGCGCTGAAGCATGGGTGATGACGCGGTCTGATGAAAATGCAGTGTGTGTTTGAACGGAAAGTACTCCGTAAGATTTTTGGCCCTATACGCGTTGACAACGACTACCGCACACGATGGAACGATGAACTCTATGAACTTTACGACGACACTGACATAGTCAGGCGAATTAAGATCCAGCGGCTGCGCTGGCTAGGTCATGTTGTACGTATGGATGATAAAGCTCCTGCGAGAATGGTCTAAAATGCGACGGTCGAAGGGAAGTGACGAAAGGGAAGACCATGCCTCCGCTGGAAGGAACAGGTAGTCAGCACGCTAGCTACCTTTGTTATCACCAACGTGCAAAACAGAGACGCTTAAAGGAGATATTTGCATCAGGCCGTAACCCGGTAACGGGTTGTTATGGCCAGTTAAGAAGAAGAAGAACCATCTATGTTTTCGATGCATCGATGTGTTTTTTAAACCGCTAATAAAATCTGCTGTTCATTAAAATAGTAGTGCTGGGAGTTTGTACATCAAAAAAATTGAAAGCTAGGCAAACTAATAAAAAAAAACGTTGCCATTAGTAAGTGTTTTTTACTTATTGAATATTTTGATGAAGGAAATTTATGGTAATTCCAATACTTTTATTTTTAGTCGGTAGGGGAAAGCATTGCAAGAGACCTAATAGTTAGTCTAAGAAACTGGCGCAAGACTTACAAAGAAATTGAAAGCTTAGTCGGATGTACTACTATTAAGGTATTACTATAAGGTAATACTATAAGAAAAAGCCTGAAAATCGTGGTAGTAAGCGAAGGACTACAGTTTTGGAGGTTAGACGAATTGAATATGATCAAAAATGATTTAAATCTGTCAGTCAGTGATGTGACAGTTCGTCGTCGACTTTTTGAACATAATTTAAATGCAAGAAGTCCAAGAAAGGTTCCCCTTTTAACCCTAAAGCACGTATCCGCAAGGATTGAGCTCGCGAACGTCCATTTAAACTGGCCCGCTGAAAAGTAGCGTAACGAGAGCAAGATAGTTTTATTTTAAAAGACGGTTAATCATGGTGGGCTGAGTATTATGGTATGGGCTTGTTTCTCTTATGCAGGCGTTGGTCCTATCCATATGATTAAAGGTATCATGGACAAAACGGTGTACGCCAACATATTGAAAACACAAAGTTTCCATATGCCAGTTGGGAAATGCCATTAAAATGACGTTCAAACAGGACAATGATCCGAAGCACACTAGCAAACTCGATAAAGATTGGTTTCCCAACGAAAAGGTCGATGTGAAGCGATGGCCAGTTCAGTCGCCCGATCTTAATCCCATTGAAAATTTATGGGGATACGTGAAAAGAATTGTGGGAAAAGCAAATCCTTAGAGCAGAGCTCTGCTGTGGCAAGTGGTGTAAGAAGCATGGGCTCAAATACCTTTGAAGCGTTGCCGGTATTTTATTATGATTCCATGCCACGCCGGTGCAAGGCGGTAATAAGCAACAAGGGGTTCACAGCCAACCATTAACAAACATGTAGAACATGTAAAGTGAAGGTTATTTTAAGTTACGTTGTTTTTTTCAATCTTTGTATTAAATACTACTATTTTCATGAACAGCTTAATTTTGGCCATTTTGTTTTAATTAGCCCAAGAAGGAAAAAGAAGAGTTTTTGACTAAACAAAACTTTGTTACACATTCTTATTTGATTTTTTCCAAAAAAAAAAAATGGTATAATTGTAATGTCACTAACAATCGAACCAACGTAGTTCCAAATTGTCTGGGGAACATCAAACCTATGTTTAATAAACTTTATTTTGAGGTAAAATTCATCTCGATCGAAACTAAGGTTCTCTACTTGCTGACTTAGCAACTCGTGAAATATTGAATTTTTGTAAATAGCGGCACGTGGAAAACAGGTTGAGACAAAAAATACTTTTGCAAATTTAACGGAAAATTTATCTTTTAGCCAAGGGCTTCAAAATTAAATCAATTTTTGCATTGCATTGCTGTTGCATATTTATTTCCGAGCTTTGCTACCAAGTCTTAATATAATATATCTGAATTCGGTCTTCTTAGGTTGTAGCGTCTTTAAATGTAAAAAATATTGGATATTACCATTGTAATATTATTAATAATATTTAATATTAAAAGGTTATCCATTGGCATATAGGTATTACATAAACACAAAAGAAGCGAAGAAAATGATTCACGAAAATTTAAATGTATGTTACTGAAATAATTGGGGAAATGTTCGAAAGCAATTCATTTTGTCAATTTAGGAAAAATTAGTCTGATTTCCAATTAAATATAATTTTTTGAAAAAATTCATAATTTGTAAAGTTTTGAACATGGTTTCTCTTTTCATTTCCCCATCATTAAATGTCCCATGAAAAAGAGAGAAGATTTAATTACCTTAATTTTAAAAAAAAAGTTTGAGTTTATCTCCATTGCACTTTTTGTTTTTACATATCCAAAACTGTGCTAGCAAACAAAGACGTTTACCAAGTTCACCAGACATGTTTTAATCTGGGTAATTTTTATTGTTGCCTAATATAATAAATAGTTATAAATTAATATTCACAGTTATTGTTGATATTATAGATATTGTAGCCAGGAAAATTGGACGTAACCTACGGCTTAACAAAGAAATGTCAGAGACAGTTTCGGTTGAAGATGATATAAACACAACGTCGAGTTATTGTAGGGTTGCAATCTCTTGAAAGAGATTACTGGCACAACACTGATTTTCTGTTTTTGACAACATTTCATTCAAATGAAAGTTAAGAATGACCATACAATAGTTAATTATCAATGTTTATAGATATAATTTTAGTGCTACATAAATACTATAAATTTTGTGGGTTTACATTAGGAATTGTGGCGACCAGTACGCATCATCAGATCTCGTGCCCTCGAAGCGTGTACGAACTTCCCCCACACCTGTAAAAATTCACTTTGCTTTGGAGGACGCGGCACAATACATCCTCGCGTATTGTTATAAGGGTTCTCCGGCACACTATAGTTTCCATTTACACGAACTCTGTTCCTGATAAAGACGTTTTGTGCATTTGTTGACTGCATATATATGGTTGAAGTCGATTGGGTAATCGAAATTGTACTATTTGGTGTTGTTCGGGCTGCAGGACGCTTGAATATCGTATTAACTGGATTAGGTATATTGGAGAAGTGCTCATACAACTGGTTACCTGCATGGGCATTGCTATTAACGCAGCTATCATCAGACATAGTAATATTTGTAGAGTTGACTTCCTCGACAATGCTATTTGTGGATTCATTGCTTTTAATTGATTTTAGTTCATCTAAAACTTGATGCAACTCCATGCAACGCGTTTCCAATTCGTATAGCTGTTGTCTTAACTGCGATTTCTCTTCCCGGTAATTTTTCTTAAACTGCTCTTGCTCCTCCAGCGTTTCCATTAATCTCTTTTTTAACGACTCGTCCGGTTTATTTAATATTTCTTCATTAATTGCTGCGGCTGCCGAATCAACCGATTTTTTTGATAGATAGTCCTTTATTCGCCATTGCAGCCAATGGCAGAATTTTAAAAAAAATATCATTCCAGCAAAAATTAATATGATTGAATTAATTAATTGAATGGTGAGAGCTGATGGCATTTCATTGGAAAATTTGGGTGGTCCCTGATACCCAGTGCTTTCTGCAATTGCTTACAATTAAGTACAAATAATATTTAGCCAAACAAAATTGATATTTACCTGTATAAAGTTCAATTCTGTAATCGTCCTTATGATTTTCCTTAATGACATAGTGCCAGAAGCATAGGAAAACCCATGAAATGAATGCCAAACCGCACAAAAATAAGAAATTTATGTCTTCAAACATAATTGCCGAAATTTTTGTATAGTGTTTTAAATGAAACTACAAATTGTTCTATAAAAATGTGAACACAACATTGTTTCAATTGTCTGAAAAACTACAAGTGACAGCAAAAACCCAGCTGCAAAGTTGGCTACTAAGAAATTACATTTTGTTTAAACACAAGAACATGTTAAATCCTATGTTAAGTCTAATTTCTAACGTAACAGCAGTGTGACCATAACTCAATATTAGAGATTAGTATTTTCCAATGCGACATATACTATTGCTACAAGCAGCAATAACGTATTTTGAGTATTGTATTTTATCATTTATTTATTTAGCTCATTTTAATGGCAGTATTATATATATTTTTTTATAAGGCAAAAATCATTTGAAATATTATAATAATATATAATATATATCTAAGATATCAAAACTAGTAGAGGTTTTTTTTTGTAAATTTTGAAAAAGCCGCACTAGTATATTTTGGCTTTCACAATCTTTGGTCACACTAAAAGCAACGTGCTGCATTTACTCTGCCTATTTATATTATTTAAACGAAACATGGAACTTTTGGTATGTAATAGAATCAGTAATTTATAAATATATATCTAACCAGATCTTTATATAGCAAGGCGCTTCTTTGCTTTCGAGGCCGGCTGAGGAGTTCGGTAATGACTCACTTGTCGAGGAAATGTGGGCATCCAAAGCATTGGAACACGCCGAAATACACTTTGATGTAAATAACGCACAATAACAAAAACAATTTTATATAAAATAATAGATGTGCCATTTTTAACAGCTTTTGACTAGCGTGCAACCCTCCATGCTGCGTTTAACGCCCTACGACGATCAAATCTATAGTACCTTTCGCCAAGACTTTCCTGATCTACAGGTGGGCCTGCTTACCGATGATATACTTAAATCTGCCATGCAAAAACTGAAATGGCGTCAATTTGCTGAAAAATTCAACAAAATGGAAGACTACTCCTATGGCACTTTGATGCGCGCCGATGCTAGCAAAGAATTCTCGCCCGATAACTCAATTTTTGTATTTCGCGTACAATTTCTTGCCATTGAAATTGCACGAAACCGCGAGGGCCTGAATGATGAGGTGCACAACAAGCACAAGCCACCTCCAAAGACGCAAGATGCAGCTGCAGTGCAGTGATTTGTGAGCTTTACCTAGTTTAAGTTACCTTAAATAAAACGCCACAGCTTTTGTGTGACACACAAAAATTGCACTTTGTATTTAATGCAAGTACATATTGTATACGTATGTAAATGTATATAAATTATAGCTAAGTATTGTCCGCACTAGGCGTATATTTGGCCCCCACGTTGCGCAGGCCGCCTCTCACTCAGTCTTACTCTCCTACAGTCCATTACTGCTGCACATCATCAGTATAAACGGTATCATTGCATCAATTTGCATTTGACCCACCAAATTTGCAAAAAACAGTTCCTCCACCAGCTCCGACTCTAAGCCACTTAGAGGTAGCAGGCTGGCAAACAAAGCATTGGCTCGCTCCTCGCCTTGCCGCCGCAGCGTGGCCAGCGCATAAAGCTGCACACGTTTAACATAAGCACGCAGCTGACGTTCACGCCTTTGTTGCAACTGCAGCGGATTAAACAACAATATCAAGCGTAATAGTCCGCACTCCAAATCGTTAACATCCAGCGTCTGTAGCTCTTGTACAAAGTCATGCAAGGTGCGCGTGAGCAGCGCCAATTTGGCAATTTTTTGTGGCTCAATCTTCTCAATGTCTGCCAGCTGGCGCACGCTCTGTATTAAAGTGCCTATGATGGTGGGCACGGATAGTTGTCGCTGACATTGTGCCAGTGCCACAGCCAATAAAGCTGGCCAAGATCCACGCAACAACTTTACTTGCGAATGCGCATCTAGCAACTCAAAGGCAGGCACCTTACGCATCGTGTGTATTGTTAAGAAGATAATGCGAGAACCCGTCTCACACACATAATGCATATTTAGATAAGAATGCACCAACGACGGCGGCTGTACATGAAAAGCACACAGTGCATCACTGAGCAAGTCTTGGGCAAAGATGGCCTCACTGGCCACAAAATCGCTGCGATTGCAGTAATCGAAATCCAAGTCCATATGCTCCAAATCAGCATCGACATCTTCAGTGCCGCTATCGTCTGCATCCGATTCACATTCAGGCTTTATGTTAAGCGAAGCATTGGTTGGATTGCTGTTGCTGTTATTACGCTCCAACTGCTGCTGTATGGGCTGCAACAACTGCAGCGCCTTATCTATTGCACGCTTATCTAGTGAGCTTTGTATAAGACCCACGGTAGCTGTGGCGGGCAAAGCATCCGCTGCAGTAGCAGCATTAAAGTTCAAATTCTGTGAATTATTGTTGCTGGCACTGTTTGCCAACAGCTGCAAACACAAGCTACTATTGTTGTCCATGGAGTCATCATCGTCATCTTCCACTTCAGCTTTTTGAAGATCTGGAGAGTAGCAAAGCGGCGGAGCGTTGCTGGACTGTTGCTGTTGTTGCTGCTGCTGCGAGGCGAGCACTGTTGGGTAGTAGTTTATAAACTTATAAATTAAGCTATGAATTACTTGTAAATAAATTTACACTGGCGAGCTGACGTGGAACTGCCAGTATAATTTCGTTATCAAGTTGTTCACTTACTTAGAGTCTGTGTCAGCTGTTCAAAGTTCAAGTTCATGGGAAACAGATTCTCACCCAAGCCAAAAGGTGTGGTAGTAGTTGCACTGCTGGACACGGGCGGCGAGGCAGCATGCTGAAACAAAGCGGCACTGGCAGTTGAAGCAGCCTGCTGCTTAATGCGCTGCTGCTGTTGCTGGTAGCTGGATTTGCTGTTGCTGCCCAATGCTGCGGCCGCGCTGCTGGCTGCTGATGATGTGGCACTGCTGGCAGAGCCAGCTGCATCGCGTCTATCTACTATTGGCTTACGCTCATGTTGCACAGCTGTGGGTAGATGGATGGAAGAGTAAGCAATTAGTAAGCGTAGCAATTATAGCGGCACTTGATGTTTGTGTGTGTTCGTGCATGTTGTGTGAATTAAGCGTATGCGTGTTGAGTTTTATGAGCGTTGGGGATATGAGTAGTGTGAAAGGGGTTTTGTGTGCGGGTGCGTGCATTTTTGAGACGACGACTTAAACGAAAATTACAATCACTTCGCATGCCGCTGGCCAAACACTTTTGCAGCCGACAGAATTGACAACGATTCCGATGATGTTTGGTTACTTCACAGTTCATCGCTCCACGGCATTGATAGCCCAGTTGTTTGCGTATCGAGCGCTTGAAGAAACCCTTGCATCCCTCACAGCTAATAGCGCCATAATGTCGTCCAGATGCGCGATCTCCACATACCAGACATAGCTCCACGCTAAGCGAGTTATTGCCACTGTTGGCTGCATTGTTGGTGCCAACGCTGGCAGCGCTGCTGCAGCTGCTTGAATGATTCAAGGCCAGAGGTTTGCTTTCTGCAACAAAAGCAACAGAAGAACGCTCTTAGTGTACAAGTTTTCAAGGTGCGATTTCAAATTACCTTCAGTTTTAAAGCCACTGCTGGTGCCCATCATAAGGCCACTGACTACTGCAAGCTGTTGCTTCTTTGTGTTGGTTGGTGCGACCGATACACTTCGTTTGGCTGGCTTTCTTATTAGAACTTGTTTTGTGCCACAGTTGTTCGTCACTCTGCGCGTGTGTGTGCCTGTGTAAATGTGTGCGTTTGAGACTGCGCTGCTTACTTGGGGCTATGAAAACTTGCTAGGCATGTTTTAAAAACAATGCACTCTACCTAAAGGACCACTAGTTTCAATTTACAAAAGCTTGCCCTATAAATAAATTAACTTTTTGCTAATTTAAAGCCATTTAAAATGGTTTTCCAAGCAGCAGAAAAAATTTTTCACGTTCCACTTAACTAGGGTTGTTGAATGATATCGATTAGGCGTTGTATCGATAGTTTGCATAGATTTTTCGATAGCCAGGAATCATACTTTGATAAATGAATGTTACATCGAATATCGATATGTTGCCGTAATAATTTGAAAATCAAATCAATTTGGTAGTGCATAATTTTTGATTTACGAAGTGGCAAAGGATATTTTTAGCATATTTGCACAAAACTAATAGCGCATCGATAGATATTAAATACAAGTTAATTTGATTTATAAAAATACAATTTATGAAATATACAGTTACAATTCAAAATATTACAACATAAAACTTTTTCTCAAAAATTAATTACATTTTTTGGTCTTACAAACGATTAAGCCACAAATTGCTTGTCGGTAGAATTGCATGCAATGGAAAAATATAACAGGAATAAAATTGATCGTAGAGTATAGTAAGGGGGAAGGAAGCTCTTTGACTGTAGCTGCACAAATCAGTAAGTCTTTTAAAAATGTGTGTTTTTGTTTTATATAGTTTTGCATACATTTTCCACTACCGCTCAGCTATGGTTTAATGATTACCAGCTACTACTTATTCTTTAAGCTCATTGCACGTTTCGTCGCGCGTCCCAGGAAGATGCCCATTAGGAAGACCATGCCCGTTGCGCTCATCAATATCACAAGGAAAAATCGTCGCGCCGGCGATGTAACAACCTGCTGCACCAGCTGCTCCATATCCTCCGGTGGCTGTGCCAGTGCACTGTCCGCATTGCGAAACATTTCAATACGCCGCTCCAGCTTGCTACGGCAATCTTGATCTAGCGAGTTTGGCGTCTTTTGCAGCAATGTGCGCAAGCAATTTAACTCTGTTAAAAATTGGACAATTTATATAAAGGCTAACTGTATATGGCAGCTTGATTCGACTCACTGCGTCCATTGCCGCTGGACACTTTGGCACAATACCGCAGTAAATCCACCGTGCAGGCTGTCTCCAATATGGGATCCACATGTATATCCGCCTTAGTCTCTGCTATCAAAGTAGCAACCTCAAGCTGGCACTCGCGATTGATTAGCTGCTTTTGTAAGAATGCTGTCTTCAAGCACTCCTCCACCTGGCCATGCTCATCCGCGTCGACATGCACTTTACATAGCTCCTGTATTTCTGACTTGCAAAAGTGCTGCAGCAAAGGATTTAGCTTGTAATTTAGTGCCTGCTCTTGCAATATCTTAATCATCTCCTTAGCGCACTCCTCATCCAAGTGTGATTCACGGAACTTGTCTTTCAAGCATTGTACAACCTATTAAAAAAACAGAAAGAGACCTTTTATTAATCAAATTTGATACGGCCAAGCGACATGCACACTTAAAGCTAATTTTCAAATGATAACAAAGTAAAACTAATTGGCGCTTGTGCTCAAGGGGCCGGTTTAGCTTGTTGGGCGACTAGCTGAGTCAGTCGTTTGTTTTAACTCGATGGGTAAACTCGGCGTATACGTAATGTTAGCAATCTTAGGTTTAAGTAGCGCAGCGCTGGCAGGCGTTCTGTTTGTGTCCATGCACAGTTCGGCGCAGGCCGTGTCAATGACCATACCTGTGCAGCTCTCTCAGAATCAGGGCACTGTCTTGGGCAATTATGGCCAGACCGCCTGGACCGAACAAAGTTTTATGCAATTTCGTGGCATACCCTATGCTGAGCCTCCTGTTGGCCCACTGCGCTTCCGTGTAAGCAATTTACTTATAAGGTTGAAAGTACAAAATAGCAAATTTGAATTGCTTACTCAGAGTGATTAAATTAAAACGAGATTCGTTTTAATATTATTTATTTTTTTCGTTCAGAGCACGTAACTGATAAGCGCTTTTTTTTGGAATTTCGCAGCCACCTGTGACGCGCCAACCCTTTGCCGGCATATACGAGGCCTTGGACTATGGCCAACGCTGTCCGGTGCTAACAAATCTCAGCCCTGGCTTGGCGGACCATCAACTAGAAGACTGCTTGAATCTGTGTGTTTACACCAAAAATGTAAGTTTGATCATGAAATTTACACATACATATTTCGCTTTAACTAAATCATATAATGGCGATTGTTTATAGCACCCGCTACTCCAATAAAGATTACCTCCGACTGTGCGTATGTTAGTATACTGACATGCTTATCACTGAACATAAACAAGTTTTTCTTTATAAGTAGTCTAACTTTAATTTGACACCCACTTTAATGATTTCTATTGAAATTCGTTTCTAATAAGAAGGCAACATCTAAGTTGGACTTGCTTAGCGTATTTGCAGTGGGCAGAAAGCATCCGGATTGCGATATCTAAAGAAATTCTATCTAGTTGCATAATTTGTATAGTAACACAGGACCACACCAGTTTATGCTTAAGAACTGTTCTTTTTGAAGCTCGTGCTTGAAATAGTCTAAATCTACGACTTGATCTAAGCACGTTGACCTGTAACAAAATATTTTATAATAAGACTTTTTTCAATTTGCTGAGAACATAATGTGTCGCGATTCGAGTAATTCGGCAAGAAAATGAAGAAGATGAAGTTCATGCAAAAGTTTTAAAACAACCAAAAACCTCTTCATATCGGTCGGAAAATATGTATTAAACAACATATACAAATATGTATTGATCAGCCTGATAAATCAAGTTAAAATTTTTGTAACGAAGTAACGCTGCAAGTTTTTAAATTTATGGCACCAATTGATAGACGGAAAAAGGTGAAAGATTTATGGCATTGTTAACTATACATTATAGATAATGAAATTCCGAATTAGATTAAACGAAGTTATTCTTATAAGACACTCAGACATTGAGGGTTGACTTTATTTGAGAAAAGAGCATGGAATAATAATTACAAGGAAGGACTATTCTGCCGACACGATTGCCAAAATTTTTTGAGAGCCTAAGAGAGCGAGCCGTGCAAATCAAACAATACATATACATGTGTACGCAAATATGGCAAAGCAATAACATGCGCAGCACAACCTTCCTCTTTGACATTCGCAGCTAAATTAATTTTTGGCAAGCGAACAGCGTGGGAGCAGCAGAATAGTCCTACCTTGTATTATTATTCCATGGGAAAGAGTACCTGCTTTTTCAATGCCTACCGACAGTGTTGAATACCGTGATATTTCCCACACGAAATGCTAGAGAGAACACCCACATTCTAAAAAAAAATTTGATGCAGACAATCGGGACGATGCCCTGAACCCTATTTTCCTTCATAGAAACTAAATCCAGCATACGGTGAAATGGGAACGAAATCTATCTACTTCTATGTCAAAGCAATTTCCTATTGGGAAGTTCCAATTGAGTAGTTTTCCTATTGGGAATTTGGTTATTATTGGGGCAAAAGTTCCTTTTATGGTCATAACTCTAGTATTCTTGGGCCAATGTCGTTGAAATTGAAAATATAGATTAAAAACACTTATAAATACATGTGGCCATTTTCAAATCAATATGTTGCGGGGTGCGGCAGTAATTAGGTAAATCGATTACGGGAGAAGGGCGGCTTCCATTGAAAAAAGGTGAACACAGTTTTAACGATTGGGATCACACGAGTCTCCACACCAAATTTTGTAACTTTAGGTTACAGATATCCATATCTACATGTAGTGGAAATTTGGAGAAGTTTATAGGCGAAGGGGGTGAAATCAACACATTTTTGACCATAACTTTTGATGTATTTATCCTATTTTGATCATCATCATCAGCACGGCGCAATGCTGTGTTAAGTTTCAAATGGATAGAGTAATCGTTGCGGCTGTAAACCACGAAAGTCTCTACCTCTTATGGTCTCGCAGATCTATCAACTCATACAAACAGACGGACGAACATGGACCAATCGCCACCCGAGTTGCCAATGGAACTTATGGTCTGCCACGCCTCCTTCTGCCTGTTACATACATTGCACAAATTTATAATACCCTTTACCCTTTGTACAGTTTATGAAAAAGCACATGTATGCACTGTGCTAAAAGTGGTCGTTTTTCAGAAAGTTGACTCAATGTCACTGCCAAGGATTCCACTCTATTAATTTTCATGCTCTTTGATTTGAGGAAAAAGTACCTACTATTTTTAATGCCTACTGACAAGTGTTGAGCAAGGTGTTATTTCCCCCATGAGAGAGCTAGAGCGATCCAAATTTTATATCTTAAGAAATACCGAAACACCCACTTTCTAAAAAACAAGTTTCAAAACGAGAGAAGAATGGGACTAAAACTGGTGGTTGGTATTTTGACCAAAATTCAAGCTATTCTTCAGCAACTGGAAGTTTGACGACGGTTTCAAAAACATGAATCTTCGCAATTCTGAATAAGTTTAAGGATCTGAAGTAACAGACTACGGAAAATCCTCGCAGAAATGCTCTCCCTGACCAGTGAGTGTCAAACCTGACTCAATAATACAATTGGCCCATAATACAATTGGCCCATATGGATCTCATTAGCGACCCATGAAGCGCAGTCTGTGTTGCATAGGGCTCGATAGAACACTTTCTGTGTCACTGCCCGGTCTTTAAAATGACGCAAATTCCCAATATAGAAAGTGTTACACTTTCTTGGCTCTTACGAAAGTCGGTAAGATTGTGTTGTAGGTGATCTGCCACATCAGTCAACTCTACTTGCTTATGCTTTTTTTCCTTTCAACTGTCCTCTCACACACCTAACTTTCTATATCGGGTAGGACACCGCCTGATCGGGCTTCTCACCACATACATAGTAATAATAATCTAAAATATTTTTCTAACTGTTTTTTTACATCTATATTTTAGCTCACAGCTCGACAGCCCGTCATGTTTTACATATACGGAGGTGGATATTACAATGGCTCTGCTTCAGATCATCCACCACATTATCTGCTAGAACAAGATGTTGTCCTGGTTGTACCGCAATATCGTGTAGGCGCCTTGGGTTGGCTGTCTACCCTTAGCACTGAGCTGCCTGGCAACGCGCCATTGGCCGATATATTGTTGGCTTTAAACTGGGTGCAACTGCACATAGAGAAATTCGGTGGTGATGCCAATAGAGTAACCATTATAGGACAGAGTGCAGGTGCAGGCGTGGCTAGTGCTTTACTACTAAGCCCAAGTACACCTGACAATATGTTTCAGCGCGCAATTGTGCAATCGGGATCGATATTTGCAGGCTGGGCCATCAACAAAGATCCCCAAGGTCAGGCGGCTAGAATTTGTCAAAAAATTGGTTGCAATGAATGTAATAATCACACCAAGCTGGTAAATTGTGTACAGCAGGCCAGTACCATAGATGTCTTAAGGGCTACCGCATCGGAGTCATTTTCGCCAATCATAGGCGATCTACAGGGCATTATGCCACAGCATCCAAATGAATTGATAAAGCGGTATAAAAGAGAGGTGCCACTTATGACGGGTTTTACACAACACGATGGTTCCTTTGTGTTGGCCAGTAAGTGTCGAGTATGCCACAATTAAAAAAGTTATGTACAGTTTTGTTGCTTTGCAGGCTACTACGATGTCCTGGCTGCCAAGCTGAATGTCAGCTCCTTAAGTGTGCGCACGTTTTCGCAAGGAATCATTGACATGCTCAATGATACAACGGGCATAACAGATCAACTAATGTATCGCTTGCTCTTTACACCGGATCTTTTACAAAGTGATGCCCACAAATCTGCACTGCCCGCCTACTTTGATGTACGTAAAGTTTGCCTGCTTTCAACTTTTAAGTATACTTTTCCTTTCTAGCTCACATCTACCATCTTTATGAAGTCGCCTGTCATCAGCTTAGCTACCAAGCTGTTAGCCAAGCAGCCAGCTGTTCCCATCTATGTGTACAGCTTTGAGTATGAGGGCATTTACACACGCTTTGGTTACGAATTTGGAAACGATCATTATCCCTTCAATGGAGGCGTGCATCATTCCAATGATAATATCTACTTATTTGCCACGCATAACTTAAAAGGAGCGGATAAGCAAATGGCTCGACATATGGTCGAGCTGTGGACCTCATTTGCTAGCAGTGGCGTTCCCAAGAATTTTATACCTTTAACTAGTAAAAGCGGACCCTATAATCGGTTTGGCTTGAAAGTAGATTTTAAAGAGGATCTGCTCCAATCACTGACAGCTACGCTTGATGATCCCAATAATAAACGGCTGGATCGTCCACACATAGAATTCTAAAAAAATATTAACCTTCATCTAACTAGTTCCTAAGGAATTTTTTTTTAAAAAATACTTGAAGATAAGGCTAACCACTGATCAACCACATATTTCTTTACTGACAACTTCAAAAATGACTCACCCTGCCGTTGAGCTCCTCATTGGCCTTTGCGTTGGCCACAATGTGCGAACAGTAGCGATCGATATTTTTGCCACAAGCACGCTGCAACGACGGATTAAAGCGAAAGTCCGTGCTCTGCTCTATAATTCGATTCACAACCACCAAGTGACAACGGGGATCAAAGGTTGGATCATCCTTGTAGGACTTTAAGCAGTCAAGCAGCTTGACAGTATCGGTACTGGGACAAAACTTGTAGGTCATTTCCTTGCAGGTATTTACTAGCGTGTAGTCAGTTCCGCTATCGGCTAGTTCAGATTTCTTTACCATAAATATGGCATGATGGCAGGTTTTTCCCAACCGAGGCGTTTGCTGTATAAGGCACTCCAGCGCCTAAAGTAAAACAAATAAAACAAATTAGCATGAACATCAAAGTTTCGCTCAATTGTGTCACTGTCATATGATTTGCATGATTTGGATGATTTTGAAATGGCACTTGCATTTTTATTCACCTGACCAGGTCCCTTTTGGTCAGCGCAAAATTGTTCCAATTCGCTTTTGCAGGCATTTCCCAGCTTAGGATCGAGTAAAATACTTTCACGTTGTTGATACAGCTGTGACTTGACTTGTTGACGGCATTCCTTGGGTATTTGGTGACGTTGTCCGCGTATCGTATCATTGCGCATGACTTCACTAAGGCAGCCAACAACCTCGTTTTTCGTAACGCTTTTCCCGCAAAAACGTTGCACATGTTGGCGACAGGCTTCTTTAAATTTATAAGTAAAGTGGTAGCTCTTAAGCGATATAATTTGAAAGTGTTCAATGGCTGCTCGACAACGCAGGTCCTGACGTAGATCAGCATCATTTTTGTGAGAGATGAGACAGTCCATCATGTCACCTAAGTGTAAGAAATTCAGAGAATAGTTTATAATTTAAATCTGCCACACGCTTTATTAGCCGTACCTTTGTCTTTGCCGCTGCTTAGTATGTGCGAGCAATGGTGCTGCATAGCCTCACCACAAACAGACATGATGACAGGATTTAGCTCTATATTGGCAGCCTCCTCCTCGGTGTACTTGACCACTGCCGCTTTGCATTCCGGCATCAGCTCATCCATTGCGTTCTGTAGGCATTCCATCTCTGCGCCCTTTTCAGTGCGATCTGCACAATGAACCGACAAGTCTGTTAGGCAAGCGTCTTCTACTTCAGGCATCAGATCTACCGAGATAGCTCGCTGACGCATTACGCGTTTCACCTCCTTAAAACAATCTTTGCGCAGAGTCTGATGCTCATTGTCACTATACGCCATACGATGCAAACAAGGCAATATCATAGGACCGCGCTCCGGATCCATTTGTGCGTCCTCAGAATCATCCCAATGCCGCTTAGCACGACAATATTTTATAGCATCGTCTCGACAATGCTTATATAATTGCGGGTCCAACTTAAAGTCACGTGCGACAAAGTACTCAATTATGAGCAGCGCCTGCTCGCACTCGGGCAACATAAGGCGCGTGCCAATACGTTCCATCAGACAGCTCATAACGCGTGCCTCGCCGCCCTCAACATCTTTGCAGGCCACATCGACGACAGGCTTGCAGGCACGACGCAACACAGGATCCACTCTCCAATCCTCGCCAGCATCGCTAACCTTGATCAATGTTTCCAGGCCGCGTTGGCACTGCGCAGTCACACGACGTTGCGGACGACGCGCGCGTACATGCTCCAATAGGCAGTGTATTATTTCACCGCCAGTGGTGCTTAGACCATTAACCAATTGAGCCTTATGCTGATCTGGACAGAATTTGGGTATATCATCTGCGCAATCGTTTAATAGCTCCGGCGACAGTTGATAGTCAGACATTAACATGCGACGATGATCGCTAAGCTCCGCTAGGCATTCGGGCGCTAGCTTTGTGCCATTTTTTGATATTGACTCCAGGCAAAGCAGAATTTGTGCCAGACGCACTTGCTTGTCCTCGGAGACACCACGGCGGCAGTGATGCAATTTAATGTCATCTTTGCACGCCTTGGCTAAGCCGTGTGATACACGATAGTCCTTGCCCATTTGCTGATCCGTATGGCTAATTTGTGTTGCGCATTGTGTGCTAAGTGAGGGATGGGTCTTATGTTTTACCAGGCACTTGTAGGCACCAGGCGACCCAGCATGTTCCTACAAATCAATTGTTCAAGCAAAGGTCGACTAAAGTCTACAAAAGAAATTAACTTACCTGTGAACACAGCGCTGATAAATCCTCGGCGCAAATGCGAAACAAATCAAACATTACGCGCTGCTGCTCAACTGTGTAAATGGCCAGTTTACAAACGCCATCGATGGACACCTTATGCGACAGAAGGCACTGAGCTGTGCCTATTTGGGATAAAGTCGATGGTAAATGCTCCACATTCATGCGCCCACAGTGCAACTGTTCTACAAGCACACCGCAAGAAGCAAAAAAGTCTGCCACATCGGTATGATCCGGAATCAGCGATTGATGTGCACGTAGCAATTGCTGCTGACAGCCATTGTCTTGTGGCAATTGCTTGCGTTGTTCATCCAGGCAGCTCCACATGTCGATTGCATTGAGACAGCTTTGCATATCCGTCTGCTCGGCGGCACAGTATGTAGGCAGCAGGGTTTTTTGTACCCAATTGGCATTTTGCAATTGCCGCTGCTGTATCCACAGTGCATGCTGGCAAGTATCCGGCAGAGCCTCCAGCTGACTTGAGCTAAAGGTCAGTGCGCACTCTAGCATAGATAAATTATCTGTTGCTTTCTGATGCGTACAGTATTTTCGTAAATCTTGGCAAGCGGGCAGATCAATGATGTTATGCAGAGCTTTGGCATCTTGTGCGTTGTTTACGTCAACGGCTGCGCGACGTATACGCCGAAAATCGTCGTAATGATTGTTACTGCTGCCACTACGGCTATATGAATCGCCGGCTGCGAGTGCCGCCAATAAGAGCGGCACCGACAGCAAACACTCGAACTTCATTGTTGGATTGAAAATCTTTGTTTAACTACGCGATTTGGACATTTAAAAAGTTGCTTGCGTAAGCAGTAATCTACTGTGCTTATTTGCAGTTTGCAGTTTTTAACACCAATTGGATGCGCTTTGTCTATAACAATTTATTCTACCAAGTGCAGCAACAAACAACTAGCAGTGGCAGTGTGAGGCCAGTAGAAAATTCTGGAAAACAACTTAAGGCCTTTACATTATTATAGACGAGCTGTTGCGTATTAAATATTTTAAGCTAGTCCATTCGTAAAATAAGCATGATTTAATATGCATTTACAGACACGCATGACAAAAAACTATTAAAATAATAAACTCGAACATTAATGTCAATTTCCTACAGGGGCATTGTACACGCAGTGCTGCGCAATGCTCAGGATGCAACGATATAAATTTATCGATAGGCGGCGCATTTGTCATCATCGCTGACTGTGGGTAGTCGCAGCGCTCGCAAACAAAAGAAAGTTTGCAATATTTTTATTTTTTACAAGCTGTAAACTGTATGTAGAGCAAGTTTTATTTGTTTTTCATTTTATCACTCTCACACATGGTCTACGCATTGTGGCCATTTAAGTAGTACATCCACAACTACGGCGTCAAAAAGGTCGTTGCCAAACGCTGAGGAGGCGAACGAACGCACACCGCTTATGGATGGTCACGTCAGTGCCTCAGGCGCCAGCGGGGGCGGAGGCGTTGATGGTAGCCTAAGCGGCGCAGCCGAGCGTTTAGAACGTCGTCCAAAGCGAACCGAACAGCGTACAAACTATGGCTCCAATGAGAATGCCGACCATACGGATAGTGTAGGTAAAAATAGCTTCTCTATATGACATAATGTTAACCCGTATTGTTTACAGGCCGTGCTCGCTGTGCCTGGTGTGGTCATAAGAAGCAGTGGAAGTGGTTCGCGGCGACCACGTCTCAGTGGCGGTGGCGGTGGTGGGCCAGTAAACAACGAAACTGAAGAGGAGCAGGGCTTAAAGTACGGAGCACAGCATGTCATCAAACTGTTTGCGCCTGTCTCGCTGTGCATGCTCGTAGTCGTGACCACCATTAACTCAATCAGTTTCTACAATAGCACTGATGTTTATTTGTAAGCTAACTAACATATTAACTTGCAAAAGCTGCTCTAAATTTGCCCATCTATTGCAGACTTTACACGCCCTTTCACGAGCTGTCCCCAGAACCCAGCGTTAAATTCTGGAATGCACTGGCAAATTCGCTCATATTAATGAGCGTGGTTGTGGTCATGACAATATTGCTGATAGTTTTGTACAAGAAACGTTGCTACCGTGTGATACATGGCTGGCTTATACTCTCCTCCTTCATGCTTCTTTTTATCTTTACCTACCTGTACTTGGAGTGAGTTCAATAATTTACAGACTGGCTAGCAATATATGAAATTTACTTGTCATATAACTTTTAGAGAACTCCTGCGTGCTTATAACATTCCAATGGACTATCCCACTGCCGTGTTAATCATGTGGAACTTTGGTGTGGCCGGCATGATGGCTATACACTGGCAGGGACCGCTGCGTTTGCAGCAGGGATATCTTATATTTGTTGCAGCCTTGATGGCTCTGGTATTTATTAAATATCTGCCGGAGTGGACTGCATGGGCTGTGCTTGCTGCTATATCCATATGGGGTAGCTAAGAAACATGATGTGATGATTTCAGCGCTACTAAAATAACTTTATTTTATTAGATCTGATAGCCGTATTGTCACCACGTGGACCGTTACGCATACTAGTGGAGACCGCACAGGAGCGCAATGAACAAATCTTTCCCGCTTTGATTTACTCCTGTAAGCTAACACCATTCTTATACAAACGGTTTCACTCAGATATCTCTATTGGTTTTACAGCCACGGTTGTTTATTCCTACATGGGCACACACTATACACCCCAGCAGACGACAGGCACATCCTCGCCTTCGTCCAGCAACTCCACAACCACAACACGCGCCACTCAAAACTCGCTTGCCTCCCCGGAAGCCCAGCCACATAGCAGCAGCAGTCGCGCTAACAGCTCACGCTCAGGTAATACACGCTCCAATCAAAACCAGGACACCCAGGCATTGGCGTCTGAAGGTATGCCACTTGTGACTTTTAAAGCACCTTTGCGCGGAAACGGTATATATGCATTTTATGATTTCATTTTAAATTGTCTGTTTTGTTTATTGCTTTTTGGCCTTTGTCTTGTGTTGTATTTCGTTTAGTTGGGCATATGGTGTAAGCGCTGCTAGTAGCTATCAGTCGTACATACCCCATTATTATAGAGATCTCTTAAATGTAGTGGCTTGCTTTTTCAGCTGAAGCTGCCGGCTTTACACAAGAGTGGTCTGCTAATCTGAGCGAGCGCGTTGCGCGTCGACAAATTGAGGTACAGACTAGCCAGAGCGGCGATTCGCGTCGTTCCAATGAATATCGCACGGTAACCGCGCCTGATCCTGCACAACCTGAAACTCAAGAGGAACGTAAGTAGATTAACGACGAACAAATTTTGAACAGGAAAACGTGTCTCATATTTTCAATTCGCTT
Source organism: Chymomyza caudatula (assembly GCA_035041775.1). NCBI lineage: Eukaryota > Metazoa > Arthropoda > Insecta > Diptera > Drosophilidae > Chymomyza > Chymomyza caudatula. The sequence goes on from JAWNKW010000073.1 coordinate 893,425, forward strand.
TTGTACGAATCTGTTTTTCAGGCGGCATTAAACTAGGTCTCGGTGATTTTATATTCTATTCTGTGCTGGTTGGCAAGGCCTCAAGCTATGGCGATTGGATCACAACGATTGCCTGCTTTGTGGCCATACTCATTGGTCTGTGCTTAACACTGCTGCTTTTGGCCATTTGGCGCAAGGCTTTGCCGGCTTTGCCTATTTCCATAACATTTGGCTTAATATTTTTCTTTGCCACAAGTGCCGTGGTTAAACCGTTTATGGAAAATTTATCGGCCGAGCAAGTGTTTATATAAAATACAAGGAATTTAATCAATTTAGTATTAAGTATGTGTACTCTCTTTAATCATACAATTTCTTTAACAAAAAAAAATAGATTAACAACAAAAATTACGTAGTTTTCGGCTTTACTATTACTTTATCTACCAGATTGATGAGCCAACCAGGTTCTAGACCGTGGAACAACTGTCTGGCATCTTTGGCAGCAGTTAGCATCTCATAATCTGCATCGTCTTCAATGCGTGGCAGCTCGTAGCCATACTTTTGAGCCAGAACCAAGCGTTCCTTGCTTACCTCCTCGGGATTTGCTAAATAGCCGCGATTCTTAGCATCGGTGTAGTACTCAACGGCATCTTGAGGCGGCAGCATGCGTTTGGGTATAGACACACCCTTTTGAAACCATTTCTTTGGATTGGCCAATATGTGTAGGCTGCGTGGATCATAATAGGCTGTGCGTATGACGCCGCCATTACGTTCCACAGCAGCTATAACAGCCTCATTTGCATGCTGTACCTCTATATTAATCTTGGCCTTGAAATTGTCCACACCTTCGTCGGTCAGCTGAAAGCCGTACTCCAAGTCCGTGGGTTTCAATGTCAATAAACCAGAATTGCACAGAGCCGTTATGTCTATAGGCTGACTTATGTCTATGCGGTTGGTATCAATCAATACCTGCAGCTGCAGTAGGGATATAGGTGGATACTGTCGGCGCAGATGATGTCCCTTATAATAAGGTTCGTAGGGGAAACGCAGATAGAAGGGCTGATTGCCTGTTTCATAACCTAAACGCATAAAATTCTGTCGCTGGCCAGAGCCTTTATTGCCGGCACCATGTTTGTCACCACTGTGTTGAGCGCGACCGCGCTTATCCTGCAAAATTTGGTGTTTGACAAATTTTCATTCATTTTTAAGCAAAATTGTTATTCAATAAACACGCACATTTTGTTTGGAGTTGGGATTTGGACGCAAATTGCCAATTTGAACTCGTGGCAATGTGCGCAGCAGCTTTAGTCCCTTGTCCGCTGTTTCGCGTAAATTCGCCATGCTATAGCGCTTAAATGGCAGACTTTAGTTTTATTTAATGTTTATTTAAAATTAAATGCACGAAAAAGAAAATACCTTACTAACTTAAGTCAAGGTGCTAGAAGAGAGAAGAGCATACAAATTAGAATTATTATTGAAATGCAATGAGTAAGATAGAGTCAACTACTAAGGGCAATTTATCGATAACGAGCTATCGAGAATTTGTCGGCAAATAAAAAAGTCTAATCAGCAGCGTCTGGCGTTGCCACTTTTGGCGCGACGAAACAAAAATAAAGAACAATCTAAACTGGATTGTACAAAAACATATTTAAGATACAGATTTTATGCAAAGTAATAATTTTTGAAATGACTTGTGCAACGTGTAAAGGCAATGCAGCGGCGGCAATGACGTGCGTGGAAGCTGCAATGGAAGTGATTAGGCAACATGTCTTAAGTAGGTTGCGCACGTAGTATGGTTGGTTATTGTTTATAAATATTGTTTATTTTCAGTGCTGCAGAGCTTATCTTTCGATCATACAGCCGTGATTGGTTCACTACAAGCAAAAAATGATAAGCTCAGCCAAAGTTTGGATCAGCAATCAACTTTGCAATCACCCTTGGACAAGCGACGAAAATTACAATGCACACCAACAAAAAAACACAAACGTTGCAGCAGCGCCGACAGCAGCTTGCTTTTTAATAATGCCACTTCACCCTTGACACAAATCCAGGACTCATTGAACATGAATATGGCCTTGAACAACGCAATCATGTTTGATGAGGCCAAGGATGAGGACGACGAGGACGAAACCATAGCAGAGACAGAGCGTGTTACGCCTGCTAGTCCAGGCTGTCAGCCTTGGGCAATCCATCGTAAACGGTTACTGTTCAAACGCAATTGCGAAAACATAAAACCGGATAGGACAGATTCCTGTGCAAGCTGGCTAAGCAAAACTCTCAAGGAAGAAAACACATTAGCTAAACGAAAGATTTCGCTTACGCTTAAAAGCAATGCAAGTTCTGGCAAAATGAGACAAACACGTTTGCAATTTGACGCATCAAAGTCCACCGAAAATAAGGACATACAAGAGAGCCCAAATTTATATACGTCGCTTAAAAGTGCCAAGAAATCGCGAACTTTTTTATTGCGGTAAGTATAGATCTGAAGCGAAATGGACTTGTCACAATGTACATACATGCGTGTATTTCAATTATAGCACTAACGACAGTACAGCAGATGTCAGCTCAGAAGCAAGCACCAGCGAAGGCGTTAAAATAAAAAAGCCACAATTTGACTCCGAAGATGACGATCAATATTTTGACTTTACCTCTCCCAGAAAGGAGCCAGAGCCTAGCCTGGCACAACAATCTTTACAAATACCGCTGAGCAAAACAAATAGTTCCAGCGTCATCATGTTGACACCTGCTACACAGGATATTGTATTTGTTGACGATAGCTCTGATGATAGCAGGCAGCTTAACACTTTGGATATCATAGACTCCTTAACGCAGCTTAACAAGCAAGAAGCCAAAGTCATTACGAATCAGAAAAAGCAATTCAAGCAGAAGAATGCAAAATCTTTTGCACAAAAAAGTCAAGGTGTACTTTCTCGAATCAAAAATGAACCGCTTACAGAACCTAGTGCTGATTTGGGCAATGAGTCCACCAAATTGCCCGAGGATATTGACAAGTACAATGATGAGCCGGATGAAGAGGATGAGTTTCCGCGACCAATTGTCGTCAAACGTGAGGAGACGCTAAAGGAGCGTTTTAATATAAACTGCTTGCAATGCGAAAAGGTGCTTTTAAACAATAATGTATATAGTTTACATAATTTAACGCTCATTAATTTTTGCAGTACGTCAACTTTATGCAGGGCATTTTAACCGATCTACAAATAGAGAACTACTTGCATAATTGCAAACATCCAGAGCGCTGGGCGCCAAATTCACCCGATGGCTTCTGGAACCCTCATATGGTTTCGTTTGCGGAAGACGATCCACGCAATGAGGTGCTTGTGGATCGTCGATTTCAAGACAAAAAGCGAGCTCAATGACAAAACTTAAAGAGACTGTTTGTTTTATTCGTTGCATAGCTTTAAATTAGATTTACAAGTTTCCACGCTTTGCCTGCTCGATTTCAATGGCCGTGAACAGTGATTTGAAATTGCCAGCGCCAAAACCCTGCAAAAAAAGTTGAACTTAAATTAATAAGACACTCATAGACAATAAAAAATGTGCACTTACATTATGATTATGGCGTTGTATGACCTCAAGAAACAAAGTTGGCCTGTCCTGGCAATTCTTTGTAAATATCTGCAAAAGGTAACCATTTTCATCGAAATCAATTAGTATGTTCAACTTCTGTAATATTTTCATATCCTCTTTGATTTTAGTGCGGCTGTGCGACAATTGCTCCTGTAGTATTTCATAGTATGAAGCGGGTATGGTCAAAAACTCGGTACCACGTGCTCTCAAATTAGACACAGCAGCTATAATATCATCGGTATTCAAAGCAATATGCTGCACACCTGCACCACCATAGTATTCAACATATTCCTGTATCTGTGACTTCTTTTTTCCATTGGCCGGCTCATTAATGGGCATCTTTACCGTCTCCTCATAGTTGGCCATGACAATAGAGCGCAAGGCCGAGTATTCGGTGTGTATTTGCGAATCATCGACAGACCAAAAACGATGAAACTGCAAAATGCGTTCATACCAAGCGGCTACGCCTTCCATTTCCAGGTCCGGCTGATTGCCGACTACATGGTCAATGAAATTTAGCTTCGCCGGTGGCAAATGCTGCAGCAGCACATCCTTTGCAGCGCGTTGATAACCAGGCAAGAACTCGCCAGCATAGGCGCTGCGTTCCACAAATGTGTGCGTTGTGTCGCCGTACTATCAATATAAATACAATATTTAAATCGGTAAGTTAATAGGTAACATAAGGTTTACTTAGTGAAAAGTTTATACTTTAGTTGTTATATTGTCTTACCCACCTAAATAACCTGGGGGACCTTAATGTTTCTTGAAGTTAACGCGATCTATATATATGTCTAACGCTTCAGTTGGTAACTAAACTTAAAATTAGTATACGTCGTAGGAAAAGGGAATATGTGAAGCTACTTCTAATAAAACCATTACTTTCATCTGATAATTGAGTTAATGGAAAATTAACATAGAAAATGTTGTTTTTGCTGATTTAACAACAATGATTACGCCTAGTGCAAGCCTTGATGATATTCTAGACATATGACCCGTGCATCTACTTCACTGTCAAAACCACCGTATAACTGTGAACCGGTGGAGTGAATTTTCCAATACATCCTTAAACATTCTTATTGCATGTACGGAAGAATGGTATCTTAGGTTCTTAGGATGCTGACGACCTATACAAACAGGCTTTCAGACTTTCAGATCACTGCAACGTGTTCCAGGACATTTTCAATTTTTCGACCACAGACAAATAACGGACAGTGGAGCTTCTTTCTCTGAATCGGAACAGATGTCCCGGCTAGACTTTTCGGTTCTTTCAATGACTTTTCCAGGAGCTGCGGGAACGAAGAAGGGGAAGAAACGGTTAAGTAACTTTTTTGCTCATGTGCAGCTCTCTGGAGGCTCAAGTATCAAGCCACCCCAGGCCTTAAAAGGGTTATGCGTAAGGTTTGGGACCCACCACGTAAAACAACAATTGCAATGAAAGAATGTATTTACATCAGGCCTTAACTCGATAACCGGTTGTTATGGCCTGTTAAGCAGAAGAAGAAGGGGTCTCCGCCCACTGCTCGCTCCGCTCGCCAAACCCCGTCTCAAGGTATTCCTCTTTCCGTTTCCCTTCCTCTTTTTCTTCTTCTTCATCTTCTTTCTCTTTCTTTACCTCTGTCTCATCTTCTTCCTCTTTTTCTTACATCCTCCATGATACAATCCGTTTTACGTTTCACTACGCCACCTTCTCGCTTCGCTCACAGCTCCCTTGCTTCTATCTAGATAGATCATATTCCTCTTTCTCTTCATCTTCATCTTCCCCTTCTTCCTTTTCCCTTTTCCTTTTCCTCTACTTACGCCGCTAACTCTACCTTTATTCTCATTTCAAGAGCTATAAGATTTACGTTGACAGACTTTGTGCATAGTTTTGGGCAAAAAGAATAGGGAAATTATTTAGCTTTTATGGCGTGTGGGTAAACCACGAAATTTCGTCACGGGCGAACGGGGGCAGATATCGACATGAATCGACAAATCTGCACTTCTTATGGAAATTCCCTAGACAATGCTATAAGTTTCACTCATATTTCGTCGACGAAAAAGGGTGCACAAATTTTCCTTAGCATTTTTATATAATAGATAGATAGATAACTTGCAATCGTTGTTATCGTACTTGGAATCTTGGGGCTTAAGCAATCTTCTTTTAGATTTTTGTTATTGTTACCTACTTGAAATAAGAAACCATTTTGCTTCTCCTATTTCCTTGGTAAAAGTGCGTTCCGTTTTAAAGATCGTATTGTAGCAACCTCTTCTTTCATTATAATCCAGTTTTATTTTAGTTTTTCTACTTACCGTCTTAATAGTGGCAAATCGCACCAGACCATTCTCATCGCTCTCCTCCCAAATATCGCGAACCACTTCGGCACCGCGTTCCACTGCCAGTTCAAAGATTGCATTCAAATCTTGCACTTCGAAAGCCACGTCCTTGACGCCATCACCATGCTGCATCAGGTGTAGTCCATGTGGCTTATCATCTGGCGTATAGGCCGAGACAAACACAAAGACGATTTTATTTTGGCGCACTGCATGTTTGGCAAAGCGTCGCTCGCCAGTCTCCAATCCCTGATAGCCGAGTGGTTCGAAACCCAAACGTGTTGTATAATAGCTGGCCGCCTGCTTGGCGTTGCCAACGTAAAACGTTAGATGGTCAAAGCTTAGAAATTTGCCGGCTTCAGGCTAAAAATCGCATGAAATATTATATGTTGCAAATATAAAGTAAGAACTCGAGAACTTACTTTGGTTCCTTTGTCAGTATAGCTGGTCTGCGGAGAGCAGGAGCATGAAAAGAAAAACACAAAGTTAGATGAGCGTTAAATAAATATATAGATACATGATCGTTAAATAAAGATAAAATACACAGGTCAACATGGCTTAGTTGATGGCAAGCTAAGAGTAATTTCCGAAGTAATATTCTGCGTAGAATCCGAATCCGGAGTCGGAATTTTCCTATCACGGCAGGATTTTGAGATATTTGGGGTTATGTACCCGAAAAACAGCGTTTTTTTCCTACTTTTGATGTTATATACAGGGTTTTTGTGGTCTGCCTCTCCAGAGACTCTTAATTTAAGAGTTCAAGAGATCAATTACGATTTTTTCGCTAAATAAATCCCTTCGACGTCATTAGCGTTAAGCCTTTGAGGCAATAACATGGATCAACATTGTTGAGTTGATGAAAAGCTGAGTGTCATGTCCGAAGTAATTTGCTGCGTAGAATCGGAATCCGGGGTTAGAATTGGCCCAACACGTCAGGATTTTGAGATATTTGTGGTTATGTATCCGAAAAGCGGCCTGTTGTCTTCTCGAAATCGGATTCTATGCAGCAAATTACTTCGAGAATAACCCTTAGCTTTCCAACAACTAACATTACCCCGATATTTGTAGAATTAATGAGTAGAAAAGTATCAACAACAATTTTGTGCCATTTTAGAGCGTTTTTTTAGCACTTCAGGTATCCCTTTTTGTATAATGAACTACATTTTTATTTTGTACACCATTGATATACGCTCTCCAGGGAAAGCTAAGTTTTTCTTGCATATCATTTCACTGTATTATTCTTTATAATATGGTTTTCTTTTTACCATTATCACACAAACTCAATTTATGCTGAAACTTTTCTTCACACGCGTTTAACTTTTTGTATCAGAAACGTTGATCCGTCGATCTTTCGCCGATCTTCGATTGACTATAGCAATCAGATCAAGCGCCACAGCTTATATAGTGTGCGGATCATCGAAAAATCCTGTTATAAACTTATTTAAATATACCAAACTAGTATTTTGTTTATTCCAAATGATCACTTGTGCTTGTTCTGTATATTCATAAGGAATGATATGAAAGTTGTTGTTGGTTTTGTTTTGATTTTCGCATATTTGCATATTAAAATACAATTTTTAATGCCTTGCAATATTGTTTACTACTTAAGATGTTGGAACAGGTGAGCCGCGTTCTTAATTAATGCAATGCATGTTACCTTTATGTGTTGTAATCGAGATTAAGTAGTTATTGAAAGTAGTGTAAACTGAGAGTTTGTTGACTGGTTGACCTGTAAAATGTCTTATCATGTTAAGTTTTGTTGAATAATTCCATTCAATTATACATGTTTGAGTTAGTTTAACTGCCTTTTGTATAGAAATTTGCCGGCTTTACATATTCATAAGCCGAAACTATTGTAGAAACGCAAAAGTTTGTTATTTTTGTAACGCTGAATTTTGAATACACTTGCTTCTGATTGCCCACAGAAAAGAAGCAAAGTAAAGCGATAATTCTCTATGCACCAAACTACTTACTCGGTAAGTAGGTAAGTCGACTGAATGTATTCCGCTATTGTATTCCGCAAAGCATTTTAAATTTAAAAAGTCGCTAAAATGAATGTTCATTTCATCTCACCGCAATTGTCGAAATATCGATTTTTTTCACTAATTGCCGAATTCGTAATCAGCAAACCCAAAATTTAAGGCAAAAAGAATGTTTTGACATACAGCTTTTCATTGAGGTCGAATTAGTTGCCTAGCGTAATGTGAGTTTCAATGCAAGTTGGAAAATGTTAAGAATAAGAATATTAATTCACGACTCCAATTCGTGAATTACACATCGCATTTTCAATGTCGACGTGACAGGTTATTTCTGGAAACGAATGTCACATGAAAGTATATCGAAAGTAGATAATTTCATCTATCTTTTATCATCTTTTATCTATCATCTTTCAATTTTCAGATACCATCTATCATCGATCATCTTTCGTTGTAGTCTCTTAGTATCTCCCAGAAAATATGCCTTTCTGTTTTAATGAAACTAATGTTAGCTTTATTGTGCCCAGAAATCTTACTATATCTTTAAATAGCAATGTCTGATTATGGTCTATGAAGGGCAGGTCTTGCAAAGTGAGAATAAGTTCTGCTACCAATTCAGATTCACTACAGAATCGGCGACGTTCAAAACGCATCTAACAGTTAATAGAGTCTTAGTTAGGATATATCTAAAAACACGCGCCATGGTTCGGTTGCTAAGCTGTCTGATAAGATGTTAACAGTCGCATTGAACTTGATTTTGTTGTTTGTTTTTTCCCTACGGAGTACCAGCCCCCAAAAAGACTAGATATATATTTTCCATAGCTGTTATTTTGTTGTTGTTTGTCTCTGCTTAAATAGTTAGTATTTATTTTTATGTTGTCTGTCCAGTTTGCTGCTTATCATAACAAATGTATAGAAACCAGTTTGTGTTATTGTGTGGAAATTGGCACACGCCTCTAACAAATAGCCTTAATAATAATAGTAATAACAATCTATGTAAAAAACTAAGTGAATTTGATGGATTTGTGCTGAATTTTGGCCAAGTGGGGGACCTTTTTTTAAAAGCTCTTCCGTCGTAATATCAAGTGTGAGACATGCCTAATAAGCCTATCATAATAAATGTCAAGCATTTCTATGGCCCACTGCCAGTGGACACTTGTCCGTTGTCTGTCATTTCAAACATTAGGGCCAGCAGCTGGGACAAGTTGCTCGTTAAAGCAGACTACACAGCTCAAAAGAAATGCTCACGAAAGGAAAAAGGTCAAGAAATGCTACTACATAAATCAGTAAAAAAAACAATAAAAATCACGTAAAACTCAGGAAATATTGTATATGAACTATTTTTGTTCGCGGTGCAAGGTTTTTGTAACAATGAACGAGTGGAAAAATATTAGGCGGAAATCATAAAATGGTAATCGTAAGCGAAAGAGATATATTTTTATACCACAGCGATGACCGTTTATTATAAATATTATAAACATTCTAATTTCATTGCATTATGCTGGGTTTACAATGTACGACACTATGACACTGTGACGTGAGCCTGGGTGACTTGTCACACGACTGTGACAGAGCAAATGAATATTTTTTGGTGTAAGCAGATAGATTTGGGCAGAAGGAGGCGTGGCAGACTTTATGTTCGATGGGCAAAAATGGTTTGGTCTAGCTCTAGGTGCTAGAGCAAACATTTGTTTACCAAAAGATGCGCATATGCCCGGAAAAATACGAGTATGTCGAATTATGTCGATATCTCACCCCCTTCCTTAGTTACAAATTTTCGCGGTTTTAACCCACACTATAAAAGCTGTCGCATTCAAACTTGGCACACTACTACTGTGCATGTTTAGTGTAAAAATGAATCAAATCGGTTAAGAACTTTATATAGCTGATAATGTGCCAATTTTGGGCCCCCTCTCCTATGAACTGCAATGTTGATCTTATTCCTAATCGAAATCAGCGCCCTCAAATTTAACGGAAAAAATGTTATAGCCAAGGACTTCTTTTGTTGCATAGTGTAATTTTTCAATTTTTTAAAAAGCGAGTATCTTATTATTTTAGGAGTAGAAAATATGTCTACTCAATTCATAAAGTACTAGTGTTGCATGAAAATGAGGTACACTATATTTTTCTTTCATTTTGACCAGTTATGTTTCTATAGCATTTCTTTTTAGCAGTGTACTTTAGCTTATCATTTGTGCGTAGCAGCTTGACTATATTGCACATACGCCATGTGTTCCGAATTTTGTTAATTTCTTGTATTTTTAGCAACGAGCAGCAAATGTTAATCGATTTGACAATTTGTGGCATCAGCAATGAATGAAAATCTTGCGCGGATTGCGAAATACCTGCCATTAGAGGTGACTTACCTTTAACCTTTGGCTGTCGTTCACAACCCTCTGCACATTAGCTAAGTAAACGTGGCGTTGCCATTGTTTGACTTTGTTGTTGTCCTTGGGCCCAATGCGCAGGATTGCTTGGGTTTGATGTGGGTAGCCTGTTGCTTTCTTACCTAAGTATTAGATTTCCTGGCAACCCACTTTGGTTGCAGCGCAGCGTTGCCAGCTGCAAATAAAAAACGGCTGCGCTCTTCCCCAGCGCCGCTTGCTTAGGGGTTGCTTTTTACCGCTTCAACTGACAGCCTGACAGCCGCCAGACAAAGGACATTCGCTGGGTCGTTGCTGTCGCCAGTCTGCGTCACGCTTTTAGTTACGTTTATTGCGCTTCCAAAGCCGCACACACACTCAGAGTAAAACACGGCGCGACAGAAAATCAAATTCCCAATTCGTATGTCGAAATGTGTTTATTTTATTCAAGTGTGTAACACATTATATGTTATTATTAGTTATTATCGAATGTACTTGAACTGTCGACCGGCTGTCCAACTATGTAAAAATCATTTGTGCTTTTCTTCTTTTTTTTTCGTAAAAATTTATGCTTCGAATATTGACAAATTTGTGCACAATATGCTCGAAAGTGATTAAGATCTTTATGCTAAAAAAAAGCCGCACACAATATGTTGCAAACGCCAAGGAAAATTTTAAAATTTAGTTATAAATTACAGCCACTTAAGTTTTATTTTGGCTGCGTTTGAGAGCATTTTAATGTAGTTTGTGTATAAAAACTAAATTTCTTGTTTTATATGTGAACGGGCTCTATTAAATACATACATACATATATGATTTTTGTAATTGTGCGATGTGCTGATTGATTGTTGTTGACTGTGAAATTGGCCATAAATCTAGATTTTGCTTAGCTGGCTATATCTACTATATAAAGTTGCCTTGACGATGACGCCAAAAAAACTGCTGAAAAGAAAAACACAAACGCAAACAAAGCGCAGGCACTCAAACTGTGTCTGCTTACAGTTTGAGCGCCACTGGCTCTGTCGTGTTTTAACAGAACTGTGCGACTTGTTTCAAGCGCGTTTTAAGAGTGTTTCTTTTAATTAAGCAGTTTAAGTGTCAAATTATTAAATCAAGTAAAGTTTGAGAAAAACGTGAACACAGTTTGACATCGAATTTGCGCTGCATTACCAAATAAACAAACAAGTTTTATAAGCTTTGTCCGCACAATTTGACAGTCTGCTTAGCTCAAATATGACCGCAAAAATGTGCCTGCCATTAGAAGCGCGTTTTTTGAATGTCAAACTCTTAAACTGTTTGTTATAGTTGCGTTTCTTATCTCACATATTTGTTTATGGCTAAAACGCTAAAATTCGAGTTAAATATATAGCTAAAATCTATTTAAGCTATTATAGCCATGGGTGCTAAGTACGCACAGTTTTAAAGCCAAGCGATGCTAATGCAAAAAATTTGTTTGAAATTATGCTCGAATCAATATGCTCAAAAAATATAAGAACCTAATTTTTGATGTAAAACCAGGGGCGCCGGAAGACCTGTTCTGTGTATTTAGAGCTTAACACGCGTTGAAATTCAAGATGTGGAATTCAACACGGTAAGTGCGAGAGAGACTCATGCGTCTCTTGTTGTCGATCGACAGAATTTCTCAGACTTGGCTTGCAGAAGAGCAGTTCAATTGATAAGTCTGAATTCGTGATTCACCTTGTTCGAAAAAGATAAGTTTTCCGATTCTAAAACAGCTGAAACCTTATTTGCGTTCTACCATGGGTCAAAAACGACTGAATTATGTGACAATTTTGAATATGCAGCATGAATCCTCTGATTAGCCTTATTAACCATATTCTGTAGAGAGCTTTGGATGTCCGGGGTGACATTTATGATGATTTGGGTTGAAGCTCCTGAACACGTTTTGTCAGTCTCTTTAAGACACAACTATCGCACTTTTCATCTAGAGTCAGTGCTGCTTTTTTGCTCTCTTCTTTCGATTGTTGGGCGATAGTCCGTTTTGCGAACGTTGGCATGATGGAAAGAGGGGAGTTGAGGGAAGGCAATTAATAACAGATTCATCGGGTTATGCAAAATGTTCTTGTAGGTTGTTAATCTCTACAGCTCTACAATTCTACCGTTATTCTAGATAACCAGCAACCGTCTGACCGCGTTTGGCATGAGGGCTTGCTTTGCAAATTCAAATCAGTCGTAGTAGCTGCGCAGTTTTTAGATGGTTTTGGTGTATAACGCTGCAGATGGAATATTGCAGTTAATGCTTACGCTCAGGCAAGGCGTTTGTTGTTCCTTCAGTCAAAAAAAAAATGGTTATACCTTATCTTGGAGAGAGAGAGACAATTTTCAGGCAAACCCCGATTATGTCTGATTTACCTCACCCTGTCATCATCATTATATTCACCTTGCACACACTTTATTGCTATGGGCTTCAGCAATTCAATGCTCTACTATGTATCTCTTGTAATTTCAATGATAATTCCCCAAATACCATACCTGCGGTCGCACTTGGTAGCAGCTACATTACATTGATTAGTAAACTGACATGAATTTGGTCTGCAGGTATTTTTCTTTACTTAAGTACTTTTTTCAGTGTGAAAGCCACACAAATATTGCTTACAGTTTGACAGCCAGCAACTAAGAGTGCGCGCTCACAAAACTGTGCGAGTTCTGCGCGTGTTGTGCGCGTTTTTAAACGCCCTTTTTGATTTAAACTAATATTATCGCAAGTAACACAATTTCTTTGGCAGGTTTGCTCCAATATTTGCAATTTATAATTGCTTCGCGTGCAAAGCCTCAATGGCTGTTGAACTACTGCATCACCCTGTTGACCCTCACCTAGTGTCGCCTCTAATGTCGGTTTGGCACACGAGGGACACATTATAGCCGCTTTGAGCTGCCTTGACACGCTTTTATAGGGCGCCACAATGTCCTTTTTGTTGTGCCATACGCTTTCATATAGAGAGCCATTAAAAAGAACTATTTTTATAGCTTACCTCAGTGCTGATGCTGCTCCGGAAACACACACAAGAAAACAATAACTAGCCACAAATTGGGCCAAAACATTTAAGAGACTTAAGATCCACGGCCACCGCCGCGTGATACTAGAAAGTAAAGCCACTTAAGTTGTGCCTTCAAAAATACAAAACCCCCAAAAGCTAGCGCCTAACTCGGGCGCCAAAGTATTTAGACTAGGCGCATTTGCTGATTTACGATGCAGTGCTGGGCATAGCAGCAGGTTGCAGCAGATCTCTCTTGGATGTACCGACTATATCTATAACATAGAAGTTTTTCCAACACGTCGTTTATGTGATTTTCCTATTTTATTTTTAAACACTTTATTTCTGGTGCAAGCGAAAATTATGAACCGGCCCAGTTGAGGTTCTTTTTTAGATTGTTGTGTCGCGTATTTAAAGGGAGCGTCGCCCAGCGTCCGCCCAGACAAAGAGGTAGAAAACTCAAGGTAGACATAAATTATATATGCATATTTCAAAGTGTGTCAGAATTATACGCTTGGAATGAAGCAGTCAGTCAGCTAAGGAATTTCTATAGCTTGTTCAGGAAATCGAGCATTTCTAACAAATTATCGTACTTATTAGATGCTTAGTTTTTTAATGAACCGCTGATGTTGGCCCGCCTTGATTTTCAAATTGATTGACTGTTTGAATTGAAAGGGTGTCTGTCTTTAAAGCCTGGAAACTCTCACAAGCTTCGCCTTATATGCATTTAACTTAAATATTTAGTCAAGATAAACTTTTTTATTGGCAAATAAATGTACGAATAAGGTCAATAAACAATAGTTGGTATCTTTATTGACTTTAATGCAAAAAAAACATACATTCGCAAATACTTAACGTAATTCTGAATCAGAGATGTTTAAAACAGCGCTGCAGCGGATGTCAATATAACTTGGTATTTGAGCAATGAATGGAACGATTCATTTTGATGTTCTTACCTCCAAACTCTGAGCCGAATGGATAATTAAGTTCATATTGATATAATGGGTATCCAGGGCAATGAATTTGCAGATGAGCTGGCAAACAAAGGCCCAGCGTCACAGCCAATAGGTCCTGAGCCAATCATTCCTGTCAGCGCAGCTGAATTGGTTGGATGGATAGCAAAATCTGTAACAAAACATTTCTTGAAAGAACCCAATCCAAAGGCCTCGAGGTTTCTTCTTCGTCAGAAGAAAAAAGATCCGCAAGCTCCGTTTATATTAATCATGGGTCACAAGACATTTGGCCAACAATTGACCAATATGGGCCTCGTTGACGACCCAACTTGCGCAGTCTGTCTTAAAGAAGCCGGCTCCACGGCGCTCGGTCCGAACTTTGCAATGAGTCGGTAAGTTTGTGTCAATAGGGAGCCTTTATGCAAGCCTACTTCGTTTGCGTACTCTTTCTCATTTTAACTGTCCTTTCTCTCATCTAACTCCCTCTATCGGGCATGGCACAAGCCTGAGTGCTAGGGATGCGTCAACCTTCTCTGATGAGCCATCGCACACACCATAATTCTAATCCAATCTAATCTATGATATAAAGAGTAAATATACCACTCCATTGTACTTTTGAATCAAGGAATCTCGGTATATCTTCGATCAAACTAAAAACTTTGTCCTTGAACTAGCTGGGCTGATACCAAGCATCCACATTGATTAAAGAAAGTTCTAAGACTACCAATATCGTGGATCTTCGTTCCGATTTTTCGTATACTATTTCGTATACACATTGCACTTATTTTACCAAGTACAAAAATTTTATTTTCTTAACTACAACATAACAAATTTTTTAGGTTTACCGTCTGGGTTTGACTCCAACGATGTTAAGTAATGAAAACTGAAACAGACTGATTCCATTAGAACTTATGTCGTTGTCTACCTCAGGGGAGTTGTAGACCTCCGAATCTATCAAGAAGCTCGACAGCCAAAAAGCAATCTAGAATCTTGTTTTGATGTTGTCGAAATCTATATTTGTGAACACCCGACGAATATCTTCTTGGGATGGCTGAAAAACTTGTGAGTTTGGGCTACAGATACTACAATAGAAATTGTGAATAATCTTACGGAGCAGTAAAACTAGTTTTGCCAATACGGCATTGCTTTCGCTATATGTAGCTATTTTTAAGGTTTGGTTACCAGGAAAAGGTTTACAAAAGAGCAGGAAAACGTTATCCATTGAATGTTACAGTTTGGAAAATCAGACTTTAAGCTGTATCCCCAAAATCTCACAACATTTATGGATTTAATTGCATTTTTGGGCCGAAGAAGCTGAAACTTCGACATATTTGCAGATAATTTTCACGATTTCGTATTCTAAAACTAACTAATTACTTGCGCTGTTACAAAAACAAACTTACAAATAGTGGGTTTTTTTTACGATTGTGACTTGAAGTATTTCAAAGTAGGGTTTTAAAAGGTTTCGTAATGTCAAGATTTCTATGGTTCAGTATAAACTTAGCAGCCGTTTTAACGTAACCTAACCTTATCCATTTCGTAGAGAGTGTATTAAGAAGTAGTGCCATAGCCTCAGAACAATACTAGTCCTTATTTTTATTTATATATTTTCGCTCATTCCCCTCAATCAAATGCTTGGTATTCGAAGTAAAATAGTCCAATAGAAATTTGTAGAATTCTATCAACAATCGTGGCGGGGTGTCAAGTTTTCTTTACCTTGAATACTACTCCTAGACTTTTCTCATTCATGTAAGTCAAGCCTCAGACTAGTTTGTATGTAATAAAAAATCGATAGATGATGCTATGGAATTTAAAAAGTGGCAAGTGGAGTAGGGTATCACAATATAACACCAATCTAAAAATTTGTATTGATTTTTGCTTATAAGTGTTCCTACACTGCGGGCAACTTTTCGTACAACGAGACCTTTGGTAGTCGATATTACTTTCGATTACGTTCCATCAATCATGCGAAGTGGACATGGAGACAGTGTCCCAACTTTTATGCACTTCGGATTCGACTTCTATTCTGGCATTTCTCATATATAACTCCGAAATGGGAGTCAAGTCTCAGACTAGTTTATTGGAAGTAAAAATTTGATGCAGACAGTCGGGACGGTGCCCGACAGTGGAATACCCTGTACCCTTTTTCTTTATAAACACTAAATGCGGTAAAATGGTAGCGGAAGTATCCACTTTTATATCTCCTTTCATAAGATCGATATGCCTGTAAACATTTTCCTATTGGGAAGTTCCAATTGGGGGGGGGTTCAAAAATTACTTTTATACCCATAACTCCAGTATTCTTGGGCCAATGTCGTTGAATTTTGTAACACAGATCGTAAATACATATATTAATGTCTGTGATAATTTTCAAATCAATATATTGGGGTGTGGCAGTAATTAAGGTAAATCGAATGCGGGGGAAGGGGGGGTTCCATTGAAAAAGGTGGATGCAGTTTTAACGATCAGAGTCACACGAGTCTCCACACCAAATTTTGTAACTCCAGCTCACATGTATCCATATGCACATGTAGTGGAATTTTGAAGCAGTTTATAGGCGAGGGGGGGCGAAATCAGTATATTTATGTCTATAACTTTTGATGTATTTATTCGATTTCGATAAGTTTTGCAACATAGATGCACATTAACACGACGCACACTCTATCGAGTTTCGAAATGATAGATTGAGCATAGCGGTTGCAAACCGCGTAAATCTGTCACGGGGGAAGGGGGTAAGATATCGACAAAAATCGACAAACTCGTTTTTCTCCCGGCATATGCGCATCTTTTGGTAAAATTTTGTCTATATCGACTCGACTATTGCTCCTGCCCATTGAACATACAGTCCGCCACGCCTCCTTCTGGCTGTTAAATACATTGCACAAATCTATAATACCCTTATACAATTTGTGTACAGGGTATAAAAATCGATTGACAATTCTATTGAATTTAAAAAGTGGAAAGTGGAGTAGAGTTTCACAATATTACAGCAATCTAATACTTAGTAGGGATCTTGCTTTGGTTTTTGCTTGTATGTGTTCCCACACTGCGGGAAACTTTTCGGACAACGAGATCTTTCGAGTTTACTTTCATGTACTTTCCAACAGTCGTGGTGAAGTGGAGGTGGTGTCTCAACTTTTTAGCAGTTTGGATTGTTCTTCTATTCTGACATATTTCATATATAACTCCGAAATGTGAGCCAAGTCTCAATTCTATTGAATTTAAAAACCGCCACTAAAGTAAGTGGAAAAGGGTCTCAAAACACCAAACCCAGCCAATACTTATCAGATAAGCTTCTAATTCAAAAACGTGCGAGACTTTAAATGCAGTCGCATTGTGTTTGGCGTCTCTCATTCATTTCTGCGAGAGTGCGCAACGCGTACGCCGACGTCGACGTCTACGGCAACGCCAACGCCAGCGTACATGAGCCCCAACTTGACGGGGAGACTCGACTCACTTGGCTTGTTAGCTCATACCGAATTTGCATAGACAGGCAAACGGACGCGAGAACGTGCCTCCGTCGACTTTATGCAAAACGCCAAGAAAAAAACGCGACTTTTATTTCTATTCTACTCTTTTATTTCGAATAGTTTGTTGTTGTTTTTTGAGCATAATGCGTTCGTCAAATATGTATAATTTGTAACTATAATTTATTAATGACAGACGCGCTGAGTGAGCTTCTTGCTTGATGTTAATAAATTATGTGAAAATACCAAAGAAATCCGAAAGAAAATTCAAACTCATTTATCAGATGAGAAAAACTAAAGTGAATGTGTCCAAGTCAAAAATAAAAAATAAATAAATAACATTAAATTAACGATTAACAAATGAAATGTGTGTTGAAAAATTCAGCAAAGAATCTGAAATAAAAATGTTTTGGTAAATATACAAAATATTTTAATAAAAATAAAGAAAAGAATTAATATTTTGGAGTGATTTTTGATAATAGTGGAATAACTGATTATGAATTTAATAAGAATCAAAAAATTCGTAACATTCATTGTAAAATTAAAAAGCTGGTATTCAAACCGTAGCAGTGAAGCATTGTCATCTACGTCGCACAGTGGGGCCAGCGGGCTTTTTATCGGCAACATTCATAACTTTCGAAGGAGTAAAGATAGATAAAACCGAAATAAGTGTCGGTTTAATCCCTGATAAAAAGTACAAATACTTTTTAAGCGTTTCGGAAGAGCGCAGAAATTTCAGCTGAAACGGGTTTTTTCTTTTTCAAAATATTCGCCACGAATGGTTAAGTTCATCGACGCATTCCTGTTAAGATAAATGACGTCAAAAGTTCTAAAAAAATAATCGCACGAAAATGTTCACAGTTCAATTCCACTTTGTAGCTGAGGTAATCTTACGAGATGACTTCCAGTTCAGTTTATACATTTTAAGTATTCTTGCACTCAAAAATACCAGTTTAAGATGCAAATATCTGTTTTAATTGAGCTTATAGCTTTCCTGCTAGTCCTATTTCGGACATCAAGATTCTCTACCCGTCTAAGAGGACGGGTCATGCCGTGGCATTACACTCAGTAAGTACGTGCTGCGAGGATTCCTCCTCAATTTCACAGAACCTACAGGGAATTGGAGCTGCTAGTGGCTAGCTTTGCTAAGGCGTCCTTTCAGCTTACGTTGTCTAGAAAACAGACCAGTCAAAATTTTAACAGAGCCTATTCAAGTTATAGAAGCTGAGAAATAGTTTGTACTCTCTGAGACCTGATCACGTCTGTGATTTGTCTCAATTTTCCGCTCCTCTTAGTGATTGCTTAATAGCGTGTCTTCCAATGCCACAAAATAGCTCTGGGTCTATTTTGACAGTTGGTCCTCAAGTGCAATCCCGTGAATGTGGGTGCGAACAGGGACTCATCGGAGTAAAAGTATGTTTCGTTGTCCTAGCAGTTTTAGTTTGATGCAACACGAATTCAAAATGTGGAATTCGAATTCCAAACTTTGCATTTTTGGTCCGATTTACTTGTTTTATAGATTTGAACTGTTTACAGTTGCATCAGTTTTCTAAGATCAACAAAAAGAGATTGTTTTATGCACTAAGCATGTGTTATTATGTAAAACATCAGATTTCAAAAATAGTATTTTGAAACGTTTATTATGGAAACTCAATTACAAAACATCAATGCACATAAAAACAATAAAAATCGAAAGAAAAAATCCAATAGATGCATATAAAAATAGCTGCAAACCAATCAGCTGTAAAAACTAAACAAGAGAGAAAAAACTTAAATCGGCCGGAAAACAATGCAATACACATAAAATATTTACTTATAGTATAAATTATACATACATATTAATATATGTACACATGTATGTATGTAGATGCCATATAAAATATGTACTCCAAATCGACCGCATTTCAAACGTTCTAACTGTCTCCGTCATTCTTCTCTTTTCATTTCGTGTTGTTTAGCCGACTTAACAGATTCGTATCAAATTACCAAAGGCAACAACTGCAACAACAGCAACAACAGCAACAACAACAACAAACAGCGCACAAAACAAATTAATGTGACAAGCAAACAAGCGTACAAATAAAACATAAAGTATACATAATACTATAATATAAAGGGTACTCTCTCTACATAAAATGCTAAACGCACAAAAATGCCGGCGCGTCGAGTGCAGCGCAGCAACAACAGCAACAACAACGAATCGCTCGGAGTGTGTGTGTCATCGATTGGATGACACAATTCCCAGCTCCACATATTTGTTCAGTGCTTCTTACGGCAATGACGACGTCAGGCCTGCTAGGACATTCAACAAATGCAGCCAACTTCACTTCACATTCCTGCATCTATTACTGCTGCTTTTGCTGCTAGCCTTGGGTCCAGCAATGGCGGTGCCACAGCCACAGCCACAATCCTCCTGCATACTCTGTGATAAAAACGATTTGCTGGCCAAGGAGCCGTCCAACAAAGCTGCATACGAGGAGTTTCTCTTCGATCATCAGGTGACGCGGCAGGATGCTATACATGCGCTGCGCAAGTTCAATGAAAGTAAGTCAAACTCTAACTAAGCGTAACGATAACAAGTGACGATAACATTTGAACATGGCGTGGTTAAGATTCATGGGTATATAACTGTTTGTTGACTTTTGGACGTTAAGTTAAATGTAACGATAACATGTGACGATGACATAGATGGTTGTATGTGAATGTAAGTGTGGCTTAGAGCTGTATGTTTTATGACGATAACATTTAAACATGACATGTTTGTGAGTGTGTAAGCGTGGATAAATGCCTTATGGGTATATAACTGTTTGTTGACTTTTGGACGTTAAGCACTTCAGAGCTCGGTTCCCTTAAGGCAAGTTAAATGTAACGATAACATGTGACGATGACATATATGGTTGTATGTGAATGTAAGTGTGGCTAAGAGCTAGACCGTAAAGACACCAACGCGAATTGTCTTCAGGGGATATTAAATGTAACGATTGCATTTAACGATGAGCAGCCGTGTGTTCAAGCTGTATTGGTATATAACTGCTTATTGACTTTTAGAGGTTGCGAATTCGCATTAAGTTAAATGAAGGGTAATGATACCATGTGTGTTTACAGTTTAAGCTGTAGGGGTACATGTTGGTTAACGACGCCATAGCGAATTTTGCTTGATAGAAATTAAAGGTAACAATAACAAGTGACGATAACACTTGACGATGACCAGCCGTGCGTTTAACCTTTATGGCTAAATAACTGTTTGTTGACCTCTAGAATTGAGAAATTCAGAGCCAATTGGCATTAAGTGAAATTATAGGTAACGATAACTTGTTACGATAACATGTGTGTTTAAGCTGTTGGGGCACATGCTTGTTGACTCTTAGACGTCAAGGACCACATAACGAATTTTGCTTTAGGAACATTAAAGGTGACAAACAAGTGACGATCGATAACAGTTGACGATATCATGTGTGTGTGTGGGCTTAAGCTGTAGAGGTACATGTTTGTTGACTTTTAGACGTTGAGGGCGCCATGGCGAATTTCCTTGATAGAAATTAAAGGTAACGATTACAGTGACGATAACATTGGACGATGATCAGCCGTGCGTTTAAGCGGTATGGCTAAATAACTGTTGTTGACCTATAGTCGTTGAGAAATTCAGAGCGAATTGGCATTAAGCGAAATTAAATGTAACGACAACATGTGTGTTTACAGTTTAAGCTGTAGGGGTGTATATTTGTTGAGGACCACATAGCGAATTTCACTTCAGGAACATTTGGTTTTTAGCTATATGGCTACATAACTGTTTGTGGCCTTTTAGTCGTTGAGACATCCAGAACGATTTGCTTAAAGCGAAATTTCCTTAACACCACCATTTACTTACCTCCGTATCTTTCTCTTTTCGCAGCCTACGCCACGAAAAACTCTTGCAACTCGATAAAATGCACCGACACAGTCTTAAAGTATTGTCTGGGACCACAGTTCATCAATGATCATTGCTGGTGCGAGCTGCGGCACAGCGAAGGTAAGTGGCAGTGTAGTAATATTTATGAGTTGCCATTGTGGCTAAACATATGGCTTTAAGAAAGAACTAAACAAACAAACAGCGGGAACAAGGTGTACCTAGTATTTACAACTTTATACTCTCACAGTAAAGAACAAAAAGTTTAGTCAGCCTTGCAGCAATTTGTGGAATAACGAGTGCCACTAACCCACAAAAAACTCAAACAACAAAAACAAAAGTGACGAGGCAAGCTTAAAGCTTCATTAACTTATTACAACAAATTACTGGCTAATAAGCGACTGGCACGCAATGAGTGACTCAAAAGCGGGTGCAGAACAGCGGTTGTCCCGAGACCATAACCACTAAAGATCATCGCGATTTAAGCAAATTGAACCACACAGGAGCACAAACATAGATACAAAGATAGATAGATAGATACATTCACAGCTTATTGGCATGCGGTTGTCATCAGGGAAGTTGTTAAGCCCATTGTTAAACCGCATAGAGATCAGATCTAACCGGAGCAGGGCACGCTTCATTGCATTGTTTTGCATAATTAGTTAAGATTTTTATACACTACACATCGGGCAGTGTATTATAAATTTGTAATCAGGTTTGTACATAGACACAGTGCTGGGAGGTTACGTTCAATTCGACAGTTTCGGCACATGATGACCGTATTTACTAACGCACTTTGTGATTTCATCTTTTTAGAAGGAAGATATACCACTAAAACACTTACATTCCTTGCTCCAAAATCACAACAGAATAATGAACATTTTTGAATCTAAAAATTCAACAATTTTCAAAGTGATACATATATTGGCGTTCCTTGGAGTTGGCCCGACCCGTGTGCCGTCACGAAAATCTTTTATTATACTCTTATGATGTTACTGTCAGATGGTGTTATTGTCAGATGGTGTTACTGTCAGATGGCGTTACTGTCAGATGGTGTTACTGTCAGATGGTGTTACTGTCCGATGCCATTACTGTGAGATTGTGTTATTGTCGGATGGTGTTACTGTCAGATGGTGTTACGTCCACCGAAAAGCAAGTGCTACTTTCAGATGGTGTTACTGTCAGAAGGCGTTTGCTCGAAACTTCGACCGAAAAGCAAGATGGTTGCACGTGTTTTTGTGTGCTGTGAGTTCGAAAAGAAGAGCATGCATGCTTATCTTGGTTCAGTCAGAAAATGCTCTTGTAATTAATGAACCTTTTTCAAACTAAAAGTTAAACAATTTTTAATGTGGAGTTGGAGTTCTAGCCAAAGTTTCGACTTGCAAGAGACAGAAAGCAGCAGCTGAACCTACAGACTTATGTCGCCAAGCACACCAACACACGTTTACTGTTATCTGTTCAATGAACTATCTTGAGGGTACCCCATAGTATAAGAATATGAGGTAAGGTAATGCGGTCGACGTCGTATATTAACTTTTTTGAGAGCCCAATATGTTTTACAAGATATGAGCGGCCTGCCGTCTAGGGTGCCTAATTTGTGTCGACACAACCTCGCTCATTGACGTTTGCAACAGAATAAAAAATATTACCCTAAAAGGCCTATGCACATGAACACGCTCATATATGCATAAATGTTGGTTGGTGGTCTACCGCATTACCCCATACCTTTTATTGTTATACTATGGATTATACCCTAGGCCAAAGAGAAAGAAGTTTAATAGAGTGGAATCCTTGACCGTTGCATTAAGTAGACTTGCTGAAAAACGGCCATTTTCAGCACAGTGCAAACATGACAAATTTTTTTATCTTTTTTAATTTTGTCTACGAGTGAGTCGGTCTAACAAAGACAGCAACACAAGCAGCCTTACACGTACGCAGTGCTGAAAATGATCGATTTTCAACAAAATTTTTTAATTTTTTAACGGTCGAGGATTACACACGATTACTTTCAGGCTCTTTGACTAGGCATGATTATCAGCGTGAGAAAATCGATGTTCATATCGGAGCAAATATCGCATTGAATATATATTATATAATATATTGAATAGGAAGAGGTACAATAACTTCTGAACAACATGGAATTAAAAAGAGTATTATTAAGCTGACATTAAAAGTTCGAAAATTTACTGTTCACTTTGATAAATCAAAGAAAAAGACAAATTCTGTACCACTAAAAAAGAGTATTAAAGCTGCGGTATAAGCCAAAATGTACATTTCTTTCTTGTTTATGTTGCTTTCTAGTTGTAAAGCGTCTGCAGTTTGTAAATCTTCTTGTGTGTGCATTCATTCTCAAATGCCTCAGTTTTGTATGGGACACATGTTGGGGCACGAAGTGTGTTTTTCCAGCTGAATGATTTTCCTCAAGGCGTGCACTACAATTTTCCGTTTCGATTTGTTCAATGCAAGTCACAAAGCCAAAAGCATTTTACAATTAACAATTTAAGCGGCTCAGTTCTGTATAATTGTAAATGTGCTCATTAAATTTAATTTTTTTTTTATTTGTTTGTTATTGACTTTTGTTAATTGCTAAATAAGTTGTTAAATAGTTGTACCTTTGGCGTGCTATCAATTGGCTTTTGGGTTAATGGCTGTGCAAAACACAAGGTGATTTCTGAAGAAAGACAATTGAATCGGATGTTATATATATAGGGACAGCTTTCTAACAAAGAATGTATTTTTTAAAAAAAAAAGACGTCGCCTTTGGCAAATATTACGAGTGTAAAGCAAATACCTCATAAAAACCCTAATCTTTATTGAGTGCATATATGTATGTACATATGTATATAGAGCAGGCTGATCTAAACAGTGCTAACCTTTCACCTTAGCCAGTTGTTAAAAGGGAGCGGCTTATCAACACATTCGCTTGTGCTCAGATTATCATTTTAAGATCTAAGTGACACTCTTAGATTGCGTCTATAACATTTGTGAAAAGTAATGTTAAAACATTCCAAACGAAAGCAACCATACTACGGATGTCAGTGGAGGGCCCTGGAAGGGGCCATCTCGCCCGTGACGCCGACGTGCTAGGGAAGCCAATTACGTTGCTACCACAACCCAGAGACGAAATGAATACTGAATACCATAAGTAACAAACGGGAGTGGACAACTCTAGAGGAGATGCATTCTAATGAAAATCACGCCATAGTTTGGTACACCGACGGGTCCTTGACAAAGGAAGGCACAGGACTGGGAGCCGCGGACTCACATGTCAGAATAGATGGGTATCCATACTAGAGTATTTCAGGCTGACGTCTGCGCCATAGTCCGAGGCGCAGATGTAATCCTAAAGAGAAACTATAGGAATAGGCCTCAGACAGGCCAAACAATTCCTTGGCTCTTAAAACCTTGTGAGTATCATAAGTTCCGGTACTTGCAGACGCGGCGAACTTGAGGAGGAATCCTTCCTGCATATCCTAGCTGAGTGTGATACCCTAGCGAGACAAAGGTAGAGGTCGATGACCGACATGACCCGGTTGGAACCATCCCTTATAATTAAATTTGTAACAGAGATAGGGCTGGCCGGGGAACTGTAAGCTTAGTAGGGGGCGCAATAGATCGCAGTGCTTTAGTCCCCAATAACATTATTATTATAATGTTAAAACATCTCATATTTTGCGGTAATAAATGCAAAAACTTGAAACGATATGCAATTAAAATTATATTGCTACTTGTACCAGGAGTGAATAGAATTAGAATAAAATAGCAATAAAAAATTAAGTACAGGTAATGAGGGTACTTATTAGTTCTAGGCTAGAAATTCTAGCAGCTGTTGTAACGAGTACGAGGTCTGTCTTTTTGTACTTCGCGCATCAACTCAAGCCCTTTATCGCGACGCTCCTGATCGTACCATTGGT
This sequence comes from Chymomyza caudatula, assembly GCA_035041775.1. Taxonomy (NCBI): domain Eukaryota; kingdom Metazoa; phylum Arthropoda; class Insecta; order Diptera; family Drosophilidae; genus Chymomyza; species Chymomyza caudatula. The sequence continues at coordinate 918,854 of JAWNKW010000073.1, forward strand.
ACTTCGGTAGTGGGCGCTGGAAACCAAGGACGCTCTCCGCGGTAGTACGCAAGGTTCTGGATATATGTATATGCACAAAATCTCTCGGCGATATCAGGTTCGGAGGGAGGTTGACTGAGCTGCTCAGAGAGTTGAGGAGAAGAATTCGGCAGTGTGATTGTGATTGCAGCTTTGTGATGTCCAATTTTCGCTGTTCGCACAATCTTTGCTTTGAGGATGTTGATTTCTCCGAACATTTAGCACACTGGATGCATGCCTTCCATCGATTATATCGTGATAGATCTGGTTGCGTGTAGATTGATCAGGGGAGAACCTTGTGAAATTTGGTACTACAGGCTACCAAGTTTTGCGACGCGGCAAAGTCAATTAGCCTTAGATCGTTGTTTGACGTGGTAGGACCATAGATACATTCCCTTTGAAATATGTCATTTAAATCGCCTAAACCCATTTCAAAGTAGTGCAAAACTCTACCGTTGATGAAAAAGAAAACACGCTGTGTATGTGATGTGTTCCGTTTAGGTATAAAAAACATGAACAAAATGCTGTTCCAGTTTTACAGTATACCAAGAGTCAAGTTGTAGTTTTTAGTACAGATACTAAAATCACTTTTTTTTAGAAATACTTTCAATAGATCATTTGCATGCATTACATATGATATTTACATTTACCCTTGACATGATTTAGTATTATATATGGAAAAGCACTTAAAACATTATTTTAGAAAATATGCGATTTTCTTTACAAGTTTTGCTTAGTTCAAATATTTTAAATACTTTAATGTTGTTATAAAATTAAGTAGAAACGGAAATCAATAAAATAGAATATGTTCCGAAAAACAAACAACACAATTTTACAATACATCTTGTCTATTGCCTTCAGCTGAGTTTTGATGTAGCGAATCAAATACGGCATGCCCCAAAGAGTTCTGTTTATACAAAGACTGAAACAAGAACAACAGAATCATTTGATGGAACTTTTGTTTATAAAACATACATAAGGTACATAAAAATAACTAGCAGAGCTTACATTTTTATGAAGTGTATTAAAATATCATAAAATTTCGTAGCTATCTAACTAATTTGGTTGGGCAAAGCGTGCTGAAAATATTTATGCAATTATCGTATTAGATTAAATAATCGTTTTAGATTTATGCGTTATGCTAATTCAAATCGACAACGTTTCTACAATAATTTGTTTACGGCAATTTGCTAAGCTTGTTAAACAATGTTGTGCATTGTTGTTAGTTTTTGAGACAATTTAAAATGACAGCGAGGACATTTGAAAATAACGCATTAATAATGCGAATTGACAGTTCGTATAATATAAATTTGAACGAAATTGATTAGAAAATGATTGCATGATTTATTCGCTAGTTTTTTATGTTCTAACGAATTGTCCGTTCGGAATGTGTTCAAATCAGAGTCCCCGATCTGCTGCGATCTGCTCGCTGAAAACCCGAACAAAAATGATTCAACTCGGTTTCGCTCTGAGCCGAACACTTTTTCTCGCTGCGCTTGTGTCCTAGGCCTTGTGTTAATGGCTGACCAAATATCCTGAGGGACAAGAAACAGTTATTTTCAATGCGATCTGCTCGCTGAAAAACCAAACAAAAATGGTTCAACTCGTTTTCGCTCTGAGCCGAACACTTTTTCTCGCTGCGCTTGTGTCCTCGGCCTTGTCTTAATGGCTGAGTAAATATCCTGAGCCATAGGAAACGGCAAATATGTGTTTGCTTGAGCATTAACGTTTTGCGCAGCAAATTGGGCTGCTTGTTTTTTACCAACATTCTATTCATTGTGTCCGGTAATAGCCGTTTTTTTTTTTGCAGACACGCTGAAAAGGTTGAAGGTTGTTTGGGAACTCTGGCTAAAATCTAAGTTATATTGCAGTAAATGTTTGATATTCAAACAAAGACATTTGAAAAGGCGTTAGCTTAAAGTGTTTTACGAAATGAAATAAAACCAAGTGGAATTCGTTTGGTACTACGTAGCCAGGTGCTTGAGTTTCTATATACTTAGTATAACCTTTTATTGGCATGTTGATCACGTGTCAAGTTGTTGCCTTTTCTGTTGTTGTAGTTTCTTATGATCAACAAAGCGAATCATTTAGAATATTAAAAAGAGAGATGACAAATAAATGCGAATGTAAGCGTCATAGTCGAAATGCTTTATGCAACACTTGATAATATGAAAAAGCGGAAAAAGGTTAAATCATGTGTTGAGCGAGTATATTCTTTTGAAGGAGAGAATTTGTTTTGATCGTAATCCAAATTTTTCTCTGTCGCGAAATAAGTCATGTGACCAACTTGCCTGTTTCTCAGGGGTCATGCGCCCGCAATTACCACGGCTTGCGTTCTTTCGCAAACGGCTTTAGTCTTTCACACAATACGCTCGATAAAAAGAAGACAGATACCACGGTAGTTAGCGCACACCGTAGGTTCTTGAAAACAGGGCAGAGGACACCAAGGCCTCAATCATCGGGCATACTCTCATCTAGCCATATTCTGGAAAATAGCTGGTGCATGCACCTAACCAACATTCATTGCCGCCAGACTTGTCATCCGCGCCAGTAGCTTTGTTGTTCTTGAGCAGCCTGATTGCAACCCTGACGTAGTCATAGCTAGGCGGCGGTATATCCACGCCATCGTCTACAGTTGGGAACGTCTGTAATTTACCTCCGGGAGCTGCATAACCATCAACTGTGCATCCACTACCAGATGTCCCTCTCTAAAATTGATAAATGGTCTATGTAAGAATTGTAGTGACATTCATTACCGAAAAAGAAAAAAGAATCACCTAGATACTTCTTTTGACAATAGAGATTTAGAGGTCCTCAAAAATACCGATATACGCGAGATTCTCAAAACATGAGGTTGACCCGAAAAATTGAGTACGGAGCGATATTGAAGGAAGGTAGTTTAAAAATTGTCACCCATCAGAGCTCTTGAATATGAACTATTCTTGAGCAGTGTAATTAATTCGTTTTAACGAAATGGAAATTTAAGGAAGTTTTTGACGGTTAATGTTAATAACTTAAATTTATATTTTCTATTCATTTCAGAGGGCCTTCCCTATGTACCGCACATATGTTATGTTGGTGAAAAGGTCTATAAAGCCTCAGTTGGTTCCTGTTTCTTCTTCGAGGAGGTCAAGGAATGCTGCTGTGCTGCCGCATTGGCCAAAGAATGTGAGTTTTAACAACATACATATGTAGATTTAAATGCTTTCTAACTAGGCAGTCATATAAGTTTCAAATTACTGCTAAATGTTATTGCTACACTCATGTCCACACATATATATACACACACGTGCACATTAACAAGGCGATGCTAATTTGATTATACTATGTATGAATATACAGTCTGCAATTTGTTCCTGTCTTCATCTGCTAGATCATCGACACCTTGACTTTAGATAAACAAATTCCAACAAATCGAATGCTAATAATTAAATTTAGTTTATTTCGCTAATTGAAATAACTCACAAATGAAGGCGATGATACCAAACTAAATCATAAATAAGAAAAACAAATTGGCAGCAAATCAAAAGTTTACCATAAATTTAAAGGGCAATTAGCATTTGTATATTATATTTCATGAGCAGGTTTACACTAGTAGTTCAGTTTCTTGGAGCTCGTATCCATGAAAAATAAACATAACAATTTGAGTAAATTAACGAGCAGGTTCATAAATATATAGTACATATGAGTAAAGTTGCAGTCATAAAATGCTACATTATAATAATAATCAATTGGCTAAGTGAAGGAAAATTAGTTGCCATATTGGCAGCAGCTGGTTTCCAATTGCAAGGTGTGTGTATACATTTTGAAGAAGCCATCAAGTATAAACAAATCGTATATTATACTACTCACTAGCATTCGAGTGCGCCTTGTGCCGCTGTGATGCCCCCATACATTCAGCGATCGGTTGGCCAAGCCCCGAAATGTACAGCGGATAGCCAACCGATTGCTGTGTGTATGGGTGGCATAGAGATATAGAGCTGCAAAACAATTGATAGTTCTATCGATATATTAAATTTTTTCATTTGAGCCTCACTATCGATGTTTTTTGTTTATGTACATTACAACCCGCTGTACTATCAAGAGTATTTTGTATTAGTAATAATTTAGTGTAAACGTATATGCCTGGCGGATCTTGGCGACTAAGAAGACGGATAGGATTGCGAAATCGAACGTAAGGACATATTGATCAACAAAGAAATAATCAACCAAAAAAAAAAACCGAAAGTACTATCGATAGTATCGAATCTTCAAATAAAACTATCGGAATTATCGAATGGCGCGACTATCGATAGTTTTGCAGCTCTATAAAGGTAGTAAAGCGCAGATTTAGAAACTGCTCTAAACAAACCCACAACCTTGATGTATAGAGGGACCAAGAAAAAAGTAGAGCCCGAACAAATGCATATATAAAATCTAAGACAAATCTGGCGAAATCAATATGAATGATTGATAGCCGAATGTATCGGTTATGACATTTCGGGATGTTGAAGTTGATCCACTCCAACAGAAATGGCGAATCAACTCACCTGTAGTTAGTTGTCAGTAGGTCAATCAGCATTAGACAACTCCCATACGATGGAAATTAGAAATTGTTTTTGAATCGATTAAATCTTGTCAAAGCAAATACGATTTAAAGGGTTCCAAACGGGCGACCCTTATGCCAAGAATGGGTTGATGAGTGATTAGATCTGTAAAACCATCGATGGTCGCGCACATGTTTTCGCTGTTTTTAAAGCAAAAGATCGAAACAATCGAATTGCATTACATTGGTTTAAATATTCTGATTCTTCCTTTTCGTGTTGCAGTTTACAAATGATCAAAGTAAAGATAGTATTGTCTGCAGAAATTAGATGTGTTGCGTCATTAAACAGCGATAGAATCTCGACTTCAAAATACAAATTCCTTCAGCCAAAAAATGCTGAGAGGCCTTGGTGTGTTCAACAAGTAAAGAAAGTTAATGTTTTGGTCCCTAAAATGCGATTTTAGGGCTTATTACCGATTTTTTCTCACTCAATGAGAACTATGTGCAGTGTTTCGGTTATATTATCAGCCGTATGGTTAAATAGCGTTTAAAGTTTTTGAGTTGACAAAACTGCTCCTAAATATTAACATTTGATTAATACTGTTGAAGGTTTTTTTTTCTAGTACCATATAACTAAGATTTGTTTTGCTTGGCATATTGTATTTTGGGAACTAACTCTCTCTCTCATCATTGACAATTCTAATTGTCTGCACATCTAATGCAATCATATACATCGCTGCTTTTGACGAGCTCTATTTATCGAGCTTGACGGTGCTGCGTGTGTTGCTCAACGTCATTCTGCATAGTCGCACCAACTTTGAGGGGATTCCAAACTCTGACAGTGCATCATATACGCGATCCCTCACCGGGCTATCAAATGCTGCTTTATATTCGACAAAGAGATTGTGGGTGTCGATTTGGTGTTCGTGGGTCTTTTCAATGGTGGACTTACCAGGCCTAAAACCCCACTGATAAGGTCCGATCAGTTCTTTCGTAAACGGCTCTAGTCTTTCACACAGTACGCTCGATAGGGTCTTATATGGCAGTTAACGCACGCCGTTGGATCACCCTTCTTGAGAACCTTCTCTTCAGAGGGATACCAAGGTTCGTAACATCGGGCATGCTCACATCTACCCCTCTTCTGCAAAAGAGCTGGTCATTAACTCCAGTCTTGAACAGCTCAGCAAACAGGCCATCTGCGCCAGCTGCTTTGTTGAGCCGCTTGATTGCGAACCTGACTTCAGGGTGATGAGGATAATAACTCATTATCGCCCGATAGCAAGCCAGAGAAATGTTTCCTCTACAATCTCAGTGCACACTGTGCATCTACTACCAAATTTCCCTCTACATCTCTCTCCTTCGGCCAGACGCTTCACTTTTTGGAAGAAAACATCGTTCCTGGTCCTGCACATCTCGATCTTCTCTCGCTCACGCTTTTCTTGCTCGCGTTTTTTGCGTCTGAAAAGGCGCCACACCATCTTACTCATTTCCCGATAGTGATCTCGCACAGATTGCGTAGCAGTCGACTGCACAATACATTTAGTTACACTTAAACTAAAACAAAAATTTATTTTAAAGAAAGAGCTAAATAACACGCTTTAATGGTAAACAGAACTAAACACGGGGGCTTCTTATCATAGTTTCATATTAGTAACTTTACTTTTAGAAATTGAACTTGAATATTTATGACAACTGATGTCGAGCACCCCACGCTTTTCCACAATTCCATTAATTTTCTCGCTAAATACTTTATTCGAGCAGCTCTGTCCGATTATGAGTCTCCATGCTATCTATTTAAATTGCTGCTGTAATCAGTTGTGACTTGTAAGCACCTTTTAGTAAAATGCTAGCACACTATACTAGTATAAATATGTGTATTTATGGAATACTTATTAGATTATTGTATTGTCATCAGTCTTTGATAAGGATGCGATATCTGGCATTTGGAAGTGGATGAAAATGAGGTTCAAAGATTCAGTTACAAATTATAGCGAGCTAAGAATCAACTTTTTGCTCTAAGAAATACTTAACCCAAACATGACTAACAAGTACAATTGGAACAGATATAAAGTTTGGCCAGCCAAGGTTATATTTTGTTTGGAGATTTGAAATATTAGAATAACATTTACAACACGTACATTTCGCGTAACTTAGTGTACAATTTATGAGCATGATGCATGCAAATTCTCTTGTTTTGCTTACATTACAAAATTCATTTCAAAGAGCTATGGAATAAATTATAAAACTTATGCCTTCTGACTAATTTTTTCTGCTCCTTGTTTCAGGGCGTCATATTTCAGGCGCTGGAAAGCCAAAGATTTTATTGGGTGCTGTGCTGCTATTCGCTGCGCCAAGTTTGTTGCGCTGGCATTGGTAAAGGACTGTCTGGAGCCATGGGTTTTCGGTTTGTGTGTGTTTTTTGTTAAAGTTATTACAAATGTAAGATATGTAAGTCATAGTCCATAGGAACGAGCAACGCAGCCACCTTAGTCATTTAGTAAGTGTACTTAGTCGAAAACAAGGACAAATATCAAATACTTCAATAAGCTAAAAGTTAATAAATAAACATTTTATAAGTGTGCTCACTATGTGTTTCATTTTGTATATATATATATATTTACTTAGATCCTCTTGTATCTTATATATATGGATATGATGATTAAAATACTGCAGTAAACTAAAAAGCGAATTCCGTGAGTTTTCTAAATATCGTGCACTGTAACTTTTAGTACATTTCTTCAATGTGAATTGGCTTGCTTATGAGGTGAAAGCTATTTACAGAATACAAGAGAATATGAGTAACATGCAATGCACTTATTTTATAATCGTTTATATCTATGAAAGTATGTGTATTAAAACAAGACAACAGTGACATGCGATAGGAAAAAAAAAACACAAGCCAAACGGTATAAACAAAATTAAAAATCATAAAATTATGCCATGCTTCAAATGGCAAATGTCGTGCTTAAAAACTATGAACCTCGAGCTCGAGCTGTCTAAACTTAAGAATCTACATCTCTTTAGTTTTTATAAGCTAGTGCGATTGTTGAGCGTGCGCTGTAATGCATTGACACAGGATAGCACATCCTCGTAATCCTTGGACCATTCACGTAAATTGCGTTCCAAGTTTTCCAGACGCGTTTGACCCAGTCGCAAACCACCATGCTTGATGCCTGCATAACAGGAACACGCAAGCAGCTTAAAGCATTGGCGACGCACGGCATTGTGTGAATTGCTTTCCCAGTTGGGTGTGCTGGCCACGCATTGCCAGGCCATGCTGACATAGTCCACCAAGGCATCCCAATGTGTGGAGTCATGCAAACGCTTGGCCTGTGTCTGCAACAGGCGCTTAAATTCATTCAAATATATGGCAGCCTTGGAGTAAGCAGCCGCATCAGTTTTCTTGCATAGGCGCGAGGTAGGCAAAGATTTGAATATGAGCCGCTTGGCATAGTGCAGTTCCTGCTCCAGCGCACTGTAGGTAAATGCATTAAAAATATAACTAAAAACAAAAAAGCATTACTCACTTAATGTCTGGCGTGGGCAGCTGCGCACGTAATTGCTGTTCAGCGTTTTGAGTATTCCCAGCAGCTGCCTCTTGTTTGATATTGCACATGACCAAGTCAATGAGCTGGTCTTGTGACAGACCCTGCAATAGCAAGGGTAATGGCACGTCGTTGTTTGTTTGCGCTACTGGACGGTCGTCTATCTTTAATTTTTTAACTATAGGTGTGCCCGGCCAGAGCTGCTGTTTTGTGCTTGCCAACTTTATGGGTGAATATGTTTCCATGGGCGTTGGATCGGGTGGTGTACTGCCCATGGTCAGACGTTTGCGTGGTGAACTGCGCAATATCATGCCACTTGTAAGTTGTAGATTCTTCGTGGGTGTTCGTTGGAAAGGGCTGCGTATAGTTTGTGCGGCGCCCATGATGCCGCCATTGACTTTGTCCGGTGAGAACGTTGTGGTAAAGCGACGACGCCCACGTTGCCGTATTACCAGCTCATCGGGCGATGGTATTGGCGAAAAGTTAAAGTCTTGAGCTTGTACCACATTCGCATGGTTGTCCACCAAATGACCTTGGCCAACACCGGCATTAGGCGTGTTCATGGTGGCGGCAGGTGTGGGTCCATCTGGTGTGCGACGATTGGCATTTGTTGGTGTGTTGGCTACACGTAAAGCTTCTAATCTATCCGGTATTTCAGCGAGAGCCATGCGTGTTTGCAGTGGTGTAGTCATTTTTACTCTGCAAATTACAAATGATTAATATGATAGGCATATATGTATTGCTCGTTGGAAAAACATTAGCACTGCACTTGACTTATGCTTACCCTTTTAGTGGGAGTTATCAAATGTTCAATATCAGATCGCTACGTATTTATATAAAGCCCTTTTTGTAGTCGTAACAGATTAAAAATAAAATATGAAGCTTAAAACTGTTGCGTTAGATGCTGCTGCTTTTTTATTTTTGTTTAGCCAAACTGTAAAATTGCGCCAATTTGGCGTGTTTGACTAGGTGGCAACTCGCGACTGCATGAGAGGGCCAGCTGATTAAACAAAGTTGAAAAAGCCACTTTTCAGAGATATGGCAGCGTTAAAAGACAGCTATGTGGCAATTTCCAGCACTATTAAATTTGCAGAAGAAGGGATCTTTCTATTTCGCTGGTCTGTTGGTTAGCACGTGTTAGCTTGCCAATTTTTTTTTTAATATTATTAAAAATACATTAAAAAAAACTTTTAAAAATGTATACTATTACGCGAAATCAAATGTTCAATTATTATTTTGACCAAAAGCCGCATTCAGCGGTATTTTATATTTCACATTGCCACGTGCTCGCGTCGTTTAAGCACTTGTTGAATGATTGAAAGCTGATGGCAGCGAAGTACAAATGGTAATTATTAAAATTATTAGGCAACAGAATTTTTAAACATGTAAAAGTTATAATATGATAATATAAATGACCTGCAAGATTCATTTGACGATGCAAAGTAATAACGTTCAGATGTGTCCATATGTAAGGGCTACAAAGTCGGTTCGAAGTGGTTCGGCTTACATAAAAACAAGTGTAGAAAAATAATATAATTTATTCATTCATTACATATATTCTTTGGTATTGATTAAATGAAATAACTATAAAGAGTAAGAATTTATGTAACTCATTTTTTTTTGTTGTAAATTATTCTCTTCAAATCGGCTCGTGAACATGAACCTATCATAGGTTCTAACTCGTGAACTGAACCACACATGAACTATTCTAAGCATAAACATGAAACATGATTTTCAATAAAAAAGCGTCAGATATATACACCATTTAAATTTGTTCGGTTTGCCAGATATCTCAGCTGTGCTACCAACAATTTTAGTCCAAATCGCTCGTCAAAAATTAAAAAAAAAAGTGAGGTTGCATGTTTCAAAAAACGGTTAATATCTCGAAAACAAGAGCTGATGTAGCAAAATGGTGATTTGAATTCAGCGAGGTCAAATTACCATAAGACAACTACCAAAAACTTTCCAAAGTAAAATGGCTGTCGTGTTGTGTTATTTAATTGCTTATGAATGAAATATTTTTGATGATATGTATTCATAAATTTATTACAATTTACTTTAAGGATGCTATCTTTGGAAATCACTGAGTTCTGGCTGTCATTTGGCTGATTAAACAATCATAATGGTCTGATTGTAAGTAATTTTCACCAGATTAAAAAAAATGCATCTCACGTTTTAATGATGACATTTTCATAGATAATGCAGATAAATTATGTTGATATCTTTTACCATGCATCACCATCTGATTCCTTACATCAATTCTTACTTAAGAATTATTGTTGAAATTTGCATTAAATTATTGTTTTTTTTATTCTCTAGCGTACTTTATGGGCTGCAGATCCAATTTCAACTTTGACTAAAAAGGTAAGGCATATACGCATTAAAGACTTAACCCAAAAGCTCCAATGATGACATATTCATACACAATTCAAAAAAATCATGTTGAAATCGTTTAACATGCATCACCATCTGATGTTCTATGTCAACATTTACTTTTTAAATTATATATAAACATTCTAATAAATAGCTACTATTTCTTAGGACATGCATTGCCGACAAGTGTAATTACACATCCACACATCCTGCGGTCTTATGACTTGGAAAGGTTAGTAATAGTTCATTTAAAAAAAAAAAAGTATTTCCTGCAGACTTCCATGATGACATTTTCATACTTAATTCAGAGAAACTATGTTGATATCCTTTAACATGCATCACCATCTGATTGCAGATTTCAAATGTTATTTTACTAATTGTTATTAAACTTTGTATTAAATTCTAGTTTTTTCTTCTTCTTTTTAGGGCACTTAATGCTGTGAATTTTATGCAAGTCTCCATTTGACTTATAAGGTAAGATATATTTGCATTTCTTGCCACATTTATACGCAATTCAAAAAAATCATGTTGAAATCTTTTATCATGCAACCACCATCTAATGTTCTATACTTTTATACTTTTTAATTTATTTATAAACATTTCACTAACAACCAATTTACAATTTCTTTTTAGGACAATTTCTTGGTTATCGTAGTCTCTTCTACGACATGCATTACCGACAAACACAATTTAATGTCTTAAAACTGGTGAGTTATTTTTGATTATGATTAAAGTTTATTGTGCAAACTTCAATGATGACAAATTCATACCGAATTCAGAAACAATAATGTTGAAATCTGTTAACATGCATCACCATCTGACTAAACCAAAATCAAATTTATTATCATAAAGCATTCAAATAAATTCCATTAATTGATTGTCTAAAACTTTTGTTTTTAGGTAACTCGTCAACAAAAAACACCAAGAGCAACTGCACGCCAATATAATCCGAACCCGAAGAACATTAGGCACAAATCGAAACTCATTTCTGGCTTACCATAAACACACTCCAGGTGAAATGTAAACAACTACGCCACTCTTTCTACGAATTCAACCCAGTTCAAGTGCCTTCTTTTACCTGGTGCTTTTAACGAAGACACGGACATTTGAATACCTTTCTCCCATGCCCTCAATTTTTCATGCGCACAACATGAATGCGGCAGTCGTTGCAAACGTATAAGGAGCCGATAACCTGGACTAACTGTCGCGCAACCTTCACGTGCTTCCTGTTTAGCTGCTCCAAGATAATGTGAGCAGCGATGTCTTCCCTATACATTAACAGGATCCCACCGCCTAACACCATCCCTACCACTATATAATCCAAACCAAGTTGTCTCGCAACCTCCTCGTGGTGCGCCCTAGGCATTAAACAAAATCCCACCGCCAAAAGCCAACCTTCCCATTCCCGCTACGGATGTAGAAAATGCCTCGGATAAGATTACCCTGGACAAACCGTTACGTGTTTCCCTCTGTGTAGCTGCTCTAATCAGATTATGTGAGCAGCGACGTCTCCCCTGGCGAAACACCACCCCCACTACTATATAATCCTAACCAAGTTGTCGCTCAACCTCCTCGTGGTGCGCCCTGGGCATTAAACAAAATCCCAACGCCAAAAGCCGACCCTCCCACTCCCGCTACGGATGTAGAAAATGCCTCGGATAGGATTACCCTGAAATGTATGATATTTATGGTTACTCTTTACTTTATTGTTATCATATGTGTATTTATCTCAATAATAATAATAAACTTAAAACAAAAAATTACAAAACTGTTTTAACATTTTGCAAAACATTCCACCAATCGTAAGTTCTCAACATCGCCATAATAACAACAGTAGAAAGACTATAATCTGTTTGCCAAAATCGCAGCTCCAGTTGGCAATATTGTGTTCGGGAGCTACAAAAACTTCTTTATTGGCTGTTCGAATGGATTCACGCTCATTGAAGTCACGTTTCTTTTTAAAGCTCTCATAATACCAGTCCATGCCATCTTTACGATCCACATGCTCCACTTGCAGCACATCTAATTCGTTGCGCTTTTGAGCATTGGCTGTCAATTGTTGTTCACTGGCTACCACTTCATTGTCGGAACTGGGTGTGGTGCGTTGATACTCCTCTGCCGTAGGCTGAGCTATTTGTTGTTGATATGGTGTGTAGACTTTGGTAATGGTTGAACGTCCGCCGGCGGCTCTTGAACTAGGCTGAGTACGTAGAAAAGTTGGTGTAGTAGTAGAAGGCGGACGCAATGTGGCCTGATATTCAGCATCATTTTCGTAGATTTGAGTCTGGGGCGTGTTTGTGGTACGCCAGGAATGACTTTTGATTTGTGCCTCATGTTCTTCTGGTGGCGGTATTAGCAATATTGTTTCAGAAGTTGTGGTTTGTAATAGAGGTGGCGGTTTGAGTAGAGTAACCGATTGTGCTTCAAGATCATCGTCATCATACTGCGTTTCCAGTTGCTCGCTAGAACTGCTGGATATGGTGGGTGTTGGCGGAGTTGTAGTTGTGCTGGTTGTCGTCGTTGTGGTTGCTTTTGTAGCTACTGTAGTTGGCTTGGTGGCGCGCAGCACTGGCACTGGTGTGGTCACATCTGCTGTGTACTCAGTTACAGCATAAGTGTGAGCTTCATCGCTGCTTTCCGCGCTGCTAGTGGGATTTGGTCTTGGTTGTTGCTCTGCGAATTGCTGCTGCACGGCAATGGGCACGAAATTGCTTTCTATATAAGGAGACTGACGTGGTGACGGCAGCTCGGTGCTTGTGCTCACATTAACCGCCTCCACCAAGCCACGACGCTGTTGCGGATCCTGTACAGGCATAAAGCCGCCTACATGAGCCGGCACAATGGGCCTAAAGCCGCCTCTTTCAATGCTCGCAGGTTCGCGAAATGTTGTGCGAAAGGCACCGGCCGTGGTAGCTGCACCGCTTTCATTGCTCAATGCCTCAGCCGAAGTGGACTCCTCATAGCGATTACGCGCCGTGATCGCTGTCTGCTGTTGTTGCAAATACTTCTCAAACTCCGCGCTATTGGGCTGATACATGCGTGTCTTGCTGCGCGCCGAGGGCAGATTAATGTTTGCCATGCGATGTGTAGCCGGCATATCCTCATCAGCGCGTTGCTTACGTCCACGCTCGCCAAAGCCAAAGAAGCGACCCAAACTCAGACTGGGTATGGGATAACCAAAGAAGGTAAAAGGTGAGCCAGCTGCTCCGGGTTGCTGCGGCCTTCTAGTGAAATACTTGGTGTGCAGCAGCGTATTGTTCATATCAACGTTCGGATTTGCTGTGGCTGTTGGCTTGGGACGCTGTGAGGTGCTTAGCACTGTGTTGCTAGCATCTGGCGCATCAGTGGAGTCCACATACTGATCATAAAAGAATTCACTCTCGCTGACCATGGGCCGTTCGCCAACTTGATGTGTTGCGTCAAAGGCTTCACACTCATCGTTAAAATCTTCGGGCAGATCGCGTTGGAACACATCACCATGGTCATTAAGCAGGGGCAGATGATTGCCATTGCCATCCGTGCGCTCGTTATTGCTACCGCCAAAAATGTCCAGGCCTGTGCACAGACTGCGCTCCATGCGTGCGGCGCGTAATAAACGTCCATCCTGACATTTTGGGCCGGGAAATGGAAAGTTGGTTTCCTGCAGCCAAACGGAGAGCCATTGCATTTCGCAGTTGCAGTCTATGGGATTGCCTGTTGGTATACAGAGTGTTTGTAGCTTGGAAATTTTTTTGTTAAGCTATTAAAGCGACTTACCATCCACATCCAAGATGGCAATGTTGCCTCTCAAATTGCGAAAAGTGCGTTCTCTAATGGTACGCAGTCGATTGTTGCGCATTGAAAGCACACGTAATCTTGGCATGGTTTCAAACGGAGAACCCTGTTAAAAATGGCGTCAAAAATGTTCAATGTGACAAAAATGAAAACTAGAACACACCTGTATGCGGCATATCTGATTGTTGTCCATTTTGAGCTCTACTAACCAACTGAGCGCCTTGAGCGGCATAGTTGAAACTAACTTTACTCCATTGGTGGACAAATCCAGCACCTCCAGATTGCGCATGCTACGCAGTCCCGTGTTTTCCATATTGCGAAAATGATTATTGGACAAATTGAGAAAGACCAACGAGTTAGCAAGATGGAAACTCTCTGGTGAGATGTATCTTAGCTTGTTGTACTGGAAATGCGTGGCTAGTAGATTGGGCAAGTCCTCAAATACATGATCCTTCAACTCTACTAGTTTATTATCAGCTAACACAAATTCCTGCAATTCTTCGAGCTGTTTTAAAGCGCTTGGCTCCACATTACTGATTTCATTGCTGCTCAAATCCAAATATTGTAGTTTGGGCAAATTTCGAAAGCTTCCTTGCTGCAGCTCCACAATCAGATTATTAGACAGCCGTATCTCTACCACGTTGCGCCAGGCATTGACCACATCGGATTGCACGCGAGAGATTTGATTGTAGCTCAAATCAATGTCGCGCAAGCTGTGCAAATTGGCAAGACCAACGGATATGTCCAGCAGAGCATTACCCGATAAATCCAAATACTCCAAAGAGCGTTGCGAGTCGAAGGCTGTGGGCGAAATGGTGCGTATCAAGTTTCTAGAGAGATCCAGCTGCTCCAGACGACTATTGTTGGAGAAAAAGTTGTCTGTAATAGATTCTAACTTGTTAGACTGCAAGTTTAGATTGCGTAACTCGGCGAGCGGCAGCAGAGCGCGCTCATCCGCCTTGGAGACTTGGTTCTCTTGCAGATGCAGCAGCTCCAGACGCTGTATGCCTATAAAGGATGTATCATCCAACAGCCGTAAACGATTTTGAGCGAGACTCAAAACACGCAATTCGGGCGCACCTTGAAAACCATGTCGCGGCAGCTGTTCAATGCGATTCTGACTAAGATCAAGCATGCGCAGATTGGGCAACTGAAAGGACTTAGTAGCGGCAGCTGGCAATGTGGTAATACGATTTCCGCGCAATGAAACACGTTCCACAATTCGTGGCAGGCCGGGAATGGCGGTTTTTAGGGTATTAAAGCTGGCATCCACCTCGAAGAGACGTTCCAGATGCTGTAAGGTGGCCGGATGCAAATTGGTAAGTAGGTTTGAGGATATATTCAAGGTTTCCAGCAAAGGATTATGTCTAAAACTGTTGGCTGCCAGCTCGGTCAAACCATTCTCGCTGAGATCCAGACGTCTTAGCGAGGGCAAACCCGCCAGCAGCTGTGAATCTACAGTGCTAAACTGATTCTGAGCCAAGTCCAAGCCTTTGAGGCCCGGCAGATTCCAAAATGGCAGCGGCAGCGTAGAGGTGAGACTGTTATTACGCATGCGCAGCTCTCTCAAGGCCGGCATGGCCATCAAGGCATCACGTTCAATCAAACGCAGCTGATTATTGTTCAGATGCAGCTGCTCTAAAGTGCCATGACCGCGCAGTGCGCCATAAGGCACTTCACTTAACAAATTGTTGCTCATGTCGAGAAAACGCAAAGTGGGCAGTGCATCAAACAGCGCTCTCAAGGTTTCCACATGAGAAATTTCATTGTTATAGATGTGCATGGCTTCGACGCCACTGCCGGAGGCTTGCAGCAGCGACTCGGGATGTATGCGGCGTATTTGATTGTTATGCAGATAGATGGTCTTTAGCTGCGGCGTGCGCAGAAAAGCGCCATATTGTAGCTCCGTGATGCGATTGTCATTCAGATGCAGCTCGTTAAGATTAGGCAAATCGACAAAGGAACCGTCCTCTATCACATTGATAAGATTATGATCGAGGCGCAGTTTCTTTAAATGCTCCAAATCTTTGACCATGCGTCCAATCATGCCCACATCGCTGATATCATTGTAGGAAAGCTTTAGACTAACCAAATTGGGCAGCCGCGACAAGGCACGCAAGTGTATCCAGTTCAAGCCATTACGACTAAGATCCAAGTTCTTCAGGGAGATGAGACCATCAAACAAGCCCGCCTCCAGCCGCGTTAGACCCATTCCGCCCGTTATATGTATATGCTGCAGCTTGGGCAAGTGCCTAAAGATATGTGGCTGCAGCTCTGTAAGCGTTGCGCTTTGCACACTCAAATAAGTGAGACTCAAAAGGCCTGAGAAATCTGGCAGATGCTTCAACTCATCGCTTTGTATGGTTATGGCCAGCATGTTGATCATGCCATTTAAGCTCTCTGCCGGAATGCTGCGCAATTGTGGTTCCACAATAAAGATTTCTACCAAACTATTCTCCAGATCATTTAGCCAGCCATTGGAGACGCGCTCAATGCTGTTATAGCGCAGCATGAGCCGCACAATCTGCAGATTACCAAAGAAGCGTCCTGGTAGAGCGGGCAATTGATTGTTCTCCAGAACGAGCTCATCGATTTGCGTTTTAATATTACGCTCGACTGCCTTAAGACCATCCATAATCTGCGGCAGATTGCTGTGCGAGCACCTGTTTACAATCGGAGCATAAATTAAGCAGTATTAACACTCTGTTTATGTCTCACTTACCATATTTGTATCTCCTTTTCACGAAGCGAGCAACGACACGGCAGTATGGCCTCGGATGGTGGACAACTATCGGCTGTGCTAAACGCTGGCCAGGCGCACAGCAGCAGCAAGCAATGTAGCCAGAGCTCTGGCATACCAAGCGTCATCTTGTTATATCAGACCATATAGAACCGTTTGCCTACTTGGCACATACTAGCTAAATCCTAGACAGATACAGCTGGAAATAAAAGATTTAACTAAGTTACATAATCGCAAGATCAGAGGATTGCCAAAGCCACACAAAAAACGTACAATTTTCGAATGATTACACTATGCAACAAATTTGACCTCAATGAAAGTCCTATGACTAAAACATACCTTTCCGGTTTCCGTATTTGAAAGGTATGTTTTACTCCAGGGTTTTTATATTGTGTTTTTTTTTTTGGTGCGGAAATTCAAAAAAATCGATCGTCGCATTTTTTCGATATTGCTCAAATTGGTGTTGAAAAATTTATCGAATCCAAAAATAACCCATTAAAAAATTTTGTTAGTTTTTGATTTAATCGTTTGGAATAAAAAAAAGAAAGAATTTTCGATCTTCGAAAAAAAACTTGCAATCGAATCAAGTTAGACCAAACCCGTCTGGAGGACATTGATTTGATATTACATTGGCTTCAATTTAGACTTCAAAGTCACAATTCATCTCGATCGGTAGCAAGGTTCCCCAGTAATATGATTTTTTCTTAGCAACTTTCGAAATCTCGAGTTTTTTGAAAAACCGATAATAGAAAATTCAAATGGTTTCCGGATTCCAAATCAGCGACCCAAAATTGACCGGAAAAGGTTTGTTTTAGACATAGGGTTTTTTTTGTTGCATAGTGTTATCATATGTTTTTGGATCAGTGAATCCAAATCCGAAATCCATTTTCGGCATAACCTCAAAAAAGATACAGCTTCGCACACAAAAGTTTTTCAGTCTCGCCGTCAGGCCATGTTTATGTTCTTTTTGGGCCGCTGTAACTGAATCCGAAGTCGACCTTATCCCAACACTTCAGTTTATCGATACAGCCTCAAAGTCTTAACAGACATCTGAAAATGTGAAACAAAGCTGCGTCCCAGGCTTTATGGGTAATACGAAATGTCGCGAATACAACAAAATCGTGCCTAAAATGATTACAGAATTCCGAAAGATTGGATGTTTAATGAAGAATTCGGAATTAGTGTGTAGAAAATTTACCAAAAATCTTGGGGACTTCTTGATCGAAGAGCAAGGCGGACGGTGCCACAAAGATATCAAATAATGGAAACTCGGTACCAATGGGAATATGATGGCAGATTTTTGTTTTAAGCTGAAGAAAGGCATGGAGAAATATGTTGGAGGCGTTAACGAAATCCATTGCACAGATCAAAAGATTATCGATTCTAATAGTGTGATAAGATTCGATACTCTTATAGAGTGATAAGAATCGATACTCTTTGGCATAGATCAGTAAATTAAAAAAGAATCCGATAAATTTACTAAAATTCGATATACCTGTACTAAATTTTTCACCTTCGAAACATCTCACATATTGTATAAGAGCTTGGAGCATGGGATTGAACCTGATGTTATGGATGAAATAGGCTCCTTAAAGGTTTCATCGCCCTAACAACAAAAAATCAACATGCTCAGTGAAATACATTGCAATTTTCTTAAAGCTTCTTGAATATATATTGTGTTATCTTTTACTGAGTGAGTGGAGGTATGTCTGGGAGCGACGTAGTTCAAATACTGTAAAACTACAGACAAAATGAAATCTGACAGTAAGTGGGAAAACCATCCAATATAAATCGTTAACATAATGATAACATTGAGTATCAGATGAGCGATTTGCTTTCGATATTTATAGCAAAATTATAGATGAATAGGAATGATATGAGCGTCTAGTTTTTGTACGACGAAGTTTGCACACTCTTGTTTTCGAAAGAAAGGAAAAAGAAGGGACAAAAATCAAGACCTTGAAATTTTTTGAAATTTTATACCTAAAAGTAGCTCTGAGCTTATTAAGAGTTTGTATCGAATTTAAGGAAACCGTTTTTCTCGCACTTTAGACAAGTACTGCTCTTGACTTACCTTCAAGTTGGGCACATATTATCTATTATTATTACCTTAGGTTGAAGGCCGATTCGAGAAAACTTCTGAACCAAGTTGTAAGGTTAAACCAAAGATCAATGAAATACAGATGAGCCACAAAAAATACTTTTTCGTGGTAGTAACGGAAATCTCTAGAAGGTTTTGCCTTGCTTTATTTTGAAAACATTAAAAAATCCGCTCGTTTGGCAGGGATTTCTGGCGTACTGTATGTGTGCAGTTTTTATAGGAGAAGATTCGGTAAAAAATATCCGGATATCCGTGTTCAAAGCTACTCGTTTCAATGCTTGTTTGCAGCACTAATTTTGACGTAGTATATATGACCTATCCCATTAGACCTTTACGTAATTATCAATTTTTTTGTTAACATTTTCAATTCACTCAAGCTGTAAATCTTTCACCAAACATGAAGCTTAACTGGAATCACAAGCATATCAAGCATCATGTTGCTATCACCGATGCCACTTTTTTGATTAATCTATAAATATAAACAAGTACGCCAAGTCAATAACTGATAGAGAACTAAGGAGATGAAGTTTAGATCTATCACTAAAAGAGAGTCTTTCAGACAATGCTCCTCAATGATTCACTGGAAATACCATACAAAGATTCCCACCCCTGAAATTACCACACACAGTTAAACAAATCACTTTCGCTATTCTAACCCACCATAAATAAAGCTATCACCTCTCTCCAAAATTATCAGCCAAGTATTCAACATGAAGTAAATCAAATCGAAAAACCAAAGCTACGTCAGATAAGCACCTGGCCAATACTTTGTCTATAAAAATACGCGCAGAGCCCAACACAGTTCAAAGTAGTTTCATCCTCCGTGACGAAATGCGCGTCTTTTTTTACGTTTTGCTTTGTCTGTCCGTTAGTTGGGCCCATGGCTACACCAAGGCCGAGATTAAGGAGCTCTTGGGCAAACCACATGTGCAACTAATCGATATAGTCAAGTCGGATGAGCGTATACGCTCTCATGGCTATCCAGCTGAGGCACACAAAGTTACAACCAAGGATGGCTATGTGCTGACACTCTATCGCATACCCTACTCCCCTAAGCTGGGCAATCAGGACGAGGAGCGCCCAGCAGTGCTGCTGCAGCATGGTCTCTTCAGCAATTCAGATTGCTGGCTAAGTAGTGGACCGGATAATTCCCTGGCCTATATGTTGGCCGATGCAGGCTACGATGTCTGGTTGGGCAATGCACGCGGTAACATTTATTCGCGAGAGAATACCATGATTTCACTAGATAGTCACAATTTCTGGCACTTTGACTGGCATGAGATTGGCACTATTGATATTCCAGCCATGATTGACTATATTTTGGCAGAGACTGGACAACAGCAGCTGCATTATGCAGGTCACTCGCAGGGCACCACCGTGTACTTTGTGATGCTCTCCGAGCTGCCGGAATACAATGCCAAAATTAAGTCCGGTCATGTGTTGGCGCCCTGCGCTTTCTTTGGTCATGGCAGCTCGTTTGTGTTCAAGTATCTGAGTCCATTGGTGGGCACACCTGGTGGCGTTTGGAATACTCTATTTGTGGATGCGGAACTTATACCGCGCAACTCTTACGTTAATCGGCTGGCGGACACTGCTTGCGGTGAGCACGGCTTAGCTGAGCAGATGTGCAAAAACGGCTTTCTGTTATATGCCAACGGAGGCTATGAGAACATCAACATTGTAAGAAAAGACTGTCCCCTGGCACTAAAACTGTTCTTGACTTGTTTTCTATCTTTATGTTTTTAGAGCTCTCTACAAATTTTGATAGAAACACATCCTGCGGGATCTTCCAGCAATCAGGGCATACATTATATACAACTCGACGTATCGGGCAAATTCCGTCAATATGACTGGGGCACCAAGAAGAACAATCAGCTGTATGGTCAGGCGACACCTCCAGACTATGATTTAAACCAGATTACTGCTCCTACACATAGCTATTCCAGCCATAACGATGCTTTATGCTCGCCAGAGGATGTCGACAAGTTGGTGGCCAATTTCCCGCACTTGGTTGAGGATCATCGTGTGCCAGTGCAAAGTTTCAATCATTTGGATTTCATTGTGGCCAAAAACATGAAGGAATTGGTCAACGACTTGGTTGTGGAACGTATTAACTCTTACGAGCGTCGCTAAGCAAATGCAAACAAAATAAATGCCAGAAGCAAATTGTCTAAAGTATTTCATATTTCAAGTATAGGAAAAATTATAAGCTTATAGTACATACTATATCTTCATACCGCATCAGGTAATATATAGTCAAAAAGTGCATAGTCTATATTGTTATAAAAATTGATTGCGATAAGATATGCGCTCTATATTATGAAATTTGATTTAATTCGTTGGATTTATTGTTGCTACTTAAAAGCCATTTAATAATGACATTCATTGCAGCGTTTTTGGATTTCTTTAGATGCGATTATAATCGTATGAATTGTTAAGTTATTGAATTGTAACGTATTCCTGTGTAATTGCTGATTTATTGATGATATCGATATTCGTTGCCTTGCATATTTCGATGAATGCAGATATTGATATATATTTTCGATCGAGGATCTGGCGATTGGTCATACGAATTAATTGAAATTAAAGAAACATTGAAATTGCGTGACAGTGAATATGTAATATTGAATAACCATATGAAGTTTAATTTAAATAAAGCTAGTCAAATTCAAAAGGAAAACAGGCCTGCTGTAGAGCACTTCTCCAGGCGCCTTTGCTCAGCGCGTGCTTTCTGCAATCGATAATAGCAACGGCGCACTCTACCTGGTCCTTCCAAGGAAGACACGTCCTGCCCCTTCCTCGCTTTGCAACACCAGCAATACCCCACTCGCAGAAAATTCTTCATCAATACGCACATCACTTGACTATGTCAATGTCGTCGTATAGCTCTAGAGTTCATCGTTCCATGCTTCAGCGCTTAAAGCAAAATGGAAGGGATTCAATGGTGATCTCCATCTCTACTACTCATTTGCCTACTGAGACCAAAGTAACAACTTTTGGCTAGAATGATTCTCCTCTTTATCTCCATGTTGACATCGTTCTTTCTTAACGCGGTGTTACCAAGGTCCAAGAGACCAACTGTGGCCTTTCTCTTCTCGAAGTTAGTCGCGCTCTCATTTACCACCAGAGCCACCCTGTCAGATAGAGGAATGCGAGCATGGAACTGCAGCGACGACATTTGTTATTGATCTTGCCAACAAAAAAATCGTTGCATACTAATTTGCGGGCAATGGTTTTGTATGTTTATATATGGGAAACTGGTTATTTCCACTAAAAATTCCCAAATTTGAAGCTTTAGCAATTACTTTCAAAGTAATATTACGAACAAAAAAAAAATTTCCCATTCATGTTTTCGAATTTTCCAGAAAGCTTTTCCAAATTTTGAACTTTGGCAACGATTATAATACCACCATAACAAAATGTATGGCACAATTTGATTTGATTTTGATTTGTTTAGTTATGTTCAGTCTTACGTATGTATGCCAGTAAGTAAGTAATACTTTGACTTTTCCTAATTAAAAAGAATTGAATTTAATTTTTAAAAAAAATATTTTCGAAATGCACGCAAAAGAATACATTTTACAAGTAACTGTTACATGTGTCGCAGGAATTTTGGGAGAGTTGAAGCCCCACACCCACTACCTACGTTAGCGCCCGACTTATCTTAATTACATGTTTTTCATTGAAAATTTCATTTTTTGTTCCTATAAATACGAAAAGCAATTTTTAAAATTTTTCGATTTACACAAAAAACAAGCTGCTCCAATTTGTGAGCTTTTACTGTTCATGTGAAACATTTTCGCAAAAAATATTCGTCTAATGTATTAAGTATTTGAATGTATTAAGGCGTTTTTTACACGAAGCGAGATTTTCAAGTGAGAAAGTGAAAAAATCTCACAAAATCTCACTCGATATTAGAATGCATACTAAATGAAGTTTCAAGTTGGTTGCAGGCGAGATAACTTACGGGCGATATCAACTGGCTTACAAACGGTGGGAGATACAAATTACAAAAGTCTCGCTTCGTGCAAAAGGCGCCTAACCCAAAGAGCATGAAAGTGCTGAAATGCGTCCATTCACAAGACAGTGTGTTTGTGATGCCTTTTAGCAAGTTGACTCAACATAATGGCCAAGGATTCATGCTCTTTGGAGCAGAATTTTGTAACAGCTGTATTATTCGATATTCATTGTACATTAGCACGATGTATTGAATTAGTACGATGTATTGATGTAGTTTGTTATCGATAATTAAGGTGGATTATGATTGATCGGAATGGGAAAAGACTTACAAAAGGATATAGAAAAGACGCGCGCTTTGGTCAAAAATCAAATTCAATATTGTAAAAGTGAAACTATTGACCCTTAAAAAAGGTGTCAAAAACGACTGTTTCAACTCTCATATCAAAATTGGTGGCTCTAGCTTATATATTAACAAAGCAACATAAAATGTCAATCTGTGGAAGTTTATAAGATTAAGGCAATGAAATCGATATACTATTGCCTATATGTATTGCACTTTTTATTCTAACTGGTTAGCACAGGCAAGATAGCAGGCGTTATTGTTTCGGCTGGAAGGCGTTTTGGTAATGTCACCGCCAGATTCTCCAACGGGTGTAAGGACCTCAGATATCAACACGATTTGACAAACATTACTTGCGTACGGTTAAGGATAATGTGTGTTTTTTGGTCAACTTGTGTGCCAATAACTTTAATGGACTCTTCCACTTGTCTATTTTCGAAAATGGAAAATCTACATTATAACAAAAAGGATGATCTGACACGCTGCGTCCTCTGCTGACCCTATGGGTACAAGGTGCCGCATCGATGGAATTGGTGATTAAGACAAGCGAACTACTGAAACTTTTCGTACACTACCCCAGCATGTTTCATAAATATTATAATGATCATGCGTAGGACAGGAAGTTAGTTGTAAGCTGCTATCTTGTGCAACAACTGAAAAGTTAAGACCAAGTTCCACACATGTATCTGGCGCTACTTGTATATTAGCACGTAACTAAACCGTGTTCGACTCTACAATGCAGCTGCGCAACAAAGTTCCAAAAAAAAAGAAACTTTTTGTGCCAAGAAGCGTAACATAGCTTTTCAACAAAATTTTGTAATCATTTAACAACAAAAAAAAACACAAAAAATTTGGCATCAAGTGAAACGGCTCACATCTGCCAGTGTAAGCGACTACCAAGTGGCAGCAGTGTAAACAGTAAGGGTAAACAGTCAGCTAGAGACTGTCCCAGCTTGGATCTACGCATGCGCGCCGAGCTTAGATCAAACGAACCTTGAAATTATTGTCGTTTTCATCATTGTCTGTAATTTCTTTTGCCTTCAGTTGCAGCTTGAGGCATACACAGGGGCTGGCTTACTTTTGCACGCCTTTGGGGCACACTTTGGCTGTCTGTGTGGCGCAACTAAATGCGGCTTATGCTGAAGGTCTATTTCAGTTATAGACGTGGAGTTTCAGTCTCTGGCGACATTTTCCCCAGCTCTAGTTTGCTCTGATTTCTTTTGAGTCTCTTCTAATTAAATAACTGTTAGTTCTTTTGTTTTTGCTGCTAACTAAAACGGTTTTTATGTGCTATATGAAACATGTAGATGAAATGGAATAGATTGTGGCAAATTCAAAGATTGAGAGAAAGAGGCGGAAGTAATCAAATGAAAACGCTTTAAGAGTTTTAGTCGGATCCTTACACGTATTGCAGCGTACGAAGTATCCGAATTCGCTCCGTTGTTGCACAATAGTTTAAACAAATAACCGAATTGAATTACTATACAAAGTATTCAAATTTATTGTGCTCTTGTACAATGGCTTTTAGCACTTTAAGCACCCACTTTTACGCATTTAACACTTTTGCATATTTTGAGAGCCTTTCTTTAACGCTTTTCTGTTTTTCACTTCACTTTCAATAGCACTTTTGCTTTTATTTTAATTTTCTATTGTATAATTTGATTAAAACACTAAAAATGTAAGACTTTCATCAGTTTGGCACAAGCTTCTACTAAGAGTTAGTTTTTGCCGACTTGCCGAACCGTTTGATTTGAAATTCACGCTGAAACTGTCTTCAAAGTGTTCAAGTTAGTAAACATTCAGGGGATTACTCAAGATTTCTACAAATGTTTTGAGTGTAAAACTGTTTAAGCGGGGGAGTGTGGCGCCACAAAGCTTCCTGCCTGTGCAATATTGTAGCATAGCTTGGCCACACTTGGCTGATTCTCACTCATACATAAGTACCATACAAAACTTGGCTGGCCAAGCAGTGGAAGACTTGGCTCAAAGCGTGAGCTTCAGACATATACCAAGAGCTGGTGTTTTGTGGATCCTAAGTGATTTGTGGCGCTAGCTGAACTGTGACCGAGCTCAGAGGTCGTATTAAGAGGCACCTGAGCGGTTAGTTTGGGCATGTTATTGTCTGGGCGGGGTTGTTAATATAGGCATAGTACGAAATTGCAAGTGACATTAGGGAGTTATTTCTAAAGTCATTTGAAGGTCAGTTTTAAAGACTTGCATGACACCTGCTGTTATATTTCGCAGTGTATTAAGAAGAGCCATAATGCTTTTGTAGGGTCTATCTTAATAGTTACGTAAAGTTTTCTGGTCTTTTATCAACAGCACTTTTGATAAGATGCCAATGCGTTGGCGTTGACCACCGCTTTTGATTGGAAGACGTACCTTACGAGCATCCAGCATCTTCGATGGCTAGGTCATATCAAGCGTATGTGCGAAGCAGCTCCAGGAATAAAGATGCATTTATTTTTGAGGAACATGTGCAAGTGTCCATCATGGCTGCGCTGAAAGGACCACGTACTATCAATCATAGGTATTACTAAATGAAAAGGTGAAGCTGAAGCGCTAGAAAATACGTCCCCCACCGTATCCCGGTGATGGGTTGCTATTGCTCGTCAAGAAGAAGAATAAGTTATACATGCTAGGTTAGTTTCGCTGTCCAACGCACGGAAAACTATATAGTACTAATATTTAAGTCCAGGAATGAACGCAGATTAGGGTTTCAGTTACAGCTGTAGCTAATTAAGGGATTATTAACGAATGCATTAAACCCAGGATATTAAATATATGGCAGAGTATCTTTTAAATTTATTAAGAAGAAATGCACAAAAATTATCTTTTTAAAAAAAATCAGAATAGAAAGATTTCGTTTTTGTTTTCTTGATTTTCGTGTTTAGGACAACAACGTTCCAAGAAATTAGATCCGGGTTATTTAAATTGAGATCTCAAATAATGTAATAGTTAGTGACACCTTAAAAAATAAGTCTTGACACAAAAAATGTGTAACAAAATTTGAAAATCACTGTGGCACCATGCAAATAGAACAATGTTCATAGGTTTTTCAAATGGTTTTTAAAGGTTTTGAGATATACCATTCTGAACCCCTTAGATGAAGAGCAAGACCCTCGTTCCGTGAATATTCGGCTTTAGAGTTGATGTTGAGATCGATGGGAATGATTGACCGACTATAGAGTAGTTTTTCGTCTTTTGGGGTTGTCAAAGATGAACTTCTCATTCTTCATCCATACGCAAAACATGACTAAGCTAGCGGAGCCGCTGTATGTAAGTTCGCTTGACTATGTCAATGGAGTCGTAGAGCTCATAGAGTTGTTGTACGTTGCTGCTCATCTTTATAAACTTTTAATTACTATTGGGTTAGCCACCCCTCAACTGTTGGGAGTTTCGGGTATGCAGCTTTATCAGAAATTCGCCATTTTTGTTTACGTACCTTCGGGGAGCTAGTAGCCAAATGTTTTGGTGTCGCCCATATAGTCAAGTTTATCGAATTATGACAGAATTTCGCGATTTATCCGCCTTTCAACGTTTCACGGTTTAATCGCCTTTCAACGTTTCCCGGTTTCAGTAAAGAGCCTAATGAGTTTCATTGTTTTTGTATCATCTTACCAAAAAGGGCTTGTGACGTCGCTCCCAGAAATTCTGAAAGCTCTTATATTTGATTCTGATCTTCATTGAACAATGCCTCTAGTTCTTTGTGTTCGGATTTCTTGACTGCACAGAGCAAGCCTTGTCTTCAACTGTGGAATTGTCATCCTTCAAACGTCTCTACATGTTGGAGCAGCGTTATTGTAATCTTTTATAAGCATTAAATAAGCTGCACTTTTCTTACAGTAAATCCGTATATTAAAACTTCCCGAAAATGCTGCTGCATATTCAGCTCGTTAAAAAACAAGGTTTTTCTGTGGTATTGCAAAAACGATATAAGTTTATAAGAATATTTAAGGAAAATGTATAAGCATTCAAACCGCCAAAACGGATTGGACTCTAACTTATTCCAGTATATTTTTTGAAAACAGAGTCGCGAACTCATTATCACTCCCAATACGAATATTTTTGAGCTACTTTCAGGTTTCCCTTTAATCAGCGGAAATTATAAGTGTATTAAATATTTATGTGCACTAAGGACCATTTACTAATCGATAGTCAGGAGATGTATGATGTGTGGACAAGTCCACATCGCGCCAGATGTGTGGTACCGATTACTTCGCAATAACGCAACGTTTTAAGGTGAAACCTGACCTATAGCATTCGAAAAATAAAATGCATGCGGAATATTAGATTCATCTGGATACGTTGCGTGTTAGTTGTTATGAGTGCGTGTATAAAGTTATCGAATATCGACGATTCCCTAAATATGAATGAATGTGAACAATTGAATCTTAAAAAGGTGTATTCATTTTTCTATCGCAAGCTGCGGTACACGAATATTTATGAAGAGTTTTCAGTAGCTCCAGAATTCAAAGGAACTCCTAAGGTTATTGGGCAGTGCATCAGTGCTGTCTCACTTTGCGACACAAATTAATCCATACGAGTTCCGCATTGCCAGACAGCTTCTTTAAGTTGTAGTACCAAAGCTTCTCTTGTCTCTTCTGTTAGTTTGGATTATTGCTAATCTTATCTCTTTTCCGCTACAATCAATTAATAAAGAAAAGTTTGCTCTACTATTTTTAATTTACTTTCATTTTTGTTGGCACCAAGCACTACACATCGCTTCCATTTCCTCGCCATATAATCCAAGTCAACTCTATTTTTTCTGTTTTTCCAAATCAAATTAAGAGCCTCATGAGGCACTTAAATCACATTTTTGTGAGTTACTTTTTGCCATCTTTGTCAGTTACATAAAGCGTCGCCAGTTTCGTAGCGCTTGGCTGCCCCACGGCATGTGGAGCGGGCATGGGTCCATAGATGCGTCTACTAACTATAACGCTTCCCTAATATATTTAATTTATTGTATGATTAGTGCAAAAATATATATATATACTTTTCAACTATTTTGCTTTAGGTTTTTCGAGTAACGTTTTGCGTCGTTGACTGCTACTCGGAAAAGTGAAAATGATGTTGAACTGTAAAAATATTTATTATACATCGATCTGTTTTCATTTGTTCTTATCTAGAAACTGAACTCATCGAGCATAATATTTTGCACACAACTTACGTCAGAGTAGAAAAATGAAAAGAAAAAAAAAAGGAACCATGGAAATCACTGTCGACTAGCATAGTTTTGATACATCTCTCGCTTAATCTCCCGTCTTTCCATATTGATAAGGTTTTCTAAATGAAAGTGTTATTGCATTTGCATTCAATTGCTATGAATGCCCCTTGTAACCCACGTGCCCATAATTGAAACTGTCCAAGTTACATTGAACCTGCTATGTAGACAACTTAGATCCACTCTATGGCAGAATCACAAACAAATTTGCACTGAAATTCAATTTCAATTTCAAGGTTATTTTAATTTGTCCATAGTTCTTTTTTTTATGTATCAGCGTCGCACGTTTTGTTTTGGGGGGTGACATATATCGAGTCTAGTCGCTATGCGGAATACACTAATTCATAAGTTTGTTGAAAACATTACTTCTACTGCATTATAAGTATAAATTCTCCAGTTTTGGTTTCCATACGTAAATGCATTTGTTATTTTCAAAGCTACTAGTAAATACTACAAAAAAGTATTCACTCACTTTTAGTTTATAAGATAGTTTTCAAAAGTCAAAATGTGAAATTACTATCGAAATTTACTTTCTAACTAACTACTCACGTGAAAGTAATACCTCTGCGATATGAAGAAAAACTAAAAATTACCTTGCTTAGATATTTGGATAGCAATTAAGTAGAATTATATTTAGTGTTAAAACTATATGACATCAAAAGTATGGTTTTAGGATGTAAGCAAGCAAAAGTGCTTGACAGAAAATACACATATAATAATATAAATAAAACTTTACGATATTTATATATTTGATAAAAACTTAGGAAACAATTTGTCACATAACGTATGTAACGTTTGTTTTTCAATCCGATTTTACGTGACGTGACATAAGTTACGTGTCACATTTTTCTTTAAATTTTAATTTTAAACATACATAAAAAAATTTCCAATATATTTGAAAAATTCATTTTTAATAGTTTTAATAGTTTCATTTAAATAATTCACAACTGAATTCATTTACCAAGATAAGCAAAGCGATTTTATGAGTTATTTAAAGTAGTGTATCACAGTGTTAGATTTGAATGTTCTTTAAAGTCAGTAACGTTTTTTAAAAAGTCTTAAATTTTTCTATTGAAATGGCCAAAGAGCATAAAAGTTAATAGAGTTGAATCCTTAGCCGTTACATTGAGTCGACTTGCTGAAATGCGACCATTCCAAAGACAATTTCTCAATTTTCCCTACGAGCGAGTCGGTCTGACAGAGACAGCAACACAAGCAGCCTCTCACGTTCACTAGTGTGTTTTTCGCATATGAATACGAGCGATTTTCGGGTTTAGGCTCACATTTCACACTTATGCGATATCATATGTGAGCGTTTGGTCCGCTGGGCTGTCTTTGAGCAAATACTTTGAATTTTTTAACGGTCCAGGAATCCATGCTATTAAATTTGATGCTCTTTGAGAAATACCCAACTTATTAAGTGTTTATATAACTGCTTTTTATTTAACGATAGTCTGGAGATGTACCATGTTTGGTTTAGTACGATGTATTTTAGACAAGTAAGCGATCGAGGTTTATCGGAAAAGGACTTCATTGAAAGTTGAATAAGGAAGAGAAAAGACGTGCGCTGCAATAGAATATAATTAAATTCGTATAAAAGTTAACTATTGAAACTTATTACCTTTTATGACCTCTTTAAATTAAATCTAACGCCGAGATTCCAAAATGACAACTAATACAGAAAAGTTAAAGTTGGTTTATCGTTAAAATCGAATTGTAACGCTTAATCACAGCCCATACTTGCAGAGGCACCCACTTTTGGGGGCCGGTCGCTAAGTATCGCATTCGAAACACCCTGTATATAAACCGAACTAGTTTTATCACAAAACTTATATGTACAGTCCACTTTATCGAAAAGGAAAACTCACACATAATTGACTGCTATATGTTGCTATTGTTGCCTCTATGCTGCTTTTTTTTTGTTAGACATTTGACAGGCCTCCTCGTCATAAAGCTTTTCATCGCTTTC
Source organism: Chymomyza caudatula (assembly GCA_035041775.1). Taxonomy (NCBI): domain Eukaryota; kingdom Metazoa; phylum Arthropoda; class Insecta; order Diptera; family Drosophilidae; genus Chymomyza; species Chymomyza caudatula. The sequence goes on from JAWNKW010000073.1 coordinate 949,423, forward strand.
GCTTTTTATTGAATTAAAAAAGTTGGAAACTAAGCAAATATTTTTTTGCCATGGCGACAATGGACAACGTTAATAGAGCCGCATGCGCCTCCTCATAATAAATCAAAAAAGTGGAATTGACTTCGTGCCAACACAACGAAAGTACCGAGCAAACGAACGGTACAGCTCACGCGATTTGTGATCAGACCCCCAATAGTATATAGCGGAAATCTCGAGGCGGACGGACGAACGAGTAGCGCTTATGAAAAATATTTGCAAATTTCAAAATCAGTTCTGAATTGTCACTCTGCGCGTTGAGACTGAAATTCTGTGATTTCGATTGAGTGTCTGTTGAAAATGTTGCGCAAGTGCCTTACAAGACTCGTGCAACAGCCAAGCCAAAGGCTGGCTCATAGGCACAAGCCCGTGCTGCATCAGCTGCTGCAGCGGCAGTTGCATCAGGCGCCAGTTGGCCGGCCCCCTAAGATTCTTATAACGGGTTGGTAACCGTCCTTGCAGTTATTTATATGTTGAAGGCCATCGATTTTGACGATAACCTTGAAGCAGCTGTTTAATTACTGGCGAAATTCCTATATTTGATGTCTTCTAGGTGGCCTGGGACAGCTGGGCATTGAGTGTGCCAAGCTGCTGCGTTCGCAGTATGGCAGTGAGAACGTAATACTCTCGGATATTATAAAGCCCAGTGAGGCAGTGCTGGAAAACGGACCCTATATATTTGCAGATATTCTGGATTTTAAGGGTCTGCAGAAAATTGTGGTGAATCATCGCATAGACTGGCTGATACACTTTTCGGCTTTGTTAAGTGCTGTGGGTGAGCAGAATGTGCCGCTGGCTGTGAGGTAAAGCAAAGTCGAGAATTTCTTAAAGAAAAGGAAAAGCTGGAAATGGGAAAAATGTGTGGCATCGAACTGTTGAAGTTGTGCATTAAATTTGACCTGAATGAAAGTTCCTTGGCTAAAACATGCGTTTTCCAGTTAATTTGGGGTAACTTATAACCCAGTAACGGTTTTAGTTTTTCGGGCACGGTTTTCAAATTATCGCTATTTCAGAAAAATTTCGAGTGCTGTGAATCAGCAAGTTGCATAATACTCGGGAACCTTACTTTCGTTCGAGTTAAAATGTGACTTAATTTAGAAGAAATTAAAAATCATTTCAACAGTTTTGATCTACTTTGACTCTATTGTGGATAACAGAACACAATCATTTTTTTGACTCTAAAGTATTTAACTCCAAAAATGGATCCATGTTTCTTTTGAGTTCGATAAACTTGTTTGTTTGTTGATTTGTGAACATTGCAAAAAGGAAAGGAAATGGCGAATTTATAAGGGGTGGTCCATATTTTACGTCATCACTGATAGGGGAAGGGGGTTTTTTGGTTGATTATGCTTGTTTACATATGGGAAGCGAGGGTTAATGGTATCATGTAATGGTCCTGTAGGAGAAAGCCCAAATTATCTTGGTGGTCACTTTAAGGACAGCATCAGGTAGCTGAACGCTCGGATGGTGTTATGCTTGTACACATAAGAGCGAAAGGGTTGCACGTTTGGTATGAGTAAGCAGTAAGAGCGAAAAGAAGAGCATACATGTTCTTATTAAATTGTTGTTTTCGCGGTTTTATTACCTTTAAATACCTGCATTGAAAGAAAAAAAAACATTATTTTCGAAATTCGGTGACAGAGAAGGTTCTTTCGATTTTTCAATATTTGTGTCGAAGCCCTTCGGTTGAAAGCTCGTTTGGGGTTCAGCTTTAAATATATCTGTGTTCCTTTTCTTAAGTTAATGAGAGAAGAAATGTGCAGGTTTTAGAAAAAAATGTGACTTTTAATTGCTTCTATAAAGCCGGATTGTACTAACTGAACATTCTCTTTTGTCATATGGCCACAGATATATGACTATATAATTTTAAAGAGAGCTTATTTGCGAAAAAAAAGTTAGTATATGAAAATGCTTATGTGCAATCGATCAGCTGTTTCATTGATCAATTTTTGGTACAATTGTAATCTTTTTTGCAACACTATTCAAGTAGAAGTTTTTCAACAGTAGATTTTTTTATCGATTTATTATGGTGTCGTCGTCGTGTGCCAAATAACAAAGAGCATGAAATTCAAATAAGTAAAATCCGTAACCGTTACATTGAGTCGACTTGCTGAAAGGCTGCACACAGGCTGCTTGTGTTGCTGTCAGACCAAATCATTCGTAAGTAAAAAAACGCACATGCATCACTTTCTTGGTTGTTGCTTATCTTGCAAAGAAAAAAACCGAAACCGTACCGGTATAAATATATCGGTTTCAATTCGGATATTTCGGAAAAAATATAACGGTTATCGGTTTTTGTAAAAAATGTATTTCGGTTGCGTTACGGTTTTACAATTCAATCGGCTTTTTTGGGTAACGGTTATGGTGACGATTACGGTTTGAATCCCTGGTTTATACCAAAGAGCATGGAAGTAATGCATTTCCATTTCAAAGACAGAGCATACATGTGCCTAGTTTTTCCTCTTTCTCAATTTTGGCTACGAGCGAGTCGGTCAAATAAACACAGCAACACAAGCAGCATCACACGTACACCGTCTTGAAAATAGTCGCTTATCAGCAAAAATAAGCAGGATTTCACTCATTACTTTCATGCTCTTTGGTTTTTGTATAGGAACCGGTATAGCCGGTAAACCGAAACCAATCGAAACCGATATTATTGAACAAAAAAACGGAAATAAAACCGTTTACCGGATCAGGAGTACCGGTTTTACCGTAATCGTAACGGTATCCGAAATAAGTTTCGGTTTGAATCCCTGGTATAAACATAAAACTTTAAAGCCAAAAGTATAGACATCTTTAGTGTCAACTTAAGATATTAAGTTAAAATTGTAAAACGACAAAAACATATGGATGTATATATATAAGAATGCTTGTGAAATGCCCGCATTTCTAGATCGGCTCAAAAACTTTTCTTTACTTTTCCAATTCCCAGATAAAAGCTAGTTTACAAAATTGCTTCATTTTTGTTTTCCAACAGAGTTAACATCGAGGGAGTGCACAATGTCATCGAACTAGCTAAACAGTATAGGCTGAGAATTTTTGTGCCTAGCACAATTGGTGCTTTTGGACCCGACAGTCCACGCAATCCCACGCCAAATGTTACGGTAATTGACTTAACTAACTGCAGTTTGTTCGATATTGAAATGCAACCCTTGCTTTCAGATACAACGGCCACGCACTATTTATGGCGTTTCCAAGGTGCATGCCGAACTAATAGGCGAATATTACTATCACAAATTTGGCTTGGATTTCAGATGTCTGCGTTTTCCAGGCGTCATTTCAAGCGATCCACCAGGCGGTGGCACTACAGGTTAGCAATGGCATTTGTGTATTGTAACTACAAGATACTTTTGCTGTTAGAAAGTAAACTGTGTCGCAATCACAAGCAATTTGCAAGATTGCACTTTTTAAGTGTTTCACTGCTTTCTACTTCAGATTATGCCGTTGCCATATTCCATGAGGCCTTGCGGCATGGTAAATACAATTGCTATCTGCGACCTGACACACGCTTGCCCATGATGTACATAGAGGATTGCTTGCGGTAACTATAACAACCGAAACATCCTTAAGACAAACTGACGCCTCCTTTTATTTAGTGCACTGCTGGAGTTCATGCGTGCGCCGAATGAGCAGCTCAAGCGCCGCGTCTACAATGTGACCGCCATGTCCTTTACTCCCGAGGAGCTCGTGGATAAGCTGAGCAAGTATGTGCCACAGCTGCATGTAACTTATCAGCCGGACAGTCGTCAGGACATTGCCGATTCCTGGCCTCAAGTATTTGATGATTCCGATGCACGACGCGATTGGAATTGGCAGCACAAATATGATTTGAGTAATCTGGTTGACTTTATGGTCAAGGATGTACAGGAAAACTACATTAATGTCGAGAATGGCGAACGCCAAACCCTAAAAATATAGACAATAGAGAGAGCTAATGTTGTATTCCCACTCAAGTATTTTTAATCGAAAATTACCATTAATGGCATTTAGTCGCTTGCATTTATCTACTAGATACAATTTTCCATGTATTTATATACAATTTAAATATTTCGAAAATATATTCTAGAATAGAAAAATGTGTTTTATTTGGGAACTTTTTTTGGTTTGCTAATATGAGTTACAGTACAAGGCATAGCCGCTTAACGGTTTAAACTAAAACCCTAAACTTTTATTTTACCCCAAACTACTCTATTTTATGTAGCCCCAAGTGGATTTCTTATGAAATCAAGCTTTTTCAATGATTCTGTTACCAGAAGAAAGTATGTTTTACATATTCCTAGTTTGCGAAATTCGTTGGTCGTAAAAATGCAAAAGAATTCATTTTTCCAATCAAATTATTAGCAAATCGTCTTTAGAAGGAAATTCAACTGACATAAGCTTCATTCCCACTAAAACAACCTCCAAAATACGCCACGTTCTGACAGCAAAGCCTTCCTTAAGCAAATCGTGCACGCACGAAACACACCCAATATTTATTCATTTGGCAATTATCTTAGAAAAGCTATAGATTGTAAAACCAAAGAACTTTTTTTTGATTCAAAATTGATTGTTGAAGAAATCACAGTTCAATTTTGAGAGATTGGAGATTCCTTGATCACTGCACTAGTACAGATTATCGAATGAACACTTGACAGTAATTGCATTCATCAGCATCCCATTTGACCTCCTGAATCCCTATTGGTGGTCGGGAATGAGTCCATCGCCTAGCACCGTCAGCAATTTCCTCAAAAATATTCCAGGCGTCTTGGCGTTCGTCGTTCCTTCTTATGCGATAGTCGTTGTCAATGCGTAAAGGACCAAAGATGTTACGGAGTACTTTCCGCTCAGACACTCCAAGGGCATCTGCATCACACCGCGTTATCACCCATGCTTCGGCGCCATAAATCAAAATGGGAAGGATAAGCGTCTTCTTAACTGGCCAAAACAAGCAGTTACCGGTTTACGGCCTGATGTAAATCTCTCCTCCAGGCGTATCTGTTTTGCGCGCGCCTTCTCCAATCGGTGATACCAAAGGTAACTAGTATGAGTGGTCTTTACTATCCATTTGACTACTGCGACAAAAGTAACATCTATTGGCAAGAGTGCTTCTCCGCTTGATCTCCATGCTGACATCGTGACGGTGGTGCCAAGCTAGACGAAATCCTTGACAACATCAAAACTATAGTTTTCGACATCAATCTGATAAACCAACCGCTGCGTCCCTCTACACGAAGAAAACATATACTTTGTCTTGCTCTCATTAACAACAAAACGCAATCTGGCAGAGGATCCAGTAACTGCTCGCTTTGTACGACCAATGTTAGCTGCTCCTTTATTTGTCGGTGCTTAAAAGTGTCAACTCCATTTCAAAACTAATTACAAAAACTGAAAGCATATGCAAGAGTTAAGGTTTAAAGCTTTTATTACTTTTCAATACTCATTACACTTCATAAGCACCATGAAATTGTCCAATGTCTGGAATTGCTTTTCAAAAATTTTCTTGTATTGGCAAACATTATTAACTTATGCTCTATATGTATGTATATATATTTTCTTCATAGTTACACTTTTCATAGACTACAAAACCTACTTATTAGTTAGTTAGTTAAATATCAAACTCTAATTCCTCGCACTTTCCGAGCGGCTGCGTTGTAAAATGATGCAGGCAACCGCCATGTGTGGCTATATATAAATCAGCAGCTGCTTCTGCTTCAGCTGAGACTTTGGATTCTGTTTGTACTGCGGCATATGCATCTTTGTATTTAGCACATTTCTCTATGGGCTTTATTAAGGCATTTGACAAAGTAAGTTGTTGTTGTTGTGGGTCTGTAACAAGTAAGAGTAGAGTTTTTTGTCTATCAGTACGAGGCGCTCCAGTTCAATGGTTTTCTTAACAATTTCTAGGCCTTTCTCAAGTGTGTGTGTGTGTATATGAGCATGCATAAGGTTTAGGAGGTACAAGTTAGTTGGGTAAATGCAACACTCTTCTGATCTTTAGTAAAAAAGATACTTGATGTTGTGTAATTTGCATCTGATATTAACAAAATATGGACAAACGCCTTGATTATCAAGCTAGATATAAAATAAAGTTACAGCTTAAGTTTTCATCTAGAAGCTATTTGCTTGTAAGTTACAAAGTAACATTATTGAATTTATATCTAACTCGCTAAATCTTGGCACAATGACTTCATTTTATGACGGCAATATAATTTTAAGAGCAACTGTTCACGATTGTAAGTTACAATTACCATTAGCAATTCATAAAAAACCACTCTACAGACAACTTGAAAATGGTTTTGATTATATCAGCATATGATAATCTTTACAAATTTTACATAAATGTGTATGAGTACAAGTACAAAAAGCAATTTATGACAAATTCTCAGAAATTTATGGCATATGCAAAATCGATACAGTAAGTAAACATCTATAATTGCTTTTCTTTTCTACGAGGATATGTAAGCTACGAGTTCACAAGTTCTGTTTTTTACAGGTTACTCTATTAGAGGTTCAAGCTTGTCTATTACCAATTGCTTTTGACTGTGTCTTATACATAAACCTTTTGATTGCATATAATTACTCAAACACCTTTTTGTTTTAGTGCACTTTTAACGCTATTAATAGTTTTTGTAAACTTTATATATATATGTATAGATTGCTTAGAATTTAGTTCAATTTTATCATTTATTGCAACGTTTTGCTTAATAATTGTAACTCTTAATTATTGGTTTTGTTAGGTATTGCATATTAAGTACTTTGTTTGATTGTAATTTCTTATATTGTATACAATATTTGATTGCTCCCTTCTCCTTTCGCTTTTGTATAGACATAACATGTTCGCTTCAATAAATTCAAACAATTCTTTACATTTACTTTGCATCACGTATACGACTCATTGGCAAAACGAGTTATTACGAGTAAACGAGTATATATATATGTCTCAAATATTTTAACGTTTATAAGTAAGATCGAGTGCTGGCTGTACATGAGTAATATGCAAATTTTGGGGCACACACTTAGTGTACATGAAAGAAATTGTCTAATTTACTAAAAATAAATACCCAATGAAGCAACAAATTATGAAATAGTATAGAGAGACGAAAGAGAGACAGGTTCTGCTTGTATGTAACTATGCATAAATCTATATACTAATGATATTTTGTATATACATATGTATTAGCCGGCATACATATATACATATATAGAAACTATATAGCTATGAAAACGTTTCTAAATCATGTGCGACATCATGCAACGACTCACATCACGATTGGCGCGATGCAAATGACCTTGATAATGTTGATTGATGCGTGGAAACTGCTGCTGCTGCTGGTGTTGTTCTATGATGTGAATGCCCTGTGGGGACTGCTCTGAGTATCCGCCGGCTGCTGCTGGCATGTCGCAGTCCATAAGGCAAGTTTGTGTGCCAATTTGTGTAGCCGGCAGGGAGAAGAAATCTGTGTATATAAAAAAGAAAAAACCATTTTGATTATTTTATTAACAAGCTAACGCTTAGTGAGCAAGAATACTTAAGCTATAAATACCGACTATTAGATACACTGTACGTTTCATGAACATCGGGTTCTATTTATTATGTTAGCTAAAAAGTAAGTGTGTCTACGATTGCGGCAAAATAATTGTAGAAGCACCACGTAAGCTTTCTTAGTTTTGAAACTAAGGAAACGGACAGTGTTCTGCAAGTCATATGTTCTCCTCCGCCATTAAATTTTGTGTGCGGAATGAAATTTCAGACGTTGAAAATGTTGCAAAAGGCATTTGGTGAGCAAGCTCTTTCGATAACAAGAGTTTATGCGTGGTACAAAATGTTCAAAGAGGGTCGAGAAAGCGTTGAAGACGAGGCACAGAGGACGACCATCAACATCAACTAACTGATGATATACACGTTACCAAAAATCAAGGTCATGTTGACAGTTTTCTTCGATTATCGTGGTCAAACTGTCAACAAAGAATACTATTTAGGTGTTATGCGTCGTTTGCGTAATGCTGTGCGTCAAAAAAGACCGGATTTGTGGAGACAATGCTTGGTTTTTGCATCACGATAATGCACCATCTCACACTGCACACGTAATTCGTGATCATTTCGCCAAAACCTCGACCCATATTGTCCCGCAACCACAGTATTGTATGCTATGACTTAGCACCATGTGACTTCTGGCTATTCGCTAAACTCAAAGACCGCTACGTGGACAATGTTTTGAATCGATAGATGAGATAGAAACCAAAACGCAGAAGGAATTGAAGGCTATACCGGAAGAGGAAAAACGTTGGGACCAGTGTTTTGCATCCGGGGGTCTACTTTGAGGGGGATGAAATGAATTTTGAAGATTAAATAAAGAATTTTTGATTTATAAACGAATTCCCCACTATTTTTTGCCCACAGGTATAAAGGGAAAATAAAAAGCTGAAATTGGTAAGTCAACTTTTTTTGGAACCAATTTTAAAAAGCTTCTCAGGGAGCGTTAAATGTGTATTTTACCATTTACACTCACTTTTAGGTTCTAAATTTCGAGGGTATCAAACACTCTTACTACTTTGTCGTTTGCAGTGTATTACAACACTGAGACGATACGCATACGCGTCGACGCTGACGTCAACGTCGCTGTCAACGTTGGCAGTGCCCCAATTACCGTTTGTTTATTAATAGCCAAATGCAGTCACAATTAACAAGCAAGCGCAATTGTTTCGAAGCCGGCAGCGCTGTCGCAGAGACATCAACTGCGACAGCGACGAGGTGCTTATCAGACAACCAGCAGAGGTACGACAATTTAATCACTGCCAAAAGGCCTCGTAGATAACACGGAAAATGTATTGTACCAGCAAGTCAAAGTATGATAACGTTGTACACACAACAACAACAAAGCAAATAAAAAGTGTATGTGTGCTGCCCAGTGCCGGCTCCAGAGGTGTTCAAACCCGTTTTGTTATATCAAACGGCAATTTAATCCATGAGTGGAACTGGCGTTAATCTGAAAATTCAGTGTCTTCCAAATAAAGCTGTTGCTATATGCAAGTGTTGTCATGCCGAAGCATCACCCAATCCATCGAAGATACTCCCAATAAGAGATCGAACAGAGCACCAAATATGCTGAGCCGGCACTGGCGTTACACCTACGCTCGACTGCTTCATTTCAAAAGAGATTTTGTAACAGTTTACGAAATTTTCCACTTGGTCGCAGCGCACGGCGGCTGCTGTAAATGTTAGCCATTGCACACCAAAGACGACCCCGGCGAAACACGCAATTAATGCGCACCACTTTGATCATTCATTTTCATTTCGTGCGGTGTGAAAAAGTCAAGGTTAAACAAAATTGAAATGAACAAATGAGAAATACTAATTAAATTCGTTTATGTGCATATATTACCGTTAAAGTACTGCGCCGTGAGATCGCCATCATCGAATCGGCAACGTTTTGGCATAACCGGATTCGCCTCCCCCGCCGCAACATTAAAGAGTGTGTCCATCGCATCTGCTGCGCCGTTACTGCTGTTCACAAAGCAGCGTTTCTTGCAACGAGCGGCGGCGACGCCGGCTGCTGCTGCTGCGTCAACGACGGCGTTGTTGCTGTTTCCATTGTTGTTGTTGTTGTTGATGTTGTTGTTATTGTTGGCATCATTCACATAAACATAGCCGTAGTAACCATTCGATGTCATGTGCGAGACAACACGTGGATTGAATACATCATTGAGAGCAGCAGCACGCGTTGGCCCAGTTTCGAAATTGGCGCCAGCTGTTGCAGCAGCAGCAGCATCTTCATCACCATGTGCCCAGCACTCGAAATTTGTCAAGACCATTTTGTACGTACAGTGTAGTATCAGAAATGCGCTGCCGTGCAATGGAAATTTACCAGAATCTAGTATAAAAACGTAAACGAACGCGCCGCACCAGCAGGAATTAAACGTGTCGACGCTCACTTTCGGACTGTACCGTTCAACTGGCAGCAGTGCACAAAAAAAACAAATTCACCGCACAATGAGCGCGAGCGATCCGTGTTCAATAGCTTTTGTTGGTTTTTTTGTCTTTCAGTTAATTACTTTACTGCAAAATACGCAGTCTTGCGAAATTTTGAAATCAAATTAATTAACACGCGCGCTACAGCAAAATGCGGAGCTCAGCTAGAGAGAAAGAGCGCGCTGACGCTGACGGCAATCGTTAAAAATAAACCAATAAGCAATATTTACATTTTGCCGTGTACGCTTTGTGCGGCGTCTTCGTCACACAGTGTTACCGCAAGTTGAATTGCATAAAAATACCCAAAAGACATTTAGCTAATGCCGAAAAATACCAGCAACACTTTGAATGAAAGCCGGACAATTGGCCGCGAAAATTTGAAAATTCTGCACGTCAGTTGTATTCTACTTCTTTGCTTAGAAACCAAATGTAATGATTCTTTTTGAGTTGGGTTCCGTATAACTCCAACTTGGTCTCTTTTTAATGTCATTACAACTATAATTAACATTAAAACCTGGTCAGTCGTGCAAAGGACTAGGGATATTATATGAAATTTCGAACGCGAAATATTTTAAATGTATGGCTGCACTTTAGATGCCTAAAAGTTGCGTCTTTTTGTTTCACAAATTTCATTTCTTACAAAAACTACATATGTCTTAAATATGCCTAATGCGCTCCATCACACAGTCTGCTTCTTGCTTCTTTCCAATGGACAGTCACAACAATTCGTAGTAACTGCCGTATCGACTCTTAGTTATCGATAAAAACAGGCCTGGAGCTATCGAGTACTGTCAAAATCATGTGATTGTCAAAAAGTCTTATTGAAACGAATAGCATGTCAAAAGAAAAGGCAACAAAAAACAATAGTATTAATAATTTTAATTGAAATTCCGTAAATAATATTCTAAAGATGACTAACAAAAACAAGAAGGGTAACGGCAATGGCAATGGCAACGGTGGCCAAAATCTGAGCAAGCAGCGTTCAGCAGTGAGTAACCATAGCCGGTCCCGGCAGTGACTGTGTTAATTGTACAAAGTTCCAACTTTTCTCTCCAACTCTTCTTTTTAGGATTCTGAAGACTACAGCTCCTTTAAGACAGTTCTCTTCTACTGTTCCCTTATTGTGTTCCTCCCCGTTTTGACATTTTTTTTGCTCAAAGGATTCGTTCTGGATAATTTTTTCAGCATGTCTGAAATGAAAGTTAACATAGCTGCGGCAGTGGGAGCCGTGGTATCATTACACATTGCGCTGGCTCTTTACATATATCGCGCATACTTTGGCGGAGCTGGTGACACAAAAGCAGCTCAATCTAAACAGGATTAATCGCTATTGCAACATACGCACAAAACATGACTGTTATGTACCATTTCCATTTAAAGTATGTTTGCATTGCGATTGTTTGTTTTATTCATTAATAACTTTAGTGTTAAGTCAACTAATTGCAATTACAAAAATGCGTGTTTACTGTTCAAAACAGCTGAGTTTGAGCCCGCATGTAATCGATAAAATACAGCACTGTAACCATTGCATAATTTTCGATGGCATTTGTAATAGCATGTACAATTTGTAAATTCAGTGGCATATGTGTAAATTCTGTATTAAACTTATTGTAATTAAGTAATATGCGTAGCTTATTCAAACTGGGCCAGATTTTGGCTCAAAGCAATGGCTGGAAGGATGCAGTTAAAAAATTGCTGCCAAAAACGCATAAACGAATTTACAACTTAGGTGCTTGCTTTGAGTTAGTCGATGTGGTGAGTGTGCGTGTATATCCGACACTGAGGTTGTCATACATATTACCATAAGTAAATATGTAATACGTTTAAAATTTATAAATTTATAATCTGTATTACCGTTATTTAATCAAACCCATAAATGTGGCCCCTATTCATTTTATGATAATGGGTTGGCTTGGCGTTGCCACCGGGCTACATAAAAACAGCTGTCTGCCAATTGACTCGTTAGATGATTGTTTACATGTTTGTAAATTGTTTTGTGTGTGGCTCATGTTATTGACGGATATGATAAAATTTATTGCTTTAACATAAAATTAAATAACGCGGCAAACTGTGAATATAACAATACATGCATAAATGCTGCTATGCCTGCCACAGCACCACAGCAGTCTTCGCTTCGCAACACATATACAGACAATTTGGACTGTTATTGATGAAAACCACCTGTTAGAACAGTAGAGACAATACAAATAAAGCTGCGACGCAGCGTACACGTATCAGTTTTAAAATGTTATCAAGTCAGCTCCATAAAATTCCGCAATACTTGTGGACGCTGTGTGTGCATTCTGCGGTTATAGCCACCCTGGTGACGGGTGCGGCTGCATTCACAGAGACAGGCTATTTGGTGGGACGCAAGCAGGTATATGACACGAAATGAACTTACTACCAACATGCAGCTTTACTGATGCTATTACTAATTTTTGTTTTTTTTTTCTCTTGCAGATCTCTCACAATCCCAGCGAGCTTTCTGACTCACAATTTCTGGAGTATAGCAATCTGTCGGATAAACAGCATCTGCGCGATGCCATACGGAATATCCTGGTGCCACGTGTCGTAGGCACAGCCAACCATACCATTGTTCGTCAGTACATTGTACAAAGCTTACGCGACTTAGACTGGCATGTGGAGCTCAACAGTTTTCACGATACGGCGCCTATTGTTGGCTCTTTGCACTTTCATAATATCATTGCCACGCTTAATCCTCATGCGGATCGTTATCTGGTGCTTGCCTGTCACTACGATAGTAAATACATGCCGGATGTGGAATTCTTAGGCGCCACCGATTCGGCAGTGCCCTGCGCTATGCTATTAAATTTAGCACAAGTGCTGCAGCAACAGCTTAAGCCTTTAAAGAAGACAAAGCTAAGCCTCATGTTGCTGTTTTTTGACGGCGAGGAGGCTTTTGACAAGTGGGGTCCCACAGATTCAATTTATGGTGCGCGTCACTTGGCTAAAAAATGGCAACAGGAGAATAAACTAGATCGTATTGACATGCTGGTGCTGTTAGATCTATTGGGTGCACCAGATCCTGCTTTTTATAGCTTTTTTCGCAACACAGAACTGTGGTTTATGCGTTTGTTGGCGCTAGAGTCAAGACTGTCTGGGCATGGCCTTTTGGAGCGCTATATGAGCAGCGGTGTTGCAACACGCGATCCCACGCGCTATTTTCAGCCCCAAGCAATGCGTTCCTCTTACATCGAAGACGATCACATACCCTTCTTAGAGCGCGATGTGCCCATTTTGCACATGATACCAGTGCCCTTTCCCAGTGTTTGGCACACGAAAGACGATAATGAAAGCATAATTGATTATGCGTCAACGGACAACCTAGCGCTGATTGTTCGACTGTTTACGCTGGAGTATCTGCTAGGCGGCAACACTGTGGGGGCTAAATAGTAGCTTGACGGTGGCAAACTTAAGTCTTCTAAAGGCCTTATCTATTGACCTGTTTGTGTATGGCGTCTTTTACCTGTTCATACCGTAGCCTTATATGTTGTGTGTGTAAAAGCAAATAAATTTTAAGTTGTTTTTGTGTATTGTGTGTGGAACGCATTGCTGTACACTTTCATTGACGCTTTTAAAAAGGTAAAAAACTTAAAAATATTTTTATACATATTTATGAAAAGATATTGTTAAATAAATTTACTTAAATTGAAAGTAAATCGTTTACATTCTAAACTAATTAAGGACTTACGCGCTAACAATGTTGTATATGGCATTGGCATCGACACTTAGAAGCTAACTAAAATCGTACAAACGCTGTGTGTGTAATTAATACTCAGCGGAATAAGGATGCAGGCTGCACAGCCTTAGTCTGACCCACTGGACGGCACATTAGTCTCTGTACTTGGTTTAGGCGCATTATCTAACTCCGACTGCTCGGCACTTTGTGCTTCCACCGCGACTTTAACCTCTATATCTGGCATTTTGGGATCCGGCTGAACTTTCATAAGTTGTGCTGCATTTAGCTCTTTTGGTTTTTTATCCACAATGACCGCGCTGAGCTCGACACAGCTCTTCGAAAGCGGCAGCTTGCCTGGTTTGTGCGAGTCAAGGCAACTCGTTGATTGCGTCTTACCGCCATCAGGACATGTGTTGACTTCACGCAAATCGGAGCGTGAGTCACGACAGCAAACTTTCTCCACACAATCGGCCGCTGTGCACTGCATCAAACACTCCAGCGAAGCCGAAGCATTCTTGGCGGCAGAATGGAACTCTGGTTGTATGGTGACTGCACCAATGCCCTGTTCATGGAAAAATTCACGAACTTGCTCGATAATTTTCAAATAAAGCTTGGGATTCTGGAATTGGATGTGTATGGTGGCTACGCAATTATGTGCGGCCAGTTGCCAAATGTGCAGATCGTGATAGCTGACAATTTCTGGAAATTTGCTGACCAAAGTGCGTTCAAAAATTTCCAAATCAATAGAGCCGGGTATGGTTTGAAGCAGGATTAGACAGGATTCCTTCACTGCAAGGTACATGCGAGAAAATGATTAAAATAAAACATTTAGATAGCTATAAAATTGCTTTACTTACTGTAGGGATAACTGAGCGACAGCAGCAGCACACAGGAGAAAATGGACAAAACTGGATCGATAAATTTAGCCGTATGTTGCTCATCTTCAGCCACATAGACAATGCCTGCACACACAATCACAAATATGGTGCTGGACACATCACGCAGCATCTCTACAGCGCCCTGACGTTTTGTGGCAAAGTATACATTACCCACCTCTGCCTCTAGCTCTTCGCGCAGCTGACGATCATTGCGAGACTTGCTCAGCTGGCGTTGCATGGGCTTTAATGTCAAATCGGTATTGCTGGACATGGCACGCTCCAGCACCACATTGCCGCCAGGCGTTAAATGCAGAAAACTGCCCTGATGCAGTGTATAGCCACCAATCAATAAATACGTGAGTCCATTCAAGATCAGCCCCACAAAGCCCAGCATCATGACTGGTATGGGCAAATGCATGGTATCCTGATGATCAATGTGCACCAGAGTTTGCAGCGCCTCCACAACAAGCGAAAACGAAAGCGATGCCAATATTATAAACACAATCAGCATCGTTAGTATGTCAATGCGTGCCCAGCCAAAAGTATTGCGTAGCTTCTGCTCACGACACTCGCGTTTGGCCAGCTGCTGCTCATCCGATTCCCCAATGGTCAGCACCACCGCGATTTTATCCTGCGCAGCGCATTTCGATTCATTTTTCCTAGCCTCCAACTTGCTGGGACTTTTCTTGCTGTGTTGCTGAAGAAATAGAAAAAAGTTGTAGGTAATATAAATAATATGCGTGTTTTCCGCCAAATTGTTGTCAACATTTTTAACGCTTCGCTACGCTCAGTCAACGGATTGTCAAATAGTCGAATTGTCTATTATATAAGCTTTTGCTATGACTCTATCTCTTCCAAATACCACACAATACGTCGACTTGTCTCCGTTGGCGTTGGCGTTTACCTAGTTAAAGTTTTGATTTCTGGTCTTTCACCATTTATTTGCTGCCAAGTTTGGCGGCTACTTAACATTTCTTTAAGTTTTTATCTTAATACCACCGCAGCGGCTACATTGATCTTGCTGTGACGTTTGCTACCTAAAGCTTTTACAGGCATAGGCTTCTAGAAATATTATTCTCTGCGTTTTGAAGCTAGTATATCGAAATTGAGCTATATACAAAAATGAAACTTTAAGGAAGAGATGGGAGTTTACTTAATGTGTCGATTTGTGTTAAGGAATGGAAACGGATTTGCCCGTGCCCAGTTTTCTTAAGGGGACCAACAATAGAGGCACTGACAGTAACAGTGACCATAGTACGCAATGGAATAACCAAAAGGTACAATAGTAGGAGCCATACCTCCAGGCAAAAACGACGCTAATGGCGGTAGCCGGTTTGGGTTGCAATGGAAAACATAGCTTAGCCCAAAATAGCTGTCAGTTTGTCTCTGTAAATCAATTTTGCCATTTCGAAAAAATTCTTAAATAACACTCGTTTTAAGATAAGCCGAAACGTTTATCGACTAAAGTATTGATTATATGCCATATAACGCTTACATAACAGTCTCTATCTATGTGAAACGTAAAGGTTACGTTCCTAAGTTTCGCTAACTCGTAGCGGGATGACGACTGTCAAGGTTGGATACAGGAAACTTAGCTATAAATAATAATTACACCATTTTCGTTCGCTTAAATTGCTTTAGCTACAAACATTAAGAAATTAACCAAGTTGAATGTCTGATAAACAATATTGCTTAAATTTAAGATTGAAGATACGCTCAAACGCTTATCGATAACAATATTGACTACTGTTACGACCGATTGTCATATATTTGTTTACGGTACTTTTACGAGCTTTGAATACTGGCTAACGGTTACGCTCCTGTGTCGCTTAAAGGTGACGGTAGTTTCAGTGTCCGATAAAAATGATTGCTACAAAAATAGATTTGGTTCAAATCAATCGCATAGCAACGATCGATATATTGGATA
This sequence comes from Chymomyza caudatula, assembly GCA_035041775.1. Classification (NCBI taxonomy): domain Eukaryota; kingdom Metazoa; phylum Arthropoda; class Insecta; order Diptera; family Drosophilidae; genus Chymomyza; species Chymomyza caudatula. The sequence continues at coordinate 965,913 of JAWNKW010000073.1, forward strand.
GTAAGTGTAACAAATAATTGGCGCGCCCAAACTGGCTTTTTTCGCGTTTTGTTTGGCGATTTTATATGTTGTCTTTGCCAAACGTGCTTGGCACGCTTTCTTATATGCAAACACATGACATTTTCAATATGTAGACACGTTCATAAATCGTAAGATTGCTTCAATGTACACCTAACGGGGATTAGCATAAAATGCTAAATGGCTCCAAAACCTTCAAAGACCAGCAAGTTTAAAGCATCATGAAGCATGTGAGGTTTTTTCTTATCATGGCTGTCAATGCTTTTGCTTCTTTTTTTGAGTAGCTTTGTTGGTATCTTAATGTTGCGAACAAGCTGTTAACAGTAATTTTTTATTACAAACCTAATTTCTCTCATTTGGTGATAACACAGCCAACTGGTTGGGGACAGACCGACCGCAGACATTGTGGCTGATAAGCTGTTTGCTATCTGGGCAATTAGAAGCATGTCAAACTTATTTCAAATAAGTGAAACCACAAATTAACAAAACTCATAACAAATATGCCCATATACTATAGAAATTGGGCCAAGCATTTGAATAACCAGTTTAGCAATAAAAAAAACATATATATTTGCAAGTCAGTTAGTTCAATGCACCGTTTGTTTGGCTTATCACCCAACGCACGGGACAAGCGTAGCTCCCAAAGCCACAAAACTGTTATACCAGATTGTTGTATGCCAGGTTTTAACACTTACCCGAATTGTTACAATGCAACCGGCAAGTGCCAATATGTTGCACAACATATGATACGATGACATGAGCAGCGTCAGAGCGTGAGTAATATGACTGAGCACTAGTTGCACGGCAAAGTAGCATATGGAGAGCACCAGAACCACGTAGAGCGGTATCGGCTGGAAACGTTGTAGTATGTCTTTAATAGGCATGTTCTTGACAGGCTCTTGTATAACCAACGCGAGGTATGCCTAAAAAAAAAACAAAAACAAAATAAGAGTGTTAGTAATCGAATGAGTTGCACAAATATTGGCAGTTTCAGTTTTTGCTAAAACAAGTTAATTGTTCACTCAATCTCGCACGGAAATCCATGACGTCCGAGGAAACACGAAATTGTCAACTAATGTATCAAAATATTTATACTAGAGTGCGATTCAGAATGTTTGCCCAAACAATTGGCAGATCACTTGAGCGCACCTTAAATCTACCTAGGCACCTAGGGCATTTGCCCCACAAATAATCTCAACTTCATGTACTGTTGTGCCGCCCTATATGGTTCACATACCATGCCATGTTTCAATGCAAATGCTAGGCATTCCATATGCCCAATTGTTAGATCTATAGCAAAATACATGCATCCAACTTGACTTAACCCACTGTTGGTGGGTTGTCCACTGTCATCGCCTGCCTGGCATGCAAATGAAGATGCTTTACGGCTAACCCAGTACACATAGTAATACAGCCGATCGACCGAGCAATCAATAAGCCGCTGTGACATTGACGTAACATTACGTGATGCGCTACAATTCCAAGGTTAGCCCTTTTTTGGTTGCCTTGTTTGTAATATTAATAGCCTTATAATTACAGCGTACACATAGAGTTTTAATTGATCTAGCAGGTTTTTTAGTTATAACAAGTCAAATGTACATTTAGAACCTAAATTTTGGTCAGTGATACGAGCATCAAAGATTTCCTTGAGGAGATAAAAACAAGCACAAATAACTACAAAGTTTTAATTGTTTCGTTTCAGTCTACTAACTTGGCCTTCTACTGTTGTTAAAGCTTTTAGTTTTGTAGTTAAGATATACAACTTCTGACATTTGAAAAAGATATACAATTAGGTAACAGTATTAACTGAATTCAAATGCAAACAATAGTTTTAGTAGATAGCGCAGGAGATAAAAAATAAGCTCAAATTTTAAAGGAATCATTCGTAATAGCATGTTATTTTAATAGTGAAAACATTGAAAACAGCTTTCATATTGTAACATATTGCAGAGTTAACTCTAGACGACTTCGATTTAAATTGATGTGTAACACAAAAATAACAAATTATAACAAAATTGCAGAAGATAACTATAACTCTTTTACCTGAAATTGGGTTCGAGGAGATTTCTGTTTTCATTTTTACTATTGAAAAAGTTAGAACTTCTAACTTAGAAGACATTGCTGGGATATCGAACCGATATCTACCGTTTTTTGAAGCTCGCTTTATTTTCAGCATATTCATCGCAGTGTAGTAGTAAACTTAAGGAATGCTCTGTTATATGCATTTTAAATTATGAAAACATCTTTACTCCCTCTAACTAATGATTTTTGGCGAAAAAGAAGTTGTCAGTTGGATCCACTGTACGCCGTCCATCAACACGTGTACAGTGATGTCTTCAATCATGATAACTGTAGAGGGTCCGCTTTAATCTAAGGGGTCAGTGCAAAGACAATACAAACAGTAAGATGAGTATCGCTCATACAAATGTACGCTGCGCACTATTTCTAGTGTGGCTTTCCATGTGGCTTTTCGCTCTTCATACGTCACGCAAGCCGAGTGCCTTTGCCTCTCGAGAGCCACGAAAAATAACACGAGCGACTCTGCTGATACAAGCAGCGAAGGCAACAAAGGCAGTCGCTGGTAGTGATGTAATCCAGACCAAAACATCGATGCATCGGACTAAAAACATCGATGCATCGATGGTTTTCCGATTTTACTTAATACATGCAATATATTTTTTAGTTAGTTAGCAGACATTGCTGGTACATAGGGATGCTACTTATAAGGACTAACACGAAGCTTAGGCAACAGCAGCGCCCTCTGCCGCTTTGAAATAGACAATAACAGCTGTTGGTGCCTAGGCCAAATAACTTATTTGCCCTGCAAGGCTTTTCCAGCACTGCCGCCAATCGACATCCATAACTGCCTTCTGAAATGTAGGCAATAAATACAAAAGGAGTCATCACTAAGCTTCCATATTTGGCTGTGTTTGGGTAATAATAATTACTACTATTAATAATTAGTAGTCCATGGTTGTATTCCTCTGATAACACACTGATCATTTCCAATGTTCAACCTTTCACTTCGAGTTCTATAAAGTTCTTATAAAGAACTTTTGCATTATTATATATTGTATACATTCTGTGGCGCATGTTCTCTGGTAACCACTTGTTGAACGCATAGAGCTGTCTAAGGAACCCCGTGTGGTGAGCGGGTTAAAGAATACCACCTTAGCATGTCAAAGCTTTTCGTATGAGGCGACCTATAATGATACTGGATTCTTTCGAGACTAGTAGAGCCACCCCAGGCCTTAAAAGGGTTGAGCGTAGGATTTGGGACCAGCCATGTAAAACCCCAATTCCAATGAAAGAAATATTGTTATGGCCAGTTAAGAAGAAGAAGGACACTAATCTCTAGCAAGTGCTGTACAAGGTGCAATTTTCCGCCTTCCACTCAATGTAAAAAACGCTACTTCCATGGTAATCAGTGGTTCCAATATTTATATTATGCCCTACAGGTGGACTTGCGCATTTCTACTTATTCTCTAGAGATCTTTTAAATGACAATCGACAATTGCTTACATAAGCCTCATTGCAATGTTTCTGTATTTTGCAATCACGATTTATATAGATATATCACATACTAATGTCTGGTAATATTAAGTAGCTAATTCAATGTAAACCAGACACAAAAAGGAGGCGCAGCTGTCAATTTGCCAATTCATCTATAATCTATGCATAACAAGCTTCGAAAATTATTTACCCATGGTGCATGTGTCCACACAGATGTTTTTTTTTTTCCGATTAAATGGCGCTCTCAGCGTCAATACACATGATGGACAGCCAAAAATTAGCCTTATAATGATTTGATAGTCCATTGTAGAGATTGACACATGTTTGTACTACCGATATTCTGAGCTCTATTGTGCAACGATTTGCCGCTAAACGTTCATTTCCTCAATTAGAGCCGCCGCGCATATTTGATTGGATAAACAGAACTAAATGTACTGAGGCTAATGAGGCGCCTACCACACTTTTTTTGGGGGTTTCTATATTAAAGGGATTTTTACTTTTCCGCAAAAAAGTATTGTGATTGGCCAAAATCTACTAATTTCATGTTTTTCGACGATTTAAGCACTCTGACAACTTTTCCGGCAATTTAGCGATGTTTCATTTATTGAATTTGACCACTCTAGTCGCTATAGTTGGGTCGCCAGGGGAATAATAAGAGTAAATAATTTTAAAAAGTTTGTTTTTCCAATAACTTTAGTAATTTCCACTTTACCAAGCTAAATATTTTCTATCGTGTTGGGCATGTCTTTAAAGTGTTTCCTATTGAATTTGTGCACTCTTGTCGCCATACTAGGGTCGCCAGATGTTTTTTTAAATGTCACCTAGCTAATTTCTGTTGTTATGATAAGCGTGCGGAAAAGCCTGAGTTGATTACCAACTGTTTATTTTTATTTTCAAAAATCTTTTAAATTCATTTCTATTTACCCTAAAACAATTTAAAAAACTGATTTTTTTTATGGCGGCTTATTTGTAAGAGAGTTTAAGTTCAGTCTTTGTTAAAACAGTTCACGGCGATAAAGATAAACTAAAAATTCAATTTGCAACTAATTTTTAAAGCTTATCTAACAAATGTAATTGAGCAATGCATTTTATGCGCTGTGCACGAATTGTAAAAGTGCATTATAGATTTGTTTAATATTTGTAACAGGCAGAAGGAGGCGTGGCAAACCATCTTTCCGTGTTGGTCTCATTATCGCAGAGACTGTAAAATATAGAGTCACAAAAATGCGCATTTTCCTTAGGCAGAGTTTGTCGATATCTTATTCCCTTCTCCTTTGAGAGTTTCAAGGTTAAAATGTAGACATTATGAAGATCGGAAAGAAATGTTAAAAGATAGACCCCTCCTCCTTTCACTTTCTATAGATATGTTAACATTAGAAGTACAGTTACCTATATTGTGCACATACCCCCAACGCATCGTTACACAGATTTGCACAGAAATTTGTTTGATGAAAAATGAGTACAGTTTACCCACTGTCAATCTTGGTGGGTTTGCACGTTCAACGAGCTTCAAAAAACTTTACATAGTTAAACAAAGAAGGTCTGCAAGATACTTTTTTTTAAGGTTAGAGGGTTCGCGTATTACAACTTAGGCAAGATGGAATAAGACCGTGACCCGTTCCCGTCGTTTTTGCTTACTTATTTTTCAGTTTCGTGGCAAACTTCATGTTTGTTAGATTAGGTTATTTTCCTGACCCTTTTACGCCGAGAGTCGGCTCATTGTGATAACGTATGATCTTATACTCCTTCCTCCGGCAGAGAGATGCATGGCTAAAGCGGGGATAATTCATTCATTCATAAATGGCGTCACAACAATTTTGCACATTTGTTACAACAAAAATTTAAATCATCATCTTTAATCGATATGTGTGAATTCGAAATAAAAAGAATACATTGGATGAAAATAAAAAGGTTTTTTCAAGATTTTATTAGCATTTTGATTGTGACGTCACGTTTTCTGAACACGCCCTCTCCCCCATCGTCATAAAAAGTCACAATATTATGAACCCCTCCCCCCGCGGTGGTAACGTCTTTTATGAAAAGCTCCTAAGCTTTTGAGCGACACAATAAAATTTTGTGAAAGCAGATAGTAAATCCCCCGTGTGGTGAGCGGGTTAGAGAGTACCACCTCAGTAGGTCAAAGCTTGTCGTATGAGGTAACTAACAGGCCTTAAAGGGGTTGTGCGTACGGTTTGGGACCCACTTCGTAAAATCACAATCCCATTGAAAGAATGTATTTACATCGGGTCGTTACCCTATAATGGGTTGTTATGGCCAGTTAAGAAAATATAGTAAATCGGCTTGCCAAAAGTGGAAACTGAAACATGAAAATCCGTGTATTGGACAAAATTCCATACAACGCTCGATGAATCTAGCTGTTTTTTACTTTTAAAAATCGTTCTTTTAAAAATAGTACTTTAATATGAACTAGGGTTGAAGGCACATCTTTTATAAATATACTCAAATCTTTCTTGTGGGTGATTGAACTCCAAACGAACCCAGCTGAGTGTAAATGGTGACATGTACCTAGTGGGCAACGCATTCTGCGTACAGAGCATTGGCGATCGTCAGAAATTGTGGCTAAACCCCATACACACCCAGCTGAATACGCCACTGAAGGGTTAAATGGTGTGTGTAAAAAAAAATGATTTAGAATAGAACGTATTCTGCATACAGAGCTGTGGCCGTTGGCATCAAAAATTGGGGTTAGGCGCGTAATACCAGATGCTTTGTTTGTTTGTTGTAGAGGTTTGAAACTATGCTTAAATAAATGTTTGTATTTTGTATTATCCAAATTTCTTATTGCTCAGATCCGGCTGTGTACATAAATCTTGCACAGCGTTGACAGTTTAATTACCAATTAGATCAATGCAACGAGTCACTCCATCAAATCACCCAGTCATACAGTCAACGATTCTTGACCAAAATAATGACTAAAACCAACAAGCAGTCAGTGGCCCAAAGTCCAGTATAATTCCAATGCCCAGCAACTTGATGGCATTTTTTTTTATGGGTGTAATTTATCTACGTAGTATGTTTTTTTTTTTGCTTTATTTTGGTAAATTTGAGCTGACTCGAACCGCGAAATGCATACAAATTGAATTTATTGGAGAAACAAAAAAATAAACTCGAATAAACAACAATTTTTTCTGCGTAGATTACCAAACTGATAATGTTACTTCTTTGGTCCCTGGCCTGTTTCAGTTTTACATAGACGGCACTTTAATTGAACATTGGATTGCAATTCCACTGGCCTTATATGCATGTAAGTCATTTATACAACTATAAGATATAACAATCTAACACTTTTCGGTCATTTGAATATTTAACATATAAATCGGCAAGGTCGCGTGCCTGCCTAGACGCCTACGCTATCGGAATTTTTGATTTATAATGATAACATATAAAGTGAGGAAAGAATAAGACGAGTCACGAACTGGATAAACACTCCAGGTCTGAGACAGGCCAAACAGTTACTTGGCTCATACAACCAGATTAGATTCTATCAGAATTCTTACAGGTCTGCTTTCTGGACACTGTAGACTTAAGGGTCACCTGAGCAAGCTGGGCATCACCGGCTCTGCCACCTGCAGGTTCTGTGAACTTGGGGGGGAATCCTTCAAGCACATACCAGCTGAGTGTGATGCCCTGGCAAGACGAAGGCTGACGCTCTTAGGCGGATACAGGATCTCGCTGGCCGATATTATCCGGTTGGAACCATCCCATATAATTCAGTTTATAGGACTGGCAGGGGAGCTGTAGGCTAAGTAGGGGGCACAATAGATTGCGGTGCCGTAATCCCCAATAACATTATTATTATTTACATATAAAGTACATTGGCTGTTCGATCAGATAGCTTTGACTTGTTTAGAGAGTTTTGTATTACAGAACTTGCCTGAAGCCAACTAGGCCTGCAAATATTTGCTAGCGTTTGTATTTAAAACAAAAACGAGCAAAGAAATAATATTTGTATAGTTTTTGTTTTAATGGGAACTTGATATGAATGCGCGACAACAGTAACGAACATAGACTGCGAGTTACTTGGATTACTATTTAATTCCGTATTGAATTTTTCTTTGAAAATTCTTTATTTCAACATAAGAATCATCGTTTATGTGAAACGAAAACAAATGGATGAATTGGCTGTAATAGAGTGGAGTCCAGGACCTTAAAAAAATGCAAAATTATTGCTGAAAAGCGATTATTTCCAAGACAGTGTTGCTGTCTGTTAGAACGACTCAATCGTAAGCAAAATCGAGAAAGAGTAAACATCTTGGCTTTGTCTTGGGAATGGTCGCTTTTCAGGTCGACTCAATGTAACGGCCAATGATCTCTCTGCTGAGTGCATTATTAAAAAAAAGAAGCACAAATTTGCAAAATTTCAGGAAATTCCGTTCATGACACAACTAAACTGCTCTCGTTTTTCGTTCGTTTCTCGATCTTTTCTAGAATTTTTTTTTAAAAAAAATTGTTAGAGGGTCAGCTCTTACATTTTAGTTACATTAGTTGAAAGTCACTTTAGTTGGATGAGTGCGATATGTTGTTCGAGTGATTCCCTGTTGCATATGTTGGTCAAATCTATATTAGCCTTTATCTAAGGCTGCAATATAAACAAACAAATATTTAGGGGCCACTCTTTTATATTTGAACACTTTAATTTTAATTTGCGCGTCTTTTCCAAACTGCGATGTTAATTAATGTCCTTTCCGATAGTTCATAAACACTAGCTTACTATCGATAACACTTTTTCTCAATAAATCGTTCTTATTCAAAACATCGATTAAAACAGTTGTTGCAGAAAGACTTTCCTCAATGACCCTGAAAGTTTCAAAGTTCAAATTTTTTTTTGATACGCGACCATTTTTAGTTCGCGGCCTACACACATGTAGCACAGTGAAAATGTTCGTTTTTTAGCAAGTCGACTAAATGCGAAGGCCAAGAAAAGAAAGGGGGTTACTATAATAATTTTCGTAGACTCTTGGGAGTTTGATGCCCTAAAGCCGCATATTGACGCCACTGCAGTGCAGTTGGAAAATAACTTATATGTTTAGTATTATCATTGTGCTCATTTACTCTTTTCAGTTTCTTAAAAGTGACTCAGTTTTAATTTAACTCATATTAATAGCAGTGTCCTATATACAAAAACTTTTATTGCCAATTTTTATTGGACCTACTCTACGTGTTCTCCGTTTCGGTTGCAGCTGTTAGCGCAGCACAATTTTCAAAAATATTTTTTAAATTAAATTATTCATTTTATTATTTGCAAGCTTAATAGCAGCTGCGAGCCATTATCTGTTGTAACTTGGCTAATATGAAATTTTCAAGCAGAAACAAGCGCTCAAATTATATTTAATGAGATTTGCTGACGTGCTGCGCATGTTTTTCAATTCTTCCTATAATATTTATTCTATGTAAACCCAATTTAATTTAATAAGCTGGCTAGCCAGCTATTTGGAACTCACTGTAGTTTTCCAATTTAGCAAGAATTTTCAGGGCTGACTTAATAGCCGCATTTGCATTGAATGATAGCAACGGATAACTTGCGTTTTTTTTTTTTTTTGCTAATTCATAAAGTTCGGCTTGGTATAGTGTGTAATTAGCATTAATTTGGTAGTTTATTTTTATATATGAAATTTTGAAGGCAGGTGCGTTTTATTTTTACATTTTTTATATCAAGCTAATCAGTTGCTAAGTGTTAGAGAGACAGACAGCCGTTACCGATATTTGCTTACGAATCAGTGAGTTTATATTCCAGTTAGACGAGCTGTCTCTATAGATAAACTTTTCAATGTTTTGGCACATGTATTGTTCACTATGCAGCTAATGCTTAGAAGAATTTCAAAATCATTTTTATTTTGGCGCGCTGCAGTATTCAGAATATGCGTTTTGTGTTTCGTATGGTTTATACACTGCTTACCGTAAAAATAGAAACGCGTGTAGGAAATTTATAAAAATATATAAAAATTCTTTTCACAAAATATAAAACGTACAAATACTTTTGTTCTATTTATAGATAAACGTTGAAAATTTTATCAGCGACTTGCGTTTTTGTAAGTGTTTTATCAAATTTGTCCGAAATCTGTCACAAAATTTTCGCAATAATGCGACAAACCCCTTGTAGCTTAATTGACTTCGAAACTGTACCCGGTACCGTGCGACAATCTGCGATGTTTGCGGTAGCGCGGCTCAAACTCTAATGACAAGCGGTACATGAATCGCTGGCGTCGAAAGCGAGGCACTGAGCGAGGCACTAGCAGCGGCAGCGACCGAGTAAAAGATCAGATCGGCCAAAACAAAGATATGGAAAATAAAAATAAATTTGCCATATAGGGAGTAGGCGGCTGCAATAACACTGTGTACGAAAAAGAAAAGCCAAGTTCGGAGAGCCGAAATTTACATACCCTTGCAAGAAATAGCCACTGTTGGTACAAGGTTTTGTTTGTGATAATGGTTATTTCTGTTAGTTTTAAAATAGGAAATTATAATGGATTGTACATTCTTTAGATTCAATTTTCTAGGTTTCTACGCTCAGAAAGCTGTTTTTTAAACCGATAGATACCATAGCGTGCCTGTCGTCACATTTTTTTACCTATTGGTGGACCTGACGTAATTCCTCTAATATTACGTAATCATAACAATTTTCTATATGAATACAACAAATTTCATTCAATTTTATTCGATTAACTTAAATTCTTCTGTTTTTTCCAATACTTTCACTGGATAATCGTCTTCGCCATTAAATTCTATTCTACTATCTGTCTCTCTACTGAAAATTTTTGAAAAAATTTGTGATAAAATTGCCTCCCCCACCCAAAGTCATATAGAAAATCTGACAGTGGGGAAGAATATAAAAAATAGTTCAAATTTTGTTGTTAATAATTGTAACTGTAATTTCATGCGAAATCTTTTAAAAATCCGTCTGTGAAAAGGTTTTCTGCTAGATGTCCCACGCACCCAAAAATATTTCTTGTATCTGCAGACATATTTCGCAGCAGTTGCTGTAGGATTACAATTCGATGCAAAGAGATTTTTGGCACAATCCCCAACATTTTGGTAGTTTGATGGGGTAGTAAGCTTTGGTTCAAGGTCAAAGCAAAACCTTTCAGAGATCATCTTGAGACGTTTGTTCCAAATTCCGTTGTTAAAATCTAATTGACTTGAATATGATATTGTCTTTTCTATGCGTTACATATTTCAGTTAAATTTGAATATACCTACTACCGGCAATACTACCTTGCAATAAACATATTGAAAGTGAGCGTTAGTGAGCGAGAGAGAATGACGTGTGATTAAGAGGGAGCAAGTGTTTGTTTGGTGCCTGTATGAACATGCCACAGACCTTTAGGTAGCGATAGTAATTTCTATTATCAGCACAGCGGGCCACAAAAGAGAGTTGTATATAGAAAGAGAGAGAGAAAAGGGCAGTCTACAGAGCAGGTAGAGCGTATGTTGGGTGGGTGGTGACAGGCGCTTGTAAATCTTATGTTATTTTTTAATCTTTCGGTAATTGCTGCAGCTGGTCTGTAACAAACCCTTTGGAATTTCGCACAACATTTATAGCAGTTTCACAACAGATTTGTGTTTTACCTCGATTAGTTTTATTGCGGTTCTTATCTTTAGTGTTTCACTCTCGATAAAACATTCTTTGCGTTTTTTTTTTTTTTGGTTTGCACTTTGTAGTTTATGCCACAGGCTGTCTTTGTCAATTAAACGTAGTTGCGCTGCAATTATTCCACAACGTACTGACGCCAGCTTGCTAAAATGTATACAATAGTTACAATTTAGTGGTGCCTAATGATATTTGTCATGGCGTTTGCATTTTATCATGCTTGTTAGTTTAAATGTTAGCAGTACTTGTAGTAATATTTTATAAACTTTTGCTTGCGCAGTAGCAAAAGTGGAACAAGTAAAGCAAGATGTAAATTATGGCAGCACATCCAATTATATCATAAGTAGCTTATCAACTCCAAGTCATTTTAGCATCTTAGACAAATAAGTCAAACTTTTCTAAAAAAAAAAAAAAGATAAGAACATCATAAAGCTGTTTTGAAATAAGCGCACTGAACGCCAGACCTAACCATAAATTTGCAGTTCTTTTAACTCCGGCAACGCTGTGATATAAATTTGCCATTCGCATGGATTTGACAATCAACGGCTGATCCGACAATTTGTGGGGCTGACTGTTTTCATTTTTTCCGACCACCAGACATAAAATCTGCGTGGAAACATTTTAGAAACATATAAAACACATTTGATTAAGTTGGTATTGTGCGCCACTACATAATGGCTGCCTTAATGCTAACAAAGAACTTACAGCTGGCGAGTAAGTAATGCAATGGAAAAACCGCTCTGTCTGCATACTAAATTATGTAATGAAGCCCAGGAGAAGTTCTTGTGTTTGCTAATCGCTGTGTTTAACTTTCAGAGCACCATGGAAGCGGCATTGTTGGCGTGCTGTGTCTACGTGGTTATGCCTCAGCTCCAGATACGGATGGGCCACGTCCGCTGAAGACGACCAATCCAGCTGCCATGAAACGCGGCACGGGCGGCCGTAGCAGTTTCAATGGCATTGTTGCTACCGTCTTTGGTGCCTCTGGTTTTGTTGGACGCTATGTTTGCAACAAACTGGGCAAGTCGGGCACACAAATGATCTTGCCCTACCGCGGCGACGATTCCGAAATTATTCGTCTGAAAGTATGTGGTGATTTAGGTCAGGTGCTCTTTCATTTCTATAATCTTGAGGATGCTCGTTCCATACGCGAGGCTGTCAAACACTCTAACGTTGTCATCAATTTAGTAGGACGCGACTTCGAGACCAAGAACTTTAAGTTTAAGGATGTGCATGTGAATGGTGCCGCGCGCATTGCCAGGTTAATGGAAGAAAATTTAATGGAATTTCTTTTTTTAACTGCTTTTTATTTACAGCATTTGCCGTGATGCCGGCGTTGAACGTTTCATACATCTCTCCTCGCTTAATGTGGAGCCAGATCACAAGCCGCTGTATGTCAAAAACAGCAAATGGTTACAGAGCAAGTACGAAGGTGAGCTGCAGGTGCGCGAGGCTTTCCCCAATGCCACTATTATTCGTCCAGCGGATATCTATGGCTCAGAAGATCGCTTTTTGCGTTATTATGCTCATATTTGGCGTCGGCAGTTCCGCTCTATGCCATTGTGGCACAACGGAGTGCGAACCGTTAAGCAACCCGTATTCGTGTCGGATGTGGCGCAGGCTATTGTCAATGCAGCCAAGGATCCTGATACTGCAGGCCGCATCTACCAGGCTGTTGGGTAAGTCTTTCAATGTGAAACCCTACTTATCTAATGCAAAAAATGTCACAAATACTTGTTATATTAGATTAGACTTAGGGTAGTTGAGATCTTATTAAAAACTTGAGCCATCCTGGGCGCTCGGTTCCCCATTGTCTCTTACGCGCTAGGCAAATTGAGAAGAATGAAAAAAGCAGTATTTAACAATTTCATAGTTTTTATTTTTTGCTAAATCTTTTATTGCGAAATTGTATGCACTTGGTTAGCACCTGGAATCCTATGCATAAGCCAAGTGAATATCTTTCTATCCAAATTTAATATCTTTTCAATCTGTCAAACAGCTATATTTCATTTTTTCTATAAAAATAACATAACATTAACTTTCACTGAGAAACCAAATGCTAACTCAACTCCATTTGCAGGCCCAAACGCTATCAATTGAGCGAGTTGGTTGATTGGTTCCATCGTTTGATGCGCAAGGATCAGAAACGCTGGGGCTATCAGCGCTACGACATGCGTTGGGATCCTACCTTTTTAATGAAGGCTAAACTTACTAATTTCATATGTCCTGGTGCACCTGTAGGCGGCCTACATCCGGAACGCATTGAACGCGAGGCTATTACTGACAAGGTTTTGCCCGGCGTACCTACTCTAGAGGATTTGGGTGTGCAATTGACTAATATGGAAGATCAGGTGCCCTGGGAACTGCGGCCATACCGTGCTGCCTTGTACTACGATGCCGAATTGGGTGAATTTGAGACACCTGATCCACCAAAAACTATTGAGGCTCGCGAAGAGTTGCGTTTGTTTGCCTAAGCAAGGTAAATAGGGTATGTTAATTGGAAATTTGTAGTGAAAATTGTTTGATGCAGATGTGCTTTTATCAAATAAAGTCAACAAATTAATCGGAATTAAGTAGAAACAATTTTTTTATATTGAATCAATTGTAATAGCTTCCGAGCGCCACACCGAACTCGCAATTATTTAATGCTGCCAGATCGACATATAACAAAAATTTGGTAATACTTGACAATATGGCAGCTCGCACCAAGACTGTTTTGGCAACATTTGCCAAATATTTAAAGTCATACGAATATACTGACTGGCAATGCATGTAATAATTTTCGTGAAAAATTTACCCACCAAAAATGATAAAAATAAATTGATTTTAAAAATAAAGATTAATTGCATTTTATATTTTCTTCATTTTCTTCACTGCATAGCTATTTTTGGCGCCAAAAAGTGATTTGTTTACAAACAAATCAAGAGTGTGCCCGCTCTTTTATTTTGGTATTTTCAGTTTTTTTTTATTTATGGTGTGTTTCTATTGTTAGTATTATTTGGGGTTTGGATTTTATAACATTTGTTCCACTCTGGCGATATTTTCTATCATCACTAATAAAAACTATTATTGAAGTAAATACTTGTTTAAAATGAACAATATGTCGGAGAATTTAAGAAACAGACGAATGGATTTGTTTTCGCATGAGGAAAAAAAGGCACTTATTGTGGCAGTAAAGGAACGACCTATACTATGGGATACGCGTCATCCAAAACACCATGTTGCCAACGTCTACAGAACAGCTTGGAAAATAGTCGCATTAAAATTGAACAGAACAGGTATGCATATAGTGAAAAGTTATGTACGTAAACGGATTATATATTTATTTAAAACAACTTATTCAATTAAAGTAAATGAGTGCCGAACTGTATTCAAAGCGTTGCGCACGAGCCGTATCTACTACGTAAGGCGTAACATGCCTTTCGAGTACAAAGAACTTATGTCGTTTTTACCAAAAGTACCACCCAAAGTTAGTGAAAAACGCAAGTAATGATTATTTAATTGACAAAATCTATAAAAGTTTATTAAAATATATTACTACAAAACAGGTATCCATACTCTCCTGCTTCAATTGGGGAGACAGGACAATTTCTAAAGTTTGAAGATTCAAGTGACTCCAATGAAGAAGAAAACCCACATAACTTAACCCAACAATCGAATGCAGATTTTGAGAGTTCGGAAGATGATAACTCATCGAATAGTGACAACTACGTAAGATGTGTTTTTTACTTCTATATAAAATTATCTAACATACTTTTATTTACTACAGGCAAGACGTACAACTTCTGATGTATTAGCACAGAAAAGGTTGGTGCCAACTCAAACAATTGGTTCCCTGCAGCATCCCGAAATGTACGCGTTTTGGAATAGTATTATTAAAGATTTGCCGCCAGAGGCAATGACTGATGTCAGGTTTGAAATCACTGGATTGCTCCAGAAAATTCACAACAAATACAAAAACTAAACTTTTTATATAAAATATAATTAATTGAATAAATAAGCTTTTTATTATATTAAAACTTTTTTTTTGTATAACTTGGAAATAAAATACTAGTTGGCTGATTAAATTTGGGTGATCAATCTTCCCGATGATCAGTTTATGAAGGAAAGCAAGCCAAGCCCAAAAGGCAACCGTTTTCAATAAAAGACCAACATTTTTAAGGAATTACCGACTGCTTGTAAATTATTAGAGCTGGGAAAAAATCGATGGTCCTCACAAAATATCGATGTTAACAACAATCTCGAAACATGATGCAATCGATGTTTTGCCAGCTCTAGCACTAAAGTGGAAAATGATATACAATTGTAAACATGGTTTGGTTTATAAAATTGGCGGCTTCAGGAAAGTGCGTGGCCAAGGGTTGTGACGGTGATCAAGTTTATAAAATACCAAAAGAATTTAAATTCAAATGGTGTACGAATTTAAAAATTGATGCGGCGAAACTTAAATATGAAGATAGTACCATTTGCGGTCGTCATTTTGAAAGAAGCTGCATTACTAGTCATGGGCCTACGTATGGCTCAATGCCTACACTGCATTTGGGTAACACAATAAACCTCTGTTCTAACAATTCATAAATCGTCATATCTTGAATTTTTTTTAGGCCACGATGATCCTCCCATTTATTTGAGCCAAGAAACTATGGGGCGCTCTCGGCCTGGATGCATTGTAAATTTGTGTCCAGGTGAAGGTAGACTTCATCGCATACCTTACGATTATAGAGTCGAATGGTGTACAAATTTGAAAATTAATTGGAATACACTTAAGAAAAACAGTAAAATATGCAGTCGTCATTTTTCAAAATCATCTATGGGTAAAAAAAAACTAAGACCAGATGCGATTCCTACATTGAATTTGGGTAACACAAAAATTCGAACTTCTTTGTTGAACAGTGATATATTATTGCTATTTTAGGCCATGATGATGCTCCCACTTACACAAACATACATATAGAGAACAGAAATATTACCAAAAACTCATACAGAAGGTAAGTTTTGTTCGATAGCTTGATAATCATAACTTTACCAGCTATGTAATTTCAGAAAGTGTATTGTAAAAGATTGCCCTGGTGGATTAAAATATTATAACGTGCCATTTCATCTTAGAAAGGAATGGTGTGCAAATTTGAAACTCGATGTGAATAAACTTATTAAAGAACCTAAAGTTTGCGATCGTCATTTTGAGCCTTCACACAAACTAAAATATAGACTTAGAATGGGTGCAATGCCTGTATATAATCTGGGTAATAACAAATTCTTTGAAAATATACCTGGTTTTGTTTAAGTGGCACATAAATAATAAACTTTCTTTATTTTTTAGGGCACAATAGTCCTCCCGTTTATACACACATGTTTAAAGAAGACACACAAACGGAAGGGATCTCAATGACACAACAAAAAAACAAGTAAGTTATATTGGTTTTATTGTACCTCACATGCGCATTAAATGTTTTTTTATTTTAACAAATAGAACATATAGAATTATTGAAGTAACCGATGACTCGGAGAATTCCAATGACTCAACAGTTGAATGCAATGAAGACTATATTCCGACGTCCAAGGTGCGGAAATTATTTGATAAATTCGATAAATCTCGCAATAGTTGTACATGTGTAAGAAATCTTCTATTGAATGTTATAAGAATGGATAAATCTGCAAATGTTTTTCCACAGGCACTTACTAAAAGTTCATCTACAAAAAAATCATCAAAGTGCGTCATAGATGGATGTGAAACGAAGCGTCTATTTACCATACCCGAGTCTAGGCAAAAGTTTTGGTGTAATATTCTAAAGGTAAAAAAAATTAAACAGGATACTCGAGTTTGCAATCGTCACTTTTTTACTCCAGAATTGGTTTTTGGTAAGCATTTACACCTTGTGACTAGTTTCTTTTAATCCATTGATCGCTTGTCTTTCTTTATTTTAGGACAGAAGGATGATCCTAGGCAGAATGAGATAATTGCAACTGGAATCAAAAAAAACATCGAGTAAGTTATTTTGTTCAAAGCGCTGGATCGCATCAATTAATAAACAAATTTAATTGTGCAGAAAACTTAAGTCTAAGGCAACGCCATTCACTGGGAACATAAATGCCAACGATAATTCGAGCAATGAGGGCAGTCCTATAACTACGTCAGCTTTTGGAAAGCAACCAAAAAAGAGTTTATCAAATGTACCATTAATAGACGTCAAGTAAGTTTACTGTCATTGAAAAATCTTTGATATACAAATGTTATATATATTGTTTTATAGAAAAGTCGAGGCGGAGATGGAGGAACCAAATGAAGATATTATTAATTTATATAGCTCCAGCGAAAGTGATGACGAAGAGGCCAATTGGAAGATGGAAGCAGCGCTTCCTTCGTCTAAGAATGTAAGGAATCTTCTGTAGACCTATTGATCACAAATACAATCGTTACTACATCCAACAGAAAAGAAAAACAGTGCCTTCTGATACAATATTACAAAGAACTGATGACTCAAGTGGCTCTATGAATTCTTCGATCATATCTAAAATGTCCAATACTTATGATGAAGATTACTTCGAGCGATCATTAACTCCGGATACAGATTCTGAATTTGAAACGCAAACAAAACAAACAACTGCCGAGACGAAAGAATCATTGAGCAAACTAGTTACTGATGTTTTAGATGATA
Organism: Chymomyza caudatula; assembly: GCA_035041775.1. Lineage (NCBI taxonomy): Eukaryota > Metazoa > Arthropoda > Insecta > Diptera > Drosophilidae > Chymomyza > Chymomyza caudatula. Next base: position 983,709 of record JAWNKW010000073.1, read on the forward strand.
ATACTGCGCCTTTTGACTCTAAGTAAGTGTCTGGAATCAGATTAATCAGAATCTTTAGAATCAGAATCAAATTGGATATATTTTTGTACAGAGATTTTCAGAGTGATCCAACAGAATTGGCTTTAAAGGAAGAACTTATTGAAGGTACATCAAAAGTACTTGGTTCACCAGACAAATCATGCCTTAATGTAAGAACGCCTTTACAATGTATGTAAGAACTATTTCAAGCAGAAAATTTCAGATTGATCCGCTGGAAATACCTGCAGGGGAAACACCAACTCAGAGTGTCAATAACTCAATTATATCGAATGCATTTTGCAAAAGGGAATACATATCAAAACACAAGCAGAAGGCAAAAATCAAATCACGTTTAAAAGATCCTGATATTTTTTTTCGCCTGCCATTAACATCAAAGTAAGTTTTAGGTTTAACTGCAATGTTATAAGTGAAGATACTAAATAATATTGAACAGAAATATCCAGCTTGATCGAAACTATCGGCAGTGTAAATTGCATCCGAAAAAGCTACGCATGTCGGAAGCTCAGCGTGCGGCCATGGTTGATAACTCAAATGACACCGACATCCCAACATTCTCATCTAATAACCCGGACGGAGTGTTTCATTTTGTAGGAAAGCAAACCATTTACGTAAGTCATGTTTTGCCGAATTTTATTGTATAAATAATATTGCACTGCTATGTGTTACAGAAAAATGAACGGAAAATTCGCAAATTATTAGAGCTGGAAAAGGAGTTGCTAGCACCACCAAAAAAAAAGTGCATTGTTAAAGGGTGTGCTGGTGGAAGCAGGCTACTTCGTATACCTCCACCTAAGGCAAAGATGTGGTGTGCGAATTTACGTCTTGATCCCCGTACGATCGCTTACGAGAGAGATAGAATTTGCGATCGCCACTTTCCGAAATCGGTTATTGGATTAAAAAAAAGCTTACGTCATGCAATTCCTTTATTGGAACTGGGTAACAATCTATGCTTAGACTTTTAGTTTATGAACTTTATTCATGATTTTTTACAATTTAGGACACAATAAAGGACCTATCTACGTTTGGAATGGGCGACAAGGAAAGTTTGAAATAAATCCGTTATTCTCTAAAGACAAGAAAGCAACTATTCAGCGTATGTTTGTGTCAAAGGACTCTTGCTTAATTAGCGATAAAGGGGATACAACGCCGAATGCAACGATTAATATGGAAGAAAGATTATCACATGATGTAAGATATATTCGATTGCCTTTTGCTGTCTTTGTTGTCAACACCATTTTTCTTTACAGCTGAACAAAAGAAAAGCTGGTACTTCATCCGTACAGCAAGAGACGCATTCGCATCCAGAAACTAAAAAAGTTTGCCTAAAGTATCCCGAAATGTATGCGTTCTGGGATTGTATAATCAAAACATTGCCACCTAAAGCATTGCGAGAAGTGCGCTTTGAAGTCACTGCACTGTTGCAAGAAATTTATTATAAATACAAAAAATAAAATTTAAAGTTCAACTTTTATTTCGTTCAAATTCCTAAGCTTTTGTCAGTAAAATGTGTAATTGCAACAAGAACGAATATTGTTATAAGTCGGTGCCAAAAATAAATATTTTGTAAAGAACAAAGTAATGGTAACACTGTTAATGTCGGTTCAAAATCTTTCAGAGCCTTGAACTCGAAAATGAAAATACAATTAGTACAGGTAATTAAAAGACTGTGCCACAAAAAGCGAAACGGTTGCCGGACACGAAGTCAGTGTTTTTTGTCATGGATCTGAAATCGAGATCAAAATTGTTGCTCAGAGTTATCTAATGATATCCAATTATTAAAAGTAAGTAAGTAAGGCCTGTGGTGCAATTTGAACGGGCCTTCATATATAAGTCATATTCATTGGAACTCTCAGTGTTTCTATTGCGGACTCCCTTGAGAACTATAAGCTTGGATGAAGAAGTACCTGATGTATGGGGCTTTGCTTTGCACATTTGATTATCGGTGTTCCACCAACCACGTGAATATGTGTATTCAACCATATTATATTAAAAATAAAATTCCAGTGAAATTTAAACGATTTTTTAAGAATTCTTAATCTACTTTTGGACAACAATGATTGTGAACTTCAACATTATGTATGGTACTTATTACTAATTTTTTGCAGCAAGGCTGTAACCTCAAATCTTACTTCCATTAGTGCTTCGGGTGGTAAATTTTTGATAATACTATCCCAGAATGCATACATCTCGTTTAACTTCAAGGAAAGGTCTTCTTTTGATGCAAAGAACGCATTTTGCTTTGGTAATGAATCGGTAGTTTCCGTAGATATTATATCAGGAGTGCTCCGCTCTCTTTTCTGTAGATTTTTTAAAACAATTATTGATGGATTGATTTTATGACTAAGACAATTGCTTACAATGGAATTACTATGCATACGCACTGTATCTGAGTCAAAATTAACAGCCGGCTGATGGGCTGCATCATTGGTGACACTCTTTAGTTGATTCTGCACCTTGAGTTTATCTGAGCTATCACTATCAGTAAAAAGTAAATCCATATCCGCTGGGTCATTTTTCTGTAAAAAACAAATCTTTAAATATATATGCTAGCAATGATGTATTGAAATTAACTTACGTGTGAGTTGTTATCGGACCAACTTTCTATTATTTCAGAATCTTCAAAGTAGGGTTCATAAGAGTTATTTAGCTCATTAATTACTTCTATTAATATTTCCTCGCCATCCATTATAACCGGATCATTTTGAAATTGTCTGTACATAATACAAATTAAAAGCGCTTTTAAACTCCTTACCAAGTCAAAACTTACTCCGGTGAAACAACAATTTTCTGCGCAACAGGTTCATTTTTTAAAAATTCATTTATGAATATAGGACCATCATTGTGTCCTTTAAAGAAGAAAGCTCAACTTAATATTTGCATTTAGTTGTATTTTTAGACAGGGCTTACCCAAGTTCAATGTAGGCATTGCATCCCGTTTGAGTTTCCGGGCTCCCATTACCGAGTCTGAAAAATGACGTTCGCAAACGCGACTACTACTATTAATCTCCTCGAGATTTAATTTCAAATTCGCACACCATTTCACTTGATTTCTGTTTGGGATGCTAAATAGCCGATGTGCGCCAGGACAACCAATTACAGAGCACCTAAGTGTACACACCGTTTTCTTTGATTTGTCCTGCAGCAAACAATAATGTTTTCATTCAAAATAATACGATTTTATATATCAAAATATGTCTTACGTTATCGGTCGAGTTTTCTCTATAACGAAACTTTGAATAGGGAATTTCATTTTTTCTGTACAAAGAAATATTTAAATCGTTTGTTAAGCTGCTATTATAACAACAAACTTACCTAAATGGTGATTGTTTTAAAACCTCAACTTTAGAACCGCTCGCAGCATCTACCCCATTGGCAGGGGTCGGCCAACCTTCATCTAATAATTCAGCAAGCAGACTTTTCTGCGAAGGTGTGCTGTTAAAAGCCACTCGGTCTCTTTTCTATAATATTAGATTTTATTAAAATTATTATTATTATCATTAAAAAAATGTCTTACATCGTAAGTAGATTTTTCTTCGCTATCAATCGTTGCATTTGGCTGATGGCTTGAGAAATACGATTCATCCTCTTCATCGAAATCATTTGCGTCCTCCAAACTCTGCATTCGTTTTCTGTACAAAAATATATTTATGTATATCTTTTTTTTTTTTTTTTTGCATGTAAGACACTCCAAAGTTAGAAAACTTACATGGCTTGTGATGATTTCTTTTTGGTGTTCCTTTTTTGTCTTACCATTGCTTCATTTGGGAAAATAGGTCCATCATTGTGTCCTAAAAACAAAAAGGGTATTTTTTAACACAGTAAAAAATATAGACTTGTATAGCACAAAATGTAAGCAGAAATTAATCAAGAGATACCTAGGTTTAACATAGGCATTGCACCCGGTCTCAACCTCAGTGGTCCAATGTATCGGCTGGAAAAGTGACGTTCGCATATGCGAGTTTGTCCATGCAAGTCATCTATGTTGAGTTTTAAATTCGCACACCATTTCACTTGACATGTACTTGGTATTCGGTACAGTTTTTCTCCGCCGGGACACCCCTCAACGACACACTTTAGATAATTGAATTTAATCATATTTTTAGCAACAAAACAAGGATGCACGCTTTTGTATAATTTTGTTTGATGCGCTTGTAAACATATAGCGATGTAGTGTGACCGAATTATAGAAAACAATTCCGCAAAATAAAAATACTACTTAAATACCATAAAAGAATCAATTGCTTCATATTAAGTTTAACGTGTGCACGAACTTTCACTTTACTTAGGTCACGCGAACACAGAGAGCGGGACTGACTGGCAAAAATCGGCGTGTTGAAAAATCAGTGTTGATAAGCTCATCTCATCTAAGCTCAGTCCCGCTCTCTATGTGCTTGGGGCCTTATGTATGTATTACTGAGAACACATTTAATTTGAGGTGTATACAATTTCCCACATAAAATTGATTTTAAATATAAATGGGCAATCCGACCTACATTTGCACTATTGAAGAAAAACTATTAAATATTTTGGATTTTTAACAAAAATTTCAATATCGGTATTACTTTCGGTAGGCGGTGACATATGTGGTGTGTTTATAATTAACAAATTTAATATAAAGAGCTCGTAACCCAAAGATCATGAAATTTAGATTTAAATTAAATTATTTACTTTTTGCTCCATTGGTGCTTATTTCAAATTTTAAGCCAACAACGACTATTTTGGATGACTTTTAAATTGATTCCGACGCTTTTTCGCTTGCAATTGTCGCGCAGCCCTAGTCGCAAAAGTGTATAAATATTTTCGATAAGTTCCAAATCTTAAAAAGAAAGTTATCGCATATATAATAATTGTTTGGTCACACTACAACGGACCGGGGGAATTTGCACATCAAACCCAAACGTAGCTGAATTCGATTTGTCCACTAAAGTGTCTGTGCAGATTTTGCAAATACGCCCAATTTGATTTCTGATTTGTTCTAAACAGAATAATTAAAAAATAAAAAGGCAACGCGCGTGGCTTATAATCGTTGTTACTGCAGCGGATGTGCGCGTGTGTGTATAAGTGCGCCCTTGCCGCTAAAGCTTATACGAAAATGGCAAGTGCATAATTATGAAAGCAGCTGAATATACTCTGCCACCGAATGTGTATAGAAAAAAGGAGCAGCAGAACGCACCAGCATCAGTCCATGCAGCAGAGGACGACTCATCGCCGCTGGCACATTTAGAAATCGAAGTGAGCCGCATTAATTTCATAACAGATAAATCGATCAAAGCGCAAACGACAGGCACAGCGTCCCTCTATAAAAATCCGAAACGAAAAGCGAACAAATCAAGCGACAAACATTTTATAGCGTCGGCAACGTCACCTTCTTCGGCGTCGGCATTGTCGTCCGTGTATAAGCGCCAACGTAGCGCGGGAGCGGGTGGTGTTACAGCTCAAATTATATGGTGGGGTGAGCAGCGGGAAACAGCAGGTAGCGTGAGCATCAGCTGTGGCTGCGCCAGTGCATTCGCCAACCCCAAAGACAATAACAAGTTTTCTGAAGGAAAACATAAAAATCATAAGCAAAGGTCAAGTCAACAACGCTGCCAACGTCGGCAGCAAAGTCAGCAGCAGCAACAGCACCATCATCATCCCAATAAGTTACGTTATAGTGTGCGCTGTAGCCTCGCGCTATTCTTAGAATATTTGTGTGAGTGTCCGCCCATTGAAATTGTCGCGAGTTTTGGTGTTTCTTGTAGCAGCCGCAACGTCAACGGCTACGCTAATCCCGCCGCCCAATCCGAGCCACGTCCTGCGCTTGTGCCAATCGGCCAGACACGTCTGCCGCTGCCAGCGCCGCTTTTGCGCAAATACGCGGCCAACTACGTCAACGGTAGCAATTTCGAGTATAAAACAAAAATTTATGGTTTATATCGTCACGTGGAGAGCGGTGCCGCGTCTGGTCAAGTGCAACAGCAACAGCAGCTGAGAGTCGGTGAGATTCAATTGCGCTTTAAGATGCTTTTTGCAAGTGTTGCAACCAAGGGCGTGGCATCGACAGAGCCGCCGCCTATCAAGCTGCCGGTTGCGCTGTTGCCAGATCAGTTGACCGTCGTCACCAATGGAGCTTATCGAGCTGCAACTGCTCAGTCGCAGCAGCAGCCGGGAGAACACATTGCAGGTAAGCAGCATAACGTCATGAATTCCAGCCTGCTATAAAAAGTTTTGCGCGTCTCTTAGCTAGGTCTGCCGTCAAAATCTCAGCTGACGCTTAGGAAGGTTTGCCTCAAATGTCTTTAAATCTCTTATCTTACAAATCGACGGATTGCTCTGTGGTTGCAATTCGGTTGTGAGATTTCTGGCACAACACCGATAGTGTCTTGTTTATTTTGGTTTACGGCGGCATTTTTTGGTTCCTTTTTATTTAGAATTTATTTATAAAATAGCCGAAACTTATTGCCTGGTTCGTTGCGCTCTATCTCTTATGCAATCATCGAGCATTGTTTGTTATCTTTATAAATTGTACAAAACAAAACTGAAAATGCCCCAGCGGCAGCTGATTGTGTTTTAGACTAAACTTTATAATAATACTGCATTTACATAGTAAGTGATTGCGAGATTAAAAATAGACGATCTTGCAATTAGCTGCATGTGCATTTGTGATGTAAATCCAGACCAAAACATCGATGTTTACCATCGCAGAGTGCATCGGACTAAAAACATCGATGCATCGAGAACATTGGAGAACATCAGAAAATGACAGGCTTTTTGGGTATCGGTGTTTTCGATGCATCGATGTATTTTTTACACCGCTAATGTGCATATCTACATATAAACATTCTCTGCTGATTCTTGATTCTGACAGCAAAACTTTCCATTGCGGCCGCAACAGCAAATTACTAGAATATGTACAAAAGAGAGAGAGAAGCATAAAAACTTTGAAATTGACATACATACACACACGAAGCACGTGCAGGCACAAACACACATTGAATTCACACATACACACTTAGACTTACAGGCGACGCATAAATGCGTATTCAGTAGCGGATTCGTATAAGGAGGGGGTATTTCGACTGTGTTATAGGAAACGGTGTAGAATTCTTCTTCTTCTTAAATGGCCATAACAACCCGTTATCGGGTTACGGCCTGATGTAAATACGTTCTTTCATTGGAATTGGGGTTTTACGTGGTGGGTCCCAAACCCTACGCACAACCCTTTTAAGGCCTGGGGTGGCTCTACTGGTCCCGAAAAGAACCCCGTGTCATTGTTAGTCGCCTCATACGACAAGCTTTGACCTGCTGAGGTGGTATTCTCTAACCCGCTCACCGGGGGTATGGTGTAGAATTAGCAGTAGCATTTCCACTGAAAAAGAGCTGCAACTGAACAACTGTGTTTTATGCTGTGAAAAGTGAAGTCAATCAGCTGTTTTTGCTTTAACATCTAACATTTACGAAACATAATGAGCAATGAATAAGTTTGCTTTTTAATAATACTTACTTACTGCTAATACTTAAATTTTTTTTTCAAACAATGACGTAACAGCTGTTTCGCGTAAAACCATTATTGCCAATTTGACAAAAGCACCTGATAACGTCAGAATTATTCGATCGAATAATTTTGCTATCTTGTATGGGTATCTATATATCATGAAAAGACTAATAACTAATCAAATACTTTGCAGTGAGGTAAAAATTTTATATTTATTTCAAACTTTTTCATACTATTACAATACTCATTGTCTATACATAGTTTTTTCGACAAATTCAAGTATGAGACGTTCTTTAAAAATAGCTGACAACTGTTTTCTGAACTTATGTTTCTTTCCTACACAAATCAAAACTGCTGCCAGCTGGCTGTTTTGGGCACCTCCACATAAAACAGATCTTATACCCGATACCATTTAAGTGCAGAGCATAAAAACTCGTTCTCCGGTTGTAAACAAAAATTTTGATAAGAATATGTGGTATAAAAAAATTTTATGTAGACAGTCGGGACGGTGCCCGCATTGCAATACCTTGTACTCTTTTTCTTTATGTCTCTTTTCATAAGAACGATATGCCTGTAAACATTTTCCTATTGGGAAGTTCCAATTGGCAAATTTTCCTATTGGGAAGTTGGTTATCGGTCAAAAATGACTTTGATACGCATATGTTGAATTTTGACACATAGTTCAAAAACACTTTTATAAATATATGTGGGGGGGGGCTTTTATTGAAAAAAATCCGTATACAGTTTTAATAACTTGGTTCAGACGAGTCTCCATACCGAATTGTGTAATTCTAGCTCACATGTATCCCTATCTACATATAGTGATATTTTTGAGCAGTTTATATGCGAAGGGTTGTGAAATCAGCATATTTTTGACTATAACTTAAAACATAGATGCACATAAACACGACGCAAACGTCTGTCTGAGTTTCGGGTTGATAGATTCCACGGAGCTGCTGTGTACCGCGAAAATCTGTCACGGGGGAAGAGAGCAGGATATCGACTTGCTCGATAAACTTGCTATTTTTCGGGAATTTTGGTACAATTATTTTTGCTCTAGGTCTTATAGATTCTGAGAAGCACTCTACAACACGGACAGGCGGACATGGCTATATCGACTCGGCTATTGCTCCTGATCACTTTTGCCCATGGAACATATGGTCTGCACGCCTCCTTCTGCCTGTTACATACATTGCACAAATCTATAATACCCTTTTACACTTTGTGTACAGGGTATAAAAATATGTTATGAAGAAACCATTAATTAAAATTTCTGTTTTGCCAGAAGCAGTGTTTGTATCACCATAAAAACTATCGCCTGGAGAGTAGATTCATAATCCGCCCCTGTTGAGAAGCTCCATCCACAAATGGATAACTTTATCTCACTTCAAGCTTTAATGCTCAATTCCATACTTTGTTGCTGTTTTTTTTTTTTTTGAATTGCCAGCCAAATTTGCTGTTTGGTTTGTTTGCCTGTGTCAGCCGTCTGGTGTTGTTCGCCTTTGGCCTTCATTTCGCGTACTCGGCACGATTACGGCTGATTCTGGCATAGCAGCAACACAATCAACTGTGTACGTACTATGATTCAGTTCTGGGCGCTATATACGGTTTACGTTCCATGTGAAGAGTGGAAAACAGACATGAGAATACAATTTACGGGCTTTTTACTTTGTTGCTACATTGTCAAAAAGTGTTGAAGTAAGCGAAATCGATAAGCGATGGTTAAATAGATGTGTACATGACTTGGTTGGTTGGTCATATGTTTGAAGCTCTCAAAGTATGCGATTCCTTAGTTAAGGGTTGGCCTTTGCAAGGTTAGGCTAATGCGAATTTCTATGGGTTTGATTGTCATGGGAACACTTAAAAACAGCAAAGAAAACCTTTGCAAACAGTAATAGAACCTTTGAACACCTCATCGATTTAAAATTGAATTTAACTAAAACAAGTCTTAGAAATGTCTTGGTCAAATTCGTATGTAATGCATTCATACATTGTTATGTATTTCTTATGCAAATGGAATGCTGTAGATATAGTTTATAGCTGAAATTTCACTAAAATATGCACAACATTTCCCTATTCTCGTTACTCGATGCTCGGAATGGGTTTCTTAAGTTTTCACACAATTTCAAGAAAAACAATAAGTTTACTAATAGATATAGCCCAATAGCTGTGACTCCTCTATTCGCACCTTACTTGGCATATTTTGAAATACAAATTATAAATTTAGTTCCGCTTTGTGCTAAACTTTCTCAAGGTCAAATATTTTATGCAAAAATTTTCCTAAACAACAATCGGCAAAAAATAAAAATAAATAGAGCCCGCCAAAAACTACACAAAGAGCGGCAACTACCGAGAAAGCGATCATATAAAGAAGCTATCATTGAATAAAATGAGAGCACGATCACAAATGTTGCACAATGCCGCTCAACAGAATAGGGTCAGTAATGAGTTTTTCAGCATTGTGCATATTTCAAAACAGCGAAAGAGAGAGAGAGAAAAATCAAGAGTTGTTCAACACTTAATTTTATTGTACTGTTATCTTTAAGAGTCCAGCAACTACATAACTAGCATGCACCAGAAGGAGGCGTGGCAGACTATAAGTTCCATGGGCAAAAAGTCTTATAGATTGGTCCATGTCCGTCCTTCCGTATGAAAATCGAGATCTCGAACTATAAGTTAGAGGCACAAAAATTGTACCAAAAGATGCGCATTTTTGTCAAGCAGACCAAGTTTGTCGACTCATGTCGATATCTGACCGCCTTCCCCGTGAGAGATTTTCGCGGTTTTTTGCCGAAGCAAACCACCACCCCCCGCAGTCCAGTTACCTTACTAACGCTTGTACCCTTCAACGCTTCGATATAAAAATGTACACAGAAATTCGATTCCGTCCCGACAATCTGCATTAAATTTTTTTTTATTATATTGGATTAAAGTTGTCGCTTGTATTAATTTTCGAAACACTTCGGAGTGGCAAGAATGAGGTAACTTCAAAAAATGTGTTTTGAAAGCATCAACCGCTTTTTCAAGTGTCGAAAAACGTGCACCCCGCCAACATTTTTTCTCTATGTGCGTTAAGAAAAAGAAATTCTTGGCTCTAAAATCGGGACTTTACCCCGGACGACCTATTAATTCTCCGACAACTTGTGACCTTTTCCTTAATGGTATGGTAGTTTCATTTACCATGTTTTTAAGCAGAAACAGGCGCTAATTTGCTTTGGAGTGCTTTTTCTACTAGCGACTTTTGTTGGCCTTGGTTCGTTTTCAAAGATCCATATAGTCGATTGCTGATTTATTTGGGTGCTTATATGCATAGGTCCAAGAGCGAATATCTGCCACAATTCAATTCTGGGAACCAGCTATATATTATGGTGCTTTATAGCTTATAATTAAATTACGACGCAATCTTGATGTTCAATTCAACTTTTTGGCCTAGGTAAACTTTTCTAGTAACTTCTAAGAAAACAAGAAATGCTTGTACGTTAACACGTTCTTCACGATTCAAATTTCAGATTTGATCTAGCAAGATAAGGTTTACGAATGCCCAAAATATTAAAGGCACCCCTCGTTTATGTATAGATGTATATTTTTCACTGCTGCGGCGCTGCTTACTTTGCCTTATCAGCGAGATAGTTCTATGCTTAGTAAACCTATTCAGTTGAGCAGCATTGTTTTTGCCGGCTTTATAACCGGTTGTTAGCTGTTGTCGCTGCCATTTCACTTGCTCAGCTCATTGAGTGCGATACGCGGAAGCTTTGCGCGGACTGTAATGAATACTTATGAGTAAACACGTGTGAATGTTTGATAATTCAATTTAAATTCTCTTGCAGATAAATCAAACAACATTAAGCCAGTGCCCCCGCCGCCCAAGCAGAGTAACGGCCACGTACGAACAGCTGGTAAAACAGCCGAGCTAATGGAAGCTATGAAAACTTTGGATGCAATTTTCGCCGCTGCCGAGCCGCTCAAGAAGAAGCAGCAGCTCAATGAACTTTGGTCAGCGGAGCAGCTAGAGAACGGCAACGCTATTGCCGGCGGCAATAACAATGTGAATCTGGCGCTTTTTGAACGCGTTACGACTTTGCAGCTGCATCTGGAGGCGATTACTCTGCAGCCGGAGGGTACGCAGCGTATGGAACTGCTGCAGAGCGAAGTGCGGCCCATATTCACCGTGGAGTGTCAATTATCGTATGAGCTGATCAAGCAGCTGCCTCGTTCGGACATGTATCAGATCATGCAATTCGAGTCGGAGAAGTTTAATAGTCTGACTCAGTGTACGCGATTCGGCCAAATGGCACAGCGCCAGGTGCGCTTGCCAATGCAGGAGGATATGGGACGCATTAACTTTACCCTTTGGTGGCGTGAACCGGGCACTTGTCTCAATGAAATGCTGGGCACAGGTCAGCTGGATCTGATGGAGCTGTACAAGGCCTCACTGCTGGAGCAGTGCAAGTGTATTGTTATACAGCGACGTGGCTTGCATCTGGCCAGCTTATATCTAAAGATTAGCCTGCGTGCAGATGCAGCTCCAGCTGAGCAGCTGGGCAGGACGTTGCCCAATGGACAGGCAGTGGATGACAAGAATAACAGCAACAATAACAATGGTGGCTCCGATGATGGCAACCCTGCCGAAGGTGAATATATTTGACTAATATCGCGTGGGTGGAACCAACAGCAGAGGCAGCAGCAGCAACAACAACAACCACATAAAACAGACTGCACACACAAAAACAACAACAAAAGACACAAAGTCGTTGAACTTTTGTTGCTATTTCTAGTTCTTCAATATCTTGGAACTTGGTTTCATCTATTAGTTGCCGTCATAATCGTGCTGCCCATCATCATAATATTTAAAAAAAATAAAACTTTTAAGTTTACTTGCAAACAAGTTATGGTTTTGTTTCTTTTTTTTGCATTTTATAAGTTATGCATTCAATATTTAATTATAACTTTATTCTAAGTCGCTGCACAGTGGGATCCAAACGGCAAATTGCCATTAAATTAGTTGTCAGTCCTTTGGCACTGACAGTGGGTTGCGTTTTTTTTAATAATGCACTTTAATCAGTGTAAAACTTCGGAAGACTTTGAAATTATATTAGTTTATCGTAAGCCTTTTAGTAGTTGTTAAATCTAAAGGAATCATTCTCCTATCCTATAAACTTTATAGTATATAGGATTGGAACACAAAAATGTTGTTTAATAGCTGCCTTCTAAGCGATTTGGTCATATCTGTCGTGTTAATCTTCTCGGGGGCGCCCAGTTCAAGGGAACTCGAACCTTATCAGCTGTTTTACAATATAATAAAAGGAAAACAATATTTAGGGGTTCGCTAGAAATCCCTTTCAACCAAATTTCAAATCAACAACAATACGTCTGCTGGCCAAATATGTCTTGTAACAGAATTCTAAACTAAAAGCAATCGGTCGATGTGACAGAAGATGGATTTTTTTCATTAAAATTCAAGATTCAAGCCAAACCGTCTACAGATTTTTGGCACAGCCTAATTTTGGACTAATTTGGATTTGGACTATTATAATTTCTTGAATATTTTAGATAGTAAATGTTTATATAAAAAAAGAAATCGCTTATCCGATAAGATCAATGTTGAAGTGAGGTGTGAACAATTATTTTTGTTGTATTTAGAAATCAAAACTTATTTTAAGTGTAGTAAGCAAAAGTTTCGATTATACAGTTGAAATAGATTAAAAAAAGTTTTTTAAAATATTCTTTTACCGAGCTGATCTTATGTTTCATATTTTTTTAATTAAAAAATAATTTTATTTTTGTTTATTATATTCGCTTTTTATAAGCAATTGATTAAGTTTTAGAGCGATCCCAATGCAGCGTCAGTGTTGAAATAACACGCAAAAATAAGAGGAGGTTCGGTTTTGTTGTCCGATTTAAAACGCCAAAAAAACCGGGTGTTTTTAGACTGGTTTTATTTTTATTAGATCTAACCCACTGTGCAAAGTTTCTGCCTAGTTTTAAACCGTTTTAAAAAGCTTCGGCCAAGCCGACAGATCGATCGCATGTAAACTTTGCCTTTATCTGCGATTCCATTTCTTAATTACCTAAATATTCCGCTCTATCGCCAATACACATGAGATGAGCACATGGCTTAACCGCTTGTCTTTGGTTACACCCGCTTAGTCACAATCTGATTTTTATTTTGCCTCTTTCCCACTTATCTCTAAGCGTCTGGCACACTTGCTCGGAGGGGTTCAAGGTCCGAAGCATACGTACAAACTATATAAATTGTATATATAAATACGTGCCTATAGTATATGCCATATTATCTTTCGCAGCTCCACTCGGCGGCAACAACAATCAGAGGCAACTAGGCAAAAACAACAACAACAACCCGTCTGTGCCGTCCTCCAATAACAATAAACCCTCACTGGACGGTATCAATTTCATGGCTGAGACCACTAAAGTGCGCCTGCTGCGCGGCTACATATCTGTAGGGGAGAGCCGGCAGCTATCAACAGGTGATGCTACGAGCTGCACAGAGCTGGCATTGCAACCTTTTTGGCAAACGCAGCCGCTGCTGGTGCAGGCGGATAGCCAGCACGGATTCAATCTTCAGGAGCAATTCGCCATTATCAATGATGAGAAGTTTTTGCAGTGTGTGGAACGGCAGCAATTAGTGCTAGAGCTGCGCCCATTAGGTGGCTTAGTGCGTCTGCCATTGCATCAGTTTTATATAGCCTATCGAGATGCAAGCATTACAAATCATCTGTGCAAGGGCAAGGTGAGTGTACACTTTTATTTAACCACAAACCTGCTCTAACACGTTCTTTCTTTTAGCTGCCTGTCATCTCCATAGATGGCTGGGTGCCCATTATACATGCGTCAACGCAAGCGAAACTGGGCGAGCTCAAGTGTCTACTGGCCATTGGTAGCGAAGCACAAATAGCGCAGCTAAGAGAGCAACGTAGCTCAACTGCAGCTCCATTGGATAACCAAGAGCCCATGCGTCGCACCTCCGACTTGTTGGACATGCTACAAAATGCTTTGAACACACCAGCCACGGTTGCGCCCACAACTGCAGCAGCAGCGCTTGCTGCTGCACCATCGCAATACAGCTTCATTTTGCATATTGTAGGTGCTGCTGGCTTGCCGCTTAATCCTGGCTATGGCAAGTCATCCAAAAAGCAGGCCAAACGTCAAGCGGCTGCCAAGCGTTTTCCACCAAATGAGCCGCCCAACACCTATGTCACTTTTCAGTGCTTAAATTGTAATGCACCCACTTACAAGTCGCATGAAGGCCTGGTCTATGCCACGCCCATTGTTGAGCGCTCGATTGCGCCGCAGTGGCGCAGTCAGTACCAAGTGACAGTTGGCGCCGATTATCTAAGCAATGTAAGTGTTTGGTGGTCTGCCAGATTTTATGCATTAACACTAACTTTAATATCTTGCAGTCGCAAAAGCTGTTTATATTGAAACTCTGGAAAAAGGCCACATTCAGCGCTGGTGTAGCACCCACACCGCTGGAAGATGCTATAATAGGATTTGCTGCCTTGAATTTAAGTCAGCAGTCTTTGCCCAGCGGCTGGCACAACATTGTCGACTTCAATGGCCGTGTCACTGGCGGCTTAGAGGCCCATGTTCAAACTCTGCCACAGCCAGGTGCTGGCACAACAAGCGCTGCTAGCCACCACATGGACTCGGCCATTGATCAGTTCGAGCAATCTCTAGAGCTGACACATTTGCAGCTGGGACAGGCCATCAAGCGTAAGTTCACAGAGCTGGAGCAAATATCACAACGCTTGCGCACGCGTCTAGTCGATGTTACGGGTGAGTCGCTAGCAACACAGTTTGATGTGACAGCTGCCTTGGACAACTGGCAACAGGCTGGGCCTGTCCTGGAACAGGGCATTAATATCGACGATGATTTAGTGGCGGATTTTGAGCGTGCGTTGCGTACACCCACACCCACGTCCGATGCCAGTGAAATGCCCACCGCACAAAAACCAGCTGATGCATACGATGCAGCCAAGGAATAGCCCCAGGCAAAAACAAGCTCACACATATTTAGTCAGTATCTCTGGATGTCTATACAATGGCTCAATTTATAGTTATGATTATCTTACGTACTTACCACAGGCATCCATTAGACTGCCCCAAAAAAAAACAAACAAGTAAAAACTGCACTGTTACTAGAGAGGGGCGCGAAAATCAAAACCAATCTCATACCTAGAATCATAGCAGCCAATCTATTGTGCCATTCCGCAGGTTCGCCCCATCGAATATATTTTAAATATTTGCAAATTTTTATTGTTTTGAAAGGATTACAATTATAGGCTTTAAATTTCGGTCATAAGGTATTGGTAAAAGCATATTTCAAATGTTGTTATCAGTTGAACATGTGGCGCTAGAAAATAGGCAACATTTTTTAAAGTTTTTATTTCAAAATTATTGAAAATTTTATAGAAATATGAAATCAAATTCAAAGTTAAACGTTTCATTGATGTACGTGTGCTCGTAAAAACGCTTTGAATAAGATTTGATAACTGAATAGCGTTGAATATTGTGCTAATTTTGAAAAGTAACTGTCTTCTTTTTAGAAATTCTAGTAAATAAAAGTTGTTCCAATTTCGGTGTTGGTAGTTTTTAAGTTTTAAGCAACTTTCGAGTTCGTTCGGTTAACTAAAATTTGCAAAACCGCACTTTTCGCGCCCTTCTATATACGTTACTAAGCATTAAAATCGAAAGCAGGAAGCATATATTTTAAATGAATTGTTCATTTTTTTAGAATTACCAATTAATTGAAATTTGATGAATATGGAATTAGGTTAGTTGGAGGATAAATGCACGAGTTGCCTAGTCTGATAAGGTCTAAAAAGGATCCAATGTCGTTCTGCTCTGCACTATATATATATATAAGCATTTCTACCCTTACATACAAATATTTAAAAATATGTGTGTATTAGTTTTGAAACTGTGTTAATCACCTAAGTATATGTATTTAGTCACTATTTAATTAATATTAATAAATCGCTATGCGCAATATAAGCGAATGTTTTTGTTGTACTTGTTTTTTGGTTGAAAACAGAAGAGCTCCCAAATCCCAGTTAATTTGAATGAATTTAACGCTTTACAGTTTTAGTTTATCTTTTTTTCTTCGTTTTTAAATACATATTGAAAAAATATTTTTTTAATATAAAAAGTATTAAAACTATCATTTTGTATGTGATTTCAGTGTTGTTTATGTGTGTAGTTGTGATATAAAATACATACGATACACTACAATATTTATGCTTGTCTGTAAGTATTACATATTAAGCACACTCTATTTTGGCGTATAATATCTGCTGTCATATGGAAGAGTAGCTTAAGTCGACGTAAGAAAATTTTGAGATATTGAGTTCTGGAGCTTTATACGGGTCGTAACAAGTCACCATTCCGGGGGTAGGGGGAATGTTGCGGAAAAAAGTCAAAGGTAAAATTCTGTTACAGTTCATAGGAGAGTGGGCCTAAAATTGGCACATTATAAGCTATATCTTTTAAAGTTCTTATCCGATATGTATCATATAACTGCGCCAAGTTTCAATTGGCCAGGTTTTATGGTTTGGGTTAAACCCTCGAAAATCTGTTGTGGGGGAAGGAGGTGAGATATCGACATAATTTGACAAACATGCACTGACAAATTGTTGCTGTAGCTCTTATAGTCTCCGAGAACGGTGCGACAACACGGACAGACAGACGGACATGTCTATATCGACTCGACTATTGCTTCTGACCATTTTTGCCCATGGAACATATGGTCTGCCACGCCTCCTTTTACACCTTGTGTACAGGGTATAAAATGGAATGGTGACATAATGACTTCTATAAAGCTCTAACGCAATATCTCAACAATTTCTTATGTCGACTTAAGATACTCTTCTTTATTGACCACAGATATGCTTGTGTATGCCAACTTTGTGTGCGAACCCTGTTTATAGGCAAATGCTTACAGTTGCATCCATTTAATTAACTAGTGATTGCTGTAATGCAATTTACTATAAACAAAGTTGACACAATTTTTGGATATGCTTTTATAAGTTTTGTTTTTTTGATTATATAAAATTGTTTTGTAAAAATAGAAAAAATGTACCGAACCCGCGCTTTGATTGGGTTTGAGCTTACAATTACAATCTATTAATATTACGTTTAGATATATGTGTGTGTGTATATATATATATTTGTGTGAGAGTGTTTAAAATGAATTAATGAATGAATGAATGGGCTGGAATACAATTAGCTGTTTGTGGACATATCTGCGGCTGAACTCGACGACTCGACTCCTTTCTTTGTTTACATTTTGAAGTTTGTTGACGATTCCTTTGTTTACATGTTATACGAATTTGATGTTTGTTGTTGACGATGTTTTGTTTATTTGTTTGTTGAATACAAGTTATTTATAGATTGACGACAACGGTTTACAACGGCTTTCAGTCAATAACAACGCGAGTCAAGAGTATGCCGCGCTTGCTGAGCCACAAACTGTATCAAAAAAAGAAGTGAAATGTGTTAAAACTGTTCTGTTTGTGATTTTAAAGATATAATTTAAGGCTGCAAGCCTGGTGGAACATAGTTTGTGTACATATGTTAGGGTTTCATCGAGATATTTCTTGCCCAACTAAGCCTAAGTAAATTCCTAACGACTCTATAAAGAAAAAACGATCGCTGCTACTCAATGTTTCCTTAAAAGCGGCGATGAATTTTGGAGCAACTCTAGTGACTGGCCTTAACTACTAGTTACCGGGTTACGGCCTGATGTAGAGCACTCTACCAAGCGCCTCATAACATCTTTCATTGGTGGGTCCCATACTCTACGCACAACCCTAACACCGAATGATGATTAGAGCAGCGGGAACCACGTGAAGATTTCAAAGATAACGTCTTTAGACCGTATCCACCGCAAAAGGCATATTAACTGGGCAATAGAAGCTTGAAACCCTACAACTCTTTCAGCTCCGACTTTATTACACCAGCTTAACTACAAAGGGCTGGTCCTAAAGCTCTGCTAAAGGAAATATGCATATATTCGCCATATTCTCAAAATCGGTTTACAGTCAGTTACAATTTTAATACCCAAGACAGGAAAAGCCGCTCAACGAATACTTAAGGAATTCAGATCGATAGACTATGCTCCTTCTTGGTAAAAGCCCTCGAGCGGCCTCCATTTTAGAAACTGTCTGAACCCTGACCTAATGTCAGCATCCCAGCAAGCGTACCAGAAAGGAAAGTCTACGCAAATAGCCCTTCATTCACAGCACTCTTTCAGCTTTCTAAGAGCTGGTAGCTGTTTCGTACCCTGCCAAGTACAGTCCTCAATGCTATACTTAACATTCCTTGAATGTTGCTCTTCTATCAGCCCTACGTCTGAGACACTCAGGTAGCTGGGTAATCACCTCATTTGGTCACTTCTATATTTTAGCTAAACACGCTTATGTTACTTACTATATATTTCGCTAGTAAAATTGCATTTCCATATAGAAAAGCAAAAGGCAGAAAACCAAGTTCGTATCGCTTTTTTTGACATTAGAGTTCAGTTAGAATCGGGTGTAGAAGGCTATCAGTTTTATAAATTATGTCTGTATGCCAAGGTTATTCAATTAAAGTGAGTCAAAGCCCTATTTAAATTGATAAAACAAAAAAAAAATATGAGCTATCTTGTCGATCTTAATCACACAATATGGTCGCAGGCTTGCAGTCATGCTTATTGTTTGTAGACTCACCCAAAACCTGCGCCCAACAATAGCGACAATACATTAGTAAATAACAACGAGTATAGAATTTCGCGGGAGAAAAGCGAATTGGCGCCCAAGCGCTTCAAGCGTATGGAATAGCCTGCAGTCCCTTTTTTCTTCTCATCTTCTTCACCAATGGTTGAGCGTTCAAACTTCCAATCTCTATTAGGCAATAAAATAAACAAATTAAATTGGTAAATAGCATACAAATTAAATATGGCATATATTTACTTTGGTGGTTGTTCATCAACACCGCGGTTCCAGTTCTGCAACCAATCGCCATTATCTGTTTTTTGTTTATCGCCAGCCTGTTGAATACAAAAAAGCAATTGGTAATTATCAAAGTTCAAAGCTGTTTAACATTATGATGACTTACCTTAGTCCAATAATTGATATACACATTTCGCAGCTCATCATCTGGGCATAGCTCAGATTGTGGGCTATTCGGTGGGCTTTTGGGGCTATCGCGCGGTGTGTCACGTCTGGAACTGGCCAGCGAGACAACGCGACTGGATTGATTCGATTCGCGTTGTGCCTCGCGTAATAGACGTAAATACTCTTCACCGTTGTTGTAGGGCAACGGTGTGATTCTGTCCGGACTTTTAATACCAGCCATGGCTGCTGTTGTGCTTAGTTCTATCCAAGATTCTGCAAATGAGTCACATCCAAAATTATCAACAAAAAGCGTACAATATGAGCAACTTTCGTTAGTTTTTTCTATGATAAGAACACTTAATTAGGAAAATATACAAGTGTAGTGAATACGCACACACACACATACAAATAAAGGTCTTGTCTGTGTTTTGGTTATCAATAAATTTCATTTTCAATCGAAGCCAAAACATGCGACTAACTATGCAATATGATTTAGTTAGGCTGTAAATTACATGAGAACAACGTCGTGTACTATGTATAGGGCTGATAATAGGTTACAATAAATATTACATCCAGCACGCAAACTACACTACAGTGGAACGTCGAAGTGTATCGAAGAATTCTCTGTTATATGCATTTTATATTTTAAAAATATCTTTACTTCCTCAAAAGTTATGATTGTCGACGAAAAAGATGTCAGTTGGATCCACTGTGCGTCGTCGTAAAAATTATTGTTGACAATCGTTTAAATTTGTGCAAAATATGCTTATTTCCAGAGAACATGACCGGAAAACTTAAAGTTCTTCAAGACAACGTAATTGTCTGATCTTATCTCAAAAAAACACACATTTTATTTGTTTAAACATTTTACACCTGAATTCATTTACCATAATGAGCAATTTCTATTTTCGTAATGTATAAAAGCATTTCCTTTCTAATGTGCACTTTTTTAATGATAGATAAAATGATCGAAATATTCTAGATTTTCGGTAAATTTCCGTTTCCTTGGTTCATGTTTCAAATTTTTCCCCATTTCGTTATTGATAGAAACAGCAAGTGATTAAACTCAATGAAAATGTTAACAAAATATACATTTTTAATGCAACTTCCGAAATCATACGAAGTTTGACTGTATTCTCTAGACTCAATTACTACGTTATGAATGCAATGTTACTCACGTGGCAGACCAATCATGTTGTGCCTTATGTATATGCAATTGAAAACTAAATGACAAGTCTCTGGAAATTCTCTAAATTCTGTGCGATATTTAAGATCTGTCGGCAGCAGCCTCCAAATGTGTAGACAAGTCAGGTAGCGGCTAGGCTTCGAACAGGTACAAAATGTGAACAAAATAGAAATATGTAATCCGTTACAGGTAGCAGGGGGTGAACCCATAATAAAAATTTGCTGGAATGGCTAAGTGGCTAAACTCGGCTTGCTGACTCACAGCACGTAGACCCAACAGCTGACCGCCGTTTGTTTGCAGGTGTGTGTGTTTGTATATATGTATGAGTTCGTTTATTAAAAATGATAATACAAATGAAGCCCTGCGTCAAGCCCATTGAACCGCACAAATATTCGGTATTGGCTTCAGAGAAGTTTACATTTATCATTATTTTGATAATAAATACGAAAAACACGTCAGTCAGCCAAAGGCGCAATTTCAACAACAAACAGCTGGGAAGAAACGAAAGGCGGAGATAGAGAGGCGTAAAAACAAGCCGACTTTTGATTACTTTGCTTTTGAAACGGGGAAAAGCACTCCCACGCTACCACAAAGTGCTTCAAAATAAATTTTAAATTTGTAAACAAGAACAAAAATCATATGTACAACAACTCAAAAATGGTACAAGTAAAATCAGTGACGTGACGTCAATTACAATGCCAAAGATAAAATTATAATAAATTAGCAGAATGTAAAAGACATGACAAATATGGTCAGATATGCATCGTTGCTTGTGTTGACGTGTTTGCGAATGTACAGTGGCGCACAAAAGTCTGGACCACTGGGAGACACTGCAGAATAATGCTCAAAAGCACTTTGGAAGAATGGAAGCCAACCGAGTGATGTAAATCCGGACCAAAACATTGATGTTTACCATCGCAGAGTCCATCGACATTGGACATCGATGTAGGTCGATGCATCGGACTAAAAACATCGATGCATCTATGTTTTATATTTAAAAGTTCTGCTTTTTATTACAGAAGTAACTTCGTTATATAATACGAAATATGTGAAACTAAAGCTATCTAAATATGTTTTGATTTGTCCCCTAAGCAGTCTATTTCGCTGAGAGTTTGGCCTTTGAATAAACTTTGAGATGACAGTCTCAATTCTGCAAACACTATTTGTACAACGAAGAATAAGTTACTTACTTTGGCATGATCTTGGTGAAAGAAAAACATCGATGTTTTGCCGATGCTCCGTATGTTCAAGAACATGGGAGAACATCGGAAAATGACAGGCCAACCATCGATGTGTTTTTTACACCACTAGGCCAACCAAGTAACTTATTAAAGTTTACGCTGTTTTGTTTAAAATTGCAGAATATTATTCTTTGTTGTTTATATATAAGTTTGAGTCATTAAACTGTTTGCTTAGTTTTAAGGAAGCAGAAATACTGTTCATAAGTATACTTTCGGCCGGCACTGTAGTATCTACGTGCATGCTAGCAATTCTTTGTTTTGCTGGAAGTTGTGGAGCCTTTGTTAACACTGGCTGCTGCAACTGCGCAGCACGGGGGCAATGACAGAGAGCCATCAACAACACCAGCCAGCAGTAACAGCAAAAAAACAACACCACACCGATAAACAAAAGCTGCCAACAAAGGAAAGAAAGGCCTTGACTGGCGCGCAATACGGAGTGATGTAGTATACGGATGCGGATCGGCGCAAAATCTTTATCTATTTATAACTAAGTTTGCATGTACATATGTTTAAGCGCTCCAACAATGAAAAGCACAACAGGAACCAACACAAAAAACAGACGTTACAGTACAGTGTTGCCAAATAGTTGAAAAACTTACCACCCAGCAAATCTTCTGTCGATTTTGGTGTCGTGGACATTTTTGTTTTGTTTGTTGTGTGTATGTGTGTGTGTGTTTATATTTTGTTTTTGTATGTGTGTGTTTAGTACGCTGCGGTAGCGTAGCGCTTATTATTGTTTTCAAGCCAAACGACGTCTACTAAAGATAACCCGTTTGGTTGCTATTGTTGCTATTGTGTTTGCAAAATAAATTTATGCAGATTAAATTAAACTTTTGCCACTGGGCCCTTGTGTATTGCACGTATATTTTGATTTCGTTTTAATGTATGCGTGAGAATATGCGTTTTACTTTTTGCTGCAGCGGTCTTTTGCACTGGTTGCTTGTTTTTATTTTGTTTAACTTGAATAAGCGCTCAAGTGTGAGCGTTAAAGCTAAACTGTTTGTCGTTTATTTAAATAAAAGCGCTTTCTTTTTTAAATAAATAAACACACTTTTTCGTTTACGCACACACTTTTTGGTGCAAAAACTTAATGCGTATTAAAACTTTTGTTGCTGTTGCTCTGTTGTGTGTTGAAATGGCAAACTGCGAGCGACGTCGACGTCGTTTCACAGTAAAAACACGAATACGAGTCGAATAGCACGAATACTGCACAACAAAACAAAAGCGGTGCTTTTTGGGATTTTTTAGTACATTATATCGACGGTTGGCATTGGTATTTTTTTTTTCTGTTAACAGTCATAGTTGATAGTCATTCCATATCGAATAGCACGTAAGCGGTTTTTTCTTAAAGGTCTGAAGTTTCATTTTCAGGCTATTTTTCTTTTTACACATTGTGCACTTTGTTTAAAAATATTTTATTAAATAAGTTTTATTTTAGTCGTTTTCGGCCCCGCTTGTTAATCTGTATACTCCAAAAGAATGAAGAAGGGTAACATGACATACAAACTATGCCATCGTTGTCAACGTTCTTCGTTTCATATTCAGAAGTCCAGATGCGCTCACTGTGGTTATCCTGCTCTGAAGATACATTATTACGACTGGTCGTACGGGGCAATGTTGTGCAGAATTGGTCGCCGCTCTTTTCGCAACCGCTTGCGTGAGGGCCCTCAGATTTTCGTCTCCGTGCACTGCACCGCAACAGTAGTTTAAAAAAATATACATGACAAGTATTAAATGCTTTCAATAATAACTCGATAAGTACAAATCTATTTAAAATATATTAAGCGCAGCTTAAATTTATATTAACGTGTTTTCAAAAACAAATCAAAGGTTTGCAAATCGCTTTTGGCTACATTTCGTACAAAGTAAAAGTTATTGCCCTGAACAATAGCTGCGGGTGATATGTACAAATCTTTCTGTGTATCATATTGTGCACGTCCCAGCAATTTAAGAAATTCATGACGCTCCTGCAAACGAAATTCTCTGGAGGCCAAAACCTCCGGACACTGCAGCAGTTGCGCATGTGAAAGTCCCATTTCATTGTGCGCATAACTAAAGCGTTCGATGAGATCGTCGGATGCTGCAGATAAAAAATTATTTAAAAATGTTAAACTATAGAGTA
Organism: Chymomyza caudatula; assembly: GCA_035041775.1. NCBI lineage: Eukaryota > Metazoa > Arthropoda > Insecta > Diptera > Drosophilidae > Chymomyza > Chymomyza caudatula. The sequence continues at coordinate 1,007,881 of JAWNKW010000073.1, forward strand.
TAGGGAGAATACAGTAACTTACGTGTCATTAATAAGCGTGGTTTTTGCACAATCAGCGAACGCAGCTCCTGCACATTAAAACCCATCTCCTCGCGCAAAGAAAAGATTGATTTACGTAAATGTTCCATATTAAATGTAATTACACGGGGTTGCTTAGTGGCCAATAAACGCAAGCTGGAGCCACTCAAGCTGAATTCCTTTTGAAAATAGCCCAAACGTCGGTCAATGCGTCGCGTAGAAAACATAAGCCAATAAGGATTTTGTGTTAATATGTTTTGTCGCGCAGCATCCGAAAATTGTTTGCTTTTCAGGTACTCTACACGCGTGTGTAAGTCATCGATATCTACTTTAAATAGCAAAGGGTTCTTTGTTATCAATTGTCCAAAACTGTCTGGAGAAACGCCTTGATCCGCGAGAAAAGCCAAATAAGGCTTGACATCCTGCTCAAACTCCAAGCGTAATACAAATTCGCCTATGCCTTTGCGTCGCTCCAGGCTATGCAGATTTACACCCAGGCTAATCAGCTGTTGTAAAGTGACGGAGTTATTAATGTGAGCCGCTAAATTGAACGTGGGCACGTGTGCTTCCCGGTTGCCAAAATCCAAGGCCAGATCGCCACCTTTTTTGTTTTGGTCTTGCAGCCTGCGGTCCTTGTGTGTTTCATTTTGCGCCAACTCTGCTTCTATTGCTTTCAATTGATTGTCATCGATTTGAAGGTGGCGCAGTGCGCGTAAATGTCGCACCTGAATGTTTATTAGCTCATTATAATGAGTACTTTGTTTGATTTTAAAAAATTTGTTAAAGTTACGCAGCACACAATGCATGTTGCTCACAGCTGTTTGGTTAGCGTTGCCATATCGTCACGTGCGATAACTGCTAACATCGGCACAACCGATAAATTAGTGGCAGCATTAATTCGTCGGTCTTTTGTCATACATTCCGATCTTGTGGTTTACTTTTCTGTTTTGTGATCTTTTATGTTAATTTTGAAGACTGCGCATATTACAGGCATTAAACTTTATCTGCAAACAGTAAATCATTTGCTTTGCCGCAATGGATAAGCTACGTCGAGTGCTGAGTGGCGATGAGCCCACTCCGGAGGAAGAAAGCAGCATCATTACACAGGTGGGGGCATACAATTAGAACTAACTCTAGTCACAAACATATGCACATACATGGCCTAGATTTCGCGCATTACTAACAAGCTTGGTTATTATCCATTCATGCAAAAGGGTTTATTGTGTAGCTTAAAGCCCTATTGAAAAGCCGTTCGATCACACGATCGAGTGTGACTCAACCTTTATGGCCAACTTTGTACATAATATATTAGTCTAACTTTATACAACCATTTTTAATTATAAGCATATCTTTTGCAGATCAATGACATGTCCACATTAAGCTGGTCCACCCGCATTAAGGCCTTTTGCATATGCTTTGTCATAGGCATTCTTTTATCCCTTTTGGGCTCCATTGCTCTCTTCCTGCATCGCGGCATTGTGGTTTTTGCTGTGTTTTACACCATTGGTAATATGGTCTCCATGGCCAGGTAAGTATTAGCCACATATATTTTGTATGCAATTTAATTGTCTAAATTTTGATTTCTTCAGTACCTGCTTTCTCATGGGTCCCTTTAAGCAAGTCAAGAAAATGTTTGCTGAAACTCGCCTAATTGCCACAAGCATTGTCATTATTTCCATAGTCATGACATTTGTAGCTGCTATTGTGGTATATACAAAAATATTATTTGATTTTGTTTTGTCTCTTTATTTAATTAGATTCTTTGTTTTTTTTATTGTAGTTAAAGAAAGCCGGACTCACACTCATATTCATTATTATACAATCTTTGGCCATGACTTGGTACTCACTTTCTTATATACCATACGCCCGAGATGCAGTCAAGAAGACGGTCTCAGCATGCTTTGAGGTGTAACTTATTAGTTTGCTTGTACATAACAACCACAATATGATTTACTTATCTAGCGCTTAAGTATTCAATTAAAAAGAATGTATTAATCTATGTTAATTAAGAAAATTTTGATTTCTTCTCTTAATAACAAATCGTTGGTTTTAATTAGTTATAATACATACATACTATACACATTATATATTTAATTTAATCAGTACAGTTTGCAGAAATTGTATGTACAGTTTACATAGAAGGTCTTTCATCATTTATTTGCTCTTTAATTGCCTCACTTAATTTTCTTGTCTTGACTTGAAGTCTTACGCGACAAATCACCTAGAAAAACAAACAAATTGGAATTGTGTTAATTATTGCAATTAAATTAGACTATTTTTATTTTAATATCGTAGTGCGTAGTGCTAAGGGCATCTATGAATTTACTTCTTGTATAAGTAAGAAGCTCTGTCCCATGTGCTTTAAATTGGTTATGGTTATGCATCCAAAAAAATGTGTGCCAGCAAGGGAAAGTCAGAATGAAAGAGTTGTAGTTGGAATAAAACGAAAACTAGCACAAGCAAGCTACAGAAATGATCAAAAGCTACACGAAGCGCATTAAGCTGTGTTTATTAGGGTATTACAGGGTAAACACAGCTTATGGCAATATTCACACTAGGTCAAGTTCACGTACAAAGAGTCTAGTCAGCCATGAAATATCCCTAAGATTGACCATCATATGATGCAGTCAAGTCAGACCACATTGTATTTGGGATGTAACTTTCATAGCCTTCAAGATTTCTTACACGGCAACTTGTCTTAATGCGAACTGGGCTTAATCTTTAACTATTGAATGTAGAGTATAGATGTAAGAAAGCTAATTTTACCTTTGGTTGGCGTCCCTGAAGCAGTAACTTTATGAACAGGCGTTTCTGAAACCTTATTGTTTTGGCGTTGCTAAAAGTATGTCGATATTAGATAAAGCATAAAGTTAAGGCAAAAACCGCTTACCTGCCACCAAACGGCCACATAGACAAAAGCTATCGAGATGAGCACCTGTACGGTAAGCCAAATAACTATGTTAATGGCTTGCGTGCGCTCGAACAGTTCCTTGCCATTCTTTATGCAGAGAATGGCTTCAGAGACCATAATGGCGCCGTATACCCAGCACTGAGTGCCCACGCGCTTGCATCGTGTATCGGTAACGTAGACATAATATTGCCTATAATTAGAATGAACATTATTACAAATTCGAAAGTAAGAGTATAAGCTGGCTTTACCTTACAGAAGGCGCCACAAAAAGGCCTATAAATATTAATCTGCCAATGACAATTATATGATCCGGCGGCATTTCAAAGATGTGCTTTAAGAAGAACGTGTTTAGCTCTGTAACTTGCCAAAAGATAACCAACTGTATGACAGCTGCAAAACGCATTGCCGTAGATTTGGGATCCAACCAGCGTATGGCTGACCAACTTTCCGGCGTAAACTGCAGCACGGCGCGCTTGATTTTGCCAGTTGTAGTTGAGATATCCTTAATGCTGGCCCATTTGTATTCGCGCATTTCAAGAATTTTACAGATCTTAAGGCCCACCCAAATGCCAAGACCGTTGCACACAATAACATCCAGAATAATAGCGTCCCACCAGCATTCAATAAAATTGGGCAACAGATGAGCAAAGGTTATCTCTGTGATTTCCCACATGACAGATATGGCCCACAAAATGCCCATGTGTCTGATAAGTATGGCCTTAAAGGCCCAGCCTAGAAAATGGCCCCAAGCAAATACATCCAAATGGCCCTTGACACGCTCCCAGGTGATGTCCGTGCAATTGACGCCGTATTCCTAACAACACAAGCAAGTAAGTTAAGTATTGTTTTAAGTATTTAATTGTCTTACTTACCTTCTCCATATCTATGTGAAAGTTCTTCAGCTTTGGATCTAGCCAGTAGAATATACTCCTTATGGTTTGATACTTTTGAAACATGAGAAATTGTAAAGCAAGCAAATATAGCACAGAACAGCCGAACAGTATGCGCCAAACGGCAGGATGTGGACGCGTAAATGGTCCATTGGGAAAGGCAATAACCGAAACAATCAAAAAGAAGAAAACCATGCATAGCAGACCTGCCCATAAATTTTCCTCAACGTTATCTTCATTTCTGAAAAAGAAAATGGAATATTTTTATTAAAACTTAAAATATGTCCAATTATTCCAGTTGGCATCCACGAGGGCTGTTATCAGCGTGGACTTTGACATCAATACGGCGTTCGATGACCTTTAAAATAGGCCTCAATGTTTCAAAATGTGCGGCATGTGCCGTTTGGCAATGTAGCAATATATTTGGCAATTATAGTATGTAGTGACTATTTTTTGTAGTAATTAGAAAACTTAAAAAGCATTCCAAGGTTGACTACAAAAGATGGAACAGATTAACTTAGAGATGCTGAAGTTTGTATACGCTTTAGCGTATAGCGTTGCTATAAATTCGTTCAATTCAATGACAAGAATTCCATAAAATATGCCATGACAAGCCTATAATACTTTTTACTATTTAAAATGTTTAAAAACCAAAGCGCTTAAGAAACGGACAATGTCAAGTTTGATGCGAAAAACTGGGCAAGATCGATAAGAGAACGGACAAGTGACCGCTGCACACAAAGTTACTCAAATACACAAATCTATGGCTTAAACTCACCTGACAAATGCAAAATACATTACAGCTAGGACGGATACGGCTAGTAGTGTAATAGTATGTGGCTTGTAGAAGAAATCCAAGGATATATCGTCTACTGGTCGCTCATTGACTATAACAAATGTCTGAGCGATTTCGTCCTTGCGTTTGCGTCGCGCTCCTGCGCTATTCCCATTGTCCCCATTGCGATGCTTTATTGGTGTGGCAGGTGCGCTGGCTGCGCCGGATTTGTACATTGAAGCGGTGGATACGGTTCTGATGTGGTCGCCGCTTTGTTCTGATTCGTCTACGGCGGGCGGCGTGCCACGTGAATTGGAACGCTTCTTCATTGCGACTAGTTTATGTTGTGGCGCCGCGTTTATCAATTATCAATCACTAAGTGGCGTGTCTCTTTTGTTCTCTCTTTATGTCTATGACTGTGGCGTGATTAAGGGGTGCTGTAAATAATCCGTTTCGTATTGGTGTTGTTGTTGTTGGTACTGAAAAGCATGCGTACGCGGGGAGAGCAGCGGATTGCGCAACATTCGTTTGGTTTGGGTTTACGTGTACTACAAATTAGTTTAAATTTATTTCAATGACTTATGGAAAAATCACTTGTTAGAAAAATGACTTGATATTCTTAAGCTACAAAACTTTTATCTTATAATTTCTATAAAATGTCTGGTGTTTATGCGCGATTTTATTCCGCCGGGCTGCACCAATGCTATCAGTTTTCGTTTTTGCTTTTGTTTTGACATGACAACCATGTTGCCAGACAGAATCCATGTGCTCACTAAAATGTTGCCAGCTTGTTTTTCAAAGACGTTAGATTTGTCTGAAAAATTCGAAAGCATCTGTAGTTCATTTATTTTAAGTTGAAAAGTAATTTGCCTGTCCTTGTCCTTTACATATATGTATTTCTATATAATATCGTTAACTAAGCTGAATAACTACTTCAACTGCCACTTTTTATGCATCACTAACGTTTGAAATATTTGACACAATTTTGACAGCTGCCTAGAGAAACTAAACTCGTAGAATTGTTGACAAAAATTTTCAAAAGTATGAAGCTACAGGCCGCGCTAGTTGTGCTCGCTGCCTGCATTGTATTGGCTGCAACACAATCGAAAGCGAAGTCTAAACTCTCGTTGTCGCAAAAAGTACAAAACCTGATAAACATGAACAAGAAAGTGGTAGTCTTGCGCTTCAATGGCAAACAATTTCACGATTATATAAAGAACCCGCCACGCAACTATTCGGTGATTTTGGAGCTAACGGCGTTGTCACAGTTGCATAAATGCGAAATATGCCATTATACTCATAAGGAGTTCACCATTGCAGCTAGTTCTTATCAGCTTTCATCCAGTTACTCTAACAAGCTGTTCTTTGCCATGGTCGATTACGACGAGGGTATGGATGTGTTTCAGCTGCTGCGTTTAAACCGTGTGCCTGTGTATATGCATTTTCCTGCCAAGGGCAAGTCAAAGACAATTGATGCAACGAAAACAAAAAGCCAATCCATTTCTGCTGATTCTCTTGCACGTTACGTCAAACATAAATTGGATATTGATATACCTATTTTACGACCAACCAGCTATCTTGGGTATGTCACTGTGCTTATGCTAACAGCCTTTTTAGGAAGCATCTTATATTTAAATGGATACAAAGCGGACTTTTTGTTCAATAAGAACGTACTGGGCACTGCTGCTGTAGTATTCTGTATTTTCATGAACTCAGGCCAAATGTGGAATTACATTCATACATTCAGTAACAAAATGGTTGGCAAGGCAAGTAATGGTGATATGGTTCTTATTCATGGATCTACACGACATCAATATATCGCAGAAAGCTTTATCGTCATGTTTTTTTATGGAATGGTTGTGCTGGGCCTTATAATATTGATTGAGACGGGAAAACGAAATCATAATTGCCAACAGGGCCCCTACAGGGTCGTTGCTGGTTTGTTACTGGTCACTGTATTCTTCTCCTGTTTGCTATTTATGGTCAGTATGAAGGCGCAACACTATCCTTTTAGATTACTCTTATAATATAATGGACAACAATATTCTTTGCTTGTAAAACCACTTTAAATTAAATTTTATGTCATGTTTCACAAATATTAAAGGCGCTAAAAAATATATGGTATATCTCATTCTAAGCAAACCTTTCTACGCCATTGCTTCGCAAGAGGCAAGTTTGTTACTACTTTCGTTCTCGGGTTCCACCATATTTTTTGGCGAGCGTGATGCGAATAGCTGCCTAGACATGCCAACATTTGTCCGCGAAACTCAGGCAGACAAATATTACTTTGAGTCGTCTACGTGTTTAAAACCTGAAAAGTTGATAGGGAAGTGTGTAAAAACTTTAAATTTCAAAATGCTATGTTTATAGACGAAATGAAGGAGTGCAATTAATATTTCAAATATTTTAAGTTAGCAACCCGCCAATGCAGCAGTAATTGGTTGGATTGCATCTAACATAATTCCGCTTAAATATAACTTACATATACAGTGAAAACTGTCTAATCTGGAAACTGTCTACAATTGGAAACTAAAAAAATGACATACAATATTGCATTTTTGTCACTTTTTTGGTATTTTTAAGTCCATTACACTGGTAAAGTGTCTGTACATTGGACACTGAATTTCACAGCACTTTTTTTTTTAGAAGAAAAAAGTGACAAAAGTCTTATAAAGTGCAGAGAGGCTACAAACTAAAACCTTTTCAGCAAGTAATGGGTCCCTTCGGTCATTTTTTTAGCATCACCAAATGATTTTTAAACATTCAAATGTAACAAAACAATGATCTCAAATCAACCATGAACAATGAAAATCTTTAAAATTCTATAAATTGAACACCCGACAAAAGTCTTCGAACCAAGTGTGTCCACTGTAGACAGTATTCATTGTATATGCTGCATATTGCTGTAAGAAGAAAAAAAGCTAATAATTTTATAAATGTATAATATATATCTAGAGATATTGACAAAAACTAGCGGTATTTGTATATTTTGCTTAAAACCAATTTTTGTCTCACAAAATGCAACGTCTGGCAGCACTGTTTGCCAGCCAACTTTAGCATGCATCTGGCAATGCCGACAGACGGCGCTGACACTTGGATCTAACAAAGTTGTAAGAAATCTTCTAAATTGCCAAACAGTTGTGAAATAATCATGTTGGACAAAGTAAAAAATGTCATTGTTGTGCTCTCGGGCAAAGGTGGCGTGGGCAAGTCAACAGTCAGCACACAATTGGCGCTGGCATTGCGCGAGAGCGGTAACAAGGTAAATACTACATAGAGTTTGAGTTTACTGCAAGTTTCGATCATTTAATTGACTTACCATTCCACTCCTTAGGTGGGCTTATTGGATATAGATCTGTGCGGTCCCAGCGTGCCTTATTTGTTGGGCCTGGAAGGCAGCGACATATATCAATGCGATGATGGCTGGGTGCCCATCTATACCGATGATACCAAAACGCTGGCCGTCATGTCTATTGGTTTTTTGTTAAAGAACCGCAATGATCCAGTTATTTGGCGTGGTCCAAAGAAAACCATGATGATTAAGCAGTTTTTGACCGATGTTAAATGGGAGGAGCTGGACTATTTAATAATAGATACGCCGCCTGGCACATCAGATGAGCACATAACGGTGATGGAATGTCTTCGTGAGATACCATGCAATGGCGCACTGATAGTTACTACACCGCAGGGCGTAGCATTGGACGATGTGCGCAAGGAAATAACATTCTGCAAAAAGACGGGCATTAAACTGCTCGGCATTGTGGAGAACATGAGTGGGTAAGGCTATTATTAAGCAGCATATAACTACATGTGTTGCTATAGCCAAGTTACATTGGGAATATATTGTTGTTTTTGTTTCTTGCAGCTTTGTATGCCCACATTGCACCAACTGCACAAATATATTTTCCTCCAATGGCGGCGTAGAGCTGGCCAACTTTGCACAGGTGCCGCACTTGGGCACGCTGCCCATAGATCCACGCTTGGGCGTCTTAGTGGGCACCACAACGTCGGTTTTGACGGCACTGCCGGATTCCAGCACGGCAGAGGTCTTTCGTAACTTGGTGCCAAAGCTATCTTCGGTCTTGGCCTAAGGTGTGTGTAGCCAATTTGAAACCGCCCATTGAAATGTACAACATTCATTGTTTGTTTTGCTTATTTTATTATAGCTTATCAAATATGGGTAAACGTGGCCAAGCAACGCTAGTTATGAGTCCTTTGGCATAATTTGTATATATTTAAATGTATATATATGTATGTTTTTGTTATGTTTACTACATAAATTAGTTCATGTATAAGTGTAAACGCTTAAAAGGAATGTAAACAGTGAAATCAGTGATGTTACTTCCTCTTGAGACACTTGCTTATTAAATATTTTCATTTAAAACAAAGCCAATTTTGTGAATTTAGATGCATGTGTTTATATGTGAGACTGTGAAACCTAAAAAAAATCTGTTTTTTTTTTTGTTTTTTAAGAACTAAATGAAATAAGATACATATATAGGTAAGGTGTGTATGGGTGCATATAGCAGTTCTTAACGAGCTGCTAAATAACAATTAATGTTGCTTGAATTTTGTTTTTTTTTTTTGATAGTTGTTTGAAAATCTTAAATAATACTTCTTCAGAATTATCACAATGCATAAATAAATAGTTCGTTAAATTAATTAATTACTAAATTTTGTTACTATGGTATTGTATGAGGCCAATGAAAATAAATCATTAGAATCAGATAAGCTGAGCGCTTCGTGAGCATTGTCTTTGGGCGAGCAATGTGTAGAGCGATAATCTTTAAATAATAAATAATTTTTTTTTTTTAAAACCTAGCTAATTTGTGCGTACAAATTAGCTATTTTTCTGTTGAAAACTATCCCTTTCTCTGTCTCGTCGTTTTGTTCTGTTGTTCGTTGAATTGCATTAGTTAGTTGTTGTTTATGGTTCGAACCGATTCTCGGTTGGAGTATTGGCTGAACGCGTCGTAAGATTATCACACATTCTTCAAAGTTTTGAAAAGCAACTATTTTGCACTTTTCCAAATTGCTTTTTACGACTTCAGCAACAAAAATGAATTCTCTTATTATCATAAATCAGCTAGTTTCCGAACTTTGCATACAATTTCCATGATTCAGATAGCGGATACTGTGGTATTAGTCTCACTTAAATTTGTGTCCGAATTCGGCACCGAGGAGTACAAAGGTTTTATATTCTTGCGATTGCGGCGCTGCTTCAACCAAATGATGGTCACAGTCAATCCCAAGATCAGCACACAGATCGTGCTGAGCAGCAGCACTGTGGGCCATAGACCCTGTATGTTATGGAGCAGTTGTGGTGCATGCGTTGCAGCGTCATTAGAGCCGGAATGTGCTAGCCGATAGTCAGTTTCCTTAATGCTCGGATCCTTGTGATAGCTGTTAAATTCTGGCATCAGCGAATCTGGTGCTGTTGTCGAAGCTGTTACCACAACAGCGGCACTTTCTGTAGAAGTGTATATTATGGTGTGCTCTTCAAAAGCAACAGCTTCCGTAGAACTGGAATCGATTGCGCTTTCGGTGGTGATTGTGCTGCTGGGCAGCTCAGTGGTAAAGTCTTCTTCCAACGTGCTGCTTTGTGTGGTCTCGGCCTGCTCATCTGTTGTATCATCTACATCATCTACAGCTGTTGTGTTGGCCGCTCTCTCTGCTTCTGTGGTGCTGCTCTGCTCCACACTATAGGCATCATTTTGAGTTGAGCTGCTCTCCACGCTTTCCGTGCTTGCAGTCGTGCTCTCGTTTAGCACGCTCTCTTGGGTTGTGCTGCTCTGGTCCACTTCGTATATTTCACTAGTTGAGCTGTGCTCCACGCTTTCAGTGCTGAAGCAACTGCTTGTTGTCGTCGTCTCATTAAGCACATTCTCTTCGGTTGTGTGGTTCTGTTCGAGTTCTTCGGGACATATTGGGCAGCATTCTCCTTCTATTTTGATGGGATTATCACAATCTGGTTGTTCACACTGTGGACCCGTGCACTGCGATTCGCCATTTACGCATGTGCAATCCGCACAGCTGTTCTCTGACCAAGTGTCACCATGTAGCATGATCTTACTGTTTCCGGTTAAACAGTTACGCGGCTGTTCATCAGCCTGATAGCCACAAATATTCATGCAGGGTATGCCATCGCAGCTGTTGCATTTAAGACAAGGCGATAGCCAGTAGATATGTACAGCAGCTTCACATGCGGGCTTTTCACCACACTTGTAGCTGCTGCAACAGCTGCCCGGCTGGTTATTGCCTGTGCTCAGCTCCAGCACCACCTGTCCCGCCGCGCATAATGGCTGCTCCGGGCAGCGCTCTTTGCACACACAAGAGTCCGAGTCGCAGCAAAGCTTGTGCAGCTCGTCGAGATCGATATCACGTTTGGTTCTATTCACAGCTGGCAGAGTATCCTCAGTACTAATAGCGACTAGTTTGTGGCCGCCGGCTTCATTTTGCAGCAGATTAGTTGGCTGTATGAGCGAGCCGATTTCCATGCCCTCGAAAACATCGTAACTATCTGATTCCGGCTTCAAATCATCGTTGTCATAGTCTAAGTGGGGCACAATGGGATTTAGATCCCATCTCGTGTCCAAGCTGCTATCTTTGCGGCAGCATTCTATTAGCGCACATTTGTCAGCATTAAGTACAAAGTCTGAAATTGAAAGAATGTTGAGAGGGCACGAGTTAGTTGGCACTTTTAAGGGGGAAAATTGTTTGCGCTGCTTTTATTAAATATTAGGTAAATTTATAAAAATTGGAATTTGATTATTTTTTTTTTTTTTTGGATAGTCCATACACACACAGGAGCCAAAGTACAAAGAGACTCTCGTTTAACGTTTATTTATTGTTATTGATTTTTGACATTTTATCATTGAATTAGTGAATGCGGCAAAAAGCCAGAAAAAGCGTAATATTTGTAGGGAAAACAACAATAATAACACAAAAAAAAAGAAAATAAATATTTGTTTTTGATTTTTGCCTACGCTTTTGGCTTTTTATTGTGCAAAGAATTTCTTTGCACCGATCAAGATCTTGCGCTCGTTTCATTCAATCAATTTCCAATGTGTCATTTAGCTCACTGCTCCAGTTATTTGTATACCCTTTAATATCAAACAATAACAAGAATAACAACAACAAACTGTTTCTGCTTCTTCGTTACAAGGCAACTTACAGTTACTGCTGCAATTGATGAGTTCAAAACTTTCCCATGTGATTTCGAAATTTATATGATATTGAAAGAAATCATAAGAAAACTGACGTCATAGCAGCAGTGCCTAAGGGAAGCTGTAGGTATAAACAGTCGTACCTCGATTTACATGACGGCCGCATCAAAGCGTTGGGGAATTATTATTTAAATTACAAAATTTCAGCTACACAGTGAAATGATATCAAATGTGATGAACGCGTATTAGCTTCCGAATATGTCGTGAATGCAATGCCTCTGCTCACTCAACCTCTCTTCGAAGAGGACCCATAGATCCTACTCCTACCGACAATGAGTTGGTAGGACGCATGCATCAGCTGTCTAGCAGAATATGGCTAGATGAGAGCATGCCCATGGATGGGAAGCTAAGTGTTCTATGCCGTGACCCCACCGCATGCGCCAACTACCGTGGTATCTTCTTCCTGTTAATTGGCCATAACAACCCGTTACCGGGTTACGGCCTGATGTATTTCTTTCATTGGAATTGGGGGTTTACATTGTGGGTCCCAAACCCTACGCACAACCCTTTTAAGGCCTGGAGTGGCTCTACTGGTCTCGAAAGAATCCAGTGTCATTATAAGTCGCCTCATACGACACCTGCCTCATACCTAACTTGCTGAGGTGTTATTCTCTCCCGCCCATCAGAGAGACAAAAGCCATTGGAAAATAACTGATCAGAACTTATCAGAGGCTCTGTGCATGATTTCTGTCTGAATACCTTCATACCGACCGTGGCTTCAGACAAAGCGATGCCCTCTGCTGCAACCACTTTAACTTTGTGATGCAGTTTGTTGTGAAAGGACGAAGTATATCGATACGGCACTATATTCCACAAGCGTGTCAGTAGCGAGCTGTTACCGGATCGGCTATTGAAAGACTGCCATGGTTTGGTTGTAAATGAGAGCAAGACGAGGTTAAACGATATCAGTAAGTACCGGATCTACGCCCGAATTTATTAAACTTGACATATCCCATTGGTTGAAGATCAGATCCCGGTGCTCTAATGTGTCACCTAAGTGTACAAGTAGCACAACGAGTCTGTAACGCCGCTCCAACAACATCAGCCGAAGCTGTTGCCTCTTCTGTACCGATTTAAGTGCATGTTTTCGGGCATGCACTACCCCTTGGGTAGTGTATCTATCACCATTTTTGCTTTATGGGTAGCAGCATTCGGTTGAAACGCATTTTCACCCCAAACACAAAAGGTTCTACCCGCGATTTAGGTGTCAACCACAGCCACAACGATACTCCCACAATAAGGCCGACCTCAATGAACAGCCTTAAACCTTTGGAATCACCCTTTGGGTAGGGGCGCGCGAAGCAGAGGCGTATGAAGGAGTGTTCTAAATCGGGCCGGAACCCTGAAACGGATTGTTGTTGCCAGTCAAGAAGAAGAAAGTTAACCGTACAATAAAAACTTGTGTGTAAGTTTATGGCAGATAATGGCAAAAGGGATCTTTTAAAGCTAAACGTGATCTGGGTTAGAATTATAAAGCCCTCGTATCCCACTGAACTGATTTTAGCAGAACTTTTCAAAAGAGCCTCTCCGCCAAAATGGAGTTAAGCGAGAAACTTACGCGGGTTTAGGAACGGATAAACAATTTCTATTACTGATTAGGTACAAATTAGATGCCGCAAATTTAGTACCACAATCGGTTTGCTTTTCCGCTACAAACAAGTATTTGATGTGTCCCAGCAAGCATTCAGTAGTTTGTGGGAATTTTAAAAAAATATATTATCATTTCATATTTCCTTATGAAAAAAGACGATAAAAATTTGCTTCCAATTTTAGTCAAAAGTGTTAGTTGCTAGCGAGCAAATGTGTAGCTTATCATTATTTTTTTTTGCGAACCCAAAACGTAAACCACAGAATTGTACATACAAAGTCGACGATTTAGAAGATCTCTCGGTAGAGTAGAAGCCCGTGTTGGAGTGCTGCCAAAGCTTGACATTATTTACGAGTTTTGCAAAACCAACAAGCAAAATTTCATTCTGAAAGTTTTAATATTTTCTTTGGAAAAGTGCTGCTACATTTCTGCTTAGATAGACAACAAATTTTTGGAGTGTGAAAAGTTCGCTTAGTGCTTTCTTTTTTTTGCTTTTACACTTTTGGGTTTATTGACCCAACTTTGTAGTATAATTTTTTGGAACGATCGTTACTTCTACGATGGTCAGCAGAAATGTACAAAACGCAATTTCAACAGGTAAACATAACATAAACATATTATATGTCTGTGTGTTTGTGAGTACGTTCAAAGGTCCAATTCAATGTAAATTGTTTAAGTACACATCCGCTTGGTAAAGCCCACAGAAGCGTCTTTAAAGTGGGTCGCTCTTATTAGCGGCGCAATGGCATTAACTTAAGCGTATAGTTTGCATATGTATTCCATATTCATATAGTACGTACTATTAATGTGGGCGGGGATTTAACGGAGAGTTGTTAAAACTATACACACAACAGGGTGTCCAATGGAAACCGAATCTGGATTTTAGCTCTACCAAAAATAGGGAAAGCAAAGATGCAGGCCTGTTACGTGTGCCGATTCTGTTTGGTCGAAATCAACTAATCGAATGCGTAATCGGAATTAAAGGGGGTTATAATCTTCAAAATGGTGGTGACGTCATTTATGAACATTAAGTTCATACAACGCGATCCACTGTCAGTTCTATCTCTGATATAAACTTAATTATATGGGATGATTCCAACTGGTCCGTGTCGGTCAGCGAGAACCTAGCAGCGACTACCTTCCTGTCGCCTAGAATTACACTCAGCTAGAATGTGCTGCTAGGATTGCTCCTCAAGTTCACAGACCCTTCATATACTAGAGCTGGTGTTGCGCAGCTTGCCCTGCTATCCCTACAGCCTACAGTGTCCCGTTAGCAGACTTGTCAGAATTCTAGAAAAAAACTCTATTCCTAACTGGGATAGTTTCTTGAACCTGTTTAGATTATAAGAGCCGATAAACTATTTGCCCTGTCTGGGGCGTTTATTCAGTTCTTGGTTCGTCGTAGTCTTTCTTTTTTTCTTAGAAGTTGCTTGACGATGTGTCTTTCAATGCTACAAAAGTGCTCTGGCCCCATTAGCGGGACTTAGATAAGAACACTCTCCAAAATAATGGGAAGCTATCCTCAAAATTTAATCAATATCTGTCCAGTAGTCACAAAAAATTGGCAGTCATTTTTATATATATATAGATATATAAAAGCTAAGCGAAAATTTAGTGTGGTACCGATTGCTTCTCAATAACGCAACTTTTTTAGGTGAAACCTAGGCCATTCGAAAGATAAAATGATTGTGGTTTGCCGAATATACGTTTCACCTGGAAATACATGGAAAAACAAGATCGCTAGAGCACAAGAGGCGCCAACGAAGTATTTCGAGACGGGAGTTTGTGTGTAACTGTGCGATACAACCAGGGTGCTTATCTCGGTTTATTGAACCAAAAGTCGGCAGTGTGATCCTACCTTACTAAGTGTATCATGGACACAACACAACACTATATCACACTTTACAAGTGGAAACTACACCTTTATAAAGTAGGTCACAAAGGTTCAAAGGCGACACAACTTTTAAAGTCGTCGTCAAACGATGCGAGAGAGAAGTCGAAAATCTTGCTTCGTGTAACAAGCGTCTAATGTTTGATCAAGCGAGATCCGTTTCTGAAATTTGTTATATGCCATGCCCAATATAGATCAGACAAAGATCGCCTATGATCGGCGTTTTAGCAAATACCAGAAGTGATAATTGCGTCATTTTACAGCTCTCAATGTTTTCCTCTCATATATGTAGATACGATATTTCTGGTTATTTATTTTTTTTGATTGATCTACAGTCAAGTCAGTCGAGTCGTCACTCGAAAACCGAAGGTTGCATGCAAAAATGCAATTCGTTTTGAGCACTGTGTGTGTACTCGGTAGGTGTTTAAAAGTAACATGAAAGCAATGTAGCGTCATCGGGTCGTCGTTGTAGTATCTTAAAAATACATTTTTAGTACAATTAGCAAACTGGCAGTCATTCAATCGGTTTGTTGACACGCCGCTGACATGCAAAGTTACTTAAAACTTAAAACAAGAAGAGGAGGTCGGCAAGTGGCACAAGTTGAGGTCGGGCAACCACAACAACAGCCACAACAACCACAACAAACAGTTCCAACAAGTTGACAAAGCGTATTGGATGTGAGGCAAGATACTGTCAGTTCTAAGCTAAAGCCATATTCTATATGTAGTACTACACACACGCCAGTTATCTATATCTATCTATATATATTACCTAGACGTCCCCCGCCATATGCCAAACATTTTTCATGCCTTTGCCTCGGGTCTTATGCCTCTTGACAGCCATAGGTTTTTAATGTTAAGCGTTATCTTAATTATAGATCAATTATAATAAAAAAATAGAAATTGCGAAAAAAAACTTAAAATATGCATGTTTTAAGGCGCACCGAAGCTTGTATACTCTTGCCAACCTGTAATGTCTTGAAATAACTACTTTTTACGACTTCTTATTTATTATAGTTTAGTTTCATATTCGGATTTCGATTCCATGTGAATTTACTCATTTTCAAAAGTAACAAGTTACATCTTCGAAGTAAAAAACATGTGACGAAATCGTAGGTACTCGTATGCAAATTGATAACATTGCATTGTTCAACATGGTTGAGTTGTTGAGTTATTTCCGAAGAAATTTGCTGCGTAGAATCCGAATCCGAAGTCAGAATTGGTCTATCACGTCAGAATATTGAGGTATTTGAGGTTATGTACCCGAAAAACGGCGCTTGGATATAATATATCCCTTCGACGTCATTAGCATTAAGTCTTTGAGATAAAAACATACAGACCACTGGCCGCTTTTTTTTTTGCTATACTATAAGCCTATATCATATCTTTTGACAAAAATGTGTTAAATATACATTTCCGATGAAAATCACACTACTTACTTGAGTTGATAATGATAGCTTTTAGAAAATCTAAATCTGTGTCACAGCTGTTCAATACTGATAAGATTGAGCTTGAGCAATTTATGTATAGAGTATGTATATACTGCTTATATGACGTATTGTTTATAAGGAACTATTGCTTGTATGGAAAAAATGCATTTGTTTGCAATGTAATCGATTATTGCTTAAATAAAATATTTTGCATATATCCGATAATCGCTTATATGCAACAACTGTGCTGAATTTTCGCTATTGCATATATGCGATATCCATTGTAATCGATTATCGCTAAGATAAAATATTTTGCGTATATCCGATTATTACTAATATACAAAAACTACGCATCTTCCTTTTGCGCTCTTGCATAAATGCTTTAGCCACTGTAATCGATTATTGCTTTAAAAAAATATTTTGCATATATCCGATTATCGCATATATGCAACAACTGCGCTGCATATTCGCTATTGCATAAATGCTCTAGCCACTGTAATTGATCATTGCTTTAAAAAAATATAATTTCCATATATCTGATTATCGCTTATATGCAACAACTACGCTGCATTTTCGCTATTACAGATATGCGATATCTATTGTAATCGATTATTAATGTAAATAAAATATTTTGCATATATCCGATTATCGCTCATATGAAATGATCGCATATTCGCCAACACATCGTCATAGTCGCTATAGCCTAGGCCAGAGTATATGCACAACAAAGTATTTATGTGTGAATATAACTACCTTTTGGGCATAGAGCAAAAAGTGCCGGCAAAATCTCTGGCTACGGCTTTAAAATATGATATGTGACAAGTATGAAGTGACAAAAAATTCGTATGCCATTTGTGTGCTTAAGCTTTGCTTGACTGCCTGGTAATTATTGTTATTATTATGATGTTTTTATTTTTTTTTTCATACAAATTGAACAATTACAAACCAATTCTACATCATCAAAAGCGCAAAATGCCTGATTAATGTCATATAAAAGTGTTGCATATAACCAGATGTACTCTTGATTATTATAGATGATCAACGGCATTTAAATATATTTATTTTTAATAATTATTTTAATGGTATCAGTAATTGCTGGAACGCCGGCATGTGGCCACAACGCGTATTGGAGGCTTATGCCCTGGGATTACTTGTGGTGCTATGTCAATTAATGGATTCCGCAGTGACAACTGTGCGTAAGATAAGCAGATGCTACTACTAGAGGGTACAATTAATGGCACTCCAAACGATTGCAGCGCGAGTTCGAGATACGCTGGGTGCAAAGCAATTGCACGCCCATTGATCTCAATGTGACGGCCTTGTTTGAGTGCAGCATAGTGCAAGTGCGTAAGCGGCGTGGCGGCAACTATCTCAACTCCTTGCTGGTGCTGCACAGAGATCTGCACAAGATGGACGTGCAGCTGGGCATTAGCATGCCCAAACTGGGTCTGGGACTGGGCGTTTTTAACATGCGCATGGATGCCTGTCAATTGTGGAGCTATCAGAGCAAGAATCGCTTTCTGACTGCGCTGGTTAAGAAACTACAGCAATCCGGCAACTATAAGTGTCCCATGTTGGCGGTACGTCATACGGCATGGTTGCACCAAAGACAATCAAAAAACTAAGATGAGTAACGCTATACAAATCTGAGATCTGTTCTTATGTGTATGAAGAGCGAAAAGCCACCTGAAAAGCCGGACTAGAAATTGTGTGCAGCGTACATTTGCGGTGAGAGAGCCGCAACGCATCTTTGTATGTGTGTGAGCATACAATATGTGTGAATGTGTTCTTAGGCGAAAAGCCACCTGAAAAGCCACACTAGAAATTGTGTACAGCGTACTCATCTTAGTGTTTGTACTGTCTTTGCTTTGCAGCCAATTTGTAATATTTGACCCAGTTTTTGTGTTTGTCTCGCCGCAGCATGTCAACTATACCACCACATATTTTGCGCTTAATCCGGATTACTTTCCCACACAAATGCCGGACATGAATTTCACAGCTAAATTGAAATTGTATGGACAGAAAAATATGCCCATCTTAAAGGTCGCCGTACAGGCAGAGGTAGTGCGTCGCTTATCATAACGCATCCCTGAGATATGCGGCGGCAATTCGCTGATGACGATCAAAGTATTCGCATGACTAATGGCTTAGGAATGCGTTTATTAACGATATTTAGGTTATAAGTGTGATAAGGATTTTGTTTTGGCATAGAAAAATTCAAATATATATTTGCGTATAAAGTGCAGACATGAGTTTTAGATTAGAATTTTCCAAAAACACAATGCGAGTTATCAGGAACACTTATAAATTGAAATGACGTAGCGCTGAACTTGCCACCACTCAGTTTTGCGAATTGATCGTAATTTCAAGTGCATTGCAATTGTGAAATCCGAGGCGACATTTCGTAAATCCAGAAACTATATATAGAGCTATAGAATACCTAATATTACTTGATGTTGTTGTACTACCAAAGCAGCAAGTTTATTATCAGCTCCCGTTCTGTTTATTTATAACCATTAAAGAGCGTTTCTTTAGTTCTTGTTTTTTGTTATTGTATGTAGGAATTTTATTTAGACGGTTATTATCTCTACGTATTAAATATTATTTCAAGCGCCTAACTAGTCACGGGCACAGATGGTTAACACGCTGATGGGGGTAAGGGACTCGGTTTGGGGCTAGCGCTGGGGGCTGCAAGTCAACAATCAACGACGACGACGACGACGACGAAATTAGTTGGGAATTTTAGCTGTTTTATTTTGTTTTGTTTTGCTTTGTTATGTTTGACTAAGGAATTCCACAGTTTATTGTGGCATAGACACACACACACACACACACACACACACACATACACCCACAGATGCACACACAGATACAGCGTATCTTTTGGATACCAACTCTGACGCCGTCTGCTGATGTAAATAGGCAAAAATGCACTTAAAGTTGAGATTTTCGCCCTATTTGCAGAAGTTGGCAAATATACATATATACATATATATACATCTGTATTTATAGCCAAATTTATAATACGATAAAAAGCAGCAGTTGATAAACACATTTACAAATCTACATACAAGGCCTTGCTATTTACAGTTTGGAAATAGAAATGAACTTGAATGGTTTATGGAATTTGCCATATTTACAGAAGTAACTGAAATATTTTTATTATGACACGGCAAATTCCTGAAAATTAAATCACAAGTGAATGTACACTATGCAACAAATTTGATCCCATTGAAATGCCTATGACTAAAACATGCCTTTTCCGTTAATTTGCAGATCGCTGATTGCGAATCCGGCAACCATTTTGTATTTTCTAGCAACGTTTTCGAATTATCGCTATTTCGAAAAATTCGAGATTTCGAAAGTTACAAATCTCATATATCTTGGGAAACTTACTACTTAACGCAATGAATTGTCACTTGCATTGAAGGTAATTCAATATCAAATCAACTTTTTTCAGACGGTTTTGACCTAAATTACTGAGTTGTTCCAAACAAATGCAGTTTTACGAAATCCAAACTAATATTCTTAAGGATAACGGATACGTAAGGTTTGCGTGGTTGCCGATAGCTTGTTGGAAAATGTGCTTCTTCTTATATGTTTTTGAATAATAAGGAAGGTAATTTTCAATTTAATAGTCCAATTTCACGAAAACTAGATTTTCCAGATGTAATTTTAGTGTATGTTTACGCAAATCTAGTGCTAAATCATAAACTTCTACCATGTGGTCCAATTTAATGAAAATTAATGCAAAACTCATCCCAAAGCGAATCAAAACGTATTTAAAAGCAAAGGAGCTCCTTTCACCGATGCCTTATTTAATAGCAGTTTTAAACCTTAAAGTATCCCTGCGAAAGTTTGGCCAATTTTTTGGTTTTTAACTAATGCGCTTGTTACATGAAGCAAGATTTTCATCAAAATATATCACAAAATCTTGCTCGATGTGAGAATGTATTCTAATATGAAGCAAGTTGCATAGGGTTGCAGGCGAGACAGCTTACGGGCGATATTACTGTGCTCACAAAGGATTCGAGATACAAATCACACGGCCTCGATGGAAAATCTCGCTTCGTGGTCATATATGATGAGGCTGTGTTACAAGAGACTTACTTCAATATTACAAAACCGTGACGTCATATTAAGTGGAGGGGCGTTGACTGAATGTCACAAGGATATTGGTGACGTCACTTATGAACAGCTCCTAACCGCATTTTCAACGCATTTTGTATAGAACAAACAGTTTCTACGAACGGATGTAACACAAACGTTTCCAATATTATAAGGTTTTGCATGCACACCTGCTAAGGTCGGTGCCTTGAAGAGTGTCAAAATAATTTGAGTTGACTGTATGTACCTTTAGTTATACATTCAAAAATCCACATACAAGGTCTTCATAATAGAAATGAACTTGAACGTGTTATGGAATTTGCCATATTTACAGAATTCACTGAATTATTTGTATTATGACACCGCAAATTCCCCGAAATTAAATCTCAAGGGAATAGATTAGCGCTCAGTTCATAGCATCTTGTTGTTGCTTCCTATTTACAGCAGCAGCTGATAAATAATTTCCCAACTTTTTGTTGGAAAAACAAAATCATTTTAATTAACTTAAACTTTTTAATGTTTCTTGTGCAATCCTGTAGCCATAAAGTTTTAACAGTTGTCATAAAGCCTTCGGCAAATGATCAACATATATTTTTGGGGCATATTGACCTCTGTTTCGGAAACCATAGGCATAAACATTACGCATTAACGCAGTCGTTTAATTGAATAGACACCGAATTTTTGCTAACTGGGAATACATTTTGAACCAATTAATAGACAAAAGAGCACGATGATTTTTTGATTTTTTTTTTCTTTGTTTTCGGTCTATTTGGGAATATTGATTTCACACATTCGGCTTTATTGGTTTTTAATCAATTTTCTCTAAGCTAACGTAAATTGGTGTTTTTATTCAATTGTTAGACGCTGTAAATGGATCCTATTAAATATAACAGAGTGCGACAACTGGGCTCAGTGAAACTCGAAGTATGCGTTCTCTCGGGGTTGTCCCAGCTCTCAAAATACAAAAGATTTTATCAATGCGGTAAAATTACTTTGTTTTGGTTATAGGTTCGGTTAGTCATAGTATGGCTACAGAAGTTAAGACTTCCGATATCATTTTGACAGATGATCATGCAGGTGGAATGTCGCTCCAAGTCACGTCACCCACCTGAAGAGATTAGGGTGACAGCACCTGAAAGATGTATTGAATCACTTCCTTGCCAATTCTAAAGTTGTTTACGAATGCATAATTCAATGCAATAATCTTTTTTATGAAAGAATTATGTGGAATCCAACAATTGCAACACATCAAATGCCTGTCACCATTGTCTTGCCCTGTTTTAGGTATATAATTAATATAATTTTTAAACCCGTTCCTTCTTCCGATTCGAATTTGCCAGCATATCGTAATAGTTACTCCCTACCATTTTTCATTGCCAACTCAGTATAGCAGGGTAAACCTTGATCTAAACAGCGCACTCTTTTCGGCAAATCGGAATCCAAGTGAATACATTTTCTATCTTGCGTGATACTAGAGGGCTCCGCCCACTTTCTCTTTCTCTTTATCATATTCCTCTCCCTCTTTATTTTCATCCTCTTCCCGATCCCATTTCGGATATATATAGAAAGAATCTTCGCTAGATTTACTTGACACTCCGCTCACTTCTCACTTCGCTCACAACCTTCTTGCTCCTTTGTAGGTAGATCATATTCCCCTAACTAAGAATCTAATTTCATCTTTCTCTTCCCGTTCCCCTTCCTGTTCCTATTAATAATTATTGAACTTTGAACAGCGTTGGCTCCACTTTCTAATTAGCTTTCGCAATCACCTCAAAAAGATCTAACCTTTTGGATAGGCCAAGACAATGTTTTCGTTTTCCTTATTTTAGAAAAAGTCATTGTGAATGAAAAGCGAGCTGAAGAAAGGGCCTCCGAGGGAATCGTGAACTCTTCGCTCCGGGCATGAAGTTCTCAAGGGAGTCGGCAAAGGAGACTTTACCAATAGTGACAAGAGGAGGACCTGTGTAATTCACTATAAACGAATATTGCTTGTAAATCATTACACTTTTTCGAAAAACCCTTGACCTAGAAACATACGTGGTAAGAAAACTGCATTCCTTTAAATACAGTTGCTTTTCCTTCTAGCCCTTCCAGTTCCTGTTTTTTCATACGACTGCACATTTGTGCCTAATTGTTGGTGTTTTCTGTTGCGTGTCATTTCTGGGTTGGGCTACGAAGTTCATTTAGTGCTATCAAGTTCCATTTTGTAAAGTTAGAAGTTCTCCAGTTAGTTGGGTTTTGTTTTTGGCTGGCATGGAAATGACTTTGCTCACACCCAAACTCTGACCTAAGAGAGTGGGTTTTTGCTCTAAGCTAAGCGAGCTTTTGAGCTAATTTTGACCTAGGTAATAGCCAAAAACTTTCAGGCGGCACTCTCTCCCTCGCACTTCACACACTACCCACAACCAAGTGTGCTAGTTAATGGTATGTAAATGGGTTAGTTGTGCTCCAATGACTAAAAGCTAGACCAAAACGAAACCCAACCCCCGGTGTTGGGTCATAAAATAGTAAACAATATTGACGCATAGGAAGGGTACGCGAGCACCGAGCATAGCAACCAATCGATTCAACAAAAAAATTAAGTCCGAAAAAAACGAAACCCACACGAAATCTGAATTATCAATGAAAAATATTTCAAAAACCAAAAAAAACCGCAAAATGAGCTATGCCAACAACAACAACAAGAAAGCCACAAGCAACATGTGTTTTCGGCGAAAAATATATAAACAAAAGACAATCTACGTAATAGAGCAGAGATCCATAGATATATATGATTATACAGTTATACAGCTGTGACTAAGTATACGCCAGCTTACGAAATGAAAACATTTTCGCGATTTTCACAAACAAAGGAAACTCAGCTACTTTGCTATAGATAGTTCTTCACGTCATTGTGTATGACGTCGTTGGTCAGCTTTTGGAGGTCTGCTCCATAGGGTTGCGCTCTGCCACAAACAACAGCCAATAAATACAATACATTAAAATAATACAACAAAAAAAAAACAACCAAAAACAATACGTATTAACAGCATTGGCATTAAGGCCCGATGAGTCAGTTTATGGACATAAAAAAATGAGTTCATTTTGGGATTGGAATGTTTATCTACTTTTTTTTCTATCGAAAATCTGCACAAATTAATGAACTGTATGCCCGACGACTATAGTCATTATACGTTCAAATAAAGTATAGCGAAATCTTACCTGATTTATCTGTGCTGCTCTCGCTGGAGGCGCCACTGTCGCTGGCAGCGGGAACTGCTGCCGCATGTGTCAAAGGCACCAATACCATCAATATATATGCCGCCATATATGAAGTTGTGAGCTTTCCTTTGCAATTCATGATGATTTTACTACACAGTTATCGCTTATATAATTAGTTTATATAAATATATATATGTGTTCAATGTGTCTTTAGCTTCTTTTTGAAAGCAGCGTTTTCTGTTTTTTTTTTTTGGTTAATTGGTTGTTTGGTGTGGCTTACGCGGCAGTGAGATCCTGAAAAAGTAAAGCGAGAAACATGAGTAATTTGTTGTGGTCGCACAGGTTGCTAAGCAGACGCAATTTTGTGTGGGTGCCTAGGTTAAGGACCTATTACATGGTCGCTTTAACCCTAGAACGTCATCCTTCGTCAAAATGACTATGCGCACCGTAAGACGTTAATGTACGAAAAAAAAGAATGACGTTCGAGGGTTAATAAGGTCTTATGGGTCCAACTTGGTGGCTGTTTTCAAAGCTTACTTATACTGTACTAGTGGTAACACTAGTGGTGTAAAAAACACATCGATGCATCGAAAACAACCTGTCATTTTCGAATGCTCTCCGATGTTCTCGAACATACGATGCATCGGCAAAACATGGATGTTTTTGAAACTATAGAACATTTCACCAAGATCATATCAAAGTAAGTAACTTATTCTCCGTTTTACAAATAGTGTTTGCAGAATTGAGACTGTCATCTCAAAGTTTATTCAAAGGCCCAACTCTCAGCGAAATAGACTGCTTAGGGGACGGTAATTTAGTCGTAGATCTATTGGTCTGTATTATATAGTATCTAGGTATCTTCTTATGTTTAGATAGCTTTAGTTTCACATATTTCGTATTATATAACGAAGTTTCTTCTATAACAAAAAGCCCGATGCATCGACCTACATCGATGTCCAATGTCGATGGACTCTGTGTTGTTAAACATCGATGTTTTGGTCTGGATTTACATCGCTAGTGGTAACACCGCAGTCGGATCCTGATTGCAATTCTTGAGAGCAAGTTTTTTAATGCGGCTGTTGAAGGGAGGCATGTCTTCTTTGGAAGGACCAGATAAAGAGGATTTGGTAACACCGATTGCAAAGCAGAGGCGCCCGAAGGAGTGCTCCAAATCAGGCCGTAACCCGGTAATGGGTTGTTATGGCCAGTTAAGAAAAAGTTAAAAATCATTCCTAAATGCGATAATGTTTAACTTAAAACTAATTTACTTTTTATTTAAATGAGCTTTAATCAATAGTTATATTGATTGATTTTAATTAAGTTAAAGGAACACAGTTGTGTTTTTGTTTGTCTTATCTAAACTTTCAGAAACAAAACTGATAATGCGAAACATAGAAATCTAGGTGATCCCCAAAAATGTTATATTTTGTAATCTAGCTACGA
Source organism: Chymomyza caudatula (assembly GCA_035041775.1). Taxonomy (NCBI): domain Eukaryota; kingdom Metazoa; phylum Arthropoda; class Insecta; order Diptera; family Drosophilidae; genus Chymomyza; species Chymomyza caudatula. Next base: position 1,033,361 of record JAWNKW010000073.1, read on the forward strand.
AACGACTCTGAGGAGTTTGGGCTAAGAGTTACATGATTTCTGACTTTTCGGCAGGAAATAGAAACCTAGATTGCTCGATCTATCAACTATCATGTTGCATATACGAATGAAGTGCAATCTTAACGAGCAGTCAAGTTTATTAGAATTGCTGCATAAGAAGCTTTTCATTAGCAGTAATTAATACTTCCAGCTGGATTACCATCTGATAATAAGAGCGTCTCTTTGTTCGAAAGCAAACTATTTATTTCAACTTATTCTGAAATGTAAATGACAAATCAAATCAAAACAGCTGTCATGCCAAGACATTGAATAGTTTCACTTGAGACCCAGCTGTGGGCGCCAGTGTAAGGCAGCCAGCCCTAAGACTAATTACCAAGTTTTTGGTTGCCATGTAGCAAATTTAGCCCATGCACTCACTCATTTAAGCCACTAGAAGTTCAATATGTACTTGGGAACTATTACTAAGTAGTATATCAGGTAAAAATTGTATTACGCCGCAAAGAATGTCTGCAGTTTGTGGTTTGTTTTGGCATTGGCGCTGCTGCTTTTGGACTATCAAGTTTTGGAGTTATCAGCCAAATGCAATCAGTTGGCATTTGATAACTTATCTTTTGGCGTATCGACAACAAATACATAATACCACAAATGTTGAGACACATGCAAACTTTTTGATTTTCGAGTGAAATTCGCAAAAACAAGAACCTGTAGTACAAAGTTGCCAATAATGACCACTGAAAGAACAAGAAGCGCGAAAACAATTGTTTATCAGTGCCGGTTCACGCATATTTGGCGCCCAATTGAAAATTTTTCACCCGCCGCCTATTTTGTTGTCGAAAAAGTAGAAAAGCCAATATTATAAGCCATGCCATTCGCTTTGTAAAGAATTTTACATTTTCTTGACTTATTGTTGTTCACAAACTTACTTTCATTAACTTCAACTTTGAAAAACTACGCACTCGCCACACTTGCTTACAGTTATAGAACTATTCAACAATGTACTCAGTTTAAGGGCTGCAAGCCAGTTATAAGCCGATACGGTTTCATTCAATAGTGTAGTGTCAATATTGAAACACTTGATCTGTGGATTGTCCGTCCAGTTTGTTGGTACACGCAAAGTAAACTTGAAATTTAACATTGTATATTAAACTCAATTGCGATGCAGCTAGAGATGGAAAAGTGGTACAGAAAGGTCGGGAAAGGGTAAAATCAAATACTTTTACCGTAATCTTAAATAGAATTTAACTGAATTACAAAAAAAGATCAAAAAACATGCTTTATCACATAAGAACAAAAAATTCGTGACCAATTTACTAAATCGAACAATTACTACAAACAAGATATCGAAGTATCGTTCGTAAATAATGTCGTTAAAAAGAACTTATAAAAAAAGAGCATAAATTTGCTCAAAGTAATAAGTAGCAAAGAGCTTCACACAGTTTTTACCGAATGTTAATAAAGCGTCTAATGCTACTATTACTTTTGAAACTGCCAAATTTCTAAATGCGGTCTTGGACCCAAGGTTTGAATGCAGTTTTTCCAAATCTGTAATCGGTCTGAAAATGCTTACTTTTAAACCTAGATGGTTCTTCTTCTTTATCGAATCAACGACGTACCAAAATTTTCAAAGCGTTTTTTTTGTCATGTTTGTGCATTTTACATTGAGCTCATATTCTGTATAGCTCTAGAGTCTACACGTTGCTAAGCTGTGTAAGAGTACAGAAGCTCAGCTGCGTACATTTTGGATAAGTATTAGTTTTTAAAGAAGAACCTTTGTGTGACTTTTTGTAACCAAAATCAGAACATGATACGAAAAAAATGTCAACACGGATAATTGGTTTACATCGATTTAATTAGCCAAGTCACTTCTAAAACGACCATAAACGACGAATTTGTGCATTCTATTTAACTTTTAAGTGTATAATGACAAAATTATTTTGTATTATATGCAAAAAATCGCTTGTGATGAGCACAAAGTTGAACTTTGTACCTCTTGTATAAAGTAACAAAATAATATTAACGAAATTGAGTTCTTTTATTAGTTTTTAGTATTATAATTAAGATTAAATCATAAAGGTTACCTATAGTTTCACCTAACTTTCCTATTTATAACGAAAAGTGCTATTTTGAAAAACAGTCAAAAAAGGTTAAGTTCTTACAATTGATATTTTTGGTTATTGTTAAAAGCAAAAGGTTGAAATCATTGCTTAAGTTGATAAAAAATAGAACAACTAATACAAAAGCAAACAAAAGTATAAATTTTGTTCATGAAAAAAGTAAGTTGTAACTATTGAAAATTTGTCGTAGTCGATTCGACGAAGAAGAATTTTAGTGTATGTAAAATAAGAAGAACCAGCTAGGGTTAAACAACTGCAAAACCTATAAGTTGTGCCAGAAATCTCAAGACAGTTACGCATAAAGGTTTATTTGAATTCAATTGAAAAATCAAAAAAAAAATGTTTGGTTCACTTTAATTTGGGTCGATTTGTATAACATATATGATATATTGTTGTAAAGGTGTCAACCTTGGCTACATTTTGTACATAGTTCATTTCTGGTAGTCTTGTATAGTATAAATTTTGTTCATGAAAAAAGTAAGTTGTAACTATTCAAAATTTGCCGTCGACGATCCGACGAAGAAGAACCTTAGTGTATGTAAAATAAGAAGAACTATTTAGGGTTAAACAACTGCAAAACTCTCTAGACATTTACGGATAAAGTTTTATTTGAATTCAATTGAATATCAAAAACAACTTTTGGTTCACTCTGGGTCTGATTTGGGTCTCAATAATTTTGTTTCAAAAATAGTACAGTGGAGTCGCGATAGAATGAACACTAGGTTATGTGAACACTCGTAAGATTGAACAAATTATTTAAAAACCTAGTTTTAACCAAAAACAGACCAAAATATCAGCTTTTCTTAAAAAAATTTAAACGTAATGAATTATCTTTTTAATTTATTGAATTTTATGTTATGGTTTTCAATTAAAATAAATTTTATGTACCAAATTAGTTAACTTATGCGATGATATGTAATGAAATATGACCCATGATGCTGTTTTATGTTAAAATTAGAATTGTTTTTTGTTTTTTAAATAAATAGAAGAATATCCCGTCTAGATGGGGGATATTTAAACACATCATAAAATGTTCGAATCGATAAAGTGAACAAATTTGGTATTGTGAACACCGTTGTTTTTAATGAGTTCACTGTATCGCGACTGCACTGTATTTGCAAACCGATTTGAATAAATGATAAAGGTGTCAACGTTGGTTACATTTTGTACTGAGTTCATTTCTTGAAGTCTTCTACCAAAAATGCAATCCAAAAGATTTACGTCGATTTGCCTTGCCATTTTGCGAAAAAGGCGAACTGACCCTTGAACCGGCACTGGACTTACCACGGCGAATAGTGGCAAGCGGCGACGCTCTGCAGATTTTTATGCTGTGCCAAACAAAAGGCAGAAACCGAGAGAAACAGCAACAACAACAACACATTAATGATGCCTTAGTCATAGGCAACAACAAAAGCAAAGACAGAAAAACACCGACAGATGTGTTTTAGTATGTATGTGTGTGTGTGTGTGTGTGTGTGTGTGTGTGTGTGTGTGTGTGTGTGTGTGTTTGTGTTGGCAAACAGAAATTAAAATATTGCGCACATTGTGTAAAAATTAATTTTAAGGTATGCCAAAAAAAAAAAAATAAGTAAAGCAAATAAAACAAAAAAAACTTGTGGCTTGGTCAAAAGCAGCATCTGGGACAGGGGCCCCCAAGAGACGTGCACGAAGTCCGTCGAATTGAGACGTCGTCACGACACTAAAAAATTGGGGCACAACAAGGCCTACGCACGACTCAGAGCAGAGCAGAGCGGAGCAGATTGGAGCCGAGAGCTCCACAGATCATTGGCGGCGGCTGCGGCGGCGGCTACCTTTATTATTAACTGCGTTTATTTATAGAGCCAAAATATTGGTGGGGGGGCTGTGGGAGGGGCTGTGTGGGGCAAGTGCGGCGGCATTCAGGTGGGCTAAATCACTTTCTGCTTTTCTGCGTCTTTTATTATTAATTTTTTGTTATATTTTTTTTATTGGCTCACGCTAAATATAATTGTAATTTAATGTAGTAGAGCTACAATTACTTTTTGTTTGTCCATTTTAATGGGTTTTGGGGTTTGGCCACAAAATCACTACACTTGTGATAACAATATTTCGTGTGTTTTGATTGTTATTGTTTAGTAGCGCAGTAAAAATCACACAAATAACAATTCTTGTATCTTTCTTCACTCCAAACTTTTTTCTCACTTAGCGCACACGTTTCGTACGACTGAAAACAAAACCGCAACTGACTCTGTTATAAATTGAATGAAGAGCTTTTGGCACAAAAGCAACCAAAACCGCTGAGAGAGCGCAACAGTGAGAGAGCGACATAAAGAGAGCGCGCGTAAAGCGCAGGCGAGAGCGATCGTTGCGGTTTTTGTGTGTTTGCTTGACGCGGTGTACTTAACAAGGTGGCACAAAGTAGTAAAGAAAAGATTCGACGTTACGTCACTAATACACATTTTATACACGCTGCATACATATATTCCGATTATTTCTATTGCAGCTATTTGATACAGTAAAAGAATGTTAATCAAACTTGGCACAAATGTGTAGACCAGCAAGAAACTGAACTCACATTATTATTTTTTGTACACTAACGTAATCCTTCGGCATTTTGAATCACTATTAAAAAGATACTGAGCACAGAGAACGTCCACAATTGACTTTATTTTGATGTTTAGTTATATTTTTTTATTAAATTTAAATAAGAAACCAATTATTTTATTACTATATTAACCAGCTTTCTTTCAAGTCACTTGGATTTCCAAATCCAATTTCCAAAGACCTTATGTTCCATGGGCAAAAATGAGCAGGAGTAATAGCCGAGTCGATATAGCCCTGTCCGTTTGTCTGTCTGTACGTATTGTAACGTGTTTCTCAGAGACTATAAGAGTTAGAGCAAAAAAATTTTACCATAAGAACAAGTTTATGCAATTCATGTCGATATCTTGCCCCCTTCCCCCGTGACAGACTTTCGCTCACTGTTTATTGCATCAGCTTATTCTTTTTGCCTAATCTTTGCTCATGTACGTGTGTATGCTTGTAATTGCAAATATTACATATATACCACTATGCGTAACTGCAGCTATCACACTTATAGCAGAACAATAAAATCTTTCCCCTTTGTACTATCACCGAACAAACACGCTTTTTAATTACCTAAAATCTTGGCACAGTCATGTACACTGTTAATGTGCATATGTTGTGAAATTGTCAAGATCGAATAGAAACTTTAAGATATAGCTTATAAAGTTCCAATTTTAGACTCCTCCTCAAACAAACTGCTACAAAATTTCATAGAGATGTTAATATTTAAGCAAAAGCTACAAAATTTGGTATGTACTCGCTTTTTGGGCCGAATTATATCCCCCATACCCGTAGTAGAGTTACCTTTATTTCGCCCATACCGCTCAAAGCAATGATACGAAAATTTGCACAGAAACTCGATTTTCATGGGTTCACTGTCGGGCACCGTCTCGACTGTCTGCATCAATTTTTTTTTTTCGATGAGTTGAGGGTTGTGTGCATAATCAAGTTAAGCGTTATGAGGATGTTGTGTGTGTTTGATTCGGAAAAGGTCAACATTGTTTGGTTTATAAGACTAACAAAAGTCTACATACAAAATTTGGTTACTCTAGCTTAAATAGTCTAAAGGGTCTAAAATTGGAACTTTATTACCCATATCTTTTAGTTTCTACTCGATCTTGACAACGTTATGCAGACTGTTAATGTGCATGTATGTATAATCAGTAACAAGGTTTAAAAGATATAGGTATTTCTCCAAATTATTATGATTATTATTATGGTGACAAATATTACGATTGTTGTTTGTTCAATTTTGAAACTTATTTACAAAAACCTTTTATAAATGAATTTTAAATCAATATGTAGAGGGAATGGGCGTAACTAAGATAAAGCGATTGCCATATTTGGTTTGCTTATATTGACAAAAGATCAACATAGTTTCGATTGTTATGCCCATTTTATGTCAGTTTAGCTCATTTAGCACTATATTTACACATATATAAGTGCATTTCAGGGTATTTTACTGGCGAATGGAGCGGAAACTATCTATTTTGGACTATATAATTCTCATGATATATAAATCCTCGACGCATAGTTTTGCCTAGGTTTGGGTCAATAGATCCAGAAACTTATATGGCTTAGTACTTTTTGAACTAACTAACTGGTAAGAACTTATCGAACTACGTACTAGTAAGTAGCTATTTACCGAACTACTTATTGGTAAATTACTTACGTTACATATGGTATTATAAAAGACCTTATAACATATAAGACCTTCTTATATATTACGCTTTGTATTGTATTTTTATTATATCTTCTAAATCTTGGGGGTATTCATTCAAAAATAATAATTTATGGGAGCTATGACTGGCCCAGATCAATTCTTGTCATACAAGTGATTTCTTACAATGCCTGCTTTAGTTAGATACACTTTCGTGGTTTTAGTGTGTGCCAAGTTTAGTTAAGCTAAAGCCCTTTATCGTAAAGCTGCCATCATGATGGATTGAAACCAAAGTGTGCTCACTGGAAGTGGGTGCCTCTTACAATAGTTACCAATTTAGTCTACATCTGATAGATGTGGTGAGTGGACGTCGGTTCGCGCAATTCTTGTTGTTGTTACACATGCATAAACTCATTTCTTGTCAGTTTTTACACAGAGCTGAGCTTTTGAGCTTTCTCTCACGTATATTTTGGTAACTGAAAAAAGAAGAGTGAGCATACCTTGGTTTCATTTCATCACAACGCATAGTTTTAGAAAAAGTGTTTTCTTCTTTGAAATTGCGTTAGCTGCCCTACAAATTGAAGTACAATTTGAAACCCGCCTGTATAAACGGGAATTAGTGTCGTCGTTCACTCTCATTTTCAGACAAAAACGACTTGCACATTGGGCGACCTTCTAATAATTGGATCATGCTTGGGAACAAAACGACCAGCGCGCAACTTATGTACACTCACTTGCTCTTTCAGTGTTGTGAGAGATCAAATCCAAACATTGCCAAATATTATTGCCAGCATTCGGTTTAACATAGTAATTATGCTTCAAACATGTTAGTTTAAATAATAATTTAATAAGTGCTAAACTTCGAAAGAAAAAGAGTACATTAATATTATTTGAAACTGTAAACAGAAACTTGTGGAAGCTGCAACTGGCGCTAGTCGTAGTAGTTAGTTAAAGCGTTTGTTTAAGTTCAGTCAGTTAGTAAAAAGTGGCAACCTTGTTGGGTCAGCTGTTCAATGTTGCTTTTATTTCATAGCAATTAGCTTTCTAGTGGCATAAGATGTTGTTGTCATGGAGCTGCCAGATAGCTGTGTGCTGTTACACTATTTTTGGCAGTCTGGCAGGCTTCAATTCCGCTTAAATTTGAATTAAATAACAAAACGTATTGGATTGTTTATAGTTTTTAATGGAACTTTTAAGAGATTGAATTATTGTACTAAACTTAAATAATTATGATGATAAATCAAGTCTAAAGTATTTATACATCTAATCATAAAACTCTCGTGTCATTAGCAACAATAAACTTTTACGTTTTTATTTATATAGACTTGCCATTTAAGCAGCATTGCTGCATTTATTTTTTACATTTTTATAAGAACTGCCACTAAAGAAAGCAATTACTTAATTATGTGATCCTACCATAAAATGGGGGAATTTTATACTTTAGAGGACGCTTTTCAAATTATAATGGATTTAAATGTTAAGCAACGTGATTTTTGTTTTTGAAAGTTTTTGATTTTCTATGTTTTGACCATCTTTTGTAGCAATGCTATGTTTGCTTTGTTGTTCTTACAATGCGATTGAATTCCTTTCTTTTGTTAAGCAGTTGGGTTTTTCAGGCTTTTCGTTAAATTTTGTTTTAAGGTTCTTGGGGAAATTTTTGTATGATGGTGGGGCCGCTTATATTTCCAACTTTTACACGGAATTTGTTACTTTGCTGAAAGAACTAACAATTTTCTGAGTTTCCTTCGCTCGAACCGGTAGTGTGTGCAACAAGATCTGAATCAGTTTTCTTCATAAAGAACCCAGGGAACCAAGTCTTAAGAATCCAATCGTAAATAACTCTAGCTGATAGGCAAAATCAGCAGACTCAGCTGGAAACTCCTAAAACTGTCCCACAACGAAATCATGTTAAAATTTGTTTTCAAAATGAGTCAACTGTTTTTTGTGTAAAATAAGAAGAAGTGCAAGTTTGATCGATTTTACATACATAAACTGGCGAAATCTGTTTATACCGATTTGGCTTATCTTTACAGGCCTTTGGTGTAGTGTAATGGTACTGCAAAATTATTGGGAATCGCACTAGTTACTGGTCTGTCTGGACGCAAATGTGACATTACATATCAGGAAACCGCTGGCCTGCTGCAAAACCTTTTCGAGTTAACCTTAGAAGAGGTGAAAGTTGAAACTAGATCTTTTGGAGAGAACCTGTGAATGACGTATTTGAATCGCGTTCTTAACTTGTGTACAATGCAAGTCTGACTCATGAAACTCATAAATGCTCTGAATACTAGTATGATTTTTAGTATCATTTACTAGAGTTAGCAACAATTATCGTCTAATTCAGCTGAAATATAACTGAGTAAGTATTTGAGCTTGAATTCTTACGCATACGGATGTCGAACGCTTGGCATTTGCTTTGTGCGTTTTTGCGTGCATTTTCAGGCTTTTGTCCGGCTCTTTATATGTCCGTCCGTCCGTCCGTGTGTCTGTCTGTCTGACAGCTTTGGTAATTAGCACGCGCGCCGCTAATTAACACTTCTTTGACTATAGCTTTTGGCATCTTCTTCAATGCGATTTCAATAGGCGCAACGTTGGCGTTGACGTTGACGTCGGCGTCGCTGCCAGCTACTAACTTACATTTTAAGTCAAAGCTCTTTGACTTTGCAATTCTCTAGTGACTGCAAATTGCACGCGTGGCACTGGCTCCCGCGCTCTCTCAAAGCGAAAATGCCGCCGCACTTTTTGCTGTTTTTTTGGTTTTTTTTTTTTTGGTTGCTGTATTTTTTCGACTGCATGTTACATGTATCCCAAAATGGTCAAGGTGTTTGGCGGCCTGTTTGCGGCTAGTTGTCCACCGCTTATGGGCAGGCATGAACGCCGATGCGGAGCCATCGTCATCAGCATCGGCATCGGCATCGCCATCGCCACATGTCCCCAGAAAAGCGTGAAATTTTAATTGTGCCTTTCGGGGCGTTGTCGTCGATCTTACGGCCCAAGCTGAGGTCGCCAAAATAAAGATCTTGCGGCTACAGCTCATCTGCTGCTCGCAGTTTGCTGCCGCTGCCGCTGCCGCTGCCGCTACCAATGCCGCTGCCAGGAAGGTGCAAAAGGCCAAATAGTATTCTGTTGTTTATGTTGTTACAAGTCTGTTCATTGCTGCAGTTCTTCTAGTTGTTGTTGTTGTTGTTGCTGCCTTTGGCTGGCGGAATTTAACTAGCAGCAGCATCAGCACCTGATGTCATCAAGTTTTGCGCTGCAATCGCTGCTGCCAACGCCACTGCTGCACTGAGAGAAATTGCAAGTCTCTCAAAGGTAGGTTTAAGGCGGTACCCTTAAAGTAATATTACGTTGCACATCCACCGATTTGACAGCAATCTCTTTCACAGCGAATATCTATCATTATCCACAGTGGGGCCATTTGACTTCGTTATCGGCGAAAACCATAACTTTTAAAGATATAGTCAAAATTTAAAATGCATGTTACGGAGAATACCTTCAGCTTTAAAATGCATTCTCATATAAGCTGCTGTGTATACAGGGTGCTTCAAGAGATGTGTTTAGGATTTGAATGTCGATAGTGACTGGTACTCAATAGAAAAACTACCATTTAAAAACTATATCAGGCACACATTTACCTAAGAAGGAATCGTCTTCTGAATGCGAGACTTATGGATTTCGGACACATAGCTTATTTTGATGCATGCGGATTATCCGCATCCCATAAACCGAGATACTCTTGTCAAAACTTTTGGCTTAACTTTTACGTTTTATGTATTTTGCAATAAAAATATGTTCTCGAAACTTCAAATTGCCGAATTATTCCATGTCCTAAAACTCATTTTTAGTGCTAGATTATAACCAATTATGAAGTTTTTCCGAATGATTTTCCTGATGTGAATTCCTAAAATTTATTATATTAAAACAGTATTAGAAGCGATCAAATTGGAGAGTTTGGACATTGATGGGATATACATATGCTGATATTTACTACTTGCAGCTTGATCAAACAAGACATGACAAACTTGCAAGAGAAAGAGAAACCTTCTCAGCGCACTGTTCTCTGCAGTAGACGCAGCTAATACAGCACCCAAGTCTCAGAACCCGAATCAGGCCATCCGATGACTTTCGTGTCGGCTTTACATCCTTCTGATTAACATGCTAAGACCACAAAGCTTAAGTTGCAGCTTCTTCGAATTCCGACAGAAATTCAACAGTAATCTGTTAGTGAATTTCAATCAACCAACAATCGGGGATGTGCCTGAAATCTCTTTCAACCGAATTTTAATCAAAAGTAATTTTACGTTATGCGCGATATCTTTTTATACCGAATTTCGAACAAAAAGCAATTCGTCAATGTGACAGAACTATCTTTGAGTGCATGGGAAATGCAACAAGTAAGCAATCGACCGACGCATTTTTTAAGAAAATTCAAATGAAACTATGGGCAAAATCTTCTAGAGATTTCTGGCACACCCCAGAAATATCCTTCAAATCGTTAGAAATCCCATCAGGCACATAGATGTTTAAAAAAAAAAACAATAAATTTATAATATTTTTTAAGTTATTGCTTAAAACTAACATTCTTGTGTTTTCAAGGAATACGTTGGTCTACAAGATACGAGATAAAAAGTACATCTAAAGTTTCCTCGAGAAACATATATTCCAATATTGTTTAACCGAACTAAATTGCGTTATTGCGCAACATCGTAGCTCGAGTATTGAGTAACTGGTTTGGGTCAAGGTCAAGATTTGACCTATATAATACATAAATCTCCTTGGTAATAAGCAGCGTTAGACACGTTTCTTGAGACGCAGCTTTAAGCCAACTTCGGGTGTCAGAAATGGTCCCTGATCAAATTTAAACTCAATTTCCTGTCGTGGCACCTGAGCTATGTCAAAATTGGCAAGTACTTTGGCCACAGCCACCTTGGCGTTAACCTTGCCCAGGCGTTGAGCTGCACAGGAAAACATGATGATAAAATGTACTGATAATGTGGCATTGGCTTACCTATGCAGTGTCTAGGACCCACTCCAAAAGGTATAAAAGCAGTTTCGTTATAATCTTTAATATCCGCATCGAATCGGTGTGGATCATAGGTCATAGGATTGGGAAAGTGGTTGGGATCACGTTGTATGCCCAAAGTTGAAATAACTATAGGTGTGCCGTTCTTGATGGTATAGTTCTCGCCGGGTACGGGATAGTCCAAGTTGCACTCACGTAGCAGAAATGGTACGCCAGGGTATTTGCGTATGGTTTCTGTAGAGCATATGTTTAACACTGGAGTATAAAGCCGTAAGCTAATGCTTACCTAAAATGCACTGATCCACAAACTTCAAGTCCTTTATGGCCTCATATGTAAACTCGCCATCTCTGCTCAAATTATGTCGCTTAAGCATTGCATCCACCTCCTCGCGTGCCTCTTGCAGCAGCTCCGGATACATGGACAGCTCATAGAGCGTAAACGCTGTCGTAGATGATGTGGTCTCTGTGCCGGCTATATAGAAAAGGAAAGTTTGTGCTGCCAACTTGTTTATGGACATGGATTTGTGCTCTTCTAAGGCCGTTTCCATATCCCAAACTTTGTCATCATCTTCACCAATTTTGCCCGTATTGCGCAGACGTATAAGCAACTGCAGCATATCCTTGCGCACAATGCTATTCTTTTCACGGAACTCTACCGTGCTCTTAACAATATCGCGTATGGGATCAAATAGGCGACTTCTCATGCCCAAGCGATTCATAAACTTGACAAGGCTGTAAAGTATTACTTAATGCATAAGCTTAGAAAAGAAGCTGGTCACACTTACGTGGGACATAAAAATGTGGCCGCACTGTGTATTTTCATAATAGCCGTTTCGTTCTTGAACAAATTTCCAACTACAGTACGGAATTCATTATGTGGATCTGAAAAACTATCTAGATTGAGTCCAAAGATGACGGAGCCTATTATATCCAAAGCATAGGTGGTCATTTTATCCTTGATCTCCACCTCATCGCTGTCATTTAATAAATCGCTTAGATGTTCCACCAGTCTTTGGCCCACTTCATCGATCTTGCTAAACATGCCCTTAATCTTGCCCGAGGAGAAAGACGGCGCCAGCTTAAGGCGCATATTCCGCCATGCGTTGCCTTTAAGATTAAACAAATTTGCCGTTAGCTCATCCTGCTCATCTATATAGAAACCACGATCGTGAAAGCTCCCAAAATCGCTGGACAAAATATTGGCTACCAGCTGCGGATCACGTATGAGTAGCGTGGGTTTGTGCAGCATATAAATACCGACAATTTTGGCCGTATGTTGTTTATAGATATCACCAAACACTGTGCTCATGCACTGCTTGCGTTTTATGACAGCCTCCAAGTTGCCAAAAGGTATCTTGGCAGGATGCTCCGCCACACCCTCGCGTTGCCAATACGTATAACATTTTTTGATATATTGATATAGCAAGGCTATCGCCGTTAGTAGGAACAATAAGGCCCACATTATTATAATTTCGAAAAAGTTTTGGAACAAACACCCAACCAGTTCAGCTGAACTCACAGCAGTAACTACGCAAATAGCGCAGTTTCCGTGCAGTCTTTATAATCGACTTTCGGGCAGTTCTTCAATCAAATTTATTATATCTCATTATGTTGGCTATTGTGTTTGATTTGGCGCGTATCAGCTAAATTTAAGCTGATAATTCAATTTTTGTAGCGAACTTGCACTTATCTTATAAACAAACTGAAGGCTGAACCCGCGTGCTCCGCTCTACCTCAACCTCTACCACTACTTCTACCTCTATCTCTAGCTGCCCTAACCTATCCTAAAACTTTTGGTTGAAATCGGTTTACACGTATTCGCAGTTAGTTTATTATATTTTAGATTGAAGATATTTCAACTTCTGTACTTTCTTGATAAGTTTGCAATGAAACTAGGTCACAGACGGAAGCACTACTAATACTAGTACTACCATTACTACTAAGTTTATTGCCTTAAAAGCTGAGCATAAGTTGGCAGCGGAACTAGTTCATTAACGGAGCCGTAGTGTTTTCTCGTCCGTTAGGTTTGTTTTGTTTGGTAGCTCAAGTTTGCTTGTGCGTACCAGTGCACCAAACCTCAAAAAAAGTTGTACCGGCCTGTTTATAACCATATAGATTAGCTGGGTACAAGCCTCTCGAAATATACTTGAGGGGTGTAAACATTTTTTCTCACTTTATTTTTGATTCTTTTGTTTTTATTTATAAATATAGCTTAAATCATTGTGTGCTATATTGTAATCTAGAATTTTACTGTGCAGATAAGAGAGAAAATAAACATACATATTTTAAATTATGAAGTACATGAATGAACCCTTATCGCTTATACTTCTTGACAAAGAAGGTATTGCCATGACCCGCAAATAGTCACAAATTGAATTAAGAAGAGACCCAGAAGGGTAAATTGAAGCACCCAAAAAGTCAAATAAATCGGTCAACCGGCGTATATTCCCGATTTGGCACCCAATAATTTGTTTTTGTTTGCGCACATGACAAAAAAATTGCGAAATCAATTTTTTTTCAAAACCCTTGTTGAGCTAGCTCTTACGAAAATTGGCTCAAGCGGATATAAGAGCAGCCCTCGTATCTCTTCTAGTTTTCGAAAAATTACTGGAAAAAGAAAAAAGTGATTCCAAATAAGGCTTCCTTTTGATATGTTCTAGCTTCCGAGTTATTTTACTTTTAATAAGCTCTATTTACCACTTTTAAAGTTTTGAAAAATTTATTGATCGCTCATTATAAAGGTATTGATTTCAATAATTCAACACTACGTTTTTTTGTATGTTTTCTAGTTTCCGAAATATAGTTATTTAAAGTTGAAAAAAGCGAGTGCTAATTAGTTGTATAATCACTCAACTCTTCTGTTTTCTAGCTATTTCTCAGATTGTCTTCACTGTTCGTTCATTATAAGGGTATTTATTCTAGTTTACGAGCTATTGCTATTTAAAGTGGCTATTTAAAGATTCAAGTTTCGGAAAGAAAAATGTCGCGGATTGAATTTCAAGGCGAAGGTCCCAAAATATGTCAGTGCCAATGGTAAAACCAAAGAGTCTGTAAGTAATAGAGTGGACCATTTTCAGCACAGCGTACGTGTGAAGAAACAGCTTGTGTTGCTAAAATCGCAAAATCGAAAAAGAGAAAGAGCAAAAAAAAAACGCAAAGTGGACGCTTTTCAGCAAGTCGACGCAATCAAACGGCCAAGACTGGAATCCTGGAACGTTAAAAAATTAACAATTTTGGTTGAAAAACGACCAATTTCAGCACAGCGTACGTGTGAGGCTGCTTGTGTTGCTGTATCTGTTAGACCCACTGACTCGTAGGCAAAATTGAGGAAGAAATAAATGTACTGAGCTGAAAGTGGTCACTTTTCAGCAAGTCGATGCAATATAACGAACAAATCTATTAGATTTCATGCTCTTTGATCCGCACAAAGAGTCTTTAAGTAATAGAGTGGAATCCTGGAACGTTAAAATATTAACAATTTTAGCTGAAAAACGACCATTTTCAGCACAGCGTACGGCTGTTTGTGTTGCTGTATCTGTTAGACCGACTGACTCGTTGAATTGAAATTTGTATGTATTTTTGAATTGAAATTTATATTTACATTGATTTCTCAAATAGTTGGCAACTAATTTTGCGCAGTGTAGCAACTGAGCTTTAAGGGTTCAACTTTACATCTATGTACATCGTTTCATTGTTGCAGTTGTTGTCGTTGTTGTTGCTTTTGTCGCTGTCTGTTAATAGCGCTGCGGGCCAAATCAATTCCACAATGTGCAATGTGCTGTCTATGTCGCTGTCTCTCTCGATCTCTCAGTATCTCTCTTTGGCTACTCCTCTAACATTTTATTGTATGACAATAAAAGTGAGCCAACCTCCTCACTCTTGCTAGCTATGAGCTAAGATCTTTCGTAAACATTGCCACAGTATAATTATAATCCATTTTATTTGCTAGACTCTAACAGCAATTCCATCGATCATGGCAACTTGTTGCGATCCGCCATTAACCCGTTCTCCCGCCGCCACATCGATGACTGCCCCCGACCATGCGGGTCACGTGTGTGCGCTGACCTGCAAGTGCTTGTCCAGTGCATAAAAGCTTTGTGTCTCCGTGTGTGTGTGTGTGTGTGTGTGTGTTTAAGCTTTTTGCATTGTATGTCAGTCACATGGCGATTATTGCCGTTATTGTTGTTGCTTTGGCGACTGCACGCCAAAATGCCAAATATCTAATACGTTTCCAACAAAACGATCAAATTCATAGAATTCGCATAAAGCAGCAGCAGCAGCCGCTGCATCGACTTGCTGCACAATATTTCCACACTTGCTGCTCCATCTTCTCCTGCTCCATCTTCTCCTGCTCCATCTTCTCCTGCTTCTTCTTCTGCCACAGCTTGCTGTTGCGTAAAGCAAACAAAACGCGCGACAGGTGAATCGGCCGCCCGTTGACTCGCCCCATACGGTCAGCCACAGCCACAGCCCATACTGGGATGCCCATACCCGTACCCGTACCCAATACTGGCAACTATTTTGGCGTTCACATGTGCCAGCGCAGCAGCAGACAGATCAAATGATCGCTGCACAGTGGTACAAGTTCATGTCAATAGTTGAGAGACATGTTGTCAAGCCATGATTTGCATTAAATCATGATTTGCATTTGTGTTTTTGACGAAAATAAATTCTATTTTTGATGTAAAACATCTTTTGCCGCGCTTTGGGGCTAAGACCGACTCGTATGCCGTGATGTATGATGATGTGTTTGCAGTAAGAGCGCTTCAATTGAACGTTGTTAGATTGGCCTGAAGGCCCAAAGAAGGCAGCTGGAAAGCCTGTTCATGAATTTTCAGTTCTATTGCAGGCGTGATTCAGGTCTTCGGAGCACTGAAGGGTTATTATTACATTGGGTGTCAAGTTTAAAAATCTGAGCTGGGCAATTGAGGCTTACTTTTCGGCAACACATTGCTGAGCACAGTACGAGCAAGAATGAAGAAGTTTGGCTTGCTGCTAAGCTTAGTATCAGACTTAGACGCTTGGTTAATCTGCAAATTAAGGCACTGCTGTGGAGATATGATAAGCTGATCCAGTGCCTTGCCAAAGTAATTGGGAGTCTGGCAAAATAAGACTCTTCTGCTTATAATATAGGCTAAATAAAATGAAATATAGCTCTTAATACTGATCTGCAAATTGCGGTTACTGCTCCAAGTCACAATGATAGGCTGGTGAGGCAAGCCAACGGCCTGTTGGCCAATGGTTTGGTCGGGAGTTTGCCAATTAGAAGGCTCAATCAGAGCCATTTTGATAACTGGACGTTAGCAGCTAAGTTGATATCGCCTAGGTTAAGCACGATTAGGAGGAGACAAAATGGATATCACGATAAACTCGATTTCACTCGAGTTCTAACCCAACAATATAAAAAAACTAGAACTAATATAAAACGTGCTCTATTATGAAGTAGTTCGCACAGGGTTGCAAGCAAGACAAGCAATATTACCATGCCTTCATACGAATCGAACTAGCTTGGTAATCGTGTACAAGCGCCTAATGAAATGCTAGAACCAACAATGTGCTCCGCAACCTTCTCGTCCATTAGCTCTCTCCTGTAGACACTGCTAATTCAACAGAAGCCGAATCAGTCTACCCGATGACTTAAGCCCAAGGTGCGGCTAAAAAAAAAAGATAGAATGAGCACTATTATGAAGTAATTCGGACAGGGTTGCAGGTAAAACAAGCTCAATGTTACCATGCCGTCAAGTGAAGCGAGAAAAACGTTGCACGGACTCGCTTGGTGATCTCCCATCGTGTAACAAGCGCCTAATGAAATGCTATGTTAGAATCAAAAATGTGCGCTGCAACCTTCTTGCCTGATTAGCTCTCTCGTGAAAATAATGCTAACACAACAGAACCCGATCAGGCCACACGAATCAGGCCATCCGAATCAGGCCGCCCGATGACTTACAGAATAATAATATACACAATATTACCGTGCCTTCAGGCGAAGCGAGAGGAAAGTTGCACGCACTCGCTTTGTAATATCGCATCGTGTAATAAGTGCCTAGTGAAATTCTTGGACCAATCATGTGCGCTGCAACCTTCTCGCCAATTAGCTATCTCCTCTAGACACTGCTAATACAGCAGAACCCGAATCAGGCCATCCGAATCAGGCCACCCGTTGACTTACGCCCAAGGTGCGGCTAATGATGTTTCACATCAAAAATGTTTTGACCGAGGCTGCATCTCTATCAGATGGTACAAGCTTTTCAAATACACTACGCCTAAGACAACCCGAGGCAATGCTTTCGCTTTCATTTCAATATAGTTTTAACCACTGTGCATGCGATCCATGCGTATGTTGTATGTCCGTCTCAGTGGCAGCTATATGGCTAGCTGTTTATAAGCCTCGCTCTCTTGGTTGCAGCAGCAGCAGCAGCAGCGGCAGCGGCAGCATCTTCTCTAATGCAGCGCGGCCCAAAGATCGATCGCTGTGGTTGACCGTTGCTGTGCCGTTTCAGGTCGTCGTTGTCGTTCGATCGATCGGTTGGCGGTTCAGCTGGGCTGCATGGCTGGCTGGGATGCTGACCGACCATTACTTGGCTTTGGTCAATTGATGACCAGTTCGATTAGTTGTTGTTGTTGTTGTTGGGGTTGTGAATACTGTGCATTTTGTTGTTTGCTGGGTGTTGCTGGCTTTTGGTTACGGCCTTTTAGACTTTACACCTTCTTTTATTATTTTGCTATTTATTTTGGCAATATTGTGCTGTTTGTTGGTGTTGTTTTTGTTGTTTGGTGTATTTAAATTGACTACATAAATTTCATTTGCAATATTTGCTTTAATGAAGTTTTTGTCTATGTCTGCAATTTTTTTGCAACCATTCCGTTGCGCACTAAAAAAAATTGTAAATTGGTGAAAATTGTTCACAAATTGTTAGCACACACATACAGTTTTCGCATTGTAGTAACACATATGTGTGTGTGTGTGTGTAAGTTTTTATAACGCCCAAGCGCACATCCAAAGCTGCGTTGAAGACGAGGCCAGGCAGCCATTAAATATGCCGCGCGGCATGGGCACCACCCATCAGCGATGAAGTTTCATCACGTAAGACTAATTAACAGAAAATAACCTGCGCACTTGTTTGTTGTACGGATTGTCTGTATGTTTGTAGCCCGTTTCCCTGCACCCACCCACAAAACACTATAAAATCGACTCTCTCCCACTCTCCCCGTCTCTGTCTCTCTGTGGCTCTCATCGACAAACCGCAAGCCAAGTCATAATTAACTTGCTGGCCGTGTCTCAGTGTCTCACTGGCTGACTAGCTCAAACTCTGGGTAGCTGACCGACCGACCGACCGGCCGACCGACCCAACGTCTAGTCCCACATCTTGGGGTTTCGTTACTGTATAATGGTTTAGTGTTTGGGTTCGGCTCCTCGACCTCTGTTGGTGAAAAATTTAATTTTCAATAAATCACCCAACAATGCTGATCTAGTAGAAGCAGCGGTGGGTCCCACAGGTGGAGTCATCGTTATTAGTTTTAAATAGGCAGTTTTTTTTTATGCCCAACTTGACTTCGTTTTTGTCTTAACCTTGCAGCGGCCGTAGTCATTCTGCTCTGTTATACGTTACGTATACGTAGAGAAGGCGTAACAGAGCTTACAAAGCACTTTGCAATTTATGGTTTTTATTCAGCAGCTGCAGTTACTTGCCTTGCCTGATATGCTCCTGTTACTCCTGGCGCATACACTATCAGAACCGTTTCCGTTCTCATTTCGGTAGAAGTTTGCAGAGATTTCAAGTACACGATTGTCACTTTTTGAGATGACTGCCATTCGTCCAGCTTCTTTGGAGCTGCCATCATCTGCGGTCACAATCGATGTAAACGCGTTGGGAATTCCTGCTGCTTTACCACACTGTGAACTTGGCCCTCACGAACTTTGGGCTGCAGCCGTCTGTCTTGCGTTCCCGGTTTCGGCACTGCCCCCGTTCCTGTCGTCTTTTTCGAGACTCGATTTCCTTCCTCTAGTCTCGTTGGGCGCAAGCTCAGTTCTCGCGGCATGATTAATTCCGCAGGTGGTGACGTATCCTCCAACCTTCTCCAGCCTGTGCCCGAGTGGTAGCTGGCATCAGTTCAGCACCCCGATTCCTGATATATTCGAAGCTGCGCTTTAATTAATTGCCTACTCTTCTTCATGTCGCTTATCGCTTGTAAAGATAACACTTATTATTAAACGTTCTGCCTCCGAGCAGTAGATGATTAAAGGCAACGGACCAGTCTCTCATCATCCTGCCAGAAACATACTCCTTGATGCTCCTGCCGCTCACCTCGTCTATGACTATGATGTTATTAATTACAAATATTTTAAAAAAATTTGCTATTTACCATTCGCAGAAAAACTGGAAAGCATTAGAAGAACTCTGTGTCCACGTCAGCATGGAGATCAAGCGGATAATCACTCTTGCCAGTCGATGTTACTTTGGTCTCAGTAGACAAATGAGTGCAAGGCGCACAACCTTCTCGTTTTGCTTTGTGGCGCTGAATACCCTTGGAGTTTTTGAGCGGAAAGTTCCTTCGGTACTTTATGCTTTGGCAACGACTAACACATTCAATGGAACGCCGAACTCTATAAGCTCTTCGATGACATTGACATAGTCAAGCCATAGCCCGTTAACGGATTGTTATGACCAGTTACGAAGAAGATAGTTAGTGTTTTGCGCTCGCCTTCAGCCACCAGGTTGTATCAATAGTTCATGCTAGAATGTTCTGAGATCACCTACGGTCTGTCGTTCAATGTGTACTTTCCAAGTCAGCTTAGAGTCAAGGTTAACCCCAAAATACCTGATATCACGGGACCAGCCAAGGCACAGGTGTACAGCCCACATGAAGTTTTAGGGCTGCATTTACCGACACAGGTGACCAGCACAACCTCTTCGAGCAGTTCCGTTGAAGAAGTTGGGGGGTGGAGGGTTCTAAGTTAGGGTGCTAAAAATAAATAACTCGTTTACTTGGCCTGTGGCGCTTGGTATCCTGTATTGGTTCCTCATGCCCACAATCCAAAAAGTTCGAGACACGTCTTTCTGATGCTGGGGCAAAACCTCCAGCACCAATTTTGCATACACCTCCAAGTTTTCGGTTAACATTTCATGCACAGTGGTTTTTACTACAGATTAAAAACTGTCAAATTTGTGCTATTACTAAATTATATATTTGAAAATGTAACTAAAATTTTGAATATAGATTTTTCAGTAGAAACGTCATAAAGTTGGGAGTAGCACCAAAAATGGCAGAATACCCAAGTAGACAATCCGCTGGCTTACATGCCCTTGACAGTTGTTACGACATGGAAGATGGGCAGTCTTTTCTATTTACTTCTGAATCTGTTGGTGAGGGACATCCGGATAAAATGTGCGATCAAATCAGTGACGCTATTTTGGATGCACATCTGAAGCAAGATCCCAACGCTAAGGTGGCATGTGAAACGGTGGCCAAGACTGGCATGATTTTGCTTTGTGGCGAGATCAGCTCAAAGGCAGTGGTAGACTACCAGCAGGTTGTGCGTGATACTATATGTCATATTGGCTATGATGATGCAGCAAAGGGTTTTGATTATAGAACGTGCAGCGTGCTTTTGGCTTTGGATCAACAATCCCAAGATATTGCTGCCGGTGTGCATGCTGATCGCGCTGAGGAAGATATCGGTGCCGGAGATCAGGGTCTTATGTTTGGCTATGCTACCGACGAAACGGAGCAGTGCATGCCGCTCACTGTTGTCTTGGCGCACAAACTTAACGAAAAGATTGCGGAGCTGCGCCGTTCGGATGTCTTTTGGTGGGCACGTCCCGATTCCAAGACACAAGTCACGTGCGAATATCTGTTTAGCAAAGGCGCTACCGTTCCACAACGTGTACACACCATAGTGGTCTCAGTGCAGCATGCGCAGCAGATTACGCTGGAAAGTCTGCGCACTGAAGTTCTGGAAAAAGTTATAAAAGCTGTTATTCCACCGAAATACCTTGATGCCAAGACCATTGTACATATAAATCCTTGCGGTCTCTTCGTTATTGGCGGTCCCATGGCCGATGCTGGGTTGACCGGCCGCAAAATTATTGTAGATACATACGGCGGTTGGGGTGCCCATGGTGGCGGTGCATTTTCAGGCAAAGATTTCACCAAAGTTGACAGATCGGCGGCTTACGCTGCGCGCTGGGTAGCTAAGTCCCTGGTTAAGGCCGATCTGTGCAAGCGTTGTCTTTTGCAGGTCTCGTATGCCATAGGGCTAGCCGAGCCCTTGTCCATAACTGTCTTCGACTATGGTACCTCACATAAGTCACAAAAAGAGCTGCTCGAGATTGTCAAGCGCAATTTCGACTTGAGACCCGGCAAGATAATAAAAGATCTAAAGCTACGCCAACCAATTTACCAGCGCACCAGCAACTACGGACACTTTGGGCGTGATGGATTCTCGTGGGAGCAGCCAAAGCATTTGGACATCGACTGTTTGGAAGCTAATATTGCGATGCTGAATTCGCTTAGATAGATTCTATATGCCCTCGGTATATTCGGTCTTAACAACTTTAGAAGTGTCATTTATGTGTTGATCGAATTGGAATGACATTCATTCAGCTTTTTTGATTCGTATAAAGTTGGTGTACCTGTCTAGAAACATAAGTCAACTTTTGTTTCAAAGTATATGACTCCCAAGGGAAAGCCACGATCAACAAGGATCTCTGAAGGAGACAATAGAGTATATAATCAAAGATTGAAGGGCTGTTGAAGTGGGAATTTGTTTGGTCCTCAGGGATTCCCAAGAGGTGAAAGTAAGGTAGATAAAGAGAGCATGCAAAGAAGTTTGAGTGTATTGAAGGAGTGACCGATATGAAAGAAGTTACTCAAGCGTTCGGCTGTGTCTGTGTGAGCAGCCGATAATAAGAGATGAGATGAGATGGTAGGTGGAGAAGAGAGATAAAAGCTGAGAGTAAGAGAGGAGCGATGAGAGATATGAGGTAAGAGATTAAAGATAAGAGATGAGAAATAACAGGTAAGCGATTAAAGATAAGCGATAACAGGTAAAAGCTAAGATATAAGAGGTAAGAAATGAGAGATGATAGATGAGAGATGAAAGATGAAAGAAGACAGATAAAATATATGAGATAAGATGAAATGAGAGATGATATGAGATGAGCTGAAGGATGAGATAACAGAGGTGATGAGATGAGAAGACTAGTATGTATTATAAGGTATAAACCTTGGGTGTTTTGCGCCTGTCAATCTTGCTCTCAATGCCCTTGATTCATGCACAAGGATTGGTATTATGTGTTTATACACACTCATATATAGCTTTAAACTTGAAGCAAAGCGGACTTAACCTTGCTCATTGACGTTCGCAGCGAAATGAAAGTTAAGATACCATTGCGAGGCAGGTCGGCAGAATAAACTTACCTTGCATTCTTATACTATGTGTGTAGTAACGTCACTGATGTGACAAGAGCATCTGAGCTTCGAGAGACAGCGTTTTTCCGTAAGAAAGTTGTTGTTTCTTTCGCTTGCATTGGAAATCATATAAAAGTTTATACATTTATTTGACTAGTTGCTTGTTTACCTTTTGTTGTTACCTGTTGTTTGTTGTCTGTGTCTGTTCTAATTACGCCTTGTAGTCGTTGCTGTTTTTGTTGTTACTGGCCATAAAGAAAATACCCCACACACATTCTTGATAGGTTCAAACTCCCGCACACACATGTTAAGTTTTGGGACAACCCCATATAACTTAGCCGAGCACATAATTCTGTTACCAATATATTTATTGTAGAGCTCTCTGACTATGTGTGTGTGTGTGTGTGTGTGTGTTGGTAGTCTCAGTCTGAGACAAGTTAGCTATTTGGGCTTGTAAACTTTTATTGGCCTATCGTTGCGATTTTATGCGCATTGCGCAATGTGCGGTGCGCACAGTGGGGCATCGCCGCGTTTTATTGGCATCGGCAACGCAATTAATTGCTACATTTTCCAAAAGAAAATTATGAGCTAACATCAATTAGAGGAGAGCATGGAGACTGGCTGGCTGGCTGGGCCTTAGCTTGGTCGATCTTAAAGCTCAACAAAAGAGTTAAGCACATTTTGCTGGTCAAAAAGGAAAAACGCTTAATGATTCAGGCTTTTTAATGGGTCATAAAATCTTAAAATCGGTATAGCGCATCTTGCCATACTGCCAGCGAAGTACCTACATATGTGTTGATACACACACACACACACACACACACACACACACCTGTGTTGGTATGCAGTTAAAAGTGCATACGTAATTCATATACTAAATGTATGTTTTTTACTATTTTGTTGAAATTTTACTGTCAAACTTTGTGGTTTATTTTGCTATGTATGTCAATTATTTTATGTGTTCAGGATATTTGTGTGCTTGTGGCTTTTATTTGAAAGGCCCCATTTAATTAGGTAATGTCAACGTTGCCATTGAGAATTTCATAGCAAATATTTTACTATTAATAAATGGCTTTATTTGAAAATGCCGTAACTGTGCGAGATTCAACGATTTTCGAACACCACAAAATTGGCAGATTTCTCTGCTTCTTTATAATAAAAACTAAAAAGAAAACTGTAAATCATGTTTTGATCGGTTTTGTAAGCTTGCATAATGAACATTAAACTGCACATAATCCACATTATGATTATAAATAAGTTTTATTACTTACGGTTAATAACACTATGCAACAAAAAAAAGCCTGTGTCCTAAACATACGTTTTCCGGTAAATTTGGGATCGCTGATTTGAAATCCGAAAACCGTTTTGAGTTAGCTAGAACGGTTTTCGAATTATCGCTGTTTCGAAAATTCGAGCTTACGAAAATTGCAAAGTCAGCTAATCTCACATATATCGGGAACTTCACAACCGATTGAAATGAACTATGATTTAAATTGAAGGTAAGTGACTATTGATTAAAACCCTTTCAAATAGTTTTGGTGTATCTGGATTCGATTGCGAGTTACAAGGTAATTAAATCAAAAAATATTTTGAAAAAAAAATTTTATTTTTTTTTGTGTGCAGTGCCTTTATATCTACAATCGAGTTAAGACCAAAACTGCCAGACAAGCGACACTTAAGCACATTTAATTCATGTTACTGTTCATTTCGATCGGCAGTCAGGTCGCCGAGTATTTTGAGATTTGCTTTCGAAATTTGTAATTTCAGTTCGAAATAGAGATATTTAAAAAAAAGTTCTTTATAACTCAAAACGATTTCCGGATTTGAAAACAGCAACCCCAAATTTACCGGAAAAGCTATGTTTTACTACAGTTTTTTTATAGTGTTTTTTTTTTGTACGAAAATTTAAAAAAATGGTCGATCGTGGCCCTTTTTCTCAATTTCCAAATAACTTGGGCATTACTCTACAAATTTTGCTCAAATTGGTGCTGCAATGTTCGCAATAAATCAATTTATCGAATCCAAAAATAACGCTTTCATATTTTTTTTTAATTTTTTATGTAATTCATTTAGAGTAAAAAAAAAATTTTCAATTTTGGATAAAAAAATTTGAGTTCGAAATCTCGAATTTTTCGAAATAGCGATAATTCGAAAACGGTTATAGAAGATCCAAAATGGTTTCCGCACCCAAAAATTAACGGAAAAGGTATGTTTTAGTCATAGGCCTTTTATTGAGCTCAAATTTGTTGCATAGTGTAATAGACCATCTTTTTGTGAATTTTAACATTCGAGTTTCGTTTTAGGTTTCTTTTTAATTTTTTTTACCTATAGGCCTGGCACTAAATAATAACCATAAATTTATCAAATTTGTAAGGATTGCATATTATAATAAAGTTTTATACTTTTTGCATGTTATTTTGAAAAAGATGTATTAGTTTTGAGTAGGATGCACGTTTTGGGCTTTAAGTATGATTTAGCAGCAAAAATAATACTAAATATTTAAAGAGTGTTGTAAAAAGTGAATTCATGTAAACACAATTTAAGTCGGCTTCGAAGACAATATCAGGCCGCAAAGTGATGTATTAGTCAAAGACTAGCTTTTGACAGATTTGTGACGTCACATGGGAGACAAGGCTGTAGGCATTGAAAATCTTAAAAATGCTGGTCACGTCATTTATGTGTTTATAAATTGCAGTGAAAAGACGGAGGTCCATTGTGCAGGTCTGTTATTCGGAAGCGAAGAAGCAAATGTATGTGACGTCACAAGATCAAATTATTTGGTTTACTTTGCAGAGGATTTTCCGGAACCACGGGTGCCCGGGATCACGGCAACGGTATCGCTCTCTACCCTTGCGCTTAAATCCTTTTTGGATTGTGGGGACATAGTTGGAGAGAGTACTATATGACAATAGAGACATAGCGGTTGAAGTAGAACCTTCAAAATACCGATACTCGCGTAATTCACGAAACCGGAGGGTGACCGGAAAAGGTAGTTTAAACATGATCAACCATGAGATTTCTTGAATATGAACTCGTGCTGAGTAGTGTTATATAATCTCTAAGCACAGATGACATCAATTTGAGCATTTTACCTTCGCCGATCTTGAACTTCATCCGACAGATTAGTGCGCTTTATGGACGGAAAAAACTTACTAGTTACGCCAAATTGAAAAGTTTGTAGCTATGAAACCCATCACTTTCACAGTTTCCAGCACATTTTTGCCATCTGATTGATGGTCCCAAGCTAACCCAGTGTCAACTTAATCTACGGGTAGAATATTTATATCTTTTAATTTGGTTCTCGAAACTTAGCTGGTAGGAAGCGCTAATCACTCTTATAAATTAGCCTGACCCAAAACACTAAACTTGCTGCTAACTCGCACAAAAATTATGAGCTCACCTCATAAAAATAACAACGATAAAGGAATTTCCGTGTATTGGATGGCATTGCCCAAAGTTGTGGTTGTTGTTGTTGCTTTGTCTCTTCGGTGGCTGTGGTGCGTGGCAAGTACCGCAAATCTCGGGCATAATTTGCATATTTAATTAATTCACGATAAAGCGTTAAATATGCATAAAAACCGAACCAAAAAAATAAACAACAAATGAGTAAAAAGTCAACAGCAACAACAACAACAACAAATGTACATATGTACTCTAATTTGGTTGTCAAAATGGCTTTAGTTTAAATTATTTGGCTCGCAGTTTGGCAAATGAGTCAAAAGACAGGCGCCAAATGTTTTTGAATACCCTGCAATCATGGGAGCAAGGGTATTATGGAATTGAGCAAAAAGTCACCATGAACTCGGGTTTTGATTAGCCCGTGCCCATTTGTCTGCAAGAACCACTTGCAGACGCAGACCGCGTCCAGGATCTGCCGGAGATCCCGAAAACATCCGAAATCCCGCAGATATGGATGAAGATCATATCAATATCTCTTCCCCCTCTACCATAAGAAAACTTCTCGATTTATATCCACATCATTATCAGAATAGGTTAATAGCGATCCTATCGGATAGTCCAAAAGGGCGCTGCAACCGGAAGCAGAAACTCCAAACTAGTTCGGGAAACCCGACTGAAGCTAGACCTTCTGGGACAACGTAACTCACACTCACTCAGTTGAGTCCCTGGGAATACTAATATCCCCGGAAATGAACATGCGGACAAGCTAGCGATGCATAGTGCTGCAAAACAACTGATAGGACCGGAACCTTTCTGTGGCATTGCCAGACACACCATCAAGCAACTTCTAAGGGAAGAGCAAAGACTAGTACGAGCCACGAATTGGATAAACACTCCAGGTCATAGATAGATCGAACAGATCATCGGCTCTTATAACCTAAGCAGGTTCAAGAATCTATCGCAGTTAGGGAAGAATTCTATTAGAATTCTTACAATCTGCTTACTGGATACTGCAGACTTAAAGGTCCCCTGAGCAAGCTGGGCAACTCCAGCTCCGGCACCTGCAGGTTCTGTGAACTCGAGGAGGAATCCTCGCAGCACATACTGAGTGTGATGCCCTGGCGAGGCGAAGGCTGACGCTCCTAGGCGGATACAGGATCTCGCTGGCCGATATGACCCGGTTGCAACCATCCCATATAATTCAGTTTATCACAGAGATAGGACTGACTCTTACAGGTCGCACTGCTTTACTCCCCAATTACATTATTATTATCCACACCATAAAAGCCATCCGTGGAAACATGCTCGATGAGGAAGACGAGAAATGGCGAAAAGAAACGTGATAAAGCAGAAGAAGAGGACGAGAGATATTCGTCTTCGTCACATTCTTTGTTTTCATTTGTTAATGTGTTATCGATAGACAGCTTGGTTGACAAGTAACAGCTGATCGTAACGATATTTCATTGTCAACTTAAGTTGCGATCAGCTGTTTGTAGTAAACAAAACAAGGGCTATCATACGCTCTTAAGTTGCCAATGGAACATCGTTGCGCTGCAGATAGCAGAACTGTTGTCTACCCGCTGGAAGAATGTGATTGGCTATATGACCGACATTTGGCCAATCTTGGTTGGAAGCAAAAGATGCCGCTGCTGGACGATGGGTTGTTGTGTGCGTGGTAGCGCAGATGGGATGACGGTGCCGAGCACGGGCACGTTCTACATCGCTTTTACCGACCGCAAGCTTCGTCTAGAACCGGCGAGACTTTGATCTAAGACTCCGCGCTGGATTCCTGCTGACAAGCCATGAATCTCAGAACAACATCTACAAGACGCTCGCAAAACTCGCCAACATCTGAAAAGTATAGTAGCATCTAGTACTTAAAAATATTGTTAACTAGAGTTAAGGCTACATATAGCTCATTCCAGATACGATTGCACTTTATCGTAATACATAGTTACTCTTATGTGAGCAGGCTGAACGGCAACAGGAACTGGAAACATGGCTACAGGGTATCCCAATGTCGATCATCGTCTCGAGTGTTCTGTTTTGGTTATTTTTGTGGTGTATCTTTATAAGTAAACAAAAACATATTATGCCCAAGATTTATTAGTTCAATGAGAATTGACATGACAAAATGGTTAGAAATACAAATCTCAGGCTAAGCTATGCGCTCGAAATTCATATAAATTTTAATTAGTGCGCCAAGCGATACTTGAGATATCATCGGGTATCGAGATTGAGATCAAGATCGAGCGCACATCGTGTGCATGGAGTCAACTCGTTGGCATGTTTCACTAATTAAGTCAAAATGAGCGCGTGTTTTGGCTTTGTCTTTGCATGATCTTTAATAATTTCGAAATATTTGTGGCATTTTTCAGTGCTTCCTCTTTCATTTCGTGCGTCCCTTTCTTGTTCTCTATTTATACTCGTTCTATCTGTTAGAGCGCCTGAGCAGCATACTGATCCGATCTTGGGGTTTGTTGATACCCCGCGGTGTGAAACTCTTTTTTTTTTTTTTGATGAGAATTTATCATTGTGTATTCAGCATAAAAGGCAAGTGGCTGCCTGCACCCCTGTAATCTTGGGAGATCCTCTCTATCCCAGACAGTCCTCAGCAGCTCTGTTCGTGTTTTGCAACTTGCTCTTTTGTCGATCATAAATTGGTGCAGTACCAGGTAACAGCCAACATCGAATTCCGCTGCAAACTTGTTGCAGTTGACATGCCAAGTTGCTGCAGTCTGTCTGGATTGCTCCTTCCTATGTCTGGCTGGGATGCTGATAAGCATCAGTTCATGTGGCTGCTGCTGCTGCTGCTGCTGGGTGCTGATTACTGTGCCGACTGTCGCCAGCCAGTTGATGAGCCTTGCAGCCAAGTGCCTTACCTGACTCCACTCAAATTTCATTATTTCGATAATATCGTTGCTCCATTTCGATACGATACTTTGTTGGTTTTCAGGCAGTAGCACTTGTCTGGCATTGAAATGCTTGGTGGAAGTGCATCTTAGCATAGATGCTGGAGCATCTAAGAAAGAAAGCTTTGGTCTTGTTCTCATCTATTGAAATTTTCTTATTTCAAAATCCTTTAAGTCGTAGCGTAGAATATGCATTGCATAGCACATTCAATATAAAGTTGCGTCTAATACTACGTCTTTATGAACTTTTTATCATGATTAATATTGAGTGCAGTCAATCTTATCAGTCGATGTTCGCTCATAATTCTGCATAAGTAATTCTTCAACCAGTTGCTATGTTGCAAATGAAAACAGATCATAAAGTAGAGCTGCAAAACTATCGATATTTTCGATAGTTTAAATTACGCCTATTTGCAAGTAAGCCATTAGGATTAACCTACAATACAGACATACATAGGTTGTTAGGGTTTTACAATAAAACAATTTCTTACTTGCTGTTAAACAGCCGATCCTCAAAGGGATCACGCGGCTTTCGTGTCATTATTTAAAACTCGGCCTTCTCGTAAGCCAGGGATATGTATGGCACTATATCAGTGCCAATATCAATACAGTAAGGATGTATATCAATGATCATGAACAGTAAAAAACGTGTAATTTCGGGCAAAAAAGTGAGCGTGTACGCAATGGACTTCCTTAGGTTGTCAAAAATATCAAAGCCCACAACAACGGAGGCGATATTATTGTCAAGTAAAATCCTCAACATCAAAACCGCAACATCTACCTCAACCTCAACATCTACCTCTACCTAAGGATACAGACATACATACATACATTAATTTTTGTATATGTAGTATATATATCTGTGACGTGATGGATCCACAAGAAGTAGACCATGCGTCCTCTCAGCCCTTTTACGACCTTCACGTAAAAAACTGCTTTAAGAGTTATCCCTGATGCAGATATGGCCTGAGGATTACTCCTATCGGATCGAAAAGCAATGGAGCATTATCTTCTGGTTCAACCTGCATTTTCTGGCGTGCAGACTTTTGAGTGTGCCTTTGACGTTTGTTCCCAGGGTCATACTCAAATGTTCACGTCTCGTCCGCAGTGTTTACTGCGTTCACCGTTAACAGCTTGTCTAAAAAGTTTGGGTTTGGGCACACTTTATAGAGCAGGTATGGGCAGATTCGTTTTGCTGTCCTGTGACGAGGCTTATGGAGACGAGCAAACTACAGGTTGCTAAGGCTGGGAGCCAAGCGCTGCTGTCTCCGAATATTTTCATAACCTCTATCAACTCTAATGCCAGGGAAAAACTTGTCGGCAGTACGTCTGTGCGCACTTAACATGGATATCATACGAAAAAAATTTGATGCAGACAGTCGGGATGGTGCCCGACAGTGGAATACCCTGTATCCTTCTTCTTCATAAACACTAAATACGGTAAAATGGTAACGGAAGTATCCACTTTTATATCTATTTTTAAACATTTTCCTATTGGAAAGTTCCAATTGACAAGTTTTCCTATTGGGAAGTTGGCTGTTATGGTGGCAAATATTACTTTTATACCCATAACTCCAGTATTCTTGGGCTAATGTCGTTGAATTTTGTAACACAGATCAAAAATACATATATTAATGTCTGTGACAATTTTCAAATCAATATATGGGGGAGTGTGGTCGATTGGGGGGGTTTCATTGAAAAAGGGCAGATACAGTTTTATTGACTTGGGTCACACGAGTTTCCACAGCAAATTTGTTGGCGAGGGGAGGGGAAATTCCCATATTTTTGACTATAACTTTTGTTGTATTTATGCGATTTCGATCATTTTTGCAACATAGATGCACATAAACACGATGCACACCTCTGTCGAGTTTCGAAATGATAGATTGACTATTGCTCCTGACCATTTTTGCCCATGGAACATATAGTCTGCCACGCCTCCTTCTGTCTGCTACATACATTGCACAAATCTATAATACAATTTTACAATTTGTGTACAGGGTATAAATAGTTATTTGAGTATTTTTGCGTACTTTGCTTACTGAAACAATCGTGTAATATATTTAACATTTGCGTAGAACTTTTGGTGTCATAACTTTTTTATATGCTAGGCCTAAACTGTATAATTTTGCCATAAATTATACGACCCGTTGCACTAAATCAAGCCACGTGTTGAGGGCCATCATGCACAACGCCACATCCAATTAACACTTATTGCGCTTTATTATGCTAAATGCACAATGGCAAAAATCACGCCCCTAATTGCGAGCTGCAGCAATTGCAGCAACAATTGTTGCAATTGCAGCAACAACAGCTGCAACTGCAACTGCAACAACAGCAACAACAACAATGCAACAATGACAGTGGGCAGTCAGACAGGTCATGGCAGCTGAGTTTTGTTGTGCATTTGAATATGCATTCGAATGTACTTGCAAGTACTTAGTAATATTATGCATGCATTTATTTTCATTACACAAAATGTTTTAGCTGAAATTTCGCCTTTTTAACAAATTGTGTGAATCGAAATTTTCACATTCCGGCTTTTCGCACAGTTCTCACACACAGAGTTTCCACTTGCACTCAACAATTTCCAACACCGATGGAACGGACGACACCTGCTGTTAGTACGGCGATTTATCATGAGCCTGCTTAAACGCACATCCATTATCATGGCTACTGAACCAGCCGGCGGCGTTCAATTGGCCAACTAGTTGGCTTTTTAAGCCTTTAATTGAACAATTTGTAACAATCATGTGCACAAAATAGCGCAACACTTTGGCTTAAATAGTTTTCAATGGCCGTTTCGGCCCGGCTGGGACGACTTTGGTTTTGGTTTGCGCCATTTTGCTTGGGCTATTTCAAAATTAATGTGGTCCATTAAATTGGTCTATGCCGATTGAGCAGAGATGCCTGGCAGAATGTAGAACAATGCCGCAACGAGTGCTGAGTAATGACAAGACGAAGTTGAAATTGAAGATTGATCAAGTTGCTTGTACTTTGTATGGCTTTGGTTTTTCTTGTTCTTGTTGTTGTTCTTTTTTCATCTTGTTCTGGAATACTCACTGGCAGGGGGTACTCTTACTTTGTGGGAATGTATGTACCAGACAGCTGGATCTTGGCGGAGATTCTGTTAGGTACAAATGTTATTGATGAGCTGGAGCAGTTGGTAAAAGGGCCTCCTTTTATGTGGATAGACAGTTCTGGGATTGGTTGGGATGGTACATTAGATAGTTGAGCAGGACTAAGGAGTCTCTTCGAATGGCGTATATGCCGTGATGGCAGCACATCAATTAGTTTGAGATGGCGCTAGCACATATGTATGCTGAATTGCGCTCGTTAATATACATGCTATATGGCGCTAGAGTAGACGCATGCTAGCGTATGCGAACGCTAGGTGGCGCCACATTATTGATGGTTCATCAGATAGTTGAGCAGAACTAAGAAGTCTCTTTGCAGTGAAACATCGAATGGCGCGCCTTAGGGGTAAAACCAACTTGAACGATATGCCGTGTTGGCAGCACATCAATTAGTTTGAGATGACGCTAGCACAAATGCTATAGCTATGATCTCGTCTGCAATGCCACCCTTCAGGCCCGAAATATCGAAATTTGCTAACATCGCCGAAGATGGTGGACTCGTCCCTGATCAGTCTGCGTTTTGGCAAGTCCATAATAACTTCGATAAAAAGCAAGGCGAAGATCAAAGATCCACAAGCTTCACTGACTGCTGAACCATAAAAACAGATTTTCGCTAAAATGCAAGCAACCTGGAGATACAGCACTCGGAACTGGGAAATTGCTGTAAAGTCGAACCACACAAGGTTCCAAACTTTACCCCTTATTAGTGACTGTGACTGGTACGTTCGTGGCTCGTGCAGCTCGAGACTCGTGACCTTATTCTGGCTACTATTTAGGAGCAAATTGCTCCCACTATCCTTTGATATTCCGATTACATGACTCAAGATGCGTTCCTTCTGGAGCCTATAACACTAAAATCTTCAAAAATTCATGCCTGCCAATTGCTACGTTGCCTTTTTGTCTCACAAAACAAAAGTTATTCCTTATTGCCGGAAAACTTTTTCTTCTTCGCGTAACACTAGGCAATATTACTTCAATGAGGGACCCAGGGCTAAAATATACCTTGTCCAGTAAATTTGCAGTCGCTGATCTCGATAGTTTTGGAATCCGTTTTATAACTTCGAAAATGTCGATATATTGAAAACCGTGCTAGAAAACGACAACGGTTGCCGGAAATCAGTGGCACCAAACCTACCGGAAACTGTATAACATAATTTATTGAGCTCTCGTGGACACCCGAAATCTATGGAGCCCAGGATAGAATTGATTGGACCCAATCACAAAAAAGAGTATGTAAGTAAGTGATATTCCCACTCTTGCTATGCAGAGCATTCCATATTCAAACTTCTCGTAAGTGCTGCTATTACTTGCTATTTGCATTCAGTTTTTTCACTCAAATTGATGGTATTGTTGTTGTTGTGGTGGTGGTGGTACGCTCTGTTAGTTTGTTATATTTAAGAGGGTCATTTGTATAGCGTATAGCTGCTCAGTGTCTGCTCTTGTGCCTAGACCATGAATAATTGAAAGCGATAAGCTATCGCATTGCGCTGACATGTTTCACGCATTACAAAAGTAATGATCGTTCCTGGTGGCGGACCCCCTCAGTAAGTGTCAACACACACAGACACCAACAACGTCGCTCTGTAGCTGCATCGCTTCGCATCGCACTTCCTGGCACGCGAATTTCACACCATTTCCAATTACAAGCCAGAGGAAGGCAGCCAGGAAGGGGAACGTTCCAGTAAGATAGACACTTGCCTATGTAAACACGCTCCACCTACTTGCCAGCCCCTAAAACCATTTTGTGAATTTGATTAATAAAACCTCGCACAGCGCAACAGATGCAAGCCAGCTGATAAGGCAAGGTGTCTCTAGTTGGCGGCAGCATAATCAGCACGGAGAGAGGGAGCGGCGGACTTCGACATCGACATCAACATCGACATCGACATCAGCGTGTTCTGTGCGGCGTCGTCAACGTGTTGTGTGTGGAAAGCTAATCTTTCAATTATAGACAATTTGTCAAATGACTTACAGCAACAGCAACAACAACAACGAGACGTGTTCCCCCGGCATGTATAGGGTGCAGCTAGCTAGCTAGCTAGTCGTAGCTCGTAGAGATTCAGGGAAAGAGCGCACCAGCATGCGAAGCTGACGTAAACGAAGTCGTCTGCGCTCAATCATAGGCCCATTTATAGGCGTCGAATTACAAGAACAAACTAATCGAAATCATTTATCACGTCAGTTCAGTGCAGGCGGCTCACGTTGTTGTTGTTGTTGCCCTACCATCACTTCTGCTGCGTTCTCTGGTTGTTCCCATTTTTGCTATTATGCTCGGGCTGCCAGCAACGGCGGTTGGTCACCTGGTCTTTGGCTGGTGGGCAGCAATCAGCACCTATTGTCAGGCCTGCGCTCTGTCGACCCATTGAAATTGAAGCGGGCGTGCGTGAGCTGAACTTGGCCGGAACGAGCGGACGGAGTCTGTCGTTGAGTAATATGATTAATTGTCAAGTTATTGGAACTAAGCGGCACACTGAGAACCACTTCGTTTACATTAGCTTATCACAAGTCGCTCGATAGTCGCTCTTGCACCAATTTGTTGATGCGACTCTCAAAGTCGCAACATCGATAGATACTTTTAGCTAATGGCATCGTTGCATCCACGATATACGATATTTACGTGTCGGTTTATACATTTTGGTTTAACATCAATTTACAGCCACAAGTCGTCGTCTGTTCCACAAATTACCTGCAATTTGTTATGCAGCTAAGCAGCTAAGGTGCTGCGCGAGGTACCTCAAATTTAATTATGTTGTTTATCGAGTTATTTGCATATAGCTGACAAGGCTTTGAGATATTTGATGGCCCCACACTCATAAGGCATTGAGTGGCAGCGAGTTGAGTTTAGGCTTTGTTGTTGTTATCTGTCGTGTCGTATCTGACCTATTAGATCGGGAACATAAACCTGCTGCACATCGGTACTTTTTTTGTGCTCAATCTAAAGTCACTTAGGCGCTGGGCATATTAACGTTTAGTTTAACGTAAGAGTAACTAATCCGTAGTCTATTAAGAGTCATACGAAACTCAACTTTATTGGCAAATCAGCAAAACGTTTCAAAAATGAATCATTTCCATGTGTAAATCAATTTTTTGCCAAAAATTAAGTATTATTGCATTTGCTATGTTAATAATAATAAATCAATGTCCAATAAAAGACGGAATACTTACAAAAAGCTGCATATAACACTATGCAACAAAAAAAAGCCCATGTCTTAAACATACCTTTTTCGGTCAATTTGGGGTCGCTGATTTCGAATCCGGAAACCATTTTGCATTTTCTAGCACGGTTTTCGAATTAACGCTATTTCCGAAAATTCGAAGTCCGCAAAGCTCATGTTACTCGGTAACCTTCCCACAGATCGTGACGAATTGTATTTCGAATTATCTAAATGAAAATTTAGGTAAAACTGTTTAGAGATTGAGAAAGAAATCGCTGCACGATAGGCAGCTAAGGAGGAGACAGTATCACACCAATTCTACATCAACCCTGTGCCGGACAATAGTGGAAACTGTTACCATTTCCTTTCCGACATATCTAAACTCTCCCAAAATCGATCGAACCCTTGACCGACTACTAGACAGTTCTCATCAGCAGCAGGTAAAAGTTGAGTCTGCAACAGTTCGAGTGGGAGGTACCGCATATGTTCTAGGCCGGCCATGCGGTACCTACGTGTAATGCTTAATGTTAAAGTTCTGGGCAGACTTCGTTTCGCACATAAGCTCACTGACCTAAAACTTAGTGGTGAGTAGAGCAACTAACCAGGGGGCACCACGTGGAAATTGTACGCCAACTTGGTAAAGGTAGAGACAGGGATCAGGGAGCTTCACCCTGTCTGAACACATACCAGGCTCACCCAAGTTGTTTCCATAATGATTTCTTTCAAAATGAGGGTCCTCCCATACTTGTCACCAAAAATGTTGGTTTTTGTCACGTGCGAACCCTGTTCATCTTTATTCTTCTTCTTTCATTCTAAATGCTAATCGATGAAGTTATAATAGTCACATAGGTATGAATAATGGTTGGAAATGAAGAAGTACTACAATTGGTGACGCTGCCTCCCAAACGCATTTGAAGGTAGGTTCTTGCAATTTCGATCGGGATTCTATAGTGCGCCTAAGAGGGGTGCTTCTTATCAAACTCATCTGCATCGGTTTCAACTGGCCTTAGAAGCTTCCAGCTGAATGGTGAGGGAGCATTAGCTTTCCCTTAGCCAGCATGTCCGTGGCTTCGCTAAGAGCTCAACTCATCAACTGGGCCGCTTTTTAGAAAGGGGCTTTCAGCGACTCGTCCAAACTTAACATAATTACTTTATCTTACGGTGCAAAAGTTCATGTTAATTTTGGGTGCCGAAAAATAGATTTCGTTTGCAAAAAAATTTAATTTCGCAATTCCAACTTACATTCAGCCGCTTGTCCACTCGACTTGCGCGTTCATCTATTTCCCAGATCTTAAATTGTACTTACTTAGCTAGTTACTTGCCGTGAATTACGATTACCCAGTTGCCCTGTTGGCGGAAATAGTTTGCTTGTAGCAGCCAAGAGTACAAGAGAGCTCTTCTTTTTTTTTTGGTTTTAAGTTGTACTTTTGGCATAACTGTGCGTTGACCTTTTTTTGTGCTATTGCTGCTGTTGTTGTTGCTGTTGTGTGATAAATGTGCAACATTTAGGCGCGATTTGGGGCCAAGATAAACATTTTTGGCCAAATGTTGCTTATACTCAAAATTTTGTGGGCTTGTTTGCCGCGCTGCTTGTTAAATATGTTTGTTTTAGCATTTTTAATTGCTTTAATTATTTATTGTTTGGCTGCTTTTGGCTTACTGACTTATGTACCTGACATTCGCCTGGCGACGCGACGTTCTCGCGGCTGGACGTCGCGTCTCGTCGCGTCGCGTCACGTCAGTTGCTTCTTGTACCAGCAACATACAAAACGAAAGACTCTGGCAACGAACTTGAGCGCAATTTGTACGCAACTGGCAAACGCTCTGGCAAATGGCTGCGTAGATTTCAATCAATAAATCAATCAATAATTGTGAAAGCTGTACAGAGTAAGGTCTAAGCAGCAGCAGTAACAGTTGTTACACTGAGCGGAAAAGTAGAGCAAGTTCGTTGCTTGTGTACTTTCGCTGTGAAAAGCTGTTACTCGCTAAAAATTTGAAAAGTATACACAAAAATGATTCGGTAGTTGAACTTAACTTACTGGTTTAGATTCTTCTGTCTGATGGCCCAGCTCTGCGGAGACAGACTTCATAAAGTGCAGAGAGCAGCTGAACTATGCATCACATGAGCGCTGCGTACTACTCCAAGCACTGCCCTTGATGCCATGCTCAACATTCCCCATATGAATCTTACAGAAGAGAAACAGGCCCTTGTAGCGGCCATACGACTGAGGCACTTAAATAGTTGGACAGTATTCGAATTTTATCACCCTATTGCAGCAAAACACGCTTTTGTTTTCCCCAAAACAGATTACTGTATACCAGTAGAGTACCCAAGCACTCCATTCAACAGCATCATCCCTGACAGAAATGAATGGTATACTGGTCAGCCAGGCCCTACCAATGACACCTACTTCTTCACGGATGGCTCAAATCTGAACTTGAGGGGGAGTCTTTTCAGAACATCTCAAAAGGGGCCTTTAGCCTCCGAGAGCACTGTAGCGTGTTTCAGGCGGTATTCTCAGCCATAAACGAGGCACTATTATAGCTGACATAGCGTTTCCGGCAACGTAAACATCCAGAATTCCTACAGCCGCGGCTGTGTTTC
This sequence comes from Chymomyza caudatula, assembly GCA_035041775.1. Taxonomy (NCBI): domain Eukaryota; kingdom Metazoa; phylum Arthropoda; class Insecta; order Diptera; family Drosophilidae; genus Chymomyza; species Chymomyza caudatula. Next base: position 1,071,343 of record JAWNKW010000073.1, read on the forward strand.
ATACTATAGAAGAGAGCCCATCGCTTGATTTGTGCTTACCGCACAGTTTCTGAGGATGTCCTTGCTGGTACGGCACCTTTGGATCTGCCGGCCACCGAGTCCCGGAACAACAAGCCGCAGCCGCGTCGACGAGAGGCGACCATGACGAGATGGCAAGGGAGGTGATAAACCTACTCGAACCGCGTCGTTGTAGAAGGTTGATTACGGACATTTCCGTCGGACAACGAGTTGAAAGCCTGGACAAACGGACTTCTATTTAACCCAACTACTGGCGGGACATGGATGTTTAAAGTCCTATCTGTATAGGTTTAAACACGAGACGGATCCGTTTTACACACACTGTGCACTTTGAAAATTATCCAAGATTCTCTGCTGAACGGGAAGAGATAAGCCTAGGCATTGTGTGGCCATTCAGAGTCACATACTTGATGGATATTCTACTTAGTTCACAAAGCAACTGGAGCAACATAATAATTTAATTCATAGATGGGAAACTAGCTGTGGACTTCATGCCTGCTCCATCTCGAGAAGTAATACTTAACGGTCGTACCTTGAAAGGGAAATGTAGAGTAGGTGGTAGGTTTAGTGGGTGAGCGGTAACGCAAGTCACACACTTTTCAGCTATTCAAGTTTCTCCTTCCGATACCAAAAAAACCACGACTACTACTACTTTCTTCTGCCAGTGTATAGCAACTTCAGTGCCAGCAAGCATAAGCTGGGCATATGTTCATCCGTCCATCATTCATACGCAGCATATTTCAATTAACATTCATGTGCTGCGTTTTTCCCGTTGCTCGGGAGACTCTGGGCCTGTCATTTTGATGGTACACACTTGAGAGTATTTTTGCGCCTATATAACAATTACCTTTTGTCAGCTGACATACTCTTAAACTTTATGGCTTTGGCTACCAAAACAGTAGCCGCTTTCGGACCAATATTAGCAGTCATGTTAGCCATGTTGCCATGTGAGCCATAGCTACAGGGCAGAGCACCCGCAGCGTCAGCCACCCACCCGAAAGTAAACAATATGGCAAAAGTTTCGGCAAAAACTTCGGACAACGACTGCTCTATAGCCTAGTAGTAGTTGTAAAAATGTTGTGGCTTTTACTGTTGTTGTGTTTTTTTGACATTTTTGTCAAGTCATCAACGCACACGGTGGGACGCCTTTTGGGGGCCCGTTGTGTTCGGTTGTTAGCTGTGACTGATTAATTTGGCTATTATGGCATTTGGCTTTTATATGCCACAGTTCGACATTGCTAATACCAGCGCCAAGAGGTTAACCCAGTCCAAAGCAACCTGCAGCTCCCCTTTGCTTTTGACTTGGTCAGCTAGCTGATCATCATTCGATCGATTCGTTTCGATCTTCTTCTGCTTGTGGCACGTCAATTTTTGTTCGCCGTGCTCATAATAGCCCCAGTTAATTGCTAATAGCCAACGGTGCAGATTTCTATGTCAGCTTTAAGACACGTCAATGAAATGCTTGATTTGGCCTGGTCTGGCCGGGACTTGGACTCGGACTCGCATTTGACTGTGCTTATTAAAGACTCTCGTAATTTGTAATTTGCGTTGCGGCTATGCAAATGTGCATGACGCTGGCTGCGACGTTGGCAGCGACGCGACGTTAGCGGCGTTAGCAACTCGTTCGCTTCGGTTACAGTTTGATGATAACAAATTCATTGACCTAAAAGGTTTTCATTACCCATGGGTCGGGTCGGTCGGTCGATCGGTCGATCGGTCGGTCGGTCGGTCGATCGGTCCATTGGTCTACTCCAGCTTAATTGCTATGCTTTGAAGCGCTTTTTGCGCTGTTCATTTGGGGCGGTGAAATTCAGACGGTCTCTTGGCCGCTCCGTCGTTTGGTCATTCGCTTGCCCATCGTCGGCGGCGCTTTGCAAAATCACTTTATTTAAATTGGGCGCGGCATATTTGGCCTTTATTTTGGCTTGTCGTGCAGCATCATTAACATATATTTAGCTTCATTTTAAAATTTCACTCGTTGTTTGTAATTAAATCATCTGCCAAAAGTCAATTCGTGCAACTATATAGCCATATGATTACAAGTAAGGCAGCAAAAAGCGCTATCATATTTCAACGCTTGCAGGGATACAACTACCACGATTTGGATTGAGCGGATCTCAAAGAACGTATTGTGAATACGTAGTTCTGCCTATTAACCTGCTCCCACTGGAAGTTGCACGACAATTTCTAGCCGATAACAACGATTTTTGTATGGCATAGTAATGCCAATTGTCGTGCAACTTACAGTGGAAGAGGGAGTAGTATATGTCGATAGATTCGTTACCGAAATTGCTCAGATTTAAGCGTACCTCTAGCACACACTATTTCTTAACTTACTTTATAGTTAGAGTGCCTTTTCCAGCGCTTTTAAAGCAAAAAATGGATTTCAACTAGGATGTAACAGGCAGAAAGAGGCGTGGCAGACCATAATTTCCTGCTCCCAAGCCAGGCAATCTCATCTCTGTTTACAAATTCTAAAAGGGTATTACGTCCGCGTTGTACTCTGCTTCTCAGATAGATAGATGTAGATATCCTACCCCGTTTCCCCGTGACAGAATTTAAGCCCACACCATGAAAACTATCCGAAACTTGGCACAGTTATGCAATCTGTTCATGTGTGGTGTAAAAATGATTAAGATCGAAGTGCAAGCTAAGGCCGTTTCTCACTGCCTTTGCGAGAGTAATGCCGATAGCAACTGAGAGACCATGCATGTGTCAACACATTGACAACTATTATTGCAGATGCCAATAGGCTAACAGAGAAAACGAACAGTTACCAATAAATGAAAGGACATCTCAACATAAATGTTTTTTTTTTTTTTTTGCTAATTTCACCTTTGTTTTGACAAAATATATAAATTGAACTTATATTCTGCACTTCTTATGAAAATTCCTTACACAATGATATAAGTTTCACCCATATTTGTTTCCATGTAGTTGGTGAAAAAGGGGCCCACACATTTTTCCTTAACCTATATGAAAGATAGGTAATAATGCGCCAATTTAAGACTCCTCCTCTATCAAGTAGCAACGAAATTCTACTTTTTATAGATATGTCAAATTAGGTATATACCCTTATGCATACAAAACTTTCCCCTAGTAGAGTTACCTTAATTACGCTCCTTTGCACAGAAATTTGCTTGTAAATGGTAAAATGGGTAAAGGGTATGCCAATGTAATGAAAGCCGAGAAGAACATCATCAAAAGCTACCGAAGCAAATTAGGTGCTCCGTGCGTTGCCATTAGAAACGTTTTTTACGACTTTTTTTATATAAAGAATCTAACTCTGGAGTAATAACTTCTTGGCTTTGACCTTGAGCCGGCTAAAACTAGAGACTCCAATCAGTTAAATGCTTTTCAATTTATTACACTTGTTTCTCTAAGCGACTATCGAATAAAATATCGATAAAAATAAGTATATAATTTCTGAGTTTATGTGAAATATAAAGCCGTAATGCTGGAAGATTGCTGGGAATCAGTTAACGCTTCAGCATAAAGATTAAGTTGTAATCGTCGTGAGTTTAGCACTGTTGTTCGTTGTGCGCTTTTGCAGCCCTGCTTGGCAGTATTCAAAAGTTCGATTGCTTCATTTATCAGTCGCAAACGATTACAATTATCATAAAATTTTATCACTGCTCCACTTTATGCGTGCTGTCTGCTCCAAGCGGCACCTTAAGCGCTGAAATTATTGCAGGCAAACAATAAAATCGCATAAAGAGCAAAATAATGCGCCACTTCTTATGCTTTTTGTTCCGATTTGACATTCAGCGTAAATCAAAGGCCTACCAGGGAATAAAACCGCGTTTTGCAACACACACACGCACACACATGCCACAGCATGAAGGCGCACAAATATTTAGTGTTAATATCGTAAATTGTCGCAAGTTGGCCCCAATTTGCCGGGTGGGTTATAAATTGTGCATGCAAAATGCAACAAAAGGGCGGTATATTTTCACAGGTAAAACACGAGCAGCGCGCAGAGAGTGGGCGTCCTTTTTCGCTCTCTTGCTCTTGCGCTCTCTTTTGGCTCAAGCCAAATTGAGTTCTAATTGCGAGCTGGACATCATGCTCGCTTGTAGACTTTTCTTACCCAATATTTTAGGTTTAGTTCGCAGCGCGTATTTTCAATTAGACCTCTGAACCTGCAACGACTCGCTTTGTGCGCTACTCATGCCACAGCAGCTGGCAGTACGCATGCGCTGCTGCCACAAAGCTGGCCAATGTGGCTTTGCCTCTGGCCAGGTCTGGCTCAGTTTTGGCCCGGCTTGTTGCTGCAGCAGGCGGCGCACCAAGTTTATAGTCCGTCTGACAAGTTTCGGCTTAAACTGCTTGTGTTTCGAATATTTTAATGAAGTCCATTGAAGTCGATGCGAACGAAATTGCATTTATAAGCCGAGCTTAGACATTTTTTTCATCTTTTTTTTTAATATTATTTTTATTTTCTTGACTGTTACTGTCAGTTTGTGTTGTTGCTATTGCGGGGTTGTAACCAGCGCGCGTTTATTACAAACTAATGAAGTCGAGCCTGGCACTTAACGGTATGATGCGTTGTTTTTAAAAATATTTTTTGGGTGGTTACGCAACTGTCCGACAATATGAGGCGTTGAATGAAAGCTTTAGTAGACATTTGTAGACATTTAGCAGTGAAATTGAGTGGGAAAGCGTATGAATTAGCTAAATTGGTATTGTAAATAGCTGCATATAAAGACGCGAAGCATCGCTGCCGTAATAGTTTTATGTTTTGGGGACATACTGATACGCTAAGCAAAAATTCAGTGTGGTACCGATTACTTCGCAATAATGTAACTTTTTTAGGTGAAACCTATACCATTCGAAAGATAAAATGATTGCGCTTTGCAGAATATAGAAGTGACACCTCGATACGTTGCGTTTTAGTTAGGTAAAAATTGATTTTAATAAAAAAAAACAACAACAAAATACATTGTACACACAAACGTTGTTATTTCGTGTTTTTTTGTTCTTCTTCGTAATCAGCTATCATGAGAGCGTGTATTAAGTCGTCGAATATCGACAACAAGGCAAAGACTAGTCTATATATTAATGCGCTAAGCAAACATTCAGTGTAGTACCGATTACTTCATAATTACGCAACGTTTTATAGTGAATCATGGGGCGGATCACCCCAGTATAATAATAATAATGTTATTTCTGTGATCAACCTAATCTGTGGAATGGACCCTAAGAGGATTGCATCGGCCTTTGTGTTTCTGGGCGTCACACTCACTACTAGAATACCTCCTTTTAGTAAGCAGACCAGTCTGAAGTCTAATATATTTTTAGTCATTTTTGAGATTGAACTTCAGCCAGCGTGTTTCTGGTATTTATGCCTACGGTACTTCAACCCGTCTTTGAACCAAGTTATGGTGTGCCTTTTCATAGGATGCGTCTCATCTTGGATTGTCCATGGTCGTTTCTTGTCCGCTGTTATGTTGAAGCTTCGCGTGAAATAGTGCTATTTCTAGTCTGTAGAATCATCGCAATTGTCTTTCACAGTTTGTCAGCGTTTTGAGTACTGATTATATGGCCTATGCCTTTCACTCACATCCTTAAAAGTGTTGCTTTCATTTCGAGTTCTATAACTATATATCATAAGAACTTCCAGTGCCAGTTTAGGACAGATGATATGGAGCATCCCTCTAGCCGCACGCTTTCTCCAATGCGTGATGTCACAGGTAGTTAGAGCTCCTTTTGGTTGATCCCTCAAACGAACCTTCCACGACTTACTGCCACAGGCGTATTATAGACTTCTATTCCTAGCAAGTGGTGCTTGGTGTTAATTCGCTGCAGCGAACGAGCACTTGGAGCTCATCTTTCCATCGAATGTGGTAATCGTCTAGGCGTACAGAGCCAAAGATCTTATCTTTAATGCCAGAGCAATTATATCGCCATGGCCTTCAGCGGCAGAATACTCAATTGTCTACTAAATACTCAATTGTCTACTGAATACTCAATTGGCTACTGAAGAGCAGGTTGACGACTCGATCTTCCTTATGTGCACAAAATTGACAGTTTTGAAAGTTTTCATGTAGACCTACAAAGTTGGAGTACTCTCTTTCTTCCTTAATATTTGAGATCTATTCGATGCTAAACTAATTTTTTTAGAAATAGGAAAAATAACGTGTTTTTCGTCATTACTTGTCGAAGGATTCGATTTGTGATGGATCATCGAAGAAAGTGCCGACAGAGCATACTTTAAGTTTTCCCAGAATCCGGGGCATCTCCAAAGTAACAGCAGATTACTCAAAATACTCAGCGAAGACACATTGGCGATTGTTCTGTTGGAGTTACCTATATTGGATGGCATTTCTTGTCTAATTGGCGGATAGGTCTTTACTCCTCCTATGAAAAAACGATCAATGCTTGCAATCCGGAAGTTGACTGCTGTTTCAACGGCTTGTCTAGCTTTCAAAACTTGGATTGCTTGAACCCAGACACACTTCCTAAGTTAGAGTGCTCTCTCTCATCCTTACTATTAGGCAGCTTAAGAAAAGGACTTACCAGACTTTCATATAAGATTGTATGCATTTGAGTTGGGAGTTGACTTCTAGTTCAATGGCCTGTCAAGCTACCAAAACTTCTAGTGCCCGACCCCAGATCCAAGACATAATAAATAACTGCTGTCATTCATAATGTCAACGGTGCCTGCCAACATTTTCCTGTTATCTGTGTGCAATTCTAACAACAACATTGTGTGCCCCCGGTTTACATCATGGGAACGCTACCGGGCTCTTAGTGTGTGTGTGTGTGTGTGTGACCAGCACTGCCACCTTGTCTGGCCAAAACGTTTTGGCCACATGTGTGCCTGAAGCTCAGTAGCTACTATTCTTTGGTTTTGGCAACGTACATTTTGCTGTTGCGTCTGCGCTTTGACATCTTACAGATCAATTCATGATAATCGCCGGGACCACCGCCAAACGTATCCAGCTTGGGCCACATAGAAGCTACCAGGCAATGGTAGAAGGCAAAACAAACTAAACCTACTTTGGCATTTTGGGTGGTTGCCATGGTTGGACATGGTTGGTTGGTTGCTTACACACACACACAGATGCATACTTACAAAGAGGCGACTTTTACCGGAATTTAACTGTTTTCATTGGAATTGAATTTCCAAGCGCTTTTCATGTGCTCTGCCACAGAGTCACGTGTAATCGATATTTTTCGAGCAACATCCAGACGAGGAACAAGAAGACGACCAAGACGACAATGCGCGACTCGTTTGGTTAGGCAGCAGTTAAAGGGTCAGCGCATGTTTGCGCAAGGCGCAACATGCCACCGAGTTGAGTCTGGAGGAGCAGCCGAGGGAGCCGAGGCAGCAGCAGCAGCCAGCCAGCAGAAGCTGACTAAGTCTGTTGTTACATTGGCTGAAATTGTGGCACAAATGAAATTATAGAGTTTATTAGAGTATAGGATTCTGGCTGTTGTAGATGTGCTTGTTGTTGCCACTGCCGCTGCTGTGTTGCGTGTGGCAATTGGCTACTGGTCTTGCTTGATAAAATCGCATTTGGCATATCGATAGCTTAGGGGCTTTCTTTGATTTAACTCTGCTTTGACTGCTCCATGCACAAATATGTTACTTTAAAAATGCATAAAATTGGCAAATACATGAAAATTAATTACAAGTGTGTGCAACTCTGCAACCAACAGCGGCAACATCGGCAACATCGGCAACGGCAGCGCCCAAAGTCGTTACACGCTTCGAAATTTATGTTCCGGCTCAGATGTAAATCATTTCGCTATGCCACGCTTACAACAACTCACCCGAGTTTTAGTTCAGTGCAGTTCAGTTCAGTTGGTGCTCCGTGCATCGGTCTCACCTCAAGTTAAGTTAACTCAACGCTCATCGAGCTTTGCGCCCTCTAACCCTACATAAATTCAGAGGCAACTCTGCAGACAGTCAAGTGGCATTCCTCCGGCCAGAACAGATACCAAGATAAACAAGTATAACAATTGCTGCATAGAGTTATCGGCTGTTGAATACTCTACTGTGTGAGAAACACAGTTTCCTCGAACTTGGTCTGTTTGGGTTAGTTGTACTACTTTTAAGGCTACGCTCAGACAGGACGATAATTGGCCTGCACACACAAAAATCGCGCATTTCGGCTTGCAATATGTTTGAACGCCCAATAATTTGCAGGCCGACACTGGCCGAAACGAGTCAGCTGTGTCCCTATGCCAATTATCGGCGTCCAAAAATTTGTATGTTTGAACAACACATAAGTTGTAGGAACATCCTTTCCCTTTTCATGCTGCTCCTCTTCTTAAACTCCTTATTCGTATCTATATCTGAACTTTTGCTTACCTTTTTTTTATATATAGACTAGTGTTCGCCTTGTCATCGACATTCGACGATCTCTTAACAGCTGATTATGAAGAATAGAAAAGAAAACACGAAATAACAACATTTGTGTGTACAATTTTGTTGTTGTTTTTTTTTTTTACTTCAAATCAATTTTTACCTGACCAAAACGCAACGTATGCGTTATTGTATTATATATAGATTTATACTTTAATCTGTATACTGAAAGCTTATATGCAGCTTCGGATCTTATAACAATCGCAGAACAAAGCTACTGCTACAACGGTTAAGTCAATATTAGCTTCTTCTCTTTATTTGATTTCAAAGATATTCTTTAATCTCATTTAATAATTCCTTGCTCTAAATGCAAAGCATTGAAAATGACTAACTTATGCTAAAGTGGGAAGAGTCCAAAATTTTCTGTCTTTTTCCTTAACTGTCTCTTTTGTCTTTCTGTTCTCGGTCGTTTTCATCTTCGTTTTCGCACAAACGACGTTCTCGAAATGTTACGAATCTTTCCGCACTGTAGTCGATTTCCGAATCGTTCCAGGTTCATAGGAGCATAATCATGATGTTGTGGTCGTTGGCGATATTTTTGATGTGTACGAGTTCGGTGTGATTCAGACGACTTGATTCGTGTGTGATGTGTTTTTTGTTAATCTTTGAACAGAGTGTTTTGCAAGAATTTGCACTTGTCTGAAAAGCAGTAACAAAACGTTTATTGCACAATACACAATGAAATCTTTGCAACATTACATACAGAATCCAAAACTCAATGTGCTCCTTCTTTTGCAGTGTATAAAAAGCAAATAACAATGCTTAGAACCTTAGAGCTCAAGAAAATTCGAGTGTGAATTGATTTTGGTTCTTGCATTTTGCATACAAGTGGCAGACAGCTTGGCTGTCCATAACAAACACAACAGCAGCAACAACAACAACTTCGAGAGGTAAGCACCTGAAGGGTACCACCAAGTTGTGGCTGCCGCTGCCGCTGCTCAGGAAGCAACTTGAACTTGCATCTGCATATGTTTCGGCAATTTCGCGCGCCACAGTCCATGGCCTGAAAATGATTTGCTGATCGCCTTAGACACTCCATCAATTCGTGATTTTTACGACCACAATGTCGTTCGCGTTCGCTCTCCCCGCTGCTCTTCTAACTGCTCCTCTAACTACTCCTCTTACTGCTCCAGCTGCAGCAGCTCCTCCGTCAGCGCATGCGCAACGAAAGCATTATTTAACGCGCATTTAGCAATGGGGCCAGGGACAGGGCTGGAGCGTCTCCCCTCTTTCTCCCTCTGTGTCTCTGCCCTTCTCTGTGTTGTTTTTTGTTTTTGGCAACTCTTTGCCATTCATCCCGAATTCCTGAGAGTCTGTCTTGAAGTCCAACTGTGTATACGTTGTGTGTCAGGTAACTCTGTGAGGCGATTTTGCTACTGAAGTAGCTGGACGCTGTTACTGTTGCCACGGGCGAGCGACTGTCAGTCATTTGTCCCAGACAGCTCGTCGTCAGTCTGCTGCGGACTTGGCTGCAGCTCAGCTTCAGTCTAAGTTTTCTTGTCTGGACCGTCTTTATGTAAATTAGTTCAAGTAAAGCCTTCCCAATGCTTTTTTTAAGTTAAATTTTTTCCAGTGTAGAGCCACTAAATCTAAATCTCTAAACTTTTGGCGGTTTAACACTGATTAGAGTTAAATCGGTAGGGAAATGGCATTGAAGTAACGTTATTGGGGTAATCGAAAATGTCATTAAATATCGATATATCCCGACTTTTTCAATTACAATCGCCGATTAGCTAAAATATGCGATGACAAAAAGTTAAGAATCTATTAAGTTTTGAATGTTATTAGTTCTAATTATGGAGTTCTGGAAGGCGCCGCTTCAACTTAACTGGCCGCTACAACCCCGCCTTATATAGAGCACTCCTCCAGAAGCCTCCGCTTTGCGCACGCCTGCTCCAATCGGTGATACTAAATGAAGTTAATGAGCTCTCTACTTGATCATACCAACGGAGACTTGGCCTGCCCCTGCGACGCCTTTCTTCAACAGTCGCATTAAAGACCTTTCTCACAGTAGCTTCTTCATCCATACACACAAGCGGCACCGCTGCATTTTTATTCTCTTGACTATGACAATGTTGCTGTAGAGCTCAGAGAGTTCGTTGTTTGCGCTATAGGCCAATGTGCAGATGTCTAGGAAAGAACTATCAGAATAGGGAAATAGCAATACTATCGGATAGTCAAGTCGCCATAAGAGCGGTTGCAGGAACTAGAATAACCTCCAAATTGTTTCAGGAAACCCGAGCCAAATTGGAAGTTCTGGGAAGACGTAAGAAACTTTCGCTCAGATGGGTCCCGGAACACGCTGGCATTCCCGGAAATGAACTTGCGGATGAGCTAGCAAGAGAAGGCGCTGCAAACACCAGGTCTGCTTACTGGACATTGTAAGATGAAGAGACATTTGCTCAAGCTGGGCATCAAGAGCTCCAGCAACTGCATGTTCTGTGAACTTGAAGAGGAATCCTCATTGAACATACTGTCTGAATGTGATGTCCTGTCGAGGAGAAGTATTTTCCTTCTAAGGCGATATAGAAACTCGATGACCGAAGTAGCCCGACTAGAACCATCCCAGATGATTTAGTTTATCGCGGAGATAGGATTAGCAGGGAAGCTGTAAGCTAAGTAGGGGCCACAATGAATCTCTAGGTCCACTCCACAATAACGTCATTATTATTAGCCACATCGTCAATCGATCCGTTCTTGTGAAACGTCTGACTTTAGCGATGCGGTCAACAGGGTGTTGAGGGATATTGCCAAGGTCAACGCACAAAGCTTCAACACAGCAAAAGGAATTTTGTCCTATTCAGAAATCTCAAGACGGTTTTGGTCTAAATTTTATTTGGAATCTCTTGGAAATTAAAGCAGTCAAAAACTTTCATTTTAGATTTTCAAAGCTCTCTAAGGTATTTCTAGTACTTCAACGTATGGGTTATAAGCCAAAAACCGTTTGGAAAGATATAAGACACATTGAAAGATTGGTGTTGGGTTGAAATTTGGTTGAAAGATATTTGTTGAGAGATATGTTGAGGGCGGACACAGCGGAAGGAATTTTGTACTATTCAGCGATATGCAACAAATCTCTAGACGGGTTTGGTCTAAATTTAATTTGGAATCTCTTGGATTTTCAATGCTCTCTAAGGTATTTCTAGTACTTCAACGGATGGTTGATGAGCCGAAAGATATAAGGCACATCGAAAGATTGGTGTTGGGTGAAATTCGGTTGAAAGAGAAATGCTGAGAGATATGTTGAGGATAAATATTGCCAAGCCCACCGAACAAAGCGGTTCTCCTATATAGGTGTATGCCAGAAATGTCGTGGCGGTTTTGGTCCAAATTTAATTTGGAATCTCTTGGATTTTCAATGCTTTCTAAGGTATTTCTACCACTTCACCGGATGGTTTATGAGCCGAAAACCGTTTGGAAAGATATACTATATCGAAAGATTGCTGTTGGCCAATGACCATTAGTTATGCAGGACTTATAGAGAAAGTAATCTCAACAGGTTCTAAGAAGAATTAACCGTGCGAACTCTAAAAGCGGCAATTCTACAAGTCATTCAAACTCACGGCGCTATCGCCTGCCTAGCTATCGGGAGTTTCCAAATCGATGCTAATATTAAATTGGAATTGTCGGCGGTAGGTAAACGTCTTTTTTTCTTTCATGCTCTTTCGAAAACAATAATTACTTTTAAAATATGGATAAGAAATGTTTTACCGCTCGCAATAAATATCCAGTAAATGATCATAAAAATCTATTAAGTGTTTTCCTTATTGGCTCCATGCGCCCCCTATAAAATCCGTACTCACACATTTACATAGGCATTTATATATTTATGTTTATGTTGTTTAGTTTGTATGTATGTGTTTAACATATAATTTAATGTGTTTGCCATTTTTTTTATACTTAATTTTGTTGCTTTTGTTGCCTGCTGTACCGTATTTATGAGTGCATTAGCGGTGAATAGATTGAATTTTGTGTTTTTTTATTGGTGCTACAGTTTATGGAGCGAGAAATATTTTTTTTAATCTTTTTATTTTTATTTGCTTAGATTTAAAAGAAATGGCAATTAGGCAATCTTTTAATTAACCGTTTAGGTTTGCCGCTCTGTCTTTATGACTGTGTCAATGCCTCGGAGTTTGGAGTTGGCCGTGACTCGTGATCGTGAAGCGCTATAAAAGAGCGTGATCGCCGTAGTTTTTTTTTAGTGCCAGACGTGAATGCCACAGCCATCAATTTGACAAACATATTAAAAAAAAAGTTGTCATCAATTTGAATGTTTAATATTTATTTGTTTTGCTTAAAGCGGTGTTTACGCTTGGCTCATAAGGGCAATCCCTTTAGGCCATGTTTTGGGTTACTTTCCGATTTTGTAGATCAAAAGTAAATATTTGAAGGCACATCGTCAATCACTCACAACAGCTTTTCAACATAATTTTTAATTTTACTTGATCAATTTTACTAAAAGCTTTAAAAATTTTAAAGATTGCTTTTATACCCTGCATAGTGGATCCGAATGACTTCTGTATCGGCAAAAATAACTTTTGTGGGAGCAAATATATTTTCAAAATGTAAAATGCATGTAAAAGAGAATTCCTTAAGCTTCTGCAATAAGAGAGGGAGCTTCAAAAACGGTTGTAAAAATCGATATTGTATACACTTAACTTAAATTTAAAAAATATCTTTACATCCTCAAAAGTTATGATTTTTGTCGAAAAATAATTCAGTTGGATCCACTGTGCGCTGGTAGTTGTTCGTTATTTCACCCGGATATCTACTTTGTTAGAGTGGTTTAGATTAGCTTAACCTTTTTGAGCTTATTTTGCCAGAAGAATGTGAATTTGAGTATTCGAATAAAGAACAAATCTCAATGGAGCTATTGTTGCGACGCGTCGCCCACACTTGCTGGGATTCGCGGCAGGAAGAGAAACGGCTGCTTGTTGGCTCGTCCATAATATAAGAGATTTGAGATTTTATATAGCTATCGAATTCAACAACGACAAAAAGAGATAAGACAGCTTTCTCTCCTAACCGAGCTTTTAAGCTTACATTCCATGAGAGAGTTATTCAATAAACATAACTTTTACTTCGCTTGCGACCCTCGAGGTGCAAAACTATCGATAGTGGACCCATTCGATAATTTCAGTAAAATGATGCGATAGTAACGATAATTCCATATATTTGAAAAGATTCGATACTATTGATAGTACTATTGGTGTTTTCCCTTCCTACCCATGGAATAATAACAAGAAAAGGGTATTCTGCCGACGCGCTTGCCAAATTTGTTTGAAAGTCTAAAAGAGCGATAGAGAGAAGCACAATTCAAGCAATACATATGCATGCAGTAGCAAATAAGTTAAGGCATTCACATGCACGGCCCAACCATTCTCTTTGACATTCGCAGCAGAATGAAAATTTGGCAAGCGAACAGTGTGAAGCAGCAGAATAGTCGTACCTTGTAATTTTTATTCCATGTTCCTAACTTAGGGCCAGTTAAGAAGAATAACCCCTTTGGAGACAGTCAGGCTATAGTTCGTAGCATGACGGCAAAAAGAGAGATGAGGGTGGGAGAACTGCTGGCGTTCAGAAATGAACTTCATTAATTCCATACATCAGGCCCTAACGCGGTAACGGGTTTTTGTGGTCAATCAAGAAGCCGGGATTAAAATCGACTACTTGGCTGTGTTTAACCCTTTGCGACACCACAGAAATTGACCCCTGCCTAGGACATTGGCTTGTAAACTGCGTGAGTTTTCAAAGTTGGTGCGTTAGTTGTGAGGAGAGAGTTGCAAAAATGTGACGCCATATTAAGTGAAAAGCATAGAAAGAGGGTTCGCCATATCTTAGATAGGGGATATTAGGGATAGCGCCGAAAGTCTTAAATTTTTATTAAGTTTAGATGCTCCTTTGTAAAAAAGCAATTCTTCGAAATGTCAGAAAAGTTTTTGAGCGCTTTGTGAATCTATTATAAAAGTTTATGAACGACAGATTTATGGAGAGCTTTCAAATGAAAAAATTATGGCAAAGCCGTCGTCGATGGTTTTCTGGCACACACACCTGAATATGTGATATTTCTGGCAGAATAACTTGTCACGCGCTCAGTTCTAGCGGGCAATAATTGTAAAAGTATTCCAAGTTATTGGCATAATCTCATAGTGTCCACATTTATGTGCTGCCCACTTGTCCAGCTCAGAGCAACTTTTGCTGCATGGCAATGCTGCTTCAGGTATTTCTAGGCCGCCTGGCTGCAATCCTCTTCAGCTGATATTACTGTGGTTTTCCTTGTAGTTGGAATCGCTTGGACGCTGGTCGCAATGATTTAAAGTGTTGCTTTGCATTACATTTATTGCCAATTGAAATTTGAAGTGCGTGAGAAAGTTGGAATGGGGTCTCTCGGCTCTCGGCCTGGCTCGATCCGCCTCATCTTGAGTCTGTTGCCAACTGTTGTAGCTGCTGACTTGTTGTTGCTGTTGTTGCCTGTTTCGCGTTGCCTGTTGGCCTTTGTGCCATGGGTTAATATGAGCTAAAATTGCTTGCTTAGCCGTAGTCCGTTGGATGGCCACATGGTTTTGTGGCCGGCCGGCCAGTTGCTCGTAGTGCTGTGATTTGGTAACATTTTTCAGACGCTGCCTAAGTCTCTATGGCTATTAGAAAGTTTTTTTTTTTTTTTGTTTTTTTCACTGTGGGTGCGGTGCGCCATATTCCCATCGCCATTTTTTGCAAACACACACACATGTCTTTGGCATATCAAGTGTATTATGTGGTTGTTGTTGTTGCTATTATATGTTGTAGCTCCACCTCCAGCGCGTAGCACAAATGAAGCCAATTAAATGCCTCGCTTGTCCGTCCAATTGATTTGTTTATAAGTTGCACAGCTTGTGCGCATAATCAGCTACATAAATTAAGGCAGCGAAGCGGTTCGTTGCCAGCTCTGCGCCTTGGCCGCTGCCTCGCTCCGCTCCGCCTTGCCACGTCCCGTCTCGCTGACCAGTGTAAATTGCATGCATGCATTCAGCACTCAGCACTCAGCGGCTGAAGCAAGTTTTGGGCGGGCTCATGGCAATGTCAACAACAACAACCTCTGCAACTACACCAAAGAAGACTAAGATGTTTACACCATAGACCACAACGTCAACAGTTGATACTTGAGTTTGAATATCTGCAGTTTTTTAGATACCCTCACAAAGAGCATTACTGAGTTTGTCATAAAGCAGGGTTGTTAAGATACATGCAATATAAGTATGCATTCTAATACGAAGCAAGTCCCATAATGTTGCAGGCGAGACAACTTCTGGTATTATTATCGTGCCCACAAACAAATCTCTTGCACCCGCAAAAACATCGATCTTCTATCTCAATATATCTGTGCTCATATGGATGAGAAGCTTAAGTGGACATAAAGAAAAGTTTAGTTTTTGCGCTCTAGAACTTTATAGAAGTCACCGTTCCTTTTTTTACGTTTGTAAGAGAAATGGTGACTTGAATTGACATCTATAATGCTCCAGATTGCAATAACTCAACATTTCCTTATGTCGACTTAAGCTATTCTTCCATATGAGCACAGATATATATGTATAGGGTGGGCCTAGGTTCTGGCGGAACATGGTGAAAGCTTCTGATCGCTTTGAATCTGGCAATAGCCGGAGTGATACTTGTCTCTACATAAACCTTAAGTTAACACAGCACCTCCATGTGCTGCTCCTGGTTAGCTTCCCTAATGGCCAACCGTTGTTATGCGGCCCATAAACACCTCTATTGCTGCGTGTATGGGCCGCATTAGGGTAGTGAGCTAAAGGTATGCCGCGAAGCCCGTTCCCGACTTTAACTACAATCCATGAATTGCGATGAAGAGGGCAATGCTCTGCGAACTAGCATTAACTACAGCTGACATGTGGACAGGCGCGAATTTGGATGGTCCGATCAGCAGTGACGCGAAGCCAGTGCAGTACGTTGGTCTCACAACTTGATGCTGAAAACTATATAGGAAAAACGATGTCGGCACGGTAAACTTGGTAAAGGTATTGACAGGGATCATCTCTCTTGCCAAAAAGTGTTATTTTGGTCTCAGTATGCCAATGAGCAGTAGAGATCACGCTCGCCAGACGATACTAACATTGAATAAGACGCTCATTCTGCCAATTTGGCATTACGGCGCTCAAGCATGAGGGATGACGCACTCTGCTGCAGATGCACTTGGAGTGTTTCGGCGGCAAGTACTCCGTAAGATCTTTGGAACTTTTTAGCGTTGGCAACATGAGCTTTATAACTGGCACTGGCTTCGTTATATTGTGTGTATAGATCAAGAAGAACGGGAAAGGTCTTCAAGGTGGACACCTCCAAAGATCGTGCTTAAATGTCTCACAGCAAAACTAAGCTGCTGTAAGGAAAGGGTATTAGCAATTTGGCAATTACAATTTCGCTTCTAGCTATTAGTTGTTGTTGTTGTTCTAGCTGTTGTGACATTCTTGCTTATAATTTCATCATTAGCCAAAGCTAAGTTGCAACGTATACGAATTTATTAAGAGTTGCCAACACATTTAATGGCCATAGTAAATCTTTGGGCCCCGCAGCGCCAACGGGCGGCAGTCGAAACAGGTGACACCCGTCTTTGTCAGCTAATAGAACTCGTTCAGTGTTGCATGGCTTTAGGCCATATCGAGATACAGCTGTGTAGATACATTTGTATCTGATAAGTAACTGTGATTTCTAATTCGTCTCAGCTACACACACACACACACACAAATCGACTCAGCGGCAACTTGTTATATACATGTCCAATAATGACACGCTTGCCATTTGTCTCTTGTTGTTATAGTTGTGGTGCCTTTTCGCCTGCATACAGATGCAAAGATACAAAGATACAAAGATACGCAGATACTTTGATTGACCAATAAACTAGCAGCTTGATATCAGTTTACATTGCGTTTGCCATGTTGTTAGTTACAATTTGTTATTGGCTGTTGCGCCGCTGCCGTGACGCTCTGCTCGCCCAAAAGTGAAACTCTTTTTGTCGACGAGTTTGCACTGGGAACTGAAATCGCTCGGTTTTTTTCTCTAGCTGTGCTCTTTACTCAAGGGGGCTCCATCATAATTTCCATTTTGCGGTCAGGTTTCGTCCAATCAGCGCTTTGCACATTAGACGCAAAAAACGAGCAAAGACGTACGGAAAATGGAAAAAATATAAATGAAAAGCTGCACAAACAACAACAACAACAACGACGACAACAACGACAACAACACATGTTGATTGCATTTTTTGTTGCTGGTTGCAGTTTGGTTTTGCTTTTAGCTTTGTTGTTGCCGTCGAAGTTGCACCGCAGTTGCAATTGCAGTTGCACTTGTTGTTGTTGGCTTGTTGTTGCTGTTCAGCGGTTGCTGCTGTTGTTGTTGTTGTCGGCCATGCCAGCCATTAGCGCAGCAGTGTGAAATTCGATATTAGTGCAATTCATTTTCAACAACTAATTTTTGCCAGTCGGTCGGCCATTTCAGCAACGTACAGTGGGGCCAGCTGACTGCGTTATCGGCAAAAGTTATTACTTTTCAAGGTGCCGTGGGTAGTGAGTAGCAAGTCATGACTGATAGTAATGCTTTTCCTTCCGTGAGTTGAAGAATAGTTGGTTTAATTTGGAGCATCAGGCACAGTAGCTTTGATAACTTTCCAAGATTCCCACTCATACTTGAATATTATCGAACGATATTAATGAACTGACAAAGGGCAAGGATTCTTTCAATGTTCGTAGCCGTCGCTTTTTACCCTTACGGGAACAACAGATGCCATGAACTTAAATGCATCAGAAATATCCATAAATGATACGTCAGAGCTTCCCTTGTCGATCAATAGGAGGTATTCTGGGAGAAGCTCAACTTGTCAAACGATCATTTATATCTCTATACTCGTCAGGTTCCTTCATTCTTCGACGTATTTCCAGTGTTTCTGATCTTTTTATTTGATCATAGGCTTAAATTTGATTAGCATATTGGCCATATTGTTAACAAAGCTAGAGGCGTTCTCGATTTTGTTAAACGTTAGTCCAAAGAGTTTCATGATCCCTATACGACCAAGCTTCTTGACACTGCTCTCGTCCGCCCTAATCTTGAATATTGCTCCTGTGTTTGGAGTCCCCAGTATCGATCTAAAACACACCCAAGTGGCCCTTGATGCTGATTTGGTTTTGTTTTTACTTACTTGCTTAATTGCTTTTCTCCTCCTTTTCACATCTTTTTTGTATTACATTTTTTAATGCAACAGAATCTTGTTGTATCATTTTATATAAACAAACTAGCTGGCCAACAAACTTCATTTTGCCTGACTCGTCGAGGGGTTCGAGTATTATTGGTAATGTTTCCTCTTCTGGGCAGTCTGCTAATCAAATTTCAGAGTGAATTGTTAACGTAATCAAGGTTTTGAATTGTAAATACGTTAAAATTGTAGAATATTGCTGATCCTGACCATCTACCGGACACAAACTGAAGAGAAACCTTCCTGCAGACCAAACGTCCAAATATAAAGTCATTTGGTTCAGTTGTTCTCGAGTTTTACTAACGCGTACTCTGCACGAACGGTTTTCCATTTTAAGAAAAAAATAAATAAATAAAGGCGCACTGCTTCCTATTTGACGCAATTTCAATGTTCTGTTTTGTACCTAAAAGACAAACCGACAGATGATTTTTATTAATCACTTCTGATTCTTTTATTTATGCTTTAGTTTGTTGACGTGTAGGATTCTGCTTTTTTAAAGGCATTTAGTCCAGTTAGCCGGTTTTCCATAAACTGTGAATCGAACAAACAACTCTTATGCCAGTCTTTCCTTGAATAAATCAAGGTATAGTTTACACAAAAACCAATCTCAAACATGGACTTTATTTGCGAGTATTGCGAACTATGGGCGGCTCTAGCAACCAAAACTATCCAAATTGAATACATCTATTATTTTCTTAATCTTCGCACATTTCTCGATCAGATGCATGTATTTAAGCTACAAATGGCTGCCATCATAATTTTGATTTTTGGCCTTTTTTTCCGGCAGCGGCCCCAGTGTGCCACGTTGACGTTGACTGTGACGTTGGCGTCAACTGCAAGTGCAACTGCAGCAGCGGCTGCATCTTGAATTGTGTTTTTTTTCTTTCTCATTTTTTTATTTTTGCTTTTTTTGCACATTAATTTTAAGCTTTTGCTGGCCGCTTCATTAGTTTGAAAATTTTTACGATAGAAATTGTATTTCTATTGCAATTAGCACATTTTCGTGTGATTGAAGGCTGCCAGTTAGACAGGTGGATAATAGTGTACAGTGTTCAGCGGAGAGTCGACGAGTTAGCAAGTTACTCAGGTGCTCCCGTAGCCAAGTCGAGAGTCAAGACAGTCGGTTATCCATATGGAAAATTAATTTTACTCTGCGCGTTACGCCCCAGTCGTTCAGTTGACTCGACCCCGACCTGTTCTCTACTGATTTCAGTTACTCTGTCTTTTTATTTTTTTTCCTTTTTTTTTTTTTTTTAGTTTTAACGACTTGTGCATTTTTAATTACAACTGGAACTGACGGGACGAACTGGAATTGCACTGCCAATTTGACGCTGCCGTTAATTGTTTGGTCAAAAACTTTAATTTCGGTTCGTAAAGTTTGGGAAATAACCATGGCAAACATGATATATAAATGGCATTAGTACTCTTTTTGATTTAAGGGGAATAAATTGATTAGCTATATTGGTAATTGCTGTGTAGATACAGTGCTATAGCTGCTGTTTGCAATAATTAATGGACTCTACAAATGCCAGGCTATAATTCAGGTTTTAAAAGCTTTAAACATTCGGTTTAGGTTTAGGTTAAAACGGCTACCAGGCTATTTGCCTGACACAAGATGAGAGGGAAGAGAGAGTTAAAATATGTAATCCCTTTGGTTCAGATTTGAGATATAATTTATCAAGTTACTACCTAGATACTTGAGCGGCATTTTGTTACGGATATCAAATTAGACGATTTTGAGCTGATCCATTTAATGCCGCTTGGCTTGGCTCCCACAGCGAAATAGCTCTTCTAAAGGGCACCCACACTTTCCTAACTTGATCAGCACTTTATCCCAACTCAACCCAAACGCCCCTTTGAAATCGACAAATACTCCCAGAACAAACTGGGAACTACTAACAGTCCGCAACGTGCGCCCATGCGTCTTCTACACTCTTGACCTACATGAAGCCAAATTGTCGGTTGGACATTTGAGTACCTACCTGAAGCCTTGCTATCAGAACTCTTTTCAGAACTTTTCCAAGAACTGGTAGAAGACTAATGCCCCTATAGGAACGATGATTACTGCTGATCCTATCAGGCGACTTCGAAAGCACAATTATGCACGCACATTTCAACTCCCTCGGAAAATAGCCTTCACATATACATCTCCTAAAAAGCTCATACGAATGTTTTGGAATAGCTTTCCAAGCTCTCTTGCACATCTGCCCAGTAAAGCCATCCAAACCAGGTGACTTTCTCGACTTGAACATCGAGAACGCCAGCTTCAGTTCTCCGGCTAGAAGCGGTCTAACAGCCATTTCGTCAACTGGGTCCCGTCTATTTGTATTCTGTTAATGTCCGATATGACCTTTGAGAATCTGACTAAACATTTTAATGTCAATCCCGCGCCCTCTCTACTATTGCACCAAAAATAGGACAACCTGTTGACATCATAAGATGCCCCGAACACTGGTTTTAAAGGCACAATATGGTGTCCTTTCTGGCCAAGCGCCTCCCACAGTAAGATCCCTTATCCGACGCTTCTTATGCAAGCTCCGGCTGCTGACTCATCTCATGGGCAAAGCTCCCAGAACATAAAAAGCTGCGGCGCCAACTTATTCAAATAACTCAGCCCGCCAAAAGGATTCTTTAGGTCACGATGGCGGTGAGATGCATTTATACAACAGATTAATGCTTAACTACGGGCGTTCGTCGCGGTAGTGCGCAAGCGCTCACTTAGTGTAGTATTGGGGACGTTGAGAAGCCGACTCCGGATGCGGCACTGCTAGGTGCTCCGAGGCTTACTTAGTGTATTTAGCCAGCATTGAGGCCGATTTTGGTAGACATGGGTATCTCCTCTAACAACCCTATGATTTCCTGTCAAAATAAGAACATAGTGTCGCTACGAAATCGTAAAAAAAACTCTCGCTTTAAGTATGCACTTCATGAGAGCTCATTGTCAAGGCATTACTCTATGTAGAAGGAAAATCATCGCAATATCGAACATTAGCAACATATCGCTGTGAAATCTTAACGATGTGTGCCAAATGCAAATATGAACTAGGGGGAACAACAACAAGAAAAACAACAGCGGAGACTCCCAATTCGTCATCTAGGTGGCGGCAATCATTTTTGGCCACGCTAATTTTGCTGACCTGCTGATTGCCCATGGAAATTGTAAATTATGAAATTATATTTTCTGCAGCCAACACATACGACATACAACAACAACTACAACAATGCAACACAATCGTATGGCATGTCAATCGTGATTTTGTTTGTTGGAACTTTAACATTTCACCGACGTGCCGCAACGCTGCAATGCTGCGCCACATCGATATGATGTGTTGCGATGTGCTGATGGTGATGATGGTGATGATGAGCAGAGATCGGGTCTATGTGTACATGGTACACGCTGATCACCCCACACGTCATGCATGGCCATATACAAATTTGCTGCGCCTGATTACAAGATCAGAAGGCAGCGTGTGACTATGACTATGACCCGAACGTTCAAAATTTGTAGCACTCGGAGTGACCTACGATCGATGGGCGCATTTCGGCACGGCTGCAATGCGCGCAACGCCCGCTTATTGGAACGGTTGCAGCGGCATTAAGATCTATTGTGGTAGTATGTAGCAGCAAATCAATTGCGGCACAGTCTGCATCGGATGGGTCTCTCTGCACTTGTCGTCGTCGTAGTCGTCGGTCATCCCACTCACCCGGCAAGTGCACAAAGTTCGCGGGAACATTTTGCGCACAGCCTGCAGTTGATCTTTAGCCATATTAAATTACCAAAGGCTAGCCGTGAGAGCAGCTAGCCGCCTATGATTGATCTGTGCTCATCATCATAGTCGTACGTTTCGCCCGATTATGCAGCCGCCGACCAACGGGTCGCATGCATAATTTGATCTTTAAGTTTCTGTGTGTCGGTTCATGAAAAAATTTACAATATTTTATTGAGTTATTGCTGAGGCCTCTGCAAATGATGCGCACGTTCCCAGTCAGGGTTAAATCCCATGTGCATGTATGATTCTTGGTCAATTAGCTGACATAAATATCAAACCAAAATTTATGCGCAACAAACTCATTAAAATGCGTCCAGCCCGAAGCTCACACATCATAAACAAAAAAAGCCAATTTGAAAGCAACCCAAAAACACATTTCCTAAACATAAATTTCCACAAATCAAATTGAGCGCATTTTGTTAGCTACTCTTAATTAGCAACGCCCACAATGCAACCGAGTGATTGGTTAACTGCAGCTAACTGGCTGGGAACTGCAACTCTTACTGGGCCTACGAAATGGAAAGCGTTCGAAAGATTATACAAACGAGCCAAGCGATTAAAGTCGAAAAGTTGAGAAAATGGGTGTTGCTCCTCCAACAACAACAGCGGCAACAACAATAACGACAATGCGAGAAAATATGTTATGAGAAATGTGTTACAAATTTGTGCCTCTGGCCATTACATATTCAAAAAATTATGTTCAATGTTTCGTTTGAAATCGATTCGTCACGTTTAAAGGGTTTCAATGTCAGCAATGTTCGTTCGTTCCATGGGCTCCATCGAAGATGCTCCACTGCTCAGCTCAGCTGAACTCATCTTAACCTCAGCGTGTAATTTGCATACATTAAACTACTGTGGACCAAAAGCAGAGCCATCTTCTGTCCATAGCCTTTGCGGCCCGTTTCTAAACTTAATCTAAATTTAATTATTGTGAGCAACACAAAAAAAGAAAATAAAAAAAAAATCATAAACTGAACAAATGCGACAGCGACAACTCGCACGGCAGCTGATACCAAAAAATGTGTTTTTTTTTTCTTTAATAAATTAATAATCAACAACATAAAAAGCATAAAGAAGCGCTTTTCATATTTCTCAACAACAAAACGCTCGAAAACGCTCAAACGGTGCGCTTTGAACTTGTGTTCCTATTCGTATGCATAGCAACGTTATGTACATATATTTTCATAATTTATGCCATAAGCGTTGATCTTATGGGTTGTTTGGGGCTCTTGTGTCTCCGTCTCTGACTCTCGCTGGGGTCAGGTGAAATCCCCCAGAGACATGCCCCGAGAATGCTGTTGATATACTTTTTATGGCTGTTTGATAAATTTCTTCAACTTTTCTACAACAATTAGTTGCAATCAAAAAGCATATTGTTTGCCGGCTTTTGTTTGCTTATGGGTTATGATAACTGCTCCAAGATGACGAGGAACCCGCGGTAAAAGCCAGACGTTGAATAGGCTTTGGATGACACAAATGTCGCATATGTATGAGTACCTTTGACTAGTATCGAGATGGGAGATACTGTAAAGTTAAGGTGCGTCCAGCGGCTAGGTGAGTGCATTAGCAAAAAAAGATAAGATAAGTTGCTCCCAAATACAAAGCTAGTTTGTTATAAGTTTAAGAACAGGTAGATTTGAGGCGGGTAGATGCTTTGTGATTGTTGCTGATAGCCCTTTGAGGGATCGCGTATGTGCCGCACTGTCTGAGTTTGGAATCCCTGCAAAGTTGATACGATTATGCAGAATGACGTTGAGCACACGCGCACACGCAGCTCCGTCAATGTAGGAAAGAGCTTCTCCGAACCCTTTGATACCAAGCGAGGCTTCAGACAACGCGATGCCCTCTCTTGCGACCTCTTCAATCTTTTGATGGAGAATGTGTTGCGAGAGGCCCAAGTGAATCGGAACGGGACTGTATTCTATAAGGGTGTCCAGTTGCTTGAATACGCAGATGATATCGATATCGTCGCGCGTACAAAGCGAGCGGTTACCGGAGCCTTTGCGGCTATTGAAAGAGAATCTGCCAGCGTGGGTCTGGTGGTAAATGAGAGCAACACGATGTATATGTCTTCTTCTAGTAGAGAGACACAGCGGTTGGACTCTCTGATTGATGTTGAGAACTATACTTTTGATATTGTCTTGTCTTGTAAGATCTTTGGCTCTTTACGCGTTGGCAACGACTACCGCATACGATGAAACGACGAACTCTATGGGCGCTACGACTCCATTAACATTCGCTTGACTTATTAAGGTCGAGCGGCTCCGCTGGCTATGTTATTTTTAGCGTATAGATGAAGAAGCTTCTGCGAGAAAGGTCTTCAATGCGAGTTTCGAATGGAAGCGACGAAGGGGGAAGACCATGGTAGTGAGCACAAAAGTGTGATCGCTATTAAACTAGCAATAACCAGGTTGATATTTGTCTCTGCCTTAACCACGTTGAAGCACAACATCCACGTGGTAGCTCCTGGTAAGCTGCCTAGCCTACCAAGAATTTAGCAGGGTTGTGTGCGTAGCGTTGTGGACCCATCCATTCCAATGAAGGATTTAGACAATGCAACCATGAAAATCTCTTTGGTTCTACAGTTGTATTACAATTCAGCCACCATGATGTCTCGGTCTTAAGCTAATTGAAATCACCGCTGCGGTAAACATGCTAGTTTGTAGTACCAGATTTCAGAATCGCTATACACAGAAGGCTGTTTCCTGTTTCGTTCCATTGATCACGTCACTGCATACAAAAGATCCATTGACTTTTCTCCCAAAAGCTTAGCGTTAGTTCCCATATTACGTTCGTCACACAAATATGTGAATGGTTGGAAAGCTGGGAATCTCAAATAACTAGGTCAGCTAGGAATAGGTTCAAATTGCACTACAAACCGAAACTGGTCTGGCCAGAACCAGTTGTATCAGGTGTGGGAAGCAAACCTTCATTTTTGGATAAAACGATATCCTTATATCGACTGCAGTATGTCTATTTTTTTGCAGAGCAAAACATTTGAAATATTGCATAATGAAATACGATACCTTTAGTTATGTGCGAATGTATCGATACCGGCTATATGCTGTACCTCTCCACTCGCATGTGTGTAATTACACTTGAAATAATTGCAGCATTGCTGTGTAGCTGTAGCAGTAGTACATAGTCGCATTTGGGGTCACAACCCGCAGCTTGGCAATCGAAGCTCATGAAATTCAATGCCAGCCTCTGGTTTGGATTCCTTAGCTGGATCGCAGCTAAAGTTAGTAGTTGTTGTCGCATGTAATTGGCTGTACATTTCGACACCTCGTCGAGTGCGACAGAACAGCCCAAAGCAACAACAACAACTGATACTACGACTACCAGTACAAGAACCAGCGAGCAGGAGCCGTAATGAGCTTGCTCTTGCGCAGAAATATGAAGACGCCGCGTTGTTTGGCGTTTCGTTGGTATCGCACAGTGGGCGCAGCAGCGAACTGGCCAAAACCAAAAACTATGGTACATCCATTAGCTGGCCGCAAATTTAGTTATAGAAAGCTATACGCCTTTTAGCCATATCTTGGTTTTCACCCAAAAAGCAGCAACAGTTTCTCCACGCACACAGAGAGACATTGGAGGCTGTAACCCACTGTTTAACTCGGCTTATTACCAATAAGACAAATCCTAATTATACAATAAATTCCATTTTGCATGCGCAAGTGTTTGCGTTTTCACCTTGTCGTTGTTGTTGCTGTTGTTGTTGTTGCGTTGCTGCTAGCTGATGTTTGACTAGGGTGCTCCGCCTCCGTTGCTGCCTGATAACAATCTCGCAAATTTCTGAACATCGCGAACATCGTGGCAACATCAACGTACTGGACGCACGGTGCGTCATCGGGACGGCTTGTTGGGGGGCTCCAAGGGGCACACACTCAGCTACGGCCGGTTGAGTGCAATAAAAATAAAACCATAGACTAAACGATAACACGACAACTCTGTGCTCCAAGTTGATGTCTAGGCGTGTTGTCTGTGGCCATGTCTGCGCCTGTGCGTTTGCATGTAATTGTGTCTTGTTAATTTCGCATATTTGAGCAAACGGCAATTTACAGTTTAAAGCTGCTATAGATGCTGGCGGCGGCGGCTGCGTCGGCCAGTTCACAACAAATGCAACAACTCTCTCAAAATCCAAGCTCAAAATTGAGGCGCCAACTTGGTCCCTGTTTCCATACAGCACTTTTATACCCTTATAAAAGTGGTATATTCATTATGGGCAACTTTTATAGTTCCATACTATAAATGGTCTCTTCGTTTTAGAGCTATTTCCATAAAACTGACAAGCTGATCTTCTTTCTGTCCGACAGAAAGTTTCGTCCAACGAAAAAGTTGTTGCTGAATATCTCCTAAACTAATAAAGCTAGAATGCTTTTTATACTACAATAGGGGGCTATGGCCCATGCTCGGACCGCTCGCCAACTCGCGTGCCTCTCGGGAGGTGGAGCACAATCCTCTTTCCGTTCGCGTACTTCCGCTTCCTTTTTAAGAGCTAGATAATATGAAACAATCCTATTTATATTGCACTCCACCCCCTTCCCACTTCGCACACAATCCCCTTGCCTCTCTCGTACCACTTCCGGTTCCCTTCCTGTTCCTATTTGTGGGTGTCGCCAGACTCTATGCACAGTAATAGAGTAAAAAATAAAGCTTGATGAGCACATGAAATTCGTTTTTACCCATTTTCGTCGAAATTTAAGAGTTTGTCTGCTTTCAAAGGCTGTCAAACAACAAGTAATTGAAACAGCTTGTTCCAAATTAGACAATACTCCATTAACAGAGGGTTCTTTCCATTCAAAAAGTGGACTAGAATTCCCTTCATGAATGCCAAACCGAAGCTCAGCTGGAATTGCTAACAATCCAAAGAACTAAGTTTTAACATGGAAGTCCTATTTTGATTTGAGATTTTTAGTATCTCCAGCCAATGCGGGTGCTTGAAACTAGTTTCACAAACTGTCTTCGCACGAAGGATCGCTACGATATAGTATCCCTAATTAAAAGACTCGCTTTTCCCAGATAAAGCTTATTATTTTCATTTGCTTTCTACTCGACAGATGAGCTTACTTTGGTATAAACTGTATAACTGTATAAACAAGCATAAAAGCTTGCGGAAACTGTAAAATAAGAGCTACGTGAAATGGTTTACGATATATCTAAGGATTGTTCTTCGAATGAGCAAACCATATTGTTAATAGACTAGCAGCTAATGCGACATATTGTTTGTCAATCTTAGCTTATCACGTAAACTCAGTATTCCGGCACACCGCATTACGAAAAAAAAACAACAACAGCAACAAACTGTCTTCTTTAAACTATTCACCAACGCTATCTATAACAGATTCACACATCAATGTAATGTTTTTCCCTTCTTCCTACCCGCTATTCGTCTATCACGAGCAGCCATAAGCGTTGTACTTGGCGTAACACCAGTAAACTAAAAAACCTGCGTTGAACCAGAGCAAGAGTATGAATACTTCGATTCTCAAAACAGTTTCGTAACTTGTAACTAATCCTGTGGCATTATCTTCTGTGGCACATTTTGCATAGCGATAAAATGTTTTTAATTTGTTAGTTGTAGTCTTGAATAGATTTTGAATAATCATAAGGAAACCCATTAAAACAATCAGTTAAAGATAGACGCAGTCCCAGTGCACTGTGCACCCGACCGACGGGACGCGACGCGACGTCTTATGCATTATTATTTTGCATCTCTCTATCTCAGCTCGGACCAACTCTCCGGGGCCTGGTAGTTGCTCGGTTTTGCACGAATTTGTTATGCCATTTGTAGCGGCGGCTGCTGGACATAAAGAAGTCTAGCTTATGGCATATTGCACGAGATTTTGTCAGCTCGACGATAATAAAAATCTACTGTATGTCAACCGAATCTGGTTGGGCAGGCCAGATGACGATGATCACTACGACGACGGCGATGACGACGCCGATGACCGGCTGCCAATTGAACTGTTCGTGTTTGCAATGCTAGCGAAAAACGGCTTTTAATTAAATTTAATTAAAATTGAATTGAAATTTATTAAGTAAAATTGTTTAAAAAATGCAACGATAATATGTGTACAGGCATTTACGCTACGGGTGATCGTTAGTTTCGTGACAAATTTAACAGTTTTATTTACTCGGTGCAGGAATAGAACATTTACTGTTTACTATGTAGCATCGATACATTTGATCGATAATTAAAACTGGTATAGTAAAAGCTATATAGCTATAGTGCCCACTATTAAGCTTCTAGCTTCTTCGCTAGTTCTACTGAATTGGCCATACCAATCTAACGGTCGGTTGTAGAGTACTGCTCCAGGCGCCACTGCTTTGAGCGCGCGCTTTCTCCAATCGGTGATACAAAAGGTAGTTACACTAGTAGTGAGAGAGACTGCCTCTTCGTTACCTTCCTTCAACAGCCGCATTAAGCTTGAGGTTGATTTGCTTGGCTATGTCAATGTCATCGTAGAGATCATAGAGTTCGGCTGTCGTTGCCAACGCTCAAACACTCCAAGAGCAGCTGCACCCATGCTTCAGCACCATGACGCATAACGGCAAGGATGAGCGTCTTATTGAAAGTTAGTTTCATCTGAAGAAAGTGGTCTTTACTTCTAAGACCATAGTAGCATCTATTGGCAAGAATGGTAGTACGCTTGAACTAAACGAAATCCTTAAAAACATCAAAAGTACTTTTCAACCTCAAACTGAGATTCTAACCGCGGCGTCTCTTTACTCGAAGAGCTCATATGCTTTCCTTTCATTTACCACCACTCATGCTGGCAGAATCTCTCTTAATACCACCGATGATGTCCCTATCTTTATCTTTACAGTCTTTTATTGGTAATGGGGTTTTCCATGGTGGTCCCAAACACTACACACAAATACTCCGTAAGATCTTTGGCCCTTTACGCGTTGGCAAAAACTATCGCATACGAACTTTTCGCCGACATTGACATAGTCAAGCTCATTAAAATCCAACGGCTCCGCTGGCTAGGTCATGATGTGCGTATAGACGAAGAAGCTCCTGCAAAAAAGGTCAATGCGGTTGTTGAAGGGAGGTGACGAAGGAGCAGACCATGCCACCGCTGAAAGGATCAGGTAGTGCCAACTTTTTGGGGATTCCGGACTCCTCCTTTATCCCTCAACGACCTTTCAAATTCTGCTTTATAATCGTATAAATATAATAATATGGGTCTTTTCCTGGATTTGGCGTAGTGTGAATGCCTAATAAATGGTGTACATGTTGTTATCTACAGCAGCCCTTATAAGCTTCGTTTGTCCTACCGAGATGGTCTAATTTAAAGCGTGTTTTAAGCTAGATCTCTGATCGCCTCTATTACGGCTTGACTATCTGATATTATATTTAAGGTAGTATAATTCCCAAAGATTTTTGTTTTACGTTTAATAGTTTGCTTCAAATTTGAGCTAAGTTTTTATCGATCATCGTTTAACAGTGTCGATTACAATAACAAGGAACGTTGATTCTATGTGATTCTATAAAACTGAAAGGATGACACATTTTATTACGATTCGGAAATTGATTTCAGTGCGTGAATGAAAAGGGGAACGCGAAGATGAAATGCAAATTGGTGACGAAGAGGAAGATAAAGGTGAAAAGGACGGCCACGACAACCGCGAAGTGAAGGCGAAAAAGAACTGCGAAAACGATGTAGAAGGTGATGAGAAAAGCAGCGAAGAAGAGAAAGACGAAGAGGGAAAACTAAGAGGAAATCGTAGAGAAGCCGAAGATGAGGATGAAAAAGAGCCAAAGAGGAAACTGAAGTGACAGCGGAAAACGAAGTGAAATACGAGTAGAATTTTGAAGAGGAAGTGGGAGATGAAGTCGGGACACCCCAGGGTTGGTGAGGCCCCTATCTAGACTGTAACCGCTCCTGTTCCTATTTTTGTAATAGAACTAGGACGAAGTTGAAAAAGCCTTTCTAAATGTGCAATTCTCATAATCGATTGCTTTTATTATTCTGTATTGTTTTCGGAAATAAAGTAATAATAGTAATTACTCATAAAGTAACTTCGTGGCTTTTAAGTTAAATTCAAATTAACATACACATAAAATGATATCCAAATACACTTTATTTGGTTTTTATTGCAAATTGGAATAAAAAAAAATTTAATATTGTTTCGGTTGTTAAAAGCGTTAAATTAACAATTTTGCTATTTACGGGCGTATCTATGAAGTAATTGACTAACGGAGCGACTTAATTCCAACAAATTGAAAAATATCATTTAACAGTATAAAACGGCATAAAAGTTAGTTTCAGAAAAGCGAAGTTTGTGCAAATTCACTCGTCGATTTGTTGTGTTCCTTTCACTCGACAGTTATAAAGGGTAAATCTTTCGTTATGCTTCATTTTTTGTTGTGGTTGTTGTGTTTCTTGTTTAGCAATTATTAACATTTTTATAGCCATTTTCCTTTCGTTGAAGTCGATAGTTAAAACTAAACGAGGCCATAGTTATAGATTTTGAAATCGCTGTTTTAAGACTTGTTTTGGCCCATAACTTTCCCAAAAACTATAATTTTTTTTGTTATGCAAAATATTTGTATCTTATTTAATTACATCGTGATCTGCATCGATAGCTGGGGGAAGTTGAGGTAGCAAGGTCGCGAGCTTCTTCTTGACTGTCCATGATTAGCCGTTTCCGGGTTACGGCACTTGTTCTTTGAAAGGGAGGCAGCAGAAATGACGCTAGTCTTGCTTCTTAACTGGCCATAACTACACATTACCGGGTTACTTTCATCTTTCATTGGGCGGGAGGTTTTTACGCAGCGGGTCCCAAACCTTACACACAAACTATTTAGAGCCCAGAGAAGGCTTCGTTGCGCGCATTAGCTCCTTACTCTTGGCGATGAGAGCAGTTATCCAGGAGGTTGTGCATCATCTTGGTTAAGCTAGACACAGGTATCACCCTAGCCATGTCCCGGTAAATGGCAATTAGAAGATTTCACCCTGTTTCTTCTTCTTTTTATCGCATATTAGGCAAAGAGTGTGAGGAACTAGAGCCATTCGCGAGAGCACTGATCGAACCTTATCAGCTTAGCCTTGGGCCTGGAATCTCATTGCCGATTATAGAGTAGTATTCGATAGCCCGTTGAGGACAGCTTAGACAGGCTGTCGAGAAAGTACCTACACAGGTACTACAGGACGTCATCGTTTGCAGAGAGCGGGACATGAGCAGAAGAAGTGTTCCACTGCTTCCTCCTTCTCATTGTGTGGGAGAAGAAGCGTAGCTGCATGGACAGTTGTGGCTCTAACAACGACTGAGCATCTCTCCCTACTGAGGGAGCAGAGCACAGCTGTTCTTTTGTTCTTTTTTTCGAGTCGCGTCTTTCTCTTTGTCGCTCAACCTTCCCGTTTTGTTTTATGGGTGATGTCGCAGTCTGATGGAAATGTCCTAGGAGTGTTTGTTGGCAATAATCAAGCTAATTAACGTGTGTGTGGATGAAGAAGCTCCCGTGGCAAAGGTGCCCAAGGGGTACGCCATGTCTCAGTTGGAAGGCCAAGGGAGGGAGCACTACATCGGGCCATAATCCGTCAGCGTTTTGTTATGGCCAATCAAGTAGATGAAGAATAGAACGAACATATTGTTGAAATTTTAAAGAAAACCAAAAAGCATTACCAGGGAAAAACCTATTTCGATAAATGTTATCCTTTGCAAATGCAAATACCTTAAATTACTCGTTACTGGCTCCCACACCCAGTTGCTTCGCTACTGTCTCTGCGAGCATGTCTTAATAAGAGCAACTTGCTGCGATACTTTTTTGTACAGCTTCATGCGGTTTTTGGCGAAAACCCTAACTACAATAATAACCGTTCGCTCTATATCTGCAAACAGGGGCAAAACGAAGACAGGCATATGCCTAATTTATTCACAGTCACGTTGCTGGGAAAGAAAGAATCACAGCCAAGTCGGAGTGTTGTGGCCGTAGTGTAGCCAGTATAGTAAGTAGTTCCTAAGCAGAAGTGAGTGAGTCAGCTAAGTGCATCAATTTCCATTTAACTGTAAGCGATATTTCGCAGCGGCTGGCAAGTCCAGTTGTGCTCAGAGTAGAGCCATCGAAATATTGCCAATATTTGTGCTGTGGCTGTGCCAAATTGCAAAAGGCAACTGAGAATGCTGCCTGGATGGGTATGTCCGTCCGTCCGTCCGTCCGTCCGTCCGTCTGACTGACTGACTGAATGTCTGTCTTGGTGTCTGTTTGGCGCTGTCTAAACAAAAGACTCAAGCAACGAACTTGGCTTGGGCGCTGAGGTGTGGGTGACATCTTCAGCAAACACTTGAGGCGTTTGAGCTATTTGCGTTGATTGTCAAGCCAAACGGTCCGTCAGTCCGTCAGTCAGTCAGTCCGTCAGTCCGTCAGTCTGTTAGTCAGCGGCAGAATCGTGTTCTGTTGTTGCTGCTGTTATTTTAGTGCTACCGTTGCTCAGGCAGCAATAAATGGGGATGCTTCACTTTGCCAGTTGTTTTGTTTATTTTCCTAACACTTCAATTGGCATTCCACAAAAAAAACAAAACCAAAAAAAAAAAGCGAAAATTGCAAAACGTGAGTAGTTTCGAGTTCTAATTTAAAATAATTTTTGTGTTGACGCTTTTGCAATTTTGTGACGCCCGTTTGCAATTGCTTGACTCTCAGCTTGCCTTCCATTTCGTAATAGAGTCGTTAAGTGCCCCTCGTCGACGTCGTCGTCATCATCCGCAGCATCATCAGCATCATCATCATCTTCATTGGCTTCGTCGTTGTAGTCCCCATCGTCATTGTCGGCAGCAGCTTTTGGTAATTTGATGAACGATTTTTGATAATTTCATTTTTGCACGTTGTGCTGTGCGAATTTTTGTTCGCCTTGCTTTCGATTTGCAACTTTTGTGACTGTGTTGTTGTGGTTTTTTTTTTCGCTGGTGTGTTTGTATGTGACCCGTCGACTGTGCGCTTTTGTCTGATTTTAATATCAAGTGCAGGCGGCAAGTGGGTAATTATTGCTGTTGACGTGCTGGTGCATCTGAAAACGTTGACCACTCAACTGTCAATGCCTGGAGTGGGCACTTCCAATGCCTAGCCCTCTCTCGGTCAGTGCCTCTCTTTCACTCAGCATCTTGTGGCTTTTGTGTTTGCCATTTGAAGTGATGCACTTTTCTGGTTGCGCTGTCGAACTTCACCTGTAGTAGATTTGCATATGTGGCCAAGTACTTTGGCTGGCCATTGCAGCGGCTCCTGCTGCTTCTGTTGGCTGCTGCATCTTGTAGTGTCCATGAATAGTCACAAAGCATTAAGCACTTCAACTTCAACTCTCACACACTCACACACACTATACCTACAAATGCTGATGAGCTGGGCGCACACAATTATCTACACAATATGGCAATCACATATGTGCAGATATTCACATCGCAGCAGCATACTCTATAGAGAGACACTCAAACAGCATTGCGGTTTTTTTTCTATTTTTCTGATTTTTTTTCTTTTTTTTTCCTCAACCAGTTGTCCAATCTAGGAAGTGCATGAGTATGCATTTTCCATATAGCCATGGTCGTTCGGTCGTCGCATCCATGCAGCTTTGCCATTTCCTCATTACTCGTCGCGTACACACACAGGTCGGCAAAAGAAATTGAACTTTTTCACACCAGAATCGATTGTAATTGAATGCCTGAGGGCGCTCTCCAGCTCGAGCATAACCTCACTTTTTGCTCCCTGCCAACGAGCGCGCTTGCGCTTAATGCAAATTTATCCATTTTGACATAGAAAAATCTTCAAACGTAGAACTTTCCCAAAAAACTAGCTAAAATGTTAAATGGGGCCAATGCCAGGTATCATCTATAGCAACACCTTCAACAACAGCATCATCAATATTATTGCCACCACCAATGGCGTACATTAAATTGCTTTATTTTGGAAGCTCTACTGATGAGCAGCAGCCAGTTGATCGCGGTAACTCGGAGAACACCTGCTGCTAACATTTTGCTTTAAATTGAAATTTGAAATAGCGATTTTTTAGACGAAAATCAAAAATACCAAAAAGAGAGAAAAACGTTGAGATGAGACCTGTCGAAGGGTAAATACACTAGCGAAGGCAAGAAGTTCTAAGTTAATCGAAAATCTCGTAAGTTTTGCAGCTGTTTTGTTATAGCATAGATAAGGTCCTAAGTTACTGGTTCTGGTAGTATTGTTCAATATAGGCACGTGCCTAGGGCGACACCAGTTCCATTCATGGAAATATGGAATTTGAAACACTGGATCTGTGGATTCATTTCCATGAACTGCTTTGGCCGTATAAAACGGTCACCACGTGAAAAAAGACGTAAAAATTTAGATTGCGATGAATCTAGAGACGGAGAAATGCAAGACATTGGTCGGAAATACCTCAGCGTAAATTTAGCTGCATTACAAAAGAGATCAGAAGCAAGCAAAGTTCTGCATCAAAAAATATCTACAAGTGATCAAAAAAATCAGAAGCAAACAAAGTTCTTGATCAAATAATATCTACACCTGTTTAGGGTCTCCAAACTTATAAATCCGGTTCTGGTGACATATTTTTCGAAACAATTGGAATAATGGTTTTGTTTGATTTCCATTTTCGTTTCCTTTCTCCATTGGATTCACTTCAAGGAAATCTTGGTATGATAACGACTTAGTTGGGTTTTCTCTTCACTGCTAAAAAGATTTTCTAACAAAATATTTCAAAGGGTTGTCACCTTTTATAAAGCGTTGTTTGAACTTAGCATGATACCTAGATTATAGATACAGCTTTTAATTGGTAATTTTTGCATAGAGGCGCTATGAAGTTTAAAGGAACTGTTCATAAATGCCGTCAAAATTCCCTAGGTCGTCAGGATTGCGGACCACCTCCCTGTGACAATAAAAGCCTATATTCAATTGCTGTTTTTGACTAAACAATTGTGACGTCGATTTTCTAAACTCGGGCATTGTCTCCTAGGCTGCTTTGTATTTTCTTTGTTTTTCCTTTAGCTTTTTCGCTCATTTCAATTGTTGGTAATAAAGTAATAGTACCCGATTATATAAGAAATATACCTTAAAAAACCAAAATTCCAGTTAATACCTAGAGGACGAATTTGAGTCAAAAAAATACCGCTCTGGTATTAAAAATACCGGTTTAGGTCACACTGGTTGTCATGGCCGATAGAGAAAATGATGGAAATCAATTGCATTTCCATGTGGAAGGCCTTTGAAAAACGCTTTAAAATGGCTATTTAAAACCGACTTGTTTGCAGTCACAAATATTACAATGTGCAAGTGATGTTACGCTCGGATGGTGTTACGCTTGTGTGTGTGTGTGCTATGTCAACAGCATCCACAGCAGAGCAAGAGCTTTGCATGTGCGAAAGGAAGAGAGCGTTCACTCGAGATGACTGAATGGTGCATCACTTCTTTAAGCTTATCAAACTGCTTATGATAGTTATGAAACCCTGCCACATAGGGCGTACAAGAAAAACTTCATTAACCGTTGTCGATTTCGCCATAATTCTGCCCCACTAATTTCTCAACAGGCGCCATTTGCTATGCGTGAAGATGCCATAAAAAATGAAATTCCCAGGCCCCCACATCGCACACTATGTTGTAGCGTATCAAAATTTATGACTTACAACGATTCAACATTAACAAAAAATACAATGGACACAAAAAAAAAAAACTAAATGGAGAAAAAAACTACCAAAATGTAAATGATTCATTTACTTGGCCAACAGAAGAGCTAAAAAAATCAAAGCAGAGGTGTTTAATTACCAACAAATAAACAAAATGGAAACGATTAATTCAATTCGCCAATTTTATACGAGAAAAAATTGAGCCCCGTTATGGTTATGGCTAAAACAAAAACACAATAAACATGGTCAAAACGAAAACTATTTGAAATTGTAGCTAAATTTGTGGTCTCTCTCGCTTGGTGGCTGCAGAGACGAACGAACATTTGCCTTTTGCCCCCGGAGGCAATCGAAAATCAGACACAAATAGTATCAGAAAATAGAAATCCCACAATAAACACAAACACGTCGATTCACGATCGTTGTTAGAGTAACTGATGTAGCTGTTTTTGTTGGTGTTGTTGGTGTTGTTGGTGGTGTTGGTGTTGCTGGTGTTGTTATGGCCCAGCCACAGTGAGACAAAACACAATAATCAACCTCGAAAAGGTTGTGTGCCATTTATCAAATAATGTGTAACTTGCTCGTTGTGGCAGGGGCATGGGCAGCGGCATGGGCAGCGGCTGGGTTTGGGGGCTGGGGCAAACATACAACCGGACAACCTGGTGTGTGAGCGTAAGTATCGTTTGCTACAAGCATTATACTCATCCATGGGCGCCGCTTGCCATTGCGTCTGCCCCAGCTTGGCTGCACTCGTACTTGCTCCAACTGAGTCTCAGTCCAAGTCACAGTCACAGTCACAGTTATAGCCTGGTCTTTGGGTCAGACATGTAAGTTCAAACTCATCCGTCAAGTGTTGGGGCTTTGGGCTTCATGATTTAAACTTAATGGATCGACGCACACTCACACACACATGGAGCGGATAGTTGTGTTTTGGTGTTGTCATTTATCATTTGATTTCATTTTGATTGTTTGTTGCTCTGAGGCCGCCTAATAATTGTTAACAAGTAAAGTCTATTTAAGCCTTGTTCTTTTTGTTGTTGTCTGTTTGGATTGTTTTTAATTGGTTCACATGATTTGTAAATTAAACAATAGTGTTACAAGCGCACCAATCACAACAACAACAACAACAATCACAACTACAACAAAAGCGAGAAGCGGAAGACTGTAATTGAAAAATTGTACTATGTTTTTGAGGCATGCCTGTGAGCTGTGACACCTTTTGTGGCTGGAATACTAGTTACATATGCGAAGATTTGTAATGCCAAACAAGAGGTCCCCGAATAACAGTCAACACTAATTTTCAATGCGGTCTGCTCGCTGAAAAACCGAACTAATATGATTCAACTCGGTTGCGCTCTGAGTCGAACACTCTTTTTCGCTGCGCTTGTGTCCTCGGTCTTGTTAATCTAGAGCAAATATCCTGTTTTTTCTAGAGGATTGACGTTTTGCGCAGCAAACTGGGTTGCTTGTTTTGTTTATTGTGTCCGGCAATAACCGTTTTTTGCAGACACGCTGAAAAGGTTGATGGTTATTTCGGAAATCTGGACAAAACATACCACACAACATAGTCCGCATGAGCGAGGTCACTAACAGCGATTAGAAGAGGGTCCGTATTTCTTGATGCCTGCCAAATGTGATGTTTGGCCGCAGATACAATAAGGTGTTTCACCCATGACGATGCTGGAGCGGTCATCATACTGAGGCGCAACACCTATATCTTCACAGACATATCAAAACAAAGAGAAAAATTAAAAGGTACTCATGTGTGACAGTTACCTAGCCCTCGGAAATGACAGCTCTGCCAAACGGATATGAATATGGATATGAATATCCATGAAAGAAAGCTGCTTGGGGGGGAATTGTAGCGGTCTGTAGTGTCAGTCAGTCAGAGTCAACATGATTGCACGTTATAAAAAAGAAAGCCTATAATGGGTTCCTGGACACCGAGGTATCCATGGCAATGAAATGCCAGATGAGCTTGGCTGATCATTCCTGTCGGTACGGCAGAATTCGTTGGATGGATAGCGGTCCACACAGGCAAAATATATAAGGGACGCTGTAAGTCCACCACTGATAGCCACGTAACAAAACACTTCGTGAAAGAACCCATTCCAAAGATATCTGGAGGTATCTGAGCGGGTTAGAGACTACCACTGCAGTAGGTCAAAGCTTGTTGTATGAGGCGACTTATAATGCCACTGGATTCTTGCGAGACCAGTAGAGCCACCCTAGGCCTTCTTCCATTCTTATGGATTTCACAACTGCTTCATAAAGTCATAGAACTCGAAATGAAAGCAAGACTGTTAAGGATGTCAATTGAAGGGTCTGGCGAAGACCATGGATTCAGTGGTACAGGGCGTAGGTTTGGAAGATGCACACAAACAACAGATTGGCTATGTTTTGCAGGACTCAAACAGGCGAATCCATTGCTCAGCTTCTATAACTTGAATAGATTTAAGAAAATCTCATCAATAGGTAAGAATTCTATTAGACACAGCTGTAGATTTGTGAACTTGAAGAGGAACTCTTGTACCCACATGTACTTTTGTAAACAAATTTAGGTAAAGATCGAGTTCCGGCACGTACTAGTGCAAAACTCTCTCAGAATGCCTTGGCTCCAAAAAACCAAAAGTTGGATCTATAAATTTTCCGGCTTATAGTTCTCATTTCAGCACAACTGACATCGATCTCTTTCACGACCTGACTGAAACCTTTCGTGGGGTGCGTTATCCGACGCTGGAGATGTAATCCGAGAGATCACAACGATCCATAAGAACTGAATGCTGCTCGGATTCCAAGCACTTTCGCTCACTTTTTATTATGCTTTGATAGGGCTTGTGATTATTTTGACAACTATGCATTACTTTCGGCACAACCCTCGCATAAATGGCATCTCACAGCATCGATACTCTGAATCCGCATTTCGATACCATTGCGTTGTGTACTCAAGGTAAATTGTAATCAGGCCCATTGTTTGGCATGCAATACGATTCGCCGCATTTCTAAGCTGTTTCGAGCTGTAAAACTGCATGTTGCAGGCTTATCTCTGCAATGCCTGTGGCAAAATCTACACGCAGTGCCATTGTCGACCCCCAGTTCGACCTCCAAGTGCATAAGTTTTCGCTCATTACAGCGGAAAAACTCGATCCAAAAGATTATAATTGATTAAGATGAATCAGCGTTGCGGTCAAATGTTTGATGGGAATATAAATTGTTTGTGGTTTTGTGTAACGACCGCCGACCGACGGAGCGAGCAAACGAACGTCATCTCCAAGTGGCCGGCAACCAGTTGGCCTGGCCTAACCAGGGCCTAAACAAATCAAACGCAACATTTTAAGCTGCAGCACGAAAAATGCAGCCAAGCTGAGCTGGCGGCAGCGCCGCTGGTGCCGCTGATGCCGCTGATGATGCCGCTACGCTGGCAGCGCATCTCTGCCAGCGTCATCAGCACAATGCCAAAATGGCACTCCATCGTTCCATCGTTCCATTGGCTACAAGGCGGTAAATCTAAGCCGTGGTAAATAAATCAATCGCACTGCGAAATTTTCTTTTTGCTGCGTTTGATTTGGTTGCTCGCCAAGCTCTGAGGCTATTGATGAGCGGCCATCAATATTTGTCTAGTTCGAGTTGGAATGTGAGACCCGCTCCACGTGTGTGAGTCTGTGTGTTGGCCTGGTGTGAAGTTAGTTGATTGCGTGTGGCTGCAACATCTTCCTGTTAGCTTGGCCACCCATAGACCGCAGGTCTTTGTACCTTTTTGCATGGGCCGCACACAACAATAAAATACACAAGAAATTGAGCTCAAGGTTTTGCCAGCTAATTAAACGGCAGCACCGGCTACGGCTACTCATATGAGTTTTGGCATAAAATATACACACCTTTGCGTAGTGCTAGTAGCTGTACTCCATTTCATGGGAGCTGCCCACGGTTACAGCCCACGGTAGTCATCAATGCACTGAATCATTTCATTTTATAGCCAACTTGCTGCAGCAACTTTAATACAATAAATTTTCAAATTATAGCTTATTTATATTGCATTTGCATTGACTTAATTGACAATTGGACTCTTAAGGCTACCCCCAACCATGCCCAATTCTTTGGCGTTGTCGTAACTGAAAGTCAGCGACAGACCCATGCCCATGCCCATGCCCATGCCCATTCCCATGCTGCCTGATGACGTGTTGCATGCGACTCTTGTCGTTGTCACAGAGAAACAATAAGAAGGTACCCACAAACCAAACCTGAAAAATCAAAGCACCAACAAGTCTGAATGGCGACGCATGTGGGATGTTAAAGGTGAGGTTACAAGCAACAGCAGCAGCAGCAGCAGCAACA
Organism: Chymomyza caudatula; assembly: GCA_035041775.1. Classification (NCBI taxonomy): domain Eukaryota; kingdom Metazoa; phylum Arthropoda; class Insecta; order Diptera; family Drosophilidae; genus Chymomyza; species Chymomyza caudatula. The sequence goes on from JAWNKW010000073.1 coordinate 1,111,685, forward strand.
GATACAAAAACAGTTAATACAAAAGTCGACAGACACTGCGCCAGAGTTGAACCCAGTGTCGGAGCTAGAGCCCGTGCCCAGACGCGACTGCTCGCGTTGTTCCCGTTTTGTGGCAACGTGTGCCTTGCCACACATATGGGCACGGCGATGACAAACTAAGCGACAGCAGAGACCGTATGACGGACACATCGACAGTTGGACGTAGAGAGTCAGGCAGAGGAACTGCCTAGGGATGTGCGCGTGCTGGGCTTAAGTGACATGGCAAGGCGTATTTATGGCATTGTGGAACGACTTTTAAAGCTCACCCAAGCTCTCAACTTTTTTCGGCTAGTTTTTGTTTGAATTACTTTTCCATTTCCTTCAAATTACCTTAGGAATTCCCCTCCTATAGAAGGAGCCTCAAATGTTTTTTTTTGCAAACGAAGAACGATTTGTTTGATTTTCACAATGATTTTTTGTAAATAACCGAATAACTTTTGACGAATACACGAGTTTGAGTGATTTCAATGTTTTTTTTTATATAGGCCATTGTAGAAAAATGCGTTTTTTTATTTCTTTTTTTATATATTATCGTTTAAGAAATTTTTTTATTTAAGATTAAATAATTTTTTAAATTTTGTGGAAAACTTACATTAATTTTATAATACAGAACACTCTTCCGGCCGGCGGTAAGAGAAACAGACTGAAGGACAGTGAGAAGTGAGGTAGAATGAACATTAAGAGAGAGTGCGGAATGAGTGAGAGTGGGGAGTGACATGACATGTGGTGATAGGGTTGAGAGGAGATAAGACGACGTGAGATGAGATGAGAGGAGTGCTCCCATTTTCCTTTTATGACATAATGGGCTCGCTATTCGGCATATATATCACTTTCGATATTAGCCTTGAGTGGAGCAAAAGTTGGCTCGACAACCCTCTCCGTTGACGGTAACTGGCTTTGATCGCTGGTCTTTGAAGAAGTACGGCCCAATTACAGACTTTGCAGAAACACGTTCGCCTGCATCTCTCCTCACCTCTTAATAGTTCCTAAAACGTGTCTTCAAAAGCCACAGAATGGCTCTAATCCAATCAGGGAGTTAGCAGCTCCAATTCTTAGTTAGTTCTTCCGCAAGTTCATGAGCGGCCTGGTACCCACCGAAGTGTTAGTTTGTTCCTCCTTCCTTGAAGATCCAGTTTCGAGTTACCCTAAACAGCTCTATCTAGTAATCCAGCGCACAAATGTGCAAACTACTCGCTCTCCTGTGAACGCTGCTAAAACACACAAGCGTGACACCATCCTACCGTATCACAAACCCGGCGAATTGCCATCAGCGTGATACTCCTAATTGAAGACAACGATAAGTGCTATTAATTTATCGATAACTCGCAAAATAAACGCATTTACTATTATCCCCGACGATTTGGACTTGTTCTAACGCCAAAATATAGCAAATTCGTGTCACGCTGCAGCTGCCAAAACACGCGCATCTCTATGACAAACGAATCTTTAATTGAAATAAAGAAGTTTGATTTAGCCAAGAGGAAAAGTGTTTCCAGTCTAAGCTGCTGGTGGCCTGGCCCAGTCTGTCTGGATCACTCTGCGTGGGAATGACTGACTGAATGAATGCCTGTGACAAAGATTAGCTCAAACTTAAACTGTGCAAATATTTATTTGGCTCATATGTACATATTAGTTGGCGCCATATGGCTATGTGTCGCCAACACAGAGCCAAGAGCTGACATGGATTTGCCTGACTGTATGGACAGAGATTTCACAGCATTATTACGACACAATTACAAGTTGTAGGCCTCCCCCAGGCGCCCAGCCCACTGCGTATCGTTGCGTTTCTGGCCCGGTAATTGCAATTGAAGTACAATCAATTACTTACCGGCTGGTGGTAGTAGTCCATGTCCATGTCCACGTTCATGTCCACTTGCACTCGCCTGTTTGTTCATTCGTCTCAAGCTACGTTCACATTGGGTAAAAGTCGTCGTCGTCGTTGTCGTTTTCGTGGTCTTCTCGTAGCCCCAAGCCACATGCTGTGCAGGCGCTGCTCTTGGCTCTTGGCAAGATTTACTCGCTCAGCCCCACTTAAATGGAGCTAAGCGCGCCAGTTGATTGCGTGCAATTTATTAAGACGCGCTAACAAGACGTGTGAATGACCAAAGCTGAGCAGCAAGCGGCAGCATTGAGCCGCCACCATTTGGTTGCAAGCTTGGCGTGTAATTGCAGCAACGTTGCCGGTGGTGCTGTCCTCCATATTCAATTGACATGCCAGCTGATTACCAAGTATTTAATCTTTTACTTTTAGTTACATCAAATGAGTAACTAAAAAAAAAAACGAATTTCTCTTAACTTAACTTTCTTTAGTCCATAATTAACACCTACCCACAATGTTTACCAATTACTAAAGATTCGATTAGTTTTTCAATAAAATCGAATTGCCGCAATTACTCGATACTTTTACGAAACTTAGTTTTAATTGTAAGCAAACGACAATAGCCCGGTGCGAGGGTTGCCTTTAATATTTCAAAACTGGTGGAACTAATGAACAGAACTTATTATAAAACTTATTGTGCAAGAAGTTAACGACCAGCATCGATGCTTTCTGATAAAGCGATAGTTTTCGGAAGATCTTCACGAAATTCATAGATAAATATCTCTCTATTGTATCAAAAGTTTTTCTCCGTCTGCTATTCTCCTCGCTTCTCATATGTGGTAGCTAAGCTCTGCAGCAGTTAGAGGAAAACATACACAAATGGGTCGTAAAAAAACTAAAATCAGAAGCATTTACAAGAGTATGCATTAAGACTATAATTTATTTCTGTCGTAGTTCCAGTTCCAGTGCTTCTTCCGACAGCATACCGATTGGTAAAGAAACATTACTTCCATTATATAAATGACAGATCTATGAATTAAAAATTGTATAAATACAATACCGGTTAAAACTTGTAGAACCGCGATTTTTGATCTATAAAATTTTAGTCAGTTTGGTATGCGTGAATACAAAACGCATTCGTATTAACTTTAACCCGAAAGTCATCTTTCATTTACGAAAAAAATTGTTGTTTAGAGCTGCAAAACTATCGATATTGGCGCCATTCGATGTTTTCGATAATTTCAGGAAAAAGATTTATAGTAGCAATAGTACCATCGTTTCGAAAAGACTCGATACTATCGATTTTGATTAGATTAGATTTGTGGTGGATGCGATGGCTCATCAGTGATAGTGATCTATCGATATATCGATACTACTATTGATAGTTTTGCAGCTTTTCATTATGGCGCAAGTTTTCTTGTTAGGACATTGTCATGTTAACAAAATCAAAAGCAAATAAAACCAGTGCAGTAGAATTTCAAAAAATGAATTTAGATACTAAAAAACAGGTCATCATGCTTGTAAGCTTCTACTACGAGTTATCACTAAAACAAACGTTTTTTTTTTTTGTAAAAACATACCTACAATTTTAGGAGCGGTAAAATGTTTTGCTCATTCCTGAAACCAAGAAAGCAGCCCTCGTACAAGTAACTCGCAAACATCTGGTACTTGCTAGTCAATTTTACATGCTCTTGCAGATTTAATTTAGCCAAATTTTATTACTCAATTCGCTTTCATAGCGCAATACTTGCTCACTGCTACTACTCATTGCCTGCGGGTCACATACAAGTACTTAACGCCTACTCGATACTTTGCTGGTCTTAATTGTTTGCAATAGCTCTTGTTAACCACCCACAAGCTACTCACCGTTGCAAGTCATCAACGGGCTGCAGTGTTGCCAGACACTCAAATAAAAAGCCCATTACTGTCCAATTTCCAGGTTAGTATGCTTGTCGCTGCAGCACGGCAATTGGACTATAATATGAAGCCCCAGCCGGATAATGCGACTACTAGGATTGGCAGTGACGACAGACTACCGCTTCGCTCTGTGACCGACCATTGTTTTGACTTATTGCTTCGGTTTTTCCTTATTTCATTGCATTTCATTTAATTTTTTTTTTTTTGTGGTTAGCAACTTGGCCAAGATCGATCTTTGTGCAAATGTTTTTTCAATTTCCTACAGCTGTTGCTGTTGCATCGTCGTTCAGGAGGCACTTGCAGCTTGATGCATTGGCTGCCTGGTTGAGTCGCTGTGCCGAGTTCCCGCCTCCGGTTATGGCCTAGCCTATGAGTTGTTAAATGTTTAACACGTGATATGACAAATAAATTACATATGATCAGCAGAGGAGAGCCAGGAGCTTGTTACAACTGCAACAAGCCACATCCAAGCTATGACTTAATAAAAGTATCTGCAAGTACAACATACAATGTGTTTGTTGTGCATCGCATGTTGTATGTAAAAAGGCTGCTCAAAGATCGATCAGTTTTATGCTGTTGACGTTGTTCTACATTGATTCCACCTCATCATCGTCATCATCGTCGTCGTCGTCATCATTATCATCATAGTCATCAAACGACTCCAGACGCGAATTTTAATGGCCTGTGGTTGTTGGCATTATGTTTGTTTGCTCCTATTTACTTTAAGCACGTACAGTGCGACCTGGAAGCACTTTGAACATATGTGATTTCTAGGAGTAACCTATTTGCGAAACATATGTGAATAACCTACGGCTCATAAAAAAACTATGGCATAATTCATTCATTTTTGTTTGAAACTTTAGCTAATTCTTAGATGTTTTAGTTAAGATGGAACCTAAATATAGACTGACACTGTAATATGTGTTTTGCTGAGCGCGGTTTCCCGAATAACATACTAATACTTAGTATATATTGTATTTTTGATTTTGTTCGATCTTCGAATTCTTCCAGAAGGCGATCGGAAGGAACCTTTTGCTTTGGAATGAACTTACGTTCTCCAAAAAGTAGGTTCGGCGATCGGAAATAAGCCCCTTTAATGGTTAAAAGAAGCGTTACATGAAAACATACAGTGCTTAGCACTACATGTTTTTGCACTTCTTACCTAGTGCTTTCATGAGGCTTCTTGCGGAAGGTGAATATATTCTAAAAGATCAGTTCTTTGTCCTTTGGAACCTATTTCTGCATGGAAGTTCGACTGGGAAGGGACTTTTTGATCACATTTGAAGACATGCAATTAAGCCTAAAATACGGTTTTTTTTGTCAATGTGCCGGCGAGAATACTAACAATTTTTCCCGACATTTTTTATATTCCTTGTAATCGATTTTCCATTTACATTCTATAATAAAAATGCTTTTTTAAGTTCAAAATGGAAAAAGATTTTCGGAAAATCGAGCGTTTATGATTTGATCGAAGTGGAAGTGAGTTTACGAAAACTATCATCGTTCGAGAATTCATCGCTACAAGGATGATATTTGGAAATCTTAAACATTGCACTTTCATTGTTGGCAAACATTGGATCACTTAGTTGCAATGCACGGAGATTGGAGCACCTACGGAGTTATTGCGCTCTTTGCTTTACGGCGACTCAATAGTAACAAGACATTTTTTGACGAATGCCATGTGAGTCGGAAGTTGCTGGGAAGGGGGAAATTAAGTTGAAGAGGAAAAGAAGAAGCAAAACTGCATGCCTCATAGGATGCATTAGCGAAGCGAGCAGGTGGCGGAGCCTCATAGTTTTTTATAAGATCATTTCAATGTATCTCAAAATTGCCAAATTATATGCGATATTATCAACTAAGGACTTTTGGATTAGAAAGAAAGATAATAATAAGCACTATTATGGGAGTCGTCTTCGTTTTCGTCAGTAAGGAGTATCTCGCGGTGTTCGTAGAAAAGGGGCGCCAAATGCCAAAGAAGATCGAAGGTTTCATTTACGTTAAGCAAATAACAAAATCTAGATGGCTCCCATAATAAAGATTAGAGATGTCGCCATATTTGTTAACTTTTTCCAGAACACAAAGCAACTTAAGTTACCCAAACAACGAGCATAGAAGCGATACATGTGAGTGAGTAATATGTTTTTTTTTTGGATTAGCATTGTTAACAAGGTTTTACTGTAGTTCTCCTTTGTGCCAATTCCCATGCCATATACCAATATCGAGTCATGAAATTATAGTGCCCCAATGCTAATGGTTCGCTCTGCTTTAAGTTTATAGAAGAGCATTGAAACCAAATGCCGACCACTTGCTATTGCCCATAAAACACTTGAACGACTCCATTTGGCCCCCAGAGAGTTGTAGCTTCAGCCAAAATACCACCAATAACCGCTGCTTTGCATGACGAATAGAAAAACTAACCTAAAAGTCACGCTAATAGTAAATTGAGCTCTCGCCACACTCAGCTTTTTGCGGCTTGCAGCATTCGCAGCGTGTTTTGGCAACACATGCCATGATGCATACGAGTCACACACTCCAACCGCCTACCACCCCCCCGCCGCCCCCCTATTGCCGTCACTACACCCGCAGTTGCTATGCTGCAGCCAAAATCTTCGCATACAAATTGCAATTTTTCATATGCAACAATTGACACCCTCTAGGCACACGTCGTCGTCTGCACAGAAATTTCCCAGACGAATGCTGATCGTGTTGTTGTTGTTGCTGTTGTTGGACGCCCGTTGTTGGTTGTCCAATCGACGACCATGATGATGATGGTAAAGTGGATTAATGTGGCATGAAATGATTTGGTGAAATAATGCAGCCAAGAGTGTATTTCACTGGACGACAACACATAATGGCGGTCTGGTCTGGCTTGGCCTGGCCTGGTCTGGTCTGGTCCTGCTCCTGGTCGGTCCATGTCTTGCTCACACGCATGCCCACTATAACGAGTTTTTGATTTGGTGTAGCTGGTAGCAGCTAACTGTACGGATTTCTGCACAATTTTCATGCTCCAGCCCGCATGGATCTAGGCATGCAGGGCAATTCCCAGGCTTTGATAACACAATTTGTGCCTTCAAAAGTCTTAACGTTTTACCGCAAAGTGCATGTGGGTTCATCCAAAGCATCTTCAAAGTTGTTGTTGTTGTTTTGCTGCTGCTATAGTGGTTGTCATGCGGTCGAACGCTGCGCGTCAAGTGGTCTTCGGATCGTATAGTGCGTGGTGACTGTGTCGGTGTCCCGCGGTTATTACCACTAGTAATAAAGCCACACAAAACGGCCACTTGTAACGGTTGTCGGCTGTATTGGCCGTCTTTCTTGTTTGACCGCCCTGGTCCACAGCTTAGCCAAGCAGATCTTGGAAGTGACTCACTAGGCTTACTTTCGCCCCGCGAACAGCTGAAAAATGTTGTGCCAAAAAATGTTTATAAACAACTAATTTTTATAATTCGCAAGCATTTACTCAGTATTGAGTATCGAATGTATCGAGTATGACGCGAGGAGCGCAGCTTATTCCTGAAAACTTCACTTGACATCTTGGAGTGACTTCTTAATAAAAGGATATATAGTACAGTTGTGTTGTTCGATTATTTGGAAATTAAGTATCGTTTCTCTCAACAAGTTTTCCCAAGAAACGTTTTAACGATAAATCATGAAATAAATTTGTTGCCTAGTCTCACCTGCTCTCATGTTGGCATTAGCTCATGGCTCCCAGCTTCTGGCTCTCAACTATATATTGTGCTTATCGATTTCCGAAGCGTATAACCTATTCATAACCTGGCAGCTAAAGCAGTTAAGGTTGTGCAAAGATGCATTCGGATCAGGAATCAGTTTATACTTCAATGTAATAAGATATACTCCGCCGAATTGTTACATGCACATCTCGTAACAAAAATCTTTCTTCGGTGAGCGCCTGCTGTGAGTCCTTTAAAACTTTTAGTTACATGGACATCGGTGCAGAGAGTCGGTGTTGTAGAGTTTTTAGTGAAAAAAAAGAAAGCTAGGGCGCTTCAAAAGTTGGGATCATTCAGCTTCACAGTAGCAGGATTAAGAACGACGCAAACATTCGAGTCCGCTAGCAATTAAATTTCCAAGCATGTCCAAAATTTCACTGATAAAGCCAAATCAGCATAAAAGGTCCGTTGGGTGTGTTTTTCAAGAATATGCACCGACTCACATCAAGGAGGTAGCCACAGATGCACGATGGGCAGATTCAAGAAATGACAAGAGAGAAAAAGCGATGCTAGAAGGAAGTAAACCACAAAAAGAAAAACGATGATGTAATCTATATCTATTCATATCTATAAAAATGAATGTCCGTATGTATGTCCGAATCTATTTTACTCGAAAACGGCTCGATCGATTGGCGTGAAATATTGAGAGGTTGAGTTAAAGGTGGAGCTAGAGGTAGAGGTAGGAACCGGGCGAAATAAATGGTATAAACTCTCACTCTATCGCTTTTCCAGAAGCATATGGAAAAAGAAGATCTATAAAAAAGCGATGCTTTGTGCTCGTAAACGAATATTTGTGATTCTTGACGAATCTAGACGTTTTAGAGTCATTCTTTTCTGCAAGTGCAGCAATCGATTATGTAAACTTGCTGCAACAAAGTTTGTATGTATCTCTGTTACTGTTTGCAATTGCAAGCAACTGTTCGTATTGCATTCACTATACAAACAGTTATTCAAGGCGCGAGTTGCCTTTATGTTCAAATTTATCAAATTTTTCATTAAAATTCTTTTGGATGCACTAGGAAAATGCACTTCGTGAGCAACAAAACCAAATGATCTCCCACAACAACACACACACTAACAAGCACATTGCACTTCGTTTTTCGTGCTCTACATAATTCATCATCAATCCACACAATCGGGAACATAAGCTGGCTGCCTGCTGCGGGCAACCATTGAGATGAGAGTGAATGAGTGAGTGAGTGAGCGAGTGAGTGAGTGAGTGAGTGCAGCTTCGTATATTTCCAATCAGAGTTTGCCAGAAATATTAGAGCAATTTCCTATCTTGTTGTAGGGTAAAGCTTTTGCCACGTTCATTTGCTGTATGACTTATTTGCCACAAAGACAGAGCGGGAGACAACTAGAAGTGGTGGCAGTGAAGCTAACTGAGCGCTGTGGTCCAGTGCCTCGTTTTGGTTGCACCTACAACTTAACGCCGCCAACTATCACTTGGTGGTGGCAGTGGTCGATGCAATGGCAATGCCGTTGATGACGACAACGTCGATGGTATCGTGTCGCCTTGACTTCGCTTTCCTGGCAACACCAACAACATTGGCGGACGGACGTAGTGCACACAGCTTTGGGATTTGGCTTTAGCCTTTGCCAATTTACCTTTGTACATTTCGGTTTTTTTCTTCCGATCAAACTGCACAGTCAACTTTGGCATGACTTTTCGTCGCTGTCGATTGTCGTGATCAATTGAGAGCAATTTATTATGAAATGAGGGTGAATTATATGAATGAGCGTCGAGGCTTCTCCGCTGCGTTAAGCGCCGCACAATTCTTTTGATCTTGTACCATAGAGTACAAGCGTTCGTATCGATCGAGTAGTGTAGAGTGCCTTATGAAAAATCTTTTCGACAAACATCATTTTTTCAAACACCCCGCAAATAAAGTCCACCGTCCTGCCCACCCAACCCCCTCGATCGATCAGTTACAATGCAATGCTGATGACTTGTTGCACTTTGCATTTGGTTTGAGTTGTGAGTGTGATTTTTAAAAGTGTTTTACATGGGAAACGACATGATCCGTTGCAACTTGCAATGCGAATCTAACCAAAATGAACCCGAACCGATATCGATATCGTTTGGCTCTTTGGAGCTGTCTGCTTTGCCGACTTATTGGCTGGCAACGTTTAACTGCAGTTGTTTTTGCTGTTGTTGTTGTAAATTGTCTGTCGACAATTATTTTATTATGCTGTCAACACTTAAATGTAATAATGCCAATAATATTGTTTTATGACAGTCGCAATATCTTTGTGAAACTTGGCGCATATTTCGTGCCTGCGTTGGTGTTAGTCAACTTTTGAGAGTGACTGTGTCTGTGTGTGTTTACAGCCTTTGATGCCTACAGGCACTTTGCTGGATCTTTAATGTCGGTCTAGTTGAGGTTTTTATGCTCTGTTCGTTTTAGTTTCATTTTAGTTGGCCAAAGATAGAGGTCAGCCATGATTTGATCATGGTCTACACACACACACACACACACACACACACACACACACCACTTGTACTACATACTTAGTTGACGTGGGAATTCTAGTGCGACTGAGTGAAACCCAATCAAAATGAATGCTTCACAGCGCTGTTTGCTGTCATTTTTATGACCAGAGTTGTATTTGGTTCATTAGCCCTGCAGACAGCCAATTTGTTTGGCAATTCGGCGCTTAGTTTCGTTGCTCCCCAATTCGAAGTAGTTCAAACAGCTTCTATTCATTTTCGCTTTGAGAAACGGTTACTAGCTATAAAACGAAAATAGGCAAAAAATTAATTAAATCTTCAGCTCGTGAAATTTTATTGCTATTTAGAAAGAAAAACCCATTTTCTGTTAGTTGGCGTTTTGGTTAAGGAAGTTCAAGTAGAAGAAGAAGCAGCAGCAGCAACTATGAACATCTTGTTGCTCATATATCATTTGAAGCTGTCTTTAGACGGCATTGTACTAGTTCAATGCAATAGAATATTCTTCATTTCATACACAAACAAAAGACTTTGAGAAAGCGAACTAGACTAGCTGTAAAAAGTAAGTTAAAAATAGCTGCGTGAAACCCGACTATGGAATACCCTTCAGGGAAATCGCGAGAAGTACCTTAATTGGTTACAGTTTCCGTTCCAAACCAAAAGTTGTCTGTATATTCGGTTTGTGCAAGTCTTTCTTGTAAATTTCCCAAGGAATTACTTTTTGCAGACTGCAAAATCGATAACAAAAACCAGAGTTGCCACATTTTTCGAGACATAGTGTTAGTTTGCACAGTTCGCCTTGAATTTTGTGTCGCTTCTAGGCATTGCGGTTTTTGTTTGCAATTTTCGTGCAGTATTGTGTATCCGAATTTCATAGTTTTGAATTGCATTTAGGAGCTTCTGCGAGGTCTAGCCAAAAGTGAATATCGAGGGAAGATACAGATTCTAAAATTACTTCCTATCCGTAGAAATGTATGCTCCGATGGTTTTCTTATTTGAATCTTAAGGTGTTAAGGAGTTGGTAAGAAGTTGTTAAGGAGGTGGTAGGGAGTTGGTAAGGAGGTATGAAGGAGTTGGTAAGGGGGCGGTAAGGCGGCGAAAAAGAGGTGGTAAAGAGATGAGAAGGAGGTGGTAACGAGATGAGAAAGAGGTGTTAAGAAGGTGGTGAGGAGGTGGTAAGTAGGTGGTAAGGAGGAGGTAAGGTGGTGAGGAGACAAGCCATTTTTTAAAGCGAAGCGCCTCAAGACCATTTATGTCTGAAGAAGAAAGAGTGCAGTGGCAGTGGAGCCAAAAGTTTTAAGTACAAATAAGCTTAAGTGTTTGTTTATAAGTCTGAAACACCAAGGGCTTGGAAAAGTGTTAAAACTGAAACTCTGCCTTGCATTTGAAAATCGAATAAAAAAACTTATATTCCAGCAAAAAGAACCAACCGATGGCTTAAAAGCCGGTTTTGTCCAGTGTTGCAAAACAATCCATAAATCTGACTTTATGATCATATAGATAGACTTCCAATTCGCTTTACGTCGTCATTTGTTGAAAGGAACCAAGACGTAAAGTGAGGTTTTACTGTACCACAGTGTATTTTATGATATGCACAGAAACGAACACAAAGATTAATACAAATCATTTACGATATATTGAATGTTGGTAGTTATCGATCAACAGTTGTGTTTCTTAGAACTTTATGTTCTCTTTGAGAATCATGCAAACGGATCATCTTCCAACAGTTACTGATTTTCTTAAATATGTTCCGGTGAGGTAAGATAAGGATATGGTAAATAAATCTCGTATATGGTATTTAACATGTCGAATGTTTTAATGTTTCCTTGATTCTACACATTAGAAGTCTTTATCAAACAATCAACTTTTAAAACAAGATGAATGAATTTGGATGTGTATGCCAGGAATCATTATACTGTGTGCACCACATTCATTAAATTCTTCACTTTGAGCGTGAATGTGTCAAATCCCGATTGAGTGCATTCATGCAGAGCTCTTGTTCAAATAGTACATCGAGTTACTATATCTCTTATATTAACTGAGTTTCAAAGCTGTTATTTTGCTTTTTAAGAGTCTTCTGAGTCTACCTTATAATTTAAATAGCTCTACTTTGCTTAGTATCTCAGATTGAGCTAAGAACTTTGAAGCGGCTTCCAAACACAACTGTTACTTTTAGATTTAGGACCAATAAAGTCTAAAACTTCAAACTTTATGACTCTTCTAGCTGTATACATTTCTGAATACAACATTTTTGAACAGATACACGTATAGCCTTGGACAGTTTCCATGTTTGTTTCCAAACTCTTTGCTCTGTCACATAAACACTCTGAAAGACAAAGCAACCTCTTTGACATCCATTTTGTAGAGGATACACAAAGTGCCATAACTGTATGGGTGTTGGTGCAAATCTTTGAACTGCTTTCATTTTATGAGAAGCAATAATTATAACAGTTAGAGTAACTGTCTGGCCGCTGGGCTACTTCTTCAATAGAGCGTTGAGTATATGTTTGGCCGAGCAGGTTATGAGGTCTTCCTTTTGACAGCGCGCCAATCCATCAAGAGCTGAAACTGATCTGAGTTGGATATTTTGGCACCCTTTCAGTTCAGGTGATGATAGGCGCGCACTGTCTAGGCGCGTCCGAGCAGCCTTACATTTGTGATGTACTATGCTGGATGAGCTTGGGTCAGTGGAACTGCTTAGTTGGCAGTTGGTAGGTAGCTAAAAACTACTAACTAACTGACCAAGAGTTCAGAGGCACATTCATCACTGCGAACCGCGTGTTGGGAATGGAATTTCTAATCAAATAATTGCGCTTTGGCGTTCAGTTAAATGCTCTCAGGGGGAGAATGGAGCACCAGTTACTTTTTGGCCATTGTGTCAATGCGGCTTCTATCAACTCATGGCCATCAGCTGTGGTTGGTCATGCCGGGCTCCATTGATATAATAAATAAATGTCTGTCTGTCTGTCCGTCCGTCCGTCTGTCCGTCCGTCTGTCTGTTCGCTACGTTCCAAATGCTGCAACCAATGTCTCTTATTGTTGTTGTATTCACTTTATTGTTGCTGCTGTTGTTGTTGTTGTTGTTGCAGTTGTTGTGCATCATTCAGCCTCATTTCGTGCAGATGCTTTGCGCGGTTGCAGCAAACGGCTGCAGCAGCGGCGACTCTTGCCGCATGGAAATGTGCGCGCGTTCAAACTAAATTGCTTTAAATTAGCTTTTCGGTGCTTTTTTCGGTGCCGCTGCTGTTGCTGGGAATGCTTTGGAGTTGCTGGTGCAGCGTCCAACAGGTCTTCATTTGCGCTTTAGCCTGCCACCGAGACTCTGGACCTGAACCATACCAAACAATCCATCAATCCATCCATCCATGCGAGCATGTGAGTGCCTGCCGCCAGTTCAAGTGCTCAGGTCATCATGCACATCTTCTGCACGTGTGTGTCTCTGTGTGTGTGTCGTTGCAAGGAAGCTGCTATGTAAGCAGGTCGGCTGCTTTCAAAAGTTGCCGCTTTGCTGCGCTTTAGCCAAGTTTATGGCACTGGCGAATGCACGGAATGCGCGTGCCTACTCCGCTCGCCACGCCGCTCCACCTTACCTCACCTAGTCCCGCTGTCTAGTCTTTGTCCAACTGGCTACCAGACTGTCTACCTTTTTGCCTTGGCTCATAAAACTTTGAAAATCTGCGTATTTCACATGTCAAGATTTTGCAGGCGCTGCCCTGGCCCTGGCACTGGCACTGGCCCCGGCCCTGGCCATTCGAACAAGTGCAGTCCGAGAGTAGCGCTTGACAGATTTATGGAATTTGCAGCATTTCGCCAGAGCACTGCGGACTTACTCTTTGTGTCATTTGGGGAATGTTTTGTAATACACATAGAATTTGGTGCCGAAAGCAATTGCGATCTACCGCAGCTAAGCGGGAATGGGTCTGCCGCTTGGGCAAGTAGCCTGGGAAATGACTTCAAACTAGTTCAAAGTTTGTGCTTTTTTACTCGCCACGTAAGTGCACAGCGTAATAGGTCTGTCAAGAAGTCAAGAAGTTTGTAACGCTTTTGAGTATTAAGCGCAGAAGTCATAAAATATATGACTAAATGATCTGTAATGTGAGAAAATTACATTTTGCAAATATAGTTTTCCGTTTGTCTGTTTCTATTTGTACTAGTTCCATAGTTCCACAGTTTCCATATTGTGGGAATTATTAGTGTACTTAACCTTACGTTTCTTCTATCTTCTTTTTCACGAAAAAGTCTTCTTTTAAGTTAATGGATCAGCTATAAGTTCTACGTTTATCGATAATTCGAAACTGCAACTTTAATGCAATTGTCAATCGAGGATTTATAAGGACCAACTCTTCTTTTCTTGTTGTTTCGTCACATCGGATGTGTTTCGACTTTCGTTTTTTGTATATTTTAAAAAACTCGATTCTGGTCTTCTTCAACGTCAATGCACGCGATTCGGCAATCAATTTTAGTAAAATTTTTATGCTCAATAAAATTAGACCTTGCAAAATGGAATAAGATCACATATTGTTGTTTATAAAAGTTAAACCAATAAAGAAATGACATCAATTTTAATTTGTAATTCCGGTCATTTGGCTGGCGTAGTGTGAATATTTGGTCTTTTATAGACTTGCCAAGCCTAAAACCACACTCATAAGGTCCAATCAGTTCTTTCGCAAACGGCTTTAGTCTTTTTCACTGTACGTTGGATAGGTCCTTATATGCAATAGAAAGAAGACTTATACCACGGTAGGTTGGTGTATACCGTGGCGACACCCTTCTTGAGGTAAGGATAGAGGACATCAAGGTTGCAACCATCGGGCATGCTGGCATATTTCAATGTCGCGGGTTTCAAAGATGTCTATAAGATCGTAACAGGCGACGAATTTTGGATTGACTTTACGGGTCTTTGAAGACGAGCAAGAGATGTTCTACGGCGAAGCACTTCAAAGCAAATGGTTGCCTTTTTTTATCGAAGCTACCATAGCAACCATTTGTTTGCCAGAAGTTTATAGAGCATTAAGGGAACTTGACCGCCAAAAACGGATCATCTTTCATCACGACGAAATACATCTGGCGTATAGTCCCAAATTGACACCCAAAAATTTCTTCTTGTTCCCAGATAAGGCGCTCGATAAGTTCAAATCCATGTGATTTGAAGGTTTGGAGTGGTAAAAGTGTTTTGAAAATTGGTTCAAGCGTATTCAAAAGTGCATTATAAAAAAAAAAACCATTGTCCAGGCTCGGATTTAGAGGATCTAGCAAGGTTACTCGCAAAACCCTGTAATGGGTGGTTATTGCCTGTTAAGAAGAAAAAGATGTAGGTAATGGTACAAAAAATCTACAGATCGAGTAGTTGAATATTGACATTACTGTCAATTAGAACTCAAGTGTATTTCACAAGTTTTAAAGTTACAGTTTTCCGCGGACGAAACACACTTCGAAATTGCCTGTGTTCGATAAATCCGGTCCTGCCATTTTCGATGGCTTGTCGCCTATTTTCGAAATAGCTAAACATCTTTAGACGCGAGCATTTGATAATATGATGAACGAGATTTAGGTGTTCATACGGACAGATGTAGATATCGATTTCGACTCGACTATTCTGCTTCAGGCAGGCAAAATAACTCCTCGGTTCCTATAGCTTACATAAGTTCAGGAAAATAATACAACTAGGCGAGAATTTTAGGATTCTAACATGTCTGGACACTGTAGGATGGAAAGACACTTGCACAAGCTGGGTTAGAGCAACTGCTGGTTCTGGGAACTTGAAGAGGAATCCTGATTGCACATACTGGCTGAATGTGATGCTCTGGAGAGGAGCAGGGTGTTCCTTCAAGGCCGATATAGAATCTCGATGACCAAAGTAGCCCGACTAGAACTATGCCAGATGATTAAGTTTATCAAGGAGATAGGATTAGCAGGGTAGCTGTAAGCTGAGTAGGGGGCACCATAGATCTTTAGGTCGCGGTGCAGCTTTCTAGAAATCGGCGAGCGTATTTAAACTTTCTACTATAACTCTACTAGTTTAAGCCGCTGCTTATTGTTTTATGTACTAAAAGTTTTAGAAACTGTTTGACTCAGCATTTAAACTTTAAGTGAAACATTTACAGAAAGTTTGGCGCTCGCTAAATGAGCCAACAACTTGATAGAGACTCGCCATGTGTATTGTACTATGCAATGCCATTAGGAGGTAGTGTTCAGTGGAAGTGGGGACTCAATTGTGTAGAGTTTCCTTTGTGTTTAGCGCGTGCTTTGTTTCACTTAAGACTTTTCGGCCATTTAGCGGCATTTGCTTTAAAAACCTTCAAAATAGCCTTAAGCCAAGTTCAACTGGTAGCAAGTTGTGTGCGTCTCTTTGCCAGATCTGTAACAATTAGTGCTCCCAAATTGTTGCTCCTTTGTTTAGCATTCAATCATTAAAAACTGCTTATAATTATTTGTAGAACTCACATTTTAAAGACGCTTTTTTTCGGATGGCACCAACTGGCAAAGCACGCCCAAAGAGCTGCCGACGCTAAAGTTGCTGCGATTTCAAAACAATTAAAATTTGAAAATGGTCAAACAACAAACTTGGCCATTAATCAAAATTAACGCCACATGCGCTGCCGCAGGTGTGTTGGCAGTGGCAGCGGCAGAGGAGCGGCAGAGGAGCAGCAGAGGCAGCGGCGCTGCGAGATGAAATATTTAACGAAATTTCCGCATTGATTTAAAAGATGATTTAAAATATGCGCGCTGGCTAAAATCAAGCCAAAAATTTGATTTCTGATTTCTGATTTTCGACTTTGTTGTGCTATGCAAATCAAGAACTTAAATATTTTCAAAACAAGTTGATCGTTATGAGCAGCTACTCTTTGGTAGCTTGATGGCACTTTGATGGCAGTTGATGGCTGCTGCCGCCGCTGCCGCCGCTGCCACCGCTGCCACCGATGCTGTTGCCAGATTTGGATTCATGATTTATGCTTTAATTTAAACGTGGCATTTTGGCAGTGGCAGCGTGGCCACTGGGCAGTCTTAAAGTGGGCCACAAAATGCCGTGACTGCAAAAGTTTTCATTTGGCGCTGCATCAATCATACGCCGTGTGTGCCGTTGTTGCCTGTAATGAGCTTTGAAGCGGCTCATTATGGCCAGCCCTTCGGTACAGTTCGGTAGTTGGTAGTTTCTCAGCTGCTACCTATGTCTGACCCGCATGTAGATCTTCTGCTCTCAACTTACTGCCAACTGCTGGGTGTTTGTTTGATTAATGATCAAATATGGCCCTTTTGGCTGCTCAGCTGCGGGTTAATAAACTTTCCATGCTACATATATGGTAATATGTATAACTATAACAGTTTCATTAACTGGCCACATTAATTAAAACATTTTTGCCAAAAGCCATGCAGACCTCTTGCATGGCAACTAAGTGGCAACTTTCTGGACTACCCATAAACACTTCACTGCCTCTGCCAGTACATAATGGCCAGTTGCAAAAGGCGAACCCATATTTATGGTAGCTGGCAACAATGGGCCGCGCTGTGCGGCATGTAATAGCAACATTTTATAAACAACTTATTTCCTTAATTGATTGTTAACAATGATTGCGCAAACGCGCGCAGCAACGCCAATGGCCAACTGCCACAGGCTGCTTCTGCTGCTGCTGCTGCGCTCCAAAAGCTGGACAGGAACGTTGCGGGCCGCACACTTCTTTCACACTGGCTGGCAGCCAGTTGTTGTTGCTGTTGTATCTATTAACCACGCACTCCATTATTATTTAATAACATATTTCTTAAGTATCTGCCAACCCAGTTCAGACCACAAAACGAGGCACAGACAGACATTGCCATCGCGTACTTGACCATAATTTGTAGCCAGTTGAAGTCTAGTCAGTTTGCCTGCCTCGTCCAAGTGATTGCCACCCCATTAAAAAACACAAAAATACAAAAAAAAAAGCAGAAGTAACTGCTGCGCCTTGTGTTTCCCAGCCTTGGCTATGGGACTCCTGCCACAGCTCGCTGCCACGATCACTCAATAAGTCTAGACAAAGTGTAGCTGAGCAGTGATTGTCGCTCCGTCGTTGCTGTTGTTGTTGTTGAAGGTGCTGCCGTAATGGATCAGCAGCAGCACGTTGTGCCGAGCGCTTTCACGGCCTGACTTGACTTGACTTGGAGTCGTCCCTCAGTGCCGGCAGCGTCTACGTCATCAACAGCCATCAGCCATCAAGCATCATATTTGTTGCATGATTATGTGGTAATTGCGGCTGTCAATAAAACTCCCCCGTTTATTCTTTATAACCGAAAGCATTCTACGCCTATATTTTATACAAACCACAACGTGGCTGCCTCTCTTGCCTGTGACTGGCCATAAAAGCCTCCATCCCAGCTCAGTCAGCGAGTCAGTCAGTCAACCAGCTGGGCTCACATTCTGTGATATTCTTTGACAAAGGAGTGACATACAAGTACTTAAGTGATTTCTTTACACCTTTTATGGAGTAGTTAATGTGGCCAAGGTATGCGCCATGCTTTTGGCCAAGTCATGCTGTGCTCCCTATGCTCATAGCCACGTTCATGCCCGAAACCCGAAACCCAAAACCCTTAAGCGCTACCATGCGCTGCACTTGGCTAGAAACAGTTTCTTTTTTATTATTGTCATCGTTAATGGGAAATCACATTTTCCTTTATAGCACGAAAATGAAACTCACTTCGGCGTTTTAGCTACACTGAGTTTTTCGCAGTCGATTTGTAATCATTGCATTAAGTTTATATATGTGCACACACAGCACACACACAAATGTAACACCATTCAAACGTAACGCCATTCGAGCGTAGTAACAAGTTTTCGTGAATCTTGCATTTGAATCAAGGTTTTTTATTTTTAGCAAACATAAGTGTTTCTGTTTGAGTGAGCTGCGGTGTATATTTCTCATTTGGCTGCCGACCTTTGTTTGCTTGAGAAGCAGCTAAAATGTTTGATGCCTTCTACTTGACTATGATATCTACTCGATGCCTGCTCAAGCTTCGATACCTGTCCAAATTTCTACTAGTAAGCGCTGCCGTCATTGAAATCGTTTTGTTTAACTTCGTTTGAGTACATTTTTACCCATATTATGACAATTATACTTATTTTTATCATTTTGCACTCGTTGAAAGGTTCATAATGATGTGTTATGAGCTGAAATGATAAATTTTGCTTGGAATGTACTTGTTGGGCTGCTTACTGAGGGACCAACTAAAATCTTGTAAGTACAATTTTGTTTTTGGCTTAAGACATGATTTACTTGTCTTTTATTCGTCCTACTGTACAATCTGTGATAATACTCAAATATAGTACTGCTTAAATTTCGATACTTTCGGTATCAAAGTTTATGTGTTTTGAAAGAGTATACTCAGAAAAGCTGTTTTTTTTATTGAGTATCACCGCCCAAATTTATGCCAGTCTACACATTAGTGTCAATTTTAAAATGATCGGAAAGTGTGAACTCCAACTCTATGAAATGTTAATTCGCATCGTTGTGCTCTCTCGTTTTGTAATACATAAGAGGAAACAACAAAACTATGCTTTGCGTGACAACTTATAGTTGACTCACGACTTAATGTGGCGCCATCTTGCCTGCACATATGGCAGTGCCATCTCAAGCTAAACCGTCTGCTACCATCACGGCATACACACAGCATAGAAACTGGTCTTACATCAAAAGCTAAATCGTGTGCTACCATCATGGCATACACTGATGCTATGTCAAAAGCTCTTCGAAACTCTTTTGATTACTGATCAAATATGATATCTGCTGTGGTATGGATACATTTTTACGTTCAGTGCATTACGTTATCTCATAAACATAGTTGGATAATGACTTGGCATAATGTAGAGCTATTTGGCTAGCGCCATATTAAGCTCATTGATTTGCTGCCATCACGGCATATACGCGCACCATCAGACCTGTCACACTAAAAACTTTCGTTTGCTTGCGAGACCTTCGATACTTACTTGAATGTAGTTCAAATATAGCATCTGCTTCGGTATCGATACCTTTTTAGGTTCCCGTGCATTGCGTGATCTCATATACATAGTTGGATCATGACTTGTAGCCATCTGCCAAGTGCCATATTAAGCTCATTGATTTGCAGCCATCACGGCATATATGCAGCATGCGAGTTGAATTTACCCACAAGGCGCACCATTAGATGTTTCTCGTTAAAAACTATTGTTCTTCGAAACTTGCTTGAATGTAGTTCAAATATAGCATCTGCTGTGGTATCGATACCTATTTGTGTTTCCCTGCTATATCTTTTTCTAGCCACTTAAACAAACATTTCGATACCTTTTTACACGTTTACTTTTGAACCCTTTAAGCTCTTTGGCAATTTCCGTTTCACTTAGCCCACTTAAGCTGGCTTTTCACACTCATATACTCATATACAATTTATATGCCCATCCCTAATGTGTGGGCGTGTTCCGGACTAAAGTGTGACTTAGTTTAATGCCTTTTCAGTGCGTTGTAAGTGGAGTGCATTAAAAGTAGCTTAGAGTTTCATCGCCTAATCGCGACTTGTCTTGGGCACAGCAGTTCACTGGTTTACCTAGTTTCTACATGGTATTAGGTGTAAATATTGGCACACAAAATGGGCACAACTCGCCAGCAAAATTTGGAGCGCTACGAGCATGGGCATGCGTGTCTGCGACCTGGGAGTTCCCCCGCATTGGTGTTGGTGTTGGCTTTGGTGTTGCAGCATTGTTGGCTGATGTCGTAGGTGCGGAAAGTAGTCTATTTGCCATTTTGTCGGATTGCAACTATTTTTACCTATTACTATTTTTTTTTTCTCTTGACTCGTCGCGTCGCGTCGCGGCATTAAGGTGTAGCCGTTGTAATGGCAGCATCGTTGAGTGGGCAGCAAATAAAAGCGCGAAACGCTTAATGGATTTGGAGCATATAAATGAAAAGTGACGATGATGCACAGCATGAGATCGGCTGGTTACATGGAGAGTAAGTTGGGTGCGTCTGCCTGCTATCGTTAGCTTGTTAGCAAACTGTGCTGGGTGTTGGCTGTTGGATGTTGCTTCTGATGCTGCTGGTTGCCTGATGCTGTTGTTGTTGTTGTCGCTGTCATTCGAGAGCAATCTTTAAAGATCAAACAATAAACTTGAAGCGAACGCGTTGAACGCATTTGCATGCAAATTCGTTCGCTGTCGGCTCGTCGAAGTGTCAAGCAATGTCAGTGGGGGAAAATGTGTCTTGGAATTGAAATTTATTTGCACTACTATTCAGTGTTGACAATGCGCCGATGGCTCTCTCTCTCTCTTTCCAACTTGGACTCTCCCGCTCGCTGTCGCTACGCGCCTTACTCTCGAGTGAGATCAAGCTCAATGTGCGCCTCGGGCACGTCAAGTCGTCAAGCTCTGCGCGTCAGTCTAACAGTCTGACAGTCACTGGCTGCACTGCAGCAGTTTGGCGGCCAAGCCTGCAGACGGCCTGCTGACTACCAAAGCATTTTGTCGCTTTAGTATGCTCACTGACTGCCATGGCTTCTGTTGACTTTCAGACGACGTCTAAGACGACGACGACGATGACGACGACGTCGCCGCCAATTGGTTTCCAGCAAGCTTTGCCTGAACTCACGCTGACGCTGATTCTGCCTCCGTTTCTGCCTCTGGGGCTAAGCATTTGCAAAATGTCAATCTGCTGCTGCGCATCAATTCAAGTGTGAAATAAATAGAAACGAATTCAGGTCCCAGATCTAGCATTTGCTATAATTTTCGCGCCATTTGGTGTCTAGTCAGTGCCGCCGAGTTGGTATAAACGTCGCGGAACTGTCAGAGCGTCACCTAGACCAGGCCAAGCCAACAACAACAGCAGACGTTGCAACAACAAGCCGTGGCAACGAAATATGTTGAAAGTATTTACAATTACGCAAAGATTGATTGAAATAGATTTGGGATTGATTGGCTTTTTTGTGTTTGTTGCATTGCAATAGTCAAAGAGACGAGTTGTCGTTTCTGTGGGAATCACTGGGAGCAGTTGTACTTGCCGTGGGTGATAAGTGTCAAAGTTCCTGCTAAATCTTAGAGATAGTTTTGTTTAGAGAGCGGCAAGCCATTTGCGTTAGATTGCAAGGGTTCACATCTAACCTAAAGATTTGATGTGATAAGCTGAGCATATTTATAGATGCATACGTAACTATTGTTGTGGTAGCTGGAAGAGAAGTTCACTACCAGAGTTCTTGTAATAGCGACGTTCCACTCTTCCACCTGAAGAGCGGTGCTTTGAATTTGCTCCTTGAGGCGAAAAAGTTCGAAGGTGAAGAATGAATGACATTGTGTGATAAGCAACTCTGCCAAATACTTTCAGAGTAGTCCGAATCGCTAGAAGTTGTGAAGAACTTAAATATAAGGGATGGTTCCAAACGGGTCATATCGATTATCGAGATCCTGTGTCCACCCAGGAGCGTCAGCCTGCGTTTCACCAAGGCATCAAACTCAGCTAAAATGTGCTGCGAGGATACTTCCACGAGTTCATAGAACCTGCAGGTGCCGGGGCTGGCTATGCCCAGCTTGCTCAGGTGGCCTTTAAGTTGTAGTGTCCAGTAAGCAGACCTGTAAGAATTCTAATGGAGTTCTTCCCTAACTGAGATAGTTTCTTAAACCTAATTAGGTTGTAAGAGCGGAGGAACTGGTTGGCTTGTCTAAGACCTGGAGTGTTTTTACAGTTAGTGGCTAGTCCTAGCATTTCTTCTTTTCTTAGAAGTTGCTTCATGTTGTGTCCGCCAATGCCACAGAAAGGTTCTGGCCCTATCAGTTGCTTCGCAACACCATGCCTCGCTAGCTTGTCCGCAACGTTTTCAGGGATATTTGTATGCCCAGGGATCCATCTGAGTGAGAGTGAGTAACGTTGTCCCAGAAGATCTAGCCGGATTTTCCGAACCAGCTGTGAGTTTATTCTAGTTCCTGCAACCGCTTTTATGGCGACCTGACTATTCGATAGTATTGCTATTATCGGACTCCGATAATTCCAATTAAGGTTTATATCTGGGCATCGGCTTTGTGTTCAATGGCGGTCTGCTGGTTCTCGTCCAAGTGCACCTTCACCAGCTGACAATTTAAAACCAAATCCTCGTACGCAGTAGTCAGAGTACGAGAACGTGGAAGCTTCTGTTTCAGCGGGCTGTGTGCTTTGCGTGAGGGCTTGGGCAGAATCTTGCGCTCGGCGATGACCACAACATTTTAGCCGGAAAACTTATTCTCGAGCTCACGCACCAAAATGATTTTAATTTTTTGGAGCATCATCTGCCGTGGAATGGGCTCGTAGATGATGACGGCCTAATTGCTGCCAAACTTAAACTCGCTCGTAATATGCAAATCACGGAGATAGGCTTTCAGATCGCTGTTGACCTCAAGCTCAACGAGCGCCTGGGCAATGGACTTCTCGAACTCATCGCGGTCAGCACAGCCGGGCCTAAAATTCTTGGAGCCGATAGCCATCTTTGTCGACTTGACAGGAAAACAAATGCACATGGCTTTCGATTGGAAAGCACTCGGTAAGATCTTTGGCCCTTTACGCATTGGCAACGAATACCGCAATCGATAGAACGATGATCTGTACGTCGATATAGATATAGTCAAGCGAAGCAACGTGGTTATGTTGTACTCATGGATGAGGTAGCTGCCTGGAAAACTTCGTCAATTCGGCATTTGAAGGAGGGCAAGGAATTGGTGGGCCGTGTCTCCGAATTTGATGGAACGACGATCTGTGAGTCAACTTGGTTACTTCTTGAAGAAACTGCCGGGAAAACTTCGTCAATGCTGCTGTTGAAGGAAAGCAAGGAAGTGGTGGGCCGTGTCTCCGAATTTGATGGAATGACAATCTGTACGTCGATATTGACATAATCGAGCGAAGTAAGTTGGTTATGTCGGCTTTTGAAGGAAAGCAAGGAAGTGTTGGGCCGTGTGTGCTAATTTTATGGAACGAAGATCTGTACGTCGATATTGATGTAGTCAAGCGAAGTAACTTAGTTATGTACAACATAATGGAACATAATCATGGACGAAGAAGCTGCCTGGAAAGCTTCGTCAATGCGTGTGACATGTCTCTTTGTGTCTCCAAAGCAGCGATGCCTGAAGGAGCGCCCTGGTAGCGCGTTGTGAGTGCCTTTCAGCTTAAAATGAATGACGTCAATTCGATTTTTGTATACTTTTTACATATTTTACTAATGGTTCTGTAGATTTAGCGGTCTTTTGAACTTTAGCCATGAAAGTAAACTGGATCGATATCGATTTAAGAGCCATTAGCTTATCATTTTATAGTGCTGACGTCATTGTCTTAGTTGGCGTTTGCTCTATATAATATTAAAAAGAAGAACAGCCCATAACATTGTGTGCTAATAAGCTGGAACATCGGGTCTTTGGCCGATCGTCGTTCCAGCAAGCGATGATCCATGAGCGGCGATTTCATGGCGTGCCCTTTGACCCAGTTCTCTGGGTTTTTTTTTTGTTAAGTCGCCAAAGAAACCCATTAAAATCGTTCATCTAAATATTTATTTGTCGTTTTTGATACTTGATATTATAAAATCATTCCACAGAGTTTTTGAATTTTTGAGTTTTTATTGATTTCTTTTAAGTTTATGCGCACAATTTGCATATAATTCATAAAATAAAGAATACAAATACAAAATAATAATATAATAATTTATGCTATACATATTTTTAGCTGCTAAGCATTTCTCGCCGTGGCTTTTTGTGTATAACTCTATAACTATAAAAATTTGCTAATTGTGACTAATAACTTGAAAACTAAAGCAATCAAATACAATAGTTTGAACCTTTGAAATTCGCTAGATTGAATTGATTTGTTGTTGTTTTTTGTGTTTTTTTGTGTTTTTTTTTTTTTTTGAATGGAATACAATAAGATACACACACTTGCCTACAATTTAAGCTAATAGATACACAGACATACACACATTCATAGATACAGTTAGAGAATACTACTAAAAGACGTTGTATGTACTTTTGTTGTAGTTGTTTTTGTTGGTTTTTGTAAAAACGTAACTTACAAGTTAGAAATTCCACTACTAAATTATGCAAAATATGCTACTATTTAAATGGACCGCATAGTTTGCTACAGTTTAGGTTTGATTTAATCTGTTGTTTTTGTTGTTGTAGCTCCAAATCTTTGTGCGTTCCAAAGTTTATATAGACATTTTTTTTTTTTTTGATAACTTTTGTATATCATTTATGCTAATCAGCGGTTTTTGTGATTTAGCATATTTTTGCGATTTCGTTAGTTATTTTAAACGATGTGATAATATCTTCCAGTTGCAAAGTCATATATGTGTGGAACTTGTTAATCAGAGTTTTGTTTATAGATTTCATTTGTTTACATTTCATTGGAATGGCCTTTGGAGGGGGTTGGGGGCGACCTTACTGTAGCCGTTGATAGCGACCATTTTGTGCGTTTAACATCAAACCTTTGTGGACAGATCCAGCGCATTCGAGGTGGTCACTTTCACTGCGGTTTCCAGCGTGGCGGCTTCCAGCTTGATCCGCTTGCCGTGCGCCTCGACGTTCTCTTTGACCAGCTCGTTGAGCTTGCGCTTGACTGCATCGAGTGCATCTTTTCCAGACGCCTCATTATCACTTGTGCTGCAGTTGTTGTTATTGTTGTTGTTGTTGTTCGTCTTGATGGTTTCCCTGCTGCTCCTGCTGCTGCTGTCCTCCTCCTCCTCCTCTTTCACTTGTCTAACAACATTCAAGTCGTTATCATTATCACTCTCGCCATCTTCATGGAGCGCATTGGGCTCATTGGCGCTGCTTTTGCGGCTCAGCGTGCTGCTAACTGAGCTGCCTGTGGTTTTCATGCTCAAATCAATGGGATTATCCTGTGCATTGGTCTCTGCTCTGGCTGCCGCCGCTGTTACTGCCGCCTGTGTCAGCTGCGCTGGCGAGCGCGGCGGCGTCATGGACACAACCAAATCTTCTTCTTCCTCCGCATCAACAGCTTCATGTTCCGCTGTTGCACTTTGCTCCTCATCCAGTTCGCCATTACTTTGTCGGCTCTGCACACGCTCGCGACCGCTTTCCGAGTTGGGTGTGACCAGCGCCGATATGGAGTAGTCCTGTTTGCTGTGCGGGGGCAATTTGGTGGCCAGTGGCGGCGGGCTGTGCTGCTGCGACTTAAGCACCGCATCCAAATAGAAACGTTTGGTCAGCTCATCGGCGGCTGCCTTGCTGCCATTTGGTATAATATGATTGTTATTGTTATAGCTGGCATCGCTCTTGGGGCTGTCCACAGCGCGTGCCTGTGCCTGCTCCTCCTTGTGCGCGCTGGCAAAGTGCGAACCAGTGTGCCCACTGGGCTGCAGAGAGGGCGCAAAACGTTGCGCCGCACTCACATTACTGGAGTTGAACAGATGTTGCACAGCTGCAGCGGCCACAGCGGCCTGCTGCTGTTCAGGCGTTGGTTTCAGCAGCCCCTGATGATGCGAGTACAGCGCGGGATGGTAGCCGGGAAAGAGCAAATGTGAGGGCGGCAGAAAGGCAGGCGGTGGCATGACCGGCATCGAGGCCAGGCCGGGAAAGGGCAAGGGCAGAAAGGTTGGCAGATCCTTGCGCATTTGTGGCGGTCTACCGGGCGCTGAACTGCTAGCTGATTGTGTCACATCGCCAGCAGCTCCCGAAGTGGGCGGTTTGGCATTGAGATGCATTAGCTGATTACCACGCACGCCTACCTCTACCGAGCTGTCCGAGTTGTGCGAATCTGGCGAGCTAACCGACGGCGAGGCTACCACAGGATGCTTCAAACTAGCATAGTCGCCGCCATCTAAGCCCAGCATCATTAGCTCCTCTTTGCTACGCGCACCCGATGCAGCGGCATAGAGACTCGGATAGGCGCCGGCCGCATGCCCCAGCATGCCCAAAGCAGCTGCCGCAGCTGATGACTGTGGCACACCACCCATAGACTTGACACCATTTGCACCAGCTGCTCCAGCCTGCTGGTTGTTATGATGTGCCGCCATGGCTGCTGCCGCCTGCTGCTGTTGCTCCTGCAGCAGGCAGTGTATCTTGAACCAATTGGAGCGCCGTCCATAGCGTGAGCCGCTCTTTGACATGCCCACCATAAGGCATTTCTTGAGGCGACATGCTTTGCAGGCCGTGCGGTTTTTCTTGTTGATGATGCACTCGCCGTTGTTCTTGCAATCCGATATCGAGGAGAGATTGTTGTAAGAGCGGCCGAAGAAGGACTGCAAGAGAGAGGGAGAGAGAGAGTGAGGGAATATTGGAATTAGTTATAATATTTGAGAACTTTTAGTGTATAGATTTGATTTTAAAGCAATTACTTTAAAGCAGGGATCGGCAACGGCAGCAAAGTGTTTTAAGCGCATTTAACCAAAGTGTTGTAAAGCAGGCAAAAACTGTGTATGTGTTAGTCTAATATAAAACGTATGTCAAGTCGTCGGCTAGCATTTGTATGTGTGAGCACACGTCGAAAGTTCGGACAGTGCGGTCGGCATAGCTTTAAAGCAGTGCTCGGCAGCAAAATTGCTGTCAAAGCATAAGTCACGGCAAGGGTATTTGTGTCTCAACAGTGAAAATCTGTCAATGTGTTGACATTGGCAACATCTCTGCTTTTGACGATCCCTGCTTTAAAGCCATCTCGTCTCTGTTAGGGCTCTACGGCCCGCACTTCGCTTTTCTGTTACAGCATTGAAAAGCTGTCAATATGTAGACACTGGTAACTTCTCTGCTTTTTCCGATCCCTGCTTTAAAGCAATGTCGTCTCTGTTGGGGCTTTACTTTACACGCTCCCTGACTAACATGTGCATGCATACAAACATTTGTTCAGTTGCCCAAGGCAACTTCTCTGCTGCCGCTGCCGAACTCTGAGCTACTTCTTTTGGTATCCTTGTCGGTAAAGTAATACTTGTTGGTGTTCAAACAACACAGTAAAAGATTGCCTTAGGAAGTCTTTAACTACACTTTAATTATACTCGATACCTTTAGTTAAGGCTTCCCAATTAGCTATCTTAACTCAGAAAACCTACTCGATACCTTGTTGGGTGTCGCTGTGCAGCTCTAAATGTTTTCAAAGTTTTTCAACGCTGCAGCTTATGATGTCATTTAGTACAATGATCATTTTCAATGCACAACCATAATAACTCATTAAATATTTTGTGATGATTCATCACACACACACACACACACATGTGAGTGTGTGCGACCTGCTAAGAGCCCCAAAAAAATCAAATACAAATCCACATACTCCTACACCTACAGCATTAACCGTTGGCTGGGGCACAATCAATTGCAACAAAGCAAACAAACAATTTAATTCAATGCGGCAGCAGCAACTACAACAACAACAACTACAACAACAACACCCAGCAAACAAACAAACAACAAAGCCATGAAAAGACTACAACATGTTGCTGGCTGCCTTACACTGCTCCTCCTCCGCCATGAATTCATGCCTGACTCGACTCAATTCAACTCGACTCAAGTTGTAGCATGTTGCAAAGGTTATGCTGTGCAACACTTATGCCAAGTTGCTATGTTGGCAGTAAATCACCACACAGCGAGGCCCAAAACTTGGAGTCAAGTTGCTGCATGCTGCCGGCAGCAGCGGGTGCAGCGGCTCGGACAGTTTTGTCAG
The DNA here is from genome assembly GCA_035041775.1 of Chymomyza caudatula. Classification (NCBI taxonomy): domain Eukaryota; kingdom Metazoa; phylum Arthropoda; class Insecta; order Diptera; family Drosophilidae; genus Chymomyza; species Chymomyza caudatula. Next base: position 1,140,245 of record JAWNKW010000073.1, read on the forward strand.
TATTCAGTCAACGTCGACTCACTCATGCAGCGACTCTGACTGACTCTTCGAGTAGGTGGAGCTCGAAACGAAGCGGAGCAAAAACGTCGTTTGGGGTGCGGGGAACGCAGCTGAAGAGCCAAATTGAACTGCCTAGCAAAATAAGAAAAAAAAAAACAATGCGAAAATCCACTTTTAAGGTTAATTGGGCATCAAGATTACTGGGTCGGAAATGGAAATGGTGGATTTTGTTTTTGTGCATTTTCAGTTTCATTTGAAAAAGCAGCGTCCGCCGGCTGCAGCTTCTACTGTGACGGCAACTGCGGCTATATTTAAACGGCTATTTACAAGCAATTTTGTGCCTTGCCAGATTCACTTTTGTTTGTTTTGTGTACCTTTGTTTATTGTACCTTCTGATAGAAGCATCAGCAGTGAAGCGTTTCTTTGTCTTCTGTAGTTGTTGTTGTTGTTGTTGTTGTAGTGGGCGTTAAATTAAGCAGCCCACGTTAAGTTGAGGCAAGCACAAATCAAATAATGCTGACCTACAAATTGTACATTAGTTGACCTTTTCTCCTTGGCTTGGCCAAAATCGAGCGCTTCTCAGCCACAACAACAAACAGTCAAACAGACAAATTATTTGGTAATAGACATTAGGGAATATTTAAATCAATTATTTATTATTTGAAGCGCATTGTTAACTTTGATCTTAGCCCAAGGCAAGGCAGCGAAACATTCCGCTTTTAGAATGGCCTCATAACTTTGTGCTTTTGTCACGAATTGAGTTTTGTGTTGGTTTTGCTTGGAACTCGCTCGCTCGATTTGTTCTTTATTTATGATTTTCAATAACTTATTGAGCTTGGTTTATGAAGCTGTGACGGCGAGTAACGAGCACTATAAAGGCAGCCATTAAGCATGTGTGGGTGCAACTAATTAAAAGTCACACTTAATGACAAAAGCTAAAGTTTTTAGGAATCAAGGCAAAAAAGTCGAAATGTAGCATATTCATGCATGAAAGCAGTGCAGCAACCGACATCAGTTGACAAAAACTCAAATAAAACGGTTTTGTTTAGTACTTTTGAAACACATATAGTAGCAGCGGGGGCTTAAACCGGCAGCTAAGCCGTCACGGTTGGTTGGTGTGATTCGGCTGCGGTGTTATGTTAGCAATGGAAGCGCAAAAATAACAGCATGCATCCGCTGCATCGTTTGTGGAAAGAACATTAAGCGTCAACTGCCTAAAGGCTGGTCTAGAGCACGACAAGCTTGCTGATCTAGTACTTGGATTAATGATAAGCAGCTGTGATGCAGTTATTCCAAAATGGCAGGGGCTGCTACTAGACACAGGTAGCGCAATGGTAAGCAGTCTGCCTGCAAGACGACAGATCGCAGGTTGCATTTGTGGAATTGCAAGGTGGGAAGCTGTGGTGCTAACCGCGTAAAGTTACTGCAGTTAGTCCACCTTCAAGCATCAGTTGTACCTAAATGGTGACCCTTGAGTATTTTCTTGATCCACCGCAACAAGAAAAGTTCGTTGGTGCCAGGTTTCATTGAGTCGACTTGCTGTTCCCAATACAGAGCATACATGTGCCTAGGTTTAGCTCTTTCTGTTTGTCAATTTTGGCTACGAGCGAGTCGGTCTAACAGACACAACAACACAAGCAGCATCACACGTAAACTGTCTTGATAATGGTCCATTTTCAGCATCAATTTTACGTTCCAGACCTCGACTCTTTACTTTCATGCCCTTTGTTTTTTGTTTAGGATCCGGTATAACCGGTAAACCGAAACAATTATCGGCGAACCGCATCGAAACCGATATTATTGAAAACCGAAATAAAACCATTTACCGTTATCGTAACTGTATCCGAAATAAGTTTCGGCGTGAATCCCTGCTTGGTGGCTATTAAATAATCAGCATGCTTCTGGTTGAAAATGAGAGCCAGACATCAGATTGTTGTTGATAACTGTACTTTTTATGTTGTCAATAGCTTCGTTATAACTGTCGTCATAAGCTGTCATAACGGAGAACGATGTTACCATGTAGATCAAGCGGAGAATCACTCATGCCAATAGATGTTACTATGTTCTCAGAAGTTAAAGGAATAGCAGAGACGAAACTAACACTCTATAAGACGTTCATTATCATCGAGAAAGCTCTTCAATGCGGCTGTTCAAGGAATGCGCTTGGTGAGGCGTCTTGAACAATGCTCTACATTAGGGTTGTTTTGGCCAGTCAAGAAGAAGAAGCTTTTATGGGTTTTGAGAACTTGGTGTTCATACGGACGCCGAGTTGTTGTTCTTTTGCCTGTTGCACCCATTCTCGCCAGGTGAGACTAACATTCTATAAGAAGCTAATCATCATAGAGAAAGCTCTTTAATGTGGCTGTTAAAGGAATGCAATGGGAGAGGCGTCTTAGGATGTACCCCGGTAACGGGCTGTTTTGGCCAGTCAAGAAGAAGATGATCTTATGGGTTTTGAGATATTGGTGTACATACGGACGGCGAATTGATGCTAATAAGTTTGGTCGACGCCTCCTTTTGCCTTTTGCACACATCTATAGTACGCTCGACCCCAAGTGTATGTCGCATAAACATGTTGCAACTAAACTACAACTAACTGAGAAAATGTCATCAAAATGCCATTTCAACTTACCTTGCAGCCCTCGCAGGTGAACGCGCCAAAGTGAAATCCCGCCGCAGGTTCTCCACAAACCTTGCACGTCTGATTCATCTGCAAAAAGGCAAAAAAAAAAGAAGAAACAACAATATTAGTTATTAACGTTTTGGAGAATTGCTTTGCGCTATAAAAACTAAAGCAATAAATTCATAAAATTTCAATTAAAAGCAACAGCAAATCATGACACGAGCATCTGAAGCCTTTCCGCTCCGACACTCGCCGCCAATCCTCTAGAAGCGCACGGAGCAAGTGCGCCGCCAGCAAAATTCACACGCATTAAAAATTAAAATGCAAACATAGTTTGTCATATCGCAAAATTGGTATCAACAAAGAGAGAGAGAGGAAAAGCGCCATGGACAACAAATGGAAATGGAAATGGACGCGGCAGGCGTAAGTGCTGGGATATGGTTACACACATACCCAAACCCAAACCCAAGACCATACCCATACCCATACCCATACCCTGGTGGCGTACTTGCACTCGTATTGCTTGTTCGGGCATAATAAAATATGAAGATGGAATCAAATGAAAAATTGCCCCAAAGCAGCAAACGTAGCTGCTATGAAGCCAGCGGACAAGCCAAACAAGCAGCGTGTAGAGCATTTGCATTTATATGGACTTGACTGGGGTCTAGCTCTGGGTTGGATGGCTTGGCTTGGCTAGGTCTGTGTGGTTCGTCGTCGGTTGCCTAGGCGCATATTCAAGGAATATTTGTTTATTTATTGCGAGCGAAATGTTTATCAACAAATTGCCATCATTGTTGTTGCTCGGCTCAGCATGGCCTGCTGGGTTTGGGTTTGGGTCTGGGCCAGGCTGGGATTTGGCTTGAATTGGCTGTAGCTGTAACTGGAGCAAATCTGCTGCCTTGACACGCACACACGCAAAGCCACGGACGGATTACACATATGAGCAGCTTAAGTGTTGCATTCATTGTATGCAACTTCAGGTAGCAAGCAACTGCTTATTGGTGGCAAGCTCAACTGCACAACTGCCATGTGTTTTATAGCTGCATTTGCACCCATAGCCAATGTCTGGCCATAATTTTAGACTCATCTGTCCAAACAATTGGCACATTACAAAGTAGAGAAAGCACATTCAACACATTCACTTTTGGCCAGCAAATCCAAATCCCTGCAATGAAGACACTGGCGCTCTCCCACTCTGCCACTAGTGCTCCCTCGCTCTGGCAATCAAAAAGAATGCCAGAGCAATTGGTATAGTTCGCTCAGTTCCTTGGCTTGTTGGCCTGTAAAACATGCTAATCTGATTTCGTGTTATGTGTTGAGTTGAGCTGAACCGAGCGGAGCGGATCGGAGCGGAGCGGAGTGTAGGAATACGCTCCAACTGACTTGGCTAGGAAATAAATTTTGTCTGCGTTTAGGTTTCATAAAGCGTTGTTGCTGCAGCTTGTTGTTCCCCCTGTTGCTGTTGTTGTATGGATTAATCGACAAATAAAAATCACATAAAATAAATTAAAAATTATGAGTTTCAAGTTTCAACAACTTGTGGATTGGCAGCAGATTTAGTTTGATTTTAAATCACAAAAGCAACAACAACAACAACAACTTGAAAGAAATGTCTTTTTACTGCAAATGTTATATGCGAACCGTAACGATCGACTCTTCTTCTTACGTTGCCTGTTATTTATGCAGACAATGTGCAATATTAAAAAGCCATAAACATTTATTTTACAACAGATAAGCGACACATCGGCACATCGCCAACTCGACACATCGGCACATCGACACATCGGCACATTCCTTATTGCGTTCTTCTAACAGCTGATGACAGACCCCCAAGGCCTTTCTACAGTTTCTACTCATGTTTTTTTTTTGATTTGTTTGTTGTTGTTGTTGTTATGTGGCTTCTGCAGCTCGTTAGAAGTGTCATTTGTTGACATGATTTTCATTGAGCTTTGTCTCGAAGTTGCTTCATTTGCACACAATATGAATCCCCAATTGTCTGTTTGCTGCTCGCATTAAGCAGCCGTCGTGTGATCTGAACTTGTTTCATATATTGTTTTTGCATTTGTTTCAACTGTCAGAAGTTAAATTGCGAGTTCGATTTGTTTCTTAGCAGACATAACAGTTGAAGACATCTCGGCATTCGTATATGAGCACTAGATTAGGCACATTCCAGTTTTCGAATTTGATTGTGGTTTGTCAAAGTATTCAAGCATATCCCGCAAATTTATCTTAGTTCAACAAACACATGGACACTGAACAAACTAACGAAGCCTCCTTCGAACCCAAATGTCTTCTTCTTCTAAACTGGCCATAACAACCCGTTATCGGGTTACGGCCTGATGTAAATACATTCTTTCATTAGAATTGTGGTTTTACGTGGTGGGTGCCATTGTTAGTCGCCTCATACGACAAGCTTTGACCTGCTGAGGGGGTATTCTCTAACCCGCTCACCACACGGGTGAAGCCAAATGTCACTAGGATGAATTCGCCACAACATCCTTCTGCATGTATTAGTGGCCAATGCTCCTGCCAACGGGTTCAGATGGGCATTCAGCCGGTCGTTATATCGGCTAGAATGACTATTTAGCTCATCCATCACGATGAATCGCGGAGTTACGCACATAACACAGCGTCCCAGTAAACCAGCTAAGACCCCGGTTTTGTATCACTTGGACCATAACTCCCCAAATTGACAAGCAATAAGACCACGTAGGTGTAGTGGACACAAGATAACTGTGGTATAACCGAATTTCTCAACTTTACAGAAGGAGAAACGCCTTGCAGTGCTGAATCTTACAGCTATTGACTGCAATGTTCCACCCGCAGGACCACCTGACAAATTCATCCAGGAAATTCTGCGTGACCGCCGCCGCCGCTTCATTGGGGTAAGCCGTTCTGGACACAAGGACAGTGTCATCAGCAAATGTAGCTATCATCGAAATTGGTGTATCCGGCAGCGGAAGGTCAGCAGTGTACAAAGTGTATAGCAGAGTCCAAGAACGCTGATCTGAGGCACACCAGCTTTAATACAACGTACTCTCGATCGCACATACTCCAGCTAAACCATAAAACAACGTCTCTGGAGTTACGCCCTCAAAAGATTGAACTGCGCAGCTGAAGGGATTGCCTTGACCTTGAAGAGCAGACCCTCATGTCAGACGCGGTCAAACGTTTGCTGGATATCTAAGAAGACGTGCCCTACATAAGGCTGAAACGAAGAAAGAAATACGAACTCCAACTTCTTGAACAACCCGCTCATCTGCTCAATTTTATTTTGGGGCGATTGCATAATTTCACGGCAAGCGCCGATGCCGTCTAGGTTATCAGAAGTCGAAACAAACCGAACCATTAACAACCATTAAGCGAAAGTGCTATAAATTAGATTAAGCATGAAAGCAGAAGGCTGCACTTTTTTCGCCGAAGTTCAAATACTCTTCAATATGCACATAAATAACGAATATGCTAAAGTCTAGAATTTTGTGGCAAATGTGACAAAGAACTTGTAATTGGAGATAGAACCAACTAGGTAGAACCAAAAGCTGTTTTTTTCATCTTTTTCTTTCTCAATTTTGCCTACGAAGAAGTCGGTCTGACAGAGACAGCAATACAAGCAGTCTTACACGTACGATGTGGTCACTTTTCAACAAAAAATTTGAATTTTTTAAAGGTCAACAGGATTCTACTCTATTATTTTCAGGCTTTTTGAGTATAGAATGTTTATGCATGAATCGCTAGATGGCGCCACATTATGCCAAGTTGGACAGCACTGACAGCTGAATGCTTTACATCTGCACAAGTGTAAATCATAGCTATCTCGTACAGATGTTATTATCCTGAATATATGCTGTGATTTCTAGCTTTGACATCGGCAGCAATGAAATTCCGCCGATCACATTGCTCTGGTGTCTGGAACCCTCAGTATATTGCATGCATTGAATCTGTCCAAAAGCTATTCCTTCTTTATGCGCTTCCTGGACTCAACTGGGGTCCTAGTATTCGCTTACCTTCATACCATTGTAAGTTTCTTCTAATTCACCTACCTTGTCAAATGGTAAAAAAACCATTGGGGCTATTTTTCTTCACAAGGTAATTCGTGGAAAGGTTGACTCCAAATACATAGTCAGTCAGCTTTATCACAAAGTAGATGCAGCAGTGACCGTTTTCGTGTTCTATGCACATCTTCTATCTCTTCTAATCTTTCACTATCTACTCTAAAGCTTACTATCCTAGAGTATCTTAGAATGAATAAGGGCGTCTGATCAAGTTCGTCTGTGGGCCGGGGTACCCTTAGGACTGGATGTCTGCTTCAAAACTTTCTCCGTTTATAGAAGTGCTGCTATTGCTATGCTATTTTTGCTGTTATCCTTAAGCTTGCTTTTTCTTCTATTTTATTTTCTTTCATCACTTTTTTTTATCTCTTTTAATATTGTTACCTTTTAAGAATTTTTGTGCCAGCATTATTTTTTTAGATTTTAATAAAAAAAACAAAAAAATAAAAATAAAAAGAATTCTGCAGACCTTCTCTACAGCGTTACAAGCTACTTTACAAACTTATATAACTTCAATAGTGTATAAACGTAAGTAATGCATTCTTCAATATTTTGCATAATAAAGATATTTTTATAATTTTTTTTTTTTTACTAGTATTTGCCGTTTTTTCTTCATATTGTTGAAAACAGGTTACTAATTTGTTTTTGTTATAAGAAATCGTTCTCATTTATTTTCAGCGATTATTGATGAGTTTATTGCTAGCAAAATGCAGCATCTGTTTTTGCTTCGCTTTGCTTCTGATTTAAATGTAGCTATTTCCAGCGCCAATTTATATTAATTAGTTGAAAAAAAAATCCAAAAAAAAAGAAAATTTAAAAAAAAATAATATTTGAAAAAACCCCACTGCAACTTTTGTGATCGATTTACAAAAGTTGCGCGTCATCGCAGCTAACTTGTCTAACACACACATGAGGGGAGTCATATTAACTGACTGACAGACCAAAAATATTTTGATGTTGATTTTTTGTATGTGATTAATTATAGCAACTGTTGTTATAATCGTCGTTGTTCGCCATTGTTGTCGTTGTTGTTGTTGTTTTTGCCGTTGTTAACCTTACTTCAACAAAAATAGCAAGTAGAATTTGTGAATTTTTTTCAGGCCAGATGATGCAATAAAAAAATGTGTATGAATAAAGAAATACGCTTTGTGGCTTATTATAATAAACAAAAAAAAAAAAAAAAAAATTATGAAAAATTAAAATTAAAGGCACGTTTACTCCAGTTTCGCCATAGAGACAACGTCGCCTTGGCTGACGTCGTCTTTTAAGCTCCTCTGCCAAGTGTCATTAACAAAGCCAGCGACTCTACCTTGGCAGAGAGCCAGCCACAAGGCATTGCTTGGTTTTGTGCTTCTTCTTCTTCTTCTTTGTATCTTCAAAACAAATAAGCGCAAAAATAGAGTTAGATACACATACAAAATAATTGCCCCCACAGCTGACCTTGATGTGTGTGTGTGTGTGTCTCTGTGTGTGTGTGTGTGTGTGTGTGTGTGTGTGTGTGTGTCTGTGTGTGTGTGTGTGTGTGTGTGTGTAGATGCAAAGCTTGTCTGCATATGAAACAATTTATGCTTGCCTCCACTTAATTTTTTTTATTTTTTGCTCTTTTTTTGCATGCAATCATAGAATGGGAAAAAAAAACATTCATAATTTAATTAAAAATGAAATGAAATCATGCACAAAGTCAAATGCTTTAGTTTGTTCATTATATACACTTACAAGGGGCATATTGGTTTTGGCTGTAAGTTGGCAATTTATTGAGAGAAGCGCGTTGTTGGCTTCAGTACAGATGGGAAATGCACAGTCTCTTACAAAGCGGTGATTTGTATCTAAAACCTCCGAGAGACCACTGCGGTTAGATAGACCTGAAATGCCATCATCTCTTCACAACAGCTGAATACAAATTTCAATCATGGGATACGTCATGCGTTGTTCCAATCTTGTTACTTTGCACATCAAACTTACTTAACTGAGTGACACGCTTACTTATGGGCCATAACAATCCGTTACCGGGTTACAGCCTGTTGTAGTGCAGTTTTCCAGGCGTCTCTACTCCTTCTACACTTGGTAATGCCAAAGTTAGCTAGTGTACACCCCAGTGTACCTCCGTTAGAAGGATAAGGCTGTGAGCACATTAGCTACCTTTTGGATCACCGATTAGAGAAGGCGCGGGCAAAGCAGGCGCGCCTTGAGGAGTGCTCTACAACAGGCCATAACCCGGGTTGATATGGTCAGTTAAGAAAAAGAAAAATAGATACAGTGCGGCTCTTGTCTGGAGAAAGTCCCTTTTCTGAACCAATTACGCTTTGTTTTTCCTATAGCAGATAACCAATTACAGATGATTAAGAAACGTTTTCTGGGACTTGGATAGGATTTTGATAAATTTGATTTATTTATTTTATTTTAGTTGATCTAAGGTGAGCAGGTGAGCTTTTAGGTAATTGGTGCCCAAAATACTAAAGACTTAATACTAAATGGTTCCAGCTTAAGACAACTACTTGTTTATTGGATTGAGGAACCAGCTTATATATCCGGTACAGTGAAAACTGTCTACAAGGGACAGACTTGTTTTGAACACCTTTGTCCAATGTATAGATTCTTAAAGTTCAAAGTAAAATGGGGTTTCCAATCTAAACAGTGTTCAGGTCATCAAATCATAAAAAATTCGAAGAATAGTTGATTTGACGTACTCTCTATCTTTTGATTCTTTAATCGCAGAACGATGCCTGGGAAATTGTCTTGTTTCAAGATAAGTGGTTTTGTCAAATGTCCACAGATATTATATGTACGAGTAAACTGGACAACGAAGCGCAGCTCGACTTCAAAACCGACCATGCGAAAATAACGGGACTCAAGGATCCGGACTCCCAAGAGAGTTGAAAATATTGCATAAAACTTAGATAGCTCTGTAGCTAGAACTTATTTTGGAACCTGAGTCGGTGAAAACCAAATACATACACAGAAAGTAGATCGGAGCGCTAACAGCTCTTGAGCAAACCTTGGTTCGAACCAAAGCCATGAATCAGAGTTCCTCTCTCAGACTAAACCGAAGCCCTAGAACCGAACGTCACAATAAATTTGGAAGCCTTAGTTTTAACATTAGCACTAGAAATTTGTGGTAAAATTACCTCTTCGGATTGAACATGCGAATCTTATCCACAGGGGAATCTCATAACCTGCAAAATCCATTTAGCATAAAATTTATACAAAAAATCAACAAGTACAGTTAAGTCGAGGTAAATCCGGTAAAATGACACAATAATAAAACTAACCACTTGTAATTTTAGGAAAGACTTCATTTGAATGAAAGTCAATTGTATATTTAAACTCCTTAGGCTTGGATGACCTGTTAAAGCCTGGACTGGAACCGATTACATGCGCGTTTTATTGTCCTCTTTTTCAAGTTGATCATTACCTCCAAAATGGTAGTCTTCAGGACACACTTCGTGTTATGAGTTTTGGCATTATTCTTTCATCAATGCATCCTAAATAGTAATGAAGGATTGCAATCTGTGCTGGACGATGGCCACAAGCCTGGCAATCAGTGGTAATGCAGTCTACTGTAATGACAGGCCTGGATCTTTCAGGACTAGTGAAATCGCTTGATCGCCTGCTGTGATTCTTTCTATCAGTGGCAACATTCTCCTTAATCTTAGCGTTCCGAAATTTCTTGCTTTCTTCTCTTGCAGCCAAATCATTTCATTATCTACTTTAGAGTTTTCTGGCTTGAAGAGACTCGTTTATCCTACTTAAGGTCCATTGCTCTCAAAATTAACATTACTAAAGAAGAAGGCCTGAACTCATAATACAACATGCATTATACAGTTTTTAGCTTGAATGTGACGCAATCTCGAGATATTACGGATTTATTTTATTTATATCCGCCTTTAGTGTCTATCTACCAATCGATGCCCATCTTCCGCAAGAGTATCTAAACTTTGTTTCTTTCGTTTACGTTTACGCTTACAACTTGCTCTACTTTTTAACCGCGCAGACGGCTTCAACTTTGCATGATTCATCTATTCGAGTCACTCCCAAGATCTGACGAATTTTTATGTCTAGCCAGAAATTCTTGTCAAAATTGTTATATGGCGTGTTTCGAACATTTGCGCTTTCTTTTTGCCGCTTTGCAAATACTTTAAGCCTTAAGTCAGCGCTAAGTCCAAGCCACAAGCACGCATCTCTTGGACCCGGCCAGACCAGAGCAGCCGAACCCTCTTGCTTAGTCACGGCCCGAGTGGGAAACCTAGAGCCAGACCCATAAATGCATGGCTCTAGTAATTTGTCAAATGTGCAAAAAAAAAAAAAGAAGAGAGAAAAGAAGAGAATGTGCACATTTGCTTGGCAATTGCACTGGAAACTGGAACTTGCAATTTCATGGCCTAAGCCGGGGCGGCGATGCTGGTAATGCCCTTATGTACCAGTTAGCCCTCGGGGAGTGATCAATCATATATACGTTTTGGTTCCATGTGCGTGTGGAAATTATTATTTGTTACACTTCGAGAGCGCGCTAAACAGCGACTCTGTGTGAATCTTTTTTGCTTTTTTATTTGACACGTCTGCAAATTGTTTAATTGTTTGCAACTCTTGAAATATGTTTGACAAATGATGTTTTCGTTTGAATTTGACGCTGCATGATTTGAGTGCATGATTGAATGAATCGTTGAATGGCTCACAGTTAGGGTAGCCGAAACTCCGGCCACATTTGTTTGTTTTGTGCTTAATGTCAGTCCGTGTGCCGCCCTTGTGTTGTGTTGCCATTCGGCAATCCATCATCTTTTGAGTGAAAATTGTGCGCAAGTTTGTCGCCTAAGTCTTTCGTTTGATTTCCACTTAGAGAGCTAATTGTTGTGCACAACAAACTGCAGCTGTCTATAAGTCTGTAGCTAAAGCTCTATAATTATGAACTATGAAAAGTGCTTAAACATGCGCACTAACTTTTAACTGATCATCATCAGCATCATCTTGGCTGTCACTCCACGTATCCATGTGGCATCCATGTGCGGTTGTGTGTGAGTGTGCAACTTCAACCTGTCAAGCAGGAAATGTTTGCGCACATCACTTTTAGCCATTTAGATTTATAATGTGCTCAATGTGCTGCTTTGTCTCGCCAGTTGGCTTTCTGCTCTGTCGACGTCATTATAATTAATTTGTAACTATATTTTATGAGCTCATATGAAATTTGCATGCATTGCATTGCCTCTGTTGACCTGGCCTGTCGGCTTGAAGGTTCTTTGTGTTCGTTTAACCATTGCAGCAAGTTTATTAGCTTGGCCAAGTGTGAAGGAAGCATATCTAGTTCTATTAAATGCAGGTCTCAGTAGCCAAATGAGTAGTGGAGATCATTTTCGCCAGACGAAATCAACACTCTATAAGACGCTCATCTTTCCCTGTAAGGTCTTTTGGCCCTCTACGCGTTGGCAACGACTAACTCTATGAGTTCTACGACGACATTGGCAGAGTCCAGCGAATAAACAGAGGCTCCGCTGTGTGCATATGGATGAAGCAGCTCCTGCGAAATAGGTCTTCAATGCGGTTGTCGAAGGAAGACGACGAAGGGGACCACCATGTCTCCGTTTGAAAAACCAGGTAGTGAGCACACTAGTTAACATTAGTATCACCAATTGGAGTAGGCGCGCGCAAAGCAGAGACGCCTGGAGGAGACCTTTACATCAGACCGTAACCCGCTAACGGGTTGTTATGGCCAGTTTAGAAGAAAAATATAAAATAATAATAATACTTAGAACTAGAGCGGAACTGCCAAGGTAAACGCGCACGTACGCAATCGAAGAGTGTCTACACTGAACTTCCAATTGCTGGAAGAGAAGGAAGAATTAGTTGGGTAAGCAGAGAGAGGCAGTGTGGCAGGAGGCGATTAGAGTGAGCATATGGTCTTGATTCGAAGTTTTAGAGACAAAAGTATAAATCCTTTTAACTAAGCACTTAGGAACTTGTATTTCGAATGCAATCTTCAAGCGCGAAAGTGAACCGAATTCCTGTTGCTAAGTGTAGCAGAGATGTCCACTAATAGTTCTTCAAATAGTTTTTTTGACTTTCCACACTTATTAGTTGTAATATTCAAAGTGGAATTGAGCATCGATTCTTTATTGTCTATAGGTTCCAGTGGCATAAATAGCTTTCTATTTGTTCGTAATAACAGATTTTGGTGACGGCATGTGAGTCGTTTTTAACCTCAAGGCGTATCAGTAGATCTATGTTGTGCCCAAAAACTGAACTTTATTTCAAAAATCAGCTAATACACTTAAAGTCCAAACTAAAGAACTATTTTAAAAGCTGTAAGATGTGCAAATCTCCACCGATGACTCATGCGTGCCGTCACTCTTTGTAGTCATCTAATCATCAGTTGATCTCAAATAGTTTCAATCGCGCATCCAAAACGCTTTACTATATTCAAATTCGCCAACTTTCAAATGCATTTTAGCGCAGCTCAAACCACTCTAACAACTCGCTCATCTTTCCCTTGGTGTTTGTCATTGAAATTGTATTTCCCAGGCAAGCAACCATTCCTCAAAGACTGCCTCGACTTCGTTTGCCTCACTTCAAGTTAAAAATGTGCCAAGTGCTTGTGCAATTTCCGTTGAAAATTCGAAAACGAGTGTCAAACAAATTGCATTGTAAAATTGACGGAAAACTCCATCGTCAGACTAATTTTCAATGGAATATGATTTACAAATTCAAATTTGCTCACTTCTTTGGGCTCCAAATCGAGGGACGCATGCGTGCCCAGTCACAAATGTTGCCATGTGCCCCAACACATTGGTCTCTTGCCAAGTTGCAACAGTCGCAAGTTTGTCTCTGGAAACGGCAAAAAGCCAAAGTCAACGGTTTATGTAGTAAGTGAGTGAGGCTTGTTATGCAAATGTGTGCAGTATCTGTGTGTGCATATCTCTTTCTATGTGTGTGTGTGTGTGTGTGTATCTGTGTGTGTGTGTGTATCTGTGTGTGTGAAATGTGCGAGGTTTATGCGCATTCGCTGTATTAACTTGGCTGGAAGCCACACGTTTGCAGGCCGCCATGGCATTTGTTACAATTTTAAATGTTATTTAGACAAACAAACTTGGACAGACGCAAAAGTGCAATCTCTTACCGTAGTTTGTTGTGTGCCAATTGTTGTTTTACAAGTGTTTGAGTTGACATTTGGGTCTACGTGTTGAGCTAGTAAATTTAAAATTGGCAAAGTGCACGACGGCAGCGACGGCGACGGCGATGACGATGACGATGAAGACGACGACGACAGCGACGTCGACGCAGTCCATTAAGGCGACGCCAAAGTCAACAGCGCATTGACAGCTGGCGCCCTCTAGCGTGCGTCTATAGAAAATCCATGCTGCCCACATCAAATTAATCACATGTCAGCCTCAATGGACTCAAACAAAACTCAACGTGCAAATTAGTAAGTTGGCTTAAATGTTTTAGACCTTTTGGAAGTAACATTTTTTCAATACTCTGCGCTTCAGTAATTGGTATGATGTGTTTGTGCAGCAATTTGTGACGCATTACAGAAGCGCAAGTAATGAAGGGAAGCTATCGATAGCGAGATTGTCTCTTATTTGTAAACATTTTATGTGGAAAGCTTATGGAACAAAAGTAAAATAAAAAGTTCCCATTAATGTGTTCCCGCAGATTGCGGGCATTGTCGAATCCTGAAATATTTTGATCATTTACGTTACTTTATGTTTATGTTAAGATTAATATAAGTTAACTCGAGAGTGACATGGGTATGTGTAAGCGTAGTATGCAGGGGGTGGAGCCCCTCACTTAACTATCAAAGTAAATATTAATACGATAAGCAAAAATTCAGTGTGGTAACGATAACTTCACAATAACGCAACGTTTTTAGTTGAAACCTAAACTATTCGAAAGATAAAGTGCTTGCGGGTTTGCTTTCAACTGGATACGTTGCGTTTTAGTTAGGTAAAAATTTATGTAAAATAAAAAACAACAACAAAATGCATTGTACACACAAACAATGTTATGAGATTGTGCATTAAGTCGTTGAATATCGACGACAAGGCGAACACTAGTTAAAGTAATAGCATTATGAGAAAGCGGGGGGTGCTCTTTATCAGTTGTTACAAATATTCGATTGCTACGAATTCTAAGAGTAAAGTTTCGTGGTTTTCTTCTCTACCAAATCTAATCCTTGATGCTGACAATCCTGTCCAAAATAAAGGAATAGTCTTCTAAAATAATTGAACTGTCTTCAGTGCTTGATAAGTGTGCGATGTATCAGCTTAATTTGACGTTCTGTAGTGATTGAAAATCAGGTTTAAAGATTCCGTTACAAGCAAACATACAGGTGAAGCTAATAAAAGCGTGTTAAACACGTTTTTTTCGGCTATTATCTAAAAAGAACGTTTAAATTTTATGAATTTAAACAATTTAGACCTAAATTTATTAAGCACGATGAGCCAACCGGCTGCAAAATTTGATAAACGCGGTTTATACTCTTTGGTAATTTTTAATAGCATTTTCTCGTTTATGTTTTCTTCTTTCAGAGAGCTGATAAATGAAGACTATTATTTCACCAAATCTCTCTCGCAACAACAAGTATATTAGTTGCATAGGCGAAGAGCTCAAAATAAACTCTATTAACGTTGATTTTTTCATTTTTTAAAGTCACGAGCGCGATCTTATGGAATGATTTGTTAAGATAGTGTGTTGACATATTTGTCTCAACTGATTTGCCTGCATAAAATTGAAATTGATACAAATTTTTCGTGCTATTTGAAGTTGGTCACGTGCGCAATTATATGTGTAAAATATAGTGATACCTCCATTTCATTTGTTACGTTCTCTAAACTATTTTACTACAAATTTTTCGAGCTATTTGAAGTTGGTCACGTGCGCAATTATATAAAAAATATTGTGTTACCTCATACATGGCATTTGTTGCGTTCTCTAAATCATTTTACTACAAATTTTTCGAGCTATTTGAATTTGGTCCCGTGGGCAATTATATGTATAAACTATTTTACTAATTTAGGAGTTCCAGTGGGCTGACATTTTTGGGATGAATTTACACAGACGTAGAACAGAAGTTGAAATGCATTCACAACGGTCTGTGAAGTCTGTCGTGCTTATAACGTCACAAATAGTCACATTTAGGTAACCGCCCTCAACAATAGTGTGACCTCTGATAGTATTTTATTGCAGTTTCTGTTTTTCGGAACACCTGCCTCACCCATTGATGCCAAAACCTCACAATTTGTTGTCCCACAACAGAGATTTGACGACGGTCACGTTCGACACCATGGTAATGTGCATACATCAATTTGACAAGCAGCAACTGCAAATGGCCTGTTTTGATGGATATGCTCGAGTTCTGTTATGGTCGAAAAAGAGCAATAACAACACGGTAAAGAGCATTTAAACTTCTACACACGCCAGAGTAAATCCTTTGATGCTGCTTGATTTCAGTTGTTGTTGTTGTAGTTTATGCATTAAACGCTCAGCGTCATGATTGCATGATGTGGCATAAAATGTTGTTGTTGAGTTGTGTCTGCCGCTGCCGCTGCTGCTGCTGCTGCTACTGCTGTCCATTCGTTTATTTGATTCAATGAGCATTTAACTGCACTAGATGCCAATGACTTGACATATGCGAAGCAACAAAAGCAACAAACAAACTTAAAACTCAGACAAATGACCAACTGCAGCAGTCACAGTGGTTCCACAGAGTTAACATGATGTTGCAGTAGTTTCTTGAAGGAACTTCAAGTCTATCTTTCTCTTTGACGAGCTCAAGTGTTGTGCAGTGGCAATCTAATTGTCAAAATGAAACAGAACAAAAATATGCCAAGATTTCCTTTTGCGAGTTGGCTAAGAGAGTGTGTGTGTGTGTGTGTGTGTGTGTGTGTTGCATAGACGATGGCAGCAAAAGACTTTGGCAACAAACTGGCAAAAAATTCCATAAATCACTGCAAAAGAGAGTAGCGAAAGAAAATAAACCTTTGGCTTGGTTCCCATAGAGTCCCACAACACATAGCCCCAAAACACAAATTGTTCGTTTTGCAAAAACAACAAAAACAACAGCAACAGAAGATACAGCAGCAAGTACAAGCTGTGCACTGCTCTTATTTAATTGACTTTTGACTTCCGAAATCAGGCGACGTTCAAACAAAAAATAAATAAAAAGCTGCACGGTCACAATAAAACAGCCAAAAAACACAAGCAACAGCAGCAGATGAAGAGTAAACAACAGCAACAGCAACAAAAGCAACAAAAAACGAAAAGCGCCCGCGCAGATAACAACGAGACAACAAACAAATAAATCGCATGCAACATACACACACACACATACACACAGGCAGCGCAGCAAGCAACAAAAAGCCAAAACAAACAAACAAACAAAGACAAAGCTTAAGACGACAACAACAGCAACAACAACAACAACAACAACAACAGCAACAAAGCCAAGTTGAGGTCGTCGTCGACGTCGCCCAATGTTGCACGAGTCACAGGCTCAAAATGTGGCAACACAACACACAAAAAAGTGCGCTGCAAGTGCAAATAAAAGAGACGACGCGGACACATTTACTTATCGCGCCTCTTTAAGGCAGCCAACAGCAACAGCAAACAGCCAACAGGCAATAAGCAACAAGCAACAAGCAACAGTGGCACGTTGGCAACCCTGGCGGCAGCAGCAACAACAACAACAACCAGCTAACAAAACACATGCAAAACGCTGCGCGCCACTTGCGGCTGATACTTTGGCTGCTGCTGCGGCTAGTTGACCAACTTCTGCTTGCTGCGCTTCTAATGATCCAATTCCCACGAGCTGCGACGCTGATGACACTGACGACGACGACGACGCTGAGGCAGAGCAGGACGGCAGCTGCAACAACAACAACTGCACAAAAAATAGAAGGTGGAGGTTGCCGCGGCTGGCGAACTTGCTGCCTGTTTAAACAACTTTCAAAGTTAATAGTCTGCGCCACGGCGAGACGTTTGCCTTTAGCCACATAGCAACTCAAAAGCTGGCCAAAACGTTGCTAGCAGCAGGAGGCTCCAAAAGCCAGTTCCTTTGTGGTGGCTCCAACTCTTTGGCTCAGGCGTGTGTATGAATCATTTTTCGAGCTGTTGGCAAAGAAAGCTGGCCAAGTGTAAATGTGCTGCAACTTGTTCACTGTCCAACTGGCTATTAAGGCCTCTGCGCCTCCTGCCAGCTAGGGTGGCCACTCGCACACTTGGCGTATACGTAATGTAACGCCATAAGCAGCTATGGGCATGTGTGTGTGCGCTGCTTCCAATTAAAATGAAATTAGCTTGACTCTTTTTGAGTGCGTGGGAAGTCTAATCTCTAACACATTACTCCATCAGCAATTGTTACCAATCTCGGCCAGCCTCAATGCCAGTTCAATGCTAAATGCCAGCGTACTCTCAACTCATCTTACGGAGATCGAACATCGCACATGTTTGCTTAATTCACTTGTCACGTGTAACCAAAGCCAAGGCAAAGTAAGGCACGGAATTTGAGCTGCCACAAAACGAAGCTGAAATACGCTAACGCAAGTGATGGCAACACGCTGCCGAGACACAACATTACTCAATCGCAGTCAAAAACGAGTAGAATTTCAGGACCTAGTTATACTTGCACGCCACAGCTGCTTGCAACTATTGCTTGAAAAGTGTAAAAAGTATCGAATGCTTCAAATGTTTCCTTTGCTTGCTTATGCCGAATTACACTAGGCAACAAATTTGAGCTCAATGAACTGGCTAAAACACAACTTTAACGTTAGCTATATGGTCGCTGATTTCGAATTCGGCAAGCGCTTTGAACCAATATTTAAAACCCTTCACGATCGGAAGCAAGATCCTCGCTCGTGAAATATTACATTTACACTATGCAACAAAATATCGAAAATACTCGAGCCCCTCGACGAGATAGGCAAAACGAAGTTTGTTGGCCTGTTAGTTTGTTATTCTTATTTCTTCGAAAAATACTTTAAGGAGACTCAAAACTGGTTGTCGGGTGGCATTGATTTCCCAAATGGCCTTCAGAAGTTGTTCAATTTAAATGTAGTTTGCCTACTGGGCGCTACCTATGACATCCTAAGGCAGACTAAGCGAATCGGAGGGGTTTCGAGCACAATGGGCGTATTCCCAACGTAATAAACTACAATTTAAATCCTATTATAACTACGAATCCAGAATATATTTGCTACAATTGAAGGTTACGTGTTTCTGTATATTCCCCTTTGAAATGCTGCTTTTCTACATGATTTTCAGATTAAAAATATCACTATACGAAGTAGTATCGCCCTATATAGTTACAGGGCGGGGCTACAACGAATGTGATTATATATAATCTAGAAGCTGCTAGCGGTAAACGTGACGCCCTTCGATTATATGCAAAACTAACAAATTTTAACAAAGCAGCAGCATTATCTAAGTAACAGATTCATTTCGAACAAAAGGAAATGAATCAATAAATCGAATTGAGTTATTAGATTCTATTTGGGGCTTATGATTCACAAGCATTTACACATTTTTATGACCAGGCGACGCGACAATCCTAAGTCTTCAACAAAAACAACCATGAGAGAAAAAAAAAGTTTAAAAATATACCATTCAATTTATCATCAAAACTAAGTGGGTTCCCCAGAACTCTGACGCCGTCTCCTGATAAATACCTCTCCATATTCGATTAATCTATTAATCGAATGTGTAGGAAATTTTCATAAGATGTGCAGAATATAAGTTTCGCCCGAAAAGCGGCATAAACTCAAATATTTTAAAATCCTGACGTGTTTGGCCATTTCTAAATCCGGATTCGGATTCTACGCAGCAAATTACTTCGGATATGACCCTTAGCGTTCTAACAACTAAACCATGTTGAACTGTGTTATTGTCTCAAAAGCTTAATGCTAATGACGTCAAAGGGATATATTTCGAATAGCCATAACAACTAAACCATGTTGACCTGTGTTATGTTAACTTTGCGTTTAGTCGCAAGAGGCAGATCTTCATCTGAACTGTGTGCTTCTTCATACAAAAGTTACTTTAAACTTTTCTTAGGCACTCAATTGTTGACAATTTTCCAAGCATTTGTCTTTTAAAAAGAACATCGATTAAAGAAAAGTTCTTAGAAGAATTTATCGGTTGCATAGTTGATGCCTTTTCCGATGTTTTACTTTTAAGAGCGTGCCCCAAGGCAGCTTACTTGGGGCCGTGGTAAATACTATTTTCCCAGCGGACCAGCCAAAAGCCAGGGAAATGTACTGGCTTTCAGGACCGCAATCTCAGCTCAGCTTGAAAGCAATCTTAAAGCCTGTCTGGACATGTGCAATGCAAGTTAGGTGTACAGCAGCCACGATGAGTGTCCGAAATACTGCTTTGTCCGAATCAGCAAATATCCGTCGACAGCACCTAAGTTTTGGAATTCATTGGCTCTGGTATCTGCCAAGCAATAGTACGAAAAAGATCTTTGAAAACCTTAACTACAACCAGGTAGAACTGAACTTGACAACTATGAATCATTCAATTCGAACATCTTTACAAGTAACGCATAATTTCCGTACATATCTTACAGATACATTCCACATTAGAGTATAAGTAGCTACCACTTGTAGTGACGGGCATCTTTTTGTATGTTTTCTTATAAATATTTTGCTATTAGTGGCGCGCAATAAAATAAACAGCTAATACTTATAACAATGGGCACAAATTGTGAACGGGGTTCCGATAATATAAGCGGACATATCGAGCCACTACTTAGCTGCGGGCGCGTCTCTATCGTCGCCATAGCCAATCCATAGTCAGCGCCAAAGTTATAGTCGGATTTAAAGTCATGCAATAAACTGATGCGCGCATCTCAAGCAATTTATATAAATTTAATTCAATTTACTGCGCTGAACTGCGCTGATGCTGATGCTGAGCTGAGCTGAGTTGAGTTGAGCTTACAAACAAAATTGTTTCGTCGCAGATCGTGCAGACCGCTGATATATAGATAGTATATATACTTTTTAACAAGTTTTGTTTAGTTTTAATTGTGCAGCTGTCTTCTTGTTGTTGTTGCCGTTGTTGCTGTTGTTATGGTATAACTTGGCCAATTACTTCGTGAGCCTGAGCTTGAGACTCTTTAACAATTCTAACAACGATGTGCCGCTTTGCATCGAGCATTTTGCAGCTCATTATGCCACGCATTTGATTCAGTTAAACGCCTTGGCCTTGACCTTAAGCCCAAATGTCTTGCCATTACAATTATAACGAGCCAACAACTAACTACTAACCACTAAACGAAATTATAACAATTTTGGTTTCGCTGCTTTGATGAAAGCTGCTACAACTACAACAAACAGAACAAAAAGCAGAAGAAAAACGGCGCCAACAGGTGGTATACGTAATAAAAAGTGGCAACTACGGGCAACCAGTTGGAACAGCGCTGCCGCCACCGCTGCCGCTGCCGTTGAACTTGAAATTGAAATTGAAAGCAAAGGCAACAGCAACAACAACAACAAGAAGAAGAAGAGTTGGTATATGGAACGTTGAGGAGCGGTACGAGAGCTTTTGGGCGGCTTAGCAGCCACGCCACGCGCTAATTTGAAAATAATGCGCTCAATCATTTTCACATTTTGACGCCGACTGCGACTGCGACATCAACGCTGGCTTTTCATGACCAAAACCAAGTTATGCTGAGTACTTATGTGCATACTTTTAGCGGTCGCTGTAGTCTTTACAGCAACTACACTCGCTGCTGATTGTCTTGTATAATTACATAATATTGCATAATTTGCTGTTTTGCCTGCCAAAGTACGCCGTATATTGTACTTGGTTAGTAATTTTAACTGCTTGTTGCTATTGTTGGGATTTATGCTCTGTTAGCTACAAAAGACGTAGACAAAGTCGCAGACCATTCGATGGCTTCGCCAGTTTGCCACTTCGATGTAGCACAATGCTGGCTCATTATCGCATCGCCGTTGACCGAGCTGAAGCATCATCTGCTTTAATTTCGGTTTTCATTATACACTCTACAGTGTAAGGGTACTCCATAGATCTTGCTTGTATCTATTCCAAATCAAAAGTTAGCATTTTCATTGTTTATTGGGTTAAGCTTAGTACGCAGATGAACGAAATATTTAGGGCAGGAACGCCTAACAGAGTGTGACTGTTTTGTTAGTTATGCTTTTTGTATAACAACCTGATTGGGGTGTATTGCAACGCTAGCCTATGATCTATTGTGCGCCCTACTGAGCTCCCCTTCCCTATTTACAATATGCAACAACAAAAAAAGCCTTTGCCTAAAACGTACCTTTTCCAGTAAATTTTGAGTCGCTGTCTTCGAGTCCGTAAACCATTTTGGATTTTCTAGCACCGTTTTCGAATTATCGCTTTTTCCGAAAATACGATATTTCGAAAGCTGTCAGAAAGCAAAGTCAGGTAATTTTATATATCTTGGAAACTTACTACCAATTGAAGTGAACTATAAGTTGAATTGAAGATAATTGACTATTGATTAGATCCGTTTCAAGATTCGAAACGGGTCACTTCGATCATCGATATTTTATAACCGCCTAAGATAGATATGCTTCTTCGCAAGAGAATCACACTCAGCTAGTATGTGCGGCGAGCATTCGTCTTCTAGTTCAAAGAACCCGCAGGTACTGGAGCTGCTGATGCCCAGCTTGTTCAAATATCCTTTCAGTCTACCCTCGACACGGTTGACCTGTCAGAGGTCTAACGGAATTCTTGCCCAATTGTGATATTTTCTTGAAACTACTTAAATTACACTGGTACCCGAAAAGCAGCTGTGGTCTACATAACCCTAAATATCTCAAAATCCTGATGTTATAGGCCGATTCTGACTCCGGATTCGGATAGCAAATGAGCCTTAGCTTTCCAACAACTGACATGACCCGTAACATTTGTAGACCTGTATTATAGGGGCCGAGGTGAAGTTTAACCTGTCTGATGCCTGTAGTGCAAAACCAGTTCTAGGTTCGTTTTCTCTCTACTCTTCTCTTCAGGGTATTTGCCGATCCATTCCTTACTAGTCTGTATGTAAAAGTTTTCCATGGAATCTTGGTGGGGACTCTTTGAGCGAGAGCCTTTTCCGCCTTCCTAGAACTTCCAACTTGACTCGGGTTTCCCGAACCAGTTTGGAGTTCATTCTAGTTCCTGCAACCACTCTTTGGCCTTTTGTGTCATTTGCGTCCATATCCGGACGATCTGTTGCCGGATTCTATCACATAAATGGCCGAAGTGCTAGCCGAAGGCTTTATTCAGTGCTAGTGAAATGAAATAGCATTGTTGAAGCACCTTAATATTCAAGCTGTAAGACTCGATTATAGATTTTGCGAGATTACGAAGTTATTTATAGTATTAATCAATCAAGCACACGTTGTTGGTTAGAAAATATGTATAGTTTAAATAAAAAGTATCTACCTGATGGAACAGTGAAGTTATGCTAAAATTTCTGCTTCAAACATTGAAAGCAACCTTGTTAAATCATAGATTCAAAAGGTAAGGATTCCTTTTCCTTCTCAATGTAACTTAAGCTATCAAAGTTTTGAGCAAGGACACCAACACCAATTCAAAACACACAACTTTCCCAAAATTCTTTTATATTGTGAGCAGAGAGAGAAACTCAAATGCAAAAGAAAGTTTTCAATTTTTTCACCAAAACAAACAGTAGCGAAATTTCGCTTATGTGCGTACTACGCTATGAAAGTTTCGAAGCATGCTAACACAATCGGCTTGCAAAACAAGCACATAAGAGTATTTGAACTTCGTAGCGTAAAGAATAGATGTTTCTTTTCGGATTTCGTTTTCGTTTTCAGTATCAGTGCACAATGTAGTACTTAAATAATAGAAGTTTAATAGCGTTTTGTTGGGTACTTTGTCGGTTGGTTGGTCGCACAGACGTTGAGTCGGTCTTTTGGTCGCTTGGCCACATTTGCAAGTCGTTAGTTGCGTTTGAGTGTTGTTTTTTTTCGCATTGGTTTTTGAACTACTAATGCATTCAGCTGTAGGATTTTTGTCAAGGTTATGCTACTTGCTATTGTTGTTCTTGTTGTTGTTGTAGTTGTAGTTGCTGTAACGGCGGATATAATGACATGATCTATGTATGTATATTACTATGTATGGCAGCATCTTTGTTGGCTTTGGCAGAGGAAGTTTAGTTAAAAGTAGTGTAATTGTTCTTCGTTCAAGTTCGTTGCCCAAGCAACGATTTGCAACAAGTTGGCTTTGTTTTTTTGGCTGTTGTTGCTGCATTTGATCATTGCAATTTGAGAATGCAATGAAGCACATTTCATTTTGCCCTGCAGCTGAGCGCTAATTTCGCTCATTAATCATCGCCAAATGCTCAACTGCTCCGTAACTGATTACACATGAACAGCCCACAAAAATAAGAGACTAACCAAAACCAAACCAAATCAAAATCCCGAAAGGAAATGTGCACACATGCACCCAACAACAACAACCGCAAAAGAGCCAAGAGGCAACTTAAATGATGCTGCACCTCCACTTGGCGCACTTGGCTACTTTTGGGGGCTATTTTCGCTGAAATAAATCTGCAAACAAATGAAGTTGTTTGCCGGGTTCCAGCTCATTCGTGGTTAACTCAATTCTAAGTTGAGGCTATGGCCATAGCTGTAGTTTGTGGCAGCAGCTAAGTAAAGTCATCAAGCCGCATGCCCAAGCAATCATTGATCTTTTGGCACTCCAAAAAAAATACAGCAAATACGCAGACAGTTGGCAGGGCTGAAGGCAGAGAGGGTGGCTCTCAGCGGGCACACGTGTGTCTGACGAATTATAAATAGTGCAAATGCGTGCAGTGCATCATCATCATTTGTTTTCGGCCATCCAACAAATAGACTTGTCCAAGTCCAAGTCGAAACCATAGATCCATCTTTTGCCCTACATGCACAGACTTGCTTGCTGGCAATTATGTAACACAAATCATTCCAACTTTGTAGCTCTCAACTTGTTGCAAGTGCTGAGTGTGTGTTGATTTGTTGTGCTTTTCAGCTTTTTGTCTTGTCGACGAATCTTGTTAGATTCGTACAATTTATTTGATGCACATCATCTTACTACTGCTGTAATTACAGTAGACTTGGTTCTAGGGATGTGCAAATCCTAGGCATTCGATTTGCGGTGACAACTCTAGCGGGCGCTTTCGGTAACGCTGAAGTATAAGTGAGAATCACTTGTGCTTGGCGGATTTCTGAAAGCCATCGAAACAAACGCTTTCTTAAAGGAAACTTACACTCTCATAATGAGAGTCTTCTTGGTATATCTTCCTACCAGAAACCATGGATATCACCGCTATGGAAGCTCGTACTCACAGCGTAGTGTTGTACTGCGAGAAATCCGTTGAAAATCAAAGAAAATTGTATGTGAAACTTAGACCAAAAATTGCTGAATTATAACATCGGAGAAACTTCTGCTCAGAAATTGAAAGTAATGCCAACACTGCAAGACTTAGGTTACTCTTGGGATACCTCAAGAGAGGGAAAGTGACTCATTGACAGATTCTAGATTTGAAGAGTGCTTAAGCAATTTAGCAAGCTTCAAGCTAGATAAGTACATCCACCGGCCCAGACAAACTCTGCAGCTCAACTTCAAAATTCTGGTCCTAATGCCATAAATTGACTTCGATCCAGTTTTAGAGAATTTCTCAAATCAGTTTAGGTTTCGCTCAGTGCCTGCCTTTCTTACTTAGCAATAAGTATAGGTACATCTTTATAAGAAGAAGATCAGATCGCTTATTCCATATATTACGTACATCTTTGAGCTCATAAGACTGAGTGGATTCTCTGAATATGCTAGAAGAATGTTACCCTGACTTTTATATAACTAACATTTTTCATCACCAACTGTTTTATTGACCTATCAGAATCACATCAAGTAGTACTGCTCATTCAAAATTGTGATCAAATCTGACCAATGCATTGCTTTCTGAT
The DNA here is from genome assembly GCA_035041775.1 of Chymomyza caudatula. Lineage (NCBI taxonomy): Eukaryota > Metazoa > Arthropoda > Insecta > Diptera > Drosophilidae > Chymomyza > Chymomyza caudatula. Next base: position 1,165,840 of record JAWNKW010000073.1, read on the forward strand.
CGTACTATTCTAGCGATCATAATGCTTGTTCACTGCATTCATGAATTAATGATCACTAATCACAGTGTTCAATGATCAGCGATTAAATTCTCGGCTGAATATTGGTAGGCTTAAAAGTGTCCCACTTCACGATGCATCTGTCAGATTTGATCTGAGAACACTAGGTTTGCCGCTGCCTTAAACATCAAAGATAAATCTCGCATAAAAAGACAAAAATGCGTGATTAAAATACAAAAATTTTGTCTACTTTATATAAAACTTAAACTTGATTAAGAAGCTAAACAAGAACATTTGAAAGATCTTCCAATTGCCAGGTTGAGTTATGATCTTTGTACGATCTTCTGTTAATATTGAATAGAATGCACAAAAATGGACTCTTAGAAACAAAAAACTTTAGACTTCTATTTGCTGTGGAAATTTCCTGATCTTAGAACAAGAACAACAATGAGAGAGCAGAGTGAGGGTGTTCCACTGTCTACAATGGCATTGAGAATGCGCACTTAGTGAAGCATGTGCAATAGTAATAACACGTTAAAATCAGAAACTGATCTTTTGAATCGTCCAATTATAAAAAATTAAAAAAATAAGCTGTTCATGTGAGATTCGTGGCTTGATTTAAATTTTGATAAGGGGTTATTATTAAAAGTGATTTAATGACTGACGATTTGCTTAAAGACGTTCGATATAGCTCAGTTATAAGAAGTGATTTAATGCCCTCTGTTTCAGGGGTGTGCCAGAAATCTGTAGACGCTTGCCTTAAGTTTTATGGGAAATGCTTGAAAACTTTCTTGATAGATTGAAAATGAACTCAAATCGAAATGCAAATATGTATTTTGAACATAGAAGTAGAGCCTCTGATTGGAGAATTCGAACGCAATGCGGAGACGCCTGTAGGAATGCTTTACATTATGGCGTAACTCGGTAACGGGGTAGTAGAACTGCAAATCAATCGAATATTGATGTTTTGTTCGATGAAATCTGCTCTTTGAAAGAGTAAGGCGAGATTCTATTACACGAACACTTCAATTCTCTGCAGACAATGCTGTAAAGGTATCTCTGTTTATACCAATCATTTGTGAGTTTAACAAGATTAAGACAGTTGCTGCAATTGACGTCTGTTCATTATTAAGGAGACGTTAACCAGAGATTTTCTTACTACGAAAATCATACGTTTTAAGTATTTTGCTGTTCTAAGATTTAAAAACGATGGCTTTCTTAATAACTCTTATGTGGATCAATCGAAAAAAGCATTGTAACAGCAAATCGTAGGTAATATGTCCCGAAATCCAAGAGCGTAGCTAAACAAAATGTACATTTGAAGAAAGGAAAACTGCATCGAAATGGATATGGATGCAATTGTGTTACTTAGACTACACAGACAACGAATCCTACGATAGCGACTCGTTAAATAAGGCATATACTATATATTTCTCGATAAAGATGCACATGGATATGTTGGCGCTGAAATTTAGACATTTATGTTTTATTTATGTTAGATGTTTTGTTTAAAAAACATCGAGAACATAGATTATCACCAAAACGATTGATTTTCAGCTTTAGAGAAGCATAACTATTGTCATGATATTGAGATTAAACACTGAATACCTTTGATGCTTTCGATCTATCAGCACAATAAGTATTACTTTTCTTCAAGTTCAGAAAAAATTCGCTCATCTTTCGTTTTTCATTTTGGTTTCTGCCTTTTCTCAAGTTGTAGTTTAGTTATGAACAAGTTCGTGTCCCAAGTCTTTCGTTTCTCACCTTGGATTCTTCCTTTCCTCAACTTTTGGTTTAGTTATGAACAAGTTCGTGCCCTAACTCTTTCGTTTTTCTAATTGGTTGCTTTCTTTGCTCAAGTTATAAGTTCGACAGAAATTGGCTCATCTCTAAAAGCAAGTCTGGTATGAACAAGTTCGTGTCCTAAGTCTTTCGTTTTTCATTTTGGTTTCTTTACAAGAGGCATTTTCTAATTGCAAGTTAATTTCTTGTTGCGAACATAAATTTAACATTCTAATTGAGTTATCAACCGCAACATGTACACACAAAAATGCCAACAACCACAGGAGCAAGCAACGCCGCCGCAACAGCAACAACAGCAACAACAACAACGAGATCCACAATCCCATGAACCTGGACGCAGCATCCGCGCGTAGTTGTTGCGGCAACTTTTACAGCTCTTAAGTTGGTTTCCACGCATGTGAAAAATTACTTAGCTGCACAGACAAGCATATAATATATGTATCTATATGGACATATACATATATGAGGCAGTGTGTGCCTGTGTGTGTGAGCAGACCGCAGCCAAAAGCAACGAAAAGTTGCAACAAAATTTAGCCGCAACTGCAACTGCAAGAAGTACAACAACAATAAATGCAGTAATTACATTCTGAGTTGGCAGCTCCGTCGGTCTGCTTGCTAATTTAGCTGCTGCTTCTGTTTTTGCAGTTGTTGTTGTTGTTGTTACCCATTTGAAGATTGCAATTTTCTTTTCTTTTTTCCTTTTTCCCTTTATTTTTCTTACCATTTTGTGTGTTTTGTTTATTTTAAACATTGCTCAGCCGACTGACCGACCGACCGACCGACCGACCGACCGACCGACCGACCGACCGACCGACCGACCAACCGACCACTCCAACCAAGAATCCCAACGTGCAAATATTTCTGGCCAAGAAGCTGCGTCTTCTGACCCAAACGCTGCCTCGTAATTAATTTACTTTGTGTGTAGCTGCTGCCAGCTGCCGGGGCGTACAGTAAAAATATGAAAAAATCCATTACGCAAATGTTTATGACCAAAATGGGCAGCAGTTGCAGTTGCAACTTCAACTTCGGCTTCAAGTTGTTGCTGCCAATGCAAATAGCCATAGATACATGGACACCACCGTCCCGCACAGCATTTGACGCATTTGACTGTAAAGCACGGCCAACTTTGCCGGGCCATGCATCAAGTGTCCCAGCTACGAGGTGTGCCCCTCCTGCCACCTGCAGCTGCCAAGTGGCAACTCTCTCACAGGTTTGTAATGCGTTTCCTGGTTTCTGGCTTGTCGCTTTTGTTGTGCGGTTTGTTGTTGTTGTTATTTGATATTCATAAATTTGTTGGCCTGATTTTCTTGTTGTTGTTGGTTTCATTTAAATCAAACATTTAGTTTATCATCTCACATTTCGGCTAATTAACACTACTGTGGCCCGCCTCTTGGCTTACGACAGCGCTACGCTCCACTCCGCCGCCCAAAAGCGGGCTATACGAAAAAAAAAAATCAGCTTAAAGCCATAAAAAACGCACTTAAATAAAATTTAATATTCAAATATTGACATTTAGTGCCATGTTAGCAGCAACTTACGTGTTTTTTCTCTTCATCTGATCAAATTTCTATGTGTCCCCCACCAAAAAAAAAAACCTATACATATTTCTAAACACACATCTTATGAGTATAATTATGGTTGTATAAATTTCTATAGAAATAAAAACATGAGCTGAGCGGGCATTTTTTTCTTCTTTTTTTTCGTTTTGTCGTTAAGCATTTTGAAACGCTTAATAATATTAACTAATTGATCTGCATTAATTTAAGTTGACATTAAAACGCCAAATGTCGCAAAATACAATTTAAAAACTAACGAGCTGAAAAGGTGACTTCCCAGCATGGAAGTTTGGATACTCTTGCGGATCTTGGGCGCAGCAATGTTTGGGATAAGAAACCCCAAGGTAATAATACTCCGAAACGTATATGACCCAGAAAAGCTATAGTCATTACGAACATATCGAAGTGCTTAGAAGCTTTTTCTTTAAAAAACTAATGCTAGCATCACGGCATGTACGCATCATGTAAGTTGGTTTTACAGCCAAGCCGCATCATTAGTTGTTTCAGCTCTCAACTTCAACTTTATCTTCATTTCATCTCTGAACGAGCTATAAACTATATGTATATATATATACTAGAGGGCTCTGCTTCCTGCTTGCTCCGCTCGCCAACCCCTGTGACCCTCTCATTGTGGATCGTATTCCTTTTCCTCGTCATCTTCTTCTACCCTTTCCTTTTCCCCTTCTTCTTCCTCTTCCCCTTCCTCATATAAACTGTTGAACACATTGTTCATTGGTCACTACCATTCTTCTATTGGCTTCTTTAGTAGTGCGTCGCGAACGGCGTCCAAGATTCGATCGTCTTTTGGTAAAACACAAACCAACCATTCTCATTCCAAGAGCTATAAAGTGTAGCAATCTGATTTAAGTTTTACTTTTGTATATAAAGTGTCACCAAATTAACGCAATTTGCAGCAAACACTGGAAAAACCCATTTGACAGCTTAGAGTTTACAGTTAGTAAATATGGCAACACTTTGACAGCTGATAGTTTACGTTAATTTAAAATAGAGCGTCACATAATAAAACAACGTGTTTTTTTTATTGAACGATATCTCAAAAGTAATGAACGCTTGGCGGCCACAGTTCGCAAATTTCATACTAAATATGCTAAGTTTTGTGCTGTAGTTTTAGTTTAGAAGATATTTATTGGAAATCAAGGAGAATGGTTCAGTTGGAGACGCTAAATCTTCCAAAAACAAGCATCTTAAATCTTCATCTTTTTCCTCTTTCTTCTCCCCTTAGTCTTCCTTGTTCTCATTCCAAATCTACATTCCGATTTACGTTTCACTCCGCCCCTTCTCGCTTCGCTCAGTATATCCTTGCCCATCTCTAGGTAGATCATATTCCTTCATCTTTCCCTTCCCGTTCCCCTCCCGGTTACCCATCACGTTCCTATCAGTAGGCGTTGCCTGACTCTGTGAACAGTTTTGGTAGGATAAAAATGGTTGACACATTCCTCATTCCAAGAGCTATAAAGTGGAGCAACCCGATTTACGTCAAAGCTTGTCGTATGAGGCGACTAAGAATGACACTGGGCTCTTTTCGAGACCAGTAGAGCCAACCCAGGCCTTAAAATGGTTGTGCGTAGGGTTTGGAACCCATTACGTAAAACCACAATTCCAATGAAAAAATACATCAGGCCGTAACCCGGTAACAGGTTGATATGGCCAGTTAAGAAGAAGTAAAGCCTTGCGCGATCTTTGTTACTTAACGGGAGTCGGGAAGATTGTGCTGAAGGGGCACTGACGCATCGGACTACATTACTTTCTTATACTGTCCTCTCACTCTCCTTTCGACTATGACACAATCCGTAAGGCTGTCTGCGTGCTAGTTATGGGTCAACTTTGTGCGATGAGCTCTTACCACAAATCTGATCAAATATAAGCTTCAAAAACTGTTAGGACAGCCGACAGCTGTGAAAGCCCAAAGGAACAATTCCTTTGATTTCGTTTGGGAGGCGCTTCATGAAGTAACAAAAAATTTTTTCTTATTAGCTAAAACTGTGTGCATAGGTGTCTTAAGCACTATCATACAGAAACTTCATTGACTGATCCAACTTATAACTCTGATCAACACTAGTTCATATGTAAGAACTCTGATGTTTGATCATATTGAAACTACTTTCCCTCAATATCTCTTCGAACTCAATTTCCAACCAAGCCGACCCCATGTTACTGTAACATATTGCAAATCCTTCAGGAATGACAAAGATTGCATGAATTTCTTGAAAGCATCACCTGCTTCCAATTGGAAGAGTGGCTTACGTACTATAATCTATCGGTACTCTCACTTAAAAGACCCAATTATTCCTTGGTAGCCTTGATACCACTTTAGCAGTTACCACAAGCAATAACACTAAAATACCTCATTAAGGAAATCTCATTATCCATGCATTTTTGTGTGCAGAATTTTTAAAATATCGCTAAATTTTCGATTATCCAATGACAAAAACTTTTTCAAATGTACTTCTGGGAGCACAACAGCTTAGAGTTACTTAATCATACCTATGGAGTTGCAGATGCACAACAAAGTCATCCTCCTTTTCTACGTTTTGGCGGTTCACCTTTTAGCTGTATTTGGCATTGCTGTATAATAGGCTTGTAGAGGCTGCAAATGGCTTAGTTTTACCAATTTTTGGAGCTTCTGCTTTGTATTTAGAGATGATAGATTATGTGAATAGCAAAAAACAGTACAAGTTGTGATGGTGCAGTTAAATGTGCAAATCTCTAGGTAAAGCCAACTTTTAAATCAAACTCAAGTAAACTTAAGTGGAATGCATATTCACATTAAAAAAGAAAGAGATTTCGGGCACTTATGTCGAAAATGCAGCTATGTGGGCGAGCAGGTAAACGGAATTAACTGTATAAGAAAAACTAATGCTAGCATCACGGCATGTACGCAGCATGTGAGTTGGTTTTATAGCCAAGCCGCATCATTAGTTGTTTCAGCTCTCAACTTGAACTTTATCTTCATTTCATCTCTGAACTAGCTATTTGCAACTCCATACGAGTTACAAGTATTACAAGTAACAATACATAGACCCTTCGCAAGGGTATAATAGAAGTTAGCTAAAACAACAGGCAGGTGAATTTGAAGGCATTAGACGAGGTAGCTGCCATTTATGAAAATACATATTATTATAATTATTATTTCTATAAGATTATGACATCATTTAAATTTTGTTTATTTTGCTTTTGGAAAACTGGTTAATTCGCCACTGTTTTAAGCCGCATTCATGAGCTCTGCATAATTATTTCCATATAAATGAGTGTGTGTGTGTGTGTGAGCGTGTGTGCACATAAGCAAACTCATAACTCATAAAATACAAATTTCGCGGCCTAAAATCGAAATCAATATGCGGAAGAGCTTTGGTCTTTGTCTTTCAGTGTCGCTTCTCTTATCATCGACGCCCCTGGATTTTCGATAAATGCTTTTTGATTTTTCAACACTGCTGCTTCTTCTTCTTCTTGTTGTTGTTGTTGTTTTTATGTTTATCAGCCGCAGAAACAACAAAAACAACAACAGAAATGCTTTGCATTTTGTTTGTTGTCGCTCGTAAAAATATTTTTCATCTGATTTTGTAGCTCGTAAAACATTATATTATAAGTATATATGAAATTTTTGTTCAGCTTTTTGTTGCTTTTATTGTATTGAGCGCTCTTCATTTATCAAGCATCCAAATTTTTGTCTACTTTGTTTTTCTACACAAAAAAAATATCTTTTATGTATTTAATTTGATTTCGATTTTTTTTTTTTTTTTGATCTGTCATTTGTTAAAATATGCGCTGTTATACGCTTGTAAGCACGAGCTTGTAGCGTCTTTAGCTTATTACTTATACAATCAATAAAATCAATTTCGTTTTTTCATAGTTTCTGCTTCTAGTTCTAGATGTAAAGCTTACCGCATATGGATTATCCTGATTCATCATCTTGGCGCTTTTCGTGCTTCTAAACGCTTAAAGTCTTCAACTGCAAAAAAGACACAGAAAAACGAAACGCTTTAGTTTAGTTTATAGAGTTTTGACATTTATATTACTTAATAAACATAATAATTTAGACATATTTTCGGAGCATGTCTATAAGTAGCGGCGAGCTGCACCTATTTGTTGAGCAGAGTTTACCTTAAATGTTAATTGTAAGTCTGACTCAAGCAACAACAACAACAACAACTGCAACTGCAACCACAACAACTGCAACAAGTACTAGCCATGTTTTGGTCTTTTGTGGCCCAGTCTCCAGTTCTATACCAAGTCATATGTTAACTGACAACAGGTGTTTCAGCTTGTTGTTGTTGCATGTTGCATTTGCATTTTAACAGTTTTTTGTTGTTGCTGCTGTGTGTGTTAACACGGTCATACTAAGTACTTTCACACTTTAGCTGCTTAGTTTCGCCTTTTTTGTGCCTGCCTGCAATAGGAAGCTGGGCTTGTTGTTTTCCGGTCTAAGCTGACCAGGATGACTGAGATCGGGACTGGGTCTCGGTCTGAGCAGGCAATCAACGACCTTGATGTGTTAATTTGTCAACGCTGACAGCAAACCAGTTGCAGATGAGCGCAAGTTCAAAAGTTACTGCAGAAACAAAAGACTTAGGCAACAAACTTGCTGCTTATGTTATGCAAGTTGTAATGGGGCACAATGTACAGCGATTCTCAACAATATGCACACACACAATATTCAGCTCGAACTAGAATAAGTGCAAGCATTTTGTAGAACACACGATAGACAATGCACTTCTAATGACACTGAGCGAAAAACTTTACGTTTACTTTATATACTTTCAATCTAAAACAAAGTTAGCAAATGACAGAATACATATTATAGAATATAAAGAATGATATCAAATCGGTTTCGCTCAACCCTTTTTATCGTTGCGCTTGTGTCCTCGGTGTGTACATAAAAGACCTTTTGCCAGTTTTTTATCTTCAAAGTGGTCCTGAAAAAACATGGGCGAATAGAAACCGAAAAAAATGTTTTTGGCTATTGGTTCTTAGCAGAGCCTCCTAATAGTCAACACTTATTTTGAATGCGGTCTGCTCGCTGAAAAACTGAACTTGTGTGCGGTCTTGTGTTAATGGCGAGCAAATATCCTGAGCGATCAGAAACGGCAAAAAAGCAGCAAACCGGGCTGCATTGGTTTTCACCGTCTCTCTATTCATTGTGTCCTGCAATAACCAGTTTGTACGGACACGCTGAAAAGCTAGACGGTTACTTGCGACCTCTTGAATTGAACTTTGTTCCAATAAATTCAAACAAAATCACCGGAATTTCATATGAAAATCTTTCCTTAAATCATTATAAACTTTAAAAATGCACAAAAAAAAAGGATTCGACAAAACTAAAAACTAAAAAACAAAATGATTTATGTCAATTGAAAAGAGTCTCTCGAGCAAGTTGAGGCCAATATAAACCATGAGACTGCGTTAGCTTGTCTTCTTCGACAAATTCCACGACGAATTTCATGCAAATTCTAATGCAAAAGCCATACGAATTTGTTCCAATCCACCTTTCGTGGGTTCCTTCCTTCGAGGACTACCAATTGGTCCATCCCCAAACGGAAGCGGACATATCGATGATGAGACAATCTCCAACAGAGCCGTATCAATCACTACTTAACGTCTGAATGAAATCGGGCTGATGCCAAATTGAAGGATATTAGGAAGTCTAAAAGTCGCGTGTCTCTAGGTTTGCACTTAGTAATAACACATATAGTTTTCTGTGAGTTTGTATCACATTCGCCACTAGGCCTTGACTATATCCATTAGCTCCTCAGAAAGTGGTGGAAGCACCGGGTTGTAGGGGAGCCTTTTAGATTGCCAAATTGGAGGATAAGAGGATGTCTGAAAATTGAGAGCCTCTAGGGGTGCACTTAGTACTATCCGATATAGTGTTCTAGTGAGTTTGCAGCCCATCCGCCTCTAACCCTCCTAACCTTTGAGTTTCCGCATGTTCGACTACTTCCCATAGCTTCTTAGTAGGTGGATGTAGCACTGAGTTTGTAACAATCGCCGGTATTTCAGATAGAAATCTTTTGCGCAAAAGACTTTTTTTAGATTATTATGCACTTTCAAAATGAACACTCTTAAATATAACCAAAAATTTAAGTTTCGACAAGTCCAAAAACTCAAAAGTATGCACAAATTTGGCAATTGATAAGCGTAGCTCGAAAACTAAAGTTTGGTATTCTGGCAACTCAAATAGTTTAGAATTGATGAACCACAAAGTTTTATGATTCTTAGGGAAGTTAAGCGCTGCGTCAGAAATAGCATTGCACAACCCAATTTGAGCTTTATGGAAAGTGCATTTGATCTAGTTCTTAATCTGTATTGGAAGGCATCTTTGCCAATTCTTAAGCTGTTCAAGCATCTGTCATCAAAAATTGCGTAGATTCCGACAATTGCAACACTGAAAAAGTCTGCTAAATGAAACTCCTTATCTAACCATTGGTCTCAACCTCGTTTGAGCGTAAGTAAAAATAAACTATCGAAACTATAAATTATAGTAATTTCGAGTTCAAATAAAATCGCGCTTAGGTTCGATTTCGTTTCGTGTATGTTTGAGTGGAATCCTGTGCCGTTAAAAAATGCAAAAACTTTACTGAAATGCGACCAGCTCAAAGACAGTACACGTGTGAGTCTGCTCGACTCACTCGTTTCCACTCTATTAAATTTCAGGCACTTTGCTTTTGACTGTGAATTTCAAAAACTATCGATAACTTGTCGCTTGCGATAACAAAGATGATACAGAAACGAAACGATGATAGTCACATTTGAATGTAGTAAAAGCTACTTTTTACACTTTTCATCTAGTACAATTTGTACGCTAAATGAGAAGAAGCTTTTGCGCTCAGTGCAACAAACTCAGCTCATGTTCTTACATGGAAGTAAGTCTAATGTTCTTGACTGTAAGAACAACTTTTTAGATCTTATCAGAACTAAAACACTTTTTCGCGCAGTGCATGCTGTGCATGTGTGTGTGTGTGTGCGCGCCTATTGTGCAAATATTTGCCATGCATGCAAACGTTTTGGGGCTTGTCATCCACTAGAATTCGTAACTGTGCAAATTCTTCGTTTCGTTCAGTTTAGTTTAGTCGTCTAGTTCGTCTAGTTCAATGTCATACACAAATTGCACTACACTTTTATCGAAGGTTTTTGTAACAAATTCAAAAATGTTAAGTGCGCTTTACTTACACGCTATTTACACTATAAAGCAAACAAATGCCGCAGTCCGGAAAGTATCGCTAGTAGTATCTCTGGTCTGGCCTAGAGAGCTGGCTGCAACTTGTTGCCCGGCATACATTGATTCTGTTATATACATAGTCGTAAAGTTTATTTGCGTACCCTTCTACTTTTTCGATGCTCTTGTTGTGGTTGTTGTTGGTATTGTTTCTGCGTTTTTATGGTCATACTAAAAAGTGCACTCCCCGCTCAAAAAGCAAGAAAACTTTCTCACAGATATGCCAAAGTCAAGACACTACTCAATATGTATAATTAAACCATATAGGCAAACAGACGGAGAGTCAATGATCCAGCCAGGCAGCCAGCCGGACACTCAGACGGACGGACGGACGGACGGACTGTCAGCCAGTCAGCTTTTGTCTGCTCGCCATCTTCTTGTGTTTCGTTTTGAACGTATTTCTTCCGTTTTTTTGTCTTCTTCTTTTTCGTTAATGAAATTCACATGTTTGATTTTTATGCCATGCCATCTTTTATTTGTATGATGAATGTGTCTCAGCATTCTCTGTACCTTACGTTTCGAGCCGCGAAAGAGAGAGATCAATCTTTCGTAACGAAGCTCATATTTTCAATTCTGAAACGCAGCTGTATTATTGATATGTTAATAACAAAAACAAGATTTCCACAAAACTTACAGCACACTTTTTTTTTTGAATAGTTCAAGTATCATAAAAACTTAGAATGCTCATAAAGTTCATGTGATATGAAACTACTTTTGCTAGCATTTGATTAACTTAAGCTTCTTGGAAACCCTGCAGAGCCTAACGGTAAAACCGACATTAGAACTCATTTGAGCTAAAAAGTATCGAGCGCAGACTGCATATCAAACTATTGGTGAACTTAAACTTGCGGAATCTTCAATGCTTTGCAATGGCTCAGAAGACGCCTATGTGCAGGGCCTGTTTCCTTGAACATTTTGACTGTATTAGAATTTGTCTTTAAAAAGAGGAAAACCGGTTCCAGGGGCGCATGTCGTAACGTTCAATCGGAATATATAAGATATATCTCAAGATTTCGTCTTGTATTAAAATCCCGTCTAGAAGCGCATGTCAAATCTTTCAAATAAATTCTTTTGCCAGCTTCATCATACATATTCAACTCAAAAGGATGAACAAAATTATATTGAATCCTATTGACTATGGAACATAAGCGGCAAGAAGAAGCATTAGGTAAACGAGACATGTCTGGAGTCTGCGAATCTAGAGTGTAGAAACCAACAATTTTTAAAATTGTTATGAAAACGCTGCCGGTTAAAGCTTTGCAGCACGAAACCTTCAAGAAAACACACAAATAGGTATATACAATAGGCAACAACTCTATGAGAACTACTAAACTTAGGTTTATGAGCTGCTCTATTAAGCTCAAACTTACCTTATCAATGCTACTTGCTTCCGCTTTAAACTAATCCAAATCAAGTATCTTATCAATTGGTAAACACTTTTCTAACTCACTTTAATTTTGCTAAATAGCCGCGAAAAGTTTCGTGTGTTTTGCGTTTTTAAGGCGCATTAAATTTAATTTTAGAGCCGCAAAATTAAAATCATTTAAGTTGTTTGTTATGTGCGCTCATTGTGAGCTCAGTTTTCATTATAATTTTTGTTGTATTTCACCTTGCGCCAATAAAACGTCACTCTTCTGTGTGTGTGTGTGTTGAGTTTTGTTGTAGTTGTTGTTGTTGTTGTCGCTCGGCGAAGCTAAATTGCACTTGACTTTTAGAACTTTGGCGAGAAGCGTGAAGCATGTACTACAAATATGCATATAGATTGATGGTTACTATATGTGCATATATACCAACAACTTTCACACACACTTGCACACACGCTGGGCTGTATCTGTGTGTGTGTGTGTGTGTGTGTGTATATAGCACACATGTGTAACTTTATAATTTACTGGCATCTAATTAATATAGAACATAGGCGTCTAACTCAGATGACTTCGAGTCAAGTTACAGCGCTTAATATTAGGTTTTCCGTGTTTGTATTACGTTGTTGTTGTTGTGAATGGTGGAAATTGTTGTTAGACCACACCTTTATTTAGCAAGAAAAGGCGCACACAAACACAGACACGCACTTAGAGATACGAACTAATACACGCAAAGGCGCGCGCGCGCCTCTGTTTTCTTATATTTTATGTAGGTGTGAAAAGTATCTCGTAGCGGCATCTTTTTTAAACAAACACATGCAAACAAAATGAAGTTTAGATATAAAACTAACTTTGAACATTAAAGCAATAGTCAGTCGACACTTGTTTCTCGCATTAACATTAGTTCTATTTAAATCAAACTAATTTGCATTGAGTTGCACTTTTTGTTTTTGACTCGCGATTATCCAACACTGTATACTAAGTAGTGCAACAAGCGACGGCATTGCGGCATATCCGACAATGACAACGAGACGACGACGTAACGCAGACGCAGACGCAGCGACGATCGAGCGTACGTACGAAGCGCGATCTCTAAAGTCTAAAGACTGATGTTAAACAGTTCTGCAAAATGCTCAGATGCTTTGCAATCATTGCGCCAGCCGCGCAGCAGCTATGCCAGCAGCGGCGGTGGCAGCAGCAAACGGAAACGACACCGTTCGTGGGCAATCGGCCGCTCGGTAGCTTGCGGAGCTTGCTGCCGCTTCGGCTGCTCGGCTACCAGGCGACAACAACAATAACAACAACAACAAAAGAAGACACTACTATAAACAAAAACTACAAACTGGTTGCTGCTGCTGCTGCTGCTGTTAGTTGTCGGAGCAAAGAAAAACAAAAGACTGCAAAAAGAAACAAGCGCTCGCGCGCTCATCGTCAACGTTGTTGTTATCGTCGTCGTCGCTGTTGGTGGCAAAGGAAGCGCTCTAACGGTGCTCAGAGAGCGCCTGAGCAATGTTAAGCTAACAGCGGGGCAACACACATTTGAGTCATGTTAAGCGCTTTAACAGCTGCCTAACAGTGCGCTCAAACTTAACAGAGAGAGAGCCGTGCACTTGACTGAAATAATACAAAAGCGCTAAAGTGCTTAAATTTTAAAACAAACAATAATGTTCTATAATGTTAACTGCTCAAAGTTTAGCTTAGAAAGCTGCTCTGTAAAACTCACTCACTCACTCACTCGCTCTCTCTGCATTTTACGCTCATTGCGCTCAAGAATTCGTTACGACATTTGATTGGCTCGATTAACACAATCGGAGCACCGTTATAACCAGTATACCAGCTCACACACATACATAGCACACGCACACACTCATAACGAAACACAGCGTACTCATTCCCGCCTATGAACGAAATGTGAGACAGCTCACACATGCTCACACACACACACACACACACACACACGCACACACACACACACATGTTTAACTGTATGTGGAGTATAAATAAAGAGCAACAGCGCCCGGTTTGCCGTTGGCCGGAAAGAGTTCGAGTGATATTGTCGTTGCTGTTACGCTCAGACTCAAGTGATCGCCGCGAACTTATTTACTTGCATATGTTCTCGTTTCATTGACCAATGCAGAGCACATTCACACAGATACACACACACAAACACACACACACAGACGTTATGAGTTAAGCTCGTCAATGAGTGACGACGCGCACACACACACACACACACATACACACACACATATACATTGAACCTATATTATCAGCTATACTAGCTGGCCAGACGCTGTGGGCGTGGTCTATTTATGTAGCGCAGCTGTTGTTATGTATCTGCAGCTCCATGTAGTGTGTGTGCGGCAGATACATATATGGCTTTTAGGCGAACTGGATTGGATTGCTGTTGGCTCCAACACATTAGTTGGCTTAGACTGCCCCACTGCTAACGGTGCTGCATATGGCGCCCCCAGCTTGTCGCCTTCTGGCTGCAATATTGGCGATCTTGTCAAGCTGTCAAACTATTATCATTAAAAGCTGCCTGTTGATAGCCCAAGAGATTTTATGACACTTCTTAGTTTGTGATGTGGCACACTGGAAACACTTGTTTGCCATTTTACTGTTGCTTTCAGATACTTGCATAAATTGCATCCACAATTGCCCCACTCTCCGCGCGATCTGATATTTCTCTATACAATTTTCATATAGTTTTTAAATGAAAACTGTATTCAAGTCTTTTTAGCGAAATGAGCAAATGTGTGAATGTCTGCAGCATTTATAAGAAAATATTTACTTACTTATTACTTCGATGTTAATTCTAAAATTTATAGTTGCGCCGTTTCGGTTTTCGGGAAGACACAAAATTGAAACATTGACATTTCGAAATTAAATACCGTTTGTTACTACGTTAATCGGTTTGAAGTGATTTGAGTAGCAGTTTAGTTAAGCAAAATATCATTGGGAACTAACATGCAACATAATCTGGCTAGTTATACCAGCGATGTGGCACGGTTCATGCAACAACATTACATGCTAGCTGTGGCAAGTGGCGGAAACTCTGAAATTCTTCTTCTAGAATTGCAGCATTATGTGAGTAAGTTTATTAATACGCGTCATCATCGCGACGCTCTACTATCCCTATCCCTCTCAACACCGAAATCTTTAAGCTGCAATCGGATTTAGGCCGATCACTTAAACAAGGGGATAAATTTCATCTACGAGTCTGTTATATCTTGGTGCCTGGGTTCTGGTGGAACACTGTAAAAACTTCTGATCTCCATTCAGCGCGGAATCGGCAGCGTTCTACCTGTCTCATACCTACAAATTTGTGTTAGAGTAGTGAGCTTATGTGCACAGCGCAAGCTTCCGTGGGCCCCAAATGGGTTTTGCGTAGGTTATATGACCCACCGCGTAAAAACATCCCCTCAATGAAAAAAGTAAGAACGGTGATTCTATAAAGGCTTGTGCATTAAGTCGACCCTTAGAAAGGTCAATTGGGGACTTGGCCATAGCTTAAATGTATCTATCATCATAAGGGATTTTTCGAGTATAACCGATCCTCAGCCCTCTTGCGGGTTTTTTCTTTTGTTGATACATCATCATACAAACAAAACTGCATCGCTCAATATACTAAATTACTTAACTGGCCATAACAACCCGTTACCGGGCTACGGCCTGATGTAAAGCTCTCCTCCAGGAGTCATGTCATTGTTATTGAACTTCCGAAAGAGTTGCTTAGTTCGCTTATATGCACATGGAAGGTATTCCATCTAATGAAGCAGCTGGGGTCTTTTCAATAGAATCTGAAGTCTGAGCTTGTTCAAAATACGGCTGAGGGCCGTCTTTGAATAACATTTTGTATACAAAATATGATCTGTCTTTCAAGATTTAGATCTATTAGGTTTATTATGAACTAATTCGAGTTATTTCGAGCAAATAGGTGTAAGGTACACTTTAACCTGAGACCAACTGAATCGCGTTCTATTCAAATACACAATTCTGTGTAATGAATAGAACTTTTTCAGAAAGTTCTTCAGAAACAAGGGTTGCGACAGACATTTGAAACCTCTAATGATTAAATGTGTGTAACACTATCATATTCCGGCTTCAACTTAGATAAAAAGCTGAAGTAGCATTTCTTGCAAATAGACCAGATGCATTCTATAAGTTAGTTACTAAAAATCGACTTTTCTATTGTGTTATATTAAAGTTTGTATGAAAATCTGCGGTATTTCCATCCACTGATTTTCTTAGCAGCATTTGCCGTAAGACCCTTGTGTCTTACTGTTATAACCCGCTGCTTTCCCTCATGCTCTCTGGCGGCGGCATGACTTTGACTTCCGTGTTCCCAAATTTCACACAAGTTAATCCAATTTGCAGTTTTTATGATCGGCAAGAAAATCCTTCTGGCTCGTTATCATGTGTTTGTGTTTGTAACCCTTTTGTATTGTCAGCAGCCGTTCAGCCGTTCGGGAAAAGAGTCGGAACATTAGAGGCAGGCAGGCAAGCGGCACGCCCCGAAGAGGTTGACATGCAACTCGACTTCCTTTTTAAAGGGGTGTTTAAGACCATTACCGTGTGCGTGCAATGCACAATGGCGTCCAGAACGGACAGTGGCCGAGCCTGCGGCGGCTGCGGTTGCCTTGTGGTTTGTGGCTGCTACCTTTTCTGGACAACTGCACAACATGGACTCGCCCACATTGGCTTTGACAAATTTTCATGCTTTAATTTTGAAACTGTCGAGCATTTGCATAGCGCAGAAAGTGCCGAGCGAGCGAGCGAGCGAAAGTGCTGGAGTGGTGTAGTGTATGCAGCCTGATGGCCTGGCTAATCCTTGCTGAGCAACAGATTATCCCTTGCAATTGTTTGCTTGATTTGTTTGTTATTGGAACTGGGCACATCTTGGCTCCATGTGCGCTTTTTGAAGAATTGTGCCCGTAGAACAATTGGCCAGAACAATGAGGGCAAAAGGCATGCGGGTTGTTGCCGGTACTCGCCCCTTTTGGTTACACTTTAATGCGTTCTAATGTATGTGACTTTTGGCAGATTGTTTGGCTGCAATGCTGCCGCTGCCGCTGCTTCTTCTTATTCTTTTGCAACAACTGCACTCAAACATTGCCGCCGTTTAAGTGACTTGCAAATTTTGTGGCATTGTGCATTGTCCTGGTGCAACGGCAATCAGCAAGCAACAAGCAACAAAGATCAATCATCAATCATTGACTGTGTTCAATATAAATATTTCAGCTGAAATTAGGTTAAAGGCTTGCGAAAGGCAGGAAAGAGTATTTGTGAGCATAAGAAGCATGACAGTGCAAGTGACGAGCTAGATCCAGTTTGAACTTATGTCATGCCAAAAAATAACTCACCAGGCAAATCGCAATTTGAGTCGCCGTCAGAGTCGCAGTCCCAGTTCCAGGTCTGCGTCTCAGCTGGATTCGCAGCTCATCTTCAAGACTGTACAATAAATTAATTATAAATGCATTAATCACTGCCAAAAGTTTGACAAATACTGACATGAGCGTTCGCCGTATGCCGTATGCCGTTTCACCTTTCCCCCGCCCTGCCGCTCCAGCTCTCCGGCTCCCTTATATGAAATGAAAACAAAAATTTAAAACACGTTTTCGCGCTTATTTCTGACTAATTTATGCGTTCGAACCAGCGTCCGTCCGTGCGTCCGTCCGTCCGTCGATTGGTTTGTTTGCCGAGTTTGTTGAGTTTGTCGAGTCAGTTTGCTGCGCAGAACATTGTCTTGCGAAATTCCAATTTGTGTGTGTGTGTTTTTTTTTTTTTTTGGTGGATTTTGATTGAAACCCCAAAATTGATTTCCTTGCGGGTTTTTGATATACTCTTTGCATGTTTCATTTTTGGCAGCTGTATGTTTCTTTTTGTTTTTGGTATGCAAATGAGATCATTGATCTGTTTTGGAATCGATTTGTTTTTGAAGACGTCAACATGCCTGCTCCCCGTTTCCCCCCTCCTAACCCTAAGTTCGCGCTACTATATCTTGCGTGCCACAGAAAACTTGAAACCAAATCATATTTGACCCTTAGGGTGCACACACACACGCTGGCAAACAACAAAACAAAAATGTTAATTTGAGAAAACAATAGAAAATAATATGTATTCATACCTTTATAGTCAGTCTCTAAATGAAAAATGTGCACACTTCTTAATCCATTGGCAGTTGTTGTTGTTGTTCAAATTTCGCTTTTGGTCAAATTGTTGTAATACCCTTGTACAGGCTTATGGACTATGTTATAGATTTTGCAAAGCTTAGAGGCAGGCATGTGAATCGGCTTTGAAGATGTAGAGAACTTTAGGTACCTTAGCAACACGATTAGTCAGTTGTTTGACAGTTCAAAGAAAATTTCAGTTCGTAACATCAAGTCTATTTCTAATCGTATACAGAGCTTTCGCTCCTTTTTTAAAATTAAGATTTCAAGAAGTTAAAAATTAAACACGTTCAGGAGAAATTTAAACAAAAAAAAAAATTAAAAACAAAAAAATTTGAAAATCATTTAATCTTATTATTCCTCTGGCGACCCGACTATAACGGGTAGAGTGCTCAATTTCAATAGGAAACTCTTTGAAGATATGCCCAACACGATAGAAAATATTTAGCTTGCTAAAGCCGAACTTACTAAAGTTATTTGAATAACACACTACATTGACAACGACAACGACACGAACACAAAAACATCGTCAAATCACCGGAAAAGTTGACAGAGTGCTTACATCGTTGAAAAACATATGGTAAAATTAGAGATTTTAGTTTTTTGGCCAATCGCATTACTTTTTTGCGGAAAACTAAAAACGAGTAATTCCAGAAGTAGTTGCACCACACTTTTGCCTTTCTTAAAAATCTGCATATAACCAAATTCTAGCATAGATTCATTATAACTTTATCGACTTCTGATTCTCTATTACAGATGGCTAAAATCAAGAAAATATGAATATGAATAAAATTCGATATGAATATGAACGTTCCTAATCGTAATCTAAAAGCTTTAGGAAAATCTTATAAGAAACTACCATATACAAAGTGCTAAAGGGTAACTTCTATTCTTATTATTATAAGAGTTTCGTTCTATTATTTTTATCATTCTTCTTCTTCTTTAATGGCCATAACAAACCGTGTTATCGGGTTACGACCCGATGTAAATACATTCTTTTATTGGAATTGTGGTTTTACGTGGTGGGTCCCAAACCCTACGCATAACCCTTTAAAGGCCCTGGCTTTACTGGTCCCGAAAGAACCCAGTGTCATTGTTGAGGGGGTATTCTCTAACCTGCTCAACACGCGTGGGTGAGTTACTAGGCACTAGAATTAAAGAGAAGTACCAAACATTCTTTGCGGAAGTCTTGAAATACCATCTTTACTGCCTACAACCATTTCCTACAAGAAAAAACACGAAAATTTGAAGCAGAAGAAACGGGAAGATGTAAAGGGATAGGAAATGGAGTATGATCTAACTAGAGGGGCCAAGAAGGTTGTGAGCGAAGCGAGAAGGGGAAATGAAATGAAACGTTAATCGGGAGGTAGAGAAAGGGGAACAGGAAAAGGAAGAAGAAAAAGAGGAAGAGGAATATGCTTCATTTCGAGAGGGGCACGGGGGTTGGCGAGCAGAGCAAGCAGAGGGCGGATCCCCTTAGTTGTATTATATAAGGCAAAAAAAGTTGAGAAGAACAGTGAAGGAAATCGATCGCGATTGTTCACCTACGACTTCGTAGTCTGAAGCTTCCAGCAGCTTCGGAGTCGTCTGAAGTACTAACCAAATTTTAAGCAAGAAACGTCATTGCCAATGATTCGATTCGCTTAAACAGGGTTCAAAGAGTATATTAACTTTGAGCTGTGTCAAAACGAAACTCTTCCAACTGTTCATTGTTAGCTTTAAGCATTGTACGATATTTCCCAGTTTTTGAGTTTAATCAAATTAATTATAATTGTCAAAAGCGAGTTGACTGACTTTTCGTGCTTCTGGTTTAAGACATTGATAAATTGACAGATCATCGTGGCCATAACTGGAGTGCCATTGTCACTGTCAAAAGATCAATTAGCTCTTCGAAACGAAAAAATTTCCATTGATCCGCTAATACCGTATTTTATAGCACAAACCGTTTCGAAAACTACTGTAAATATTGTGATCTAAGAACAGCTTCTGTACAGGCTACTGTCCGGAGCGCTGAGCTGCACACAAAGACCAGCTCATAAGCTCGTAGCAGCCAGATTTCCACGCAGCCATTTCCCCAGCTACAAAAGTCAGGCATTGTTGTAGGAAAACGCTCGAATGTCGTCTAATTTGTTGCTTGGCATTTGGAGTGTCATAAAAGCAGCCGAGTTTTTAAATACCAATTTAGCAATTGTTCAACACTGTGCGGCGACTTGTGGGAACCAGCCAAAAGTTGACATCACATCGCGCTTTAGACCCAAATTCAATGCATAATTGTAACGTCTTTGTTGTTGTTATTAACACCTAGAGAGCTGGACCAAATGGACTATGAAATTGCTTGAAATGATGGTGCGAAAGGTGCTTAACCTCGACATTGACGGCAAGCAACATTAAACAAAGATTTTGGTTGATTTGCTTTAATTTGGCCGCTGGAATGAATCCTATGGAATTTCGTGTATTTATGCATAATGGAAGTACATTAAATTCATAACGTTGGCTGGAAGAGCGGCAACTCTGAAATGAGTGCTGTGTGTGTGTGTGTTTGTTTGTGTTCAAAAAACTTCAATTCAGTTCAGTTTCGGTTTTAGTGGGTCATAAATGGTCAGATTTTTCACAGCTGATTGTGAGAAATGTGCGCTGAATGCCAGGGCACTGTGCTGCCGTCTCTAACTAGGGCTTAATTGTGCTCCAAACTCGGTTATGTGGGAAAGTTGCTTTTGTGGGCAGGATCAGCACCTGTGCTGGCTGCCATAGCAAATCATTTTGAAATGAATCATATATCTTATGTTTAGAAGCCTGAAGTGTGTGTGCATATCACACAAATCATATTATGACTCAGAGACTCAAACAGTTTGTGGTGTGATTTCTGGCCAAAAAGAAAAACCAATTTAATAAGTTTTGAGAAAATATTGTTTTAAATGTGCAGCAAGCTGAACTTGACCCAATGATATTTAGTCAGACTTCAGCAACTTAACCTGAACCCCACCCGCCCCTACGCCCCGACAGCCCCTCCGCCCCACCGCTTCATGACTAAGAAAGTTGGCCCAGTCATAGACGCTCGTACTTGGTCCGTGTAGCCAGCTAGCTGACAAATGACTAAGGTCGTCCGCCGCTCCATGTTGTTGTTGTTGTCGTTGAGGGGCGGTTTCTGTTTGGACGGGCGGCAAGAAGGTCGCTTCGTCGTCTGATGCATCAAAGCTGTGCAGCTGTTGTGGTGGCGACTCCAACTTGAAGCGACTCGCTTTTGCGGACATTGTTGGCCGTGCTCGTTGCTGACTTTAAGCAGGTGTTCCACTAGACAAAAGATGCAGCCACAACAACAACAACAACAACAACAATAAGCTGAAACTGCTGTAGATGCGCACGAATTCCGTTTTTAGCCGCAGCTTTTCGCGCGCTGTTTAGGCGCTGCCAGTTTTTCATTTTGTTGCAATAAAATTTTAATAAGATATTTTTTTCTGCTCTTAGAATTAATATATATGCATGTATGTATCTATGTGTGTGTGCCAGTCAATAAAACTTCGAAATGCAACGTTAAAATCGTGATGCGACCGTGTTGCAGCTCAATGGCAACACTTGGCTGCTTTTGTTGTTGTTGTTGTGGTAGCTCCATTTTGGTATTAGCTTATGCCATGATTGCATCGCAGTCGCAGTCTCAGCGCTGACAACGTCACAATCAACGCCCGCCGCTCAGCCGCTCTCTTGGTCGCAACACTGGAAACAACTGCTTTATTGTTTATAAACTTTTATACCACATAAATGCAAATTGTGCTAAACATATTTAATGACAGTTCAATTGCGAAACCACAACAACAACAACAACAAGTATAAGAAAAAACCAAAATGGCGTACGCGTTTTGGGTGTGTCAGGTTTTATTCTAGAAATACTAATTACCTGTACGTCAGTTGTTACACAGAGTTAATGGTTTTAAAAGTGATTTGTTGACATATAAAAATAGAAGGGCTATTCTAATCTTGCTAGCTCACAATCGACTGCATATATTAAGACAGCCAACATGAACTATATACATACCTTTGCGAAGTAAAGCTACGGTCGGACGGGCCGCCGACAATCGGCATGCCGACTCGTGCGCTAGGTCGGTCAAAAACATATGTCTGCAGTGTGGGGGCACTTGTGACTTGTGGCAGACCCATTTGGGCGGTTTCTTAGTATTACTAATTGTCGGCCTGTCTGACCATGGATTAGGGGCCATCCATATCCAACGTCATCACTGAGGGGGGAAGGAGGTGTTAAAGGAAATGATTACGTTACCATTTTTATTTATTATTTTCAAGAAAAAGATGAATCCTAATATTAGGATTTAATATTTGGCCATCAAGGTGCAAATGTAACCGACTGCTCTCTTTGCGCGTTCGGGGTGGTGCCTTTTCAACTTTTAGTCTGCCGGATCGCCGTAGCGTGTTCCAGATATCGTGCCCAACAGACTCTATTTTATATAAATATTTACAATGGTCAAATCCGACATTTGTAGCAAAATGTCGCAATCTCTTAATGAAATGACAATTATTAGTCTGATCTTGGGTAGCTGACGGTCCTTACAGATACTTGATTGTTTAAGGGGGTTGATTAGGGCACCAACCAATCACCATCAGCGGCGTAGATAGCTACAGTGAAAATTTCTTGTTTACTGTAGAAACAAGATTTTTTATATTCTTTTAAAATTTGCTGGATCATGGATTCCTCCCCTGAAAACCCCCTTAAATAGTTCACTGCTCGCAGATATGGCACTACTGCTTTATATACCTTTAAGAGAGTGCAAAAGCAAAAAGCTAACCTAAAACTGTCGAAACGGTAAAACGCCTTCTCTGCCGGTCAGCTGTTTTATCGATCGATTTTCGGTAGCAATGTAATCGGTTATATGCAAACTCGCAAGTTTAACAAGTTGAGCGCGTATGAAATGATCGCTAATATGCGTTAACTACTGTACATATTTCTACTTGCTTTTAGTAGTTTCAACCAAATTTCACACTCCAGTCATATTTTTGCTCTCAGTGTAACATGTTTGCTCCGCTAACTTTTCAAAAAACATGCATATATTTCGGATTGAAGTAATTTGCTGACTTAACTGATCCTAGATTAAAACCAAGGTGGCTCGACGAAGTGACTCGGGTTTTCCAAAGTTATGAGCTCTATTCGGTTACTAAGGTGCTGCTCCTTGTGGCCGCTCCTGGTTTAACCCATGCACATGTTATGTGTGTGTTGTTTTTTTTCGCGCTGGCGGGTCTAATTAAGATACATTCTAAGTGACCCTCACTCAATTAGGTTGCCACACACACGCAGCTGTTGACCATCAAATTTGTTTGACAGCGGCCACTCAACACCACGAGAGGAGCAGAATTTTAAACATGAAATTTATTGTGTCGGGGCGTGGCCAAAAAAAAGGGCATCATTAAAGTCCAGCAACCGCAAATTGAGCGCTCAAAAAAAAAAAGAACAAATCTGAAAATAAAAAGACAGTATCTTTGGAAGTATCTCGTCTGAAGTGCAAACAAATGCAGTTAAGCCGACAAGCGACGTGTGTGTGTCGTACTTTAAACTAACAACAAGAACAAGAACAACAGTTAGAGTATAGAGTATAGCCGTAAGTATGTAGTACAATTGGAATTACCCATAGATTGCAGCCTAAATAAGCAAAAATATTTCCCCGGCTAGAAGAGCATTTAGAGCGCTCACGCATGCAATTAGAAGCGGTTCAACGGCACGTTGCCAATGCACATAAGCCGGCAAGTCGGGGCTTAGGATTTGGAAACCACACACACATATA
Organism: Chymomyza caudatula; assembly: GCA_035041775.1. NCBI lineage: Eukaryota > Metazoa > Arthropoda > Insecta > Diptera > Drosophilidae > Chymomyza > Chymomyza caudatula. The sequence continues at coordinate 1,189,747 of JAWNKW010000073.1, forward strand.
TATATATATATATATATATGGAGGGAAGCCACAAAGGACAAAAAGCCAACAAAAGGCTTATTTAAATATACTAGCTGCTACGGGCATTATCCGGGGCCTATACGCTGCGCGTACTCCTAAGTCCTGTCATATGTCAATAATTTTCCAAAATGTTGCTATTTTAACCGCAATTCAAACTTCCTGTGAGACTAAGAAATTAGTCTGCTACTTTTTCTTTTGGTTTTGTGGAAAACTCAAAGTCGCAACATATGTTGCAAGTTATAACTATTATTGAGCAGTTGGCAGCCTGCGGCCAATTTCATGCTCACTCACACGGCATTTAACTGCTAGTAATAGAAAAACAAACATGTACATAAATTGTATCTTATAGATACATAGTAGTATCTTCTTCTTTATAGCCGGCTATGGCTATTGATACAGTCATTAGTCGAGCTGCTACTGGCACAGCCCTCTATATTCCGCTGCTTAATTACCCAAAAGATACTCTTTTACTCCATACTATAAGAAATTAGGCTGTCATCGGCGTTTAATATGGGCAACTACATAATTGTTGGAGTTTAGTTTTTAGGGTTGCACAGGAAGCACTGCTGTAGGTCAGTCCTGTCAGCTGTTGCTAAGCTATTTCCTAGTGGTAGTTTTTGTTGTAGTTGTAAACAGTTAAGCGAACAAATATATGGACAGCACATATATATAGATAGGGAGTTAGACAATGACCAGACATGGGGAGTGCTCAGGTCCAGATCGGGGAGCAAGCAATCTCGACTAGGTTCGTTCAGAACGAAAACGATGCGAGGTCAGTGGGTTTCGAGCGACGCTGAAAACGATAAGTTGGGCACCAAAACCGCAAAGCTAGCAGGCAAACAATACTTCCAGATAACTCTTCAATGTTTCTGAGAATCCCGATCATAGCTGACCCAGGATGGACCTCGTATGTCTGAAGCTGCGAAGGATTCACTAAAGGGGGTCTACCGCCTGGTAGTGTTTTGGGTCTTGAGCGTAGAGCAACAGCTACTACGTATGTAACACAGAGAGCCACTTGGGCAGTAGCGAGTAGCTCACGCTGCAATTCGTTGGCTACCTAACGCTTCACGATTCGGTTGAGAGTTCTCAGTGAACTTTGAAAGGAACTGGCGATTGAGGACTTGGCAATCCTCCCCGATGGGTAGCATACTGACCTCATGGTATTGATGGTAACCAAGCGTAATTGCCGGTTAACCTGTGGCAACTATAAGTGCAGCATTCTGGACAGTTTGGAGGTTCGTTCACTGAGTGTCCCGCAGCGCATAGATCCAAGCAAGTGCCTAATTGCTTTGTAATTCGTAACTATCGTCTATTTATCCCTACCACAGGTACTACCGGATAAAGTTTCGAAAACTTTATTTTTACCATCGTTTTACAACATATTTCGTGTCCTTTGAAACTGGAAGAGGTTGTCGAAGGATACACCAATAATTTCGGGATATATCTCTGTGGCTATTCAGAATTGATAGTTATTTCGATAGGAACGGAGGTTTCGGCGAAAAGAGAGTTGAGGAACGGAAGGTATTCTTTGATGCCCTCTTATAGCACTGTCATGCCTCAATCAGAGGCTTCTATGTGGCAGTCATCGGTGAAACAAGTTTAACCCGCAGCGGGGGTGAAGGCATCTTCTTCTGGCCAAAACTAACACTCCCCTAGGCGCCTCTGCTTGACGCGCGCCTTCTCCAATCGGTGATAACAAAGGTAGTTGATGCCATGTAGAGAGTTACATGGTCCTTCCCATTACAACATGACCTAGCCAGCGGAGCCACAGTATGTTAATTCGCTTGACTATGTTATAGAGCTCCTAGAGTTTGTCGTTACATCGAATGCGCTAGTCATTGCCAACGCACAAAGGGCCGAAGATCTTACGGAGTACATTCCGTTCAAGCACTTCAAGGGCATCTTCATCAGACTGCGTCATAATCAGATGCGCGTCTTATGGAGAGTAACTTTCGTCTGGTGAAAGTGATCTCTACTCATTTGCCTACTAAGAGCAAAGTAACATATGTTGGCAAGCGTGATTATCCTGGGCAAGGGTTCTACAGTCAAAGGCAACCAGGATCGACCAAGTTGCGCGCGTTTGCTGTTTAGGCCTTCACTGATGTGTGTGTGTGTGTCTATACACACACAAAGTAGCTGTTGTTATGTACTCCTCATCAGCTTATATAAGACCTAATGGTGCGCTCATTATAGCATCATCGTCTATTTGATTTTATATTTGCAATCATACAGCAGATTGATTAATAAACTGATTATTCATAAACCACAAGAGCAGCATTGTGAGGAGGGAGAGTGATCAGCGTGCCACGGAACGGAATGAAACACCGTGCAGCTTCTTGTTAATGAGCTCGATATGTGCTGTTGATGAGTTAAGCCACAGTTGATAAATTTTGTTTTTTAGTGTGAAGTTTGATAGCTGAGGTCATGCTATGGTTTTATTTCTATAGCTCATATATCATGTTGATCCGGTACAACGAGTTATTAGCGTTATTAACGTTTGGGGCGTCAGCCAACACCTGTGTATGAGCCGAATTTCCGCATGCCTTGTGATAAGCTACCAAGAACACTTGGTTGCGCGATGACGGATTACGCAGCCACTGATTAGCCCCAGACATTGACCCAAATCATGCAACCCAATCAGCTATGAGCACGTTATAATATAGTATAGAGCGTATTTTCTCTTTTTTCCAACAATAAATCAAATGCTGTACAAGATGATGATGACTTGGCGTGGGAATTGAATAATCAAAAGTGAGCAAACGAGAAACAAAAGCTAATCAATTAAATTTGTTATCATTGTGGTGCATCTCAATTGATTGGAGTTGGAGCAGTGCCAGTGGGCGCCACAAGCAAATGCCAGCCAAAAAAAATATTGAAAGTGTTTTGTCTTCAAAAATTTAAATTAACAAGCACGAATCTCTTGTAGTCTTCAAGCTAGGTCACTGCAGGCACATTCGAAAGGAGTTCGGCTACGATTGATCAATGATTGAATGGCCAATAACAAACGATTGACAGTTGACTGTACTAATTTCCTAGGCCGAGCTAAAGGAACGTTCAATCATGTTTAGCAGCAAACAAAGTTCTATCATGTGTTAAAAGTTATGACGGATCATCAAAGGTGTAAATGTGTATCTTCTTTTTCGCACAGCTTGACTCTTGATGACTCTCCTCATCACTTTCTACCATTATTGAGGCCGTTGACGAGCGTTGAGCCGATTTCCGCTTTTTTGAGGCCGTAACAGCCAATATCATAAAACTTGGCAACGAGCAAGAACGCCCTATTGAAGTGAGCCAACACAAAAGGATCGTTCAACATTTTTGATTCGATATTGACAGCCGGCTTACAAATTGTTTGATGATCAGTCTCAGAGACTCACTCACTCGCAGCCGCGGGTCCAGCTCGTTTGTTGTTATAAAATTAGCTCAAACTTCGTTTGCCAACACAATGCACAACAACGTGACGAGGCCATCAATCATTACCATTAAAAAAAAAAAAACATCGATATACAGAAACCAATATGAAAATGCCAAGTTCAAAGGCCTAAAACAGCTGACAGGCTGCAGTTCGTTAAACCGCCCATAACTTCATATCGCGTGTAAGTCCAATAGTTTCAGGACACTCCCTTTGGTATAGTAGTATATGCTGCATAACTGTACCATAACGTGCTTTAACCTTAATTGACTTTAGACAAAAATCTATCGTCTATCGTTTGGCTGTCAAGGCTTAATATCTGTGACTATCAATTGTTTTCACATCTGAGTTATCTTTTTTAATTTCGCGTAGCTCTCTACGCTACATTATTTCGACTTGGCCTGACCCGGGTCAAAGTTGAGAGTGCACTAAGCACCATGTGTGATGATGCGCCTGTCCATGTTGCAAGCTCTGCCGCTGCCGCTGCTGGGCCGTGTGTGTCGCGTGTTTCATTAAGGCGACAAACAACAAACCTCACAGGCCACTCAGACAGCCAGCTAGGCAGTTGGCCAGGCTAACACACACACACACACACACACACACACACACACACACACACACACAGAAACGATCGAGCATCCATATGCTGCTGGCCTCAGATATCCAGCGATGATCAGCATCGTCGCTGACCTCAAAAATTGCGAAAAAATAACGAACGTGCGGTAAAAGCGTCGCCAAAGCGCAAAACAACAACCTATGCAGCCTCCCAGATTTAGTTTGTTGCTGTTGCTGTTGCTGTTGCAGTTGCTAGTAGTATGTAGTACGTAGTATGTGCCACACCTGTTTCATGTTGCAAGCTCAGCTCAGCTCAACAGCAGCAGCAGCATCCAGAACGCGCAACCAGAAATCAGCCTTGTGAGAATATTTCTCGTGTGTGCACAACAATTTTCGTCTAACTGACCTTAGGAGCTGGCAACTTGCAACTTGCAACTTGCAACGCATTTCTTTTACTGCAGCAGCGGCAGCGGCGGGTGCATAGCTGATAATGATGGACTGTATTAACCGTTAGGCTGTAACCTGGCGGCCATGCCTGCCGCCTGTACGACAAGCACAGGCAATCAGTGGACATTTTTGATAGTTTTTGGTCGGCCATACCCCCAAAAACAACAAAAACTCAGACACTGATCCAGACTTGTGGGAAACTAGCCAAGTATTGCTTCCAAATGGCTAGTTATTTCTCTGTTTGTTTTAAATACACTTGCAGCAGGAGTACACTGCATATGTCAGGCAGTTGATGCTACGTGAGCAGTCTTTTCAACATTTGAGGACTCGAGCATATGTCTGTCATTCATGTCACACTTTCTAGCCACAGCCAGTTCTTCGAACTAACGCACTCTTTTTGCTATAGTTGGGAGATAGTCCGTTTTCGTGTTTTAGCATGATGGTAAGTGAAGAGATGTGGTAAGCAGAGTGGGGGTTACGCTCTGAAACGACTGAACAGAGCTGCCACCACTAAACTTAATATGCGATAGTTGGCAGAGAGTTGAGGCAAGGCGATGGCATATGTCAGGCAGTTGATGCTACGTGAGCTAGAGCTGCAAAACTATCGATAGTGGCGACTGTCGATATTTGCAAGAAAAAGATTCGATTGTAACAATAGTGCCATCGGTTCGAAAAGATTTTATACTATCAATAGTACTATCGGGTTTTCTCCCCATTTTGAGTTTATCTTAACCGTTTAGTGTACGTTTAAACCATCGATAGTGCAAAAAAAATCGATAGTGAGACACAAAGGAAAGAATTCGACATATCGATAGCACTATCGATAGTTTTGCAGCTCTAATGTGAGCGGTCTTATCAACAGAGGAAAACTCGAGCATATGGCTGCAAAAACGGTACGTAGCAACTCATTACTAGTTGGGTCACTTCCTTTTGCGACACAACTATCACACTTTCTAGACACAACCAATTCTTGGAACTCACGACATTTTTTGCTATAGTTGGTAAATAGTCCGTTTTGGCATGTTGGCACGAGAAGAGATGTGGTAAGCAGAGTGGGGGTTTCGCTCTGAAACGACTAAACAGAGCTGCCACCACTAAACTCAATATGCGATAGTTGGATGAGAGTTGTGGAAAGCCAAGTGCTGCTTGCGCTCTAAAATGACTGAAACGGACTAACGCTAGATTGTCTCCAAAAGCACTAGTCCTGGACTATATGTATGTAATTGACATTTTTGCGTAGTGAAGTCATACATTTTTTGATTTGAATATAAGTACCTACTTTTTCGTCAAAAGTTTTTATCATGCAATCTGTTTGAATCTAGAAAAGCGTTTAGGGTATTTAGTCCTACTTTTTTTTCATTGTCGTCAGTTAGGAGTACGGGTTCTCTATTTAAAAGGCTAGATATCATTGATATGGGGAAGAATATAGCCTTAAATTTCGTGTTCCATATTTTCGAGGGTGAACTTACTTGGAAAATTCTTCAATAAAAAAAAAGATAACAACTCCCTTTATATATAGGGCTGATTACACCATTTTGCTGTGGCAAATGTGGTAATTCGACAATTCTGAACTCAAAAATGACTCTCCATGAGTACTTTTTAAAGTTTTGAAAAGTTTTTAGAAACATGCAAGCCATGAAATTTTCATTAAAAAATTTTTGATTACGTGATTATACCCACAAGGAAAAGTAATCTAGCTGGCGTAACTATCAAACTAAAAAAATTAGGCTTTTCTAAAGGCAAATCATGTTTAAAATGGAAAAAAATCTAGTTTTTTTTTTTGCTGAAATTCAGAATTTTCCATATTTTGAAAAGCAGTCATGCACGCATTTTACGTTTAATCGTTGTGAAATATTCAGAATTTTCAAAATTGTAGCTTCAAGTGTTAACTTGTGATTAACTTTAAATGCAAAATGAATTGATAATTGCAAAAATGGATCTTAAATCGAGTGCACTTGTCAAAATCTGAGTATTTTCATACATATGTATGGTAGTGGCCAGGTATCACAGCCACAATTCCCCTTACCTTAGTTATAGTACCTTTGTGACAGTAAGTGTAATCATAAAATTGCAAGCATTCCAAGATAAAAGACTAGTAAGCGGTGCTTTCATCACATACAAAACGGAGCGATCGACACAAGGCTACCTTAACGACAAGGAAACTGAAAGGTAAGCAAGCGAAATGAGAGAGTATGCCAGAGAGCGTCTACCTTGTTAAGTATACCTTGGCTTGATATTGCTTGATCGCTTTTCAATAAAAGCTCTAAAATAGTCGCTGCAGCGTATTTACATATCATTTGAACACTTACTACTCTAAAAACTTCCTTCATCTAGAGAAGTTTTACTTCAATTGGGTGAATTCGGGGAATTTTTCCTGGTTCCCATTTCAAATGCCGGTTGACAACATATAGTACACGGCGTTTCTTACTCAGAATCTTCCCTTTAGGAGTAAGGTAAGAACAACAAAGAAACAGAAAGTAAGGCACTGCTCTAGCCAGTTTGGAAGTTGGTGAAACCCCGTTAGTAAAACATAAAACCGTCTTAGGCTTCATAAAACCACTAACTCAGTCTTTTGCCAAAACCCTCATTCAAACGAATTCCAACACAATCGAAATCCCTCGGGGTGCCCAAAAAGTATAAACTCAGCATCAGTTAAATAGCCAAATTGACTAACAACCATAAAAAAGATCAACTGGGTCAAAAGGGTGTATAAAGTTTGGTGCTCCAAAGTTGGTGTTTAGTGATTTTTTTAACTGCCGCCTTGGCATTTTGACAAGCCGTTCGCTTTCACTCTCCTTGAGAGTCTCACCATTAGAGTCGCTGCGACTCAAAAGCTGGCACATTCCCTACGCCAAGCAATTTGAACTTGTCAAGTTTAATCAGTTTTCCTTTCATTTAGCAGACATTTAAGCCGCCAACGATGACGACGCCGACGACATTTACGACGTTGACGCACGACCATGTCTTAGGCGGCGGCGGCGGTAGCGGCAGCGGCGGCAACAACTTTGTCGCAATTATCAAAAAGCGCGCAAGTTTTCACACGCAGCACGCAGTAAGACAAGGAGCTAGATCCGTAGCGGATCGCATATCAGACACATAGCTTAGTTGTCCGGCTGACAAACACATCAGCACTAATTACGGCTCATTATAGTGACCAAAGTGTAACATGTTGTCAGCTGAGGACAACAACGATGACGACAACGACGACGACGACGAGTGGCAACAATTACAAGGCGACAACTCGTGTGTGATCACACACACGCGGAGTCGGAGCTAGAGATCAGCAGCAGGCATCTAAACACCTGACAGTTGTGTTTAGGTTGCAAGTGTTGCAGCTATTATTGTTGGAGTCAGCCAAGTCGGAGCTAGACAGGCGGCCTGGCCATTTGTGTCATCTTGGTGCTTGTCGTCTTGGTCTGGGACATTGCCGTCGGCTAGCTGTCTGACTAGCGGACTGACCATTTTTGGCAATGACGACGCCAGGTCTGTATTGAAAGTGCTTACACATTGCAACATTCGTAAAATTTGGAGTTGTTTTTGGCCAGTCTGCGCATAACAATTAAGTTCTTCAGTTACTTGAGTTTTGGAATCCAAAAATTTAAAGGCAAATGTCAATAACAACAAAATTGAGCCAAGAGGCGATCGTAAATTAGCTCTTTTAGCACACGAAGCTAAATTTTTAACGATCGCTCGATAGCTCGATCGATCGATTGATTGCTCGTTGCAGCAATCGTTGTGGTCGATGATGATGATATCCAAGCAAGCGCTGAAAACCATTCAAAATCAATGACTCTTCTGCAATGGCCATACATAAGTACTTACCTAGGTAAGCAGTGTGTAGCCGTGTCTCTAAGTGTATATATCATAACTCAATTGATCGTACTCTCACTTGAAAATTTTCAAGTTGTGTTGTACATGAGAGTTCAATGTGATACCCAAATCACTTATGAAAATCGCTTGTTGTTGCCCGCTGTGGAACCCTTGAAAACAAAACATCGTCATAAAGTCTTCAACGATGAACGTTTGTTGATCACTGATCGGCATTGATCGTTTACTAGACGTCGTTGTTCGTTCAAAGTTCGTGTCAACATCATCAATTTAATCAATATGTATATTGCTGTTTCGGTATCGCCGTTCGTCGTTGCTCTGCTATTTAATGGGTTCCTTTAGTCCAGCGTTTCCAGTTACAATGCGCACGAAGCTGTCGTCTATGACCGCCCCCATTTTACATTGTAGTGTAGTGTGCATACGAAAAAAAAAACATGGAAAATTACAATTATTAAGCATTTGGCTTGTTTGTTTATTGGTAGGTGTATTGAGGTTATTCTCTAAATGATACAGCGATCGTGGAATAGAGCGATCGGGCTCGATCGTTCAATTGATCGCCGCGCACAGCGCACAAGTGAAAATCTTCAAGATGTATGAAAATTGCTGCCTAAATGGCCAGCCAGCGAACATGATCAGCCATGATCGTGTGTAATGTACAGCCAATACGATCACTTTCTTTACAGCAAAAAAAAAAATCAAGTTTTGCTCGCATTGGTGACATGTGTTGGTACTTAGGTATCAACTTTACTGTTGACCCACCAAAAAAAAAAAGCAATTATGATCAGCCGTCATTATCAAGAGCTGCCAGTCGGTTCCAGGTCCAGCAACTCTAGTTTGTGTGCTACAATAAGTGACGCCCTAAGGCGCTACGCTCTAAACACAAGCAAAAAACGGTAAAGGCGACCCTGTTTAAGTTTATAAAAACTCATTATAATGTCTTATAAATGCACTTGTATCAAGTGGGATTTCTTGATTGCTGCTTTGCCCCCTTCAGCAGTGCTCGCAAGTGCTCCTCATTGCCGTCGTTCTGCTGTGTCTTTGATATTCGCTGTCTGCTGCTCGACTCTGGCGGGGCTCTACCCGAACTCGCGCTCCCATGTTCAGCGTCTTGGTCGTCGTCGTCGTCGTCGTCGACTTAGACACATAGTTCGCTCAAGATCATAACATGACCTTTTGACTGGCAGTGATTTCTACGCCCACGCGTATAAAGCAGACCCAACAGCAATACAACCATACGATCCAGCAACAATGTGGCTAGTAGCTTTTGCTCTTGCCTAGCTCTGTGTGGTGTGGTGGTGCTGGTGGTGGTGGCTTTTGTGGTTTATGTATGTTTATGGAAAATGGGTTATGAGATATTTCTTCCTTTTATCTTTAGCCATTTCTATTTGACCATGGGAAATAAATTTGTGAGTCAGCACAGCACTTGGTTTGGTAGGTTGGTCGCTTGGTGGCTTGTTCTTTGCCCTGCTGTACAAAATGTTAATCGAGTTGGTCAAACTGGCGGTTTCTGCTCAGATTGGACGCATTCTTTGCCAGCAGATAGCGAAGGACGTTTAGTATTTTACACCTACGCTTTGTTTTTAAAGCCTTCGGGCACTAACTAGTGGGCCACAAAGTAGAAATAGGAATCTTTCTTAGACGCACTACGGCTACATCTAAGAAGTCAAAGTAATCGTTTCGCAACTGAGTTGCTTTACGTTTTTTGTAACAATCTGTATTATTTCAACTTAATGACAGACTAGGATCTAACTTTTTATTACCTATGGCCCTATTCAGATAGGAATGAAAAGCCCAATACAAGCTTATTTTTAAGTTGTTTCTAAATTTTAGAGTCTTTTAAATTTTCATATGAGATTGCGCACATAAGGATTTCTATAGGAAATCTATCTATACCTATTCACATTTTTGATGTACAATATTAGTAACTCGTACGCTGCGTACATGCCGTGATGGTAACACATCAAAAATCTGTATTATTTCAACCTTAATGACAAACTACGGTATAACTTTTTATTACCTATGGCTCTCTGTATCTGTAGGAAAAGTTCAATACAAGCTTATAAGCCAGAGTTAAGGAACCAAAGTCATTGCTGCATTATGAGAGCACTTGAAAAACATCATACTCACTCAATAATGCGACATAGTCGTCATTAAATCCTGCTTCCCAGTTTTGAGCCAATTTTTCAAACTAGGTAGAGTTTCAATCAAAAGTAAAGACAATATCTAACATTCAAAGAAGAAATTAATGTTAATGTTCGAAAACAAGTTTTCATCTACAACATTTCGAAAGCAATACTTGTTGCATGGCAATCACAATACATATGCGTCACATAACGAACCAAGCCACCTAAGGTAAAAAATCAATACATTTCTAAGCAAGTAACTAATGAACTGCTAACCAGGCAGTGCTCCCAAACCACTGCGATTTGCCAATATTACTTTAGTCTTCAATAATGGACTTTTAATTTATGCTAATATTTACCCGTATATACTGCCCAAAAAGTTGTATATTTTTAACAGTCAGACGGAAGCGAACTTGGAATGACAATTGACACGCAACTGGCAAAGCTCTCTAGGAAGAGCTTTAACAGGAAGCAGCTAACTAGGCGCAGCAGCAACACCCACAAACTGACTGCATTAACACACTGCACGTGTGGCAAGGATTTGCTGCAAGGACCCACCACCAAGAAGCCCACAGTGGCCCAACTAACCCCATTGAGCAAGTTTTGTTTACCAGTCATTATACAAAGTCGTTGCCAGGACAACGCCGAAGGCATTCCCATGCAAAACAAATCAAGCTACGGGCAACTTTGACGGAATTTTGTAGCTGCCTTACATTTAGTACAATGGCAATAGCCTTGGAGTGGTGTTTTTGAGAATAAGTCCAAAAATAGAGCGGAACACGAAGTTTGGGCGTTTGGACTTTAATTTTCACAACTGACCGGCTGACCGAGAGTGCAATGAACCGAGTTTAGTTGTAAAACGGCAGCAGTACGGCATAGACGGAGGCATGATTACCGGTCCGGAAGCTAGACAAACGCATCGATTATTGGACTTGAAGAAGCAACAATGGGCTAAGGAAAGAGGTAGGCTGTTTGAGTTTAAAAAGACTTGGTAATCCTTTAATGAGCTTGGCACTTCCTTAGAGGAAATTGCGCGCATGGACGAGATGTATGCGAGTGCCCGGCTGCAGCAACATCATCAACACACTTCACACCACAAAATCGAGCGCACCTCCATACGCACCTACTACTCCAACTTGGATCTGAGTCAGAGCTCCAATCAAACATCCAGTCAATCCAGGCAGCATTATACGCCAGCGGCCAATCAGGATATGGAGCTGTTGCTGCCACAACCAACGGGCTATCAGCAAATGCAGCGTCAGAGCAGTCAGGATTATGCAAATCAGCTAGAGCGTTATATACAAGATCTGGATGCGAATGCAGATGCAGATTTCGAAGACGATGATTTGGTTTATAGACGCGCGCGTCGTGGTAGCTATGCGCCAGGCATGACGCGTCCCATGCAGTTGCCTGCCAGATATGTGGAGTTAGTACCAACCTCGCTACAAACCGCCAAAGGGCGCATGCAACAACCACGCCTGAGAAGTCCCAGTTTGCCAGCTATAAGGCACAGAGAATATGCTAAGGTGGCCAATCAACTCGGTCAAAACAATAATAACAATGGTAATGGCAAAGGTAATGGGAACGGGAATGGGAATGGGCTTAAAACCTGCATGCCAGCACAAACAAGCGTTGATCCCGGCAACGTGCCGCATCGATTAAATAACCACATAAATAGCAACCCGGCAGGTTGCCAGGAAGAGGATACTTCAGGCTATCTGAGCGATACGCCAAAGAACACTCATACACCCGACATATGGTACAACGATGCCGCCAGCCAGAATGGGAGCATAGGTGGTGTGGGCAGCGTAGCCAGCGCTAGTGTGCTTGAGGAGAGCGAACCCATTGGCCCGGGTAGACGTCTCAAACGATCGATACAGGGCGCAGCACAGCAACAGCCCAAACCACGCGAAGCACCACAGCTCAACAGCACGTATGTTGTTAAGGCACCACGTCGTGGGCCGCCGCTTCAAGCAGAGCCAGCCGGCTATGAGCCCCTAACAGCGGATAGTTATATGGCCGATGGGTATGTACTTCAGGTGGCTACCAAGTGATTTGGTGCTACTAACTTTCTGAATCCCTTTTTGACAGCTCTTGTTATGTGACTGCAGCGCCCAGCTCCTCGAATATCAGCCTTAGTCGCGATGTGTCCACTTCGAACACATACCAGGTGCACGCCACCAGTTCCGATCAAGGCGACTACTATGTGCATGAGGAACGCGATCGGGAACGTGCGCGTTGGGCCAACTACAATGCTCAACAGCAGGCTATGCCAACGCCGGGTTGGCTAAGTCGCGGCATTCATGATCTCAAAGACAGTGAGGATGATGTGCAGAGCATGCAATCCTCGTCAACTTATTTGCGTGGTCAAAATGCGCCACTTGATCCGCTGACGCTGGCCGAGCGCATGGACAAGCGTCGCAAGGCTGCCGAGTATCACAATGCTATCAAAAAGCAGCTACATGAGCGTGAGCTGATGCGCAAGTGGGAGCTGGCGCGCCAACGGGAGGAGGAGCACATAGAAGAGGAGCGCATACGCAGGCAGACGTATATGGAAAAGGAGCGCTTGGAGTTTGAGCGGCGGCAGGTGCTAGAGCGCGAGGAGACACAAAAGAAGAAGCAGCAGGCCATGTTGGATGCCATTGCCAAGGCAGAGGTGGCAGCCAAAATGGAGAAGCAAAAGAAGCGCAAGAGTCGTGTGCCAGCCATGCCGCAGCAACAACAGCCAAGTGAGGTGAGTGCTGCACCCGCTGAGGGCAAGCCGGATCTGCTGCGTGTGCAGTCAGTGGAGGATGATGAAGAGGAGCAGCCAAGTCAAGTCAAAGCTGAGCCGCTGCAGTCGAACACACCACGTGGTGCGCCACCGCAGCCAGAACAGACAGCGACGCTGACAGAGGAAAAAGTGCTCATAGGCACGCCCATTAATCTAAGGCGTATCGTAAGCAAGCCCATAATAGAGCCAGCTGCGGAACCCGCAGCCAATAACAAATGTAAGACCCAGTTTAGTCCCAGTGCCCCAATCTTCAGTGAGAACAAGGAGAATATGGCGCTGCTTATGCAACCGGCCACTTTGATACCGCTGCCCGTAACGAGCGATATATTTGGACTGCAAAATGCTATTGGAAACCTACAGATTGCCACTTACTTGATGCAGCAACCACACATGAAACCAGCTACGGCTGAGAACTGTTACTCCAAGGCTACGATGACGCAGCGCACGGATACATCTATCTATACAGAGGATGGCTATCAGGCGGAGAAGGAGGAGCGTCAAGATACTGGCCGCACTGCACTTGGCACAGCTAGTGGTTGCTTCTCGCCAGATTCGCTAGAAGTGGGTCTGGTGCCCGAGCGCGACAAGCTGGCTTTAATACCTCTAAAGACGCCACTACAACCACCGGGTTCCACGCGGACTAAAGCTGGTGAACGCAACACCGGCACACAAACCGATGTGGAAACCCAAACCGAGCTGCCACTCAACTGCGATTTGTGCCTGTTTCACGACAACTTCTACAAAGTGCTGCTCAAGCGCGAAGTCTCCACCACGACCACAACACAAACCTTGAAGACACAAACGCAGCCAGCTAAGGAATCCACAGCTGAAAAGGATCATGAGACTACTACAACTACCACAACCACCACGACCACTACATTCAAGGCCAAATCCAAGGAGAAGGAGAAAGACAAAGAGAGGAAACAAAGATGCAAAGACAAGGATGCCAACAAAATGGACGATCGTCCTAAATGGGGCGTCAATAGGCCGGTGGTGCAGTATGTGAAGGCCAGCGATCGCGATCCATTTTGTTTGCGTAAAAAGAAAAATTCAATCTCTACAGCGAAACCGCCTAGATCGCTGTCCATGGACTCGCGTCTGGACAACATAGCTGCGCCGGCTGAGGATCAGCTGAGTGGCGACAGCAACTCACAGGAAGAGGAGGGCTTTCTGCTTAAGGCGCGTAATGTATGCACCGAAATATTGCCCATTAAAACAGACGAGAAAGGTCGCATTTTCCTGAACTTTCGTGAGGCCAGCGCCATTATGAACGAGGATGAAATCAAGGACAAGCTGCGTCAGAAATACTTCAATTTTGGACGCATACTGCCTCGACGTAGCTGGGCCTCAGCCACACAGCATGGTTTGCCCTTCAGTGTGGCTGCGACGGCCGTCAGCACTGCTCCAGCCCATACTGTAGGGGATCTGGCAGATGATTGAAGAATAGCTCGAAAAAAAAGGTCCAATGTCGCTATAGAACCCAAAAGGAGTTGATTTTTAACTTCAAAAAGGGTATTTTATGGCGACTTTATTTGAAATTGCAAGTTTTTGTTTTCGAAAAATTTCTAAATCGTTTCTAAATTTTCCAAAACTTATGTTTATTGAAAAAAAAACAAATAAAATCTTTTTTTTATTGTCTAAATTTTCATTATTTTTCAAAAAATGTTTAAATTATGTAAACTTTTTTATATTCCTTAAATTTTACCAAAATTATTCTAAATTTTCCAACACATTTTTCAAATATTCCAAGTCTAAATTTTCGACTTCTTTTTTTAATTTTCCATATTTTTATTATCTTTCACGCAATATTTACATCTTTTATTATAATGATTATGTTTATAAATTACGAATATTTTAAAGCAAAAAATGAGTTTGGAATTTATTTTTTAGGTATCAAAACATTTTTTTAATATTGATTTTTAAATTCACAAAAGTTATTTCTTGTTTTAGAATAATAAATATTTAAAATTTTTATTTTTATTTCAGCAAAAACGGTTTATGGAATTAATTTTTTTAGGTATCAAAACATTTTTTTAAATTTATTTTAAATTAACAAATGTTAATTCTAGTTTTATTGCAAATTAATTTCAAACAAAATTTTTTTTAAATTTTTCAAAAAATATTTTCAAATTTTTTAAATATTATTTTTAAAATTTTTCTAAAAATATTTTCCAATCAAAATAGTCTTTAATCTTAATTTAAAAAAATATTATTATTTATAATTATAAATCAAAAAGATTATAAAGGAAAAAAGGTTTTATTTATTTTAAATTAACAAATGTTATTTCTAGTTTTATTGCTTTTTTTATTTATTTATTTTTTTATGTTATTTTTCCAATTTAAAAATTTTTCAAAAAATATTTTGTTATTAAAAAAATATATTTATGAAAATTCGACTGTATGAAAACCATATTTTCATTTAATTTTCTTAAGTTTTTAAAATTTATATTCCTAATATATATTATTATATATTATATTTTTAAAAAATACTTTCTACATTTTTCGAAAACAAGTCAAAAATAGATCCAAAATGCAATTTAACGTACTTTACATTATGATTTACCGAAAATATTTTTCAAAATTTTTTACAATTCATACTTATATAAGAACTCTCTTTTCGTGAGGTCTAAAGAGTGACGCAGAGCTTGATACTTTATAAAATCAAGTGAATATTTTTCTTGAAACGGTTAAATTTTATCTTTTCGTTTTAGTTTCAGTGAAAATCCTTTTTTGAGCGTAGTACCAACTATAAATATTATAATTAGTAACCGAAAACACTTGTAACTGTGAAATGTAAAAGCTGAATACATTTGTATCTTGTATCTTATGCACCTAAAAACCAATTAGACACAGTTGTTGATTGTTTTAGTTGTTGGGTTGGTTGATTGGACAGTTGTTGAGTCCTTCAACTTGGCAATATCTATTAGCAACTTTGTTGCCAAGTTTACGCTGAAAGCTACAAATCAAAAAGTGTTTCTGTTGTTGTTGTTGGGCAGCTAGGTCTGCTCGTGAGCCGGTCGAGCTTGTGTTACACTTTCACAGAACTCAAACAGCCGTATATCACGCATTTTTACGAGCGTTCGCGTAAATTTATGCGAAAAATCGTAAATCCATAAGCCAGTCGTCGGTATCCATAGTATGTCGTAGTATCCCATAGACCCCTTGTACTAGTCAAATTTAATAGGCTTGGGGCGGTCTTTGGCTGTTGGCCACGTTGCCAGTGGGCGCTGCATATTTTTGTTAATTAACGCATTTTGTGCGTTGTGTAACTATGAGATATTTCTGTAGTTTTGTAGCTGTTTTGTAGCTTGTTAGCAAGGTAACTGCCAACTGCTGCTGCTGCTGCTGCTGCCTGTTGCAGACGCCTTATAACAATGCAACAGCGGAATTAATTTCATGTTTGTTGTCTCTTGTAAATTGCATGCTTATGCAACATTGCTGCCCAAAACGAAGCCAAGGTGTTGCACAGGCAACAAGCGGCGACAAGAGTCGAGAACAAGTTCAATGCCTCAACAATGCAACACATTAAAGTTGACCTTAGCTTGGATTTAACTCTTTTTAGTTTTGGGCAAACGAGCCAAAACAAAGAGCCAACAAATGTCAGAGATAATGGCAAAAAAGTTCTCATTCGTGTTCTAGTTTCACATTCACAAGCCGATTGCATGTTATAAGCCATAAGATTCGGCCATTGGAGTCAATGTCAAGTCGCACGTACATACATGCTATATGGTAGATGGCATATCTTAGAGTTAGAAAGATACAAACACAAAGGATTTGAAAGAGTGAAGAAACAAAGTAAAGCACTACTTCGCGGGGATAGATGGCGATGGCAGAGAAGCCGCTCTACAGTTGGTAGGTGCACGCTGTCTCCTCTCTCGGCGGCGCAGCTCCTTCAATATTGTTTCTGCCATCTTGACAACTGCCTGCCACACGAGTTCGCTCTCTAGGAAGCGGCACACAATGTTGTCCGCAGTTAGAGCGTATCTAGCAATGGCCCTCTCTCCGGTTCAGCGTCTTCTACTACTCCACTTCCATAGTGGTCGTAGGAGAGGTCCTTTTCATGGTAAAACCTATTCAGATACTCCTTGAAGCAGATATAGGTCGAAGTCCATCTGTCCATGTCTACTCATGTCTGCCAATGTATGTCCATGAGCCTTTGAGCCTATGGATTCATTTGCCATTCGCTGCGGAGGCCTGCAACCTGCTCCCCGCACTGCCACTTCATCATACACGCTACGAACAGGGCGGCTTCTTCCGAAACCGTGCGGCAGCAGCTTGCCATTCTGAGGGAATGGAGGCACGAACGTGCACATATCGGCGATCCTTTGCTCCATTGTTTGGGGTCGTCACAGTGGGCCATTAACCTACTAAGACTATTCGTTGCTTTCGCCGCTTTGTGACTGACGTATTCCAGGTGGTACTTATAACTTAGCCTTGTTGGAAGTCTATATATATTGAGCCAACCCGCGGCGTCGCCTTCACAACCCTCCTGCGACTACTTATGCCTCTATTCTGTGTTTGGCTAGGGCGAGTCCATGTTTTGCAAGCCACTGCACACTTCTGTGACCTGATGCAGGTGCTTGCCCACCGAGACCAACGCCATGTCATCGCTAAAGACAATGAGCATGCAGCCTACCGGGAGACTTAGTCTGATGACTCTATCATTCATAGCTCTTTAAAGCTGCTGCCTGAACAAAGCCTTGGCGAACTAATCCAGTAACCCTGTACCGACGCCGCTCTACCGCTGTACCATAGAGCAGGATCCTGTCTTTGAAGTAACACATTACCACTTTAAATAGGTAAGTGCTTGGAGTAGGTTTGTCCAGCGAAAAGATTAGGCAATATTTCTTGGCTCCTACAGTCCATCTCGTACACTCTCGTAGTACTGTATGCGTGAGTTTTGCTCTTTTTCTTTAGATATCTTATCTTACTCTCTAATCTATTGCACATCAATCTTTCGAAAACTTGAAACTTTATTTCGCCGTGACATCTTTTAATCCTCAAGTTAATATTGGGAATCAGCTTGAACTTCCAGCGCCCATTGACGCACACGCTCCAAATCTCCTGCCATTTAAGCAGGCTACGCTCACGTATTCGTTTTTTCGTCTGTGCCTCAAATATTGGTGAGTGAAGTGACTGGCGCAGGTTGTGAAGCTCGGTTTATTCAGTCACTAGGAGATCGATGGGAACCATCGTTTGAGGTCGTACGAAATGCACTAAATACTCCTAGCGCTCCTGTTCTATAGGTAGCTTTAACTCCTCTCATCCAACTACTGGTGCGGGTTGCTTTCTCCCATACAGGTGCCGCGTACATAACGGCAGTCTTCACCACGCTGTGTATCAGCAATCTACTAGAATATTTTGGACCTCGATGGTTCAGCAACAGCCTCGTTATAGATTTGCTGGTGTTCGACGCTGGGCCGCTTTACGGATGGCTACGTCGTCTGCAAATCCTACCAATTGGGTGTTAGTTAGCACTTCCAACCTCAAGATTCCAACATACAATGGCACTGTGCCGAGATGCATTTGTTGCACATCTGGACGAGCACCTCTGGATGGGTTGTCATCAGTGTTTGTTGCTTAGGCGGCATCAGCATCACCGCAATGTGTGGTAGCCTAATGCGTGGACGCCATGGGAATAGGGTTTCTATGGTATTGGCCATGCAAATGTCATATATTAGTGTGTTTGTGTGTGGTTCCTGGTAGCAACTGCCCCGCTTTGCACATATGCCAAAATTCAAAGCAGTTTGTACAAATGATTGATGAAACTCTATTTGAAATTCATAAACATTATTTATATGGAGTGCGTTTCGGCTGCCTAACCCGCTGTCTAACCCATTGCTCGATTTCTAACCCTAAGTGTTTTCGGGCACTTCAAGCTGTGCTGAGACTCAAGCTGCTGCTGTACCATAAAAAATGACACGAGTGCTAAACAAAAACAAAATTAATGACAATGTTAAACAACATCAATAGCTCAATAGTTACTTAAAGATGTTGCCAAAAACGCGCAAGGGATTCGGACTCTATCATAAGTTTGCTCCCGTGCTGTCTATCAAACGCTTAACGAAACGCTCTCTAATTTACCTAGCTGCTGCTCCTGCTGGCATGATTAATGATTACCACTTGGATAGAAGACTAGCATAGTAGTTACGTTGAAGCAGTTTCCTTTGTCTGCAAATTTTTGCAACTGTTTTCTAATTGTGTTTGCCAAAATACTTCCAACTGTTTTCGCTTAACTTAACCATTTGTTTTGACAATTTTATGCCCACTGACAGTTGCTCAGATTTCGGTTGTGCTACCCATTTGTCATTTCCAGATCTCTCACGAAAGGATTTAGGCGTACGCTGCAGCTGCTGCTGGCGTTGCCTCCAAGTTCGAAGTTAGAGAAACTGCAACTGTTTTCTTTTATTTTAATATGCAGTTGGCATTCTGAGTTTTAGATAGTTTTTTACCATTTTGATGGCTCTGGCCCACCTAGGGCAGTTCCCGAGCGGAAATCACATACGAGCAACATAAAACATAAAACGCATGAACGGATCAATGAATGAATGTCTATAAATTTGTAACTCTGGAAAGTCTTGTTCATCGGTAATTTATGAATGTCTGTTGCTTATCATGTGAGTTGAATAATTGAAGTTGCTTCGTTTTACGAGTTTTTCATATTTAACATATCGCGTATACAAGTTCTTTTACTATTATCGCGTTATTTGTAATGTGTTTGGACACACTTTGTGTTTATGGAAGTTGAAGATCATCAGCTTGAACTTTCTTGGTGATTCATAGACAATATGAGTATTCAACTAGAAGCTTTAGCAGATTTACTATAACTACAATGGAGCTAAGTATTGAGAGTATCTCAAAGCAAGCAAAGATTTTATACCCTGTATGCAAAGGGCAACAGTGGCAGACCATATAGCCCTGTCCGTCTGTCTGCCTATCCGTGTATCTGTCCGTGTGATAACACAGATCTAAGAGACTATAAAAGTTAGAGACATAAACTGTTTTTAGAGCAGGTTTTTTTCGACTCCCGTCGATATCTCACGGTTTTCATTGACAACAGAAAAGCTATCGGATTGAAACATGGCACAATTATGTACAAATGAGGAAGATCGAATGAAAACTATTGGTAATATAAAGGGCGTATTATATTCCTATATACTATATACAAAACATTACTTTTGACAGACATGTCACTATGAAAGACTCAGGATTCATAAACCAAACAATGTTAACCTTTTGGCGAATCAACCTCCTACGCCCCGTAGTCCAGATACATACATTACGTGCAAACCTCTTTCAGCGGCTTGATACGAAAATTTGCACAGAAATACAGGGTCTGCATCAACTTGTTTATTTTAGTTCACTCCAAATAAAGCTTAATTTAGCTTTATTCTCTTTGTAAATCTTATATTCTTGTACAGATCTCGACGATAGTGAAATTTTCATCTTAGATTTGCTTCCGATTTGATCTCCGGAGCTATATTTTACGGTTGAATGTTTGTACTTAGAACTCTATACCCCAATTACAGAAACTTCGACGGTTTACCAAAACTTTTGTTCCATCGCCATTACGCTGTGTCTTTCTGAGTCCCAAGCCCCGCTTCAATCTGTTGACAAGTTCCAAGAGTGTGTTGCCTTACGGCCCCTATTAATAGGGGTAGTGACGCATGTTGAACTTTTACGTCCTGGCTTTGTATCCAAACGAATGTTATGACTTTGCTGTTGAATTGCCTACATACGTTGCAGTGCAATATTCGACGAGATGTTTTTATCATAGACGAACGTACACCCTTCCCTTCACCCAACAGAGAAAGCGATATAAAAGATCTTAAAAGCGGTAACTCCTGGTAGTTAAAAAGCATCACTTTTAGTACTATTATGGCGACGAAGTGATAATGGTGATAGTGCAAACTAATGCATTTGAAGTGCTTGAGAGGAAAGTACGATTCATGCGCGATGCCCTTTACGCGAACTAAGAACTGAGCACTTTATAAGCTCTTCACGTCATCGACATAGACAAGCGAATTAGCATCAAGCGTATACGCCTTTCTGTTCATATTGTTCGCATTAACGAACAAACTTCAGAGGCAATGGTGATGAAAACAGCAATTATGGGAAATCGGCGACTGGTTAGATCGTTGCCTTTCAACAAGAACACAACACTAGCTATCCGTGGCCTAACGGAAGAGTCTTGGAACAAAGCTGTCGAACAATAATTTGATCAAGACCAAAATCGGATGCTTGATGGGATTTCCCTACGTTACAAGAGCGTCGTACCAACTTTGCAGAGATTCCAAACTCAAGCAGTGCGACACATAGGCGATTCCTCAACGGGCTATCAAGTGCTGCTTTATAATCGACAAAGATATAGTTGTTGTAGATTTGGTATTCGTGGGTCTTTTCCAGGATTACGCGTAGAATGAATGCCTGGTCTATGATGGACTTACCATGCCTAAAGCCACACTGATAAGTTCCGATTAGTTCTTTCGCAAATGGCTATAGCTTTTCACACGCTCGAGTGGGCCTTATATGCAATAAAAATAAGGCTGATACCACGTAGTTAGCGCACACCGTCAACCTTCTGGAGAACATTCTTCTAAATCAGTGACCCGAAATTTACCGGAAAAGGTATGTTTAAGGCTCTCTTCTCCTTGCTATTTCCTACCTTGACGGAGCTGCGTGTGTTGCTCATTTTGCATAGTCGTACCAACTTTGCAGAGATTCCAAACTCAAGCAGTGCGACATATACGCGATTCCTCAACGGGCTATCAAATGCTGCTTTATAATCGACAAAGAGATGGTGGCTGTCGATTTGTTGTTCGTGGGACTTACCAGTACTAAAACCACACTGATAAGGTCCGATCAGTTCCTACGCAAATGGCTTTTGACTTCACACAATAAGGTCCTATCGCCTTATGTCCAATGGAAAGAAGACTAGTTAGGCAGTTAGCGCGCACCGTGGGGTCACCCTTCTTCAGAATATAGCAGAGGACACTAAGGTCCCGATCACCGGGCATGCTCTCTCCAGCCAAGTTCTGCAGAAGAGCTGGTTTATGCACCTTACCTTACCTTTATTCTTTCAATTTCGACTAGATGGCCTTCTGACTTGCAATTGTTATAGCGAATACATATCGACTTCTGTGTGGCATTGTGCTGGGATTCGTTCATGCCACACATTCCTTAAGCTCGGCTTGATGCTGTGGCACGCAGCTGCTAGTTAGTTTTTCATGATGTTGTTATGGCCACACTTGATTAATTTCATAAAAGGATTAAAGTGTCAGCCGTTATTAGATAACTTCCGTATAAAATCCAGAATTCGTCTAGATGAAGTCGTCAACAGCGGCCCGCTGTCCGCCGTCCGTCGTCCGCAATCCTCAAACGGAACAGTCGTCAACAGCGTGTCCGATGCTGAGCAGGAAATTGACATTTATCACACAATTCATTCCAAGTTGTTTCATCTCTCTTCATTGTTTTTTATGGTCGTTCTGCTGCTCATTTTTTACTCATTCGCGCACACGTCTCCGCTTTTGTCTACCTTTGCGATACAATATCCTGTTCTCGTTTCAATTGCCTTTTTTGCTGGCTCTGTCTTGATCCGTTGGTGTGTCATCTGCCTGTGTGTGTGTGTGTGTGAGTGTGTGTGAGTGTATCTTTTGTGCAGAGATTCGTTTTGCCTTGCCGTGCGCCATTATCATAATTAATGTGACTTAATCAAGAATAATGTACGGTAACTTTTCTAATCAAGTTATCAAATGAGCGAAGTTTGCACAACCCCTCTGCCGTCTGCCTTCCGGCTTCTTGCAAGAGAATGCGGTCAACCGCAGGCACAAAAGGATACAATTGACACACTAAAAAGGGTTGAAGGTCAGCCAGAACTTCAAAAGTACCAAAAATTCACATACTTAATTTAAAGCAACTATTTGCATATTGCAATAAAACTGTTCCTTAGCCTTCTTCTGTCCTGTCAAGATTTATGTAGCATAAAAAAATGCATTAAAATTGTTTTCAGATTTTATAGCTAAAAATAATTTACATATTTACGAAATTGTTGTTCTAGGCATGCCTTGCGGAGCCCTGATAACTGTCGTTTTGGAGATCGTCCTCCGTTGGCTATCTAACACATTCGATGCTACGCTGCGATCTCAATCTCGCACTCTTCCGTCTCTTTGACTCTCCGGCTGTGCTGCTCATTATGCGCACATTGTTGTGATTGTGGCTTTGACATTCGCACGAAATGCGATCTTTATCGATGCTCTGCACATTGGTGGCATGCCACAGAAGGCACAAGTTGCCTCTCTATACCAGGAACTAGACATCATCAGTTATTTGTTGTGCCCCTGTAGTTGCTACTGAGTACTTGGCAGTTGGCTGCTAACTGCTGTCTGTCTGTGTGTGTGTGTGTGTGTCCTGCGCATGTTGACACATTAATGTCCTGCGTGCGTGAGGTAATCGCTAGATTCTAATCAGCGTTACTAACAAGAATCGTGTCGTGACAGACTGCATCTGCATTGATTCAGAGAGAGAGCGCTCGTGAGCGAAAGCCTTCGATTAATACGATTGTTATGCTTGGCCTTTGGGTTATGCGGGAAACCGTTAAGTTCCGCACTTCCGCGTCTGCTCTTCCTGTGAGCCGATCGATGCGTGTGATAAGTCGCTTAGGTGTGAAAAACATATCAAAGTGTGTATAAAATTTATAATTTAGTACTCAAATCTGATTGAAACATTTGTTGGTTTTGTGTTGTGTTGTGTTGTGGCGGCAACTGTACCCACTATTAATTGGCGGGCGTAGCAGCTTCAGCTGCTGGCATTGCATAAACAAATCATAACAAATCCTGCTGCTACCAACTTGGCAGCTTGCCTGCAATTTATCATTCCACAAACAAGGCCCGAACAATGAACACCAAAAAGGACTTCAATCACAAAAAGAAGTCGATTCTTTGTTCTTGAACTTCTGCTGCTGCATCTTCTTCTTCTTCTTCTGGTGCTGCTTTTGAAGTGCTCTTGCCTCACCTACAAACATAAAAATGAGTCATTTTATATGGGCGAGCAACGGCCGTCATATAAACATCAAAATTTTATTTAGATGAGTTTTTCGTGCTCTTCGATTTGGTTCCCAGACACGTTGCACTTTTTCTCGCTTTTATTGGTGTCCTGATTTCCAACTGTGCGCAGCATCCAAGCGACCCCAAATAAAGGCATGTTATTGATTATAGATTTCTTTGTAGGGTTTGTTTTTAATGTCTAGGGCGTTAATAAAAAATGAATTAGTGTATAAGGATATATTTTTTGTTTTTGTTTTTTTCTTTTACAGTGCAACTGTTACACATCTTTTTCTTCTTTTTAGCATTGAAGGGGCCGATGATTTATTGTGGCTCATAAATTCGAGGCACTAGAAAGATGACGATGAGCGCCCAAGAGTCCACAGATTTTATAATCAGATAAAGACTAGTAGGTTTTCTAAGGTGCATCCCTACGTGTGTATGTGTCAATTTTATATAAAGACTTTATTACAGAATGTAGCCTAAATGAATATGAATTCGTGAAATCGTAGATATATGAGTCATCATAGATATTTTTCTTTCATGTTTAAAAGTTTAAAGTTACAACGACTGCCAACAGGTTTCTTTTATCCTCTTTACCTCTCAAGTACGGTACTTAAGCGCATATAGAAATTTTATATCCACGATTATTTATATTTATTCGTTTGTTCTCAAAATCATCTACATTCTCTTCCACTTCCACATCGTAATCGATATAAACATCAACATCCAAATCCTCAACCTCATCTACATCCACCCCCACAGGCTACCCTTCTTCCTTATCCTCAACCTCATCTACATACCCTTCCACTTGCACATCCATATCCACATCAAAATCGACATCGATATCAACATCCACATCCACGCATCTGCATCCTCTACCTCAACCTCATCCTGATCATGAATTTGAGCAATTATTATGAGCAAAATCGATTCCTTCATTTTCCAGCTGTTGGAATGATGTTAGAAAGTTCTTACAAAAAGGCAAACGCCTGGCTGAAATATTTAGTATCAGACCGTCTCCCTGTAGAGATACAGAGGGAAATCTGATAGTGGATGCATACAGTACACTAGGGTTGCGGAGGTAAACTTTTTCCCAGCTTATTATTGGGCGATGATCCCCAATTAGTCGCAATCAAGCGGCTCAAGAACAACAAAGCTGCTGGCGCAGATGGCCTCCCTGCAGAGTTGTTCCAGAGTGGCGGCAATGAGTTGGTAGGATATGGCTAGATGAATGACCGATGATTGGAACATAGGTGTCCTCTACCCTGCTCCCAAAAAGGGTGACACCACGGTATGCGGTAGTCTCCTTTCTATCACATATACGATCGTATCGAGTGTATTTTGTGAAAGACTTAAAGACATTCGTGAAAGAACTGATTGGACCTTATTAGTGTGGTTTTAGGCCTGGCAATTCCAGCATTGACATCGGTCATCATCATCATTGGTAGTGCTAAGTGAGCATTTAGCGGAGCCCTGACAAGTAGTAGTACAGAGTAATATAGACCACTCTTTCCAGATGCAACTAACACTCTATAAGACGCTCATTTTAACTGTTTTGCTTTAGGGCGCTGAAGCATTGGTGATGGCGCATTTTGACGCAGATGCCCTTAGAGTGTTTGAGCGGAAAGTACTCCATAAGATCTTTGGCCATTTACGCGTTGGCAATGACTACCACTTTCGATGAAAAGTTCTACGAATAAATATCCAGCGGCTCCACTGGCTAGGCCATTTTGTGCGTATGGATGCAGAAGTTACTGCGTGAAGGGAAGGCGACGAACGGGCAGGCCATGTCTGCGTTGGAAGGACCATGTAGACCTAGATTACTAAATCCTTAAGTCAAACGCTTGACTTGGATATTAGAAAAGCTTTAAAATCAGGTATACTTTATCGTTTGATTTTCGGTTTAACGAAAAGCGTTCGAAAAGTTCTAAGGTTACGTGTGTATAACTTGACCTTTTTCGTGCCCGAAATGGATATCAAAATGACTGATATCATAGTTCAACTCATTCGTTTAACAAATATTTTCCGCTTAAACTCGTTAAATGAAAACGTGATACCTTTTATTCAACTTTAAACCGCTTTATAGAGACCTAAATGTGCTTGGACATGTTATAAATTTATTTAACTACAAACTTATTTACATATTTATTGATTATATTTAGTTAAAAGACATTTAATTTGCTGTTATTCAAATGCAGTCGCCTAAGTAGCCATTTGCAATTTGATATCGTTAAGCCAAATATAGAGCTCACTTCTTGGATTTCGCTGCAAGCTGAGAGCAACAACCAAGTCCATTTTCTCATAGTTTGGAATACATAAGTAACTTTCCCATTGTTTTGTAGCGCCGCTTCTAGACCAACATACTTGTTATATTCGTTGTCAGTCTGTCCGTCTGTCAGTCTGTCTCTCTGTCACTTTGCTTTGCCCATTTTTGTTGATTTGCCACAACAATTTGGATAAAGGCGTTTTACTAACTTGCTCGGAACTGTATGCCCGAACACTTAGCACATTGAACTCCATTGGACCGCTAGTTTAGTCCAAATAAAATATTATTTGTTTGGGGTTTTTGTTTCGCTGCGCTTTGTTTTATTTTTATAAGATGTGTCGAAAACCAAATTTTAATAATGTTAATTTCTAGCGTTTCATGGGATTTGAGATTTATGGTTTTCGTATTTTGGTATAATTATGAGCAAAACTCACAAGGTGTGGTGATCAGAGCGTCGGCGTGCGTCGGAGCAAATAGGCGTTAATTGTCTGAAGTCGGAGCAGATTTGTGTCTAATGAGTTGTGATGAAACTGGGACTTATCAATGAAGTTTAAGCTCAAGTTACGTTACTTCTTTTTGGTTTGTTAAAATTCGTTTTTGTTAATTTCAATGTAAATGACTTAACACTAACCCAATGACCCAATAGACAAGTTCTTGTAGACACAGTTGGCGTGTGTGTGTGTGTTTTTTTGGGTAATTATAACGCTAAATCAAGCAAGCCTCGACCATTGTTTAAGCCATGGCTAAGATATGCGCACTTAGATAAACTTGGCTTACAATGGCACATAGCAAGTCGAGAGCCAACAAAACGTGCATTATAATTATTTTCATAATAAACTTGACAGAATTATAGTTTTTAGCAATTAAACTTAAAACAGACAGCGGACAACAAACAAACAAATAAACAGACCTAAGACAACAACAACAACAAGAACAGCAAAACCAGCAACAATTATGAGAAGAGAGATACGATATACCCGTAAGACCTGCTTAACGCTGACTGCAGCTAAGCCAAAAAATTTGATGCAGACAGTCGGGACGGTGCCCGACAGTGGAATACCCTATACCCTTCTTCTTTATAAACACTAAATACGGTAAAATGGTAACGGAAGTATCCACTTTTATATGTATTTTCATAAGATCGATATGCCTGTCAACATTTTCCTATTAGGAAGTTTTCCTATTGGGAACTTGGCTATTATGGGGCCAAAAATTACTTTTATACCCATAACTCCATTATTCTTGGGCTTATGTCGTTGAATTTTGTAACACAGATCAAAAATACATTTATAAATGTCTGTGACAATTTTCAAATCAATATATGGTGGGGGGGGGGGTATGACAGTAATTAAGGTAAATCGATTGCGGGGGAAGGGGGGTTCTATTGAAAAAAGATGGATGTAGTTTTAACGATTAGGGTCACCGGAGTCTCCACACCAAATTTTGTAACTCTAGCTCACATGTATCCATATCTACACGTAGTGGAATTTTGGCACAGTTTATGGGCGATTTGGATGAAATTAGCATATTTTTGACCATGACTTTTGATGTATTTATCCGATGTCGATCATTTTTGCAACATAGATGCACATAAACACGACGCAGACCTCTGTCGAGTTTTCAAATGATAGATTGAACAGAGCGGTTGTAAACCGCGCAAATCTGTCACGGTGGAAAGGGGTAAGATATCGACAAAAGTCGACAAACTCGTGCTTTTCCCGGTATATGCGCATCTTTTGGTAATAAGATTTGCTCTAGATAGACGGACATGTCTATATCGACTCGAATATTGCTTCTGACCATTTTTGCCCTTGGAACATATAGTCTGCCACGCCTTCTTCTGCCTGTTACATACATTGCACAAATTTATAATACCCTTTTATACTTTGTGTGCAGGGTATAAAAATGTGCAAACTACAGCAAAAACAGCTACAACAACAATACTAACAGCAACAACAACAACAACAACTGAGGCTGCCGTTTTCAAGGCTAAAGTTTAAAGAACATGTTCGTGCGGTTGGGCTGTCAATAATGACGATGATGAGTCGCCAAGGCATCGCTTCGCTGGATTTGTGGGTTTCACTACCGCCCGGTCTGGTCGCATAATTAATGACTAAAAGATCTGCCAGTCAGTCAGTCAGGCAGCCAGCCAGCCAGCCAGACAGTCCGTCACCGCGTCAGTCAAACTCACGCTTCATCTAACGACAATCAACGTGTACGAAACACAAATCTTCATGTGGTGATTGATAATCCACAAATGCGAACCGCCAAAAACCTGCTAGAGTCACTCATAGTCAAACTAGCTCCAAAACTTTGATGACTCTTTAGGTTCGCATTAACTTTTGTGACCCGCAGGAGTGGCCGGGCAGGTCACATGAATCAATCAAAGCAACAACCAGTACAACAAAGCTTGCAAAACACTTGGATTTTGCACAACAAGCAGCGACAAGTGCAGCGCAGCCGAAAACAAAAGACTTCAATAAGCAACGAACTTGTGCATGTGCTGTATGGCATATGCAGTCAGTCGACATGTCGATGGGAATCTCTTACATTTGTGTGGTCTTTTTGGTACATTTTGATTTTAATTAACAGCTTCACAGCACATTTCAACGGTGAAACTTATTTTGATATTTTTTTGGTTTTTTTTTTTGGAATTCCAGCTATTAACATAAGACGTTTTTATAGAGCTGGGGCAGTGCTCGTCAGGCTATGGGACTCGACTTGACTCACATCAATATAAATGCGCAGTGAAAATTAACACGCTTTTCAGTTCACGCTCATTGTGCGAGTGTCCGAGTGTGTGTTTGCCTTTGGGACCCACCGCCGAGCTTGTCACACGAAATATGCAAATGTAGTGCTCAGTTTTTACTTTACCCTTGAATAGAATACATTAACTGTGCTCAGAAGCTGTTTAGTAGGCACAAGGAGCAGACTAATCCTGTTAGGCTTAAAACTGCCAGATCGGTCAGTCATAAAAAATGGTAGATCGAAGTACTGCAAGTATAACACAAACAAAGACAGAGAGGAAAGTGTTAAGCGTAAAAAGGAAACCACTCTTAGCTCAAAACTGTAAGAGTTGTTTCCTCTGCTATAATCTATTTTTGTGCATACTCCTACTATTTCCTGGCAAACCCAGCGAGCAAAACAGAACTGATCTGAACCCAAGGCGTGCTTAATCTGTCGATGTCGCTCTTTAGGCTTCTTGATTTAGAGTCTTATAAAGCCCGAGTTCTGGTTGGACAGTGTGAAGCTCACTGATTCCTGTCTCTGCCTTAACCAAGTTGACACACAACATCCACGTAGTGCCCCTGGTTAGCTGCCTTATTTACCAACTGGTGTTAGGGCAGTGAGTGAAGTCAGCTCAGATTTATGGCAGAGTTGAGCGTAGGTTTTCGGCAAGAGGTTTTCCGCTTGATTGCCATGCTGACATCGGTGAAAACATACTTGGAACCTGTAAATTGGGAAGTGCTATCCCAGACGCCGTATTTTCCAGACCGTGCTCACTAACATAGTATTACTACTTGTTCTATCATATGAGTCGTGAGCTTTCTGAACAGCGCTTCATTTCCTATGAAGATACAAGAAAATGGGTCGATTCGTGTATAGCATCAAAAGATACATAGTTCTTTCCAATTGGAATTCGTTAATTGCCTGAAAGATGAGAAAAATTAGCGGCTATCGATGGACAATACATTGAATCAGGGATGCAATACGTAATTTTAACCGTAACCGTTATCAAAAACAACCAATAGAATGTTGAAACTGTAACCGTTCCGTAACGGAAATAAACCGATAACCGATATATTTATACAGGTACGATTTTGGTTTTTGCAAGCATACATATTTTTTCATGCAGTGTTTTACATTCCCTCATTCTACGTCGCACAGTGGTGCAATCTGACTTCTTATCGGCAGCATTCATAACTTTCAAAGGAATAAAGATATTTTCAAAATTTAAAATGTATGTAACATAGAATTCCTTTAGATTCTGGGATAACGCATAATCATGTGCCTAGTTTTTTTTTCTCTCTCTTAATTGTGGCAGCGAGAGAGTCGGTCAAACAGACACAGCAACACAAGCGGCATCACACGTACACTGTCTTGAAAATGGACGCTTTTTTATGGTCCAGGATTCCGCTATTTTACTTTCATGCTCTTTGGTTTTTGCATAGGAACCGGTCTAACTGGTAAACCGAAACAAATATCGGTGAACCGCATCGAAACCAATATTGTTGAAAAAATAAAACCGTTTAATGGATCAGGAGTTCCGGTACTACCGTTATCGTAACCGTATCCGGTTTGAATCCCTGCTTTGAATAAAATACATTTTACCTAAAAAATTCTAGTAAAAGTAAAATTAGATGAGTTTTAACAAACTTCTAAACAACAATATAAGCAAGAGTACCCAAACTTCGTTGCGACAAATCAACATATTCCAAATTTGTGTGCCATTTGTTTTGTTCATTTAAGGCCTCTCAAGTAAAGTTAATAAGCGTTTATTGAAGAACAAATTTCGAATTTATAATTCATAATGTTACGGGTGTTAATATTATGCGGAAATGGAATAAGCGTTTTATGTTTGTGTGAAAACATTGCTACTAGAAATGGGCGAATTAATTAGTTATGGAATGCTATCAAATTTCATAGGTAAAGCATTAATTAGTACAGAGATGTGCCGTTCGTTTCAGAGATCTTTAGCTGGACCTCCCATAAGTCGAGCAGACTAATTAAAACGCATATTATGAATGTTATTAACATGACAGGCAACAGCGCCAGCAAACAGCCAATAAAACTGCAGTAACAAACAAGCACGACAGCAACAACAACAACAATGATGATGATGATGATGATGATGATGATGATGATGATGATGATGACAAAAACAAGAGAACTCTTGGAATGAGAACGATCGAACAATTCAAATCAATGTGAAGGCATTTGTAAAATATTTCGATTAAAGTTTTGAAGCTGAAGCTACTGCAAAATAATTTTGTGGCTGCTTTTGGACGCTGCTTGATATTTAATCCAATTAACGGAGCGCAGAAGGAACATGAAAATTATCGAAATCAGAAAACCCACACAGATACACACACACACATATATCCAGAGATATTGTCACTAATGAGTTATGATGCACAGACGACATAAGCGGCCAAGGCACCAGCTGCAGGCCAAGATCGAAGAGCCAACTGGCAACTCTTCGGAGTAGCTGCAGCCGCATAAAATGAGTTGAGCAGCGGTGGCAGCAGCGCTGGGAACTGTTGAACATTTTAAACCATAACATTTTATTAACATAATAAAATCAAAATTATCAACAAAGTCGTCAATGTCGCGACAACGCAGACGAAAATGAAAATGAGACAACTTTGGAGGTAACGAGCAGCCAGCCAAGAGATATATTTTAACTCTAGCTTAACTCTCTGATTGGCATCTGTGCCATACTGTGAGCCATGATGATGATGACGATGATGATGCTGCACATCATAGTTGAAATTTGTGCATTTTGGAGTTAAATTTCATCGAGCTGGTGCTTAATATATAAAAAACACTAAACTACAAGCATTTATGTCCAAACGGCATAGTTGTTGGCGCTCCAACTGGCCCACACGCTCATTGTCAGCCTAGCCCAGAGCTGCCATATCTTGGCATACTTTAGATTGCGGTTGGAGCAGCAGTCAGCAGATGTTATCGCATGCACTTGATCACGACTGTCAGTCAGAGGAGTGAGCCAGCCCTATATGGAATTATGATCGACAGCGACATAAACGTAAAGCTGATGAGTTGTTATAGTTTTTTGAAATGTATGTGCCACAAAAGCGTTACGGTTTAAGTATTTCGGAAATTAACGCCCTCATATGGGGTTTAGCAAGTTCAGCAAAAGCACGTTCATAAATTTTATTATGAACTCCGCGCCCCCCGTGGTTCAAGCGCAGATCGCTGCTCGTAAACAACATGCAGAAATTACTTGTTTAAAATTTGTCACACCATTAGTAAAACCCAAAAGGGAGTAAAACGAAAGAAAAGGATCTCCGACTCCGGTGCCCAGTGCTCTTGATTTTATCAAGCGCGCAACATCTACTCAAGTGTCAGTGTCAGTGACACAGCGGGGGAGCTGCCGTTGGACGCTGGCACTTGGGACCATGCAGCACTGAAAACTGAAGAAAACCGGCCGGACAAGAGTCGAAAAAATGCCAAAACGCTCGAACTGCATGGCAATGAAAGCACCCTCAACTTAAGTGCATAATTTATAACGAGGCAGCGAGAAGCGCTACATGGAGTTCCAGAGCAGACAATGAAAAGGTTCAAAATACCAAACAGAACTCTTAATAAATTTCTTAATAAAAGATACAAATTCAAATGCATTTATCTAGATCAGCAAAAAGCGACAAAATTTAACGCTCATACCATTTATCAGTGCAGCAAGAAGAAGAAGAAGAAGAAGATGCGCATAATTTGGCACACGTCGTTGGAAACTTTGGGTAGGGCTGCTCCTTGGCTCCGTGGCTCCGCGGCTGACCAAGAACCAGTTGAACTCAATAAATATTTTGACTTGACAAATTCGCAGAACAATGAAAATGAAACTGCCAAGCAGTAGGAAGAAGACAAGGGGTCGTCGAGAGGCAGAGGGCGTTACCTAAACACATAAGCCATAAATTACAGCAAAGAATATCCAAAAGGCCACAAAAGCATATATGTGTAAATTTGAGCTACAAACAGCAAAATGGGCGGGCAAATCAATCCAATGCAGCGCAGCAACCCTGCTGCAGAGTTGCCTTGCCTTGCTAATAAATTGTAATACAGCTGCGTTAAAGCTAAAGACTAATTAAATGACTGTACTTAAGCCGAACTAATTACCATTGAGAGTGCCAACTGTGGCGTAATTTCTGTAAATGCTCCGCTTTTTCTGCCAGCACAGAGCAGAGCTCCAGAGTCGGGCCAACCTTTCGTGGTCATTAATTCGCACTTAATATGCTTTTTATGGCCAAGTCCATGGCGCGAGGTTATGTGTGCAAAACAATTATTCCGCAATTAAACAGTTTGCACTACAGACGCAGTCGCAGTCGCTGTCGACGTCGCCGTCGCAGTCAGCGTCACATACATATTAATGAAGTCCGAGCTCGAGTCATCCCCCTGGGAACAAAGATATATGTGCGTCCGCTGGACAACAGCGCGCAAATCACTTAAACACCACAACTGCACCCCAGGCAAATGACCACCAACAAAACGGCGCTGAGACAGTGCTGCCAGACTTTGTTTTTTTGCTGCCCCCTCTCTCTCTCCCTCTCGCTACTACTATGCTACTAGTTGGTAATCGAAGGGAGTGTTAAATGTGTTGCAAGTTGTCTGTGATATTAAATAAAATCATGGCATCGTTGTCGTTGTTTTTGTTGCTGGGCAATCCCTGCACAGTTCTAATTGCCACATTTGTGAAATGGCTCAGAGATCCAGAGATCGGTGGCCTGATTGTTGACTGAAGTTAAGGCCTTTACGACCAGCTCGTCATCATTTGTACGCATATCTTGGCATTGTTTTTTCTTCTTCGCTGTGTGGCAATTATTCACTTAAAGCATCAAGCAACAGTGTCATGCTGAGTTGCAAGCTCAAGCTTGAGAGTCTAAAATGGCCACTTAACAATGGTAGATCATAAGGATGCAGCGATACTGCAAATGCCCTGCAAAGATCGAATCAGTTGTTCCTAATGTACGATTTGGTAATAGAATAAAGCAATAGAGGTTTCACGTCAAAAAGTTCACCTCACACAGTGTCTACAAAGCTGCTTTGTTATTGTAAAGCAGGGATCGACATCGGCAGCAGAAACTTAAGAAACTTATGTCAGCACAAAAAAACCGGTAATGTGACACAAACTTTAGTCGCTTAAAAGCAGCATTGACGCAGTCCCAAGTCGCTCTCTATTAATCTATCAATCTATCAATCAATTCAACTAACATTGGCACATTTAAACCTTTTTGTGTTCGCTTTCTAAACATGACTGATTTTGACGGAATGTCCTTTAGTTCGTGAACTAGTCCAGGACTCAAGTTGGGTCGGTTCCTTTTGCGACACAACTAACGTTCTTACTATTCATAACCACTGCTTCGGACTCACGCTATTGTTAGTAGATGCTGCCTTTTCTTGCATTGGCATTGCCGCTAGAGAAGAGAGCGCTGAGTACACTCAAAAACGAACTGCCACCGCCGCACTTTTTATGCGATAGTTGGGTGGCAGTCGAGGAAAGTTAAGTGCTGCTTGCGCTCTGTTCCCAAAAGCATGGGCAATACAAACTATACCTACTGAAGAATGGGCCATTACTTCGATTCAAGTGCAAAACACTTTTTAATAAATTTGAATAGAGCATAACAATTAATACCTCTACTTAAAGAATAAGGAGAAGTCTCCAAATTTCCGCATAATATTATCTTAGTCTCAGTTTTTGTTCGCGTTTTTGCCATCAAACTGGGAAGTCGTTCTTACCTCAACATCGAAAGTCAAGAACTAACTAGTTCGATTTCACGAGTTCATCATCATTCAACCACCTCAAGAAACACTTAAATCTGCTGTTTCACAAGTGTCAAATCAAAAGTGTAAGTCAAAGCGGATACGATTTTTTTATGTATTTATTTCACTAAAACTTTTTTGTCTCATACGGAACTTCAAGTTGTCATTATCTAGATGAGAAAAGTAAAACACGAAGTAATAACGTTTGTCTATTTTGTTTTTGGTTTTTACTTTAAATCAATTTCTACATGACTAAAACGCAATGTCTCCATATGAAACTTATATTCTGCAAACCAACAGCATATTATTTTTCGAATGGTATAGCTTTCACCTGAAAACGTTGAGTTATTGCGGAGTAATCGGTACCACACTGAATTTTATAAATATTTTTTGACTACTGATGTTGGACTTACTCTCCATCTAGAAAGGTTATATTTCGTGATCGAAGATATTTCTTGCTGAAACTCAGGTAATCGCTTTTACTAATAGTGTTTGCATAATTGAGAGTGTCATCTCAGAGTTTAGTCAAAGGCCGAACTTTCAGCGAAACAGACTGCTGTGGACTGTTATCGAAACATTAATATTGACATCATTTAGTCGTAGATCTATTGGTCTGTATTATATAGTTGGGGGTGTGCCAGAAATCTCTTTCAACCAAATTTCAACCCAAAGCAATTTTTGCGTATGCCAGATAACTTTTTGTACCTAACATAGCTTGAATCAAAAAGCAATTTATCAATCAGTCAGAAGCATGGGAAATGAAACAAGTAAAGTTGTGAAATACGGGTTTTTTGAGAAAATGAAACATTGGGCAAAACCGTCTAGAGATTTCTGGCACACACATGAGTATCTAGAAATCTTCTTATGTTCAGATAGCTTTAGTTTCAAATATTTCATAAAAACCATCGATGCATCGACCTACTTCGATCCCCATTGTCGATGTTAAACACCGATGTTGTAGTCTGGATTTACATCATTAGCAAATACTAATATTTAACTGGAACTAGAACTAGTTCCAGAAAGGCTGCAAACTATTCATAGCATAGAAAAAAACTAACACTGACTTAAAATGACAACATCTTCTCGCTAGGTAAGCAATAAACTTCAGATGTATCCCTATTACCGATGATGGCCACGCAGCAGAGATCACGAAAATGCATTAGGAGACACCACTTGGCAACAAAAAGCGCTCAAGTGCCAAAGATATAAGATTGTGGCTAAACTGCTCATCAAATTGATGGACTTGGCTTACTGACTGAACATTTAATTCAAGCAACAAAGACAATTGTTCTATTAATAAAGCAATTCCAAAACGATTAAGAGCAGCAACAACAACATGAAGATGAGGAACTGAGTGGAACGCCGACATTGTGGTGACGTTCGTTGATGGCTGCTCGAAACTCATTTGGACATTTATTGCCGACAACATGAGTGGCCACAATGCGTGCCATGCCACGGCATTGGCAGCCCATGTGGCATGCCACATTGCAGCCACAATGTGGTGAACTTTTACGAGGGGGTAAGCTTTTCGCTGGCCACAGCAACAGTTATAAATCACTCGCTGCGGCCTTTGGCTTTACTTTTGCTGCCGCTGCTGCCGCTGCTGCCGTTGTTGTGGCATCAACGCTGCAGCCCGGTAGGTAAGCCAAGTGTTGCACAGGCGGCGACGCTTTCCTTTCCTGACGGCGCCATAAATTTAATTTGAAATTAATTTTTTTGCTGCCGCGCTACCAGGCTAAACTGCCAGGCCAGAGACCAGACCAGACCAGAGAGCAGACCAGAGACCAGGCCAGGTTGGAGCTGCGCTATGAGCCACCAAATGGTTGGGTCATCAAAATGCTAAGCTATGTAAATGATAAGCACAATGCGCTGCTCTAACTGTATGTGTGTGTGTGTGTGTCGCCGTATGTTTGGCTAGCAAGTCGTTGACTTGGCTTATTTTTGCACGCCAACTAAATATGGTAAGGCACGCATTTGTTGTAAAATGCAAAATTGAATATTGAGTGCAAGCTGTGGCAGCAACAGCGGTGGCAAGTGGCAGGCGGCGGTACCTGTTGAACAATGTTGCAAGACGTTTTTCCGCTCAGCCTTTTGTAATTATGAGCAATGGACTCAATAAAAAATTGAAGTTTTCATTTGCGAAAGTTTTTCACTCAGCGTGCAACAAGGCTGCAGCTGTCCCGCTCGCGCTCTCGATCTCTCGATCTCTCTCTCTGCATGCAACATTTGAATATCAAACAGGCCATGGAGCAACATTTATTGTTTGCCCGTTAAGGCAACAAATGGCCAAAAAGCTGCTGCAAGGGCATGCGAACTAAATTTCTTACAATTATGAGACCAAAAGCAGCAAGGGATTGGGGGCAGAGGCACAAAACGTTTAAAGCGGCGAGGTCGAGTTTGGCATAACTGGCGCTGCGGCGCGTTTCGTATGATGAAGAGACAGAGAAGAGGCAGGAGCATGGACAACACCAAAACGGTAGCAACATTGGCAACCGCAAGCGCAACCGCAACCGCAACAACAATTGTTATTGCATGTGGGAGGTCCTTTAAGCCGTGTACCAAATGCGGCCACAATGTTGGCCACCATTGGACCACCAGGTGAGTGGAGTGGAGTAGCCCAACTCTCGAAACCGTAGCGCTCATGCAAATTTCCAACAACAGGCGACAAACTTACGAATTGGTCATGTCAACGGTAGCTATGCAGCAAGTGGGTGGCTCTAAGCTTCAGTTTCGGGATACGGGAATAAGCGCCGCGCCAATGTGATCATAATCTATGGGAAGCTGTGCAGGAAGTGCTGCGTTGTATGCTTGTTGTTGGTTATATGCTGATTGGCATTAATAATGGATTATCACGATTAGCGTTCGGTGGCCTGCTCATGGTCGTCGTCGTCGTCGTCGTTGTCAGGCGGGTGTATGGAAATTATTAAAGCCGGAGCTACAGCTAAAACGCTTAAACGTCTCTGGTTTTTCGGCGTGTTCATATCGTGCGATCATCAAATAATGTGAACGTGTGATCAACGCTTACTGCTCGCGATATAGCTGCTCTTGTGGCCGGCAAGCAGGGGCGCGGCGCTGCTGAACCTTGTGTTACACTAACTTATTTATGCGAAATATTTTGAAATCGTGTTGCAGTGCAGCATGCGAACGCACGACAAATGGTGGAGCACGGGTTCGAGCTTGGAGCGGGATAGGCTCAGTCATACATACATACGTGCAACGTGGCGCAGCTCCAACCAACGTGTAGGCATGCGACCATTGGCAGATCAGCAGCCACTCCAAAACGGCAGCATCGTCTTCATCAGAGCGCTGCAGCATAAGCAAAAGCACAACGTGACCCTCTTTTTGCGCCTGTAGATCACGAATTATTCAGAATTTTTTGTGCTTCTTTTTTTTTTTTGGGCGCGATTTCGATATTTATGCTGAGCTGAAGCTGAAGCTGCGCTGCGCTTTTGCATTTTAAACATTGTTGGCAAAATGCTTTTGGCTTGTTATGAGTCATGTGAAAGCGCCAAAAAGTCAAGAGCCAGCGAGCCAGATTCTGCCTGATTGTGGAAATTATGTTTGCTCTGAGCGAGCAGAGGCGATCGCAAGACCGAGGAGAACGCTCGTCCAGGTACGACATATGCAGACAGGTTCATGCGCCCGGTGAAAGGCTACCATCAGCAACTGCTAAGTCAAGACGTCGTCGTCGTCGTCTGCTGCAACTTCTTTGGCCTAATCATCATTACCATTGTTATTAACATGATTATCTGCATTATGTGTGCAGCAAGAGAGTGAGAGAGCTACAGCCAAGTTGAAAGTTCAGACGGCGTTTAAGCATGATTATGAATTGGGTCACCGGTCCCTCAATTATGCCAAGCCAAAAGAGCCAGCCTGCTGACATGCCATGCCAGGCATTTCAATGGCAATGCGTTTAGGCATAAATGGCCATGGACTGCCAGCCAAATCAAATGAAAATGAGACATATCGCAAACAAAATTTAAGTCTTTCACCAGCAATTGACAGGTGACAGCCAGCCAGCCAGCCAGCCGAGACTCTGGGCACAGACTTTGTGGGAGTGGAAAGTCAGCTACACACAAACACACAGAGTTGCAGTCGCGGAAAAATCTCAGTGAAAACGTGTTTAGCTATTGATGCGGCTTATTATATGCAAATTAGAGGAACAAACTGAAACGAATGTCGGCATGAAATCCCCGACATTGCATCGTCAAAGTGCTGCCCATAAAGAACAAATGTCAACTGCCGGTCGCTGCCCACCAAGTTTGAGCGCACTCACTGCTGCCGATCCCGCTGCTAGTTGGCATTCACATGTTGCTTGTTGCCTGCGTAAATTCACAAAATATTGACACCGTACACAAACGACAAACGGGCCGAGGGCAACTTGACAGTGATCGAAATGTGTCTTCTTGCACCAAACAACAGCAACAACAGCAACAAACACAACAAACACAACAAAGAAGTTGCCTGCAATTGCGGGCGGTTTGTTTGTGACGTTTGCTTAACAAGAAGAAAATTGCTGCAATTCTTTACAAGTTTGAGCGTCACTCCTAAAGTCTTTTGTGTGCATTCGCTTATTCCCATGGACATGAACGGCAGCCAGCAGCAGATCCTAGTTGGCCCAATAGCTGCTCTTGTTAGCTGGTCTTTGGAAACCTTATGCGTTCGCCATGCGTTTGTCATGCCAAAAGTGTAGTAAATTGTGTGGCACTTAAGTCAACACATGCCTGCCAATGGCATGGAATTGTGTCCAGGTTTGTCCATAGCCAATTTGCATATGCGCCAAAGATTTCCATGTGCTCCACTTTGACTTTGATAGATGTCGTTGGGTTGCTTTTGAATTCGCAGAAAGCAACCAAGATGTGAACGCTGCGATTAGGCTTATGTCGTTCAGCTACTGGAAATGTCTAGTGCAGCGGCGAACTGTCGGTTCGGTTTGAACCAGTTCGTAGTTCGATTTGCGTATAGGAGTCTCTTAAGAGCCAGATAGGGAAATGATAACGAATAACAACGAAGCTTCGCAGACTCACAAAAACCGAAATCCCATTTGGATTTTCAATTCCACATTTACAATATGTTTTTGGATATACTATTCCATTGTGACCTGCTGTGCGGATTGGAGAACACCACCTCAGCTGGTCAAAGCTTGTTGTATGAGGCGACTAACAATGACACTGGATTCTTTTGAGACCAGTACTGCCCTCCCAGGCCTTAAAAGGGTTGTGCGCAGGGCTTGGGACCCACCACGTAAAACCCAAATTCCAATGAAAGAATGCATTTACATCATCGGAGAGATAGAGATCCTGGGCAACGAGTATTCCTCCTCAAGTTCACAGATCCAGCGTGTACTGGAGCTGATGTTGCTCAGCTTGCTTAGTCTACAATGTCCTGTCAGAATTCGAATAGAGTTCTTTCCTAACTGCGATAGTTTCTTGAACCTGTTTAAGTTATAAGAGTGATTCGTCTTAGTATTTTTTCTTCTCTCAGAAGTTGCTTGAGGGTGTGTGTCCTGTACCTTTTATTGAGAAGGTAGTTTTATAGGTCGGGTCCCAGACACTACGCGTTCAGGTAGGCTTCACTGTGTGGAAACCAGGCGCATCCTTTACGAAGTACTTATTAGAGCTCAAATCTATCGATAGTATCGACAGTTGAAAAACGTTTTAAATATCGATTGTTTTTTCCACTATCGAACAAGTTGTAGTTCAGCAAGTCGACTCAATGTAACGGAAAAGGATTCAACTCTATTGAATTCCATGCTCTTTGGGTTATTATTTTAAGATGTGGGGTCTTATGCGTTTTTCTACCTGTAACATTCGCTTAAAAATACCTCATAATAATTTATGAAAAATGCCGACTGCAACTATCAATATCGAAAATATCAAGTGGTGCCAATTTCGATAGTTTTGCAGCTCTAGTACTGTTGTTTTTGCTTAAAATATATATTCTTCTATTTATTCATTGAAATACTTGAGAGTTGTTTGACGTTTTCCAGATTTCTTTATGGTAGAGACTATTTCATTTAATCTCAACTTTTCCAAAAACAAATCAAATTTATCGAAATTTCGTTTTTCAATGCTTTAATCCAGAACCCAGGACACAGAACCTGCGTTTGTCTCTACGAAAATCCAAGATAAGAGGGATTAGTTTTAATCTTATCGAGCAAAGCGTCAAATATTTCTCATTCAATACTTTGTAATCTGTAGGACATCACATTTCTTGTGATAATGTTTTTAATGTCTTCAATGATTACGGAAAGTATATAATAAGCAATATGATATCGAAAACAGAACGATTTTGGAAAAATCAAAACCAAGATACAGTAGTTCTATAGACTCAAGATACTTTAAGATTCTCTCGATTGCAGCGGCAAACATTGGAGTAGTTTTCGTACGTTGAAGAATAAGTTATGTCACACGCAGCGTTGCCACTTTGTTAAAAAGTTCACAACTTAAGCTAATTTCTAGCTCATTATAGCAATACAAGCTCTGTCTTTCAGCCACTGCATACTAAGTTGTGCCCAGTTCCACACCCAATCCTCTAGCCCGCTCCGCCCGCTTTGTGTGTGCTCTATGACTTCACTCTCTATCAGCAAGTTTGCGCTTATCACACGCGCTATGCCGCCACACTCTCACTGGACCAAGTTGGCTGAGCAAAATTTGCAATTATAATTTTTTCGCCAGAGTCTTGCGGCTTTTTCGTTTACTCTTTTTCCCAGCCGCCGTCACCGTCACCGCCGCCGCCGCCACTGCTGCGATTTAATCTTTGGATGGGCTACGTCCAAGCTGTAGCTCGGTTTAACAATTGAATTTTAAAGTTTTGCCATGTTGCAGCCAGCCCCCTAGTCGCGATGCAGTGCAGCGTGAGTCAGCTTAGCTTGGACTCGCTCGCTCGCCTAACATCCTTTGCATGTCTTGGTGCAGTGGTCGCTGCTGCATTTCTCTAAGCGTTGCCGCCACAAGCGCAGCTAATTGGATTTCTCTCCTGGGAGAGCTTTGCCGCCAAGCCGCCAGGCGATCGGCAGGCTGCTAGGCCTACAGTGCACCATTGGGCCCCTACGACTACGTAAAACATATCGATAATGTCTTGATCAGACAGTCGCGACGCGACTAGCTGGTCGACTCTCGAGGCTTGAGTCTGAGCAAATTGTAATAGTAAAGCACACTGAGAGAAATGTGTTGGGCATGTTGATCAGCACAGCCTGGCCTTAATTGGACAGCGCACTTGCTGTTTTTTTCAGTGTATGCTTTGTGCATACTTATGTTGCGATTGTTGTTGCTGTTTCTGTTTCTGGTACTCAGATGAATGATTTCGCAGGCGCAACGCGTGTAAAGCAGCAATTAATTTGTACTACGTAGCGAGTGCGGCACATGAACTTACAGTCCGAAGTTCGTAGGCTCTGTGCTCGGGTACTCGATACTTGGTGCGTGTTACGTTCGAAAGGTTACAAAGCAATTATAAAGAGGCTCGAACACACGTTGCTGTGTTATAATTCTCTTAGCATATGTGCACAACGGCAGCCACAGATCTGGCGCGTTTATATCATGTAGCCGACGACCGGGCGACACCACGACCTCTATGAATATTGAAGCGACCCAGACCAGGCGCGCCGACGGACCATAAGCCACAAAAGGCTGGCAGAGCTGCCAGAGCTGGGACCAGTGTTGGTGGCGGACCTGAAGCCCGTTTGTGGTGCGTTGGGCAAAGCGCTCAGCGCACTTTTGTAATCTACGCTATAATCATACACTGAGTAAATTCGCATAGCCGCCCATTATTCCACCCACTTTTTTGGCTCGAACTTGGCTGGCAAGCAAAGCAAAGTGAAGCATTCAATTTCTGGCTTGCCTGCGAATGCGAACCGATCTTTCGGTTTTAGCTGGTTTTTTTTTGTGCCTGCTTTTATTGCAACAAAATACACTTAATTTTGGCCTTTTTGCCGCAATTCATGAATTTCACATGGCGTTTCGCTGTTATGGTGCTGGATCAATCGATCGTCGAGAGCGGCGCATAGCGCTCAGATGATCTACATTAAGAGAGATTTTTGCAACAACACGACCATGGCGGCCGGTCCGACCTTTTTTGTAATGGGCGTGTTTTGTTTAAACTTGCGCTGATCTTGCACCCCGATCCCTCTCCCTCGCTCGCGATCTCTCGTGCTGGTACAGTTTTAAGTAATTGCATTATGTTTAAGCAGCGGCTTGCTTTTTTGTAGGTGGGCCAACTAGATTTGCGCTCAACCCATTTGGGTTTTGACTCTGCGCAATGATATGCATTAAGCTTCAGCCGGCTTAAACACATATTTAGAATGTGTTTCAGTTGGTATTTAGCCGGTTTCGAAAGACGACTCTTTCGAAAACGAAATCAATTTAAATCGCTGCCTTATGGAGCTTGTTGTATTTATTGTTTTTCTTTTTTTGTATAACAAATTCTTGCATTAATTTCAAATCAATTTTCTTCACAGCTTAGGCCTTATCTTTCACCAAAAAAGGCAAGCTCAAAGCGGAGAAATAGAGTCTTCGAAATCAAGCGAGTCGAGTCGCCATGGTCAATGCGATACAACAAATTTCTTAAAGCTATGAAAACAAAAGAACTTCATTGTTTCATCGCGACTGTAAAAAAGATTTATGCGTCCAGTTGAAATCATTTATCATGCTTAATTAAAATTGAAATGTTTAGCTGGCTGACTTCTTCTGCTTCTTCTTCTTCTTCTTTGCTACACAGTGTGAGCTCCATTGGGCGCTACTATTCTAATGCCATGCCAACTTGTTTTTTTTTTTTTGTGTAGCTCTGCTTATTATTAGTTGACACATTGTTACACAAAATGCATTTAACCGGTTTGTAGAGTGTGGAAAACGCTGCTCTTGAAACCTCCGTCTTTCTCTCGTCGCTGTGGCATTGTCTCTTCTTGTATGTGCCGTATTTAGCGGCGCGTTTCCAATGCAAAGCGGCCGTTTATCTTTTAATTGTAACAGTCTGTGGCATAAATTAACACGCTGCCTGTCATAAATCGTTTGAATAGATTCAAAACTGACCGTATCAATGATAAAAGTCGCCCAAATTTGCATTATAATAGCAACTGAACAACTGTATTTCACTCGAGACTAAACCACCGATTGCTCCATGCAATCTGCATTGTCTTCTTCGAGACGTGTAACCGGTGATTTTCTATCTGATGATTCAGCGGAATCGCATTTCAATACTCATGTCTGTGCTTTTTACCAATTACAGTTAAGTTTCTAGATGTACGCACATGTAGATCAGCGAGCAATTCAGAGAAATTTGCGTCACTTTTAAATGGTTAGCCAGAAAAATTGACTATTTTCCGCAAGCCAAATATCACATACGCTTACTCATTTGATTTAAACGAATTTACTTAAAAAAAACACATGAGAAAATCTTGTGGGGTTTATGTTTGTTCGGAAACATGCGTCTCTAATCAATGCCATGTTTCTGACACAACTTTTAACACAACTTTAATAATACTATGCAACGAAATAAAAAAACTATTTCTTTTCCGATAAATTTCGGGTAACTGAATTGGAAGCATGTTCTCAAAAAGGGT
Organism: Chymomyza caudatula; assembly: GCA_035041775.1. Taxonomy (NCBI): domain Eukaryota; kingdom Metazoa; phylum Arthropoda; class Insecta; order Diptera; family Drosophilidae; genus Chymomyza; species Chymomyza caudatula. Next base: position 1,234,266 of record JAWNKW010000073.1, read on the forward strand.
GACTCCATACTGTGCGCTAACTACCGTGGTATCAGCCTTCTTTCTATGGCATAGAAGGTCCTATCGAGCGTACTGTGTGAAGGACTAGAGCCGTTTACGAAAGAACTGATCGGACCTTATCGGTGTGGTTTTAGGCCTAGTAAGTCTACTGTAGACTACGCCTAATCCTGGAAAAAACCCACGAATACCAAATCGACACCCACCATCTCTTTTTCTATTATAAAGCAGCATTTGATAGCCCGTTTAGGGATCGCGTATATTCGTCATTTTACAATCCCTCCTGTAAAGTTGATACGACTGTGCAGAATGACGTTGAGCAACACACGCAGCTCCGTCAAGGTAGGAAAGAGCTTCTCCGGAGTAAATAGGAAGGGACTATGTCCTATAAGAGTGTCAAGGTGCTTGCATACGAAGATAATATCGATATTATCGTCGGGCGTGCTAAGCGGCTGTTGAAAGAGAATCTGCCTGGGTGGATCAGGTGTTTAATGCTTTCTTCGAATAAGATACACAGCGGTTGGACTCTCAGATTGTTGTTGAAAATTATAATTTTAATGTTGTCAAGGATTTCGTCTACCTATTAAACGGAGAATCACTCTTGCCAATAAATGATGTTTGGTAATCAAATATTTAGTAAAGACCACTCCCGCCAGACGAAACTAAAACTCTGCAAGACGTTCATCCTTCCCGTTTTGCTGTATGGAGCTGAAGCATGGGTGAAAATGTCCTAGGAGTATTTGAGCGGAAAGAACTGCGTAAGATTTTTGGTTCTATACGCGTTGGCAACGACTACCGCATACGATGGACGATATTGACATAGTCAATGCATGAAGAAGCTCCTGTAAGACAGGTTTTCAATACGAAAGTTTAAGGGCGGCGACGAAAGGGCAAACCATGCCTCCGCTGGAAGGACCAGATAGTGAGCATACTAGCTACCTTTTGTATCAGCGATTGGAGAAGGCGCGTGGAAAATAGAGACACCTGGAGGATAGATTTGCATCAGGCCGTAACCCGGTAACGGGTTGTTATGGCCAGCTATACTTAAGGGGCAGAAGTACCTGAAGCAGCGCGTCTGTCACGAGTCTATCAGTTCATCTGAAAGATAGTAATGATATCTGCTTCTCCACGGTGATGAGGCGCTAGGCTCTATTCGGGAGCGTCTAGCACGGTTTTTGGTTCGACCTTGCGTTGATTACTCTCCAGGTGGCAGCTTTCACTTACTGGTAAACAAGTCGTTTGCATCCCATCAAAAATTTCAAGTTTGCAAATCCATAACTCAATGTCCATAGGCAGTGAAAGATTCTTGCGTTACAAACTGCATGTCATAGCTAAGTAAACATGTTTTCTGCTCTCGAGTGTAAAACTCAATTATTCGCTGCCCCTATTTAGTTGGCACATGCGATTCCGACACCGTTGACGACTGCTCCCCCATCGACTTGTGAAATGGCATGCGGTGTTATTAATTTGTTATTAGTGGGTACAATGTGAACGTGTTGTTGTTGTTTTGTTGCGCAAGGTGTGGTGTCAAGCTACAGTTATTACTTACATGTACGTACTACAATTGTTAGTTGTTGCTGTTGTTGGACACAATCGGCATAGCTTAAGCCGAGTTAAAGTTCAGTGATGTCATTACTACTAATTCACACCTATGTTTGAATTCTCGGTACGCTGTCAATAAGCTCTACACTCGAAACCTAGACGTAGTACAGCTGAAGTTGTGTATCGTTTGTTTGTGTGATATTTTGCAAAGCGATCAGAATCTAAATGGTTTTGGCATTGCGATTAATAACTTTATTTGCTGGCCAAGAATCAAGACGTTGCTGGGACGCTGGGATGCATGGACCACCCACGGCGCCTGCTAAACTCAAACCATTTTGTTAATTGGTTGCATTTGTGGCGAGTAACTGCTTTATTCAAAGGAAATACATAAAATATGAGTTCGCGCAAGTTTGTTGCCTAAGTCTTTTGTTTGGCGGCTATTGAAAAATGCATAGGCCTCAAATGTCAAGCTATTCTGAGAATGCTGCGCAAGCGTTTAGTGAAAATTGGCTTGTAGCTAAGTGAAAAATCAGTCCAAAGCTGCCGCTCCCCAGATTGAATTGTTTATTTGGAAACACTTTGTGTAGAGTTCTTGTTATCATTGGAAATTAGCACCTGACTTTCAAACAAGCGAAGTTAATTTAAATCAGCGCTTAAACCAAACTCAAGCTCAACTCGTGCGTTCCTGAAACAAATGCCAAAATAACGCTATTTGTGTGTGTGTGTGTGTTAACCAAAACAACAAGTACTGTTCCCAAAACTCCATGGTTGCCCCCATCAGCCGGCTGCTTATGGTGCTTGTTTGTTGGGCTCCAAAAAGTGTTAAGTATGCTGCCTGTTTGGCTGTTTGGCTCTTTGAATGTTTGCTTAGGCAATCACTTGTTGATAATTTCTGTTGTTAGTGTCAATTGTTGTTTTGTGTCCATTGTGTGTGTGCGATGATTTATACAATTCATCGATAAAAGCGCGCAACAAGCGTAGCGAATGTTCAGAGTTAAATGGCTTTTTGTTTCTTCATTTCGAGTTTGGGTTCCCTCTTAACTTCAACGATTGCATTTTAATTATGTCTAATGTCACATGCTAATGGCTATAGTCGCATTTGTTGATACTTCTTTTTAGCGCCGTCAAGTGAAAAGCTTTTGTTGCCATCAAAACTCCAACTGCAGCCACTGTACATGCTGCTCTAACTGTACTTACAGTGGGTGGCAGCTCTTTTTCACACGGCCAAGCCTGCGCTTCGATTTCTGCACAATTAAATATAAATTATTCCCATGATCCATCATCAAATCACAAATGTCTGGCAATCACACAGGCATTCAATCATTGTTCGCTGGCTGCGTTCAAATTGTGTTACACCACCCACAAATAACTAACATTGGCCATCTACAACACCACCAAAAACAACAACAACAACAAGTACAGTTAAGGCCAAACGCTACAATTGTCTATTTGCTGTTGTAAGCCCGCTTTTTAGCCGGGGTGTTAATGTTTGATGGTTTTCGATTTCGTTTTCAGTTTCATTTGTGCAACAATAAAAACGTGATTAAAGATGCTAACAGACTATTTTGAAAAATACACTTATGCAAATGGTTTACTTAGTTCTTTTGTGAAGCTTGCTAGCACAAGATGACGGCGCTCATAAGTTTCACTAAACGCTTCAATACGCTTGTTTCCCATATCATCAGTTGGGCTTTACTATAGCGAATTTGCACGTGACCAAAAAATAACTATCTTTTCGTCTACACAATCTTCTGAAACACTCTTAAATACAAATTGCTGCTCTTCTCAAAAAGAGTTTTGCTTGTCAAAGGATAAGGAAACTTGTCCCTATGTAGTTAAGCTATCCAGCACTCTTGCAAAGGAGAAACGCTCATGTCTTCTACGCAGCCTGTTCCAAAACGAAAGATGGGACTGGTGCTGTTTAACTTCCATCGCTGTAAATTTCCATCGGTTTTCTAAACGGAAATCTATGCAATTCCAAATGCCACGAGCTGGATCCATGAGAGAAAGTTGAGTGGGTTGCGCTCAAGTCCCTGGAAAATCCGCGCATAACGTCGATCATGGTCAGCGAATATAAGACCAGACTTAACATGATCTGACGTCATAACAAAGTCAGTCTATACTGTGTTCCTGGACACCGAGGTATGAAGAGTAACGAAATGGCGGATGAGCTGACAAACAAAGAGTTGGGGTCACAGCCAATAGCCTTGGGCCAATTATTCCTTTCAGCGCAGCTGAATTGTTTGGATGGATAGCGGCCTCTACAGACACAATCTGTAAAGAATCTAATACAAAGGCCTCCAGTTAACTTCTTCGTCAGGAGAAGGAAACATCTGAGGACCCTGGTTGGATCAATCACGGGTCACAATACATCTGGACAAAAAGGGCCTCGTTGACGACTCAACTTGAGCAGCCTGTCTTGAAGAAGTCGACTTAACGGAGCACTTTCTTTGTTACTGTAAGGCCTTTGACTGGACACGGATGCGCATTTTGGGAAGTGATACACTCAGCATGAGCGGGGGGTATACTCTTTCCTTAAATAGTCTTCAGGACTTCCTACGGGAGTCTCGCTTTTAAATCTTCGGCTCCCAGTGCATTAGTGGACACTTTGGATTTTTGCTTCATTCTCAAATAAACAAGTTCGAAACCCCTTGCTTTTAGTGCTTAATTTCAGTGGACCAGGACCACTAACCGCGCTTGCGTCCCGTACATGACATCAGGCCGTAGCCCGGTATCGGGTTGTTATGGCTGGAACATATGGACTGCAGCCGCATTGATTTGGCCAAATAAGAGCTTTCATTTTGAATTCAAACAACGATCAATCTTGCATGACAATCTAAATTTTTGACTCTTCAAATACACTCCTTTCGCTTTTATAACATCAACGTATACTCAGTTAATAACCTATTCCAAGTTTCTAGTAATGTCCAAAGCTGATTTGTGTTTTTTTTTTGGCTGCTCGATTTGTGACGTCACATTAGGGGGAGGAGGGTGTTCTAAATGTGAATATTTCGGACAAGGGTGATGTGGGGGGTGTTAAATTCAAAATTTTGGTGACGTCACTTATGAACAGCTCCTTATTTAAAACAGAGACCGGCAGCAGCAACCAAACCAGCAGCAAAAGTAGTTAATGTTTTGAGTACACTGGAGTCGCCATTGCCGACCCCTGCTTTCAAATCTCTATCTAGCTGTCGTTTAACGAAAAACAATAATCTCAATGGATTTGCAAGAGTATCTCGGCTTCGTTGTGGCGTAATAAGTTTCTCGTTATCGAAATTATATTGAGGCACCAAAACACAACATTAACTCGCAAATCCGTAGCTCTAATGTGGGAAAAAAGTTTCAACTTGAACGTAGGCGTCTAGGTAGTTGCTCTAGGCCATGCCCATAGTTAAACAGCAAAACTGAATACATTTATAACGGCAAGTTCAATATTCATACATGCATTTTTTATGCTGCATTTCCTGCTTGTCCCCAAAAACCGAACATAACCCAAAGCTCACTCAATGTGCATATTAATTTGTTTAAGAGTTAAGCGGTTTTTTTGGGCGCAAAGTGCACGGCGGCCATACAAAATGTGCATTTAATTGATACGGCGATTTGCATAAAGAACAACAACTCGAATATGTTTATAATATACTTATTTTATTACAATATTTTCATTAAGAATGAACCTTTTGGGGTTTACGGTTTGGTCTGTTTACAGTTAGCTGCGAGTACTTTGTGAAAATGCCGACTGCAACTTGTGCAGCTTTCTGTCAGACAGCCGGACAGCCGGACGGAGTGACAGTGCGACAGACACATGTCCAATTGCAATTCATTGTGTACATTGTCGGTCGCTCGGATGGGTCGGTGAAGTTCAATAACTTGCCATGTATCTCAAAGTTTGATGAATGCGCCAATAACAAGTTTTGCATAATAACCAAGCGATATGTCTAAAAGTTTCTATAGCAGTAAATTTGTGCAGAACTCTTGGCATTTTTGCCATAACTCAATTATTGGGCCATCAGTTATGATCGCTGGCAGATGCGTCTTTTGGCACGAACATCGAACTGGACATTGACAGCCAAGTTAATAACGTGACATTATGAAGTGGTAATGAAGCCATTAGCTTTTCGGTTTTCCAATATTTACGACAGGAAATTGTGCATAGCATTCGAAAATATTTGAATGTTGTATGTTGCATGTTGCATGTTTCATATTTCGTAGCTTAAGCTCATTTTATGATCGGTTTTTAGTGCTAGATTTATGTGAGTGCGTGCTGCAATTGCTCAAACTTCACACGGAATTGCTACCGGAAGCGACATAGTAAAGCCCTTTGCTCATCGCTCAAATTTGTATAGTTTTTTTTTGTGTTTGCATAAATTCTATTAAAATTATTGTGGTTTAACGCGCATGTACGACAAGATCAGATAAATGACTACTAACAATGATAATAATAGGATTAATAATAAGCTTTTTTCTATTGAACTTATAGCTCAGCAGAGACGGAAGTTTCGTCTTTAATAACTTAATCATTGACCAGTTAGTAAGTCAGTCAGTCAGTCAGTCAGTCAGTCGGCCGGGATGACATCAGTGCGAAATTTGTTTTGTATCTTTGGCTGAGTGTGCTTCAAAAGTGCGCTGTGCGTTTGAAGTTTGCCACTTGGAATCCGCACACAGTTATGTCAGCAGCAGCAGCAACACTGGAAACAGTTCCTTATGCACGCCGTAACTACTATTTGTGTTTGCCCAGCCACCGGCCAATGACCAACACTTTTAATGATCATAGGCTGGGATAGGATTACCGACCACCGTATTTGTTCACCATTAGTATTTGTTATTATTGTTATTACTATGCATTTGAATTGCTCAAGAAGAACCGAGCGAGTGACCGTGCAACCGGCTCAGACGCAAACAGCTGCTGCTGCTGCCACAGCTCGGAAATTAGCCAAACTCTAACTGGCAGACAAATGCACTTTGTTCTAGGCAACGACAACAAGCGGCAGTTTAAGTTTAAGTTGCTGATGTTGACGGCATGCCTCTTGCCACTTGGACAAGTTGAAAGAAGCCGCCGCCATTGCGGTGGCGGCGACGGCGACGGCGACGACGACGGCGACGTCGGCTGTTGACTGCGCTCCGCTGGGTTTGCCTCCTTAGAGACGACGTCATTGTTGTTTACACAATTATTAGGACAACAAGCCGCCGATCGCTGGCAATTGCCGCTGTTTACAAGACCGCCACTGGCCACCAAATGCAATCAGACGCAGATCCAGAAACACAACCAAAATCAAAGTTAAATGCCTTCAAAATGGTTACAGAGATGTGACCATTGTTTTACACTGCAGACAATATTGGCTTAAGAGCTATATAAGATTATGGAGTGTAGTTTCAACTAAGATCTGAAAGCATTTTTCATCTCACATCATCCCGCGTCATAATAGAAAGTGGCATAAGCTGAGTGGTACAAATATATTTCATTACGTTTCAGTTCTCTTAACTTTTCAATAATATTAAAAATTCAGATGTATTCGCGTTAAGTCTTCACTGAGAGAATCATTTTTCGTCTCATATCATCTCTCGTAACTATTCTCTATTACTTAGCTAAGTGATAACTATTCAATAATACTAACATTTCAGACGCTACAAGCCATAATGGAAATATGGAAAGAAGTTTCATCTGAGATATGAAAGCATTTTTCATCTCATATCATATATTAGAAACTACTTTAAGCTGAGATGTGACAACTTCCTTCAGCTCACATCATCCTTAAAGCAAATATTTCAGATGTAAAAGGCTTTTGGTTTTTTAGTTATATGAACTATGTGAACATGCTTAAACTGGTAGATAAAAGTATGTTTCATCTTATAGCATAATTAATAACTATTCATTATTGATCCCATTGAGAGATGACAACCGGTTTCAACTCACATCGTCTTTCATAAATGTGCATTATAATTAAGATTTCAGACGCAATATTCTTTAGGTTTCGTAGCTTAAGAGCAGTTAGAATAAGAAACTAGTTTAAGCTGAAAGATGGCAAAATCTTTCATCTCAAATCATCTCTCGTAACAATTCAGTATTACTCAGATTTCGGACGTATTAGAAGCTAGTTTAAGCTGAAAGATGAAAACTTGTTTTATCTCACATCAAGATAAGAGCAGTAAGAATTAGACACTAGTTTTAGTCTAAATATGGCAAAATCTTTCATCTCATATCATCTCTCGTAACTATGAAGTATAACTAAGATTCCAACTTTAGTAGATTTAAGCATTGATATTACTGGCTTAGCTTGGGGAAAGCTACGTTACTAGAAGAATTGTAAAGCAAAAGACTGATTTTCACATCATCTCACATTAGCTGACACAGCACTATTTGTGTTTGTTTTAAAACCTATATTAACATATTACCAAAACACATCTAAACCTTATGTTCAAACTGAAATGTTTCTGAATATCTTAAAGAACTGCTTACAGGGTAGCCATTATTCTGCAAGACTCAACAATAACATTTCCACTTCTTTCAACACTTTTAGGACACTAAAGTTTCAAATGCTTCAACGACCACACAGTGCCTAAATGTGAAGAAGATTTGGCTGCCAATTATGGCCATTGTAGTTCCTGTTGTTCTTATTGTTAACATTGTGCACTCACGTAATGAGCCAGCAATTTAACACCTGCAGTCAGGCACGTACTTCCAAATCCTGTAGCTGATCCTTACTAGACTTGGCTGTAAGTTGTTTATGCAATGTGATGAAAGAATAACAGGAGCATTGAGCAATATAAATCCTCTGGCCAAATATATGAACTTCAATTGATTTATTTGTACAAATGTATCTCATAAATTGACATACCAATGCGGCACAGCAAACTCACGACAAACTGGCTAATTGTGCATGCTAATGCATGCAATTGTGTCAAAATTCTCTGCATCTTGTTGCATGTAGCAAGCAACAACAGCAGTTTAGGGGCATGGCAAGAGACGGTTTCACATACGACTGCGGACCTACGGACGTCTGTCTACGTGAAGTTCAGCTCGAGTTGTAGATACACTGAGAAAAGAGCTCCAAAAGAAGGTTGTTTTGAAGTTAAAAGCAAACAGCAGCACTCTAAGGCTATAATCCTATAAGTTTCACCGTCATACGTTACACCAAATTCCTATCCCTCTATCTCTAGCATGAGCACGAGCACATCACACCAATTCCGCGTGTTGACCAGGAAGACGAAATTGTTGCAGCAGGATGGCTTCCGGAATATTGCTCTATATTTTGTATCCAACATTTTAGCAATACTAAATAATATCCAAGATGTTCTTATAAAAGCTTCCGCGAAACTTAAACTTTTCTTTTCTGTTGCTGATACAAAATCAGTGTCTAGTTTTCCCAGCTTCACTGAGATTTCTTCCGGTAACGAGTACACTCTAAGTGCGATCAACTACTAGACAATGTAGAACTGGGCTTCACTCCAACACAAGTACAAAGATGCCAGCGAAAATCGATAAAAAAAACTTCGCTACCCTTTAAACTGCCATCGCTCAAAATGACGCATCTTCGTTCTTCTTCGCCTTGGACACAGCAACATCACCCTTTGGCATCTGCTTATGAAGCCACCTTGCGTTTTGTGTGAACAAGATGATCGATAACATCCATATTCTGGATACGTGTTCAAAACAGTATCAGTAAAAAGCATTTACCAAAACCATCACCTGAAAATACAAATGCTGTTAGCGAAAGTGTCCAGGAGAACCTAGATTTATCGGCTTAACTGCAACTAACAACTGGCGAATTTTGTGTAAAGATTTTGCTCTGAAGCCTTTTACGATGGATCATCAAGTGTCGACAATTCGCCATCTTTTCAGACGATGCTCCTTTAAACAACATTTTTGCATTTGAGCGTCAGAAAATTCAGAGAGATTGAGAGATATTTTTCGGAAATGTGGCCGGTGAAGCAGTTACGGTCAATGGGCTGGAATGATAGGCAATTTTTTGCTGCTCTATACACTGATATGTATATATATGATATGTCATTTATATATGGTTCCAAAAGAAAGGGATTCCTGCCACACAGCGCATGCAAAGACGCGCATATGTTGTTCATTGGCCACCTTTGGGTGTATTTAAAAAATCATGTTATTATAATTCACAATCAATTAAAGCACTGAAAACCGTCATCGCAGCCTCATCAAAATGTGAAGTGAAAGTATTTAAGAATCGCGTAGCACTGCTTCCAATGGAAACCTAATGGATTCCTTCAACTAAATAGAAATCAACAGTCTTTGCAAAGCAGCTAAGAAAGTCTCAGCCTATTTATATAATAATTTGTGACTTACAGATCAGTGGCTCATATAAATCATAGAGAGGGAGAGAAATCGAAAATTTTTAGGGATTTCAATTTGCTGTCGGGATTCGACTTCGGGATGGCCGCTAGTATATGTACATAAAGTAGGGTACAATTGCAAAAGAAGGCCATATGGCAACATTTTTTGCGCTTTTCACACTTTTCCAGCGGAATTCTGTGGGTTTTCTTGACGCAGATGAAAGGAATGATCAAAAAGAACAAATATTTGGCAATAAGTTCGACTTAGCACTTAAACTGATTTCGTAAACTATTGATTTCTCAGCCTTGTTTTGTGCTCAGTGCATTTTGGGCAGCATTTGGCTCAAATGCTCGTAAATTTATAAATTATTAAACATTTGTGGTAATGGAGTCAGTTGGCAGTTGGGAGTTGGAAGTCAACAGACAGTCAATAGTCGAAAGTCGACAGTTGGCAGCACGTAGCTAACTGTGGCCCCTTCATATAGCTTGGCTAAGATGCAGTCAGAGGTGGCGGGCCACTGGAACATGACCGATATTGAGCGGCTAACAGTTAGTCAGGCAACAACAACATCAAGAAGAAGATGAAGATGACGATGACGACGACGACGACGACGACGAGGACGAGGACGACATCGAGACGGTTCAGCGATTAATGCCAATGCACATTTAATGCACATATTTGGCTTTTGTGTGCCACTCGATTGGGTTTTTTATATCGTGACGTACGTGTGTTGCCTGGGTTGTTATTGTTGTTGTGATGTCATGTCACAAGGTGATATAACATGAATGCAGTTATTAAAATCAAACTGGCTCACATCTAAGTCTATATACCAAGTTTCAAATGATTGCAGCTAGTTCTCAAAATAGCGTAGCAGAAAGAGAGCTTGAAATTCTCTTTAGAGTCTACAATCTTCGGAAAACAAAGACAAAACGCTTGAATTTGAAGTTTCAGCTGCGTCAATTCATTTATGGCTAAGTCACGTTGGAATAATTTGTTTTATGTTAATGTTGAGCATGGCGCATTGTAAGGAGCCAGCAGGAGTAGTAATCCGAATCCGAATCCGTATGCAATGTATGCTGCTCTTAGCATTCCCTCTCTTTCTCTTGCTCTGTGTGCCTGCCACTCAATGAATTGGAATTTAATTTGAGCATTTGCGCAAAAGTTGCCAAATGCAGTCATCGTGGTGGTTCGAGCTCCCAACAGACAATTGATGCTTGACTGTGGCTTGAACTCCCACTTTCGGAGCACAGCGATCACCCCCGCCAAAGGCAGGGCAGGTGCAGTTGTCGTTGGCCTTACACATTGTACTCGACTTATATGTAGATAGAAAGATATTGTATCTGCGACTGGGGCCGCACGCAACAATTTGCTACTGAATTCTTTAAACAGTTGTTGTTTTTGCTGTTGTTGTGGTTGTTGTCGCCTTAACAGTTTTAGAGAGTGGTATTGCTTAATCGTGAGGCATTCAATAGTTGGCAATGGAAAGGTAACTACTCTGCTGCTCAAAAGTAGCTAATAACTCCATTAAAGGAAGTGTACCAAAAAAACAAAAAAACGCTCAAGGTGGTCAACACTAAACGAAGCGCTACTACTTCCGTTGACGCCCTCGTTTCTGCTGTGCTCGAAAATTCATTAAATTTAGGGATAAAGACAAAGCCGTGATGTGCTGTGACGTGACGGTCGCCAGCAAGTGCAAAAAAAAGGCACAGATGAAGCCAACATTTAATTCCGGCGGAAATACAAACAACGCCGAAACTCTTACTTACACATATATCGCTCTTGGATCTACTACTTGCCATTTTGCGGCTTTGCTTGTCTGAGTCCGTAATTAGGGTCAAGAATTCGCACGCTCAATTTCAAATTGAAAATTGTAGCAGAGTCAGAAAGTAAGACATCAATAATTGAGAGATCATCTCGGGGTAACAGGTAATAACCTAGCAATTTTCTCCATCTGCTGTGTCTGTGTGTGTATGTGTTTCGTGTGTGTGGTCCTGAACTTTGACAAATGCTCTATAATAGATTGACGTGAGCTCATGAGTAATTGGTTGACCTGATGCTTGTGTGAGCGTGTTTTGTTGGCTAATCCGAGCGCCAGTGTAGACTTGCCATTTGGACGGCATGAAAATGTATTCTTTAGCGCCTTTAAGTGGTGGCCAAGAAACAGCTAACATGCCGTGACAATGAATAGCTGTACCAATTTTGTATTTAACGCAGCTCTGCTTCAAAGTAAATTAAAACTAGTTACTTCTGGTAAGCGTTCAAGAAGTACATCCTTCTCTGACTCTTTTCATGTCATTTAGATGTTTACAAACCGAGATATCACACTTAAAACGACATGACAAACAAAGAGCATATCTAAAATTTTTCAAAAACTTAGTTTACCGATCTTCATCAATTATTGAATTACATTAATGCCTTCAATCTGAAACAGTCTTTATGCCTAAGGCAGGGAAAGAATTTCACTCCAGGACTTTAGGTCCATTAGCCCCCCCCCACACGCCCATAAGCTACTACAACAATACACTACATATAGATGTGGATAAATTTGAGCTAAAGTTACAAAATTTGGTGTCATCAAAAGTTGGTTTAGCTTTTGTCAATAGAAGCCCTATTCCCTCCGTAATCAATCCAAAATACCATTGAATGATAATTCGCTTCACTAAATCAATATCAAGGGTTCTGATAGGACAAGTTGAAGCTACGTCCCTCTCTCTCTGCCGCGGGGCCCCCTATTTAGCTGTTCCCATTAGCAGATCAGTGTTTGGGCAATGAAGTAATATGTGCATCGGAGGCTCTCCTCCCAGGATTTTAACAGGCTTTGAAACCCACCGCGTAAAACTAAATTCCCAATGAAACATGGTATATGGCGTCACTCAAGAAAAACATATAAATGATTGTTTAATTCCTCGTTTCTTTGACGTGATAAAACAAGACAGGAACGATCAGCGTCTGAGGGTGTTATTTAAATCTAGCGATAGTCGTCACTACTTTTTGATGTGCAACTTGTATAGCCGCGCCTTTGCGGGTAAAACCAGCACGGAAGTCTGATTTGGAAGGCCTGATTTGATGGCCCAATTTGGATGGCCTAATTCGTGCTTTGAAGACCATACTTGTCATTTGATCTTTTCCGACCTGTCTAACGAAACAGTAATTTATACATATCTTCGGATAAATTTAAGACCTCTTCAAACCCTTGGATCATGAGCAGTAGCTCATGGGATTTCAGCTGAAACTAGAATTTAGAACCGCACAAATATGCTGCTCTATCTGTTTTTTTCTAAAACGATCTAAGTTTTAGCTAACCCTTGATTCATGTCAAACTATATGGAACTAGCTACAAAATAGTCGATGCCGGTAACAGCTTATCTTCAATGGTTCCGAATTTGAGGGATTTACTTTAACTATGGGCTTGAATCAAACCGCCCGACTGCCGATTCCGTGTAACCCATTAGACTGATGACGTCGGCGTCGTCATCGCACAGCTACCGTCTAGTTCCGCTTAGAACTTGCAACGGCCAAAGGCATTAGAAGCTCTGTACTACACCCATAGATAATAATAGATTTTCTCACGCTTGATATTTCAGCCATTCAGCTCGACCGCTGAATGACGTTAACAACGTGCAAACGGCCCAAGTTACGTAGCTGCAAGCGGGCGTCGGACGCCGCGGCGTTGACTTGGCGGGCGCGTCAGCCGGAAATCATTGCGGTGCAAAACGGCTCAGCTGAGAGCTGCTGTAAGTTTAGAAATTACGTGCCACTGCGGGAAAAATTGTTAATAAGTTACAAATACGAGGCGCAGAGTGAGTTTATATGTTTATTGGAACTATAAAATAAAAATGCAAAAAAGGTCATAAAAAATGAGAATGATTTGGCAAAAGATTTGCCTGAGAGCAACTTTAGATATTGTATCTACGAGATACATTGCATGGCGTAATTATAGCGCAGCATCTTCGCTAATTTACGCAGCTGAATTTTGTATGCATTTATGACACTTAGTCATGCCCAAGTGCATTGCTAAACTAGTTTAGCCAAAGCGATTTCCCATGGGGGAATTCCAGCACTCAAAACAATGGCAAAATCAGCTAATAATGAAACTGAACTTTGGTGCACCAACAACAACAACAACTACAAGCCGGATCTCTCCGTGCTCTAATCGAATGCATAGCATGCGCATCCAATCATTTATTGAGTTATTCAAATGAAATGCCAACTATGTTAGCCAGGAAAATCAATAGCTTAAAGCCAACAATGCGTGAAAAGCAGAAATTGGATAATTGCTGCTTAAAAGCATTTAAGTTACAGCTTTATAAATAGCAGCTGACTAACCACCATGATCTCATTACAATTTAATGCAAAGACCAGAGAACGCCCCAAAGCCCGCTCTATGGAAATGAATTTCATTTAAAAATCACTTAGGTCCACCCCCAAGTTAGGTGCCACAGCCAGCTCCAAAGTGACAAAGTGTTCCGTGCATGAGACGCGGCATAACGCGGCCAACTTGTTAGCATATGTTAATTAAAGCAGGCGTGCTCCGCCGCCACCAAGTGAACGGACGGCTCCATGGCTTCATGGCTTCATCTTGGCCTGCTGCTGGCTGCCAGACTGCCTGGTGACTTATGGGCCAGCTTAAAGCTAACTTCATTTCGTACACAGTGTGTGGAAATGCTAATGCAAATGCCAATACCTATGCCATTTATCGATACAAACATTGTATCTCATAGATACAATTCGATTTGCGCCCAATTTCAACGCCTATGCGCAAGAGTCAAGCGTGGCAACCATTTGACTACTTTGCTTACCTTTGTTTTTTTATCTTTTTTTTTTTGTTTTTGCTTAGATAAATCATAACAATAGCGCTCAGTGAGTCACTGCAATGATCTACATGCATACATGTGTAGAGGTGTGCTTATATGTGCTGTATCTTGTAGTTTGTATCTTACCATGATCATTGCACACTCTACTTGCAAGGCAGACTAACATGATTTGCTGAAGCGGTTGGCCTAATTGATTGTTTAACAGTTTGGTCAACAAAACATTCTCTAACTGATATCGATAGTCCTGTAGCTGAAGATCGTTGATCGGACACTATCGGAACCTTTTATAGCAAAGTTAGATTATGCAATTTGCAAAATATCTTGATTAAATGTTACAGATTTTCCATTTTTTAAACTTTTTGACAGCAAAACATTCGCTAACAGACATCGATACTCACTGAAGCAGAACATCGTTGATCGGACACTATCGAAACCATTTATGGCAAAGTTAGATTATGCAATTTGCCAACTATCTCGATCGCATGTTACACATTAGGCGGTTTTTAAACTTGTTGTCAGCACACAGTTTCTAACTGAAATCGATAGTCCTGTAGCTGAAGATCGTTGATCGGACCAATCCAAACAGTTTCTACCTGAAATCTATAGTCCTGTAGCTTAGATCGTTGATCGGACACTATCGAAACCTTTTATAGTAAAGTTAGATTATGCAATTTGCAAACTATCTTAATCGAATGTTACAGATTTGCCAAAATCGTAAACGAACTCCTTTGAAAACTTACGAGTGAAGCTACCCAAATTCCCTTTACGGAATTTTACAGTTTCTTCAAGAAATCAATAGTTTATGAAGCTGAAAATAATTGATTAGCCTCTATAGAAACCTGTCATCCACGCTAAGCACCCATGTTGGGAATCAAAGCTAACTGAAAGTGAACAGAACTCTATAAATGTGTATCTTCAAAGAATTATTCTATCTTCTCTATTGAAAAAACCAGAGTTCCCAAATAACCGAAAACATTTTTCTTCCCATGCAACAGAGATAACTTATTAAATAAAAAAGAAAGGAGAAATCGCTGTCCAAAGGCTCTGAATCGAAGACTAAGCGAATTACGTAATGAAACCGCAGCAGATCTAAATCTGCTCATCAATCTAAAACCATTTTCTAACGATTTGGACCACAGTGTGTGGAATCTAACTTAGTCAACTGACTGCTTAAAGAGACCTACTAGAAGAAGCACTCTAATTGTAGACAGCGATGGAGTTCGTTGCAGAAGCACAGCAGCTACATAGACCTTTCAAGCCAAATGTGCTAAACGACACAGAAATGGAAGGGAAGGTGCTCCTTTTTTTGGATTCTCCAAGTCAGATGAGATTACCAATTTGGCACGTGTCGAACCTTATTGAGGTTTATGCTGAGGTCAGGCATATAAAGTTAAAAAATCTTTAGGCTTTGACAATTTGAGTGGACAACTACAGTAGATATAGCTTAAATGCAATGCAGCACTGTTATTGCATTTAAACGATAATTTCATATAAGCAATAAACGGATATATGCAAAATATTTCAAGTACGCCATAATCGATATCATTTATACAAAATAGCGAAAATGCATCGCTTTTTTTGCGTATAAGCAATAATTTTATATAAGCGATATTAATTAATTTTCAAATGAGGGATAATTGACATCGTTAATAGGGAACAGCGAAAATGCAGCTCTTTTTTGGCGTATAAGCAATAATTTTACATAAGCGAAAATCGGATAAATGCAAAATTTTCAAATAAGCGATAGTCATATCGCTTATATGATATAACGAAAATACAACGCTTTTTTTCCGTATAAGCGATATATGCAAACATTTTCAAATAAGCGATAATCGATATCGTTTATATAAAATAGTGAAAAAGCAGCGCTTTTTGTGTATTGCATTAAAACGATAATAAGTGATAAATATAAGCGATAATCGGATATATGCAAAATATTTCAAATAAGCTACAATTTATATCGTTTATATGAAACTAGAAATATACTAGAAACTTTGAATGTCATAAACATCTTAATGTGTCATTTGTAATGGATGAAATAGAAAGCATCTCAAAAATGGATTGGGACGCCAGACGCCTTAAGCGTCCATGTATTGGATCATACCAGATAGAATTTAAGTATTGTTGTAACATTATGTGAGCAAACAATTTCTGCCATAAGTCCATAGTGTCTGAAGCTGAAAAAACATCCAAACGAACCTTTTATACTACTATCTTGAGCAAATGTTAACTATTTTCCAAAAAAAAAAAACACCAAAGTGTCAAAATGCGATCTACTATCAGCCGTCAGGTTGCTTCTTCACAGGTCTTCGACATATCTATGTTACTTGTTTAAAAGAGTTTCGTTTTTATTACACCCAAGTTTCACTTTTTAAACGATCCATACATTGTTGGCACATCTCTGCCACCAACTTTGGCTGAAATCCCAAGAAAATGAAGGTAAATAAACTAAGCTGCCATTAAAAAACATATATATTTAGACAACACCCCTTCCATAAAAAAACTCATACAAGTTTTAAAACTACAATTAAATATTTTTTAGTCATTAAAACTTGCACGACAAATTATTCACTTAGCTAAGTAAATAAATCAAAATTGTGGGATTTTAATATCTTTAGTTTAAAACTGTAAAAATTGATTACATACTTCCCACACAAGTAAGTACATATATAGTAAGTACATACAGAAATATGCAAATATCTCTTTTTATTATTTTCCAATGTTAAATGTAAATTTTAAGTGTAACGCCTTTTGAAAGGTGTACAGTAGGTATAAAAGGTAGCACAGCCCAAAAAAAGGCTTTTGAACTATGCATGTGACGTAGGTACTTTACTTTTGAGTCCTTCATTGGGAAAGGCGGTCCTTAACCCTACGTACAGCTCATTTAGAGTTTAGGGAGGTCTTCGCTGCCAACTAAGCTCACTACTCTGGCGATTACCTATCCATGGGGCACCACGTGGAGGTTGTACGTCAACTTGTTTAGGGTAGAGACAGGTATCACCCTGACCATTCGCCAGTGAATGGCAATCAAACGCATTCACCCTGTTCCACCAGAACCGAAGCCCAGCCCTGTGACGTAAATAACGCCATGTATTTTGATGCACCGAACCCAATCCGCCCAAGGTATCTAGTTCAGTTCTTAGAGCGTTAAACCGACTCGCTCGTAGCCAAAATTGAGAAAGAGAAAGAGCAAAAACTAGACACATGTATGCATAGTCTTGGGAATGGTCGCTTTTCAGCAAGTCGACTCATTGAAATGGCCAAGGATTCCGCTCTATGACTTTCATGCTCTTCGACAAAAACATATTGTGTTGTCTAGACTTGCACTTTTTATGACTGCAACAGCGTTATTATTATGCGGTATCGCAGCATCTTAAGGTATTCTATGTTACATGCATTTTACATTTTTTAAATATCTTTACTCCTTCGAAAGTTATGAGTATTGCCGATTAGGAGTCAGATGACCCCATGGTGCGAAGTAGATGAAAATTCTTCACAGAATAACGGAATGTTTAGCAAAACATGAAAAAATATGTAAGCTTGCATAGAAAAAAACCCAAAACAATACCGGTATAAATATATCGGTTTCTATTCGGTTATTTTGGGAAAATTATAAGGGCCACCGGTTATCGGGTTTTCTAACCAAATTTATTTCGGTTACGGTACGGTAACGGTTTGCAAACTGACTCGGTTGTTTTGGATAACGGCTACGATTACGGTTTGAATACCTGACTATAATCAAAGTTTTTGGAATCCACATCAGGAAATTCATTATAAAAGGAACTCTGCCTTGTCCTTGTCTGAACTTCTCAGATTAAAAAATATATTTGTGCGTGTTTTGTATGTAATATGTCAAAAGTTGTGTATAGAGTAAAGGGGCAATAAAGGGCTAAGAACTATCTTTAGCAAGATATCTTTAACCTCAAATGTTTTTACTATAGAAAGAAGTATTTATAAGATCCATTGCAACATCTTTGCCATCATTCCTATCCCAAATTGAGAGTGATTTGGCACGAGTTCAACAGGGTTGTTACTCTGCTTTACGAAGATATATTGTATCGTACGTTTTTCAAGGTATTGAAAACAAGTAAATATAAATAGGTGCATTTCCTTGTAAAAAGCTGTTTGCTGTAGGACAAATAGCGAGTAAAGAGAAGAGAAAAAACGAGTTCAGTTGATATGTGAGTCTGTGAGAATGACAATAAGCTGCTGTGCAATGAATGGGTGTAAGAGAGAAGGACGGAGATAAGTCTGTGCGCTCACTATGGCTGTTTTATTGTTTCACTGATGTTGTGGTTTTTTTTATGCGGTGTGATGATATATGTGACAAAATGTTGTATGCTGATAGTTTATGCAATATGCATACCTACATTTATTGGAATCCATGTGTGCTGCAACTCCCAGCATGCCCCAAGTTCTTCTTGCACACTCATAGTGCATTACAAGTTCGTTTCGTGTACTTCAGCTGTCTTTAGTAATCTTTCAATAATGTTTAATATTATTGACTGCGTTGGCTGACAACTTATGCATTACAAGTTGAACTCTTTTGATTTATATCCATGCATAATTTATCCATAATGTGCAATATGCTCCGCACGTTGGCGCTGGAGCTGCTGCCTGTCAACATCTTGAAAATATGAAACCAATTTTCGTGTTAATCTTTGTATGGCAATCACAAACTCAATCATATTCACACTCACTCACACTCACACTCACATTCAATCTGATTGTGTTGGCTCCTGTGAATCTTTTGTTATATTTGCTGGCAATTGAGTTAATTTGACGTTTGCGTGTGGCGTTAAATTTTCTATTTTCCATTTTCCACTTTTGTGTCGTATTTGGAGCAGCAAGCACAGGAAGCAAACAACTGAAATTAGAAGCGTTTTCATTGTTTTTCCACTGTTCTGTTTCATGAGAACTGCTTTGCCCTTTTGGAAGACGTCGCGTAATTTGGTCTTTGCTGCTGCGGTCGCTCAGCCTGTGGGGCTGACCTTCAGTGCGGCTGCTACCGTGGGAGCAATACTGGGCTAGAGCTGCTTCCGCTGCTCCCAGTTACAGTTTCAATTCCAATGCGCTGCTACAATTTGGTGGTGCTGCTGGCGTGACCACCAACCAGGCTGGAGTGGGGCTGTGTTGACACTGCCACTAAATATCAGAAATGATGGCGATAACAATTTTGCACCATGGCGTTGACGTTTTGCACTTATTTATGCTTTGGACGTTGTTTTCTGTGGTTTGCTGACTTTGGTTGCAGCTGATCGGAATCTGCTGCTGGGCGAATGGCTAAGAATTATGGCTGTCATCAGGCCAACGGCGCGCAGTCGGCCAGTCCGTTGACATAAACACTCAGCGAGTGGTGAACCGCAGACCAAGAAAGAGACGCAGCTAGCGGACTAAAGTAAGACAGCCACAGGGGGTACAACCTGTACAGTCTACACTGAATGACTGCCGGGCTGCCGGGCTGCCTGGCTGCCCGGCTGGTCAGGATGGCTGTTGTTTTTGTTGGATTTATGGTTCTCTGTATTTGTGCAGAGTTTAAGCCATTTGCATGCCTCGCACGCATGTTCAGGCCTATAAAGCGCTGCAAAGTTGGTTTATCAGCACACAACTAAATACGAGTATAAAATATGCTTTTAATCACATTTCCGCCGTTCATAGCAATGGAGACACACTCACACATAGACAAACACTTATATATAGTCGTAAAATAATTCCACATGAAACTAAAGTAAATCATTTTGAAATTTATGGGCCACCATGCCATACAGAAATGACGAATACACTCACGCGGGCCTCATCAATATGCATGCCACATTTGTTTTATAAAATCCATAATTGGTTCTACTGTACTTACGCACAGTGGACAACGCTCTAAGTTGGCCCGCAGCTTAGCTTGCATACAGCACATACTACTACTCGGTGTGCCGAGTATTTTGTATTATGATACACAAACAATCAGACACTTATGGGCAACACTTTAGAGCCAGATTTGGGCCGCCAACCAACATACATAAGTGGCCGGCTAAAGCCAATGACCCAACCGAAGCTACGATCATACCGATCATGCCAATCGATCAGTCAAACCAAAACCGATCAAGTAAGTCGTTGCGGGCTTATTCGCGCCCCTATTTGCTTAGGTCGCCAAAAATGGGCTGCCATACGCATAAATATCGAAATAAGACATATGATTTCTTACTATATATCTGTCTGACTACCGGCACCTCACTCCCTCAGTCCCTCTATCTCACTCTCTTGCTCATATGCTGTCATATTATCCGTACTTTTGCTTATTTGTGCCTCATTTTATTTGTCGTACGTGCAGCGTATTGGCAATGAGGTGACGCCAACTATTGAATCAACTGGAGACGACGACGACGACGACGACGTAGACGACACTTGGAGCGCATTGCAAAACTTTTTCGTCAATTGTCGTTTTACTTTTTGGTTATTGGTACAATTATAAAGTTTAATAGACGCCGTTATTGTTGTAAATCAAAACACATTGTGACACTTATGACAACTAAAGTAGCTCGCATAACCGTTTTTATTATACCCGTATAACCGTTTCAATGCCCGGCGGACCTCAATGCTTTTCAAGCGCGCGCTCTTTATGGTAATGAAATCGATAACTGAATGAACTCGAAATGAGGTAATGAAGACACAACATGCATTCAGCAAATTGCCATTCGTATACGTGATCAAATAGAGCAATCGCTTTTCAAGCAACTCAGTCGATAATTGTAGTTCTGAACTATCGGACAAATTACATATATGCCCAAAAGGATGGCTTTGTTATTGGCATGCCCTTAAAGGTATATTCGTGCGTTGCTTTCTGCCATGACATTATTACATGCAAATGAAGAAAAACCTCCAGGTTTCATTCGGTCAGAGCCATTTGCAGGGGAGTTACCCCTTCCGGCGCATGCTACACTCATGAGAAAGTGTATGTCCTGCATCCGATCCGATGTGCGTATTAGCAGACAGCAAGCGAAGTAAGCCCCATAGACAGGTAGATCTGGATTACAAAGCTCGTAAGACGCTTCCGAAGTATGGATCTTTGTTCTTGGTAATACTACGCAGCGGTTAGACTCTCGAATTGGAGTATTTGAGCGGAAGGTACTCCGCAAGATATTTGGCTTTCGATCGAACGACGAACTCTAAGAGCTCGACGACCACGTTAACATAAGCAAGCGAATTAACATCCAGCGGTTTCGTTGCCTCGGTTATGTTACATAAACGAAGAAGCTTCTGGGATAAAGGTCTTCAATGTACAGGTAACAGCGCACCAACTACCTTTTATTAGAACAGAGTGGAGAAGCTGTGTGAGACGCACCGACGGAGAGAGGTCTTTGATACCTTATGTGTGTCACTCGTTTTAAAACCAAAAAAAAAACCTTATTATTACCCTTAGGACAGCGTGAAGCTCCTCGAAGCCCGATTCTACCTTAACTCCTTAACTAAGCTGCGCACAATCTTCACGATTAGTTATTCTAATCAACAAAATATGTTAAGAGAGTGAAGTTGCTCAAGAACTATAACAGGGTTGTGCGTGGAGTTTGGGTTTCACCAAACGTATCATGCACTATGATTTCAAGGTATGCACCTGAAATGTCCGAAATGTGCCGCTGTCCAAACGGCGGATGCTCTTAAGGTGTTTAAAACAGATATAACCGCCATCCAGGAGCTGCGATGGAGCTGGCAACCTTGCTGCGAGCTAATAGATTGCCAGCCATCTCAAGACCTTATGTTCTCAATACATTTGCTCTAGAATAATGCTGGCCAAGCTCAATTGATGGACCTCATCAACTGTATGCGCGTAACGTTGCTAGGACGTTACGCTGTGGATATGGTTTATACTCAAAGGGTGGTGGGACCTAAAGAATAGCAAAGTGCTTGGTAGCACTCGCGCTTAACCAAGGCAGAAGAAAATTGATCTTAGACAACTTCTCCGAATGGAAATTAAGCGATGGTCCTATGTTTTTTCAGAATCGTTGATTGATGAGCGAAATTGAATTATGTGCTTGGTACCGTAAGATTTAGCCAAACGGCAAGTGCTGAAACCCATTGTCTAGGTTATCGATTAAACCAAGTCCGCCCGTGCGTATGAGCACATAGATCTTGAAGACCACAGAAGCTAGATACACCAAGTTGTACCAGAAGTTTTGTCTAATCCATACGCAGATGAATTGTGATACATTTTAGCACGAATTTCTTAGTTTTTAAATCTTTGGAGCCGAACTGCCGCAGAATGTGTTATAAAGAGGAACAAAATCGCAAGTTGTCTGTCATCTAAGGTTATAGTCAAATTTGTTACAAGTTTTCAAGTCAATTTGCGCAAGTTCGTGTTCTAAGTCATTTGTATTCTAAATTTGCCTTCTTACTTATAAGTCTAAACATTTGGCTCAAGTTTGTGCCTTAAGTCATTGGCGTCACTGTAACCATGATTTTTTTTGCAATTCATGTTCTAAGTCAATTGTTGCTTATGATAAAGGCAACCCAATTCCACCAGCAAGTTTAATATTACTGTGAGTCATTGAGTTTCCGGCAACACTGAACGGGAAGTCTACGAATGTTGCTCAAAATCATCTGATAGTTAATTATGAGCATTATGCGCCTTTATTCGCTGGCCAAAAGTAAAGTAAGTAAGTTGTCTCCGGATACTATTACATTTGGTTTTGCTTCCCAAATCTTTAGTAATCATCACCCACTCAAGTTGTATATGTTGCTCCGACTCATGCATACATATGTTTTATTCATTGACACAGTTTATTGGAACTTTCAAGTTAAGAGCATAACATGGACCACACAGGCTGCTTTCTAGCCAGCGTAGCATCCATCGATCTTCGGCTCGGAGATCTGTGTGAGCTGGCTTGAGATTCGTTTGTCTTTAACACATGCATCACAAAAGTATGATTGAGGCGTTTATTAAACACTAAACAATGCTTTAAAAGCTAAACTTTGTAGAAAAAATGTATTATGGATGAGTTCGATTACCGTGTGTGTGTGTGTTTGGGGTGTGGGAATTCAAATTATGATAACTTTGTCCAGTTTATTTACATGTTGGGTGATTAGCACCTTTTCTTTTTGGGCTGAGAAAGTACGACAAAGATTGAATGGTTACAGAGTTAGGCAAATTTTATGCTTGTAGGCTGATGTACGCAAAAGTCTTTGCTTTTTATGATGCAAAACCATGCATTTGATCGCAGTTGATATAAATTACAGCAACCTACATAGTGGATGTAGCTCGTAGTTGTAGTTGTAGTTGTCGTTGTTGCGCCCAAAAGCCAAATTGTTTTTTAAAAGCACCATTTTTATTACGTCTGATAAGTGATCTCGCGACATTTTCAATTTTAATAGGGTCTCAGGTCCAAGCTCTGCCACTTTACAAAGCGCTGCCCCCCACACACGGCTAAGCGCGGCCGTAGGCCAATGCGTTCAATGTTTTTGTGCCTGGCTAGCAGCAAGCAGTGAGCGCGGTTCCGGATGCAGGGACGACTTGGAGGGGTCGTTGAGTCGGCTCAGTTCGTTTTTGCGGCATTGCGATCATTTGTCGTTGCGTTAATAAAATTGCATCGAGTCACATTTGAAACTGCTTTGGAGGGGTCTGGGGGGTCTGGGGGGTCGTGGCATGCTGCGCCTAGAGAAGAGAAGCGACTTAAGCCCAGGCAAGTCCACTTTGGCGGTGGTCACAGGCAACAACAGCAATAACAAAAGCCAAGTATTATTAATAATGCAAACAGCACGGAGTTGGGCAGCCCGGGAGAGAGAGAGCGGGAGACTGGCGAGAGGTCACCTGAAAACGTTGCAAATAAAACGGCAACCATTTTTAATATGATTGTATGTCATCTTAAGCCCACAGCGAAGTCGCGATCCGTTGCGGTCTAGTCATTTAGCCATGTGTTGCCATTCGGATACTCAAATTATCAACATGCAGCAGAGTCTCCTCTGTGAGTGGACACTGTGGCCAGTGGCTAGTGGCCAGTGGCCTGGTGTCGCAGACAATTTTTCATGAGCTGAGCGTTTTGGCCGTGGCATATCAGGTGTGCCATTGACTATAGGTATAGTCGTAGCTGCTTAATGGGTTCGCCTAAATACCTGCAGCCTGTTTGTCGAGTGAAAATGGGTGATAATCCGTTTTGACAAATTTGAGTACATGTTGCCATTCGCTGCAGCCGATCACAGCTGGTTCAGAGTTCAAATCATGACAACTGGAGAAATTGGCAGAGAGTTGGAGACAATTAGCATGCCGCACATAACTGGAGAAACAAAAACGACAGCAAACCAACTGCATATGATTAATGCCTCCAAACACACACACACTCACACATCGAGCCAATAAAATCAAGATATCAAATTTATGCGTATTCTGCTGCTGCTACTGTGAAATCATGTGAAATTCTTAATAAAGATAAAGTCTGGAACGGAAAAGGACCTCAGGTACGCTTTTTCCTGCATATATCCGAGAATTGCAGTCAGCTCACGTACGCGGCGTGAGCAAACTTTAAGTTAGATTAATCGATGGGCATTGTGGTACGTATGTGTAAGAGAAATGTCAAATTGAAAGGATATGCACATTTCCTTTTTGAGTTATGAGCGATATCCGGTTGCTAAATATGATGGCTGCATTTTTCGCCAATTTTTCGTATGGCATTTATTGCGTTACCAAGATTTATAACAGTTATAAGCGCACCTAAGCTTGATTTATATGCTGCAACTCTACAACAACCAACATTTGAGTTATTTTTGCGTCCGAACTGTGTCCTCTACCACCTACTGTTTCGGGTCACTCACTATTGTTGCCACATAAAGACATAACAGCCTAAATAGATCACTTGCAACTCGCACCTACTGAACTGTGGCATGCCACAAGTGTGGTCTGGCTGTCAACTGGCGCCAGTCTTTCGGCTTGACATTCTCTGGTTCCCAAGGTCAGCAATTCTGTGAAATCAATTGATGCCCGTATAACGCCCAGTTCGTTGCCTAAGTCTTTTGTTTGTGCGTTGTGTTAGTTTTGAAAAAAATGCACAAAAAATAGAGAAAAACCAAACACAAATGAAAATTATTCTAACCTTGACAGCAAAGCTGCGGAAAATTGTATTGAAAAAGACATGAAAATTAACCCAGAAAATTTTTCAAAAACACAAAATTTAAGACATAAGCAGCCAAAACAATGAGACAAAAGAACGGCGCTAAACTTGACATGTCTAGTGGTATCAATGGTGTAGTCGGATTTTTGTCATAGGGGGATTGGCTTTCGAACGTGAAAAGCGTTTAAATTGGATTAATAATAATTCCATCACTCACTACGGAGCTGTTTTTCCGCTGAACCAATTGTTTTGCATTTTGGTGATATAGATAGGACCTTGGAATAAAAAATAGGCTCTTAGCCACTTTCCCCGCAAAAAAGCGTAAAACTACATAAAAGACTACTTATATTTTTCCCAAAACTGTGCACAAAGTCTGGCAACACCTACTAAAACGGGATGGGTAGTCGGAAGGGGATCGGGAAGAGGATGAAGATGAAGAGGGAGAGGAATAAGATGAAGGTAAAGACAAAGACAAAGCGAAGGTGGAGAAGGAGCAGGAAGAGGAAGAAGAGGAAAAGTAAGTAGATAAAGAACAGGAAGAGGAAGAAGAAGAAGTGGAAAAGGAAAAAGAGAGAAGAGAAGCAGAGAAGAATAGAAGAAGAGCAGAAGGAAAGAAGACAAGAAGTGAAGAAGAGGGGAAGGAGAAAAAAAGAGGTGTAGAAGAGAAGAAGAAGGAAATATCCCCTCCTAACTACGCCACTGAGTGGTATATGTGTATACATACATGTGTGTGTGTGCGTGCTTGCCAGTTTGTCACTCAAATGCATGCGCGTCGCGTCTTGTCGTCTCTTACTTAAGTTCAATGAGTCGAACGGTAAAACAATGCAAAATACTTGGCCCAGAAGTGTGCCACACGACAGCCCGCAGTCAGCTTGTTGATGCATATACAATTATGCAACACTGTGCAGACAAGCTCATATGCTAGATGTATGATTTTAAGCCAAATTGTTAGGCAGAAGGTCACACAATTAAGTCAAATGGCCAATTTCACTGCCTAAAGTGCGTCAATTTATTGTCAAAACAAAGTCTGGCACGGGCGCTATCACAAAGCCCAGTCATTGATACTGCACACTATACACTCTCTCTCTCTCTCTATCTATCCCTCTCTGTCTCTCTCTGCCTTACCGCTGCACTACCCAGCAAGTGCTGCCACCTTCAACCAAGTCCAATTATGCCCCAAGTTGGCTATACTTGGCTGCTTGTGTGATTTTCAGTGACACAGAAACTGAAATTGTTCATTGTTCAACGTTGTTGTTGTAGTTGTCGCTCGTTAATGACTTGCTCCCCATATCTCAAGGTCAAGTTAGGGAAGTTATTGTCGACGCTTCAGTAATTTTCTAAAGCTCTACATTGAAAAATTTGAAAAATTATTATTAAATAAATTGCCCTAAAGCTTGTCAGTCAATTTTGTTTTAACATTTTGTCAATGTTTTATTAATGACGGCGACTGACTGCAAGACGCAGCGACTGAAGCGTATCGTGTCAAGCATTTGAGAATTGTTGGAGCGTTTTATGAGAATTTCATTTTCATTGATAACCCCAGCCAGCCAGCTAACTGTTGATTAATATAGTATGTATGTGAAGGTGAGCCCCCCTCATTTATTTACCCAAGTGAGAAATCGATCAGTATTATCATTCCAGCTGGAAACCGCAAAAACCAAAGAGATTCCATGACTAATCACGCCAAAGTGTGACTACCAAATTCCTACTAACTCTGACTCAAATTAGATCATGTTTATATTAAACCGTTGGCACGCTCAAGAGCTACAGCTTTGTTTTCTTTCTTTCATTTCGACTCTTGTGGTCGACTCCAAAGTGACTCCGACATGCTGGCGACTCGTACCATTTAGCTGGGCACACACACTGGATTTTGGATCTTGTCTTTGCATCGATTTCAATTTGTTTGTTTACCTAACATTTTACGTTTTGGTCTTTGAGCCAATGGTTTAAGCCAACAGCGTAAGCGCGGTGGCAGGGCCGGGCTTAAGAGCAGCCAAAAAAAAAACAACACTGCCACTTGAGCAAATATTGCGGTTGTCCAAGAATAATATTTTTCTTGGTGTTTAACGTTATTTTGCATATCTTTGAGCTAATTTTTCGAAATGGTAGCTCTTGAAAATGCCTGGCGGGCTTAAAGCACAAGCGCCTAATGAATTGAGTGCCGATTGGTTTTTCACTGGTTTTACCGTAAAACTTAATGATATGACGCAAATGTTCACCGATGTATTCAGATATTTCCTTAAAACAAAACTCGACACTTTTTCGAGAACGCCACCTTAAGGGACTTTGTGTAATTGAACACAAGAAATCAGGCTCTATTTTTATCACGACGAATAGTAGTTCGTGCTGTGACGAAAGCAAAAAAGCCACTAGCTATAAATTACAGGAAGTTTTGGGCTTTTGCCTAGAGTGTCTGATCCGGTCAATCAATATACCGTTTTAAAGGTTTTAAGGCGTAGATTAACCCATTTATAGACTGTTTCTTGATTTGGCTATTGGTTAGGAAGATATAGTGATTTAAATAAAAATGTTATTTAGCAGTGCACTAAAGCAATAGTTGTTTTGGCAACTCAAGCAGCAGGAACTTGTAGATCAGGTATTAGGAACTACAAAGGAACACCTGGAGCAAATTGAAACTGCAAATACTTTTGGAGCAGAATGGCCACGTCTTTCGGTGAAAATAGTCAGTATTTTGGAAAGCTGAGCAGCACAGGGGTTGGCGAGCGAAACGAACAGGAAGCGGAGCCCCCAGTAGGCTATATGTATATACGCTTTAAATTTAAGAAATTATTAATTATTTGTCGAGTTTTCAAATATAGCTTTTTATAGTCCCGATCCCACCCAGTTCCAATGCAACCCATCATAACAAAGATTTACAACCTAAGTGCCAGCAAGCTCTTAACTGCCTTTTACAAATTCTCGGTAAGTGTTGCTGCCACATGTTATTAACATGCAACGGAAGCTAAAGAAGCGCCAACTTCCTGACACATGCACAAAAAACTGCCTGTTGCATCCTCAAAGGGTTACTTTGTTTTGCTTTTGCTGTCATATAGGGAACAACAGCTGTAGAGGAACATTAGAAATTATTACCCTAGATATACGATTGTCTTAACTGATTGTCAACGGCAATAAATTTATGAATGAGCAGCGTCAAAAGCCAGAGAAACAAATGAAATCCGAAAGAAATATTAATGATAACACACACTGGGACATGTGCATGCATACGAACTAGACAATCAAATCAATGCAAAGCAAGGCAAAGTGCAGCATTTGGTGGCATGCAACTGGCACTGCTGCACCGGCTGCCGCTCTTTTTTGTGTAGTAAGATGGCCCATCATAGGAGCGCAGTAACAGCAGTCATCAACTGCTCGTCGTCGTCGTTGTCGTTGTCGTTGGTAACGTCGATGTCTTCGATGTTGACTTAGAATACTAATTCAGTTGCCAGAGTCCATAGTTAGGCCTGAAGAAAACCGGCCGGATGTGCTGACGTTGACATTTGGTCAGAGCTGCAGAGTCAAGCCGTGCCTTGGCCCAGACCCTAACCAATATTGGTAGTAATAAAAAGCTAATAAAGAATATGCCCCGCCTGTCTATATGGGGCTGACAAGTGCGCTCGTCGTTGCCACCGACTTTTGCTGCCGCTGCTTCAGCTTTCTTTTGTTTATGGACTAAACGCGGCGTTTAAAAATTCATAAACGGTGCGTTGTCACTCTATAGCTATAGCCTGGGATTAGCGACTACGACGACGACGACGATGACGATGACTGCTGACGCCACTCGTCCGTGGTATACTTTAAAGCCGCTCAGTGCCCTTTATGAAGACTGACTCAGGGCGTCCCTCTGGCCAAAGGGAAGTAGTGCAGCCGCTGCACGTTTATGTATGCAAAACTAGTTTTGTAGTTTTAGGGCCATGTCTGGGAAGCGAATGGAATGAATCCAATTGAATTGAATTGAATTTGAATCGAATGCAATTGGACTGGCACGCATTACATGCACACATACATACAAACACTTACCACTGTGCCCCAAACCGAGTCAGACATTTTGCGTGTTCGACAAATTTGTAGCTGCTGTTGATCACGTTTTAATTGTACGACGGCGCGTCGAGGCAACAACAACAAGATCAACAGCAACAACTGTCAGCTACTGTCTGGGACTGGCGCCTATTCAGGCTAATTAGCATGGGGCAAGCGCCAGGCGGGCATAGGCCAAGCAGCGAGCAGCCAGCAGCTCCCTAGACCCTAGTCCCATTCACACTCTTCCAAAAACTATACCTCGAAAAAAGCAAAAGGAAAGCAGGCGTATAAAACGTTTTGGCTAAAACGTTTTTAATTGTTGTCAAGGCAATGTGAAACCGATAGCCAACATTTGATAAACAATTTGCTTAAGATATCTCTTACTTTAATTGCGGCATGGAAATGAAGACGAGCACTTTCCATTAGAAGCTCACGAAACAACACTTTGAACCCCTCCTAAATGCTCATCTCTGCGAAGCTAACTTTAATTTTGTGTGATTGTTATGCGCGGCATTTAATTGCCTTGTAAGTGGACTTGGACCGAATCTTCTTGCAACGGTAGCAGTTTCATTGTTGTCTCTCATCGTTTACGCACACCAAGCCAACGCATGCGGCGTGCCACAAGTTGCACGCATTTCACGACTTGAATGTTTGCTTGTCAGGCGAATAAAAAAGACACTGCCATAGCCTGGGAGACACTCGATTGCTATTGGCGGCATCTACGGGCAAGTGTTCGATATAAGAGATACGACAAAATCGAACTGGCATCGAGTAATGGCTACTGCCTTGCCACATCTTTGATTGTTGCACAACAGCAAAAACACATACGAAAATTTGCACCTGTTAAAAGTTTGTGATCTGCTTGATAATCCACGTACATAAAACTAGCATGCCAGTAACTAAGCCGTTGGTACAGTAGATGCTCGCCAAAGTGCAACCAGTTGGTTGGGTTTTATATAATATGCATTTTATGCGCTATTTCACTTTGTTAATGTGAAATCTTGCATAATTTTGTGTTTGTTGTAACTACTTCTGCCTTCAGACGAGTTCATCGTAAGAGCAGGACAGCTGCAGAGCAAATCGTTCGGGGTTTGTCGTACTTCTTGCTCGCAGTTACTGCACCGCGGCGCAAACTGTTCTCAAAGGACTACAAAATATCGACCACGAAAATACTATGATAGAAGACATTTTTATGGAAATCTACTTTTTCGGTGCTCAAACAAAGAATGCAAGAGCGGCGATATTAGAGATGCCTTGCCAAAAATGACACCGACCATTCATGGATATAGAAAAATCGGACACAATGGTCTGTATTATGAACGAATGGTCATGATTTCGGTAATGTTTCAGTGTCTGAATGAAGAAGCTCCCGCGAGATAGATCTTGAACACGGCTGTTGAAGGCAAGCGACGAAGGTGCACACCTTTTCTCCGTTGGTAGGACCAGGTAGAGAGTGCACCAACTTCCTTTGGGGTAGTAAAGTATTACGTACGTACTTGTACAGCAGTGCAAAGCTATTTCCAGCTATCAGAATGACTTCTGCGTGGAAATTCGTGACGGCTTTGCTTAGACAAAGCCCTGCACAGATCCTGACGTGTAGGCATCCGCATTCTTTAGTTTTTCTCAAGACGTAGCTATTTAAAGTCGGAAAAGCCAACTTACTCCGATTGGCTTACGTTTAGATCAAGAGAAAATATCAGCGCGATGAATCAAATACGTGTTTTGTTCTAAATCTTTTAGTTACCAAGCCAACTTTGCCCGATTGGTAACTCTTTGGTACCAATCACAACTTGTGATGGGGCTACGGCCTGATGTAGAGCACTCCTCCAGGCGCCCCTCTTCGAGCGGCTTTTCCAATCGGTGATACGAAAGTTAGTAAGTGCGCTCTTTGCCTGGAAGACATGGCGCCTTCGCCGCATTGAAGAGCTCCGCAGGAGCTTATTCATCCATACGCAAACCTTAACCCAGCCAGCGGAGCCGCGGTGTTTTAGTTTGCTTGACTATGTCATTGACGTCCTTCAATCGAATGTAATCGTTGCCAATGCGTAAGGTGATCCAGAGATCATACCGAGCACTTTCCGCTCTTAAACTTGAAGTTCATCTGCATCAAAAAACAGAAGAGATGAGCGACTTGTAGAGAGTTAGTTTCATTTGACGAGAATGGTCTCTCCTACACATTTGCCTACTGAGACCAAAGTAACATTTGATTGCCATATCGACTGCCTATTTAATCTAATCTCTCATACATTTTCTGATTTCAACTGTACTTCAAATCTCCAGGCATTCTTTATGAGGTATGGCACAATGGGCGAGGCAGCCACTGTCCCCGCAAAAAAGCGTAAAACTACATGAAATGACACAAAATCTCAAGGCCTACTTTTATTTATTCGAAAACTATGCACAGAGTCTGGCAACACCTATTAAAACGTTAGGGGAGCCCCCTAGTACTATATATGGTTCAACTTCCATAAAAGAGCCATCTCATCCAAGCACAAGTCTAATCTTATCTATTCTTGTTTTTCTAAACTAAACATAAAAAACGCTACTGAGTTACGAACCGGTTCGCTTGACTTTGTCAATGTCCTTGTAGTTGAACATTAGCTTCGGAGGCGGCATTATCTACGTTATTGCTCGATGTCAAACGGTAGCAGTGTTCCATGCACAATTTTATGCATCCACTGCCTGATTTCCTACTGCTTCTCTATAGCAACACTCTCCCAGCGTTGCTCATAATTCTGCACATCTCGAACTACCCTCGCTTTCCTATCTTCCTTATCTCCCGATAGTGATCTCGTATTGAAGTCTCTTCTATAAAATTCTACTCATCTTCTGAGGCCTTACTGTACTGCTGCATTGTCTGCGGAAATGACTCGACCTGCAAAAAAACGAAACAAAAGACTTAAGCGACAAACTTGGCCCAAGCGTTAAACGTGCGCATTGTTTAATTCATTTTGTTTTTTATGTTAAAAATTGGCACATAACCAAAACACTCAGCCCTCAGCACGCACCTAGCACGCTCGGTATCGATACCCAAGTAGTGGACTCGAATTGACTTTTGTTGGACATGCAACGGTAGCAGAACTCTAAATTATATATAAAGCACATGTCAAGAGGCACATCCGCGCATACAAATGATGCGCTAAGTGGTCAAGTTCTGGCGAAAAACTAGACTTGGAGCAGCTGTTTATGTGCTGAATGGGAGATTTAAAAAGAGCTTGGCCCATTGGGGGGGTGGTGTGGGGTGGGGCTTACTACAAAAAAGGGCGAGGCTCTTGTATTTTGCTTGAATTATGGAAATTATTTAGCTGTTGAATTATTGCAATTTGATGTGCGTCAAAGAAAGAACTTCATTCTTCGGTCTACGGAATGAGCTTGGAAATCGTTATTAGCATGAGTGAGGAAAAGCACTTGTAAATGGGTCTTGGGTTAAATGGTGTCGGTTTATTGCAGCCACATAAACGGCCATGGTCAATAGCAACAACAACAACAACAACAACTCGAGCAAGAACATGCGCATGTCGCTTTGATCAAACACCGCCAAGCAGGCTCCATTCATTGAAGTTGCTCCGACCGAAAGCAGCCAGTCCAGCCAGAGTCCCAACGTCCCATTGCTGGCTGACACCTCTCAAATGGTCTAAAAGGCCGTGGCCATTAGCCAATATAACTGCCACGCAACGTTTTGTATTTTATCATGTCTACAAAAGTCAAAAAGCCATATTACATCATAACGCACAAAGCGGCGCATAGCCCCAGACACAGTCTGATGTTGTTGGATATCTTCAGAGCTGCACTGGACGAGACTGAGAGCTGGCCAAGTGTGGCTCTCGGGCTAGCTGGCTGACTGGCTGGTACGTTTCGTGCCTAAGTGGCCTTTTGCAGCATGATTATTTGGTCAACTATTGGGCTTAATGCTCGAACCGACAAACGGTTTCAGAAACGAAACTAAAGTGTTCTAATAACAAGCCAAAACTGTTTTAGGTGATAAACGAAAAACTCTTTGAGAAAATCTCAAATTGTTTGCATTTGTCAAATAGATTCAAAATAGGAAGAAGCAAAGAAAAAACACGGCGGGCGTTTTGAGCTGGTTAAGATGCTAGCCGGCTTAGGCCATGCCGCGCATCCTTTCAAAGTGGGCAAACAATAGAAGCAGCACTACAACAACAACAACAACTTGCAGTTGTTCTAATAAGCCGCTCTCTTGGCCTGATCATGTAGTGCAAACAGACAGACAGCCGGCCAAAGGCATGAAAGGAGTTGATTGTGTGTCGGTCACTTTGAATGTCCGGTACTCATAAAACAACAACAACAACAACAACAGCAACGAGAAAACCCCTTTGAGCAGGAGTTAAAAAGTTAAAAGCCTGCAAACAAAGCGAACCTCTTGCACTCTGCTCGCGTTTGTGTGTCTCAGCTAGAGCAGTTAATTAGAATGTGCATCGCTGATGATGTGAGTGATGTATCTGGGTGTGAGTGTGTGAGTGTGCGTTTTGTGTGTAGACAAATAACGAGTGAAACGCGGCCTGATTGAGTGCTGGCAATCGATGCACTTTGAGCCGTCCATATGAAAATCAAATCAAGTCATAGTGCCAAGTGCTACCATACAACCAACAAACAACACCAACAAACAACACCAACCAACAACAGCGACAACAACAACAACCAACAGTTAACAACCAACAGTAAAGCCCAATCTAGAGTCACGTCAGACGTTAGCAGCGCTCACGCTGTGCCGCATTGCAATATTTACCAAATGTCAATGGAATGAGTGCAGCAGAAGCAGCAACAGCATCAAAGGCACCAGTAAAAGGCAAATGGGATAAGTTGCGCTTGCAGCAATACGAAGTTTTGATACCCTTACAACTTACAGAGAGCATGAGATTCCTTGTTGCAGCCAAGGTTCGCAATGTGAAGAACGTGCGTTTCAGCGCCCAGCGAAAGCTGCACAAGGGTGCAATCGCAGCGAAATGCAGAAGCCTTCTAAGCTGATCTCTGTGAGCAGCTCACTCGACCTGCTTCGGAACCCAATAGCGCCGACTGGATTTTGACGCTTATATACAACGCGCAAATCGGTTTCCTCGGTTTCTAATGCTTTGATCAGAATCGGTATTGAAAAAGCGATTTAGTTTTTAGGAAATTTTAATTTCCTTAAAAAAAATTATCGCTATTTGAATAAGTTCGCGCATTCGAGAATTGCAAAATCATCAAATCTCATATTACTCGGGAACCATACGACCAATCGAGATGAACTATAATTTGAATTGAAGATAATTAACTATTGATTGAATCAGTTTCAGATCGTTTTGGCCAACCTTGATTAGAATAGAAGCTACAAGGCAACAAACTAAAAAAATATTTTGAATATTAAAATTTTTTTTGTGTTTCTGATTTCAGTGCCTTGTAATCCACAATTGCGATAAAATAGACCAAAACTGTTCGAAAACCATTGACACTTAAATACATTTAAATCAAGTTACTGCTCAATTCGATAGGCAGTAAGCCTCAAGATCCGCGATCAGAGTTCAAAGTTTTACGCTAAGTGTTAAGTATCTAATCTTCAATGCACAACTTTTTGCAGGTTCTGTTGAAATTCTTATAAATAGTGAAGAACATTAGCAGAGTTAGATGTACAGAAATTGAACATCGGCGAAGCCCTCTAACTCTTCAACCTAACCTTAATGATTTCTTTAAAATATCCTTTGTCCCTACCCTTTGATCACTCTGCGCTCGCTTTCTCGTGTCTTTGCCATTTTGCTAGCCAAAATGAGCACAACTCTTGTAAGAGTATTAAACAACTGCAGCAGAAGGTGCACCATAAAGGTAAAAAAAAAAAAAATTTGCAAAAAAAAAATAAAAATAAATATCACTAAACACAGGCGCAAACGATCGCGCACGTTTGGTAATGGATCACACGATCTGCAGCCGCGGAGCCATACAGCCAAGTGCATGGCCTGGCCAGAGCAGGGCAGAATATGTGCTCCTGCCAGTAAATGACATTGACAGTGACACTATGGAGCAGCAGTGGAGCACTGTGTGTGTTGGTGTGTGTGTGTGTGTGTGAGCATATCAGTTGAACATACAATGCCTGGCCAGGCGCATAAGTGTTGCGAGCTGCTTCAGAAGCTTAAAGTGTCAGCTCAGGTGATTGCTGGCGTAAGGCCGACGAGGAAGCGGAGTAGGAGGAGAATGGGAGCTGTGCAACTATGTATCTTGGGTCGCACACGTTGCTGGGAACACGAAATTGGGAGCAACAGCACAGACCAGACCAAACCAAACCAGACCTAATGATGTCAACCCTTTTGGCAGCTGTGAGGTTACATCTAACATCTGAATGTTGCTCGACACTATTAGACTAATTTAATGGGCAAGCACATAAATTTGGGGTTAGCAAGCTGGGCATGGTGTCTAGTGGCTAACGAGTGAGCCAACCAATGTCCTGCTGCGGGCTGTAAATTGTATATTTTCCCAGTAAAGAGGAATTTTTGAGTTTTTTACGATCTATCAAAATCACTTGTACTAACATGAGGACGCTGCGAACTGTGTGCGACCTTTTGGTCTTCAAATCTAATTTCATTTCAAAATAAATAAGGGTAACAAGATAAGCGCAAGTCAGTCCGTCGGACGGACAGCCAGCCAGCCATCGAGCCGGAGTTGGCCACTAAAAAACAAGCAATGAAACAATAAGCAGCCCAAAGATAAGCATCAGAATCGCCTCTCGTTAGCAGGGAGCAGGGAGAAGAACATTGAGTTGGGTTTTTTTAGATCGAGGTGTGTACGTAGCACAAATTAATATTGTGGCTCGGCAGCCTGGGCGGTCGATGGAAGGCGCACGCGGTCGGGGTCCAAACACACAAGCAGTCAACAAAAGGAAAGGACATCATCAACTAGCAAAACAATGGGCAAATTTGTCGTAACACTCGCACGCAGAGAAAGTCTGAGAAAGGATCTAGCAGCATAACCGGGAGACACTCAACCGCAAGCAGCTGGTCAAGATCTGTTGAAGAGCAGCTCGCTGACTGACTGCTTCAGCCATGGCATGCGTAAGCAATGTGCTTGACCTGCAAGTTCACTGGACACGCATGCGCCTGAGAAAATAAAGACCCAACAAAAACAACAACTTGGAGCTGCAATATCGCTGGGTCGCTCTGTCGGCTGGCTTGGTGGAACCTTAATCGCAGCATTTTAATCGACACGCAAAGTTCGTTTAAGTTAAATAAACGTTTAAACGAGAACACAGAATGCCCAGCACAGACTCTGGAGCCCCAAATGGCAACAAGGGGCACAAGCACATGGCATGCACCGCACGTAGAAGGGCCACTTCTTCAAGCCGTTCCTGCAGCGGCTCAAATCTCTGGCCAAGGAACGCAGCTACAATGCGTGCGCTATGTTTTGTTGTGTGTCTGTCTGTGTGTGTGTGTGTGCTACAACTGCTGGGTGTGTACGAAATGTTTAAATTAAGGTGGGTATCAAGTGCACCAGATCACTAATTACCAGCG
The DNA here is from genome assembly GCA_035041775.1 of Chymomyza caudatula. Taxonomy (NCBI): domain Eukaryota; kingdom Metazoa; phylum Arthropoda; class Insecta; order Diptera; family Drosophilidae; genus Chymomyza; species Chymomyza caudatula. The sequence goes on from JAWNKW010000073.1 coordinate 1,271,512, forward strand.
CCAGCTAAATCCGCGTGTGAGCCAAGCGCCCCTCAAATGGAGCCCATGGTGCCCATGTAGCCCATGGAACAGCGGTTTCTTTTCTTCTTATTAGCTTCAAACTCGAATGTTTGCCTTTGATTTTTTAAGTCCAAAATAAAAGCGTAATGGGTAATCAATAAAGATGGCAGTGATAACGGCTTAAGTGGGTTAATGCGCTGGAATTACTTGTATTTACTGATCAAATGGCACTATGGAGAGATAATGTAAGCGGATAGTTGGAGTTGCATTTATAAAGTGTATAATGAAGACCTGAAAGAATCCTATGTAAGGGAAGCAGCTCTCCGAGACTGCTGGCCTCAGACAAGAGAACGCACTCTCCTGCGACTTCTTTGACTTTGTGGTGAAGAGTCTGTTGCAAAATGCCTCGGAACCGGACCATAAATGTGACCAATTACTTGCTTACTCAGATGATACTGACATCAGTTAAAATAAAACTATAAACTTGAGGGTGCCAAGCATTTAGACCTTGGCACAATGTTCACAACGCAACACGATGTTGCTATGGAGCTAAAATAGTGGTCCAAATGGTCCCATCGACGCTACTTAGTAGAGATACCTCTCGCCGGACGAAAATAACGCTCCCCAAGACGTTCATCTAGCCCGTTGTGCTTTACAACGCTGTAGCTTGTGTGCAAGCGTCCCGTGTGGTGAGCGGGTTGGGAGAACACCAACTCAGCAGGTCAAAGCTTGTCGTATGAGGCGACTAACAATGACACTGGGTTCTTTTCGAGACCAGTAGAGCCACCCCAGTCCTTAACAGGATTGTGCATAGGGTTTGGGACCCACCACGTAAAACCTCAATTCCAATGAAAGAAGGTATTTACAGAAAAGTTATTCCTATCGGAACTTTTGTCACTTTGTATCTTCTACTATATATATAAATGCGCTACGCAAAAATTCTGTGTGGTAACGATTACTTCGCAATAAAGCAACGTATTCAGGTGAAACCTATACCATTTGAAAGATAAAATGCTTGCGGTTTGCAGAATATAAGTATCACGTGGATACATTGCGTTATGGGCAGATAAAAATTGATTTGAAGTAAAATTGTACTGTATACGTTAGAAAAAAAAAAAAACAACAACAAAATATTTTGTACACACAAATGTTGTTCTTTCGTGTTTTCTGTTCTCTCCTTCGGAATCAGTTGCTATTAAGTGTCTTCTTTGATTTGCACATATGGACAGCCTTTTCTGGCAGTGTATTTTGACATGTCATTAGCTGGCATGTCTTTGTCTTTGACTCGGACTCTGACTCTGACTTATTAAACAACGTTTCCAACACTAAACAACAACAATTATCTGAAGTTCGCTACCGGACACAGCTAACAAGCCAGAAACTTGGCTAAAACAAAAAAAAATCGTTATGTTAATTTGTGCATAATTTCTTTATTTAAACATGTTGCCATTATAATGTGTCAATAATATATGCTTTTTTCTTATGTCAATACAAAATGCAAATTTCGCTTTAAATGCAGTATTTAAAAACAGTAGAAGAAACTCTGCAATTACTTAATTTAATAATCATGTTACGATGACTGCAGCTCTGCCATATAAGGTGTATGTGTGTGTGTGTAAAAGCTTGGCAACATTAGCATTAGATACTTACTTTAATATTGTAGGTATTTTGAGTTGTAATAAAAAAAAAGGCAGGTGGTATTAGTCAGTAAGTCAGTTGCTGGCAGCTGCACTATTTTTAAAGATGTGCTCAGCACGATTCATTCTATTTGCTGTGAATGATCGTAAATGATCTGATGTGTCTCTAATGAACCACAACTACAGACATAAGCACATCTAACTATGTGTGTGGGGCTAGCGGAGACCTTAACCCCTTGACTTAACCTCAACTCGATCTTATGACTTTCATTGAGTTCAGCTTATGTACATTTTACATATATGTATATATGTATATGCCTATAAGTGGGTATACTTATGGCGCCAACTATGTCTGCCGGCGCCTGCGCCTGCTCCATGTAACATGATCGCCCGCTTGTCTGCTTATTGTATCTTACCTCAAATGGGCGCCCCGCACCACTGCACGCCATTGGCGCCTGCTTTTTGACAGTCAATAAAAATTTGAAATGTTATACTTTTGGTCTATTTTAATGTTAAGCGATCGAACAAGTCAAAGTTGTCTATTGTTTTTGGTGCGTTTTGCTGCTTTTGGTGTATCAATAATTTATTAGATGCATAAATGGCTTTTTGATTGGCTTTCAGATTGTTGGGCCGATTGAAATGAACCACTTTTTCAGTTTGACAGCAGGAGAAAAAAAAAACAAAAGACTTAGACAACGAACTCGCAGTCAACGCAGTGTCTTTGTGCTCGTTGTTGTCGTTGTTGTCATCTTCTTCTTTATGTCTTGCAGCGTTTTTCCACTATGACTGTTTAATAAACTATAAAAATAAATTTAGAAACAATGACGACAAGCTACACATCGGAATGTGATCGCGCGGCCGTTAAACACACGCCATTGTTACCCACTTCCTAACCCCTCTAGACCCAGTTGCTGCCCACATTGTGGCCTCATCTTGCATATTGATATGATATATATGTCGGTGTGCGTAGCCTCCCCGTTTATTATGTTTATTGTTTATTATCGGGCGTTAAAGCGTCAACTTTTTGACATTGCCACATTTTACAACAACCGATAACCGATATTTGCCTGCACTTATCCTGCCCAGTTTTTTGGTCTATGTGCGTTCTTCTACACAATATATACTCAATATATCATGAGCAGCGGGCTCAGTACCTCTAATTAAGTGATTAAAATTCTGCCCATCAAACGGCCGTAAGACTTTTCTATGTGTTAATATAAAGTTTATTATTTGAAGCAGCACGTGGTTGACCGACAGTCTATGGACAGTTGGCATTTGGGTGTATCCCTGCAATAGTAGTAGTAGTTATAGGCCTCTCTCTCGCTCGGCAGAGCACCCAACACTCCATGTCATGAATATAACATATCAAATAGGCCGTACGACAAACATTTTTGAGCGTAACATTTGTGGCATTTTTAATTTACTGCAATGCATTTGACATACGGCACTTATAGGTGGCTATATCGGCTTTATTATCACCCATCCATCCATCCATCGGCAGTCCGCTGGACTTGCAGCAAAACACATCTAAGAGCGTCGTCGACGTTGATGAATTTATGCGAACACGCCCAATGTAAGACCCTGATCAAAAGATATTTTGTAAAGAATATGTTAAAAGTTGTCTCTAGCGATATATCAGGTGTTGCCAGAGTAAGCTTTGGGCAAACGGTAACATGTTCATGTAGTGTGTTTAGGGACAGTTCATAAATGACGTCACAACTAAGGGGAAAAGGGTTGGTTCGCCATTTTCAGGGTTGTGCCAGAAAGCTCTTGTTCTAAATTTAATTTCAAATGTCTTGAAAAATAAGTCAATCAAGTCTCTCTAAGGGATTTTGGGCACGGCATTGGATTGGTTTTGAGCTCAAATTCGTTTGAAAAAATATCTTCTTCTTAACTGGCCATAACAACCAGTTATCGAGTTGCGGCCTAATGTAAATACATTCTTTCATTGGAATTGTGGTTTTACGTGGTGGGTCCCAAACCCTACGCACAACCCTGTTAAGAGCTGAGGTGGCTCTACTAGTCTCGCAAGAACCCAGTATCATTGTTAGTCGCCTTATACTGCGCTACTGAGGTGATATTCTCTAACACTCTCACCACACGGGGGAAAGATATATGGCATATCGAAAGATTGCTCGGTTAAAAAAGATTTCTGGGGGTGCTCCGAAGAAGTGGCGTCAGAATTAGAAAGTCGAAAACTGCAATTCATGATGAGGTCTTCTAAGAATAACACCTTATAGACTTTACTGCGATTCCAGCCATAGTTCAATGGCAATTTGTTGTGTTGAATTGTTGTGCTTCATATTATGCCAGTGTTTCTCAAACTTTCTATGACCAAGTCTTATAAGATTAGAGAAGATTGAAGCACTCAGGCAGCCTTGCACTTTCTGCCACTTATAAGAGACTTATAGTTTTGCTCAGAACTATAAGATTAATTCACACTTACAAACAAAGTCGCCTGCAGACTCTCGCTCTTTTTTAAGTTACTATTTCCTTCTGTTGCAAACGTCAATGAGGGAGGTTGTGTCCACGCATGTTATTTCAAACAAACATCATACAAACCTCTATATCAGTCATTTGCGCCTCTCTTGCTCTATGTGTCGGACTCTCAAGAAGTCTAGTACCTTAGTCGGCGAACGACTCATACCTTGTAGTTCATATGCCTTGAGTTAAAGTAAAGTTGAAAGATAGTTTGCCACAACGCAGTTTATGTATATGGCGTCTATAACTTTATGAGCTTGATATTACTTCCCAAAACTTCAATTAGCATATGCCGATTTCTAGTTTAGTGCTTCACGTTTGGGAAACACTGAGTTACAATCGTAGTTTGAAATTGAGCTGTTTTTGTGAATAGTTGAATCATCAGTTACGATAAATTGTTTAAAAGATTTCTGGGGGAATTTTGGAAAAATTCTTAAATTTAATCAAGAATCCAGAAAAAAAATTGTCTTTCTAATGCAAAGTTTTTCGATTTTTAGTTAATTTTACTCGAAAAAATTAATCAACATCAAGAATCAAGAAAAAAATTGCTTTCAAATGCAAAACTTTTGGAAAAATTCTTAAATTTAATCAAGAATCCAGAAAAAAAATTGTCTTTCTAATGCAAAGTTTTTCGATTTTTAGTTAATTTTACTCGAAAAAATTAATCAACATCAAGAATCAAGAAAAAAATTGCTTTCAAATGCAAAATTTTCTGAAAATATTCCCAAAATTTCAAAAGACATCATACATCCGGATGTTTTTTGTGTTTATGTTTTTCCAGCCATAAATAAAAGGTAACACCAAAATATTTCATTTCTATAAATGTATTTAATATTCATATATTTTAATTGAAATAATTAAGACAAACTAAGACTAAAATATATTTTAAACTCATACTAGTATGTTTTTTTCTTTCTTTTTGCTAATACTAAACAATTTATGTACAATATTGTTTGGTTTTGGTGGGGAGGAAAAGTGGTTTGGTTTAACATTACAATTCGAATGAGAAAACTTAAAACTTCAAACATGCTCAAACATTCTTATATACAATACAATTAGCGACTACTAAACATAAGTTTACTATTTTTTTGTTTTTTGATTTTGTATAAAAATAATTTTTGGATTCGAGCTCAATAGTGTGAACTAGCTATCTCCCTCTAGGCGCAACTCAAGCTGCTAGCCAACATCAAACCTGTCCGTTTCTCGGTCTTGCTCTCTGTGTGCTTGAGTGTGTGTGTGTGTGTGTGTACATAAAATTTACATTTAAACAGTTAAAAAAAACACTAAACGCAAACAAACAAAAACAACAACAACAACAACAAGCTCCTCCCACTAGACGCACACAAAGATTCCGCGCATGGCGCTGGCCGCATTGTGGGCCACAGCAAATCCGCTGCGAGCAGCGCCAAATGGACTGCTACTGGCCTCACCAATGGCATTCAGCTTCTGTCGCTTGACAGCCTCGTGCTCCGACAAGGACGAGGAGGAGGATGTGCACTCAGCCTCAAGCTGATAGAACTTGCGACGTGGATCACAGTGCGTCTCCTGCTCGTACTGGCTAGAGGCATCGCTGTCGTTAAAGCTGTGCACTGAGCTGCGCGAGGCCTTCATGCTTAGATCCATGGGGCCATCCTGAGCGTTTGCCTCGGCGCTGCTGGCTGCTGCAGTGGTCTCAGCGCTAATCGAGCATACGGACACGGGCGACAGTGACTCCATCTTGGCGACAAAGGACAGTGGCGTGCTGTTAAGCTTGGGCTCGGGCGTCAACGTAGTAGGCGAGGCAGCGCTATGCAGCGGACTGTGCGTGGCCAGCTGCTGTGTAGGTGTGGCGCGTATGGCAATGGGATTGTGTATGGTATGCTGTGCATGTGGCGGTGTCTGGCTCTGCGAGTGCAGCGATTGCGCATCCTCATCGCAAACCTCGATGGGTGTTTGGCGCGCTGATGTGGGCTGCTGGCAGGCTGGCGGCGTAAAGCGTTGCGACTCGGCCGATGCAGCTGAATCCACGGACTGACGATGTTTGTACATTTCCTGGCGATAGGCAGCATCAGCAGCCGCTGCAGCCGCGGCGCTAGGATGATAGCCGGAGAAGAGCAAATGCGGTGGCAGCTGAAAGGCAGACTGTGGTGCGCCCATATTGGGCAGCGTGTTCATCATGCTGAAGAAGGGCAGCGCTGCTTCGGGATGTCTGCCAAAGGGCTCGGGCAAATAGCTGGGATAGCCCAGCAGTCCCATATGTGGATGACGCTGCTGCTGTAGATGTGCAGCCGCTGCGGCAGCCATATCGCTAAAGCCCACGCCATGTGGTGAGCCTGCTGTGGGTGATCCAGCGCAGTTTGGCACGCCGCCATTGGCTTTGGCTGCTGCCTCGGCTGCCTGCTGTTGCTGCTCTTGCACCAGGCAGTGTATTTTGAACCAATTCGAGCGACGGCCATAGCGTGAGCCACCCTTGGACATGCCCACGGTGTAGCACTTGCGCAGGCGGCAGGCCTTGCAGGTGGTACGATTCTTCTTATCTATGATGCACTTGTTGTTATTTTTGCACTCACTTATGGAGCTGAGATTGTTGTAGGAGCGGCCAAAGAAGGACTGCAAAGAGGCGCAAGCAAAGTGTTGAAGAGTGTCCAAGTTAGTTAAATGCACAAGCTTTTGCGGCCGTAGCCAAAGGGTTAGATATAGTGCTGCACCGGCACTTGCAACTTACCTTGCAACCCTCGCAGGTAAAGGCGCCAAAATGGAATCCTGCTGCCGGTTCGCCGCATACTTTGCACGTTTGATTCATCTAAAGAGAGCGTAAAGAGATTGCAAGAAAGTGTGTCTTAGTAAAAGTGTAATCCAGGCGTATTCCAAAGTGTGTGGCTTAATGGACACTAACCAAGTTGAACACCATTTTACATATGTTATTTTTTACGAGATATTTTTGTTTAACTTCACTTTCCGCTTCTTTTTTTTTTTAAACGCAACGTGTGATCGTTTTGCTCTTTGACTTAGAACTGATGCGCACACTCTGCGGCACGCTGCTTTTAAACCCAAAGGACTTTCAGTAGTGACATTTTTTATGACACGTAGCGCAAAAAAACTTAAACTAGCGGATTATGCAACCCTATGCGTGTCATAAAACGCTCCTGGCCCTTTTACGGCAATCTCATTGTGCAGGTAATGTTCCGGCCAGCATTTGCTTTTTTTAGACGACGGCCTGCAAACGTAATGACTTAAGAGTTTCTCTGAGTTTCTTTCTAAAAAAATGACAACAACCTTGACGTTGGTCGTAAACGCTACTAGCCAAATTTTTGGCAATTTTTTCACTTTTGCAGCTCTGCGAAAAAATGGCAAAAACCAGAAGACAAAAAAAAAACACAAAGCGCAGGGCTGTAGAATTTTTCGCGGGAAACAGTAAAAAATCGAAGTAGTGCAAGGCCCATAAAAATTGCCGCCGGCACGATAAACAAAACGTGAATTGACTTTGGCTGGAACTTGGTCAACTTACCTTGATGTGTGCAGTTGTTGTTCTTGTAGCTGTTTTTAGTTTTGGGAAATGCCCTTGGCACTTTTCAGTTTTTAGTTTGGTTCTGTTTCAGTTTTTTAATAATTGGTTTTACACAATTTATTGCCTTTGCAAATCAATATGATTTCCACACTTTTGATCGGTTCGTAATATTTGTTGTTGTTGTTGTTGTACACTTAAACGTTCAGTTCTTAAGTTTGCGCTTTACTTAGACTCTACACAACGCGCTCTAAACTCACGATGTGTAACTCACACTTCGGCTACTAGCAGACGAATGATTTCTGGCTCAAACTCGTGCCAGACAAGAAGCATTTCTGTGCTGCTGACTGGCTGTGTGCTATGTACTCCAAAGTCGCACTCACACCAAGACGAGTTTTGGTCTCTGATAAATCACGGTTGTTGATTCGATCGTCTCACCACCACCAACAACAGCAACAACAGCAACAGCAGCACCAACAGCAGCGCTCTCTGCGCTCTGCATGTTAGCTGCCTTGAGTCGCTGTTAATGTTATGTTAGCGCTGTCTGTTAACAGCAGCTGCGACTGAGCGACTGTTAACATTGAGCGCTTTAGCTCAGTTAACATTGCTCTGATATTATTCGTTATTCGGTTATTTATTAAGGGCGACGGAAGCGCTCAAACACAGACTGCGCTGCTCTGGCAGTGACTTCATTTTTAACAGTTGCTCAGATCATCATTTGGCAGGGGCGGAGCTTGGGTGTGAATGGAGCCGCAGCATGTATAGTAAATAGCGTTTTGTCCGTCGGTTTTTATTGCAGCGAATCGATGGGCTTAGCTGTTGGTTTGGAAAATTTTCGAGAATTGTTTTTGGTCTTGAGCCATAAAAAATATTGCATCGGCTTGAGTCAACGCATTCCGCGTAAGGACATGCAACAAAGGCTTGTAAAAAAGTCAAGGTAGCTGTAGCTATGTGGAACCGAAGCGACCTTTTCGCCTTTTCTAATCGATTCAATTTAACTGACTTTGCTCGTTTTTTTTGTTTTCGGGCGCAAAAACAAAAAACATGCTACGTAAATTTCGCGAATTTCCTTCACAACCAAATGGTTAAGTTTTCCGCATAATTAGTTGTGAGCGGAACACACACACAAAAAACGAAACCTTAAATAAGGTTTAACAATGACATGACTTTTAATCCGGTTTAATCCTCGGCTTAAGTTTTTTGCGCGACATGCTGCAGTTTTGGTTTCGCGGCGACATGACGAGTTGAAATATGACGGGCAGGCTCATCATAATTATGATCCTAGGATAATCTGCAGCTTAGGTAAGCTGATCCCGCGATTAGGTAACAAAATCGCGCGCTTAGGTAGCCGCAAAAAAGCAGACGAGCAACCGCGTCCGTTCATCAACGGCCGTGTCATAAAGTCAACGGGCACTGACCATAAAAAGTCGAGCAATAGCGACTAACCCAACCAAAAAAAAAAAAACAGATCACTCCACGGCTAGGCACATTTTTTTAAGTGGAAAAGGGATAACTGCACGTAGTACTACGCGCTGCCGGCATATGTTTATGCGAAATTACCGTAGCTCCGAGCGTACCATAAAAAAGTCAATTGCCAAGAGCGTTGCGTAAAAAATGCCTTGCGTTTACAGGGAACTACGGCTTGCTGCCGTACGCCTCAAGGACACGCGTCAGCAACTTGGCAAAATTGCAGTTTTTCTAACAAAAAACGCGCCTAAAAAATCGACCAAAAAAATGGTTTGCTAAAAAACTGCACGCGCGCACATTTGCTGACTTTTTGACTTTCGTTTAAAAAAAAGTCAACTTTTTAATTGCCTTGATCATAAAATGGTTAAAAAACCGAAACACAAATGTACATACGCCTAGTTACCTGTACGGAACGACTCTTGAGTCAAATGTCAACTGGTTCGCATTAATGTAGTTTGAACATGGGATTGCATCATTGCCAAGTTAATAAACAGCAGCCCCCTACAAACGGCGCACAAATCAATCAATATCACTTGGACCCGGGTCGGTCCCAGACAAACCACTTGACTTGGCTCGTGTGGGGTTCGTCGTTTTGCGATTTGCGACCAAGTATTTGCATATTTTTGATTTAACAGCTCGCGATATAGCCCGCTGAATGTGTGCCCGCGAGCCCAACTTGTGTAGTATCATTGTTATTGTAATTAGTTGCGGAAATTTGCATTTTCGTATCGCTACACATATCTAGGTTTCGCACACTTTGACTGTAGTCACTAATCGATTGAAATATCTAGCTGTTCTTTGATTTATTTTTGTAGATTTCGGCGATTTCCACTAGTTATGCCCATAAATAAGTTTAAAGACCAGTTTCTTTGCAAATTATTGTATTGCAAGTCAGCATTTGGGGTGTGTGTGTCTCCCAAGTCTAGAAGCAGTGGCGTAGAAAGGGGGTGAACTCACGAGATTATGATATCCTCCGAAATGAGCAAAAATCGCAAATAATCGCGAAACGATAGAAAGAAGGATATGCTTGGAGGTCTTAGCCCATTGCACGATACAAGACCGAGATAATGGTTTTGTACGATTTATCTTATCCCAACCAACAAAAATATCAAAACCTTTATAAATACGCATCAAATAGAGTTTTCCGTGGTCAGAGATCTTCTATTCCTATTAACACCTCGTTACTAGAATAGTGAATTACAAGCTATTCGATGTCAAATGTAAACTTAAGCCAAGAGGTTAATAGGCTTTCTGAAACTTACGAAGATTGGAAAAAGAAAATGCCGAAACTATTAAGAGCATATGTGGAAAATGGCAAAAATCGAGCGAATCCTAAAGCTCAAAGTATAGAAGCTTACTTTTTTGGAAATCTTACGAAAAATAAGAACATATTGGAAGAATTTTCAGCTTTTTTATCAGCTGTAGCTGATTAAACGTTTAAAACTGTGGAGTTTTATACAAACTTTGGTTGTGCTGATTCGTTGAACGATATCAAGCCTAAGGCCTCGCGCACAATGATCAGGCCTGAGCTTACACACTTCGGGCTATGGGAGCGCGCACACAGAGAACGGGACTGACTGGCAAAAATCGGTTGATAAAACGGTGTTGATAAGTTGAGTCTTATTCGCCTAAGCAAGAAAATTTCCCAAATATCAATATGATGCTGTGCAAAAGCTAGTTAGAAACATGTCATTTTAAGGTATGACTCTGTAAGGCCTCACGCACACAGAGAGCGGACCTGAACTTATGCATGATGACAAACTTAATATGCTACTTTCGCTCTGCTCTTGAGCGCATAATGTGCCGGATTACGTTCGCCATATGCACGGGGCCTAATTCTTGCAAAAACTTGTCAAGAATGTAAAGAAAGTCACTTATGGCCCCCCTTGCAAAAAGCTATGTACGCCACTGAGTAGAGCACAAATTTCACACCAAATGCGATTTAAGATTAGAAAATGAAACCAGTTATTGAACATTTCTAATAATTCTAGCTGTTGTTGTCTTAACTTAATGTCATTATAGTTAATTGCGCCTGAAAATATCATAATTACTTATGGTTTTTGCATTTAACAAACATGTTTCGAGCGTTGTTCTTGTAGCCTTTGTAGCTGATGATATATGGCTTTCATTTATTAGAGCTGCCTTCATATCTCCATCAATATATCAATAACGCATTCGATTATGAGAATTATGAAATTATGCAAATCAAAATTTTTGAAGGGTTGAAGCCCTTTTGCAGCTAATACTTTTGGCAAATATACGCGCACATATGAGTTCCATAATCGAGCCTGACAACATAAATAATAATTACGCTGCAATTATGACATTCGCTTCGTCGTGGAAAAGGAGTTTTTGAATATTTGCCTAGGCTTGTAATACGCTCAAAGGAAAAGCCAAAGCAGCTTGATGGAGTTTCCGCCGATTTAGACTCGAATCAGTTACTGCCAACTCTGGGCAAACTTCCCACGGATCAGTTCTAGCCCATAATCGATATCCAATCGCCACATGTTAAAGATTACTCATAGCGCGCAGTGACTGGGCAAAACCGCCTAACGGAAGTTGTAGCTGCGGTTTTGATCGCGGTTAGCAGTAAAATTTTTACAAAATTTCCGCACACACACTCGCTCAGCTTAGGTTTTTCACACACTTCTGCAGCACTGATCTCAATTAAATCCGATGCGATCCTGGCTTTGGAATTTCGCAAAGTTACGAGATTGCACAAGTTAGGCCAGCAAAACATAGCCAACTAATCCACTTCTAATGCCTGTTAAGCGTTTTAAGTTAAGCTAGGGAAACACATAGTCAATGGATGGCTCAATGGGAAAATCCCAACACATTTAACCAAAAACCAAATTGCAGTCATATAGAAATATATGTATATGTACAAGTGCATATATAATGTATAATTTTCATGTTTGTTTTCGTTTTACGGTCAGTGCTATAAAACCGACCGGATGCCCACCCACTCCAGCGCCAGCAACAGCTTTATGGTCAGCTCTGATGCAACAAGTGCAACAACAGCTAACAACATGTCCATGCCCCATGCCCCATGCCCCATGCCCCCAAACCGAAACATAATCAGTTATGCAAAACGCATTTGTGCAACGATCGAGCAATGTGCTACGCCTTGGTATTCCATATGAGCTGCGTTTCCTGCCAGTTGGGTTCAGTGCCGCTCGCGGGTTAAGAAACTCGGAGCACAGAAGGAGTTGTAGCTGCGCATAACTGTTTTAATGCTTAATTAATTGGGCAGCTACTCGGCGGTTTGCTGCGTCGCACTACTTTAAAATGCAGCACAACGAGCGTTCCAAGTTTTTGGCCACAAGTAAAGCCCATAAAGACGTCTCGCTGGCGCCGCTTGGACAATTTAGGGGTTTAGCTGTTAGAACGAGCATTTGGCCCATTAGCATGCTGCTCGGCTTGGGGCTGCAGTTGTCGCGGTCGTCATCATAGTCTCTTCGCATTAGGTGGAGCACAGCTCCCCAGGCTCATTCACTCACTCATTCGCTCACTCACTCATTCATTCACATATTAGTTTTGTTGTTACATTTCCAATTAGCTGCACGTTCGCTGGCTGTGGAACATGTTAATGACGTGTTGTTTGTTGGCGTTCTTGTTGTTTTTTCTGTTGCTGGACATGGTATAACCCCAACATGTCCTGCCGTCTGGTGGACACCAAACGCCAACGATCTGCAGCGGCATTTGCAGCGGCTCTTTGACTTTTGAGTCTTTGCTTTTGTTTTTTTTTGTTACTTTTTGACAAACTTGCATGTCATTTGGTTTTATGTTCACACGGGACAATTTATATGCTAATTTTCAGTGTGCATCAAAGGCAGCCGTTGACCAACACTGATGAAGGTGTTAGAAATGCAATTACCTTGCATTTAAATGCTCAATTAGTGTGACAAGCCGAAAACAAAGCCAAAGACCGCCTGGCATAACGAGTGGAACCGCTCACATGTCACAAACGAACTCAATGAACTTCAAACATTGCGCTTCTAATCGTAGGAGTATACTACTTACTGGCTGTGCGCTGTTCTTTCACTGAAAAACAAGTGCATTTTAAAATCGCGCATTTCCCAAATTCCGAAGCTCATTTTTTACGTTTTGCTTTTTTCCGCTGGCAATGACAGATCTACACGGTGTACACATAGAAAAATGGGTCTGGTACAATGCGGTCTGTTTGGCATCTTGATAAAAACTCAAGCTACTCATGCGCGATAAGTACATTGCCGTCGGTTTTCCAAACGGAAATCTACGCAATTCCAAATGCAGCGAGCTTGATCCATGAGAGAAAGTTGAGTGGGCTGCGCTCAAGTCCCTGGAAAATCCTCGTACAACGTCGATCATGGTCAGCGAATGAAAGACCAGACTTAACATAATCTCACGTCATAACAAAGTCAATCTATACTGGGTTCCTGGACAACAAGGTATCCAGGGCAATGAAAACTCGGATCAGTTGGCAAAGAAAGTCTCGGTGGCACTGCCCTTCTGTCATCTCCCTTCGACACTCGCATTGAAGACCTTTCTGGCAAGAGCTTCTTCATCCATACGCACAACATGACTTAGCCAGCGGAGCCGCTGGATAATAATTCGCTTGACTATGTCAATGTCGTCATAGAGCTCATAGAGTTCGTCATTCCATAGGGCATTTGTAGTCGTGGCCAAAGATTTTACGGAGTACTTTCCACTCAAAAACTCCTAGGGCATTTTCATCAGACTGCGACATCACCCTTGCTTCAGCGCCCTAAAGCAAAACGCGAAGGATGAGCGACTTATAGAGTGTTAGTTTCGTCTGGCGGGAGTGTTCTCTTATACTCATTTGCCTACTGAGACCAAAGTAGCATCTTAATTTTCACAATCTTTTTCCAAATTCTGTCTTATCGAGAATCACTTAATCCAACGTAACTTATATTAGTTTTCTCTTCCGCTTTAGCTTATTTCTGATTCTGTTTGTTGAAGAGTCAAGTCGAGGCACTGGTACAGGTAGCCAATATTATCCATCAAACACCAAAATGCTTGAGTTCTTTGCATTTCCAAGCGTTTTGCCCTAACATACAAACACAGAGGGTCTTCAGCTTTTTTTCTCAGTGTACTCCCTCGCCGTATACCAGAAATATTAAATGCAAAGTGAAAATTTCGTAGAATTCAGCAACAAATTGCTGTGTCACACGCTCTCCACTCAAAGCGTTCGTTTTGGTACGTCGATCGGTGCGTAGATCGCCTTAAACTCCTAAATTATAATAAAAGTGTAATCGTAATGTGTGCTTATGAACATAATCTGCAGGTGATTTCACATGAATTAGCGGTGCTAAATGTCAGGCCAAAGCGATATCACTGCCAGTTCAAAGCGGTGGTCGAGTTCGAGACACTCGACCGAACCAGTTTCATTGGAGATCATAAAAAGCACATCCAAAACACAACAGCCAAGAGACTCACTCGATTCCGGACGATTGATTCAAATGTGTATGCGAACGCATTTCGAAATGCTAAACGCATAAACTGCAGAGTGTACACAAATGTTGACTCAGGAATGGATATTGAAATGGATTGTGGCAGTTATAAGCCAGAGTGGAGCAGAGTGGAGTGGAGCGTAGTTGTTGCAGTTGCACTTGTTCTTGCAGCATTCATAAGCGTAAAAAATTTGCATAGTGCATTTTGTATGACTGTCTGATAAACTAGGTTGCGATGGTTAAAGCCATTTCGTAGCTCTGATAATGGCTATTGCTCGAGTGAATTTCACACGAACGTTGAAAGTGGTAGTGACGATCTTGGAGTCTATGCCACCGAGTTGCTTCATTTATATGACTGCCCGATTTTACGACACACTTTGTGGCTATTTATGCGGTGCAAGTTAAATCCCAGGCAACCACTTGGGTGGTATATCGAGCACAGCATACATCTCATTAGCTTCACGTTGTCTTGGTTGGCCATAAATATTTTGATTTGTGGCCAAGATATTTCCAACTGGAGTACCAGTTGCTTGACACTTTAATGGGCCATCAAATCTGCCTGCCGCGTACCTACTACGTATACGGTTTAGCCATTTAACCGTTTTACTGAACTCCATTTGACCTTTATTGTGCCTTATATCAAGTGTCTAATGGTGGCTCGTTTTTGATACCATCTCAGCATCAAAATGGCAATGGTCAGTCGTTGTCGACGTCGTCGTCGTCGTCGGCTCTCATGCAGATTCCGGCGCAAATCTTGTGAAAGCGATCGTGCCAAATTGAAAAACCTATTTGTGGCATTTGAAATGCATTTCATTGGGATTTGGTAAAACTGCATTGGGGTGTAACTGCCACAGCCAGGCCAACTACAAATACTATCAAAATGTGGAACAAGCATAATCGAAATGAAACGCCCTTAGGGCCAAACAAACGAAAGCCACTGCAGCTATCAATCCTGGCCAGCATCGATCTCTGTGCAACCGCACCCGCAGTCGCACCAGTTTGCTCAGCCAGCCACAGTGGGTGTGTATCAGTTAGTCAGTCAGACAGTCAGTCAGTGTGTGTGGGAGTTGAAAGCGATCGCTTTTCCATTCCCACAACAAGGAAAAGCGTTACCCTTTATTTTCTTGTTGCTGCTGATCAGCCTGAAAAAGCTTTATCGCTGGCAAGTGACTGCGTCTGCGGCGATCTGGCACTGATCGTGCGCTCAGCCACATCAAATGCCGAGCTTTGTCAGCTTGTTGGCCTTTTGGTCACCTGCGCTTAATTTGCACCATGGAGAGATGCCAACTGATGCCAGCAATGTGATAAGTTTTTCACACACACTCTCCGGCAAAAAGTGGAAAGTCAGATCGCGCAACGATCTCTCACTGCGCACAACAACTCAAATATGTTATAGAAAATTGAGCACATACCGCAACACAAGGGGCGCAATGGAAAACAAAGCAAGGTAGGAGCAAAGAGCAAAAAGCGAAAAGCACACAAAACATTTGCTCATTTTGATTTGGTTATTTCGCTGTTACACGAAGCTGCAGCAGAAGTTAACTTCTCTTGGCCACAAGTTGACCTTTCACCATCAGCACCACACTGAAGCTGGAGCTGGAGCTGGAGATGTATCTGAAGCTGGCCACTTGCCGGAAGCAATGGCAGCCGCGCAATGGCTCCCCAAAAAAATATATATCACCAAGCGAATATCTACGAATTGATGATGATTGGAAGCACAACAATGAGAGGGCACAGCATTGGATGCTGCAAAATAGTAAACAATATCTGTAAAAATAAAAACGCCCAGCGCCAAAGTTGCGGTTACGGTTGCCGAAACTAATACAACAACAACGACCACTACAGTTACAGTTAAACTAAAGCCAATGCCAATGCACATTGCACATGGCCCATTGTCTTTCAAATGTAATCCAGCTGGAGGGCAGTTTTTTCTTCTTCTTCTTCTTGGAGCCACAACTAAGTTCAAGTTGGCAGTCACTGGCAGAAGCGGCTAAGCCACCAAAAAGGGAACAATCTTGTGAATCACTTGAAACATTTGAAAAATCACAGGCCAAGGTTAGCTGTGATATTCAAATTTTGGGTCAAGCTGCTCAATGTCAACCATAATTATAGACTGCACCCATCACAAGCCGTTGTATGCATGAATGTATGGGTTTGGGATCGGAATCAATAAAGTGTACCCTAGCAGCTGAGCGAGATTGTTCTGTCATCGTTGGAAATATGAATATCAATTTGTGTTATATACTATGTACACGAAGTATACTAGCTCTTCTTCTTCTTAACTGGCCATAACAACCCGCTACTCAGAGCACTCCTGCAGGAGCTTTCTCCAATCGGTGGTACCAAAGGTAGATAATGCGCAGTCTACCTGGTCGTTCCCCTTTGTCTCCCTCCTTTAACAGCCGCAACTGCCAAACTCTGCAAACATTCCAGCCAGTTATAGCGAAATCTAGAATATTCCTTCAACAGCTCTGGAACGCGCAAATAGATTGGGATGAAAAACTGCCCTCAACGCTGAACACTGCTTGGATAGAGTTGTGCAACATTTTTGACAATATGGAGCTTGCAACAATCTACTACCTGCCACCTGCTTTGCTCCAAAAGTCGAGTAGCGCCGCTTAAGCCTCTCACTGTGCCAAAGCTGGATGTTTGTGGCGCGGCACTGCTTCCACAATTCTGCTTCTTCTTCGTAACTGGTCATAAAAACCCGTTACCGTTTTACGGCCTGATGTATTTCTTTCATTGGAATTGTGGTTTTACGTGGTCGGTCGCAAAACCTACGCAAAACACTTTTAAGGCCTGGTGTGGCTCTACTGGTCTCAAAAGAACCGAGTGTCATTGTTAGTCGCCTCATACGACAAGCCTTTACCTGCTGAGGTGGTATTCTCTATATATTCGAACTGAAATTTAACGAAACTTTCGACAGTAACATTTATCTGATAATGTCTAATAAGGTCGGCATTTTCATAACGATCTCGCTCAAATCAGTGTCAAGATGTTCGTCGCATCAAATTATCGAATTAAAAAGTGATATGCGATCTAAGATCTTTCGAATCTTAAAACAAATAATGGATTATTCATTCTTTGTAACCCATAATCAAGTCATGTTAGACCAAAGCTATCTGATAGTTATAAAATTTAGTGAAAGTCATATCGATGGAAAGTAAGAAAGTAAGATTCTCAAGTAATGCTACCCATGCTAGAAAACCAAATTGACCGATTGGAAATCAACGACACCAAATTTACCGGAACCGGAGCTGTTTTAAATGATATCATGTAGATTGTGAAGATCCCCTAATGTGATGTCCCATCCTTTATTTAATTGCAGGTTTTGAGTTTGCAAGAGTAGCGTCACTTTTACGGAACACCCCCAACTCGACAGCAGTGACACCAAATTAACCGGAACCGGAACTGTTTTGAATAACGTCATGAAGAATTTTAAGATTCCGCTAATGTGACGTCACAAATCGTTATGGCAAAACCTGTATTGATTGGGGATCACCCCACACCTACCCCAATCGTCGCGATTTGATGACCTCCATGACCCGCCTCCTAAGTGGTGACGTCACTTATGAATAGCCCCAACGTATGGGGATTTGTTTTGTTACCTATTGCTGTTGATATCTTTTCATTCATTACATGTATTTTGAAATAAATGGATTTTTAAACACAAGCAAAAGGTAAATTGTGAACAATTTAGACGTAAACTCTGGGCATAGTGGATATGTCTCCTCATCGAAGGAGAAAGAGAAAAAGGAGGAGGAAGAGGAGAAGCAGGATGAGAAAGAGGAAAAGGAGGAGAAAGAGAAGGGGCAGGAGGAAGAGAAGGAGGAAGGGAGAGGTGTAAGAGTATGCAGGCAATTGAAGATCATATAACTGTCAGGACAAAAAAATTAGATATTCTTGGACTTTCCACTCGGGCCATATGTTCTCAAGGAAGCCCGCAATAGAGACTTAAACACTCACTTTACTAATGTTATATCCTTATGACTACTAGCTGAGCTTCCTTACTATTATAGGGTGAACTCCGTATCTATATAAATTTTATAATCAACTCTAAGTCAAGGCCTGCACTGAAATCGATCACAGCTTCCCTTCTTCCTTGGAACACTTAACTAACTTTAAATGGTACTTTCTTAGATTAAGATGACAGAGAGATTCTAGAAGAAAGTCACATTTTTGAGCCAAGACAATGGAGTAACGTGTACTAACGACCGTTATCGGTAGCTCTTATACACATAAACCTGCTTTTTTTTATCTTCATAAACTTGAGTTACACACTTGGCAAGGCGCTCCTAATAGTCGAGAGTAATTAATCATTAGTTACCCTTTTTGGCTTTGGTTATGAATCAATCGGCCATCAAAGGAATAGTTTGCTGGCTAATAATAGACAAGTTGACAATCAGTTTTGCTGTCCATAAATCGCTATAAATTACTCTATTCAATAATAATCGAAGACATTATCTCAAAAATGCAATCGGGAGCAAAAACTGGACAAGAGGCAACGCCATTCTCAGTCCTTACAAATTATGTTTAATTAAAATTTCTGTATTAAATATGACACAATGCTCCGAATTCCAAAGCGAAATGTCAACCCATATGATGTGCCATGCGATGGATACCCAGGCTCTTGGTTGTTGTAATTATTATAGCACCCCAAAAGATAATGGTCCTGACCATCGCTTGACTGACGGACTGACTGACGGACGGACTCTGGCTGACTCTGTGCACAATTCATCTCGCATCGCATCATTTATGATTTTGTTTTATTTATAAAATGCCCATCATTTTGCCGTGGTATGTGGAGGTTGCTCCGGCTTCCGCTCCCGCTGCTCCCCCGGCTCCACCTCCTGCTGCTGCTGCTACTGCTACTGATGTGGCAATGATGATATTTACAATTTTTTTTCGTACATTTGTCGCATAGTTTGGTTTGGTTTTGCTTTCTGTTGGCGGTTCGCGCCCGTCCGTCTTGGCCGGAGTAGCATGTCCATATCTGGTGTTATGACAAATGCTGTATGTAATTATTGTATACTATATACATATATATATATTACTTTTTTGCCAGGAGCCGACAGTTTAGTCCCCGTAAAGTAGTTGCGAAGCGCAGCGCAGCGCAAAAGCGGCGAAAAGATATCAGAAATGTCGCATATTAATAACGCCCTGTACCAGACATTTCGTGTGCTGCGTTTTGTGCCTTAATTAACCCTTTTTAAATTGGGCATAATTAGGGACAAATGCACTGAGAGAAATGGTACTGATTGCAGATCTCTCTCTTCTTCCATAGTATGGATCGATGCTATCTAAACCTCTGCTGGTCTTTGGATCGCAGCACGCGGTTGTCAAACACAATTCTACGCCGAGCCAAAGATCTACCCGCATTTGGGTGGCAAACCACATCCACCCACGATACTCCCTAAAGGAGCCAACCGCAAGATCTGGCTCTGGGTACCAGAATTAAAGCCTCCGGACAGTGGGAACGTAAGTAGAGACGGTGTTCGTGATGGTCAAGGCGGGGCATTAAGCTGAAGCTAGCGTACCTGCGACAGGAGCCCGAGACTTATCTCACCGCTCACGCGTAGTAACCGGAGCTTGGCGAAGATCTCGCTTTCGTCGCCGAGGACATGCTGGAGCAGTAGTGGCGATTTGTGTGTTTTAGGGACAGTCGAGCGATAGTTGGTATGAGCAGAGGTATGGTAAGGCTAGTGCTGGTTATGCTGTGAAATAACTGAAAGCAACTCACCTTTGACTAGGCCATTGCCATGTAAAATACGTGAATTCGCTGCATTAGCTGTGGATAGAAAGTGCGATATATGTGTCGCAAAATGGAGTACCTGTACAGGAGGGTAATAAACTACAGCAATTACAAAAAAACTCACTTACTTGCATATTAAATGTTTAAACGTAGAAAGTCTTGCGCTTTTTCAATCCGTGGCGTGTCCTTCAAAATCTTCCAATTACAATCATAGAAATTCGGTTAACATTTGGCAGAAGTACACTATATAGCTAGAGTTTCCTTTTGGTTCGCAAAAAGTTTCTGTGTTGTAGGAATTGCTATGAAGTGATTTTGAACTCTTGAATTTTTTTCTCAGTGTATGTGCTCGCTCATCATTATATCACTCACATTCGTTAATATTTTTGAAATATTTTCGCGTAATTTGTTGATATCAATTTACACATAGCTGTTGCTGTCGTTGTTGTTGTTGTTGCTGGATATAATTATATCATTTCGATTGATCGTGCGCCATGTCTGAGTCTGAGTCCGAGATATTAGCAGTTTCAATTGGATGCTTCAGATGGCAGAAAGTCAAGCTTAATGATTAGCCATAAGTAAAGTTCTGGCACTTTTTGTGACAGTGTACTAAGCAACAAGTATCCCATCTCCCAGTTGTAGTGGTAACAACTTTGATGTGCACATATCGTAGCACAGCTCAGCGGGTGAGCTGGCATAATTAAAGCTTCAGCCGAGATACTATAGACAGGTGCAGTGCAACATAATGCAGTCCGTTGAGAAGAAACACAATTCTGGTCAGCTACTTCGTCTTGACGATGATAAATGTGTCGCGTGATCGGACATAAATGGTTTGATTTGGTGGCACATTGGCTGCAGTGCAGCAGTAAAGTTGTCGCTGCAATTGCTGCTCAGTGCTGCTGCTCCTGCCAATCTCAGTGCTTGCCACGTCCGCTCGATATTTAAAGCGACTTTCACACTACACTCAATTGTCTGGCAATGTTGTTGTTGTTGTTGTTGTGCCTGGCCTGGCCTCGCATGGGCTGGGCTGGGCCCTAAAAGGACAACCACAAGAACGCACAAATTTGGACACATGCTGCATACCAAAGAGCGATGCCACGTAAAAGGATACTTTTTACAGCGCACGGCAAACGCCAATAATTTATAAAGCGGACAATAAAATGTTATCAAAAATACGAAACACAAAAACCTGGACAAGCTGAACTAAATGCTGCACGCCTGCGCATGCTGAACAAGCGCAGTGGACACCAGTCATCCAGCCAGTCATCCAGCCAGCCAGCCAGCCAACCTGTGGGCCGCTCTTGGGGCTGGGAATGGCACTTTGGTTGGGGCCATAAACTGCCACAGAGTCAGACGGACAGACAGACTGTCCAAGCGGGAGACAGAGGCAGCTTGAACGTTGTTCTTGTCTGCTCATCGCATCGGGCGCATGTCGATGATATATGAAATCATATAACAGCAATCGGCAAGCACACACACACACACACACACACACACAATGCCACAGTGTGTGTGTGTGTGTGTGTGTGTGTAGTTTATTAAATACGGCAAGAAAATGACAACATCGAGCCCCTTTTTTTGCCCAGTTGTTTCGATTGTTGCTTGTCGATTTATTTATGTTGCTTTGAGAAGTTGCTTAGAATTTGCCACAGTTTATTTATTGAATTGACTAAGTTTAAATGGAAATGGGCGACAACTCTGGCAAGCATTCGGTTAAGACTTGCATTATATTTAATAGTCTATTTGGTGTAATGGTGCTGCTCCAATCACTTACTTCTTACAACAGACATGCATTTGCCAGTCAAGAACAAAGGAATTGTTTCAACTCTGGCATTTTTGAGTTTCTCCCGTTTTAGGTGCGGGTGACCTTGAGCTAACCAACGTAGTATCAGTCTTCGTTATATAGCATGGTAAGCCCCACGAAAATCAAATCGACAGCCATCATCTAATTGACGCTTTTGATAGCCCGTTGAGGGATCGCGTATATGTTGCACTATCTGGGTTTGGAAGACGATGAGCTTGAGAAGAATGCCAGCTTTGAATAGAGCTCCAATTTTGTACTCAAATTGAGTTTTTCAGCTCGATTTACTTACTCAATTCGATTCCAAACTTGGCTTGATCAAAGGTGTATGTAAATCTAATATATACTTTAATATAAATTTTTCGACAAATTTTATTATCGTATTAATCTAAAGAATACTTATAGTTATATCCTTAAATTGAATCAAAACATTGATCAATCAAGTTGCCGAAAGGGAAATCTCTCGCAAATGTTCTCTCACAAAAGTTGAATTTCATGCTACGAGGCATGAATTTCATATTTCGGGAAGTGTGCTTCTAGCATTCTGAAATAGCAACCTGAACCTTTGTAGTTTTACGCTAAACTATACTAAAGACGTGCTAACGTACCATTAGAGAAACGTAAGATGGTCAATTCTGAATAGTATGCAGCCATTTCTTTTCCAGAAGTTTTCGGAGAGTGAGAAAAAGCCAACCGACAAAAACGGATCATTCATCAAGACAATGCGTGCTCTCGCAAATCAGCTCACACTTCTCACAGTCACAGATTCCCCAACAAATATGTTTATACTTTTCGAAGAAGAATGGCTTAATATCATCTTACGCGGGGAATGTTCAATATTAAGACGAAACTTGTACACAATATTAAACATGTTATAACGACAATTTAGAACGCATTTTCAAGAAAACGCTCATAAATGACGTCACCAAGATTTTGAAGATTTGTAATACAAAGAAAAAATTGCATGAAAATATAAAGAAACTTGTTTCAGTTTTAATTAACATATTGATTGTGACGTCACGCTTTGGGATACCAACTCCCATCGTTAAAAAAAGTCACAATTTGATGAACCTCTTCTTTCTCCTTTCAGTGATGACGTCATTTATGAACACCGCCAAGTCGTTTTCAAAGGATCACAGATACGTATGGCTACTTGAAGAAGAAGAAGAAAAAACAGAGTCCGTCTTCTAGTTTTTGAGTGAATGCACAGTAGAGCACTCATCTACTATCCACTACTGATAGATTGCTTTCTCAGAAGTCCTAGGTGCTTGGGAATGAGTTTTGGTTTTACACACCAGAACGCCTAGCTGCCATAATGGCGGGTGGATTACCACCAGTGTGGGTACCCCATGCGGAGTTATCCGGTTTAAGCTCCATTCATTAAAAAGAGGCCATGTACAACTACGGGTAGGCCAGGTCCAAGAGGAGTTGTTTTCTGACTTCCCAGTCTAGCATACCGTGGTGACTCGGTGTCCACCCAAGATTCTCCCTATAGCAGCCCCCCACTCCAGTACACAAAAGTACATGGCACCTTGGAGACACCACGAGTAGGCAACTGAGAAATGAGCAGGGCACTGCCGGGTACGCATGTCCTACGAATCGACTTGAGATCGTAATGAGAAGGCGAGGGACTTCTTCTTATTATGCAGTGCGGATATTGTTGGAACGAATAAGTCAAACAAATAATAATAGCGAATAAGTTCTCTCTAACTAGAGGGATAGCGTGGTACTTTGTCTGGAAAAATCAGCTGTACCATTAGTAAGCCATGAATGCTGCCATCGCTGAAGAAGGCTTGACGCAACATGATTTGCTGTAGTCGAAGCTATTGACCAGGATCTAGAAGAACTTCTCGTAAAGTTTTCAAGTCCTTGGGCCTGGGCAGCGTCTGTGTAATGAAAATGCTTCCAGTCTATATTTTGGCTGAATTTTATCTCTCCGACAATAGGCTCCTTTTTCCCCCTTGTTAACAGTTTCTCAACAACTACTTTTACTTTTTTCCAGACAAGCATGACTAAAACCTCACCAAAACTCTTCATTTCAATTCAACAAATCGTAAAAGCTGCGAAACATGGATTAGTAACAAGATATATTGTTGAAGATTCAAATCACAACATAAAAGAAAGAAAGACATTTTGAAGAACACAAGATAAATTACCATTAATCGATTGACTAACTGGAAGTCTGCGCACATATAAAGTCTATGGTTTGTCAAGAGAAATGAAAGCCACAAAAGATGTGTATAATGTGCATACCTAGTTAAGTATACCTTGTTACCTACTTAAAGAAAACAATAAAATATGGAAGAAGAAAACAGGCATTGAGCACAGAACATTTGAGTACTCATCATTTCTTCTGTTTAACGCGAAACCAAAGATAAAACTTGATTACTTACCGTTTAAATTTCAATAAATCAAGTTATCAGCTTGAAAATCATTTGGAAAAGCAGGTTAGCTGTTAATTTGAAATACGTATCGACATAAATTTAAAACCCACTTGCCACAGACCACATATGACTCGGAAACCCTAACTGGTAAACTTCATCAGATTAGATACCATTTTTATAGAGAAATAAAATTCAACCGCAGAGAGTAGTTAAATTCAAATTGGAGCAGTTGAAATTTAATCCGGAAATAAAAGGTTTTAATTGCGATTTGACAATTAAGTGAAGGCCTATTCATTTGGCAATTTATATAAATCTGAATCTGAATCCGAATGCCAATGAATGACTAACTGCCTTCTGTTCTTATTGTACTCATTTATTGCCTGGAAAACAAAGTGATGCCCATGTGGGGTTCGCTTCAGTTCGTCCAGAGGCCAAACCCTTTTAAAGTTATTGCTATTCATTCGATATCACATTGATATCAAAATAAAAATTATGCGCTCGATGTCTGTTTATATATTTATATATCGAAATGAAGTGGTCATAAAATGTGCACGGCACGTTTTGAAATTAAATCATTTTAGTTGGTTACACACACACACACACACACATACACATGATTTGGGTCTGCTTTTAGGAAAAGATCCATAACACACAAATACACTGCACAAAAAAATTGCGTGAAGAAAGAACCAAATTTGTAGTTTTTCTTAAAACTGAGTCTTCCTGATTCTTAGAACAAAAACGGAATGCATACAATAAGAAATTTGTTAGATGGATGGAAACTATCGAAAGTAGTATGGAGTTATCGAATTTAATCCAATGTATCTCAATATCGATGATATTTTTCATTATCAATAGCATAAAAACAAGGTAAACGTGAAGGTAGCAAGGACAAAAAAGTGAAGTTAATATATGGTAGTGTCAAATCTTTTCGAACCTTTGGGGTACCTACTCAAACCAAGCGAGAGAAATGCATAATTGTGCCGAGATACATGAACTGCACGGTACTAAATCAATTCTACTCTTTGGATACCGTGGTAGCTATTATAACCAATTGACAAGAGTGCAGCGAGACCGAAACCATAATTGTTTCATCTTATCCCCCCTACGTCTCGATTCTTCCTTCACCCTCTAGGAAGCTACGTGAAGTAGTTGTATATGAGGATTTAAAACGTTGGACTAGTGTTGGGATGTGACTTACAGAACACTATATGAGATAGTAATAAGTGCAACCCCAGAGGCTCTCAACATTATGATTCCATATTATCCTCTAACCTGGCAATACAAAATGTAGGGACCAGCCCAACTTTTGTAACATCCAGGCGACAAGAAGTTATTAATCTGATAGTCTTCAACCACAGAAGGATTGGCCTCATCAAATCTTGGCGTGTGTTGGATGAGGTATAGTTGTCTGATGCGTGATAGGCCAATTCTGACTCCGAATTCGGATTCTACGCAGCAATGCGTAGGAATGTCCAGACCCTACAATTGGATGGACGGATGCTTGAATCTCCATGCTGACATCCATTTCATTGTGACGGTGCTTCCAAGGTAGACGAAATCCTTGACAACATCAAAGGTATTGTTTTCAACATCAATCTGAGAGTCCAACTGCTGCGTTTATCTATTCGAAGAAAGCATATACTTTGTGGTGCTCTCATTTACGGCGAGATTCACCCTGCCAGATTCTCTTTCAATAGCCGCAAGCGCTCCGATAACTGCTCGCTTGCTACGACCAATGATATCGATATCAACTGCGTAAGCGAGCAACTAGACACTTTTATAGTTCAATATTGTCCATCTCCAAGGTACTTCGGCCTTACGCCACACGTTCTCCATCAGAAAGCTAAAGAGTTGTCAGGATAGGGCATCGCCGTATACGAAAAAGTCATCCTTTTCCCCAACCACGGCAACTTGCTACACTTAATATAGAAAATTGTTGGACACCGTTCTCCAGACAACTTGACTGTTTCGCTCAGTGTACGTACAACACCTTCGCCTGCGCCGTTTCGTTGTGCAGAAGAACTTTTTTTTTGTATAACACAATGCGACGATTTTTATGGCGTGGCAAAAATTTTATGGCATGCTCTCTATTGTATTTAAAATATGCAAAAGAATTTAATGGGATCTGTTGTTGCTTTTATTTTTATTTTTATTTTTATTTTTGTTTTATTCGAGCATATAAACGAAGCGATAAAAATAAACACAAAAGCGACGGCTGAAAGCGCGTTAAATGTAGACTAATGGCTTTTAATTTAACCCGTGGATGGCGATTTTATGGCACGCACGATCTCAGTTATTAAGTCAACTCCGGAGACATGTGGAGGAAACCGAATATGGTTGCAGTTACGGGTTAAATGAAATAATTAAATAATTGTAGACACAATGCGGTTGGGGAGTAAACTTTCTCTCCATTCGAAATTAAATCACTTTACGCACTTTATGCTCCGCCTCAGCAGCCGATAAGATCGCGGCCTTTGCGGCGCCTTAAATGACACTACAACAACAAACAGCGGAATAACAATTTGGCGTTTTTTGAACCGTAAGACATTTGCGTGCCAGTTCATACAATGGCGTAATTTACCACTTAACATATCAATTGTGCGGCTATTAATCAAACAACAGCACAGCAGCGGGCAGCCATTGGAGGAGTGGAGGAGCACGGAGTCCGAGTCCAAGCCCGAACCCGAGCCCGGCTCTAGCTGCTTTGATTTGTACGCATCGCTTGTCAAACAACAGTACAGCGCTAAGGGGGCGGGGAAGTACAAAATACATTTTTCATATCGTAAATGTCCATCAAACCATAATAAGAGCATAAAAAGTAGAATTTTTTAACACCTTTTTGTATCCAGCAGATACACTCGAGTTCTTTGTGCTGACCACAGTAGCTTGAACCGTTGCCGTTTCTCTGTATCCCCGTCTTGGTTATGATGCTCATTGGCAGTTGGACAAGTCGACTGCCTGTCCGATCTAGACGATAAATAAAACCCAAACGACTCTGCTTGGCATTTTGTTTACACCCGCCGCCCTGCCCCCTACACTACACTACACTACGCTACAAACACACATATTTCATTCAGCTTGTCAGCTGCACGGCGTCCATCTAATTGCTTTTGTGTGCTCCACAAAGGTGCGCAACATAATTTGTAACGCACTCCATACAGAACGGGTGAAAAAAAACAAAAACTTATATATAACAACTCAATAATAAAGCAAACTGTTGCCGTTTCTCACCTGCGCACTTCAAAACACTTAAGCGCCAAAGTATATCTTTGATCTTTTCGAGATACAACTCACTGAGATACCAAGTGACCCCCGGACACTTGACTGCCGTTGATTGCCGCTCAAGTGAGAGCCACAGAGCACTTGGTCTAGAAGTTTTGGAACCATAAAACTGATATGAAGAGGCAGTCGGGCAGTCAGCCCGTCCGACAGCGTCGGACACTCGTCAATGGTGCGTATTGAAGGAATGTGCTTGTGGTCAATCGGTTTCAATATAATATGAGTGTTTGAAACACTTTATGTGGCTTATGCCATGACTCAGCTGGAAAAGCTACGGACAAAGAAGTAGTTCAACTTAAATTGTAGCAAAATAACTCCATTAAACAAATTATCTAACTACATGCTGTTTTCTCAATATCTATAGTTGAAGTGGGGGCCTGGGTGAAGGTCCCTGCCTCTACCTTTACCAAGTTGATGCACAGCCTCCAGGTGCCCCCTGTTTAGCTGCTCTAATCACCACTAGCTATTAGGGCAGTATGAACCGCAACTGCACCGGAATTTATTTAACGTGACATTTTCCATGGGTTGGACTACGATCACGTTGCTGTAATGCGCCACCTATGTAGGGGAACACAAGCACAGCGAGTTTGGTATAATACGCCAACAAACGCCTCTCTGAGACTAACAGCGGAAGCTGTTGTCCCGTCAGTGCCGATTTGAATGCATGTTGTTGGGCATGCATTCCCCTTGGGTAGGGGCGAAGTGTATCGATCACCTCTTCTGCTTTTGTGGGCAGCAGCACCCAGTTGGGAAACGCAACTCCACGCCGAACACAGGGTTCTACCCGCGATTTGGGTGTCAACCACAGCCACCACGATACTAGGGGTCCTACCTCAATGAGCAGTGTTGGAAAACATATCAACACTTGGCACCGAAATTTCACAAACTTTTACGTTTTTGTAGATGCAGACAAAAAATACTTCTATATTCTGTCACTTCACGTATCAATTTTGCCTGCTAATATCTTAAGACCATACTCTCGACGGTGCATAGTTTTTATACTAAAAAAAATACTACTAAACTTCTTCTTCTTAACTGGCCATAACAACCCGTTATCGGGTTACCGCCTGATGTAAACACATTCTTTCATTGGTTTTGCGGTTTTACGTGGTGGGTCCCAAACCCTATGCACAACCCCTTTAAGGCCTGGTATACCTCTACTGGTCTCGAAAGAACCCAGTGTCATTGTTAGTCGCCTCATACGACAAGCTTTGACCTGCTGAGGTGGTATTCTCTAACCCGCTCACCACACGGGGTGGTGTGTGTTACTACTAAACTTAGGCACAAAATTATGAAGTTTTTGTTCATACTGAAGAATGTCACGTGCGTTGCCATAAGATGTCTTGACATTTAAAAAACATCTATAGCCTCCAATCCAGACGGTGTATTTGCGCTGTCTTTATTTTCAATGTGGACGGCGCCAAAGTAGTAATCTCCTTTGCATTAATTGCGGTCCGCAATTCCGGAATATATGATGGTGTCAACAGAAAACAGCACTGCTTTGGCTGGCATTGCCCTGAGTGTCCTGTTGTGAAGGCCATCTTCTCCTGGAGCTTTTCTGGTTTTTAGCTCTTTAAAGGACTCTTATGTCGATAATGAAGCGCTAAGCATGGTATCCTGACTCTGAAGTATTTGATTGAAGTTGTTCTTGTTGTTAGGACGACATGACGACGTGCCTAAAGTTGGAGATGTCTCAAAAGAGCGAAGTATATGCTGCGCCATATACCATGCACCACACAAACTCGGTGGCAAGCCGCATTTTAAAGGGAGGCAAAAAAGAAGGCCACACTTTAAGATGGAGACTACGAAGGTTACATCCGCTCGACCTCGTTAATAGGTTTATGTATAAAAATTGATTGTAAATTTTAAGTTGTATTAGTATTTTTCTATAAGTTTAATTTAATTTGTTGTTAAAAATAACAGTTAAATTAAATATTAAACCGGTAAAGCATGTCAATTTACCTCACAGCCCGAATGTATGCAATGCCAAAAAATTTGATACGAAAGGTTCGTGTCCCTGCTAAATGGCTGCAGCTTGCAACACTGAGAGTGCTGAAAGACTCTCAACGCTGCCGTAGCAGTCAGCTTTTTAGTGTTTGCCGTTAACTAAACATTTTGGCGCGCCTTTCAAATATGTGCCAATAAATATTTAAATTGCATTTGATTACTTTATTTAACTGAGAACAAAACAAAGTTTTAGTTTTTTTTTAATGGCCATCTATATTTGTATATATATTTTTCTTATATGCCAAAAATTTGTCATTTTGTTGCTATGCATTGTACTACGTATAATTGAAAATACCAGCTTATACATTTGTTTAAAAGCAGCAACATTCGTAAAATGTTCCAATTTATTATTACATATATATTATATTCTGTAGGAATAGTTGTTAGAAATTGCAAATTTATACATTACGTATGCGCATCTATAAACAATAAAGTAACAAATGTCTTACGATATACGCACATTTTATATATATTATATATTATGTATATAGTATATGGATGTATATCTTTTATGCATTTATGTATATATTTATATTGTATTTGTATTGTTACATATTATTAATATATGCATAGCCATATTATAGAAGTAAGCATATTAACTGTACAAGATTCGTTTTTTTCTTCTTTTTTATTTATTCTTTTATTCTTTTTACTTTTGAATAGAGGGATCATCCATTGTGGCTGATAAACTAATCCCCCAAAATTATGCTGAAAATAGAAGCAACAAATTTCATATATATATGTTGATAGAGTATTTATATGCATGGCATAACTTACATGCGTTTTCTTAGAGATTTTCGCCTTCTGCGCAACTTTTTATACGTAAATTTGCTCGGTGAGATTTTATAGTCTTCATCGAATTCCAATTCGAGTTTTATTAGATTTTGTAAGTTCAACTGGCAGTCCTACGAAACAAAGGCAAGATACAAAAACAAAGTGTTAGAGTTGATAGATACATAGTTTATTTGAACAATAAATAAAATGTGCTGCCCTGAACAAGATCGTGAAATCGTAGTTTAAGAGAGAGATTTAAGATAGTATTTCCTTCATTAATCAACTTTTTTGCCTTTTCAAAACTTGAGTTACATTATTACTGGGAACGTCGGCAGAGACGTCGCACAGTGGATCCAACTGACTTCTATTTCGGCGAAAATCATTACTTTTAAGAAAGTAAATATATTTTCAAAATTTAATTCCTTAAGATGCTGTGAAGATAGGGAGCTTCAAAAAACCTAAAGTCTTATCCTTGCACCTATAAAATGTGCTTATTGCTTAATAAATCGTTAAAATTTTTAAAATCTGTTGGCAAGATGTTTGCAGTCTATTTTGATCTTAGTGTACACACGTTCACCAGATAGACACACTTTCGACGAGGACGATTTGTTGAAAAATAAGCACAACTTAGAACATGGAATTTTTCCATGACATGCAAGGAAAAGATACATTTTCAGTATACAATATCAAACTTTACTAATGCTTTTTGAAGCTCCCTTTAAACAGCCTCAAAAAAACAAAACTCTCTTTGAGAGAATGGGAAATAAAACGGTTAAGCATCTAATCGACGGATTTTTTTAGGAAAATACAAAAAAAAACCTTGTTCTAAACCGTCTACAGATTTCTGCCACACCCCTGAATATCTCATTATATGGGTGAATAAGCCCAAAATTTATCAAAGAATTGATATTTAGATAAAATGAAATCAAAGTGAAACTATAGTAGCTTTAGTCTAAACTCGCAGTTTATAAGCACAGCTCATAACTCGGAACGACGGAAAAGCTTACAAATATATGCATAAGAAATGGGCAAAAGTGTATCTAGTAAGTTTTACTTGGCTGCCAATACGCATTCGTAATCTGTTGCAAAGTCATGCTTCATCATACATTATATGTAACTCTAATTTGAAATCTTTCTTTATACTAAAGTTAGCAGTGCTAAAAAGTCGCATAACTCTGTGTAAAGTTCAGAAAAATTGGTCAAACTTCGACTGACAGCGTTAAGCCAACTTGCGAAAGCCAAAGTTTTGCCCAAACTTTACATAAGGTTAACTTTAAAGTAAAGCAGAGCTATATATTTACCTCCAGATTCTTGAAGTGCCAACTTGAATCGTTTGGTGAAGCTCCACCCGTAGTCAGCTGGCTTAGACAGGTGCGCATAGTGGGCCAGCACTGGCAGCGTTTATTGGTTATCTCACAGCCCGGCTCCAAAACTATTGTCTCCTGCTCGGTGCAGTTATTTTTTTGGTTATAAGTCAGCGCGGTCAAATGTTGCAAGTCTGCAAATATAATGGTTAACAAAATAATGTAATTATAATGTCATTAGGGCAAGATTTCATCGGGCTATTAATATAGAGACATTAAGTTTAAAATCAAAACTAATGATATAAACAATAGCTGCATATTGAATGTACATTTCATTAGTTGTAGCAATTTGGAGTGTGAACATCATGGATTACATGGTTGTAGTGTGTTGTATCCTGACATTGATTTATATGGCAGAGTACAGTCAAGCCAAAGTAAGTTGCAGACGTAATCAATTAGTGGCAGCTTCAACTCAACTTCTCTCTCTCGCTTTACTGCAGAACAACTACAACGTAGAGATAAACGGCTTCCAGTGTACGGCCAAATCACGGCAAATACTTCAGCTAGTTTGTCAGGTTTATAGACAACGCTTGAATCCCATGCTTTATACGCGCTTCGAGCTTAACGAGAGCATTCACCAGATTCAGATGCATCTGATATTCGATATGCTCAAAAAGGACAACAGCCGCATGAATATTATGAACACCAAAGTAGATGGTTGTCTCTATATGAGCTCCTTAGTGTCGAACAAATTTTTGACCAAATTCCTAAAGCGCATAAAAGCCGTTAGTAACATGCCCAACGGCTGCCCTTTGCTAGCGGTAAGTGTTGCCAACTTTTACTAATTGTGTTACTGACAAATCGATTTGCCATTCATTAATAGCGAAAACAATATGAGCTCCGCAACTATACGATTCAGCCCGACGATTATCCACCGTTGGTGCCACAAGCCAAATGGCAGTTTGCCCTACG
The DNA here is from genome assembly GCA_035041775.1 of Chymomyza caudatula. Taxonomy (NCBI): domain Eukaryota; kingdom Metazoa; phylum Arthropoda; class Insecta; order Diptera; family Drosophilidae; genus Chymomyza; species Chymomyza caudatula. The sequence continues at coordinate 1,304,307 of JAWNKW010000073.1, forward strand.
AGCATTCAAACAGAACGAGCTCTTGGCTGATATACTGGTCAGCGGTGCGGTGGTCTATAATACGTGATGTTAATCTTAATGATACGGCGTGTAGTGTGATACGATTCCAGTTATGAAGGCGACACATAACGTGGTTTAGTTAGTTGGTTAGTTAGTTCGGCAACTTACCCATGCACACGCCCAGACCACTGCTGATGGGCAATTTGGTTACACACTGCAGCGGTGGCTCACACTCGCCGGAGAAGCCACCCGGTCCGCCGCACGATTCGCCCAGCGTTTTGGCGCATATGCGACAACATCTGCATAAATAAGTATTACATATTAGTATATACAATATATATATATATATATATATATAAACATATTTATACCATCAATGACGTAGCTATAAACTAGTGCCCACACATATGTGCTACACTCAAATCAAAAGCACAGCAAGAACGATTACCAGTAACTAGTTCAATTGTACAATCAGCATTTTGCAACTTAGGAACTTCCTATGAGGCTCATTTGACGGCTGCAACCTTTGAGTTGCTTATGTTTTGGTTCACCAGCCGGTTCGAGCGAACCTTTGTACCAAAATCGTTTGCCATTTGCTCATTTTTCGACTTCCTCGAACGATTCTATACAACTTTTCTACTTTGTATTTGTAATTATTGACGTCATAAAGCTGGCTTACCAAAATTTATGTTATAAACAAACACACATACAGAGTTACACGAAACGTATACGGTTTCGGTTGTGTTTTCTACGCTTCGAAACTTTCGTTTGCAGTTCGTATGGATTTAATTCGTTGTACGATTCACTCTTAAGACTATTCGAAAATGCAGTCTCAAACCATGATGAAATAAAACCAAGGTGTGCGCACTCTTCTTCTTTCAGATACCAAAATCTGTGTGAGCGAAAGCTCAAAAGCGGTGTTAGAATAGTGAGCTAATGTGCGCTGCAAAGATCGCGACCCGTCGCGTCAAACCCCTCTTCCAATGAAAGACTAAAACTTTAATAGGTTCAAGAATATATCACAACTAGAAAAGAATGTTGTTAGGTATCACCAGCTCCAAAAACATGCAGGTTCTGTGAGATTTAGGAGGAATCCTAGCCGCACATACTAGTTGAGTGTGATGCCGAGGAGAAAGTTGTCTCTCCTAGGTGGATACAGAATCTCGATGACCAAAGTGGCCCTTTTGCAAACCATCCCAGATAATTAGGTTTGTCTCTGAAATAGGATCGGCAGGGGTACAGTAACTGTAACTTGGCAACAAATGGTCGTATTGTCATGGAATTTTTAGAGGTATCATTTGAAGCTTCATAAAATTTTAAATTCTTTGAGCTTATGTCACCTTAGGTGTCGGTACGAAAACTTTTCATGCCAAGTGCTATTTCTGGTATTTTTTTTTTAATTTACTGGCAATTCTCAACAGATTTTCTTAAGTAATGGTAATTGAATTTGCTTTTGGAAACAATATTTAAAAAGATAACCCATTTACTTGGAAAACAGCGGCGAATAGCTACCAAAGTTCGAAAAATGTGTGTTTTATGGGAATGTACTGATTTGAAACTACAGCCAAACTCTATATATATTTGAAAAGATGTGTATAAAACCCTTGTTATGTATCGTTACTATCGGCTTAAGTAGTATTGTTATCAATTAAGTAGTTCCTATAAATATATCAACGAAACTTTGAGCACGCAATTTGCAGTTATCGGAAAACATGTAGTATTTCTTATAATTACACTAGGCATAAAATTTGACCTCAATAAAAGGCCCTTGGCTAACACATACCCTTTTCATTAATTTTGCGGTAGCTGATTTCTTACCCAAAAACCCGTTTTGGATTTTCTCGCACGGTTTTCGACCTATAGCTCAAAAAATTCTAGATTTCGAGAGATGCAATGTCAGCAAATCTCACAAAACTTGGTAGAATTACTTTCGATCAATAGCAACTAATAAGGACTTGCGTAGTATCAAATTTTTTGGAAATATCCAAAAACTTTATCTGCCTAGTAACTTTGGAACAAATATCTACTGGACCTGTTTTTACTTTACCTTCTTTACCATTTTATGTACCTTCAAGACTAATGCTTTGAAAGTGCACCTGATATTTTAAAGGTTTTAACACTGGAGAAAATGCGAACACAACAGACTCTTGTTGACGAACAGTCATGATTTCAGCACTTTTAGAACGCTTTTTTCTCTCTGTGTGCTAGATTCTCACTAAGTAGCATGCTGAATCGATCGTTTTCTTGTAGCTATGTGATAAAGTAGTTCGATTTCTTTGATGGAAATCTCTTAAGCCACTGTGCAAAGTTGCATAAGATGAGCACACTTAGCGATAAGGTTATATCCACTCTGCTAATCATGCGGATCATTTTTGTAAAAGGAACTTATCCTCTGTAATGACTGCTTGTCTGCCTCACAAATATCATAGCGCAAAACATATATATAACTCGATTACAAACCTTTTGCGATTAAATGAAATGCACTGTTGCAAGGTTTCAATAGTTAAACACAAAAGAGCATACAAGTAATAGAGTGGAAACCTGGACCTTTAAAAAATGCACAATTTTTGCTAAAAAGCGACCGTTTGAGGCTGCTTGTGTAGCTGTCTCTATTAGACCGACTCACTCGTAGGCTAAATTGAGAAAGTAAAGGCGCAAAAAAAACGCACATGTATGTACTGGTTTGGGAATGGTCAGTTTTTAGCAAGTCGACTCAATGTAACGGCCAAGGATTCCACTCTGTTACTTTCATGTTCCTTGAGTTAAACAATGCTAGAATGTTTGCTTATGACCGATAACATTTATACCAAATATTTACCGTTGAAATAGCTGATCGATTGCGTGTCTTGCAAATAAGCGATTTTCATATGCAAATTGCAAGCAAAATGTAATGAAACCAACTACTTTCATCATTACTATGATGCCATAATGCTCTAGGGTATAAACATTAGTTTTGAATGGATGTCTTAAAATCAGTTCTAATCAAATTCGAAAAACTATATTTCATAGAATATGAGCTTAAGTCTTAATCATTTTGAAAAGTACAAAGCTGCAATGCTGTGTACAGCAGGTTGGCAAACATGATCTGTTAGCAGGACGGATTTGCGGCTTTGAGCCGGACCAGAAAACGCTCTTTTTCATACTTTTGCACTGCGAATCGCAACTTCCAAAAAGAGTTCGGTTCACTATTCATAAATTTTGTGAGAAAACTGCAAGTTTTGCATGAAAAGGTTGCTCAAAAATAAGGTAAGCCTGAGAAACTATTCGAATTTCTATCAATCAATTCCCTTCGAGGAAAATCTATAGATTTCAATTCAAATATTTTAATTGTTTCCTGGCGGTTGTAGATGCAAGAACGTAATGTTCTCATATCATGCACAAATCTTTCATAAAATGAGCACATGCTGTTCTGAATAGAAGAACATTATGTGATGAGCACAGGGTGGTCTAAATAGAAGAACGTAATGTTCCCGTCTGGTGAGCGGGTTAGAGAATACCAGCTCAGCAGGTCAAAGCTTTTTCGTATGAGACGACTAACAGTGACACTGGTTTCTTTCGAGACCAGTAGCGCCACCCCAGGCCTTAAAAGAGTTGTGCTTAGGGTTTGGGACCCACCACGTAAAACCACAATTCCAATGAAAGAATGTATTTACATCAGGCCATATCCCGATAACGGGTTGTTATGGCCAGTTAAGAAGAAGAATTTTCACATATGAAGCACAAATCGTTCATGAAATGAGCTCAGGGTGTTCTATATACAAGAACAGAATGTTCTTATATCATGTACAAAATGTTCTCAAATTATGACCAAAACGTTCTTAATAGCAGAACGGCGATCTTAATTATTCCGTGCTTAATTTGAGACCGACCTGTCACGGTATGAAGAAAAAGCGTTCATAACTCACTATTGTTAACAAATGGGCATGATTTCGTTGTAAACCGCTTTTTTCTATCAGTGTATTAAATTCGAAATCGAATAAATATTTTTAAAAAAAACTGATGTAAGCAACGCAAACAAACCCAAATTCCCATGCCAATAAAACTGTAACGAATTGATTACCAATTTCTTGCTGTCTTGCTTTTTTTTCGAGTGTCTAACTTCTAATCATAACTACTGCTATTGACAGACATTTGAAGAACAGTTTGAAGTGCTGAATAATTGCTTTTAGCTATAACTTACTTGCATGGATCCCATAGCATCAGGCCCTTGCCGGGACAGTCGAGTGAGCGTATAACATCGCATTCCTTCGGATTGCAATAGCATTTGAGACCATTGACCACATTGTTGCTGGCAGCTGCTACGATTATCAGCAGATAACAGCATAAATATATGAGATAGATACGCACGTCCCAGCAGCCAAAATAACTTCCTGTGCGCATCCTATGCGGAAGTAGGGCTTTGTGTTTATTCATGCTGAGGCTATGGCAATGGCTGCCACTCGCACTACCGTTACTTCCGCCCATTTAGGGGCAATCCTTTGGGTTGAGTTTCGACGGCGACGAGTTCGATGGCAGCGGCGACGTCAGGCAGGCAATTTGCATGTTGACTACAACTGTATACGACTGTAGTATGTGTGTGGAAAAGAGAGTGAGTAAGGGAGAGAGAGAGAGACCAAACTTTAAAACGGAAAAAGCAAAATGATTAAAAATCCATAAACTATGGACTATGGGCTATGGACGACTGCCACGCCTACCCATTTAAAAGGTTTTAAATTTAGGCTAATTTATATTTAACGTGGAATTGTGCGCTGCGATTTCGCCACCCAAGCGTTTTTGACTTGGTCCGAGTCCTAGTTTAGGGTTAACGCGTTATTTGCCACAGTCAATGAAAAAATAATAATGTTTGCTTTACAAATGTGGGTTTCTGTGTGTCACTTGGTGTGTGTCTTGTGTGTGTGTGTTTGTCAGTCAATGCCAGCTCTCTGGAGTGTATTGGTTTTACATTGACTTGAAGTTTTTGTTGTTATTTCAGTGCTTGCGTTGGGTTTTCCACTCGATGTCAACCAATTTCGACTTGCCCAAAATACACAATATACAAACCACACACATTTGCAAATGCCCGCATTCACACACACACACACAGACACACACACACACACAGACACAGAGCGCGCATTCAATTTGATGGTTTTTATAAAACTACACAAAATGAGTGGCAACCATTCGAAACTCACACTCACACACACACACACACAGAGACTCACACGCACACGCACCTCGTTACAACTAACGACGCACGTTTAGTTTTAGGACTATTGGTTGTATCCCGAGTTTGGCTAAAGTTGCCCCTTCTATGCCTAGTATGTCTGCTCCGTACTATGCCCGTCCGTACATGTTTTTTGACCGCACGCGCGCGACTTGCTTATGAATTTTTCATGCGTCTTTTGTCTGCCACACGCTGCCATTTAAGGCCAAAGACCAACTAAACGACTATGCAGCGTGGCACGAGCATTTGAAGCTCGTGCTGTGTCTGGAAAAAACCCAGTATTTCGTAACGTTTGTTCCTGGCGCATGCGCGCTCTCTCCGCGCTCTCTCGCGCTCTCTCCGCGCTCTCTCCGCGCTCTCTCCGCGCTCTCTCCGCGCTCTCTCGCCAACACGCACAACTGGAAATGAATGCGAAGTTATTAAACGCAAGTTATCAGCGACATCACACGGACAGCTCGTTGATGGCACGGATGCAAAACATTTGCTGTAAAATAAGCCATTTTGTTTGTTCTTGTAATTACAAAAGGTGGCGACTGAATGTTGCGTATACGACATGGGGGCCACATATCAAAAGCTTATGGGTTGCCAGGCAGCTGCGACGTCGCGACGTTGCAAAGCAATTATAAAATCTTTTCATATTTTTTTTTTATTTTTATTTTAAAATAAACTTTTGAGCCGTGTCAGCTGCTAATAAGCGTTACTTTTGACATAAAGACCACATGCTAGCGCTAGCGTCACACGCCAATAGAATAGACTTAGAATAGAGGCACAATGATGCCACAAAGTGCGTGCCACAAGAGTAGAAACTTGCAACTTTTCCAATTAGCGTAAAACAAACGTCGTTCAGTTCGCAGTTCTTAGACTTCAGTTTGGTTCGGTGCGGTTCGGTTTGGTTTGGTTTGGTACGCTTAAGCTCCAGTTACAACCCAAGCCAAATGTTGCGTAAAACAACTGCCAACTGCTCTTCGAACTGCTGCTGCTGTGGTCCGTGCGTCCGTCTGTCACGCTGTCCCTTGTACCATGCTTTACCAATGTCGGCAGCAATTGAACAAAAGAGAAGCAATCGGGAATTATAAGTTGGCCAAAAAGTTTTTCAACAAAAACCCAAAAGAAACAGCAGAAACAGCATAGAGCGTGGTAGTAAAAAGTTAAAAAAAAAAAGGCCAAATAAATTCCAAAAGAACGCAAAACTTGCGCTCAAAAGTTGAATTCAAATTGATATGCTGTATAAAATGTAATGTGCAACAATGTTTGACAGCAATGCGGTGGCAGGGTTTCCTTTCTTCGCCTGGCTGCTGGCAGGGTTGTTACCTCGCTGGTGCGGTGCTCCTCCTTGCGTCGCCGCTGCTTACAAATGTTAAGTCCTTTGTAAATGTGCATTTTGAGCTATTAATTCTGAACAATTGCGGTTGAAGTTGCTTTTTGTGTGTGCGCACATTTATTTGCCATGTTTTTTTCCATTTTCATTTTCATTACTTTGCAAGTGTTTTTAATGTGAATTACATTTGGCATAAGGCACAACCGTTATGGATATCATGTTGATTGCGCCCCAAAGTAGGCAACATTTTCTGCATTATTCAAAAGTGAGCATAAATAATGCTTTATACAATACAACACGCAACTTAAATACTTGTTCCATTTTTTTTTTTTTTGACTTTTATTCATACATGCATAAGTAGCACAAGCTGGCCAGAAGGAAAACACAATTTCCACAACGGCTTAGCTACTTTTCCCTCACTCTCTCTAAACTCTTTAGCCATTTAGCTGCTGCTGCGTGTAGCAGCTGAGTAGAAGTCTAGGAAATCCCGCTTAGTTAATTGTATCAGCATTAATTATACACACATTTTGTTTCCTCTTATCTGTGCTTATGGTTTTTTTTTATAATTTTCTTTATCTCTCTGTAATTTGTTTTGAAATCATAAGTTATACGCTGTTGGGGCTTTTGGCTTTTCCTTTCAAAAGAGCTCAGACAATACTTGGCATTTGTGAGTTGCTTGGGTTCAAGCAACGTTTTGAGCGTGTTTCGGAACCAAGTTTTACAAATCTCCGGATTTCGGTTCCGTGCAAACTTACTCATTTTCAAAAGGATTTCCCTTTAGCTGGACAAGCAAAACGATTGAGTTCGAAATGAAAGCTAAGCGAAGTTATCTTCGAAAAGTTCAATTTACAGATATAATTTTGGAAATTGTATGAATAACTTACAATTACTGTGAATGTGTGGATTTTCAATTTTCCAATTTTCATAATGATAATGCGGGGGGAGGTAGCATCGCTTGTATCGATAAATACTGCCTGTTGCAACGATAACATATGTTCGAATTCATTTCGATTTGAACTCATCCAGAGCAAGCAAAGACAAAGATATAGTAAGAAATTAGACACGGAATAGACAGCAAATTGAGCAAGAATCAGTACGGAGTCATATACATAGGTGTGAGGTCAGTATGGTTCAGGGCGCGACTTCTCAAGGATTGCCAACATCCGCTGATGAGTATACTTGTATAACAGTTCAGCTACTGACTATTGCTGTATCTGAAGTCTTTTTCAAACGAGTGTCAACACAAGAGCAATATGTCCAACGTTTATTTTTGGAAGGCTGGTAAACCTACTACAAAAGCTTGTGACTGACGAATTTTGCTCCTAAAAAACACCAAATTACCTATGACATTCGCAATCAACAAGTAACAACTAGTCTTCGCCATGTCGATGACATTTGACGACTTAATGCACGCTCTCAACAGCTGATTATGAAGAAGAAAACATGATATAACAACATTTGTGTGTACAATGGAAAAGATTGTTGTTTTTTTTTGCTTCAAATCAATTTTTACCAGAGTTAAACGCAAAATATCCAGGTGAAACGTATATTCGGTAAACCGCAAGCATTTTATCTCTCGAATGGCATAAGTTTCATCTGAACACGTTGGGTTATTGCGAAGTAATCGGTACCACACTGAATTTTCGCATAGTGTATTTATATATATATATAGATTTAACGTGGCTCGCACAGTCAACGAGAGAAAGAGAGAAAATCAAGTAGGATAGTTATAGTTATGCGGTTGCAGTTTGAGTTTTGCATTAGTAGTACAAGTTTAATAGTATAGAGTAAGGAATAGATATAGTTAAGAGTTCCGTCAGATAGGCATTAGGATATAGTTAGATAAGCAGAGTACCGCTGTTGCTAGGCGCTAGTTTTAGTTAGATATTAGCGCTAGTTTTTGACGGGAAATTGGAGCGTCAGTGGTGGCATTGCATATATAAGGCGTGCGCTACTGTCAGTAAGAGGAGTCGGTCTTGGTGTGGCTTAAACTGCAGTCAGTCTTCTCTCAGTGAGACAGTGGGTCTTAAGAGGCTTGAGAGCAGGAGAGGCTAGAGGACAATCGGCCAGTAAGGAGGCAGTACAGAAGTTGGCCAGAATAGAAGCTGGAGGAAAGTACGTTGCCCACCAATAATTATGTACAAAGAGATAGAGCTGGAAGTTCCAAGTAAGGTAAGAAGTTCCTTATAAGGGCGTTAAACTATAAGCAATAAGGCACTTGATGTCATGACATAGACGAAGACGAAGGGCTCAGGATACCGATGCGCCACTAATACCAGGCCGGCGACCACTGGGTAAGCTGTATGGCGATTGTGTGTGTAGGAATATAATATGTGTGTAGCGCTGATAAGGCGGTTCTTGGTGTGCACACGAGACAGACCTTTTGGTTGGTCTACTGTGTGCAAACGGATAAAGTGTTTGAGCGCAGGATCTTGGTTATTAGTAATAGAACCTCATCCATGGCACATAAGGTGAGGATGGTTGGTGACCATTATTGTTATTTGTAAACATTAGAGAGCGTTTTGTTGTTCGATTTAAGTGTGTAAATATATATACTTAAAACTAAACAATTGGTGTATTTATTAATCATCAGATCCAGCAAATATAAATTTATTTTGAATGGACAACCCGGGAGGTTTGCTACACCTCAAAGCCGCGCCAACAGATTGATGTTTGACATCAAAAATCCAACTTATTTTATTGTTCAATTTAAGAAATGAAATAGGACTTGGCGCTTTATTCCGTTAAATTTTCCAGTTAGTTTTTCTTGGCAGCCTTTTTCATGCTCTCTTTACAAACCTTTTGGTTTTTTATAAGCCAAATGCTTCTCAGAAAGGGTTGAAGGGCAAAAAGCAAGTCAAGCCGATGAACCTGTTTTATATTATTGCGTAAGGCAACAAACATTTTGTTCCCACGCATTTTTATGGCACGTTTTCCAGTGAAATTATGATTTAACTGTCTTTTAATTTGAATTCAATGTTTACCAAAGCAAAAAAGAAAAAAAAGCACGCAAATCTCAGGCATTTTCAATTAGTGTCACAAAAAAGCTGAATCCTTGACGATCCATCTTATTATCTCAGGAGCAATCAATCAATCCGATGATTGTAGCGATTTTCCAGCGCTGCTCATTATGCTTAAGCTCTCCTCAGCAGACTTTAGCTGCATTTCTCTTACCACTTAATCCACTTCTGCTCTGCTCAATGATCCAATTAGATCCAATTGAGCTCAGCCAGGATCACTTCACATTTCGTTGTATCCACTCAAAACTGGGTTGTTCGACATGGCAACTGTCCGGCCAGCAATTTATTAAAAAAAAAGCGAAAAAAACAATATTTGTGGGGATTTGTGTTTAGGCAATTTGCAGGACCCAAGCGGAAAGTTGAGCGCCACAATGGCCGACATTCAAGCAAGTAATTTGCCTTACGACCATTTTAAATTACATTAGTTAAGCGCCTAACGCGCAAGGGGCCAGCGTTTTGGTCAAATCTACATATATACACACTATATACATATATATATACATATTTTTCCTTTTTTTTCAGAGTTTTTGTTGTTTCAATTACTTTCGGGGCAAAGGAAAGCTCGCGGGTAAATCCAAGGACGCCCCAAAGTTTATGGCAAATTTGCATATAAATTGCAGGCTAACTTGAGTTGATTTCGATTATTTGATGAAGTTTCCCTTATTTGTGGGGTGTGGAAAGCTGCTGAAAGCCGGTCAAAAGCTGTTGCGACGTAACGATTTCATTCTGCGCTGTTTGTCAAAAACTGTTCACTTGTTTATCACTTGACGTGACGCAACGCGCTGGAAAGTATGCAACATCCAAAGGCTGGAAATGCGAGTCGAGTTTACCGTTCACTGCACTGCCGGACGCTACCATGTACGTGTGTGTGTGTGTGTGGTGGTATGTGTATGTGGCGGCATTACGTTGCATCAAATGACTAAATATTTGCCCGGCAGTCTGACAGACTTTGCCTGGTTGTGGGCATTTTGGTCAGCTGCAGCTAGATGAGCCACCTTTTTGCTGTTCTCCTGTTCCGCACATGTGCACGTGCACCACATGCTGGCACACTTTATGTACTCACTCTTCCGGCTTTGTCAACTACTGTAATATTTCATTTCGCATATATCTTAATGCCTTAAATGTGACTGGGCACCAAAGGCATGCCACTACGGATACCGCACCAGCGTGTTCCGGAGCACGCTTGGCATGCAAATATCTTGTCTCGAAAACACACACGCCTCCACACACACACACACACACACACACACACATGTCGGAAGACTTCGCCAGCCTCCAGTCAATGAGCAAATTTAATTTATTTCATTATGAAACTGGCTTGCATCACAGTTACAGAGACGAGTTTGTTTTAGCAAATGCTCGAGAAGCCGACAAGAGAATTTCATTTTTGAAATATGCTTTATGAAATTACCTCGCTCTTATGACAACAGACGGATATGCAGACAGACAGACACACACACACACACACACACACACACAGACACAGACACAAATACAATTACAGCTACAGACACAACCCGCCCATTAACGGCAAACAAGATGCTAAAAATTGTAATATTAATTTTATATAAACCGTAGGCATAATATGCAGCAAGGGTAGAGAGCCCGTGGGAAAGGATAACCAGAAACGGTATAGGCGACTGTTAGATACGCTCAATACCGGGGTCATGTCCGAAGTAATTTGCTGCGTAGAAACACAACCGAGGTCAGAATAGCTTATGCACTAGTCAACATTCTGTTACATACAACTATGGTCACCAGTCCGAAACAGTTTGGAGTTTAAACTGGCAGTGCCCTTTGATGGTGCGAGGCCTGACTTGAGGCTTTAATTTCTGGTAACAAGGGCGGTTAGGAGCCCACAGAACTTGTTCTGTTCTGACCTTGCGATTGGCCCCTTCGGTGAGTGGTTTGACAGCCGGGTGCTGCAACCCAAAGACCAGCAGAGGTTTAGATAGGCCTCTATCCATACTGTGGAAGAAGTCATGACCGAACTGAAATATCTTTCATATGACACCTGCGGAAATATTTTTCGTAGGGTCGTTGATTGACGATTTCAATCTTGTGCTGGGCACCGTGAGATATAGCCCACACGGCAGGTGCTCACGTTAAACACCAGTGACTTAATGCCCGCATCAGTGGCGGCCGCTCATGTGTCCTCAATACACCTGGTCTAGGATGTTGGCTGTTCGAGAGTAACAAAGGACCTTATTAAACAGAGGTTCGCGTGTGGGGCTAGTGCGTTCAGCGCCCTTAAATAACAAACCTTTAACGTATAGGACTACCCCTACCCTGTTTTGAGTTTCGAATTGAAGAAGTATCTTCGGGTATGAAACTCAAACAGGACTCTAAACTGGGTCCACGGGTAGTCAGTAAAGCCCGCATAGCCTTTCCTTTTTAGGATCGGCTGTGTTCTGACTTTAATGATTGCGGCCATTAGGAGATTTTCAAGGTGGCTAAGGCTTATACTCAAAAGCGAGGAGTGTCTTTACGCGGAGTGGCGTTGCTCCTCACCAACTCGGTGCTGGGACCCAGAGAACGTCAGAGAGGATTTGGGTAGTCCTCGGACCAAACCAAGGTTGAAGTGAGATTGTCCAACTCATCTTCTTCATTTGGTAATGACGGAGAGTTTTGAAGATTATGAACCCCGAACCGAATGCATGAAGATATAAAGATTTTTTCAGATTTTATTAACATTTTGGTTGTGGGGTCACGTCACCCTCCCCTATCGTCACAAAAAGTCACAATTTGATGAACCGCTCCCGCACCACCACCCCACCCAGAATTTGAGCCATTAGCCATCTGTGCGTTCTCTCTAACCTTGCATATTGTGGTGCCATCTAGCGTGCGCATAAGCGCACCTGTGAACCGTTCCTGTGAACGCTGCATGCATCCATCCAAGCGAGTGTAACACAATCGGTTTTACTCCCAAGGCGCGCCAATAGATAACAAAATCCCATCGACAATTGAAGCGACAAACTGCAAAAGTTTGGTATTCAATGATTTTCCTACATGAAAAGCATGTTCAAGGGACAAGGCGGGATTTACAATAGAATTACAAAGTCTTAGTCGCTCAGCAACTAAAGAGATTTTGCTCAGTTCGGAATACCACTGCACTGTTAGCCAAATGAAACGTCGGTCCTTTTCTATAAAACGGAACACTTAAGGACACTAGCATTCATTGGCAAAAGTGCCCAACGTTATGCTTAAGGCTCTTACCAAGGCGAAGTTAGTAACCTTTATAGTCACTAAGGTCTCTCCATACCTTTTTAATGATGGCCGGGACAATGTTTCCTGTTTTCAGTATCACATCCTTTTGCCAACTTCAAATAACCTTTTAAAGATTTTATGGATAAAGTGTATAAAAAAATAAAACTGTAGCAACTGCTGTATGAATGCTAAACCCACAAATGACGCACAAAACAATGAGCAGGAGAAGGATTCATAATGGAATTTGGTGGTAACGGCTGCCAAACCGAAGTCAAGCAAAAACGGAAGCATGCCGGGCAGGCCAAGGGACAAGGGGAGTGAAGAGGTAGTGCAGCCGAAGGACAAACGGAACGAAACTGAATGCTCGGAACTTTATTATTGCATTGCATTGTGTAAATGAGTGTGTGTGTGTATGTGTTTGTGTGTTAGAGAGCATTTTAGTGTGTGGGAGTGTGTAAAATTTGCTACACTAAATTTGTTGGACAAAAGTGTCACCGGGGAATTAAGCTCATCAACGCTGATGGCCATGATTCAACTGGAACTAAAATTCAAGATAGAAATAATGAAAGGGAGCACAACTGCGCGCTCTGTCGAGATAAACTTAGTTCAAATGGACAAGGATATTAAAAATGTGCTGAACAGCAAGTAGCAAAATGAAGAAATGAAAACGCATAGAAAGCGCACAAACGGACGGAGGGACGAACCCTTATGATAGCCATGGTCATGGCTATCCTGATGGTTTGGCAATGGAGCGGGAACCGGCGCTGGCTTTGGCTTTGGCTTTCGGTTTGGCTTCGCTTTGGCTTTGGCTTGTGAAAAGGTAATAAAAATAAATGAGCGAAGCTTTTGTAAGCTGATGAAGTGTCGAGCCAGAAATAACTCGTTACGATTCAATGTTTGAAACGTTGGAGGAGGTGGGTCAGCGTCTAGGGCAGCATCCAAACAAGGACAACAATGTAGCGAAGCAGCAGCAACAAAATCCTGCAATGAACCGAGCTAAATTCAAAGTTTAATGCGAACGAGCAAGGGTAGCCGCCAACGAAGGCGTGAGTACTGCAGCCATAACTACCTTATGACCCACAAGCCATTCGATTTTATTGTCTTTTCTCAAGCTACGAATCATTCATGTATAAAATTATGTAATCGAATTAATTGCTTTAATACCCTGTAATTTAATTAGGGCTCATAACATTTGAGTTTCATTTAATTGCAGGTCGCGCTTAGCGAAAGGCCGGAAATCACTTTTTAATTGAATATTAAATTTTATAGAACATTTTCGCTGAGATTACAGATCCATTGAATGGCTACACAAAACTACACTGAGAGAAGACGTCACAAGTAGCTAGAACGCAAGTCCTTAGTAGGCCTGAGATTCTTAAGTTACCTTTGGTATCACCAGCAGAGACACCTGGAGGAGAAGTTTACATCAGGCCACAAGAAAAGAGATTCTTAAGTTAAGAATTCATAGTTTAAGTTGGTTTTGGTTTGTGTGCAATTTAGTGAGAGTGTATCAGATATACGTACTTCAAGATGGCGGATGCCTAATAGCTGAAAAGCCAAACATAACTCTATGAGAACTTTAAAAAAAATCGTTACTAATGAGCTGCTGATAACAAATTTCAAGTCAGATTCACAAAGCTCACAAGAGGTTCTCCAATATGGCGGACAACAATCAGGAATTTCAATTCAAGACCTTTTACCACGGCTTCCAAAATATCTTCGAATCATAAGTTTTATTTATAACTAGCTCAACCCGCGCGCTCTGCTTCATACTTCATATTTCTCTCACTCTTCTTCATACTATTGGTACCAATATCTTTATATCCTATACCTCTACCCCTACCCAGACACCTTCTATAGCTTAAAACACTCACACAGACATCGCCTTTCCAACAACAACAAAAATATGCGATTTGGTCTTCGCGTTCGCTCAAACATCGATCACGAACAGATTTTGCAAGATTTTTTTATATATATAGATTATTTTAATATATTATTTGTGTAAAACCGGCACGCAAGTCATCGTATGGCCTGATCTGATTCGGATGGCCTGATTCGAATGGCCTGATTTGGTTGGTCTGTTTTCCGTATTTCAAGGAGTGTTCGAAATATTGATAGTGCATAAAAATCTCACCAATCAATCTTACACCGTCAATACTAAATAACAAAAGACTGATGTGCGATTAAAGTACGGTGATCGAAATAGACAATTTTGGTGCTTCTTTTAACTAAAATTTGTTAATAATACTGGTTTAGTTCCTTCGACTAGCCGCATAGCAAAATGCTGCCTGCAAATCTATTGAAAACAAATAAAAGTCATGTCATTAATTGCGCATCAAAGCGCAATACTGAGAACTCGGAATGTTTTGATTGTTAGTGAAATATTAATTTGATTGAATTTACGTATAATACTGGGAAAATGTTGCAAGAGCTCGCATGCTCCGAGAAATACTGGGAAAATTGACTATTTTTCGAACCATAGCAACACAGTGACAGAGTATTCCATGAAAATTTGTATGCTCGTTGCTGAGTTTAACTTTTCCTGAGCTTGTTATAAATTGATTGAAAACTTCATTAGATTTGTTGTTGTGACTGTTTGTTCGTCCATCAAAGTGATAACAGGATTAAACATGAAATGAATGTTGGATTTTGCGAATCTACTCGATGTTGCAGTGTTGCAAGGAGCTACTTTGAAACACATTAAATGCAATCTTTTGGTCGCATTAAAGCGCTTTCCACAAAAACGACGCTTTGCTTCCGCCAGAGCCCGTGGGTGGCGGCAGTTGCGGAGTTGCGGACTTGATGCCGCAAGTCGTTTGCTTATCAGTTTTGGGCGTTTTTGGCTTTTGGTGTTAACGCTGGCTTCTTTCGGACTTGCTTAATGATGGCCAGGCCGACACGTTCTTTTGCCCCTTATCATCGTTATTGTTGGCACATATTTTATTTTGGAATTGCAGGAGAAGACGCTACAACTTTTGGCTGCCTGGGCTCGTTATTATCCTATTAGGATGTGACAGCAGCAAACAGAAACTTTTCATTCACGCATAACACACATGGACAGACATAGCCTTAGCCATAAGCACACATGTCGTATACATAACGCGCAAACACACTCCCACACACACTTTTGTATATTTTTGCTTTGAGGCAGCTCAAAGACATTACAAGCTCGTTAAAGTGAAATCAATGTTGACTTTTGTTGTTCATTTTGGCTTTCAGTCTGTCGTCTGCGATTTTTATTTCATTATATGAGGATTTGGGAGAACTGCCTTTTTGTTGTTCCTGTTGTTATCTGCATTTGGGACAACCGTCTGACCATAAACATTGCCAGCAACCGATGTCTGCCTGTGTTGAAGCGCAGTTAACAAACTTAAAACATGACAATGAACCCAAAAATCCAGCTGGCATGAATATAAAAGTGATTATATTATACTACATAAATCAGTGGCTGCTGTGCCTCAACTTTCAATCACATATCATATCGTATATGAATTAAAGGTCACATTGCAGCGTCATGCTGCACGGATTACGTCACACGAACAAGGTGCTACGCTAAGCTTTTAAGAACATATCATACCTTCGTTCAACTTATTTGCTTTTTGTTTAGTTACTACAAACGAATCGATTTTGAATAGTACACTGGTTAAAGGCACACGTTATTGGTATGGCAAACAGCGCACCGTGGACACAAGTTGCGAACTAACGGATGTCTGCTTTCTGATACACTTTGTCACCATACTATGGGGCAAAAAATAAAAAATTCACTCAAATAGTTAGTTTACCTTTGATAATAATAATAATGTCGTTAGGGAATTAAGTACGGCGACCTATAAAATCTATTGTGCTACCCTGTCCATCCCACCTCCGACATGTCGGTCAGCGAGATCCTGTGTCCACCTAGGAGCCAACCTTGGTTTTTTTTTTGAAAATTTTAAATTTTTTTTATTAGTTAATTCATTTGAAATAAAAAAAAGTTTAGTTCTGTTGCTAGCATCCAATCAAGTTAGACTGAAAGGAGATATTCATTTGATATTAAATTACCTTCAATTCGAGTTACAATTCAGCTCGATCGGTAGTAAGTTTCCCGAGCAGTATGAGTTTTGCTGACTTCGAAGCTCTCGAAAACATCGCTAGAAAATCCAAAATGATTTTCGGTTTCAAAATCAGCGACCCAAAATTTAACGGAAAAGTTATGTTTCCGCCATAGGACTTTAATTGAGGCCAAATTTATTGCAGTGTTTTTAATCGAAAACGTTACTGTAACTATAAACAGAAAAAATCGATATTTACAAATTAAAATTACAAAAAATTAGAACATAAGTAACAAAAGAAAAAACAAATTAAAAAAAATTACACAAAAAGGTGAAAATTTTAACTGAATTTCGCCCACTGTGCAGCTGTTGCTAAAAAGGTGAAATTACACTACTCGTATATTATAAAATGTCATCTTTTACATGTTTTACTCATGTAACGAATACAAAAGGGAACTATAATATGTATCCCTAATCAGGATTTGAAACGTGCTGCTCTGCACGCCCTCTGCACACGCCTACTCAATAAAGTTGCAAACATAACATGCTTTTAGGACTGATGAAGCAACCTCGCAAAGGGCAACGACCTTAGAGTTTATTATAACTAAAATTTTAACAGTTTACGGAAAATAAACTTGCGGGTAACCATAAGTAAAGTAAGTGCTTGAGTTTATTAAGCACTTGGTTTTTCTTTTATAATATTTATAAACTATCAGATTTCTTTTGGGTCTTATTATTACACTATAACAAAAAATATACCTGTTTAAATCGTTCCAAACACGCTAAAATGAAGAACTTGTTAATCAACTCTGGAACAATTGTAGCTTTGCTCGCTCTTATATACTAACGAAACATAATTTCGTGCCACTCACAATTGACTACTATGTATTGGTAGAATTTTCAAATACACCTTTCAACACCCTCATCCCATGTAGGGAAGAATGATCCCTTGGTGCTCCGGCGCTCACTAATGCCTACAGCATCTTCACTAACGGATCTAAGTTAAATGATCGGGTTGAAGGTGCGGTCTTTTTAGAGGAACTCAATATAAGCCATAGTTTTAGACTTCCGGATCACTGCAGTGTGTTCCAAGCGAAAGTGGTGGCAATAAATAGGGCAACAAGAACTCGGGAAGTATTTCGATAAATGTAATGTATCTACAGTGATAGCCAAGCGGTGATCAAATTAATAAGCTCAATGTCATCAAATTCGATATCTGTAACAAACTGTCGCAGATCTCTGCATGAGATGGATCAACAGTTCGTTATAAGCCTGATATGGGTACCTGACAAGGTAATACTCTCTCCTCGAAGGAGACGGCACAATTATACCTATGGCCACTTGTAAGCTTCATATAAAGAATCGCTTCGATTATAAAGCCACAGAAGAATGGGAAATAGAAATAGAGCATCTCTTCTGCTCATGTCCGGCTTTTGCATACAATTCTTGTATCAACAAAAAATGAACTTAAATAAGATGTAAAATGGCTCAAATAAGTTTCAAACCGAGTGTTCTTAAAACACACACAACTCCTTGAACCAGAAGCAAGAATTTCAGTCCCTTCACAAGCTATTCACATATGTTAGCACAATACCCTAGAGAGTTCCTTAATTTAAAAGCATGTTCAATTGTTTGTTTTAATTAAGCAAAATTATCTGAAATGTTTCGCTGTCACACCGCTGTCACGTAATTAATTTTCGTTCAAGCCGTCTAATTTTGAGTTACACAAATTAAAATATAATTACATTCAAAAGAATAACCAAATAGATTAGGCGACACTTTATCCAATATCCAAACAATTTGCACGGCAAAACGAAACCCAAGATTTTGACTACTTACTGAAGTTAATTAAGTATTTACATAGAAAACCCTTAATCCTAAACAATTGCACGCTACTTAAAAGTTGAAGCATTTTTGTGAAAGCAAAACTTCGTTTTAACTAGAAACTAACAAAGTCAAACTTATAAGCTTATTTAATTATACAACATATTTTTCACTTAGTTAAATAAAGCTTTAGGGGAAATTAGGAAAACTACAGCAAAAGTCTTCGTTAAAAATGTATTATTAATATAAAAAGAGAAAAATATACATTAAAATTGTAAATTTTGCATAGCCAAGAGAACACACAATCCTTAGGGGATTACATTAGTTTCGAGGACTTAGAATAGAAGGTTTGCAGATTTATTTTATTTAAACAACATTTAAACAATACTAGTTTTCGCCTTCTTGTCGACATTCGACGACTTAGGCAAAGAAAATGCGTTATAACAACGTTATTGTATACAATGTATTTTGTTGTTGTTTTTTTCTAACGTACACAGTAAATTTTTTACGTCAAATCAATTTTTACCTAACTAAAAAGCAACGTATCCAGATGAAACTTATATCTTGTAAACCGCAAGCATTTTATCTTTCGAATGGTATATGTTTTACATGAAAAGGTTGCGTTTTTGCAAAGCAATCGGTACCACACTAAATTTTCGATTAGCGTATTTATATATATATTGTCTGAATTATTTGTTTTTTTCTTGGCAATTGATGAAGTAGTAATTAAGATCAAAAATTCAACCTCTTAACAAAAAGTGCGGTTTTCACGATAACTAATAAGGCTAAATGACCGTAAAACGGAACGGAGGGTGAACAACTACTTGAGGTCACATTTGGCTGCAGAGCAATTGAACGAACATGCTTTGTTGGAAACGGCCTAGGGGCGCCAAATTTCTAAGTCCGGGCCTGTTACAATTCCTAGCAGAGGTTTCGGTGCTGAGAAGCAAGTCGACTGCTTAAAGCAGCTTAAAGTACCAATTGATAACGATTGTGCAAACATTCGCTTACCAGTTTTATAAAACACTTCAAATTTAATAACGGCTACCCGGAAATCAAAACATATGCACAATTTCAAGCTACAGTGAACTTCCACGTACATTTGAAGTTAAATTTTCATAAGAATTTTGTCAAAAGTTTGCACCTTTTACATATGTATATTAATTTTCTATGGAAAATATATAAACATTTTTGAGGTCGATTTGTGTTACGCTGAAGTTTTGCGGCAGTGTAAATAACTTTTCAACAGTTAACAAATGTCACAGAGACTTTTGATGAAGTGAATTGAGAGTGCAATGTTTTTATGTTTGTTGTTGACAAATGAGTTTTTCACTTCCATAAAAAGCTCTTAAAGCTAGTTTTATTTATTGATTTCACTAACACTTATCGATAAATTTTGTTTTCAGTAAGTTGACAGTTCTGTAAGAGACATCTGTGCCAAATTTCACGTCAAAATATTCATTAGTGTTTAAGATACGCTTCGTTTTGTGAGGTACTAAATGTGAATTCTGCGATTTTTACTATGTCTGCATTTATTAAACAAAGAAGTTTTATTCAATTTTGTTTGCGGAATGAAGTTACGTTGAGTATTTTCCCAAAAAGCCTTTGGGGATCAGACTCTGTCTGGAAAGAATGCTTACAAGTGGTACAACGAGTTCAAGT
This sequence comes from Chymomyza caudatula, assembly GCA_035041775.1. Classification (NCBI taxonomy): domain Eukaryota; kingdom Metazoa; phylum Arthropoda; class Insecta; order Diptera; family Drosophilidae; genus Chymomyza; species Chymomyza caudatula. The sequence continues at coordinate 1,324,575 of JAWNKW010000073.1, forward strand.
CCGGACGCGAAAGTGTTGAAAAGAATGTGGTGTCAAATCGGCCAAAAACATCAACTGATGAGCATCACGTCAAGCAAGTCAAAGAAATGGTGCTTGAAAATCGTCGATGGCCTATTAGAGACGTCGGTGATAGTTTAAGCTTATCACTTGGATCGGTGCAAGTGATTTTGAAGTTCGAATTGACCTTGAGAAGAGTCGAATCTCGATTGGAATCTCAAAAACACTAAATTTATTCGAAAAAGAGTATCGTGCTAGCATCTATGAAGAAATGTTTTCTGACCATCAGGACGTAATGACACGCATCATAACTGTAGATGAGACTTGGATTTATGCATACGAGCCAGAAACAGTCTGTCGATCAAGCAAATGTCCTGCCAAAGGCGAGTCAAAACAAAAAAATCACGTCAAAGCCGTTCAACAATCAAGGTCACGTTGACAGTTTTCTTCGTGTGATGCATTTTGAATTCCTTCCGCCGGGTTAAACCGTTAACAAGGAATATTAATTTAAGTGCTATGCGTATGCTGGATTTATGGGAAAACAAGCTTTGTTTTGTTATAACAACACGGCACTGTTTTTACGCTATCGTTTCACCAAAAATTCAACAAATATCGTTCCGCAACGACCGTATTCTCCTGATTTGGCTACGTGTGACTTCTGGTTACTCACCGAATTCAAGACAGCGCTCGGGGGACACCGTTTTAACTCGATTGAGGAGATAAAGACCGAATTCCGAAGGAGGACTTGACTGGAAAATTCGTTGGCATAAGTATATCGCAGAGGAAGGTGATTACTTTGAAGGGGATGATATAGATTTGGAAGAATAAATAAAGATTTTTAAAATATAACAAAATTGAATTTGATCACAGTGATCTTGCTGCTATGACCCTTCAGCTATCCTAACAGCTATCTCAAGGTATATATTTTCAAAGGCACTTTTTCCTAGACTTTTGCTCCGATTGACTTGAAACTATTCGAGCTTTGTATGTAAGATTTATTGAGTACATAAATAGATTATAATATTTGAAAAAGCGAACAATTTGTAATTAGTTTTGGATTATATATAGAAGTAATGAATGGTTTGGTGTCCTCTGCCCTGTCCTCAAGAAGGGTGATCCCACGTTGTACGCTAACTACCGTGGTATCAGTCTTCTTTCTATTGCATATAAGTTCCTGTCGAACGAACTGTGTGAAAGACGATTGCGAAAGACTTGGTTGGACCTTGTGGTTTTAGGCCTGGTAAGTTCACCATTGACCAGATATTCACACTAGGCCAAATTCTGGAAATGACACACGAACATCAAATCGACACGCACCATCTCTTTGTCGATTATAAAGCAGCATTTGATAACGGGTCGTTATGGACAGTTAACTAAGTAAGTAAGTAACTTTTTCTTGACTTATGCTCCGATTGACTTGAAACTTGAGAAAAATATTCGATATGTGTATTCTATTGCAGGATCAGATTTACAGACTAAAGAAGTGGGCCAAGCAAAGTCCGTAGTCGGTCTCACTTCACTACGCCTGAAAGGACTACAACCAGCTATCGTCTGATTTCCTTTAAACAAATTAAATTTTTTGTAAAATTATGGTATTTATTATAAGCTTCCGTTTGCGTTCTGTACCAAACAACTGACAGTACAAAATAAAGTTGATGCTTGCATTTCTGGCATTTTCTAGTTCAACAACTTGGCAGTCTTGAAGGCTTCAAGTTAGTCATTGGTTTGAGTCATTTAACAAGCAACTGGCAACCAATGCCAGCGACCTACTATCACTTGGCAGGCATATACAAATAAATTATGCATGTAATTTGCTACCGTTTTGCATTTATCAAAAAAAAAAAAAAAAAAAAGAACGATTAACGATGCAGAATGTCTTGCACGGATGAGGGTGTTGTCATGATTTGCATTTGCATTTCATACACGCCTTGGCCTGGATACAGGAAGGCAATGATCTTTTAATATCATTGTTGCATGTAGGTAGAGCGTACTACTCATGTATGCATGTGTAATTGATCGATTGATCGATCGTGCCAGCAGGAATTCGCACGTGATGAGTGCATGCCTTACGCGCTACTCTCTCTCATCTCAGCATAATTTAAGAGCGAGCGCGTGCAGCATAAATGAGCTTAAGAGAAACGCTGACGCCGGCTAGCCAGTTAATTTTTAGCCGGTTTTCGAAAAACCGTCAAAGAGCGACAGCGACTGCGACGGCGACAGCGACAACTTGCACCGCAACAAACCGGCTGCAAACGAACGTCACACGATCGCCGCACGATCGTCGAGCCGAACGGCAGGGCCAACTAGCGAGAGCTTTAAATTGTCTGCCGCAAACTTTAACGCTTCAGTAAGATTCGTCTTGTACCTCGAAAAGCACACGCGGAGACGCAGAGCAGCAGCGGAACTCGTCGAGATACGTGCAATTTTTTCAGTGCGCAACAAACACAAAAGTGTTGTGAAAAACACAAATTAATTGAATTTAACAATTAAAAGCAAAACGTAACGTCACGAATGCGTAAATGAATGCCGTGATGTTTGCGCTGTAAGTGAAAAATTTATAGCAAATATAAAGTGAAAAACAACAAAAAAAAAACACACAAGTGAACAAACATACAAACAGCATGTGAACTTAAAGCCAACTACGGAACAAAACGACAGATAAACAACGCAATATTCTCACTCGCTCTCCCGCTCGCACTCTCTCTATGTTGGCCGTGTGAGCTGACAAAATTTACGTGGCAGGTGTGTAGAGCGCATTCCTTTGCTTCTTCTTCTTCTTCTTCTTCCTCTTGAGTGCATATAATTAAGAGCAGTAGCCTAGCCGTAACATAACTGTATTAAATCAAAACGCAGCACGTTTTCCATTATTTCCGAACGTACTATCTAATACTTTTTCAATTGCCAAGCTCTTGCCCATGATTTCGCTTTGAGGTTATATAAGCAAATTGTCGTAGCAAGAAAAAAGCAGTAGCTGCCTTTAACTACACACGCTACATGCCACACACAAATGACACACACATCGTGTGTACTATGTACGTACGTACACACATAGCCGTAACTATAGCTATCTCTGTAGCTATATAACTCTGACTATGTGTGTGTGTGTGTGTGTATAGATAAGATGGCATATCTAATAATATACCGAACTATAAGCGCATAACGTCATATATAAAATATTTCCGAGGTTGTTTATGTAGACGCAGTACACGTTAAACAACAACAACAACAAAAACAACAAAAACAGCAAGAAATCAAAATTAATAAAAGAGTTGTATGGCATTGCAAAACGATCTTATAGATACCTTGTTATTTCGATATTCTCAATAAAGCTCATTTTGCAGTTACCAACTTTGATAGCCTCAAGCAATTGAAATTGTATTCAAAATACTGTCTACATAATTCAATAAGCTTGTTAGCATTAAGCAGACAGTTATAAGAGCTCTACGGCATATATACTATATGTATCGTTTCAGTAAAAATAACCTTATCTTAGCACTTATTTGTAAATAAAGACAGGCATTAGGTTATCCAAACATTAGCAAGAAAAAGGCTGGCATGCTACTTTTTTCATAAGCTCAGTTTCCATATGCAGACAGAGCAGTTTTTCAACACATTTCCGGTAATTACTATAACTTTTTACAGAAACTAACTAAATTGAGGGATATGATTCGAGGAATAACAGTCAACACTTATGTTCAATGCGTTCTGCTCGCTGAAAAACCGAACAATAATAATTCAACTCGGTTTCGCTCTGAGTCGAACACTTTTTCACGTTGCGTTTGTGTCCTTATAGAGCCACAGTACAATATTCGGCCCATTTAAGGCCTATGGTCTTTTGCGGTTTGAGGTTCAAATCAAATTTCCTATACAGTATTATACCGAGGTGCTTTGCTTTATCGCTAGAGGAAAGGGCGGAAGCATTTAGTTTTGGGGGGGGGATAAGTCTTGGCATTTTGTATCTCTTTCAGAAAAGAACAAGGTCAGGATTTGCATTTATTTCACTCCTGGCTGTCCAAATCAGTTATTGATTGCTAATTTTCGATAAGGTGCGCTCTCTACATGGTCCTTCCAACGAAGACAAGAACTGTTCCGCTGCTTGTCTCTAATCGACGAAGCCGTATACCCCATCTTGCTCTCATTTAGGACCAGACCCAAACCGGCAGATGCTTTTTTGCTTTGGTTCTTTTTTACCTTGATAGAGCTCCGTGTGTTCTTCAACTTCGACTCTTAAAGCATATATCTTACACAATATGCAACATCAGTGTGTTTTTAACAGAGTCCACGACGAACAGTCAACACTTATTTTCAATGCGGTCTGCTCGCTTGAAAACCGAACAAAAATGATTCAATTCGGTTTCGCTCTGAGCCGGACACTTGTTCTCGCTGTGCTTGTGTCCTCGGTCTTGTGTTAATAGCTGAGCAAATATCCTGAGCGATAACTAAAACGGCAAAAAAAAGGTTAAGCAACAAACCGGGCGGCTTGTTTTTTAACAACAATCTATTCATTGTGTCCGGCAATAACCGTTTTCTGCAAAAAATATTTGTTTTAGTGCATTCTGTCTGCAAATTGCATACAAAAATAGTCGTTTATACGAAAATCGCTTATTAGCAATTATTTCATATATAGAAACGTTCAGCTGTTTCATCGGATAATTTTTGATAAGAATATAGTTATGCCAATTTGCAATAGTGATTTTTATTGAAGCGATTGATTTGAACTAATAATATGTCAAATATTTTGCATATATCCGATTAACACTTACATAAAATTATCGCTTATATGCAAAAAGCACTGAATTTTTGCTATTCTTAATAAACGATAATCGATTATCGCTTATATGAAATTATCTCTTAAATGCAATAACACTGCTGCATTTTTGCCTTTGCATATCAGCGATATAATTCATATACAGCTATTGCTAAAGCTTAAACAAAAGATACTATTACATGCTTAGTAAAGAACCAACATGAGACGAACACAATGGGAAGAGAACTTGCTCTACTTTAGCTGCAGCTTATATGAAAGATACTATTGCATACTTATTAACTAAACGAAACTATTGTCGTAATATATAGTATTTCCAGGAATTTCCAGTGTCTACATATTTATCATAATTAGCTATAGCTGAAGCTTACCTAAAAGATACCTTTGCATACTTATTAACGAACTAACAGGTAGTTCGAGAAGTTTTTCAACGTAGTATATGTCTAGGAATCTTTGGTATCTTCTTCTTAACTGGCCATAACAACCCGTTACCAGGTTACGGTCTAATGTAGGACATTACTCCTAGCGGCTTATACCATGGGTTTTACGCGGCGGGTCTCAAACCCTACGCACAACATTGTTGAAGTCCTGCTGAAGCGCTGCTTTATGTTGAGCTGTTCTGGAAAAGCGCGTTGTCTTCAACCCATCTATCTAGCTTCTTGTCATCCTTAAAAGGAATGGTAGCGCCGGAGATATACGGACTAATCTTCCTAACCATAGTTTTTAAGAGTGTCAACTACACCGGTACACAGTAATCCATTTTTAAGGGAGACTTAAGCATCTTTCGTTGAAATCGAAGAATGAGCAAAGCTGAAGTAGTAGTTTAAGTAGCTCAAGAGAAAGTAGTATCTTTCATTGAAAGATTCGAAGGTGAAATGTCTAGAATAGAATCAAAAGTAACATTTTACTGAGTTTTTCCTTGTAAAACTGGCCACCATGCAGAAATTCCGTAAAAGAGCATAGAGCTGATTACTGCCCTATAAGGCGTATGACTATGATAGGGGAACTTAAGGGGCCTTTTAGGCCCATTGTTTTCTTGCAAGAATATAGGGCTATCGCCGACAACTCTGTTAGCTCTATTGTGTCTGAAGTCTGCAGATTCCAGTCCAATTTTATAGCCAGTACTTTTCCCCAGATATTAAGCACTGTTACTGAAAGAGGGCACAGAGTCATTTAGCTCGGAATTTCATGCTCTCCTAAGATACTAACTGTATTGATAAAGAAAGAGGTGTCTCTTAAAGGTTTACAACTATGTTAAAACTAATTAAATTTTGCAATTAATGATACGAGCAGATGTTTAAAATTGTATAGATTGTGTACCTTAGTTTTAATAAGATACTTTTGCTTTATTGTGTACAGCTGTGTACAGCAACTTACAGGAACTGATATTCCACAAATTCTTGATAATTTCGCATTCGTCATTAGATTACTTTAAATAGAGAACAAAGCCCTTATCTGAATGTGTTAAAGATAAACAATGCTTAGAGTCCAAAACCACAAAGAACTTCCCATATGCAGTAAAAGTCTAAATATGTTTTAGATGTTGTTCCATATTGAACTATATTTAAATAAACCCATAATTTATATTATTTATAAATAATAATATAATAAGACCTTAAATAATGTTCGTTAAGCTCAGCTTATGCATATAAATGCTGAAATTCCACAAAACATATCTTTGTCGTAGGCCCAAATAAATTTTCATTTCAATTTCCCAGAAACCTTACATTTATACATTATTCACCACCTTTTGCCAAGAAATAAAATAAACAACTTGATATACTCTACAAATGCGGAATTGTAGGTTGGTTCGTCGAGATGGTTGGAACGTATTGCCGGGGCAGCATAGGCCCATCATGAAAAACCTATAAAATAGGCATTAAACTATATAAAATTGTATTCAAGTTAAACCGGGGCTAGTCTTTGAGGGTGAACTTTGACTCCGAAGGTAAATAACAGCCATGGATAAGCCCTGTGAAACATTATAGTATTTAAAAAAATCTGGCATCAAATACCAAAATTGTAAATAAATAAACGCATTGAAGCGGTCTCAGAGATCAACAAGATCGGTTTTGTACAACTTCCCATGTTTTGGTTTACGAGTTTCAAGCTTCCTGGCTATCTGTTTCAAGGTTCGCAGACCGGTTCCGTTCGTACCTGAATTAGGCTTTGCTTCAAACCAAGGTTAACTTAAAAAGGTAGCAGAAGGAAGGAAGGGAACTTCAGTAAACAAATGTATGGAATCGACCGAAGTATGAAACTTCGATCAGTTGCAATTTTTGTAAAAATTATCGTTTTTCACAACGAATGGTAGCTCGAGAGACTCTGACGAAGTGCTGTAGCTCACTAGATATAAATTACAGGAAGTTTTGAGCATTGCCTAGAGCGTCTTCTGCTTGACTGGCCATAACAACCCATTATCGGATTACGGCCGGATGTAAATACATTCTTTCATTGGAATTGTGGTTTTACGTGGTGGGTCCCAAACCCTACCCCCATTTAAGGCCTGTGGTTGCTCTACTGGTCTCGGAAGAACCACATACGACAAGCATTGACCTGTTGAGGTGGAAGAGGAAAAAGCCTGTGACGTCACAAGATCAAATTTTGTGTATCGGCATGTTGTATTTGTTATTGTCATACTAAACTAAACATAGTATATGCGCAGAGCGAGCCGAAAAATTGCAAATACACTTTAGTTTCATTGCTTTATGAAATCAGATGGTTTCAGTTATGGTGGCATTTCAAAGTTTTTGGCAAATCCTTCGATCAAAAGGTTTCATGATCGATTTTAAACTTTCCCTGCAAACTACAGCTGACATATTAGCGTAAGTCTTCAGAGTTGACATTCGAGGCATTCGTTTAAGAGACATGTCCGATTACTTTTGGATTACAATTTTTTTGCAAGAGTTTTTTGGCACATTTCCGAATGTGTATTTCGATGTATTGTTTTCAAATTGGCAAATTTTGTATAGCCTGCAGAGTGTTAGCACTTCGATGTGTCTCTGGTCAACCTTTCGCCATCTTTTTAAAATAGGTAACTTAATAATTGTACAGCAAGACTCACACACACACACACAAAACGAATTGCCTATGAATTTATAAAAAGCTTCTTTTATTATGTTGTTTGTTTTTTTTTTTTTAATTTTTTTTTCGTTTTGGTAAATGTTGTACATATGTTTCATGTGTATAATTTTGTTTACATAAAAATCAAGGTTAAAAGCGCAGAGCAATGAGCACAACGAGGGGAGTGTTGGGCAGGGGAGGAGCACCGAATTCGTACATAAAAAGGTGGAAGCAATATATAATACCATAAGTAAAATAAAACGAGCAATGATCTCAATGTTAAGGCAAAGCCGAAAGTAACTAGTAGCTTTAAATTGCTGAAAATTACGCAGCGTGAGGTTAAGGCAAAGAGTTGTTCAATCTCACAAGAAAGAGCGGCTCATGCGAAAACAAATTTGAGTTGGTCAAAAACCAAAAACCGAAAACCAGAGCAAATAAAAATAAGCAAAATAAAGTAAAAAGAAACCGAGGCAACCGACGAACGCGGAGCATAAACGAGCCGACCACAACAGACCGGGTCCCACAGTCCAGGCCAAGCCAACAGGCAGAGGCAAAGGCTGCGGCTGCGGCAGAGGCAGCCAGCTAACTGTTACAATATGCTGAAAAGAGATGACGAGCGTTCCAGTGTGCTGTGGTAGCTATGGCAACAAAAACCGCGCACATGACCGCCCGTGCCCGTGCCCGTTCCCGTATCCGTACCTTTCAAGTGTATGGCTGTATTGCTGCTGCTGGCTCATCAAAAAAGCCAAAAGTTGTTGAACGTGAAATTATTGTATGCCAGCAATACACTCGCACACACACACACACACAGACACAACTTCGTTGTGTTTGTGTATATGCATAAGTATTTATGTACACACTTGCGACGACGACGAGGGACAGACGCACGTTGGAGCAGCGGTTTGCATGTGTTGCGTCGACGCTGGCGTCAGTGTCGGCGTCGGCGTCGCCGTCGACGCCAAGATAAATAAAAAGGCATGAGCATAGAATAGATGCATCAGATTTCGCATTCAAGTGAAATTTATGGCAATAATAAAGCTTATCTTGCGTTCGAGGTAAAACTTACAGTTAACATTGGCATCAGCAGTTAGCCGAGTACTTAACGTCGCTGCCGCCGTCGCCGCCGCCGTCGGCGCTGCCTTCATCAATGTCAACGACGTCAACGGTCAACGTCAAAATCTACAAAAACCCCATTATGTTGTATGATCCGTAGTTCTCTTTTTTTTTTGCGCTGTCGTGGGTTTTAGCAAACAAACATACCGCCCCGGCAGCAACAAGATCCAACTGAAACGGCGTGCTTCAGACGCTATCAAAGTTTAGTCATCTACACAAATATGCACACAGATACTGGCGGGTCTTATAAGTACGTACATAGTACAAGTTGTAGGAATAAGTAACGCCAACCGATTGACTCTACAGAAGAAATTTTTCATTCAGCGTGAACAGCACGCGGAAGAAAAAGCTTAATGCGGCATGACAAACTTTAGATACTTTTCCAATGATAACATCGAGCTTCTAACCAAATGCTATACATTGAAAAGTTGTATACTGTACTATAAACTTAGCTAAATCATAAACCTTCTATGAAAAGGTTTATCTACGCTTTAATACCTAGACAACGGTATATGCTTCGACGGGATCAAACGCTCTAGGCAAAAGCTCAAAACTTCCTATAATTTATAGCTAGTGAGCTACAGCACTTCGAGAGAGTCTCTTGCTTTCTTCACAGCACGAACTACCGTTCGTTGTGATATCAACTTGTAGTACCAAACATCTTGGTGGAAGAGTGCAAAGCCTGAGTCCAGCGTGGGTCTTTGTACGACAAGAGAATGTTGAGAAGAGTACGCCCTTCAGCAATATAGGACTCATGCTGAAAGAGAACACCCATATTCTCTACACAGACGGTACCAAAACCAACTGGTACTGGTGTGGGTTGGTATTTTAATGAACATTTTAGTTACTCATGCGCGACATTTAGTTTGCCGTCGGTTTTCTAAACGGAAAACTACGCAATTCCCAATGCCGCGAATTGGATCAATGAAAGTAAGCTGCGCGGAGAAACTGTAGGGATTTGTAGTGAAAGTCAGGCTGCCGTGAAGAATCCTTGCACAACCTCGACCATCATCAGCGAATGTAAGAACAGACACTATCTATAATGGTTTCTGGACACCAAGGTATCCAGGGCAATGAGATGGCAGATATAAGCGGGTAAACACGGGTCTGCGTCACCGCAGATACACACGAGTGAAATGCAACACCCCGTCTTCCTTTACTTTACGCAGTTTTTACGACTTCCTACGGGAGCCTGGAAGATTGTGCAAATGGTGAACGCCTGTGTCTTTCAAAGCTAAAAACCTTTACCTAAGTAAAACAACACCATGAGAATTATGAGTATTTCAATGGTATCGAACGTGATTTAAGTCAAATCTTATGTTTCAAAAAGCTAACAACCTTTGCCTAAGTTAAACAACTCCATTTCTATGAGAACTATGGGTATTTCTATGACATCGAATATGACTCAAGTCAAGTTTTAAAATGTATATCTATCTAAAAAAAGATTTTAAAAGCTTTACCTAAGTTAAACAACTCCTTTTGTATGAGCGATATGGATATTTCAACGATATCGTGGCTCAAATGTTGAAATCAAGATCTTATGATCTTTAGAAAGCTAAAAACCTTTACTTAAGGTAAACAACTCCTTTTGTATGAGAGCTATAGGCATTTCGGTGATATCGTATTTCATTGGTGTCGAACGTGACTGAAATCAAATTTAGAAATCAATATCTTAATAAACAAAAGGCTAAAAGCCTTTACCTATATGAAACAACTGCTTTTTTCTGAGAGATATGAACATTTCGATGATATCGAACGTGATTTAAATAAAATTTTTAAATCTATATCTTACTAAACAAAGAGCTTAAAAGTTTAACCTTAGTTAAAAAATTCCTTATGGAAGAGAGATATGGATATTTCCCATATTTTTACATGTTTAAAGTGGAAAAAAGTCAAAGTTTAACACTTTTTCTGTTAATTTAACTAATAGCATTTTGTTAGCACAGAACATAGTGGTAAAGTTAACGGTAGACGTAGTCCAGGTTACAACGAAAAGCCAAAAAAACCGTTTCAAACATGACCAAAAATGGAATTGGTTTTTGCGACAACTAAATTTTAACATAATTTCGATATGGAAGTTTAGAAAAAGCATGAAAACTTTACTAAATCAATCTAAGAAATATAATACCGAGTATGCTTTTAAAATAAAGCTTAATCTTTAAGGGTATTTCATGCGAATGAGACTCAAGTTTAAATTTAAGCAACATACAACTAAAGTGTGTGTGTGTGACTTTAAAGACTTATACAAACTAAAAGCAAACTTCCTTTTGCAAGCTGCATCAGCAAGTACATGTAATCTCTGGCAGGGTATAGAAATAGCACTGAACGAAAATACATAAAGTGCGAAAAAGCATAAAGTTGGGCATAAATAAGCAATAGCAAAAGTAATGGCTAGCAGTAACCGGTTAAAAGAAAAAAAAAACAAAGATCAAAGTTCAATCACAATGAAAAATTTATGATGGGAGTCGAGTATGAGGAGTACTCGGCTCTGCAAGGGTTTCAAAAATACGCAGAATACATTGCCAAATCCTTTAGATACACGCGCAACTAAAATCAAGAGTGATTCATGAGCTTCATTTATATTTTGAGTTCTTTTTTCAACTGAAACAACATTAAAACTGCCTTTTGCTTTTGAAAACTTTGCACATTAATCAGTCCAGAGTGCACACCTGATCAGATCCTCTTTCGAGCCCTTTTGTTTATGATACAAGTGAAACAATCCGGCTTCATTAACAAACCCAAACATTTTTTCAGTTGTTTCTTTATACACTTTTTTTTTTAGTTGTTTGCGTATCTCATGAGTTCATTGAGTGAAATGCTCTCGCATGGTCATTAAAACTACATACAGCCGAAAAGGTTTCTATTTTTAGCAATGATACAACCAACAGCCACCGGCTGGCAGACGTACCGACTGCCGGACGGAACGGAACGGATCGGATCGGAACGATCGACGACGACTTAGCAAAGCGCCTGTGTTTACTGCTTTGTTTTTGCAGTGCAATCAAATACACTCATATATGTATATGCCATAAACTAGGTAGTACTCAGTACTCTTCTAGTACAATATGAGCTCACTATTCGGCGATGAACTTAGATTATCAGCAAATATTTGACAACAATTTCTGTCTTTCTTTTTTGCAGACAGACGGAGAACGTAGCGACTTTGAAGCTGGCAACAAACAAACCCGAAAAATTTAATTGATTTTGATTTGAAATTTATAACGAGTTATAATATACACAAATCATAAGCGACAATTAGCAGTGTGACAGAGAGCGTGGAGCGTTTATATGCATGAAATTCGCAACAAGTTCGTGCGGCTGACATAGCTACAAGGTCATATCGATTGTTATCAACGCCATTATCGGGGCTGTCACGTCTATAAAGAAGTTGTCCACCAACGCAAACAAGATGTTAAGCTTGCATATGCTAAGATGTCTGTTTATATTTGCCACATTTCAACTCAAACTGAGTGCAACGACACGTAAGTACAGTAACTGTTTAACTAAGATCTTGCAAGATCAGCGAATTTCTGAGATAAGAGTGCAGAAAAACAATATGGCTAAATAAGCGCTTATAGCATATGACTAAGATCTTTGCACAAGATAATAAAGTAGTACAGATAGAGAGATCACAAGATAAGTTTATTTGCTTCTTAAGTGCAGAAAAGTGATGCAAAAGATTATGTTTAAGGCTTTTAGGTTTCTTCTATTTTTCTCTGTTGCATTGCGAAACACATCTAAACTTGTGAAAAACAAAACAATTAGATAGTTGGAGGTTTACATACACGATACGTTCAGACGGGCCGACAATTGGCAGCACAGCAAAATCACGCATTTCGTGATAGATCTACAAATACCGGGGTCATGTCAGTTGTTGGAAAGCTGAGCGTCATATCCGAAGTAACTTGCTGTGTAGAATTCGAATCCGGGGTTAGAATTGGCCTGTCACGTCAGGATTTTGAGATATTTGAGGCTATGTACCTGAAAAACAGCGTTTTTCCTACTTTTCGAGGTTATGTGCAGGATGCAAAACATTTTTGTGGTCTGTCTCTCCAGTTACATAATTTAGTACCCCTCTAATTAAATATCAGTTCAACGTTCGTCTGAGAGTAATTGTGGATGACAGGGCAATGAACTCAACGAGTTATTTATGTTTTTGAAAAATTATCATTAACCCTAATTAAAGTTACAATTAGGTTGACGAGTAACACGCAAATTTATACATTTAAAACATTGCCCAAATATATACCCTTTAACACTTTGTGTACAGGTTAAAAATAGGGTTATTTTGAAAGCCGTGCAAGTAATACCGAAACGTTTTACAGGAAATTGAATTAAAGATATTTAAGTGTTGCTTCAATGGGCCTCGGACAGTTTTGGTCTATTTTATTTTGTTTGTGGATTACACGACATAGCGTCGAAAACGGTACTAGAAATACAAAACTGTTTCCGGCTTCGATATCGGCGATCCAAAATTTAACGTAAAAGGTATATTTTAGACATAGACTTCTTTTTGCTGCATACTATTATCAAAGTCTTAGGAGACAAGAAAAAAGATTTACAAGAATATCTGTTTATAGATAGGCACATAATTGTTCAGAGTTGAATAGAAAGCTATTTCAGTCAAACTGCAACGAAATCTCTCAATAAACAATTCAAAACTCAATTATTTGAACAGCTACAAATGGAACTTCTCATCTAAATCCAAGCGCATATATACTTTTTCCGCAGAAACTTCGGATACTTAGTCAATGATTTCACCACAAAATAAATAGTTTTAAGACAATTTCGCAAAACTTGGCTATTTATTGACGACCATATCGAATTGTACGAGTATTATTAGATATAGAAATATAATTCGCACTATGTGAAATAAGAGCGCATTGTTGGGTTCAAGAAGCCCACAAAGCGATAACGTGAAGATGCGTTCTGTTTGCTGTAAATGCAATCCATAATAGTGAAGCTGTAAAGAATAACCAAACAAACGTAATGCACACACTCTATTGACACGTAACGCATATTGATTATACGTAGAAGCAAACTTCTGGCCACTTACCGTTGCCCGCAACGGCTTGTCCAAGCGTCCGTAGTCCGGCAACACGCTTTCACCGAGCACGGCACGCGTTTGAGTGAAGTGCGCTCTCATGCGATGCGTGAAGAGAATGACCAAACAGAGATTGACAAACATGGCGCTGATAAATACGAGACCGCTGGGGTTGAGTGGCATGGGCGGTAGACCCCGGGACAGAAACCACTGGCTGTAGCGCATAAAGTAAATGATGAACATGTGCACCACACACTCTAGTGGCACATAGACGAAAAAGCAGAGCATCTGCAGCGCATGCAGCGCACACAAATTGCGACTTAGCCGGAACAGACGCCATTGTAGGCCCAACAGACGCCACAGCTCGAGGGCCAGCCAATGTTGACGTGCCTGCAGCAGTGCAGCACGATTGCCGCGACGCAATGTCTGTGTGTGCATAGCCTTGGCTTCCCCAAGGATGCGTGCCAGCAGCAAATTGCAATGTCGCACCAGATGAGTGACGAAGAGCACAGCCAGCAGATACATGCTTAGCGACACTTGCATCACCAGATAACAGAGATACATAAAAAACAGACAACAAACGTAGACAACATTATGTTTGGCCTCCGGGTCAGTCCTTACCAGATATAATGTAAAAACAATGGAGCCCGTATAACAGCCAAGCAGCAAAAAAAAGAGCCATATATGTTCGTATATAAAGAGGCGCCGCACCGACTGCTGCAGCTCGAGCGTGTGCATCAGACGTTGCAGCCGGCGGTTGCAGCGCAGTATCGAGTTAATGCACTGCACCAGCTGGCGTTGCTTGGTCGCGTGTATGTAGAGCGTGAAGACGGCACAGATCTGGACCAGCACGTAGCGGTGAAAGCCCAAAACGAGCAACATCGGATGCTGTCTTAGAAAGCCCATGCGCTCGAAGACTATATCGAAGACATATGGTGAGAGGCAGCCAAAGAAGCCGAGCATCAGATAGGCATAGATGGGTGCACCGCGTGCCATGTGCACGTAGCGATTCAGCGTGGGCCTTGAGCCACCCAAGAGACTGAGTAACCTAGTTAGCCGGTATAGACCAAGCAGCACAAGCTTTATGAATCCTTGCAGCAGTTCTTCTAATTGCCACATTTTCTATGCAACAAATAAGCATAACTGTATTCAAAGACAGACAAGCTACTAAAACTAGGTAAAGCTTATGGAAAAAGTTGTCTACTGCATCGTTGCTGTGATTGAAAGCCCATTAGCTTGATTGAATACCATTTGGCAAAGGCGTTAACATGATTAGTAGCAGATGTAGATAAGCTGGGAGTTTCTACTATCTAAGGGTTTGTGCAACTTGTTGGTAATACACATAAACATAATTCGTTTTACTTTACAGCTGTTGCTCGAAGCACATGCTGTTCAACCTATTTAGGTATACAAATTAAGTAAATCAAGACCTAAAACTACAATCAGTTTGTACACCAACAGTTGTATACTCTTTAAGTGTACATACACAAGACTGTTTTTTAGAACCTACAAAACGTTTGAATACCTAGTATCATTGAGTAAGAGCTGTAGTAAGTTGTTGCGAATGCTTATAGCACAAAAGAGATCTAGCTATGTTTTTCGGTTTCTGTCTGTATGAACATGCAGATCTTGTAAAGCTTATGCGTTAGTTCTCTGAACCTCATAATCGAATTTGAGCACTCTTAAGCCCAAGAAAGATGCTGCATTGAGCCATAAGAACTCTATACGTTATAAGTAGTTATCATCAAAAGTCTCCAAGTTTTACCCTATCGTCTAGAGCTGAAAAATTATCGACCCTGGCAGTAACGGCTCCAGTAACTGCTCGCTTTGCAAACAACTGGACACGCTTATAGACCATTTTCATATAAGTCACTATATCCCCCAAACCAACAGCCAAATCAAAATATCGCCTATGAAAAGGTTAATTTAGCCTTTTATACCTTCACTACGGTATATGGCTCGACCGGATCAGACGTTCTAGTCAAAAGTTCAAAACTAGCTGTAATTAACTAGTGAGCTACAGCACTTCGCCAGAGTCTATTGCTTTCGTCACAGCACGAGCTACCGTTCGTTGTGGTATTTAAAGTATTCTAATTCTCTTCTAGAGTATGTAGAGTAACGCTTTTGCAGCAATAAAAGCAAATCTTCTGCACATATGTGATTCAGATGAAAATCATTGGGATGCACAACAAATTAGATACAACTACGATACTGCCTATCAATATATGTACATACATACTATGTAGGGCATTGTTCTATATGCGAAACAGCAGCTTGTTTACCCATAAACTTTTTTTTTTTTTTTTGTCGACATTATGCAAATCGCTTTTATGTGCTAGATCTATAAAGTTTGTGCATTCATCTGACACCGAGAGATGTTTTCGTGCAAAAGCTAATAAGCCATTTTCCAATTTCCGGCTACAGAGTATAAAAACTCGTTGCAAGCCACTCAATGCACAAAGTTTTGCTTTATGCCAGTGACAGAGATTTTAAAGTTAACTTTTCGAGCACTTGAAGTTCAAGCCAATTTGTCAATTTATTTTAACCATATAATGGGAAATTTTCAACTTGATGTTGATGAAGAAAATAAACAATAAGCTCGCTCGTCCCGCTTCCAGCAGCAAGAAGAAGAAGAAGCGCCTTGTGCAAATATCGTAGCCACACACACACACACACACACACACACACACACAGATGAGAAATCTTTAAACCTCAAACTTTCTGCCACTTTGAAGTACAGTTTACGCTGCTTTCTAACTAATACCAAGAACGCCCGCTCTGCTGACGCCGCTGTCGCTGATGTCGCTTGGCTGTCGCGTCGTTTGTCGCTTGTCGGTCGCTTCTAAAGCGCACAAAGTTCTTATACTTTATTTAATTAAAGTTTTTTTATTTGTTGGTCGGCTCTTATCAGCGACAGCTGAGAGACAGCTGGGACAGTTGTTTGCCGCTGCTCTTGTATTGTAAGCATTTTGACTTTGAAGTTGAGCGCGAGTTCCAGTTCCAGTTCGGATTCGAGTTTGAGTTCGACCCAAGACAAGATTTATAATGGGAGCATGTCGCTGAATCGCTTGCAAAACTTAAAACTTGAAAAAAGGTTGATAAATTAACCTCAGATATTACATTTGCCGTAGCCAAAGCCAAAGTGTCAGCACACCTAACCTAGATAGGGAACCGCACACACTACTCTCGCCGCCGCCGCTGCTGCCATCCATTCATCTATGGGATACACAACACACACCAACAAAGTTGTAGATACATGTTTTTGCGTCAGGACTGAAACTTATAAACAGCCGTGGAAAGTTTTCATAAAGGCTAAAGTACATACACTCGAGTGTTTTGCATTTTATGTAGCATGAAAGAGGGAAAACTCTTTAAAGTGCAAACTTTTTTAATAATACGAGGCCGTTTGTATGCCTACACACGTACACTCTATACACACACACTCACACACACACACACACTTTCAGAGGGGAAACACTACAAAGCAGCACATATTGCAGCTTGTATAAAATTGTTAGTTTAATTGCATGACTTGGCTTGAGATAATGAAATGAGTGTGGTCCAACTTTGGAAAGAATGACCCGCTTTAAAGTCTTAACTCTGCTCAAAAGTGCTTTAACTTTCACTAAGCAAGTGTCTAGGTAAATAATGAAAAGCTACGACCAATTATCTTGGCTTGACATCATGAATTGAGCGTGGTTAAACTTTAGAGGAAATTACCTGCTTAAAGTTTTGCCATAAAGTGCAAGAATTCTGACTACAAAATAAGATAAATAAATGCCAAGGGAATGCAGCTGTTTTTTTAAGTTTACGACTTGCTAGTCGCAAAGATACACACATAAATTCTTTGGAAGTTGAGCGAATAAAATAACGTGTATTATCATTATTTTAAGTCTGGTCCTTCGGGAGTACCTTGCACCGACAGACTTTGGTTTCGTTGAGCTTACAGCAGAAATTCCTATATATAGGCAGCCCAGT
Organism: Chymomyza caudatula; assembly: GCA_035041775.1. Classification (NCBI taxonomy): domain Eukaryota; kingdom Metazoa; phylum Arthropoda; class Insecta; order Diptera; family Drosophilidae; genus Chymomyza; species Chymomyza caudatula. Next base: position 1,342,535 of record JAWNKW010000073.1, read on the forward strand.
CAGTTTCGAGTCCGGGGCGCTCTTCTATTGAGATATTTTCTGGATTGCTTTCGCGTTCCGCGTTCCACCATGGTACTTCCATTCTTCTATTCTTCTATTTTTGTCTTCTTAGTCTTAGTGTCTTATAAAAAAAAGAATAAAAAGAGTGGTGCTATATAAAATAGGAGAAAAAGGAAGCTTAAGGATAACAGTAAATATACTTTAAACAAATTGTTTTTGGTAAAATTTGAAACGATGAATTAGGTCGTTACGCTGTTTGAGGCGGAATAACGAATCCCGAGCATAGCCTGGCGCCATCTAGCGTACGCAAATGCTAACGCCATCTACATGCATCCGGCATCACGGCATATACGCGGCATATGGGTAGCAAAGTTTTTAGATTCAACTAATTGCCAATTAAGCTAACTATCGATGTGGTATACCAACCAATTCAATTACTTTCAACTCCTATCTTTGCAGAAGACTTGTCACTCATACCAGACCTGTGCGACTCCATAAAATGCCCACCCGAGGCTGAGATTCAATGCCCTGAAGACAGCGCCGAGCGCCAGGTTCTAGTAGATCTTTTCAAATCCAACGCTGTTACCACAACGCCGCTTGCCACTACTGAAAAAACCGCATACAATGCCAGCAGCATAGACGACGAGATGTTTGCCCAATGCTGTCTATCCAAGAAATGCGTGTGCAAGACCTGCTACATACCCGACTGCATCAAGGACGAGGAGGATGAAGTTGTTATTGAGCTGCAGCCAGAAGCAATGGATACGCCCGGCCAGTGCTGTGGTCTCTACGAATGCCGGCGCGAACCCAACTGTACAGAAGTGCGCGACTCGAAGTTTTATTGGCTACAGCAATGCCAGCGCTGCCATTGCACCTCTGGCATGCGCATCTGCCAAGCGACCTGCGATGAGGGCGCCGAATATGATAAACCCAATGCCATTTGCGAGTCCAAGAAATTGAACACATTCTATGAGGATGGCGAGACCTGGAAGGATGGCTGCTATGAATGCGAATGTGTCAGGGGCGAGGAGAAATGTGTCATACCATTTTGTGGTAACGTTAACTGTCCCAGCGAACGTCAGGTCTTGCTCAAGGACAGCTGCTGTCCCGTATGCTGGCCCAAGGGCGAGCCCATGCCGCATGAGAAACAGCGAAGCGACGATGGCTACGGCGACTACAACATAAAGGAGTTCGAGCAGCAGGCAACAGACGCTGCAATTGCGGCTGAGGTTACAGTGACGGCAAATAGTTCCGTTGCCAGTTCGGTTTCAGCTGAGCTGAATGCTTCAAAACCCAGCAGCACCACGCCATTGTCCATCTTGCCACCAAGCAATGTGACACTACCTTGCCATGTCGGCCAACGCGACTTTCCTGAAATTGTGGAGGTCGTACGCAAGCCGGACAATACCGAACTTAAGTATAATATTATAGTCGTTGTGCAGTTTCTGGTGATTGCCATGTTGTTGTTCTATATACGGCACTTGCGTGCCAAACAGCGTTCCTATCGCCCAGTTATGAATGACGATAATAAGGTATATCGTAGTGCTTGAAGCAGAGGACAGTTAGTTGCAACAACTTTCTATTATTTCTTTACTATTACTTTATTTTGGTATGTAAAAGATCTCATTTTAATTTCACACTTTCACTTCCAAAAAGAAAAATGAACACATACAGACATCCGCAGTACGCAAAAGCAAAAGTATTCTTATGAAATTACGCAAAAAACAAAGTTACTACAAAAAACAAATTGATACGACAAAGTTTATGTATATATCATAATGGTTGGAATCCGTCTAACTAACGGTTATACACCACATTCAACTACGATTAGTATTAAGCACACCAATGTTTTATTATTATTATGCACGAACTAAAATGCCAAAACATATTAAGTTTATACCACGAACGAAACTGAGTTCTTCTTATACGATATATTTAAGATTCTGATGATGCAGACTTTCGCCATAGTTTATAAACTTTATACACACACACGCACACACACTTACACACACACACACACATACATACATACTACGTGCATACTATGCATAGCATATAAGTTTGACATAAGCTATGTGATATTTGTTAATAAGAAGAGTATGTTATAAACAAAATTCATATAGCTTGAAATAGACGCAACTATCAATATGAATTTTGAACTAAAGTTGAAAATAAATAAAAATTTGATAAGCAAAAGCAACGATAATGTGTATTTAGTTTCATTTGGGTGAAATACTGACTCAAATCAAGGAATCAAAATACAAGGTAAGCTTACTCTGCCGACGTCGTACCTTAAATTTTTTTGAGAGCCTAAGCGAGCGAGTGAGTTTGAGTCTCAAATCACTCTCAAGCTCAATTCGGAGCGGTAGCTCCTAGGTGTTACGTAAAGCGCGCTACTAAGCATTGCTGCAGCTCACAACTATATAATTACGCTAACTTTTGCACTTTTAGCTGGAGCGTCCGATCTAGTCGAGCCATATACAGTTGTAAAGGTATTAATGCGTAGATTATCCTTTTCATAGACGGTTTTTTCATTTGGCTATTGGTTAGGATTATATACGGGTTTAAAGAAAATATTCCTTAGCTCTAGCGGGGTGCCGGACAGACATAGAGCTCCGATAAAAGCTGATATAGGCTAGGCGTGAATACAAATTCAACAAGACAAAAATGAAGAAAATTGGATATGTTGATCAGTGAAAAGATTGTGGGACGTCCAGACCACACAGCTTGACGAAATGTGGCCTTTTTTTAATAAAAATCAAACAACAAAAAATTTACAAGAACCTATACACATATGCTCTAAAATTATATTACCAATGAAAAATAGTGCACGATACTTTTCTCGTCACACAAATTATATCATCAATTTGATGATTTGATGAAAGTTTTTTACCTCGAAGATGTTTTTTTTACTTTATACACATACGCATGGAAATATTTTCATGCAGTTTAGCAAGACAAAGAGACGACCCACCACTTCTCAACGTGGCAGGAGCTATTAGATATTCTCACTGGGTGTAGTAGTCATTAAAATTTGGCTATCCGTAAGATAGATTTGCCCAACAAAGCATCCAAGGAAAGTGTATAATCAAGAGTTTCAACTAAGATCAAAGGAACTCTCAGATTGCCACACAGCTGTGCACCTTCTTTAATGAAATGATTTTCATTTAAGCCATTTGTTTTTAAAACGCACAGGCAAAGAAACCAATTAACTTTAAGCCAACTCCTTTCTATTGTCCTTGAAGCTATGTTTTTGTCTGCTTTGTTTCAATGTATAAAAAAAATAAATAAATGGATTCACAGATACTTTATCCAATAAAATAAGTCAGCTAATTAAGAATTTAGGGAATTGTGAAGAAAAAATATTTATATTTCAATACAGTGAAAAGGAATTAGAGGTTAGAAAACATGAATGCAACAAAACATCTTTTTTGAGCACTGAAAGCTAACCATAAGAGCTTATACTTATATTGCTAGCAAATACGACTGGGTCGCAGGGATGCCGGTGTGAGCTTAGTAGCAGTCAACTGTTAATCGAAAAGATGCACCATGTTATGGGGACTACAGCCGCAGAGCGGGTTAGCAGCCGAGACATCGAGGCTGAGCCTAGCCAAGTAACTAATCAGGATCTTAGAGTACTCTGAGCGTAGTTGGGGCAGCGAACAAAGGTGCCACTCCGAAGGGTCTACCACCTTACACTGCGTGCTTGACCACTGGCTCCACATACTTGCAAAAAGCCAAGAAGAGAAGAGGAGAAGAAGAGAAGATGAGAAAAAGAGAAGAAGAGAAGGAGAGAGATGCTGCAGGGCATCTCAGAAAAAAAAACTAGTAAGCTAGAAATAGGTTGACCTCATGATAATTCATGCCTGATCGCACTGCAGACAGTGGTTGCATTCTGAACGGAATGGAGGTGCCTCCTCTGCGAGTCGCTAAGTGCAGGAGACCAAACAGCTGCAGCTTGGGTCATGGCTATAGTCTGTTGTTCTCGAAACTGGCAGTGGAGTTTGCTATTGTAGTACTCTGTGAGGTTTATGTGTCGACAGCTGATTTTGATGAGTAGGATTCCAAGAAAACTCGTGCAAAAAAATGTTGAATACCCAAGGTGTTCTTGATACCGTGCAAGCATGAAAATTCAACAATCAAGCAAAGTGAAACGAAAGATTGAAGATAAGACAACAACAATGTCTGAATTTGTGCGTCATTATTTTTTGGGCAATTTTATCTAATCTCGCACACACTTTAAATTTGTATACAACAAATGTGCTCGCCTCATTCTCAGCACTGAACTAAATGGAAAGCAAGCTGGTTCAAAAGGCCAGTGACATGCTTAAAGGTATGCTCTTTAAAAGGGCAATACTTGGTATGCCCAGCATAGGCAAGTGCATATATTATCATAGCAGCAAATGTCATATCCTTAATATGTGCGTACTATATAGCCTAATTTATGGTCTTTCAGTTTCGAGGGTAAATTTATCAAGCCCAAAGCAAAACTAGGGACTGTTCGACTTTTAAACGTATCTCGAAAAAAGCAAATTGGGTATATACTAAGCATAATGATGTGCCATGATATGATTTATAATAACAACTTTCACACAGATACGCACACACACACACACACACACACACACTGTGAAGTGGCCAAAAGGCAACAGTAAAATAGAAAAGCATCAAATACAAATACCCAAAGGTAAGTATGCATGTAAGTATCTGTATCTGTGTGTGTGTGTGTATCTGTGTGTGTGTGTATCTGTGTGTGTGTGTATCTGTGTGTGTTTGTGTATCTGTGTGTGTGTGTGTATCTGTGTGTGTTTGTTGTATTGTAGTGTTGTGTTGCGTTGGTAGTGGGATCCAACAAAGAAATAAAGAAAACGAAAGGAAGCCCCAACATTGTCATACATTTTGCTTAGATTGTTATCAAACACACATACAAACAAACATGCTAAAATGCTATGAATAAAATACTACTGCACACACACACAGATACACACACACACACACACACACACACACACACACACACACATGCATATACTTTACGCATACAAAGAGACATACGTCAAGTGGTAGGTGGAACTGAGTTTTGTATGCATCACATAGTAATTTACAGATGTCGTATGTATGTAGACAACTTGGAGCCAGTAGTCAGTCACATAGATACACACGCACACACACACACACACACACACACACACACGCACTTACACTGTCGCACAAAGCACGGGGCCAAAAAGAAAAGCACACCTAATAAAAATGGTACTTAGGTTATCAAAGTGAAGGTAGTGTATTCTAGTGGCTGGCATTGGGGTCCTACTTTGTGCAGATAGGCGTAAGGACCAATCTCTTCAATTTTGCTGAAAGCAAGGCAAATATGCGTATTGTTGTCGTTGGTGTTGGTGTTGTTGTTGGTGTTTGTTGTTGGTGTTGTTTGTTTGTTGTAACGGCTGTTTGTCATTGTTGTTGACTGTTACACGTGTAGCTGCTAGCTGGTTTCTCTTTCTGGCTGTTACAACGATTGCAACGTCAAACGTTTTGTAAGGATAACGCAAGCGTAAAAGCAACAACAACACCAACAACAACACCGACAACAATGCTTAAAAGTAACAAAGACAACAATAGACTTCAAGAGTTCGGATGACACTTTGAGTTATTTTGTTGATGCTGTTAAAACACAAAGTGAAGTTAGATATGCTATGTGAAGAGATTTATTGAGGGTGCCGAAAGAATAAAATGAAATAAAATGAAATGAAAAAGGTGAAAAGCTTTTGCCCAAAGCTGCGTTTTGATAAGGGCACAAAACACGACACAGTCTTAAATGTGCGTCCCCTACTCCCTACACAGACAGACACACCCCCCATTCGCTTTAAAAGGGTTAAATGAAAATCCATTGTAAGTCAGCATAAAATGTTACAAACTAATTCCAAGCAGCAAACAAAGAAAAGGGTTAAATCCATTGCAAGTAATCCAGGCAACACAATTAACAAGTATCGAAAAGTACTCGAATCAGGTATGCACAATCAATTTGGCATTGGTCTTCTTTGGAAAGTCTTGATTTGTATGTGCAGCAACTATATTTTAAAGCACATTGTCATTTTGTAATCCGTTCAAAAGTACAGTTTACTTTACTTTAACATTAAAGACCGAAAGGACGCTGCTTCTCGCATCTCAGGTTGCTTAAATTGTTATTATAAGAGCAGAAAAGTACTCGAATCAGGAATGCACAATCAATTTGGCATTGGTCTTTTTTAGGAAGTATTGACTTGTATGTGCAGCAACTATATTTTAAAGCACATTGTCATTTTGTAATCCGTTCAAAAGTACAGTTTACTCTACTTTAACATTAAAGACCGAAAGGACGCCGCTTCTCGAATCTCCGGTTGCCAAAGTTCTTATTATATAGCGAAATAACACAAACATGTTCTAAACAAGTTTGTAAAGTGCATAATTATGGCTGCTGTTGCCTTTTGGCAGATGAAACCATGGTTGTATCCGGCAGTGAGCACCTCCCACTTTGACTGCGGTACGTCCATTTTCGAAGAATACTTAAAATCCTGTGCTGAGAGAGGATTTTTTCAACTAGCAGTCTTCCAAGAAGACACTGGTGTGTTGTACAAGGATACGACGGAGCCACTAACTTAGAGTTAAGAAGAGAATTAGAGCCAAATGTGAGTAAAGATATTTTCAAAATTTAAAATGCATGTAACATAGAATTCCTTAAGCTTCTGCGATACACTGCGATTGCTGTGTGTATGGACCGCATAATAGTTACGCTGCTACCATAAAAAGTGAAACACTAGACAACACAATCTGTTTCTCGCCCCCACTTCCTTTTTTTGTACTACTCTTTTGGAACTGTTTTTGTCAAAGAGCATGAAAGTAATAGAGTGGAATTCTTGGCCGTTTCATTGAGTCGACTTGCTGAAAAGCGACCATTTCTAAGACAGTGCATAGAAGCGCCTAGTTTTTGTTCTTTGTCAATTTTGGCGACAAACGAATTGGTCTAACAGACACAGCAACACAAGAGCATCATATTTCTTCTTCTTTACTGGCCATAACAACCCATTATTGGGTTACGGCCTGATGTAAATACATTCTTTCATTGGAATCGTGGTTTTACGCTGTGGGTCCCAAACCCTTCGCACATGACTTTTAAGGCCTGGATTTGCTCTACTGGTCCCGAAAGAACCCAGTGTCATTGTTAGTCGCCTTATACGACAAGCTTTGACCTGCTGAGGTTGTATTCTCTAACCCGCATCACACATACACTGTCTAGAAAACGGTCGCATTTCAGCAAACATTTTTAATTATTTTCCAGTCCAGGTTTCCACCCTTACTTTTAAGCTCCTTGGTTTTTGTATAGGAACCGCTATAGCCGGTAAACCGAAACAAATATCGGTGAATCGAATGGAAACCGATATTATTCAAAAAAGAAAACCGTTTACCGAATCAGGAGTAGCGGTGCCAACGTAGGATAAGATAAGATTTTTCGTACTTTTCGCAATTGCTTATAGGACTTTGTCTAGCTTGGCAGGAGTGGAGACTACTCTGAGACTCTTCTCTTTAAGCTTTAAGGCGCTGATGCTTAGATAAGTGCGCAGCGCCTCTGCGAGTGTTTCGGATGCACAATCTTTCTATTACCACTAGTAATTTTGTACAATTGTTTGTTGACATACAAATTCCGAATTCAGAATCAGTTAGCATCCCCAAATACTTACGGTACACACAAACAATCCAATTGAATATACAAACGTGTACCTATTGATTAACGCCTTGACGAATCGATCAAATTTGGAAATTACCATATGTACGCTGCTCCAAGTTAAATATAAAAGCTGAAACGCACATCAAAAGCACATTAGCTTAAATTTGAATTGGCAATGCATATAAAACAGGGTCCGGGACAGTTTGAGGTGGCAGTTCCAGTGCCAATGCCAGCACATGTCAAAATTAAATAATGTGCCGCACGATTGCTGTTTTATCCTGCTGTCACCTTCCCCACCCGACCGCAATGCCATTCTCCGGCCCATAAACGATATGTAGGCACACTTGGTGGCGAGCACGGAGCGAGGAGTACGGCCAGCACGGGGCACGGGCACGGGCACGGGGCACGGGGCACATGGCATGGCATTGGCTTTTATTTGAATTTGGTGCGTGCGGCTGTCACTTGTCTGTTACATTTGCCATGTAAACAGAACCCCGCTGGCAATTTCGGCAATTTGCGTCAACAGGCAACAAAGCAGCGCAAAGAGTCGCACAGACAACGCAGCTTAAGAGCAAATCAAAATATGTACATAGTATAACGGTATATGCCTAGCGCGTACTCATAAAAAGTATACAATAAAAAAAATAAAAATAAAAACAAACACAAACAATGAGGAAGGCTTACGCAGGTGCAACGAACTTTACATGCTCTTTGGGAAGCCATAAAAAGTCAGCGGCAATTAACAATTAATTACAATAGGCAACAAAATTAACTCAAATGTAATGCCCTTTTTCCGGTTAATTTGGTGTCGCTTAATCTGAATACAGCAAACGATTTACTTTTTTTTATTTTTTTTTTATGCCTAGTACGCAGATACGCGAAATTTTTATTTCGCTATCAAACTTAATATAAAAGAGCATTTGGTGAACTTTGAATTCACATCATTCATCCCGCATCAAAAAAACACAGCCTGCCATACTACAAGATGCCATCTTGTATGTTGAGAGTTGCCACCTGTTATGCCAAGAGTTGCCATACGAACAGTGCTTGTGGATTGAATGAACAGTTGAAAGTTCTCGCGAATAATGCATCTGGCAATCGAAAAGAATCATTGAAAACAAAGCCAACACTTTTGAACGAAAACAAGAAATGACGCCCATATAAGCTGCTGAGCCTGGTGAACATAAACAGCATATCTTTCAACTCCAACCTTCAATTTACACGCTCTATTTAATGACAGCAAACACAACTGACGTAAGACAGCTGACTAAACGGGGTGAACCTTTCTCTTTAGGGGCTGTTCACCACCGAGAAGGGGTGGGGTTCATCAAACTGTGGCTTTTTGTGACGATGGAGGAGGGGAGAGTTCCGACAACGTGACGTCACAATCAAAATGTTATAAATATTTTAAAAAGTCTTTATATTTTGGCATGTTTTCCTTTCATTTCGAATTCAAACAACGATCAAAGATCTATCAAGAAATTCTAAATTTTTGACTCTTCAAATACCATCCTTTCGCTTTTATAACAGCAGCGTATACTCTGTGGAGTATAGGAGGAATGACGTTAGGAAGTACTTCCAAAAAGCCAAGCATCTGGCTGAATGATATAGTACCGGTGCGTCTTCCGTTAGAGATGCAGAGATACATCTGGTAGTAGATGCACAGAGTGCACTGGGCTTGTGAAGGGAACACTTCTCTGGCTTGCTATTGCGATGATGAGGATAATGTCACCCCCGGAGTTAGCCTCCTGACGTCCCCAATTATAGACGACGGCGTGGATATACCGCCGCCTAGCTATGACGAAGTCAGGGTCACAATCAAGCGGCTCAAGAACAATAAAGCAGCTTGCACAGATGACCTGCCTGCTGAGCTTCTCAGGACTCACGGTGTGCGCTAACTGCCGTAGTAGCAGTCTTCTTTCTATGGCATATAAGGTCTTATCGAGCGTACTGTGTGAAAGAATAAAACCGTTTGCGAAAGAACTGATCGGATCTTATCAGTGTGGGTTTTGGCCTCGTAAGTCCACCATAGACCAGATATTCACACTAAGCCAAATCCTAGAAAAGACCCACGAACTCCAAATCGACATCCCCATATCTTTATCGATTATAAAGCAGCATTTTATAGCCCATTGAGTGGGGGATCCCTGTGCACGACTTTGCAGAAGTAGCAAAACAGACGAAACTAACAGTCTACAAGACGCTAATTCTTTCCTTTTTGATTTTTGGCGCTAAAGCATGGGGGATGACGTGGTCTGATAAAAATGCCCTTGAAGGGTTGCAGCGGAATGTGCTTCGTAAGATCTTTGGCCCTTTTCGCGTTGGCAACGACTACCGCTTTCGGTGAAACGACTCACTCTAAGAGCCCTACGACGACACTGACATAGTCAAGCGAAGTTCTTAAATGCGAAAGGCGACGAAGGGACAGACCATGCCTTCGCTGAAAGGACCAGTTAGTGATCACACTAGCTACCTTTGGTATTACCGATTGGAGAAGGCGCGCGCAAAAAAAGACGCCTGGAGGAGAGCTTAACATCAAGACGTAACCCGGTAACTGGTTGTTATGGCCAGTTAAGAAGAAGATAATTCAAAAACAGTGCAGGAAAATTCAAAACAGGTTCCGGAATCGAATCTAACGCAAAAGACATAGACACTTTTTTTTTTGTTGCATAGTGTATTTAGACATATTTCAAGGAAAAAGTCTGAACAATTGTAGAGTAAATAAAAAACTTTGCGTAAAATTTCGTTTGAATTTTCTTCAAAAATCCATCTCTCAAATGCTAACTTTTAAGATTTCCCATTCTCTGAAAGAGAGTTCTGTCACTATATCGGTATAAAATCTGGCGTACTGAAAGATTGCTTAAGGTTGAGTGCGAGATTTTAGCACACCCCGATTAAATGATTTTTTTTTTAATTTCAAACAATGTACAAAATATTATGTTTATATTATATATATACCAAAACCAATATTATGTTTTTTTTCATTTTCCTATAAAAAAAAATTTTTAAATTTGGAGAAAAATATCATAAAATTGATTTTGGTTTGGAAATGAAGGAGAACTTAAAATATACTTTCCTTAATTTAAAAAATCCATTTGTTATTTCACATAGCAACAGATTATCCAATTATATGACTTCCTTATCCCGATCTTATCTATAGGAATCTTTCTTCGCTTATAACAATTTATGGAATCAACACATAAAGAGAGAGCATTCCGCCTGTCAAAACTTATGGTACTTGGCGCCAAGTAGAGTGTATAATATAAAGAGAGATCTCCTATGTAAAGTTACTTGCACCCAGCCGTATTTGCTTAACGCAAAAGTCAAAATCGTCAAGAAGAAAAAAAGTTTCCAAAAAAAAAACCAAATAAATTTACAAAATACTCAACAAATACGAAAAATATGTACGACAAATACGAAAAATGCCAGCAATGAAAATTTGCCATACCAATTTGCACAGAACGCCGACAATGCCACATAGTAATTTTATATTACGGGTAAATATGTGTGTGTGTGTGCTACCTATAATACAAAGTATATGTGCTACACACATATATAGAGGTAGGTATAAATATTTGTGCAAGGTAAGCCAAATTTTTATATTTTTGTTGGCAGCGTCACAGTCACAGTCAACGTCAGCGTCAGCGTCTGCTTCACAGCCGTAGTCAACATCAGCGTAGCGTATACGTAACGTATACGTTACGTCTATGTTTGTATGGGTGTGCGAGAAAAAAGAGGAAAAAAAAACCTTTAAATCGGTGGCGTAAGCATCTGCATGCACCACTAAAATAAATCAAGAAATAACATTTACACGTTCATTTTATGTTGTATTTGCCACGTAACAATAAAAGCAGCAGCAGCAGAAGCTTGCCACACGCCCGGACCGAAAACACAACCCAAAACACCAAAAGGTCCTTTCACCCGCTCACCAAAAACACACGCTAGACCAATTTTCCAGCTTGTTGTATCTGTATGTGCTTTAGTGTTGTTGTTGTTGCTGCTTCCGGCGGGCAAAACGACAACAAGCAACGGCCGAAAGCCGTAAGCCGTAAGCCAACCAAGACAACGCCACAAAGGAATTATTTACTACGTGATACACTGAAGTCATTCCGTATAAATGTGTGCTCCGTTGCTGGAACTGCCTGCCACTGCTGCGCCGAGTTCCAAGCACCAGAACGGGAGCAGTATTAATACATAAAGAAACCATTGCTCACCATAAGCACAAAAACGGCCATTGCAACAGATCAGGCCAACATGGCAACAGTAGGCGACAGATGCGCATTAAGCAAACGACCAAGTCTGCGTCCGTCGACTGTGCCCTGTGCCCCGTGTCCTGCGCCCCGGTTCTGTGTAATAAAATGGCCAAAATTGGCTTTAAGATGGGCCTAGCTTGCGGTCAAATCAGCTGCGCCCACGCTAAGCAACTTTATGAGTACGAAACGCACTTGGGTTTTACTCTGAATTACTTCTAATCCAATTGTAATGTCCGTAAGCCTATTGTGAATTGTTAATGCCAAAGGACGCAAAAGGCAATAAAAAAGTGCTAACCAGCATTGAGTGCAGCATATATGCAATTGCCCATTACCCATTACCATATAAGTAATGGCCCAACAAATATGGTTTACTTGTTAAGCTCAAATGCCTACAAAGTGGTATTCATTGGGAATTACTATAACTTATCATGTTATTAGGTGTCTAGGACTATTTACAGCTGCAGGAAGCGCAAATGGACAGACACACATATCTGCCAGACATTGCATAAATAACATTTATTGGGAATGTTGTATTTGGGTAATAGCTGCAGGCAGAGCGCTTCAAGTCGGGCGGCAATGAGTTTGGAGCATGTTCAGATGAGCGCCTGCCCCATGATTGAACCTTGGTGTCCTCTGCCCTGTCCTCAAGAAGGCTAACCCCACGGTACGCGCCAACTATCGTGGTATCAGTCTTCTTTCTAGCGCTTATAAGGCCGTAACTTATCAGTGTGGCTTTAGGCCAGATAAGTCCAGCACATTCCTACGGTATTCCTTCAAAGTTGGTGCGACTTTGCTGACTGACATTGAGCAACACATGCAGCTCCGTCAATGTAGGCAAGAAACTCTCCGAAGCTTTTGATACCGAGCGAGGCTTCGGACAAAGCGATGGCCTCTCCCCTCCACCACTTTTGTGATGGAGTGCGGCGCATCGGACCCGGACAATATTGAAGTGTGTCCAGTAGCCTACGCAGATGATATCGACGAATCGAGCAGTTTGTGGAGCCTTTACTATTGAAGGAGAATCAGCGAGGTTGGATCTGGTTATCAATGAGAGCAATACAAAGTACATAAAATCTTACTTCGAGTAGATAGACGCCTCGGTTCGACTCTCGGATTGATGTTAAAAACTATACTTTTGATGCTGTCAAGGATTTCGTCTACCTTGGCACCACCGTCACAATGAACAAGCAATGTCATCATAAAGATCAACCGGAGAATCAGTCTTGCCAATAGATGTTACTTTGGTTTCAGCAGGCAAATGAGTAGTAGACGTCACTCTCGCCAGACGAAACTAACACTCTATAAGACGCTCATCCTTCCCGTTTTGCTTTATGACGCTGAAGCATGGGTGATGTCGCAGTCTGTTGAAAATGTCCCAGGAGTGTTTTAGCGGAAAGTACTCCGTAAGATCTTTGGCCCTCTATGCATTGGCTACGACTACCGCACCCGATGGAAAGACGAACTCTATGAGATCTACGACGACATTGACATAGTCATGTGAATTATGATCCAGCGGCTGGCCAGGTCATGTTGGGATATATGGATGAAGAAGCTCCGAGAAAGGTCTTTAATGCGAGTGTCGAAGGGAGGCAACGAAAAGATAGACCAAGCCTCCGCTGGATGGACTAGGCAGTGAGCACACTATCTACCTTTGGTATCACCGATTGGAGAAGAGCTTTACATCAGGCCGTAACCCGGTAACGGGTTATTATTGCCAGTTAAGAAGAAGAAGGTCCAGCTTCAATTCGGTTTCCCGAACCAGCTTGAAGTTTATTCTGGTTCCTGCAATCGCCCTTATGGCCACCTGACTGTCCGATAATACCACTATTACCTTATTTCGGTAATTCCTATTTAGGTTTATATCTGCACAGTCGTCAACTTTAGGGGTATCCTTATCCTAGTCGTATTTACTAACTTTCATTGGAATTGGTGTCTTTGGGTTTTTAGTTCACCACCCTTACACCGGGTGGCAATTAGAGTAGCTAACCAGGGGACAGGACGAGAAGGTTGTGCGCCAACTTGGCTAAGGCACAGCAGGTATCCCTCCTGGCTATTGCCAGGTTAAATCCTATCAGAAGCTTTCGCCCTGCTCCACCAGAACCCAGCCCTTATGTCTACTACACACAAAATAAATAAAGCCGTCACATTCAACTGTGAGTTCCCCCACTTGGCATAATGTGGCGCCATCTAGCGTGCTCATTTATTAGCGCGAAAACAACACCAAAAGAACCACATAACAGAAAAAGACATTTAGCAATGCAAAAATGTGCTTTACGCAATACGTTAGATATTAAAATTAATGTTGAATTCGATTAGTTTTACCAATTTTGGAAGTAAATATACAATGTTTACAGTAAATTTACAACGCACAGTAAACGAACTACACAGTAAGATTAGCTTGTAACTGTGAACTTCGGTAAAAAAATATAAAATATAAACCAAAAAAATGGTTGGCGCATTATTTACTGTTATGTTCGGTTAGTTTGACCGATTTTGGAGGTAAATACACTGTGCTCAGCAATATAAATTATGGTAGGGTAAAAATTGTTTTTTTACTTAGAATTAATGTCTGAAGAAACAGAAGAAACTCCACTACTTACAGAGTTTCTGTATAATTGTCGTAAAACGGAATGCCGACCTGTTCATGCAACAGAGTGTCAGATTCGCTAGAAAAAGAACCGCTTACAGTGAAGTCGCACTCCGGTACCTACCATATTTGTCCCTTGATCAAATATCAGCACCAACAACAACAATTTCCAGTAATTTAATTTTTTCAGCGGTTTTTTGTAGCTTGCAGCATTTTTGTTATATCATTATAGAATTTTGAATAGAACTTTAAGCTTTGCGGTAACTTAAGGAACAGAAGCAATTACATAACAAAAAACTTGATGCAGACAGTCGGCACGGTGCCCGACAGTGGAATACCCTTTACCCTTCTTTCTTTATAAACACCAAATCGGTAAATGGGAACGGAAATATCGTCTCTTTTCATAAGATCGATGTGATCGTAAGCATTTTCCTATTGGGAATTTCCAATTGACAAGATTTCCTAAGTTGGTTATTATGGGGCAAAAATTACTTTTATGCTCATAACTTCCATATTCTTAGGCCAATGTTGGTAAATTTTGAAACACAGATCAAAAATACATTTATAAATAGCTGTGGCGATTTCCAGGCCACCTGAATCAGATCACACAAATCAAGCCATTCGATGCTCTTGTGCGCGAATTATGCGAGCTTTTTGCGAGAGTCTCGCTAATGTGTTGCGTGACGGTCCGCTTCTCGCATTTTTGTCGCAAAACACTTGTATATGAGCGTTGCAGCAATCAAAAATTGTACCACTCGTTTTTACTCGCATCAAGCTTATTTGCGAGCATTCTGCGAGAGTTTTGTAAAACGCTGGATTTGTTGAGATGTGGAGGTAGTCGGCGGCATAAAAAAATGGTATTTTAAAAAAATTTTTTGTTTTTGAAGATTGTTGGTGAATTTTTTAAGTATTATTGCATGGGAACATTGTGATGGTTTAAAACCGAAACTTATTTCAGATACGGTAACGATTACGGTAGTACCAGTAATCCTAATGGTCGCTTTTCCGCAAGTCGACTTAATGAAACGGCCAAAGATTCCACTGTACTACTTTCAGGGTCTGACAAAAACAGTGCCAAAGAGAACACAAAAAAAATAAGTGGGAGGCAGAAACAGATTGTGTTGTCTAGTGTTTCACTTTTTATATCATGATTTATCAAAAGCTAAAATTGAATATATTTTAGGTAGAAATTCGTTGCTATCAAAACTGAAACGGAAATCAAGTGAAACGCTTCGCGGCTAGTGGGCACAGCAACAAAAGAATGAGTACAATGCTGCTACTCTTAAACATAGTAAAATACTCGATTTCTCCTACTCCATCAGAATTTTCACTCAAAATTATGCTTAGTGGGTATCAAAAGTATCATTTAGCAGCCCTAAGCGAATTTGTAAGCGCCCAGGAAAACTCATGGCACACTCAATGGATTGAGCATCTTTTGGCTGCCAAGTGACAGGCTCAGAGCTTCAAAGATGCGAAACAAATGCGGAGGAATTAGAGCCTGTCGCTAGTAAAAAACAAAAGCAGAACAAGTCAGAAATGAATTTGTAAAATTTGAGACAAAAACCTTTCAAATGATAACTGTACCTCAATGTAAGCATGCAAAAAAAATCGATTCAATAGGTCAACAGTTTAAACCATAAGAGTTTATGTTTATCTGCATTATGCTTTAAAGGTAAAGAATGAACTAACTATCACATCTGAAACACTCAGGATATGCGAGCTCTCAGTATTATTTTCAGTAGACTTTTTCTTCTTAACTGGCCATAACAACCCGTTGCCGGATTACGGCCTGATGAACTTCTTTCAATAGAATTTTGGTTTTACGTGGTGGGTCCCAACCCTGCGTTCAACCCTTTTAAGGCCTGGGGTGGTGCTGCTGGTCTCAAAAGAACCCAGTGTCATTGTTAGTCGCCTCATACGACAAGCTCACCACCGCTTTCAGTAGACTATTGCTTCTATATATGAGTCTATGAGTCCTTCAAATTCCATTGAAATTGGCCCAAAACTCTCGAGTGAATCAGTAAAAGCAATTAAAGAATATGCAGTCGCACGCAATTGAATGAAAAAAAGTGATAAAGTCGAGACGATGCCTGACAGTGGGATACTCTATACCCCTGTGGTCATCTATACATTGAGGAATGCCACAGTAACGGGCTATCGGATGATACAAAAAAATACTTCGAAAAACATCTTGGAATCTTGGATAGGGGGGGGGTTTTAATTTCAAACGAAATTTCTACCTGGAACGCTCTATCCGACAGACTAAAAGTTGAGCTGTTTTGAAAAGTCAACACCTTGAATGCAGATTTTCAACATAAAGCAAAGAGAGGAGTCGGCTTCCTTCGCACCTAGTTGGCAAAATATTAAATCTTTCATATTAGAAATGTCTGGAATATCGTCTTCGCTTTTATCTTCACCTTCTTCTTGAACATATTTAAAACAAGTTATATAATGATGACGTCATCACTACCTTTAACCGCCCTCCCCACCTATGTAATCAAACATAATCAATTAGGTAACCCCCTTCCACCCTATCAGTGATGACCTTATATATGGACGGCCCCTTATCTGTGCGCAATTTGGTCAAATTTGAGGTCGCCAGCTATTACGATCTTAGACGAGATTAATGCTGATCATTTTAGCACAAGAAATGAAAACAGCGGGTAGCGGGAATTCTAGCTTTTTTTGAAAGTATGTTTAGCTTTATTTTATGGAAACATATAACAATGAATTAAGTGTAAAATCGCGAAATCAAGAAACACAAAATTTAACATCCATCGATAAGATTATAGTGCCTAGAGTTCTGCAATGCCGTAGAAAAAATATGACGAGGTTGACGACATCAACTACAAAAGCGCTCTAAGTGATTGAAAATTTCCATAGAATCTATCTTCAAAAAATAAAATGAGTTTTATTTATTAAGTCGATCGATTTGGCTTTAACAAAAACAAATTAACATAAAGGTGGTTCTTAAGCGAAACGGTTTAAAGATTGATTGAACTGTGAGTATAAGCTCCGAATTTTGTGTGAAAGAACTAAATCTTAGCAAAAGATTAGAGTAAACACGAATTTTTACAACTTTGTACGAATATATCTATAGGCTGCATCAGGAAACGATCAGAACCGATTACCTGAATTATTCACAATGTCATTATCATTATAGGGAGTTAACTCAAAACATAGTTTAATCAGATGGACATGCCCAAATCGCCTTGGTTGTTGGCCGTTTTTGTAAAAGGAACGTATCTCCAAAGCTTCTTACATGCGTTAGCAAAATCATATCAAAATTAAAAAACCTTTTAGGGTTTGAAAAAGTCTCAAATGGTAAGCTTTTCTTTTTGGTATTTTTCTGAAATTTTTTGCTGTTTTTGGCTCTTTTCTTAGTCAATCTAGCTGGTGAAAAGTTGGCAACACTGCTTGACACATATCTTGACACTACAAGTACAGAGTATAAAAATAATTGACAAGTTGATTGAAAAGCAACCATTTCTTAATTGCTTACCACACAGCAACTGTGAATTAGGACTAATCCAATTGTAACGACCATTGTGAGTGGCAGGTGCAATAGGCTAAAGCAATAAAATGTGCTGCCAACTTGAGTGGTGCAACACGCATGCCATAACGGTACTAGTCCTATTTGACTGCACTAATTGGCATACGGACTCAAGCTGGCAGCTGTGAAACACACAAACTTGACTGGCAACAGTGAAAGTTACTTGGTAATCACTGCACACACAGGCAGACACACTTTATCAGCTCGGCACTTGTCAGTTCTAATTGCGAGTAAAACCTGCAAATTGTAAAGCGTTAAGCTGTACTTCCTGCCTTTTACTACTTAACTTACTACACATAGTCCTTTATCCTATTTGCTGCTATAAAACATGTGCTGCCCACATGCTCACTCGCTCACTCACGTGCTCCCAAATGAGAGGAGCAACGTTACGGCGGCAAACCACTTTTGAAAAGTTCAAACAATGAACTTGCCTGCTACTTGCTGATGCTGCTGATGCTGCTGAACTAAATAGACAATTTTGCACACAAATCCATTTAATCTAGAGATAAATAACATGGGGGGGCTTACGTACAACTTCGTCACCCTTCATTCGCCTAATGGCTGGTTAGACGGGAACCCAAAGCTCGGCACTTAACGCACCCGAAAAATTCTTACGCAGCAATACCTAATGATTTTTTGGCTTCAAAGCACAGCGGGTGCTGCGTGCCACAACAGAGGCGTTTGCTTCTACTGGCTTTTTTTTCAGTTTTTTTGCGCTCGTATCGATTCGTAGTGGCAGCGGCAATAAAATCCACTCTGATTAGGTTAAAACTGTTGACTTTTAAACAGGCTTCCTGTGCGCTCCACTGATGCCTTTTGCCGCTTTGTGAATGGCAAGCAAAATCAAAGTGGCGGCGACAGTAGCTAAGGTGAAGAGCTATACGGTTTACTTTACTGGTTTGCAGCCGTAGTTGGGAGTTGGCGTTGGCGTTGGCGTTGGCTTTGGGTTATTGTGAATGAGTGCGCAAATCGAAAAAGATAAAAATACCGCACAGCAGTCGCAATGGCAGCCTGTTAACTGTAACTGCGCTGTGACTTTGACTCGTGTGACGCTCATTTATTTAATGGTTTAACTTCCAATTTCCAATTGTCAGACGTGCTGCCTGCCAGCCATTTACCATGGAAATGGCCACAGACAGCCACAGAGCGCACGTGTAAGCGCGCAAGAGAGAGACAGAGAGAGAGAGATAGAGCGAGACAGACTGCGAGACTTTGCGAAATGTGCTGATGCTGCATTTAACTGTTGATAAAGTACAGCAACCGCAACCGCTAATGAGTTTCAAATACATTATATAGCAAAAAATTAAGCAGAGTAAGCTGCGTGCACACGTGCTCAATGACGACCGACCGACCGACCGACCGACCGACCGACCGACCGACCGACCGACCGACCGACCGACCGACCGACCGACCGACCGACCGACCGACCGACCGACCGACCGACTGACTGACTGACTTACCTCCTGCTAACCTCAATATGTTTTACCTGCTGTGCTAAAAACTAACAAACGAAAAAGGCAGAATTTGTATGAAACAAATGGACACATGACGCACTGAAATTTACAAATGCAAATAAGGTACTACGAAAACTTAAAAGAAACAACAAACACACGCACATAAATAACTAGTTTATGCGTGCAAATCTGTGCAATTTTCGAAATAACGCGAAATCACAGTACACGTGTCTCTTTTCGCTGATTTCATATCCGGCTACCGTTTTAGTTTTTATAGCACAGTTTTTGACTTATCGCTACGTATCCGGTCATCAGTCGTTGAGGGTTTCCCTGCTATGTGTGTGCCCGTTGTATGCAGATTTGTGAGATTTCGATCGACTAGGAGTACGGAGGCAGAACGGCAACTGGGACGTCACTGGAGTGGTCGTGACCCGGGAGAGAATGAGACTGCTAAAATCAGTTGCCGAAGTTGTATTTACGCGACGACAACTGATGACACCGCCAGGAATTCTCTGCGATGCTGAGGTGGGGGATCGGCTCCACCTTTGTGTGTGCCCGTTGTATGCAGATGTGCGAAACTTCGATGGACTAGGAGAACGGAGGCAGAACGACAACTGAACTATAAGAGTATCCAGTTGCCTACGCGGATGATATCGATATCTTTGGTCGTACTAAGCGAGTTACCGAGGCCTTTGCGGCTATTGAAAGGGATTATGCCAAAATGAGTCTGGTTGTGGATGTTGTAGATGAAGACAAAATGTATGTTTCCTTCGAGTAAAGAGAAGCCGCTTCTGGACTCTCAGATTTATGTTGAAAACTATACTTTTGATGTTGTCAAGGATCTTGTCTACGTTAGAGCCACCGTCACAATAAAGACTCTTGCCAATAGAATTTACTACGCTCTCAGTAGGTAAATAAGTAATAGAGACCACTTTTGATAGATATAATAGAACTCTTTATGCAGACAGTCGGCACTGTGCTCTACAGTAGGAAAAAGTCCGAAATCTAGGTCACAACAGGGACGGACATTGCTATATCAAATCGTCCATTGCATCTTGTAATTCACAATTGGTTAAAGCAGCATCATCTCCTTTCATCTAATCCCATCTCATTTCATCTGATAACATCTTATCTCATCTAATCATATCGTTAATCACTCTCACCTCACTTTACCTTACTCCTGACACTCCCTCACTCCTCATTCTGCTTCGCTGTAACCTCACTCCACACTTCTCATTACTCACTCTCTCAGTCCTCACTCTCCCTTACTTTTCCCACATTCCTCTTTCTACTACCCCCGGGCACGACCGGATGATGGATGCAGACAAAAGTCGCAGAAGCGACACCTGAAGCGGCCTCCTACATCAGAGTGTAACCCATTAACGAGCTGTTATGGTCAGTCAAGAAGCCGACTTTTAAAGACATTATGAATTTAAGAAGAGTTAAATTTATTCTTACACTACACCGCTGATTAGAAACAAATTCGCTAAGCATTTTACCCTTATCCTTATAGTATTCAAATGATTTAGCAACATTTAGCTTCTAGCGAAGCAAGAAACTCAACAAACGGCCGCCGGCAACATCTTTTGACTTGATTGAATCGTTTTGATTCGATTAAAAGAAAAGATAACTTGATTTTATGCATTTCCGTTTCTTATTTATTTTACAATAATTTGTTGAAAAAACAAAATTTGCTTTCAAAGCAAAAACCAATTTCAACAAAACAGTAATTGAAGCATTTTTGTAGAAATTTATTCTGAGCACGTTTGTAAACAAAGACATTTAATGCAAATTGAAGGCGAACTATTTGTGCACAAAGAAAAAACATTTGTCAGTCAATAATTTTCTTCAAACAGCATGAAAGTAATAGAGATGAATCCTGGACTGTTAAAAGATACAAAATATTTGCTAAAATGCATCCATTCCCAAGACAGTGAATACATACGCGTTTGTTTGCTCTTTCTATTTTTCAATTTCGCCTACAAAGTCGAAGAAAATGAGAGAGAGCAAAACAAGCAAGACGCATTTCAGCAAGCTTTTAAATTTTTTTTGCGGTTCAGGACTCCACTCTATTACTTTCATGCTCTTTGAATTTTGTTCGTACTTCCTTGCTGTGGAAGGCAAACAATCGAGAAAAAAATACCAAAAATGACAAAAATACCAAAAACATCAATAGTAACTTTTCGTGCATATATCATAAAGACTGCTGGAAAAGACCCAGGAATACCAAATAAACACCCACTAACTCCTTGTCGATTATAAAACAGCATTTGATAGTTCGTTGAGGGTTACCGTATATGCCGCACTGTCTGAGTTCGGAATCCCGTCAAAGTGGGAAGGAACCTCTACAGACCTTTTGATAACGATCGGGGCTTCAGACGGAGCGATACACTCTTCTGCGAATTCTTCAACATTGTGAAGGAGAGTGTGTTGCGAAAGGCCCAAGTACATCGGAATGGGACAATTATGAACTATAAGAGTGTCCAGTTGCTCGCCTACGTAGATAATATCGCTACTGGGGCCTTTGCGGCTATTGAAAGGGAGTATGCCAGAATGAGTCTGGTTGTAAATGAGAGCAAGACAAAGTATATGTGTTCTTCGACTAAAGAGACGCCGCTCCTGGGCTTTATGTTGAAAACTATACTTTTTATGTTGTCAAGGATTTCGTCTACCTTCGTAACGGGTTGTTATGGCCAGTTAAGAAGAGGAAGATTATATGTTTCCTTCGAGTAGAGAGACACCACTACTGCGGTCTTAGATTTATGTTGAAAACTATACTTTTGATGTTGTCAAGGATCTCGCCTATCTTGGAGCCACCGTCGCACTAAAGACCGCAGTCAGCATGAAGCTCAAGCGGAGAATCACTCTCGCCAATAGATGTTACTACCCTCTCAGTAGCCAAATGAATAGTAGTAGACCACTCTTAGCAGACGAAACTTAGACTCTATAAGATGCTCATCCTTCCCGTTTTGCTTTATGGCGCTGAAGCATGGGTGATGACGTAGTCTGATGAAAATGCCCTTGAAGTGTTTGAGCGAAAAGTACCACGTAAGATCATTGGCCCTATGCGCGTTGACAACGATTACCGCATTCGATGAAACAACGAACTCTATGAGCTCTACGACGATATGGACATTGTCAAGCAAATTAACACTGAGCGGCTGCGATAGCTTGGTCATGTAGTGCGTGTGGATGAAGTAGCTCCTGCAAGAAAGGTCTTGAATTGAGTTAAAGGCAGGCGACAGTGTGATAGTAGAAGGACCAGGTAGAGGAAGCACACATACCTTTGATATTACCAATTGGAAAAGGCGCGCGCAAAGCAAAGGCGCCTGAAGGAGCACTCTACATCAGGCTGTAACCCGGTAACGCTTAAGCCAGTTAAGAGGAAAATGAGACTTCAAAGCATTTTGTGCATTTAAAAGCCAAACTACATAAAGCAGCATTTTAGTGTAATGCCAATTAACAAATTGCAATTATTTGTGGTATAAACCCAGAAGGTAAAATAGCTACAAACATATAAGCCGGGACATATATATACATACGTCATAAATGGCACAATATGCAGAGCAAAAAACATTTATGAGCCAAAGCAGCGCCGGGCCATGCTGTGCTGTTGTCTGTCGGTGACTTTCACAAAGAATTGTATATTTTTGTTATCTATATGTAGTAAATGGGTGTATGTGTGTGTATGGGTGTGTGTGTGTGAGAGTGTGTGTGTGTGTGGATGTGGGTGTTGTTGGTAAGAGTGTGCATGCAAAATATACACACGCCGCATGTACACATGTAGCTACAAGCTGTAGCTCAAACACAGGAAATGTAATTTGCATAAGAATAACACAAACACACACTCACACACACTCACACACATTCACACACACTCACACACACATGCACACACTCAAGCATATGGCACACATATTGAAGTATAGTCTATGGCAAAAGGACGTTGCAGGACGTACAGTCGAGCAGCAGCAACAGCAGGCAAGAGCCAACTGGGTGACTCGCTGGATGGCTGGCTGGCTGGCTGGCTTGGGTGAAGTGTCCTTTAACGAGATTTGCATCTCATCATAATAATGTAAATGACATATAGGGGTAACATTTTGGCGAGCGATAGAACATGGATTTAATATAACTACCAAAAGGGTTTATTAAAGTCGAGTTGTTGCCGCCTGCACGTCGTAATAACTCATTGAGCAATCTTAATTTCACATTATAGCTATTAGCTTAATTTAATAAATGACAAGCCAAAAAGTTTGCCATTTTGTTTTTTGATTTTTTTTTTTTGCGCTTATTTATCACACAAAGTTGGCAGCTCGCTGCTATGTAACACAAAGTTGCTGCAAAGTTGAGCTTTAGTTTGACACGAAAGTTGACTGCCGTTAATTCGCTGCTTGATTCAACGTTGTCAGGCGATCTGTCAAATCCCGGATTGTCACAGCTGCAGCTGGTAGGCGTTAAGTTCAAAATTTGTTTCGATTCCTTATCATTATTTATGGCAAACTCGCTAGATAGTTTTATCAGGCAGACCGTTTGCCAAAGCCATTTATATTCCAACACTTTTTCACAACTTTTCGTTGAAGCAGCTCCGACCACAGCACACACCCTGGGCGGGCATGGAGCAGAGCTGAGCAAAGCTTATGCCGTATCTCGCATAGAAGCACCGCAGCCGCATGCACGCAAAACTTTCCCAAAAACTTCTCTCTCGAGTCTAACAAATTCAATTTGTCAGGCTTGGCGCGCGCGCGGTGTGGCTAATCCATTTACAATTTGAAAAGTAAACAAACAAAATGTATCCTCGGCACGAGCCATTTAGCTCAGTTTGAGTTTGAATGAGAGAATGCGGCTCCAACTTTACCCCAACCCGCCCACCCCCTCTCCCTGCTCAGGCTGAGTGTTCTCTATGATAGTTTATGCCGCTTTTGCCTACTTTCAGCTGAGCAGCGGCTGAAACCAAAAAGCGTCTAAAATGCCAACAACAACAAATTAAGTGCAAGTGCACTTGTTTCTCTGCAGACTGTCTGCACGGACCACGCGCCGTCCCACTTCGTCCCACAACCCGCAACTAGTGCAAATGCAAAGAAAAACTGTCACAGACAAGCATGTCGCTGGCTTTAGATAGATAAAGTTGGGCATATCCTCTTTGTTGCAACAAATGCCGCCAGATGTTGGCTCGGAAATGTCCAAGAGGTAAACAGATAAAAACAGATAAAAATTCTAACGATCAACATTTCACTGCAGCAAGAACCAATTTGCTACAGCCAAAAGCAACAAGATAAAAATGCAAAGTTCATTTGCTGCGAATCCTAAAGTCTCTTATTCGATGTTGTTTTTCCCCCCTTAAAGCTTTTAAGTAAATTCGTGACTCATACTTATAGAAACTCAACAGATTAGGGCAGGCACGTATCCACAAACCTAGAAGAAGTAGTGTCATATCTCGTCCTAATTAGTTACCCAACGTGCCAAAGATACGGAGAAAAGGCCAGTGCCCACAACTGTGCACAACGCCACTGTCAGTCCTATCTCTGAGATAAAGCAAATTATCTGCGATGTATCCTCCAAGGAGGGCATCACTCCTTCTCACAGGTTTACAGAATGTACAGGTACTGCAACTGGTGATGCCCAGCTTGGTGTCCCTTCAGTCTATAGTGTCCAGTAAGCAGACATAGTTGGATGGATGAAAAAGCTCCATGACCAGAAGACCATGTCTCCGTTGGCAGGACCAGGTAGAGATCACGAGTTGAAGAAGGCGACTACACCTGTAGAATACCTATGTTGAAGGAAGGAAGGCGACATAGGACAGGCCATGTCTCCGTTGGAACGCCTTAGTAGAAAGCACGCTAAACCTCTCTGGTTTCACCCATTGGAAGGCGAAGGGACAGACTATGTCTCCGTTGGCAGGACCAGGTAGAGAGCACACAAATCACGGATTGAAGAAGGCGGCTACACCTTTAAAATACCTTTGTTGAAGGAAGGACAACTCTCCGTTGGTAGGACCAAGTGGAAAGCACGCTAACTACCTTTGGTTTCACCGATTGGAGAAGGCGCGCACAAAGCGGAGGCGTCTGGAGGATTGCTCTACATCAGGCCGTAAAGGCTAGTTAAGAAGAAGAAAATGCAGCAGATCTTTCGGAATCCTAACGAATTAAAATTTGCTTTTCCAATTATGATTGTATCTTGAACCTTTTTAAGCTAAAGAAGGCGACGAATTGTTTGGGCTGCCTGAGGCCTGGAAGGCCTATCCTGTTCTTGGTTTGTCTCAATCTCTACTCCTTTCTAAGTAGTTGCTTAACGATGTGTTTTACAATGCCACAAAAAGTGTGACCAGACACCCATCGGAGTGAGACCACTCTTAAAGTGCTCCGATAGTATCGAAATTTGCTGGCAATTCCTATATATGTTTATATAAGCACATTGGTATATGGCGCAAACTCTAGAACGCGCATCCGCGAACCGAATTTCAACCCAAAATCTGTTGATTGATAGGTCAGAAAAATCTTTCATAAAAGCTTCTAAAAGACGTTATTTTCACCCACAATTGACAAATTCATAACAGTATCTAACGCAAAGTACCGTAAACTATGTAAGAGTATATTAAAAATGCAAATAAAGCAAGGGAAGTAAGTAACTGCAATTTTAAGTAGTCGCAGTTACAGACACTTAAAGTATTTCGAGTTTAACTGCTTGAAAAACGAACGACCGAATGGCATTCACGGCGTACAGTCATCCGAGCTGAAATGGGCAATTAAATAACCCGCATACGCCCCGTAGGAGTGCCCAAAATAACATTGCAAAACTTTAGTTTAACTGAAAATTAAATTTGAAACACTCTTCCAAAGCAAAGTAAAAGCATAAAAAAAGTCAAAGCAAATGAAAATAAAAAAAAATATACACTATATGTATATGTATAATTCCTTTTCGTTTCGCGCTTGTATCATGACGTCCTTCCGTGTGTTAGGGTATTTCAGGGTGTGTGAGTGCGCGCTGCGCCTTGGGCTCCGTTTCTTGTACAACAACAATTTGCGAGTTTCGTACGGCGCTCACGTAATGAGCATAAACTACATACAAGCACACAAAGAGGCAAAGCCGAAAAAAAACTCCCACGCAGTCGCGTCACTGCGCCGTGCACATAATTGGTGCAAAAGTTTAAAATTATCACGGAAGCACGCCAAAACACGTACACATCAGCAGCGCCAGAGCTAAAGTCGAGCTCGAGCTCTTTGGGAATGTGGGAACACGGTTCGGGACCGTGCAGCTTACGCCTTCGGGCGGCAATTCATTGGAAAAACTTAGGCTGTTAGTGAAGCCAAACGCTGCAGCAGCAGCGCCACCAATCCAGACCGTAATTACTCAAGGAGGTTATAGGGCTATGTACCAATTAGTAACGCCGTGTTTTGTCAAGCTTCCCCGGGCAAAGACTTAAGCCGGACAACGGCGGTCAGCAATTATCACCAAAAAAAAACACGTTTTTAAGAGTTCCCCAAATAAAGATAGACGTTAGAATACTCTGCAACATTTTTTTTTGTTTGGCCTACTTACTGGTCACTGCCTACTAAAAGGACTTAAGTAAGCTGGGAATCACCAGCTCTAATACCTGTAGGTTTTGCGAACAGGAGGAGGAGTCAAGAAGCAGACTGAACCTCCTAGGCGGGTATAAACTCTCGATGGTTGACGTAATCCTATTGGAACCCTCCCAGATAATGAAATACATATCAGATATAGGACTGCTGAGAGAGCTATAAGCTAGGAAGCGGGCACAATAGATCCTTAGGGTCACAGTGCACTACTCCCCCATCATATTATTATTATTAACCCTTTTTTCGAGCAGATTTGAAATTTGATTTGGTTTGAGTTGAAATACAAAATAACAATTTGGTTCTTACTTTTGCGGAAGTTTTATATATGAATCCCTAGTGGGACTATGGCGGCGACAAATTTCTGCGGCCCGACACTTCAGCTGTGGCCACGTTTTGCGCTGTGTTACTGCTTCGGCGGGGATGGTTGATTTCCATGCAGTTCTTGTCTCCATTCTAAGGACTTCTTTACTTACTTAACTGGTCAGAACAAACCGTGCCGGGGCGATCAGAATCTTTCACCCTGTTTCACCAGAAAAAAGGCCCAGCGATTACATTTGAACCAAAAATATATCGATAAAATATGCATACTGTACAGTAACTGACTCTTTTTTGCATATAAGCAATAATTTCAGCCTGAGCTTGCACTTCTATGGAATGGGCTATGTTTTATATGTATGTGTGACTCTCAGTTGCTCGTACAAATCATAGAGTCGGGATCCGACTAGTTTCATAAAAAGGATTAAAATAACTGTACTTTTTCGTGTTTTTTTTTCCTGTTTAATGAAGGAGTGCCAAACAATTCCTGACCAATACACAGTTATAGACACCTAGCTTATAGTCTTGTAGACCGATAATTCTGCTTTATAAGATAGCCCAAGAAGTATTCTGCAACCTTTTTCAAATCATTTCAAATGTACCCATTTAAGCCATTTTACGGCTAGTGTATAGAAAATAAAAAAAAACACAAGAAAAGGTTCACGCTGCGAGTCTAACTGTTGCCGTAAACTGAGTAGGTGGAAAATTGCCGTGGCGCATAGAAGTTACGTACGGGGCAAACCGCCATATAAGTACGTATAGTATATGGGCCGCCTCCTGGTGCTATTAAAATGTGCGACCATTAAAAACTTTTACTATATAGGTGGCTGGTGGCAGCACTTGACGTTGAAAAGGAATTTTGTTTCAACTCGCAGCACCTGTAAATGCAACCTGCAGCTGTAGCTGCAACTGAAAATACGTTTGCATATGAATTTTTCAAAATGTTTTTTGTTGACCTCGTTTACGGGTCAGAGCGACTATGAAAAGTTTGCCAAACAAACTAAATTGCCGTTGCCAGGGCAGAGATCAGCTTGTGCAACCAAAACCCAGTGCAAGGCGTGACCGGACTGCTCGTTGGCGGGAGGCGGAGCGGGGCTAAGCTTATTGAAATGCGATTACAGCAGCCCTGGCACATAGTATGCCAGCCATGTTCATTAAACATGCATAAACACACAACCAGCTGGTTGTTGTCCCCAGGCACATGTAAACAATTTAAATTTGTAAGCGCTGCGCTAATTTTAAATCAATTACACAACCTGCCATGGCCCCACTGTACCTACTGCGCAGCATGTTTATGACGTTCGAACCTCTTATATGCCACATCCTTTGGCAATTGCAATATGTACAACCAAACAATGTAGAAGTAATCTTAGCGCACAGTGTGCAGCATTTGGTGCGAAAAGTTACTCTTTTTGGGTATACATTTTACTTAAAAGTTTTCGAGGCAAGCCCTATTCATTTCCGGGAAAATGTAAAATGTGCAAAAAAAAAAAACAAAGAAAAAAACCAAAAAAGGAAAAGTAAAAGTAAAAAAAGAGAAAACTTTCCAAGTGGTATTCGTTGTCCCAATGTCTGTTCTGCGGTACATTTGGTGACACACAAATTGTAGCTCTTGCTGAACTCTGGCTAAAACCAACTCTAAACTCAATTTCAGTTTGAAGCACCCATTGTATGTAATGAAAGAGAAAGCGATATGTTTTCCTTTTTCACTTTTATACCCTTTACATAGTGCATGATTAGTAGTTTTGGTTTGCCCAAAAGTTTGTAACGCCTAAAAGAAAGCAGGCGAGATTTTTTGTAAAAAAAAAGGTTGATTTGAAGTTGAACTCTACGTTAAAGGGTAAGCTTATGAGTCAACCCGTATTACGTATACGTAATAAAAAGCCAGATGTGGGGATTTACACTGTTGCCGCCAGAGGGCACCATAAGTGTCAGAGCCAAAGCGTTTACACTGGGCAATTCCAGTGCGAAGAATACAGGACCGTCGAGGCAAATCCATTCGGCTGTGTAAGGAAGACGCTCAAGTGGTAGCCGTGTATCCGTTGCAAGAACCAGTTAAACGGCGTGGCAACAAGCTTTGCTATCACGGATTTAGCATAACATTTATTCATGATGAAAATAAAACTATAAGAATCACTGCATGAAAGGTGAAACTATTGGGGTGTTCCAAATTATCGACATCATGCATGTCCTGCCATTGATTACACTATGCAACAACAAAAAGCCTATGTCTAAAACATACCTTTTCCGGTAAATTTGCGGTCGCTGATTTCAAATCCCAAAATAGTTTTGAGGTATTTAGAACGGTTTTCGAATTGTCGAATCCAAAACGCTTTCTGTGAGTCTTTCGATCCGTAGAATATTAACATGGCTATTATCTCCAACACTAGCTACCTTTGCTATCACCGATTATAGAAGGCGCTGGCAAAACAGAGACGCCTGGAGAAGAGATTTAACCCGGTAATGGGTTGTTATGGCTAGTTAAGAAGAAGGTAATCTAGAACAGAAGTAGAAAGGATAAACTCAAAATCAGGAAGTTATGAAAGTATTTGTGTGGTTGCACCTCCAACACATAACTATCTAGCAATGTATTATGTGCAAGGGGGCAAGATATAGACATGATTCGACAAACTCCCTCAGCATTGGAAAAATGCGAATTTTGTTACATACATTGCACAAATCTATAATACCCTTTTGCACTTTGTGTACAGGGTATAAAAATAAATTAAAGATAATACGATGAATGTAGGTAAGAATATTTCCTTTACCATTTTTTGAAGCTTTTCAAGAACCATAAAAACTGGCATAAGATATGCATTCAACGTTAAAAAAATTCAAAATCATTGAAATTTATGTGTGATGCTGTTTGTGTTGCTCTATCTGTTTTAGACCGACTCATTCGTAGGAAAAATTAAGAAAGAGCAAAGAATACGCACATGCAGGCACTTTCAGCATGTCGACAATATAGCGGCTAAGGGTTTCACTCTATTACTTGGTCTTTGGCGTGATTTCATCATAAAGATGCGATAAGTGCCAACATTCGATTAAGTTGCCCATATCCAGTAGTTAAAACGTGCATCCTCTAAGAAAGATACTTTTTGGCCACTTTTCTAAACGGTTTTTATTATTGGTTTTCAATGTTGGTTTGGTTTTCAATGTAAAGATGTTTCAACTGCTGAACGTGTAGGCAATAGTAGAGCTACGATATCTATTCGTTCGCATGCATTCTTCAGTGTGACCATGTGTTTTTTTTGTTGCCGCACCCGCGGCAATTGCTGTTTTAAAACTAACAGCAATTTTTTCAGCGGCTGCCTACAAGGTTCTTTCGCTTGCGTATGCGGTGAAAATGAGACAATAGCTATCGAATTCACAAAAAAATGCAGATTCAATAATAACGAGTTGCAGAAATTGGGGCACCAGTTACGAAATTCTTCTTCTTAATTGGCATAACAACCCGTTACCGTTACGGCCTGATGTAAAGCTCTCCTCCAGGCGTATCTGTTTTGCGCGCACCTTATCCAATCGGTGATACAAAAGGTAGCTAGTTTGCTCACTACCTGGTCCTTCCAGCAAAGGCATGGACTCTCGTCGCCTCCCTTCAACACCCGTATTGAAGACCCTTCTCGCAGGAGCTTCTTCATCCATAGGCACATCGTAGAGCTCATAGAGTTCGTCGGCCCATCATATGCGGTAGTCATTGCCAACGTGTAAAGGACCATAAATCTTACGTTGTACTTAACACTTAAACAACTTATACAAGGGCATTTATATCAGACAGCGTCATAACTCATGCCCACATTATGCGCCATAAGCAAAAAGGGAAGGATGAGCGTCTTATAGAGTATAAGTTTCGTCTGGCGGGAGTGGTCTCTACTACTCATTTGCCTACTGAGACCAAAGTAATATCTATTGGCAAGAGTGATTCTGCGCTTGATCTTCATGCTGACATCGTTTTTCATCGTGACTTTGGTGCCAAGGTAGACGATACCCTTCACAACATCAAAAGCAAAGTTTTCAACATCAATCTGAGAATCCAACTGTCTCTCTAATTGAAGAAATCATATACTTCGTTTTGCTCTCTTTTACAACCAGACACACTTCATTTTCTGCTTGCTGACCGCCATAGGGAAGTTTAATTTCTCTCCCAGGAAGGAGGGTAGCAGTAGTACCTTATATTCAAGCTCATTTGCTATCTTGTTGCCTTCCATGTCCCGATGTCCCCGAATTCGCATCAGACTAAGATCATAGCAGACTGAGCCATCTCGTGTATTGATTTGCGACAGCTTTTTACCGATATCGAGTTCGTGACCGGAATAAGGGTATTAAAAGTAGTGCCAGGTATGGGATAGTATTTAAAAGGAAAGACTATACTATACTACTATTCAAATTTTCATTCTGTTGCTAATGTTAAAGAGGAAGGTTGTGTTGTATTATTGCCTTGTCTTATTTGCATGTGGTGAGCGGGTTGGAGAATACCACCTCACCAGGTCAAAGCTTGTCGTGTGGGTTCTTTTGAGACCAGTAGAGCCACTCCTGGCCTTAAAAGGGTTGTGCGTAGGGTTTGGGACCCACCACGTAAATCCCCAATTCCAATGAAAGAAACCATTCACATCAGGCCGTAACTCTCAAAAAATGATGGCTATCACATCGGCAGAATAGTACTGCACTTGTCGGGTTTTGGGGGAATAAGAGCGTGTTTATGTATGGCCTATAGAAGAGCTAGTTCCCCGTTGAGGGCTATGCTTAAAGTAGTACGCAGGACACTTCGTTTGTTGAAGTGGAAAATTGTTTTGGTAAAGCGAATCATGAACTTAATTCACGTAACCGGTCGAATGGGCTTATGAACCTGTACCTTCGTAGGTTTTAAACCATAAACCAAACATCAAAAATTTGTTTAAAAAGTAGAAACTCGCATGGTAGCCTTGTTTAAGAGTTTTACACAAAGAGTATTAAAGCTTTGGTGAAACGTTTTTAGCACTTTTTGTCTGTTATTTGCCTTAAATAAATATATTTATGTGCATGAGTTTCGTGCATTTCTTTATGAAGAAAAGTAGGAAAGTTGCGCCGTCAAGTAGAGTAAATATATGCACACGCACACACTTACAGGCATATGTACGTGCATTGAGAACTCTGACACACTCATGCAGAGTCTCTTCCATATGTATGTACATAATTTAGTGAACTTGAAACTTGTGTCGACGAAATGCTCTGTATGTACAGCGATGTAGTAGGTATTTATTGGATATAAAAGAGGTGTCCCAACACACAAACCCCCAAAGAGCATGACATTTTATGCTTAGTAGCTTATGTACTATGTACTACCCACACACATAAAAACCACTGTATATGTGTTTGGGTGTTTATGTAGCGAGTTAGGGGCTATGGGGTTGCGGAGGGGGGGAGACAGTTACAAATAAGTGCTTATTAAAGATTTAAAGATTTTAGCAATGCAAGAAACAATTTGATAAAGACTTGCGACAGGTGTCACAGCAGAATTCAGTTTTACTATGCTCCACAAACTATTAATGCAATTGTTTCAATTCGAACAAAAAGATAGAATGGTTGGATGTTTGTTATAGCAGCTGCTACAAATTGAAAGATAACAGCAAAATTGAAGACATGGCAGGCAGCTGATTTGCGATATTTGCATTGGGATATAAAAAAAAACGATGGAAAGCTTAGAAATATTTATGTTCGACAATTTTACCATCACTTTGGAGCAAGAATGCTGTTTAAGCGAAAGCAAACAAATAGCATTATACAAAAGTACCATAAAGTTCAATTCAATTTTAATATAAAACTGTAGAGCTTTATATGCATTTATAATAAAATCTTTGATGTAATATAAGAACGTGAAAATGTGCCAAACGCGTTATAATGAAGAATATCGTAAACCAAAAATTGGAAGCATTTATTACCTAACTTTATTTATCTTTTCGCTTTGTGAAAAGAAGTTCAGCTTAAAAACTTGTAGCTATAAAGAAGCTATGGTAGCTTCGAATAACTTTTATTTGGTTTTTTTAGAATATAAAATTGATTTTTTTACTATCGGTCGTGAATTTTTTATTTTCTGTTATGTATTGTAACAATCACGGCATGTACGCGGCATGCCAGTCAGTTTTATACAAATCGAAGTAAGCTTTCCGTTGAACTGTTGAACTCTATCTTCGATTCTCGTTCGCTTAGTTCAATTGTAGTTGTTAGTTTCAGCTCTATTTCGTACGCTAGCGAAATCTCGCATTCCTTTTTGCTAGCGCCATCTCGCATTTATAGCACTACCCCATAAAAATCGTTGGCCTCGTAATTTCGGAATCGCTGGGTGCCAAATCAGACAACCAATTATATCTACGTTTTGGCGTCTTGTATGATTCAATGCGTGAGAAGTTGCCTTTTAGTGATAAAGGATGATCAGTTTTTAGCGATTGGTTTTCCTTAATTCTCTGAAAATTTCCTGCAAGCAAATGGCTGACTATTCAAATGTATCGTCCTATATGACCGGTTTTTGAGCAGAAAGTCGATGAATAGCAATAGATTAAAAAATAGTATAAAAAATATGCCCGGATTCGTTCGGGTAGGCGGCGAACACGTCGGCAGTATTTCATTAATTGCTATGGTAAAGATGTTTTACGTCAGCAGAGAAAAGTTGTCAATGTGTTAAGGATATTCACCGACTCTTGCTGTATAACAACAATCTAACATAGTCTAACTTGCCCTTCTTTTTGCTCTCACTGCTAACAGAGCGCAACAAAAATGTGAACGATGTTAACACAGCAAACACAAGTAAACGCATTGTAGTAATCTAAAACCATGCGAGCGTCATACCATGTGATACAGACTCTCGTGATGGCATACGAGTCTGTTTTAGCTGCAAGGCACGCCAAAAACCTAAACTGAGTACATAGTAGTGAGTACCTTCGACTGACAACAAAATGCTAACAAAATCATTGTAATAATGAATGAATGCAGACCTTTAATACACTGTAAAAAAACTCAAAAGCTTAACAAGTTCTTTCGATTTGCTTAAACCCACACATACATTAAGGCAAGGAAATGGGCACTCACGTGTGTTTACGTTTCAATTATGCTGGAGCACACGGTTTCCCACACTTTTTGCTGTTTAATATCTTTACGACACATTGAAAGTCTTATGGCACTAATTAAAACACGCTGCGTATTAAACAATTACGGCAAATATGAGTACGTAGCTTCAAAAATTAGTACTACGCAAAAAATTGTGCGTGCGCCGCGTATTACAATAGTGTATGTAACTTTATTTAGCCGACAAACCACACACACACACACACAACCAAATGACAGGAGCATCTTCGGTGTTCACCACGAACGCTGTAAACTTTGTAAATATAACATTTAACGGCAATATGGCAGCTGTGAGAAGCTGATTGCTATAACATGAGCCTTGTAAGCCAATTGAAATTTCAGGTGAATAGCAAAACATCTGTTTTAAAATGAGCCGCAAGTATTTAGCTTGTAAATGAAAAAACTTCTAGTTTACTCATAAAATATACACAAACTTTCCATATTCGAGTAATGTGTTAGCCCATTCGAATTGTTTTCTTTGACTGCAAGGGTCCCGCTGAACGCTGAAGCACTATTTTAAAATTTTCATTGACGATATAGTCCTCCTTGAAAAGCACGACCAGATTAAGCTCAAACTCTAAAACAAGCATAAAGTAAATACGTAATACAAATGTTAACGCATTAAGCTAATGGTGGCTCACCTATTTTGAAATTCTTGGTCAGCAAAGTGGGACAAGTAAACAAACGCGGTAGTACCATATAAATTGGCAATTCGAGTCTAGGCATAATATTGCCATCGGCTATTTGTATAGTTTGTATTTCGGTAGCATCTTTTGAGAAGCCCTCATCGCACCCGCAGGTCTCCACACGGACCAGCTGCATTTCAATAGATTTAATGGCCGCCTCTGTATGCTGCACCACCAAACTGCCTGTAATGGGCTTCGTAACACAGCATTCTGTCCGGTCCAGCCGCCCGGTGATGAGAAAACGTGGCATTGACAATCTTTCCTTTGCAGTGGCATTCTTTTGCAGCGTATCGGGACTCAAACTAAAGGGGACAGGGCGCGCCACAGCGGGGTCCTCACTTAGTGGCGTAGGCTTGTATTGTACACAAAACTGTTGTGTTTTTTGCAGCGATTTACCCAAAAAGTTACGCTTCACATCGCATTTCAGTTGATAATTAATGCTGATAAACACGCCATGATATGTTTCATACAGCATGCGCGGTTCCTTTTTGCATACTAGAGGCAGCTCAAAATGAAACTCAGAGCGACCTGCGGCTAACTTGCCCGGCGCCGAAAGCTCCAAACTGTTCTGCAGCAATGTAATGGGTTTGACTGAATTGTAAAAGGCATCAAAAAGGCCCACGGTTTTGCTGCTCAATTGTAAATTTACAATTCCATCTAGCTGAAGCTGTATGCCTTCGTGCTTAACTTCGGAGGGGCACTGAAACTGCACGCAGCCAAGCAGCATGTCCTATTCGCAAAGGTAACATTACAATCAATGACAGCAGTTAATTGATTTAAAGCTTACATTCTCATAATACACTTTGTTTTCACGTTTTAGCTTTATTTCAAAGTTTATTGCACTCATATTGCATATCCAGACATTTGTTTACTTTTTTGCAGCGAGTTGCCACTTTTCGCAATTTACACAATAACAAATATGTACAACAAGTTGGCATTTCTTAACAAAACGAAACCAAATTTTATATAAGTTTAGCATAGGTTATAGTTTGACAAACAAAATGCCGCGAAATCTAAATGCAGAGCGCGACAATCCATGCCTGAAGGTAGGCTTAATCATTTGCAACAATGCGGCTAGCTAATTGTATACCTTCGATTTTATAGGAACAAGAGTTGTCTCTTAAATGTCTGAGCAAGAACAATTTTGATCGCGACAAGTGTGAGGTTTATTTTGTTAATTACAACAACTGCAAAGAGTTCTGGGTATGTTTATACGCAATACAAATAAGAAAAATAAAAAAAAATTCTCTTTGCAGAACAAGGTGCGCGTAGATCGTCGGGCTAAAGGCATTGCGCCCTATCTGCCGTCTGTGGAGGATCGTGAGGCCATAAAAGCTGAGTACATGAAATCGAAGCCGCCAACAAGTTGATACAAAATGCACGCATTTGTTATTTTTCTATAAATAAATTTAATTTATCCCAACTCGATATTCAGTTGTGTATAGTATCTGCGGCAACGATTTTGAGCGCAGGATATGCCTCTTCCAGCATAGCACTTGCAAGTTCGAATTCCAGCGATTGCTTGGGATCATCGACAATGAGCAGTTTTAACGCAGGCAGACGGTATACGCACGATAAGCCCCTGGCAGTTATGGCTGTGCCGGAAATATCTAGCACTTCTAGACGTGGATATTCTGCACCCGATATGCGATCCAAGCACCAATCATCAAACGGTTTAACATTGTGAAATGATAGAAACTTTAGCATCTCCAGACAGCGTAAATTTTCTAGGCCCTCATAGTACAGCAACATATTGTCGCAACGTAAAGCCTCCAACTTATAATTCGGTTGGTATTTATTAGGCAGCGGAACCTCCTCCTCTTTGGTGGCGCGATACCAGCGCGTATCGCCATGGAACTTTACAGCTCCACCACGAAATAGTACAAAATGAGAAGAAGCCAAATCAGGTCCGAGTATTTTGTGACGCTCGGGTATATACTGCTGCATGTGGCGCTCGATACGCTCCTCCCGCTTCTGGAACCACTTCTTAATATTCGAGGGCCTCAGATCGATGGGCCGCTGCATCATTACAATATAATCTGAAGTCTGCTCTGTGTTGGAGAAAAGTTTAAACTTGCTGTTCCAGTCCCCAGGTCTGTCGCCTATAGGCGTGCGCCAGTGTAGCCGCTCTTTATCTTCGGCCAGCTCTTTTCTTATGCGTTTTATTGTGGCACTCGCATCTTCATCCTCCAATGGGGGGCCGGGCAAGACTGGTGCACCACCACCAATTGATCTGTTTAAACAGCGTGCTACTAATTGTAAACGTCGCGTGCACAACATAATTTTGTCACTAAATGTTACATTTGGTTT
This sequence comes from Chymomyza caudatula, assembly GCA_035041775.1. Classification (NCBI taxonomy): domain Eukaryota; kingdom Metazoa; phylum Arthropoda; class Insecta; order Diptera; family Drosophilidae; genus Chymomyza; species Chymomyza caudatula. Next base: position 1,380,064 of record JAWNKW010000073.1, read on the forward strand.
GGTTCCATAATAGAAGCAGCTGACGCTACAGCTGTGAAAAATTACAATAGTCTGGCAGCACCTGGTTAGCCATGAGACGCCATTTTTTTCTCTACTTGCTGTCAAACGTTTAGCTCTAGCACATTGAAATTACTGGGCAAACGTTTGTAATTGTGTTTTTTATAAACGTAAAATCCACCGAATAAATTTGTAAAAAGAATTTAAATGTACAAAAACTACAAATTAAGGCTTTGAAGTAACGCGTCCAAACAAGTGCAGTCAATATTTTGCACATTTAACGCTGCCATTGAGCTGTTGAAAAATTACGTGAATCAGCAGCAACAGCGGAGCGCTATCGAACGGCGGAGACGGCAGCGCAGCACCCTCGACTAAGTGGTTAATATACTTGGATTTGTTGCACATCATGGTCAACACGTCTGGGAGTGAAGATGGCCAGCTACGCAGCCCCAATGATGAGCAATATATCAGGTGTGTATGGCTAGGCAAAATGAGACGCACGAAAAATTGTTGTACATAAATACATGCAGCAGACACAGACAGCGCTCATACTTAGCAGCATATATTTGTATGTACATATATACATACGTACATATATGTATGTACAGTACCTATCTGAAGTATTTGAACTGCTGTGTGTTGTGTGGTAAGCGGGTGAAACAATTTTTCTACTACATTTTCGTTTATATCTATGTTGATGAAAGAAAAACAATGCTAATTCTATTTAAAAGCGAAATCTATGTTATATTGTTGGTGCTGTGCACCGCTACAGCACAACAAAAATAACAATAAAAAAGTATACACATATAAAAAGATATCCAGCACCACCCACCTGCCACTAAACAAATCCTTCAACTCCTTTCGCGCCTCTTTAATATATGCCTACATATGTTAAATAACAAACAAAATCCAATTATTGCAACCTTTTTGTATCGTACTGTTTAATTTACTTGAGTTTTTTCATTGCAAATAGGCCAAAAAGTGTGTACTTGTCCCATGACCGAGGCGCGCGATGGCCAGCAACAAAACTAAACTATAATAATAATAAACAAAAAAACAAGCTAAAGAGTTCATTATAAAACAAAAACCAAAACCAAAGCAAGCAAAATGTGTGCGTAAAAACCAACAATGCAATTAAAATTATTTAAAAACTGCAACTTGGGGTCCTCTCGTCAAGGCCGAGCAACTCCGGATGTTTCCAATGCGACTCAACGAAATGCTTACAATAGAATTTCAACTAATGGTACATATTCAAGAGACCACAGACCGCTGCTAAAGTAATTTAAAAGACATGGCTCTTGAGTTGGCGGTAAATTCAAATTAATCATTTCAAGTACAAAACAATTCTAATGCCTTAGTCCTGTCATATCTTTGTGTCTTTTGTTTTGCCCAAGCGTTTTAGAGGTTTACAGTCGTAAGTTTACATTTTACAGCCCTTGGATTTCAGCACAGCTCCATGGAATAGTTTAACATGTTATTTGCTTTGTGCGGATGTGTGTCAGGTAAGTATATTATAAAATTAAATGATGGTTTTACTCCAACAAAAACTGAAGCAAAGAAAATCTAACTTTGTAAAACCAGAGTTTACATATCCTTGCAGATGAAATAAAAGAAAAACTTGGATGAAAACTTAGAAACGCGGATCCAAACGATCGCTCGAAAAGCTCATATTTGGCTATATTTATAAAGAAAAGCGTACCCGTTTAATCTTTAAACCGATTAAATGTCAGAATGTCAAGCTTTGTAAATGCAGTAAATGATTTACTTGTTCGCATAAAGACAGGCTGCTTATCATTCAATTTTCCAGAATGTTTTACTATAAATAATAAATGATTCTATTCTATCAAATGGCATTCACATAGTTACAAAATCAAAAGTTAGCACATCGTAAATTAACATTCTGTAAAAATAATTTTTGAACCGATGGTTTTTATTGTATTAACATAAACTTTTTTGTTTGATCATCAGCTGTTTATGCTGATCTTATTTTCAGCAACAGTATCTATCGTTTGGAAATAGCATAGCAGCAATAATATAACACTAGGGTTTAATGGCAGTTTAACGTTTACCTCTTTTGTTCCGAAAATAATTGCCTGTTCCCAATTAGTCAAACGAAATGACAGCACTGTTCACACTTTAACTATATAAGAGTAACTATTACTATGAAATGCATTATTAAGATAGAAATCGGAATTGGGTACAAGCATGTATAGATGTATTCCTCTAAACCAAAAAGAACCCTTTACTAAAAAGATGATTAACGGAGCAAAACGTAACTTGCATATAAATATACAAAAATCGAATTGATTTTTTGCTAATCCATTCCACACACAGTGAATACAGATTTAACTCGTCTCTGGAGCCTCGATGCTGTACTCAGGGGTCATTGTAAAATGTAATCAAACGACAAGCAAATCCTCTCAAAACTATTTAGCTACAGCAGATGCGTCACTCGCCTTTGGTCAATGGTCTACACTTTGGCACATTTAGCAATGGAACTAATCGTTGTCATTTTGTATGCCCCATAACATGTGACTTCTTCTTTATTTTTAGCGGCGAAGAACAGGACCACGATACCGATTCCCTGTACATACAACCGCCTCAGGCCAGTGGCCAGCGTGATGCCACAAACACACGACGGAAGGAAAAGAAGCATTCCCGTGAACGTCGGCGCAAAGAGCGCAACAGCTTTAATGAACGTGATCTAGAGTCAGGAGTTGAGCGTGGTGATCATCGAGAGCGTTATGAATACCGTCGTGGAGCCGACGAGCGTGGAGACTTGGACCGTTATCATCACCATCATCGTACGGAACGCAGCGGCTATGCCAAGCACCATATCAATCATCCCTATCATTATCACCATCAGCAGCCTTTGCCATTGCATCAGCCTTATGTACACCATCATCATCAGCACCATAATCAGCCAAATCTGCATTTAAGTGGAACGCGCGGCACGCGTGGTGAATATTATCAGACCGCTGCTTATCACGGCAGTCGCCATCATTTGGATGCAGATTATGTTGCACCCGGCACAGCTGGCGAAATAGAACAAAGGCGCAATAAGTACAGCTATGAGCAAACCAAGGATGCAGAAAGTCTGGAACAGGATTTGCGTTCTAGGCTACTAAGCAAACGACACAAGTATGTAAAAGACTATGAGACGGAGGAGAACTTTGAGCATAGAAGTCGCAAAGAGCGTTTGCGTGGCGAGGAGCGTCCACCAAAAAGTGAACGTCACAAATTCCGACATGGTCGTGCCGATCGTGGTAATGTTATTGAATTGCTTGACAGTCCAGAGTTAGCTGAAAGCAAAGAACACCACAAACAGCGCAGCAAACGACATGCTACGGATCGTTTGCGTAGCACTGCAGATGTACAGACGGCGCGCCGAAAAACACCCGATGATCCAGAGCTGCTGGCAAGACGCGAGAAACTGCTGGCTGCAGAGCGTGAGAATCAAAAGCGCAGGCAAATTGCACGCGAGGAATTGGAAGCGCGTCGTGAACTGCTGCGTGAGCGCAATGATCACAGCGATGCATTAAGTCCCACAGCTGTGGCAGCCAGTGTGACGGCCGGTTTGAATGTTATTAAGCGCAAACAAAAGTCCGATAATTATGAATCAGATGTAAAGCATAAAAAACGCAGCAAACATAGCGAGGATGAGGAACAGAATGAAGAGGATGAAGACGAAAGTGATGAAAGTGAAACGGAAGAAGATGAAAGCGCAGAAAGTGCTAGTGAATCTGTTTCAGCTCAGAGTGATGTCAGCAGCGAGGAGAAAACCAAACGAAATCGCGTAGAGAAACAGAAAACGGATGATGATGAGGTGCTGCTGCCCGATAGTCCGCTTTCCGTGGGTGAATTGTACAAATCCCCTAAGCAAAAGTCGCATAAAAAGTCAGCACAACGTCGTGCAACGCGCTCACATTCCATCAGTTCCAAAAGCTCGCACAGTAGTCGCAGCCACACCTCACGCTCGCTCTCTCGTTCACGCTCGCCAAGCGGCTCTCGTAGTCGCAGTCGTTCGCTTTCCAGCAGCCATCAGCAGCATTCGCCTAGTTCTAGTACACGCAGTGAGGAGCGCGGCATGGTGCCGCTGGAGGATAAATTGATTCATGTCGAAGAGAAACCGAAAATTGTCAGGTCTGAAGATTTACCGCTCTGCGATGACAAAGGCGTGCCACTGCCCAACTACTTTCCGGGCGTGCAGGGCTGCCGTTCAGTGGAGGAATTCCAGTGTCTCAATCGCATAGAGGAGGGTACCTACGGTGTGGTTTATCGCGCCAAGGACAAGCGCACCAACGAGATTGTAGCGTTGAAACGTCTTAAAATGGAAAAGGAAAAAGAAGGTTTTCCCATTACTTCGCTGCGCGAGATAAACACTTTACTCAAGGGTCAGCATCCCAATATTGTGACTGTGCGTGAAATAGTTGTGGGTTCCAATATGGACAAAATATTTATAGTCATGGATTATGTGGAGCATGATCTTAAGTCCCTAATGGAGACTATGAAAACTCGCAAGCAAAGCTTTTTCCCCGGTGAGGTGAAGTGTCTTACACAGCAGTTGTTGCTAGCTGTGGCGCATTTACATGACAATTGGATATTGCATCGCGACCTGAAAACCTCTAACCTGCTGCTCTCTCACAAAGGGATACTCAAGGTGGGCGATTTTGGATTAGCCCGCGAGTACGGGTCGCCGTTGAAGAAATATACCTCCCTAGTGGTTACACTTTGGTATCGAGCGCCGGAACTGTTGCTCTGCTCACCTGAATACTCTACGCCCATTGATGTATGGTCTGTTGGTTGCATATTCGCAGAGTTTTTGCAAATGTGCCCGCTGTTTCCTGGGAAATCGGAAATTGACGAGCTTAATCGTATTTTTAAGGTAAGAATGCTGCTGTTAGGCCAAAACAAAAACTAATTACTAATTTCTATTGACTTGTATAGGAAATGGGCACTCCAAATGAAAAGATGTGGCCCGGCTACAATGAACTGCCTGCAGTGAAGAATATGATGAGTCAAAATTCGCAGTTTACCGACTATCCGATCTCGCAACTGCGTAAGCATTTCCAAGAAAAAACCTCTGACACAGGTCTAGCTTTGCTGCAGGGCCTGCTTACCTACGATCCTAAACAAAGACTGACTGCTGATGCGGCACTTAAACATGCCTATTTCAAAGAGCTGCCCTTACCCATCGATCCATCCATGTTTCCCACTTGGCCAGCCAAGAGCGAGCTAGGCGCACGCAAGGCGCAAGCGTCATCGCCCAAACCGCCATCGGGTGGCTCCCAATTCAAACAATTGGGTCGCGACGAACCAGCCGTGTCAGCTGGCGGTGCCAAACTATCCTCGGGCATTATAACAGGCAACAAAAAGAGCGGTGCTTCAGCGGCCAGTACAGGATTTGTATTGAATGCTGGGATCACACAACGACAGCTAGCCATGGGTCCGGGCTTTAGTTTGAAGTTCTGAGTAGAGCTGAGCATTCATTTCGTAAGCAGTTACAATTTTTAGCCAATTGATTAATTATTGTTATGTATAGTTAGGTTGTAAGTCAAATATTTTCATTTAATGTATGTGTAAAAACTGTTCCAAATACATATGTTTAATTTAAAAGCCATACAAAGCACTAATTCAAACGCTTCAAAGTTATTTTTGTCGAACTTTCGAAATCGAATTTTATGTATAAGAAACAAAATGACTTGATAGGTGCTAACACTGCCTTACCAAAAAATGGTATAGATTAATGGCGAATGAAGTTCTCCATTTTTCGCTTGGAATCGTTTGGACTTAAAACTTTATTGCACCTGTATCGCGCGTGTTGAATAATTTAGAATCATTTGAACGAATAAAAAATCGTTTCATACTACTAATAGGTACACAACTTCATCCTTATACCAATGTTATGTTAAAACTAATGCAATAAGCTTATTTTGTAATTGCAAACCTATGTGGACCACAAATAGAAGTAAGTGCGCTGCCATTGTGGCACATAATCGCGCAAGGGCCCTGCTACCATTTTGGCAATGGGTACATTTTCGGCTACAAAGTCCAGCACACGTTCGATGCGTGATTTTGCATATTGATCGTAGAATGGCGTGCGCACCAGAAAATAAAGCAGATTTATACAACGCCTGGATAACTCCAGTTTTTGTTGCTGCGACATCAAATGGCGATGCTGGCGATACATGTGTATGCTCCATAGATCTACAGACAAGGCTATCATATACTGTTTCCAGCTGCGGCGACCAAATAGGCCCATGGCAACAAGATGTATAAGTGGTTTGGAAATGTACAAGTACTCTGCGTGCAGCAGCTGTCGGGGTATTAGGGTTTTCTGTGCCTCGGTGTTGTCCAGATGCAGCTTAAAATCGCGGTATTGTATGGGCGGCGCTCCTTCCACCTTGCGTATTATTCTGCCCGAGCGCCTTAGCTGAAACGTAATGGAATGCTCAGATTGCGCACTGTTCTGCACTTCCGTTGTGGATATTCCACCGCTGCTGGGGCGCTTTTTGGCACGACGATTCAGTGAAGGAATGGCTGGGGAGCTAATTATATCTGCAGTGGAGTGTTTTAGTATAAACAAACGACCTATAGCCTTAAATACTTGAATGATGGCTATGACCAGCCATTTGCCAGTTTGGCCAAATACACGTCGCGCTGATATTTCGATAAACACCTCACTGTACTCGAGCATGGTCAACGCGACCTTTAGACGATAGCAAAGGCCAGACTGCAGGCGTATGATGGGATTTTCGTTGGCGCTGCGCGCTCTGTCGATGATGCGATCGTTGTAGAAGACCATCATGTTGGAAAGTGTGTACACCATTTCGGAGACCACATTTGAGTCGGATATTCTGCCTGTTAGTGCATTGTAAAGTTTTAATTGTAATTGCGTCATAAAGGGTAAAAGGTTTATCAACCACTGACCTGCAATAAAGTAAGATACCCATTTGGCCGTGGTCTCCACATCGCCTACGACGTCGGGATTCTTGCCAACCCAAACTTCGTAGGACTTAATCAAGCTACTTAACTTATCCATTTTATTTCAAATATACAAATCAAAACCAATTTATTTAAAACAAATGAAGTTAACACGGTTCCGCTGTTTTTACCAGACATTTAAGGTTGCCAGCTAATGAAAACATTTTAGCGAGTTGCCACTTATATGGCATTTGCATTCGATTAATTTATCGCGGCTTATTTGACCTTGAAGTAAAAAAAAAACAGTTGGGAATAATGGTTCAAACAAATTTAATTTAATTGAAGCTGCATACAATTTAGTTTTCTAAAGATAATTTATCATTTCAAAACTCAAGCTTTAAAATTATCCTTTTCTTTGCGCAATTTTCCCATAACATGCACTGGATTGGTCTCACTGCCTGCATGCTTTTGCACGGTAGCTTCATGCACACGCATAAATGGATTCCAAGTCTTTTCCTCGCCAATTGTGGACGGCACTGTAGGGTCCTGTGAAGCACGACGCATTTTTGCCCACTCAATGCGCTGCTGTATAGTTTCATTATCTGGTTCTACATGACGCGCAAAGCTCATGTTCTGTAGCGTATATTCATGACCACAAAAGACCTTTGTAGTGTCCGGTAGCGAAGACAACTTGTTGCACAGGGCTTCGTACATTTCTTCAGGTGTGCCCTCAAAAAAACGACCACAGCCGCCTTGGAAGAGCGTATCACCAGTAAAGACGGCACCTTCTCCTATCCCATCGGCTGTGGTCACATGATAGCAAATATGACCCGTTGTGTGGCAAGGCGTGGAAAGGCAGCGAACTTTTAAGCTGCCAATATTAAAGGTGTCATCCTGACGAACTTTGTTATTAAGAGCACCGATTCTGTCATCGCCGCCATAGACTTCCAGCCTCTGAGTCCACAACTTAACCAGCTTTTCATTACCGCCAGCATGGTCCCAGTGATGATGAGTGGTTAGTACTTTATTAAGTGTAAGTTTTTCCTCTTCCACTGTCTTGATGACTAGATCCGGATCGACGGGATCCACGACTGCTGCCTCGCGCGTCTTAGTGTCAACAATCAAATACATGTAATTGTCCTGCAATGCAGGAAGTATCTTAATCTGCATGCCATCTAGGCTAACATTCTCCAGTGTGCTATGCATGCCTCGAAAGCCGACTTTGCGCAGTTTTTGAACTAAAAAGAGTATTTATATATATATATATATACTTAAATTAGTATGCAAAAATACAGCAACGATATAAAAAAGGCGACACAACATGCAAGACTACAAAAACAATAGCAAAAGCACATAGATTAGATTACACATTAGATTACAATTGACGAGATAGACGTGGACACCCAGACACCGCCTTATTGATCCAGTACCAGACGCAGACGCAGCCACATTGAATGACCGTGGGCGCAACTTAAACGAACCTCGAAAGTAGGCAGCCGTGAGGCTTGTTTCGACGTTGCTTGCAACGCTTCTCCAGACTGACGTAAACATTAAGCCTAATTTATAATGCTGGCGAAATATCAAATGATTTATGTGCTTTTTTGTATTTACTATATTTGTAAAGTAGTCACCAAAAGAAAGTGTGCCGGAACAAAAGCCTGTGCGGAAATGGCGGCTTTATACAGTTTTTCCTTTTTTTTTTATTTACTTTTTCTTTTTACGATGACAGCTGACACCAGTGTTGGTGAATTGCTAATAGCAGTGAGCTTTTTGCACAGGCCAGCTTTCAAGGGCTGCACACACACACACATTAGCAATCAGTAAAAAGTCAGTTATTTTAAATTTAATTTAAGCAAATATTTTCGTGTTTAGCTAGCTATTTTTAAAGCAAAATCATGTCAGATGACTCGGAGCACAATTTGACTAGCTCATTATCGCAATCGCAACTCATTGAGGTGCATCATGTTGGCGTTACGGCGAAATTTCAATCGCCGCTTAAAAATTTTCTGCCTGTGCTGAACTCTTCAACAGATACCGAAACGTGTCATCAAACAAAATCAGATTATAATATTTTTCATAATGAAAAACAGGCCAATTCCACTGAAGCCACTGATGAACGCAGCACACCATCCGTGCTTTATAAAATGCACGCTGAGCCAGTTAAATTAAAAACTAAATCCAAGCCAAATCGCATTGAATTCCAGCGCTATACAAAGGGAAAGCATGTTTATTGTACAGTGCTGCCACGTAAACGCAAAAGCCAAACAAAACAGCAACTTTTGAAGAAGCAGCCGAGGAACTTGTTCCAACGCCTTGTAAGCTCCTTGGACAAGATGTGCAAATGCCAGCCAAAGCATCAACAGAACATAATCGATGATCTGCCCGAGCCGCATTGGAATAAAAAGGCGGAAACGCGGCACACTTCCATAGGCATCTATCCTTTTGAGCATGGCTGTGCGGAATACTTAAAAACCACCGACACGCATCCGAAAATTAACTCCATAGTGCTTGCTGATCGTGCCACCGTTTATGCCACACACTTTTGGGCCGAGTTTTTTGGTCTTTTGCATATTGCCGTGGCTTTTTTAGTGGCCTTTTTGCTGCAAAGCTATCGCTTTATCTTGTACTCTTTGATCAATACGCTGATTGTCGGATTGCTGGACATGACCTCGGATTATTTGATAAAGCCAGCACTGACGGTTCTTTTCAATGGGTTTCTGCAGCCGCCCATGATCTTTATATATAACATATTAAGTTCGCTGCGAGATTTAATTGTGCCTGTGGCGGACACATTTGATAATCTGGTAAAACCATTGGCTACAATTGGCGGTAGCTTTCGTTTGGTCAACGTGAATTATAGGAACGTGCGCCGACTGGCCAAAGATGTTTGATTTTGTTTTTTACACGTTGTATCTTAAGTTTTTTTATTTATTTTGTTTGCTTTTTATTTATTAAACTTGTTCCGCTTTCCAACTGTTCCGCTGGGTAGGAGGAGCTTGTTCCTTGTTGCCTATATCAACCCCAAAAACGAACAAGCTCGTTCTTGTTCTTCACATTTTGCTGGAACACACCAACAGGATTATATTGCGCATACCTTAACAGCTCGCACTCACACACACACAAATACACGCGTACACTTTTATGCAGCGTAAGTTCTCCGGTTACATTGTTTTTCCCGTTCGTAGAACTATTGCCATAACGACCTGGTCCTAGACCCAGACGCACAAGGGTGCGCCGCGCTACAAGGAGTGAGCTCAATTACGTTGAATGCAGCATTTATGATTTATTTGCTCATTTTGTGGCTGTGGTAACACACAGAGAGCGCAGCGGGTTGATTCAAGCATATGGCCAAACAGGCTGATTGTTTTAAAGCGACTAATTATATCCCGTGAGACAGTTTTTTGTCATGGTCAATCAGTTGAACTTTGGTTAATGAAGCAAATAAGAGTTTTAAATTGTTACATGTTAACATTTTGAAGGAAACTTTGAGTTATCCGTACTGAACTTAAGGCAAACAAGGAGGTTTGCAAAATGGAACCCAAAATGACAACCGAACCTTATTCGACTGTCTCCTTGAACTGGCGAATCTAGGGAAACACAATTGTATCATATGCTGCGCCAAGTGGAAGGAAGCAGAGAAGTTGTTTTGTACTGAATGCCTCGCGCTTTCTAGCATGAGTCTATGCTAGCGGGATCTCATGGGTTATGCCATCACGGCATGCGAGTTGCGTTTGGCCAAAAGCATCCAACAGTGTTTCTGTTCAGTCTTGTGCTGACAGAGTACCACCTACAGCCATGCCAAATACCAAAATATTTTTTGTTGTTTAAAAAGTTGGGGGACCTGTGTCCTGGTAGGACAGGGAGTAGCTCCCTCCCATCTGTAAGGAAGTCTTTTCAGCTGTCCAGGGTCATTACAGCAATATTTATTTGTATTCACTGCGACAACTGGAACGGGCAAGGTTTTGCGCCAGCTAAACACACACTTTGTTTCACGTTATATTGTATTTATTTCAATGATATATCCAACTTTCCCTACCTAAGACCCTAACCGCACAAATGGTTGACTTTCTTATGTGGCCCTAGGCCGGCTTCTGGCGTTCGCGAGGTGTGTCGTGGTGGCTAGGCGTCCTCGTGGCGTAATCTCGCTTCCTCGAAGTGTCTCCTGTCTCTTGGCGTGTTGCCTTGTCGTTGTTGCAGCCGATTAGTCACTCTCACTTTGCACCTATTACTACTCTGCGCTGTTACCCGCGGGCAAAGGAGCTCCCTTTACCAAGTTAACTCAAATCCTCCTCCCAATGGAAGGTATGAGCCGCCTGGGGCAGTGCCCTAAAGTTGGAGAATACTTGCAAAGAGGAATGTGTGACTTGCTTTACACCCCCTAAACCTAGCACCTAATCTCCGTTTTCCTCTCAAGTAACGAAGACAGGCCACAGCTAGATTCTCATCTACGACTAATAAAGTTATGTAGTTTTTCCCGTTTAGCACAGAATCATACACAATAAAAACATGTTCTCGGCCTGCTGTGGTCCGTGCACAGTGCCCGCAAAATGGATCCGTTTCATGCTTAAACATATACAAATAGGATTGTGTTAAATAAAAGTCGGTTTAGCGGGTATACGGAATAGGTCCTAATGTCCAGGTAGGTTAGGTTAGGTTAAAACGTCAGCTAGATTTCGACCTAGTACACTTAGGCCGCGAGTCGGCTCGTTGTGATACCGTAGGATCTATTTTCCTTTCTCCTTTTAGCCCGTTGGCAGTACATGCTTATAGGGAGCACCATTCGTATGCAAATATATAGTCCGCTATTCGTTTGGGGCTGACTTTGGACAGGTGAGACAGGCTGTCGAGAAAGTGCCTATCCAGGTACTTATGACGTCGTTTGCAGAGGGCGGGACATGAGCAGAAAAATGTTTTACTGTCTCCTCCTACTCTTCGACTCCGCAACTTCTGCAGGGATCATTGTGCGGGACCAGAGGCCTAACTGCATGAACTGACGTCTTTCAATCAAAGCTTTACGTTGATCCAGTTTTAGTCTGTTCTCCAACTATGCATATGGTTGTTTCTGAGTTATTTTGGCCGTGTTTTTCTTTTAAGGCATTGAAACGACTCCATACGCCAAATATACCAACCATGTTTACCTTCTCTAGAAATATAGTTCAATTGTTTGCCCTAAGTTATATTATTACAAAGCCCCTACAAATTTTTGGCCAGAAATCATTTAAAATTTGTTGCACAACTTGCGCATCATCTCGCAATGGCGTCACAATCACTTTCCCAGAACTGACTACGAAGCAGCTAAAACGCAACACTACGCTGAGCTATTGTTCACTTTTCGTCAAATATTGCATATTGAAAACGATTGTAGAGTGCTTCTTACATAACTTATTGTTAATGTCTAGCCAGTTCGGTCATCGTTATCCTTTTTCCATTGTAGGCCATTGTTGTCTGTGCAAATTACTTAACTTATTGCAAAAATTTAGCAAACGTCATGCCCGAACATAATATTTACAAAGAATAACCTGTATAATCCTAGCCAGAAGCTGCCTAATCGAAAAGAGAGCAACCAATGCCATCCTGCCCACCAAACAGCTTAAGAGCTCTAATCCCGAAATTCCCAACAAACGCTCTATAAAGTGTATTCACTTACATTATTGTTTTCCATTCATGAAGGGAGAGAGCGAGAAGGACCGTGTGTCCGTTGCTCTTGTCCTTTATCTTTTCTGCATCATATAATAATAGGCCAACAAACATATTGTGTGTTTTAGCAGGATTGCTTAGGGTTTGCTCTCTGGCGGCGACAATGATTTTTCGCACCTTGTCAACAATTCAGGTAATGTGGCTTACATCTGAATATAATCCATAGTTTTCGTTTAGTATTTCCCTAGTTAGTAACGCAAATCAATCACAGACATCAAATTTGCTTCATTAATTTAAGCCATATGCTACATGCCGACATTTTTAAAGCTAATTGGACATGTTTTGGGTGTTCCACCAAAAGGGTGGGCGACAGTGCTCAATGAGTGCGCTGTAAACTGATCCTTAGTTGGTCTTCGCACAACAGCCACAACCTCATTATTCTCATTAATGAAGCTCTGTCGCTTTGTCACTGGGTGTCCACTTACGCGTAATATACAAATTAAAACAAACAAGACACTTTTTCTCAATCAGCGCCAGAACTATTTGTATACATTTGGGTTTAAATGTTTTGTTTTTTTTCTTTTTCTTTTTTAGTATTGTAGAACTTTTTATAGCGTAGATCCTAGAATTTGCGTATTGGTTCGGGTTACTTTTCTATAAACTGTCTTGTGATGTTTCGGAAGTTGGTTTCTTGTTGTTAGTGTACTCATTGTGAATGCTGATATACATCTGGCCAGGTTGTTCGCAAAAAGAGCAACTAATCCCTTGATAAAATCATTGTACTAGATCACTTTCATTGATTCTCGGGCTAAATGATTCCAAGAAATGTAAAGAGTAAGGGTTCGCTGCAGAAAGCATAAAGAGTGGCTTCTTAGCAAGATTTAGCTTATCATTCTATGAACTGCCTTAAAGAGTTCTTATGGAATACATCGCACATGCATTATACTTTAATGAAATGCACATCGTTAACTATTAGTAGATTTAGAAGGACTAAGATCTCGAAACTTTGATAAATATTCAATTATTAGCTATTTTTAATGTTTTTAGGATCGAGGTGATGCTCCGTTTTACATAAAAAATTGTATAACAGGGATTCACACCGAAACTTATTTCGGATAAGGTTACGATTACGGTAGTACCGGTACTATTTATCCGGTAAACGGTCTTATTTTGGTTTTCTTTTTTCAAAAAAAACGGTCTCGATTCGATTCGCGGTTCCCAAAAAAACCAAAAGTACGAAAGCTAATAGTTCAAGGTTTTTAGGTGAAGTCATAAATTTTTCACTTTTTTGCGGGACAAATGGTCTATAAAAGAATTATACTTCAACTCAGAAAAAGAAGCGCGTTAATAACTCACTTGGTGGTTTCAATGGAACCTTTCCTAAAATACCGACAGTCGCGAAATTCTCAGTCTCAATCACCCTTCAGTGTTGTTGTTTATGAACTACTGTGGAACAGTGCTGTTGAAGAGGTTGCTAATTTCAAAGTAAAAGCTCAAACACACCTTTTTGCTGATGAAAGTTTTCGAAAATATCTATTGATTTTATATTACTTCGAGAGTTGAAATTTTTTAAGTGAAATTTAAAGTTACATTTTTATTTTACCAAATAAGTGGAATATAATCAAGTTGTACCAACAGTATCTCATTGCCAACTTAAAAAACTTCCTGAAGAGTAAAGTACACAATTTTCTCAAACTTTAAACGATCAGTTTTTAAAAATTTGTGAGTGAATGCGAGATTTTAATGATTGCACAGTACTTTAAAATGGTCGAGTAACATATATCAAAAAATCAAATCGGCTCACTCTAAAAACCACGAAAACTAGTTTTTTTTTTATTTCATGATTTCAATGATTACTTACAGTCAGAGTAGTGATGACTTGGAGGGATTTATAGGCTTAACGTTAGCATTGTTAATTGTGAGAAATTCAAGTATTTGACAGAATATGCTATCCGAAATATTGACCACCGCATGAGATTGTTGTATGTCTTCCCAAACCTGCTATACCTTGAAAAAAAGCTGTAGCTTGTCCGTAAATACCAAAACGTGAGCGGCCTTCTTTTGCCCGTGTGGTAATCGGGTTTGAGAATATCACCTCAGCAGATCAAAGCTTGTCGTATGAGGCGACTTGTGGTTTACGGTTCTTTCGAGGCCAGTAGGGGTAGGGTTTGGAAACCACCACGTGAGACTACAACGTAACCCGGTAAAGGGTTGTTATGGCCAGTTAAGAAGAAGAAGAGCGGCCTTCTTTTTCAACTTTGTGGTCTACAGGCTTGGCCGTTCTATGGTATTGGTGACTTTATTTCTGTTGATGTAATCTCTTTCCTCCTGATATTGAGTTTATATGTGTAAAAATTAGCTTTCAAAACTAAGCGTGCTGTATCACTTGTTCTTATATTTCTATTACTTCGAATATTTCAATTTATATGCAGCGAGATTTTCAAGCGAGAAAGTGAAAAAGACTAGATCTTGTTTGCTCTTTCATAAAAAAGTTTCTATAAATTACAACCTTGATTGTTAAATAATTTATTAATGTAACAAAACTACCTTTAACAGTGTTCGGCGCCAAAAATCTTGTTTGTGTTCATTACATTTGCGGCACTAAACTGAGGTACAACACAACACTGAATTGCACATTACAACACTTTGCCCAAAATCTCGCTCTATATTAGAATGCATTCTAATATGAAGTAAGTCGCATAGGGTTGCATGCGAGATAACTTACGGGCGATATTACTGAGCCATCAAACGTTGCGAGATGCAACTCAGACGGACTCGCTTGAAAATCTCGTTTAGTTGCCTTAGCAACTTCAACATTGACAAGCTTTTAGGGGACTCTAATTCGTGAGGATTTTCTGGGTTCCGCCTGAGAGCACTCTTACTTCCTCGTCTAGCCATGAATAACTGTATGGCTTACTTCATTTGCCTCTCTTCTAAGCAGCTCCTTTATGATCCCACTATCATCTCAGGCACTAAAGCTTCCGCTATAACCCTCCCTGAGCATGAGGATCATGCTATGTCAGATATAAACCTTGTTCTTAGAACGCCACAAACCTTACCGTTTTCATCTCCCACTGTGCGCCAACGCTGCTGTAGTTTAAGATGCACTGATTGATCCTCATTGCATAGGTGTCTTGATCATGCACACATTTCATTGACTTATTAAAGGTAATACGCCGATATTGTATAGTCAATGAATTTAGCAGAAATTCGCATTAAACTGCCGCATAGTACATACTACTTTGAATCAGACACCAATCCAAAAATCTGCCAAGATCAGCAGAACACATAAGTGTGGGAACCAAAGCGCACCGCATCGCATCGCGTCAATCTGCATACAACATAATAATAAAACAGAACAAAAACAAAGCCCGAGTGCTGAAAAGTGTGCGGATGAGGCTTTTTTTGTGCATGCTGTAACTTTATATGTGGTATACGTTATAAGCTGCTAAGTCCTGACACGTGATTTTAATAATAAAAAAATAAAATTACGCTCATGCGATTACGGCTACTGTGCGCGCAGCCTTTTGCGGTCAATTAGAGGGCACAACTAAAATCAGGTTGCTATGCTGTCAACACATAGTGAATCCTGCTGTCACTTTGCGACACACGCACACAAGCTGGCTGCTATAGCACGCAAAATGAACACCTGTGGCGATGTTACGTTTTTGTGCTGCTTCATTCCTCATACTAATCCCCCAATTGATCACGCAATGAGAGTGAAAGGTGCTTGCTACACGGGGTGACAAATCTCTGGCGCACACTCACAAACTCGTGGGATTTAAATTGGAATTTGTGTTTTGTTGGATTTTGGCAGTGTGACGAAATTGTCAACCCTCCTAATTTGATGCTTAATGAATTCTTTTCAACAACAATAACAAACAGGCAGAGAGCACTGTGTAGCTGCCACTGGCAACCATTGTTTGGCCTTTTTGTGGATTTCGCTGCTACAACCATTGACAACGTGTCACCTTTGTCATGTCACTATTTTATCACACCATTTGTGAAGTGCGCAATGCAGCGCTATGATTT
Organism: Chymomyza caudatula; assembly: GCA_035041775.1. Taxonomy (NCBI): domain Eukaryota; kingdom Metazoa; phylum Arthropoda; class Insecta; order Diptera; family Drosophilidae; genus Chymomyza; species Chymomyza caudatula. The sequence goes on from JAWNKW010000073.1 coordinate 1,396,654, forward strand.
TTCTTTTCTTTGACTGAATGGAGAGCATTTTGTAATTGAAATTTGATGCCATTAGATGACAACGCGGCAACGACAACGACAACGACAACAACATTTTCGCAGGCAACGTTTATCAGCAGGCAATGGACAGCAGCATCGAGTTGCAGCCAGACTGTCTGCAAGTATCATGCATTTTGATGACTTTAAAGACAAAACTTTCATAAAAATAACAGAAAAAGTAGCACTATATTAAGCAATGCCACGGAAATTTGATGTATATACTTATGTTATTTCTGTGAAATGCAACAGAGCCCTTCAATGCAACGATTTGTGTACACATATATCGCACACCTACAGCTAGATTGGGGTCATGACGTTTTAAATTCAAATTGAATGAAAAGTGGCGCTCCAATTTACATGTATTAGATAACAAATTCACATAATAATCATATACTACAAAAACAAAACAAGTTAAGGTAAATGTTTTAAAATGGCGGCTAGCTGGCTAAGCAACGCCCCATTTTGTATGCGGATATCCTGTGCGTAGCATATCAACCCCTAAGTGACTCTCACTCACTCACTCACTCACTCACTGACACGCACACTTGCAATTGGCCCATTGCCAAAACGTTCGTTTCAATTCCATGTACTACTTTGTGCATATACGTTTATGCGTCACTCATTGTAATAAAGCTCATTTTGAAATAACTATATGGTAGGCACAATTGCGGCTGGTAAAACTCCATTTATGAAGCACAGAAATTGGCAAAAGTTGCGAAAACCATGCTCTAATGCATCCATAATCCACTTATAAATGCTTTTGATATTTGTAATCATGATGTGCGGATCGGAATAGAAAAGCACACATACAGTGTATGTATTCAATCATAATGTAATTAAATGCATAATGTATGTAACTGCCACAAATTTTTAGCAGTCAGCTGTTCACGAATAGCAGTCAACACTTATTTTGATTGCGTTATGCTCGCTGAAAAACCGAACAAAAATGATTCAACTCGGTTTTACTCTGAGACACTTTTCCTCGCTGCGCTTGTGTGCTCGGTCTTGTGTGCTCGGTCTTGTGTTAATGTCTGAGCTAATATCCTGAGCGATAAGAAACGGTAAAAAATGCTTTTGCTTGAGCATTGACGTTTTGCGCAGCAAACCGGGCTGCTTGTTTTTTACCAAAATTGTGTCTGGCAATAACCGTTTTTTGAGACATGCTGAAAAACTTGACGGTAATTTGGGAACACTGATAAATACAGTCATAAACTAAGTTTATACGAATGTAGCTAATTGTTAACAAAATGTATTAACAAATATATTCGGCAACTCAACTCCGAGAAAACTCAAAGTCAATCTTTATCTATTTTATACTTTGTTGACGTATTGTGATATAAGCGAAGTAAAAGTTGAGATCGCGACAGGAATTAGCATCACAAAACGAAGGTACCGTTAGATTTCCGTGACGAACGTATCGTTTGTTTTCCCGCACAAACTTACCGTTATTTACTAATACATGCGCGTGTCGTTTCATTTGAATTTTGTTTTTCTCTTTCTCAATTTTGTCTACGATAAAGTCGGTCTGACAGAGACAGCAACACAAGCAGCCCACGTACGCGTTCTGAAAGTGCTTAGTCTATTACTTTCAGGCTCTTTGGGTTTAAGCTTTAACCGGAAATGCACTTCAGTGCAAATTAGAGGCTGAACAAGCTCATCGATAGGTTTTATCGTCTTTATTCGTTGGGATACGTTATTCGGGATTCGCGTAGATAGCTGTAAACTCTATTTTAATGCTATATTGTTGAATTTTTATAATATGATGCTCTTCCATTTAGTTATAATGAAGCTAGAATTCAAAAGCTAGTTAGGTTTTTATCGATACAACATATTGATATACACAAAACATTGATTTTTAGTTTTGTGCGTTTCCGCGTAAACCGTTTTGGGTTGGCGTCACCAGCTGTCCGTTCCATTTGTCAAAAATCTTCAAAATACAGTCAGATTGATCTCCTTAACGTGAAGTCTAATCAATTGCAGTTTTTTGCTTTGTAATAGTATCGTTACTTTTTAGGAAGCCCGAAACGGTTTGCCTAACTATATATGCATACATATCTGTGGACTTTTGACAAAACCACTTATGTCTAAAACAGCAATTTCACAGTAGAGCGAGAAAATCATACGCAATTTCAAATAATCTCTATACATAAATACGCTAAGCGAAATTTCAGTGTGGTACTGATTACTTCGCAATAACGCAACGGTTTCAGGTGAAACCTACACCATTCGAATGTTAAAATGCTTGCGGAATATACGTTTTACCTAGATACGATGCGTTTTCTTCAGGTAAAAATTGATTTGAAGTAAAAAATATACTGTAAACGTTAGACGCAATAAACAACAACAAAATATATTGTACACACAAACGTTGTTCTCTCGTCTTTTATGTTCTCCTCTTCATAAACCGCTGTTATTAGGTCGTCGAATTCCGACAAGGCGAACACTAGTTGGAAGAAAAGTTTATTTGACGTACTCTCTAACTTTTGACCCTTTAATCGCAGAAAGATGTCAGTAAGACAGAAATATTTCTTTTCAAAAGCTATATCAATAACGAAAATCCTGAGAAATTGTCTTAGTTCGAGATAAGTGGTTTTGTCAAAGGTCCACAGCTATGTGTTTTGATGTTCCGATCTTTAAACAGATTTGGTTTTCAAAATTAGAAAGATTTCTTTGAAATCTGAAATTTGATCACAAACATCCCAACCCACAGGACTGCAATTGTTGCTTTTGCTATATTGTTTTGAATAGAAATTACGTACAATTTCAATAACAGAAGTCCTGGGAAATTGTCTTTTTTCGAGATAAGTGCTTTTGTCACAAGTCCACAGATAGAAAGATTTCTTTAGATCACAAATAACGCTTACTTACAGACATCCCAACCCACAGGACTGCAATTGTTGCTCTTACTATCCTGTTCTGCTCTTCACGATGTATACAATTGCAATCACGAGTTGTGTAGGATGAGAACTTGCAGGAATGCAATAGCAATTTCTCGTCGGCGTCGCTGCTGCCATTTCAATTCCATAGAGTGGGTCATTAATGGACAGCAGCGCAGGCCAAGAGCCAACTAGCCAACCACAGCGACTGCGCGCGCCTCTCTCTCGCAGCCGGGGGTAGTAGAGAACTCTGAATGCAGCGCGCACTTCAACTTCAGCTTGCAAGCGGTTCGGATCGTTCGACGTTCGAGTGTTCGTGTAAATAACCGTGTGTGCATAGAATAGTTCTAGACGTGTTTACAGCGAAAACTGGCTCAAAGCCTTATGAATTACACTTGAATTGTGTTTCAATAGAGAACGTTAAAATAACAGTGATAATGTTTGTGAAAAATATGGATACGACAAATTTGTCCGCCTCAATTAATGGTGACTTGGACTCTACCAGCTCCGGCGGCACTTCGTCAGACAACTCCACAGTGCAACAAGATAATCATCATAACTTAAGCTCACCCATGGCCTATGGCTCGCTTTTTCTGCCAAATCCTGGTAATTTCAACTAAATTCCTGATGCACATAGCTAAAAGTTCTTATCGGCCAAAACGAGCGATCAGTAATATCGGATTACCCAAAGCAGGCGTCAGCCAGGCGCTGCATAAACAATTAAAGCCTGAGAACTATTTCATTTTATTATTATCTAATTTTTTGCTGAGTTTTTCACATTTTTTGAAATTTTAATACGCTGCACATGGCTGGATATTATATATCCGCCAGCGTGTTGGTAACGTACGGAAAATATTTGTCATTGACGTACAGTGAAACTTTTCGATTTGCGCATAGGTTTTGGTTTAATTAGTGTAGTTTTTGATAACTTAATTATATATAAAAAAAAAAAACGATTGGAGTAATATCTATTTAATGGTTTTATAATAACATCGTCAATTTCAACGATTTCTTGTATATTTCGTGCAAAAACAGTTTGTAAAGTTTTTAGAGCCACAAAACATTGCTGTTTTCTTAAAGCACCTAGTTTTTCGTAGCATAACAGTTAAAACTACTTAAAATCTGAAAGGAAAAGCCATAGGGAAAATAAGCGTCTTTTTTCGATAATGCTTAAATCGGTTTATAGAGTAGATTAACGTTCATTACTTTGGTTACGGTTCGAAAGGCATTTATAAAGTAAGAGTCTAAAGACTCTAGAAACTGGTTCAAACAATTGACAAAATCTTTTTACTCGATCAAGATAAATTTTTGTGTTATTTAGATCGATTTGTCGACAACGAATCTTAGAGATTTCAAGGATTCATTTTTATTTGAATTTTTCGTTTTTTGGTTTATTTTTCCTTTTTTTTCTTTTTCTACAAAACGATTTCATCTTTAGAAATATTTGGTGAGAACTTTGTTATCTATAAAGTCAAAGTTACTAGTTTAGAGAGGCGAAAAGTCAGCTGTCTTCTTAGACAGTGAAATCGTGGCTTAAGTCTTACACACATTCAATCTCTTTATGGAAGTCGTCTTCGTGTTTAATGAAAACATTTTCAAGCTCCTTAATTAAATTAGTAAATTGTCTCAAGGTCAAAGGTCCCAAAAAATGTTTTTAACAAATCTTCAAAATTTTAGTGACGTCATTTATAAACAGCCCCTTTTCAACTATTCTTATTTACAAAACACTATTTTTGAGACTTTTGACAAATCTTGTAGGAGGCCGAACTGCCGACTTGATTGTCCCCTTTTCAGTGATTAAGGGCTAAAATAGACAACAAAAAACAATATTTGTATAAAATACTTTTTAATGTTAAACTTAAAGGTTCAAGGTTATTGTAGATTTGTGTAACTAGCTGAAAAAGGCGTGGCAGATCTTAAGTTTCTTTTGCATCAGCTTGGATAACAAAGATACAAAAAAAACGTGCTTGATCTGGGAACGAAATCTATGTATTATTTCTGTGTATTTAAGTTATGCAAAACCGTGCTCTTAGGTCCATTACTGGAGCGCCGTGGTATGTGTTACTCCGTTGGCAGGGGCTTTGGCCACTAATACCTGCAGAAGGAGGTTATGGCGAATCCATCCAACTGTCACTGTTAAATGTTCATTGTGGACTTCTTAGAAAACTCCCTCGCCCTCTCGTGGGGCTTGCTAACAATTAATAGCCCCACCATGGTAGAATAATATAAGGTATGATTACTCAGAATTGTTGGTTCTTTTCAGGCACCGCAAAATGTGTGTATGCGATGTGTGCACAAAGCAGCAGTACATTTCTCTCACATTGTGGTGCCTAGAAAAAGAAGCGTAATCATACCTTTCATATATTCTACCCTGGGCCCGACTACGACAATATGTTGATTAAGATGGTAACACGAACTTTGATGTACACTTGCCTCGAAAATATTGGAGACTGTAGCGAAGGAAAATGCTAGGTAGGCTACATGGCGAAAATATATGAAGGGAAAGAAATTTAAGAAAGAAAGACTGTGCATAGATCCCCTAAAGCAAAATGAACACGATATTCTAGAAAGCAAATAAAGACTGAAGACAATTCGCAAATTAAATGTATAAAATTGACAAGTTCGATTTCATTTGAACATGAAAGATTATATTTTTATGGTGTGTAAACCGCGAAATTTCGTCACGGGGGAACGGGTTGAGATATCGACATGAATCGACGAATCTGCACTTTTTATAGAAATTCCCTAGACAATATTATAGTTTCATTCATATTTCTACTCATATAGCTGGAGAAAAGGGTGCACACATTTTTCCTGTTTTTGAGGTTTGCCTTCTGATGGCGGATTTAGTCAAATTTAGTGCATCGAAGTACGTAGAAATACAGATGCCAGATTGATTCAGATCAAGTCGCTTTTATGATTGTGTGGCTGAGTTATTGATCAATCATCGATATAAAATTTAGCGCAGTAATTCACTTCCCAAAGAGATAGTGAAATAATAGAATGGAAATTCAAAATTTTTGTTGAACAGCGACCACTTTCGACAGTGGCTGCTTGTGTTGCTGTGTCTGTCAGACCTACTCAATCGTAGGCGAAATTGAGAGAGAGAAAGTGCAAAAAAACGCACATGTATGCGCTGTGCTGAAAGTGATCGCTTTTCAGCAAGTCGGCCAAGGATTTCACCCGATTAGATTTCATGCTCTTTGTGAAGAGAGTAACACTCATTCATTCATTCATTCATGCAATTCATTGCAGTGTATATAAAAAGTTCCCTTAAATAAACACCGAAAAATGCTTGAGTGCTAACAGTAAAAACACGAAAAAAAAAAAAAAGTTTAAGAAACGAAAGAAATGAGTGAGCATGCAAAGTGCATGGCAAAATGAATGCATTATGTTTAAATATTATTATTTACATATCATAACTTATATGTATCACATGTCTTTGCTTTTATTTGCTTATGTCTCTTATATGCTCATTATGATATTGTTATGCCAATATCGACTGTTCGTCTGTCTCTATTTATAAGGTGTCGAAAGGCGACGTTTGCTGAGCTTTAGAATTTGATTAGTCACATGCAAAAAGCGCATAGAAACCCGACTGAAGTAGCACGTGAGAAAGAGAATTCGTATCATCAATTTTTCTTGTTTTTATTTTTTGTATGCAGGTTACCGCGGCAACATCTCTTGCAAAACCGTCTTACAATTGGACAAATTTGGGCCCTACGAGAACAACGAAAAGGATCTGATTGAGCGTCGCTTTCAGGATATAACCAATGACTATGACAAATCACCGCCACCAACAGCAGCCACCACACCCACACATGGCTATCCCAATCTGAATAGCATTATATTTGAGAATGGCAACGGTCTCGGGGATCTCAATGGCAATACCAAAACAGATGCACTTTGCGCTGGTCTGCAAAGATGCTCAACGGGTCTGAATTCGGGCGGTGGTCATCTTATATCAAATCTAACAGTTGCACACAATATGTCTGCCGTGGGCAACTTTCCCATCGATGCCAAAATGCTGCAGTTCTCCACAGATCAGGTGAGATACGTAGAACAAGTCTTGTCTTTTTGTAAGTAACGTAATCTTGTCAAGAATGAGTCATTGTAGACGGCATATCGAGACCCTAGACGCGAAAATAAACAAATTTTGCATAAGACAGCTTTTATTACATTTGCTTGGCATAACGATATTGCGAATTGAATCCGAATTATACAATATTTTAGCAGCTGAACAGTTTTAGACACGGATAAAATAGCGCTAAAGTTATTTTCGGGGTTAGATTTCTATAAAAATAACACAATACAACAAAATGAATCATTTTAAAGAAATTTTCTATGTTGAAAAACCATGGATAACAGCACAAACAAAACAAAAAGAACCTTGGCTCAAAAATACCCTTGCCTTTTAATTTGGGGTCGCTGTTTTCGTATCAAGAATCGATTTATTTTGTCTAGCATGCTTTTTAAGATAGAGAAATTTAAAAATTATCCCAACCTTTCGGATCACAAGGTAGTTACGAAAAGTACTCGCCAGAACACACCACTGGAAATGTGCTTGGCACAACAATCGCGACACGTTCAATGCAACACCCACCACTAGAGCCTGGCCCCAATGCGGAATGACTTACCCAATAAAGCAATCAAGATAACGATTTCAGTTGGAAAGGAAACATTTGCAGAAACCTTCACTAGATGCCTAAAGGATGAAGAAAAAGTGGCGCACCGATTCCCAGCGTGGATTCAACTTCGATCAAGGCGGTGAACATAGCATCCTAGGCAATAGCAGGAGATGGAGATGGGGCCCGAAGGAATAGGGTGTGCTGGTAATGCGCGGCATCCGTAACGCCTTCAGGGGTATTGGTAACTTCAGACCGGATGGTCAGCTAGCTCTCTAACAAGGCGCAAAAGAAGGCGGCTACAAAGTGGCACACAAAATTTATTAAAAAAATTTACGACTTTGACTATAGAATGAGATTATTTTTCAACAAGTTTAACCTTTTTTTCATTGTAATCAAAGAGCATGAAATTTAACAGAGTGGAATCCTTGGCCGTTACATTGAGTCGACTGGCGGAAAAGCGACCACTTTCAGCACAATGCATACATGTGCGTTTTTTTTGCGCTTTCGCTTTCAAAATTTCGCCTACGAAGGAGTCTGTCTGAAAGAGACAGCAACACAAGCAGCCTCACACGTACGCTGTACTTTAAGTGGTCGCCTTTCAACAACAAATTTGAATAATATTTGACTTTAATATTATTTAAAACTTAAGTGCAATTAAATGTCATCTGAATTCTATAGCTTGTATTTTTGGCGAACACTTCATCGAATAATTAGAGTTGACAGAAAATACATGTATCAAGGTCAAATTTTCCTTACATTTTCAGTTTTAAAAAGTCCTTCAGATGAATATTTAACCAATGTCAACCAAGGCATTTTTTTGATCATCCCAAATAAGTGCGTCATTTCATTAGCGAGTTTGCTCAAATCAGTGTTTAAATGTTCGCAAAGAATCAATCTAGCAAGTGCAGAGGAACATAGAGAAGGATTCATTTAATATCGGACTTAAATTGATTTACAAATTTTTATTTCATGGCCCTTTTCACTTCGAAATGACTCCCCTTAGGCGAAAACCATATAAAAAAGAGTTAAAGAACATTCAATTACCTTCATTTTCGACTATATTAGGATTCAGCGACTTCAATTATTGGTCTATCAATCACAATCTAGACAATGTATACCTGAACTTTATGAGGGGAGAACGAGAAGTATGTGACCAAAGAGCTTGGAAGTAATAGAGTAGAATACTGTGAGGCTGCTTGTGTTGCTGTCTCTGTTAGACCGACTCACTCGTAGGCAAATTTAAGATTAGAAAGAGCGCAAAAAACGCACATGAATGCAATGTCTTGGGAATGGTCAGCAAGTCGACTCAATGTAACAGCCAAGGACTTGACTGCATTACTTTCATGCTCTTTGAATTTGACAATTATTATTATTTCTAACTAGTAAATAGAAGTTTTATCAAAAATAACGCAACGTTCATATTCGATACTTGCAATGAAAAGCTCATTCAAAAGAATCTTTAAGCAAAGTTCCAACTGAACTTTTAGTATAAAAAAACATTGAAGCGCTAACTTTTATTTAATGAAATTATCTTTATCCTTAGATCCAATGCATGTGCGAGGCTTTGCAACAAAAGGGCGACGTTGAGAAGTTGACCACATTTCTATGCAGCTTGCCACCCAGCGAGTTTTTCAAGACCAATGAAAGCGTGCTACGCGCACGTGCCATGGTTGCCTATAACCTGGGTCAGTTCCATGAGCTTTATAATCTGCTGGAGACACACGTCTTCTCCATCAAGTATCATGTGGATTTGCAAAATCTCTGGTTTAAGGCACACTATAAAGAGGCAGAAAAGGTACGTGGACGTCCACTCGGAGCTGTGGATAAATATCGACTGCGCAAGAAGTATCCACTGCCCAAGACCATTTGGGATGGTGAGGAGACAGTGTATTGCTTCAAGGAAAAGTCACGCAACGCTTTGAAGGACTGCTATCTAACCAATCGTTATCCCACGCCCGACGAGAAGAAAACGCTGGCCAAGAAGACGGGTCTAACACTGACACAAGTCTCAAATTGGTTCAAGAATCGCCGGCAAAGGGATCGCACACCACAGCAAAGACCGTAAGTTGACAAAGGAAACAGCGCGTTTATAATTAAACATTATTCCACATAACTCGTAAAACAATTCATAGAGCGCGTAGTTTGACACTCGAACAATTGTATTGAAATTGGCGTTTGAGCAGAAAAATAAAAAACTTAAGTGGCCGTAAAACACTTGCAAGTGCTCGCTGACCAGTCTTCAGTACAAGAGAAATTCAAAAATGCCACTTGAGCGTGTTTTATGTTCAATTTTGCCCTGCTCCTTGTAGCTGGCACAGTCCTATGCATATTTATAGACCCTTGGTCGCCAACGTTGACGGCTAGGGGACGTGCCCCGGGGTCTAACGCAGCGCATGCGTGTAGCATGTGCCGCAGTTTGCCGCACGCCCCGCTGTTCCATGTTGTACATAAGGCAGGATCAGATTGCAGCAATTCACATTTATAGCTAAAGTAATTGTATATAACTTTTCTTGCAGTGATATAATGTCTGTGCTGCCAGTGGGACAATTGGATGCAAATGGTTTTCCGCGCATGTTCAACGCTCCGAGTTATTATCCCGAAACAATTTTTAATGGGCAATAGTGTTGCATACAGCATACAATCAAGTCGTAAGCATTGTTTTGTAAATAATTTTTAATGTTAAATTGGTCATCAAATGGCAATATGTTTTAGTTGTAAAGTTTAGATTAAATTGAATTTATTGTACAATAAGAATAATGCAATAAATACATATGTGTAACAAATATTTCAAACTAAAGCGTTTAATTTGAAAATGAAACACCCTGTGGATGGGCAGCACTTTTTATGGCACAAAAGTGTGGCAGGGCTGTCAACAGCAACGATGGGCAGCACTATTTATGGGACTAATAACGTCTAGTATTATTTGCACATAAAGATAAATACTGTAACTCGCTTGAAATTGTTCATCATATGTATAAAACATAATTAGCTAGTACTAAATATGCGTTTTCTTAAGGCGTAGAAGTCTTTGAACTTCATACCTGCATAAATTCTAAAAAAATTAAAATATCTTAATAAACATAAATGTTTTTTGTGTATTCCGTAAGTATGTTTTGGCAGTATTTTTTTAGTTCTGGTCAACAAGTTTGGGATGGCGCTAACTCATTATATGCCGTAAAATGGCAACGCCGGCAGTCAGCTGTTCATAAAAAGAAGAACCAGAGCAAAAGAAATTGCCAACAAAATATTTTGCACATATTTTTGTCGAAAAAAAGTTTATTAAACAAATATAAGTTATTGCAGTGCAATAAAAACTTATTCTAAGCAGACACAAGTGATGTCAAATAGCTCTAACGGTCGCCTTAGCGAGTATTTTGCCAACGACCCGCCCAGTTTTTTTGATGAGCTGACAAACAAATCGAAGGGAGGCGCACAGACGACAGGTGCACCTGCTACGCAAAAATCAGACGGCCCACAAATGTTGGCTAGCACATTTACTGGCTCTTTTCAGCCACCAGAGTATGTAGAAAGTGCAGCAGATTCAGAGGAGCCCATTAAAGTAACCGATGAAGTGCGCAATTTATGGGATCCGCCTTTAAGCCATGAGTTTGGCAAACCACAACAATCGATTATGCCTGGCATACATATGCCCAATGATTTGGTAGGTTTTGTGTGTATAAAAATCAATTATTGAATTTAAAGTTTTTCTGTATATGCTGCAGCCCGATCCCATAGGCATAGCTGTAACACAACACTTGGGCGAGGGTGAGTTGGCGCATCGTAAAATACTGGGCGTAGATGATGTCACACAGGATGAGCGGGGCCTACGTTCGCTTATCTATGCAGGCTGCTATCGTTCAGCCGTTAATCTAACAAGAAGACTCTTGACTATTTACGGTCAGGGCTATGGACGGGCAGGACAACCGGCCAAGCATTCACCACATTCGCTCCAATTATGGTTTACACGCCTGGCTTTGCTAGCTAAATTGGGTGAATATGAGCTGCTGCAAGCAGAAGCCGAACCTTTTGAGCAGCTCAACCGATCTGATGTATACTTTGAACACTACCCCGAGATGTATAGCGGAAAAACTGGTTCTATAGCCAGTTTCTCGTTTAGGCTGCTGCTGGCCGAGCTGCCCATTTATCTGGGCAAGCCACATATAGCGCTGGATAGACTTTCAGAGCTATATGTAACCAGCAATGAGATTAAAGAGCATTTTGAGACATTAAAGAGTGCGCCAGCCGAAGAGTTTTGGCAAATACGCTCAGAGCGAGTGCTGCATTCGATAATAAACTGCGCATTAATGGTAAGTTCGAAACTAAATGTAATAATAATAACAATTATAATGCTTAAACATTTAATTCCCATTTGCAGATGAAGAAATTCAATATGATTGATGACATTATGAGTGGTATGCTGTTAACCCGCCGTAACCTAAGTAAGGACGAGCAGCGCGCTTTGTATTCGGCCTGGGGCCGCATCTATCTACAAATAGGTGATATTTTTGGTGCTGAACAAAAGTTTGCTGTATCCAGACGGCTGCGTGAAATGTAAGCTCTAATTTAAAGCTCTTTGATAAGTTACTTAATCAGAACTTATTTTACAGCAATTCCACGCCGGATATACGTGATTTAGTGGACAAGGGCTTGATAGCTGTAGCCAAAAATGATTTTCCCGAGGCATACTTGATATTTCAAAAAGCGTTGCATTTAGACTCGGGCAATACTATGATACTAAATAATATGGGAGTTTGCCTGCTCTACGCTGGAAAACTTAAAGACGCTATAAGTCTTTACGAGCGCGCAATTAATTTAAATCCTCAAAAATCGTTAAATGAGAGTTTACTTGTTAATTTATCGACTTTATACGAGCTGGAGTCAAATAATTCAAAGGCGAAGAAGTTGAATTTACTACGTTTGATCAACCGATTTAAGCCAGATCTTAATATCAGTATAGAAATATGTCTTAAGTTGCAGGCAAGCAATTAGATAAAGTAAGTGCATGTAGCTATATACATACATTCCCCAAATCCATCCAGCTTGAATAAAATTCGTATCTGAATTGTTTGGCATTTTATTTGTAAATCTTGATGTTATCAAATTATAAACTTAAATAGTTTTCTGGCGCCATTCTTAATATATGTTTGTTTATATTAAAAAAATTAATGGTTTTTAATTAGGCGAGAATAATGTCAAAAATAATTTAAAGAAAAAGTAAATACCAAAATCGCCAAATATGTTTATCTTTTACAAGCAGTGTGACCAGATTATACCAACATTCAATATAAATATATCGATTTGAATATATGGTCACACTGGTTTCAGCTGTCAAGCACTTTGCAAATGGCAGACGCACAGAATTTTTTTCACGCGTCCAATTTATTTACAATTTGCCATAAAAATCGCGCGAAAAAATACGTAGAATACGTCTAAATGTTTGAAAACACGTAGCGCGTGTTATTATTAATAGGATAGTTAAAAATCGGTGAGTTTTGTGGCATTTTAAAGCATTTTTAATATTGCCACACGAAGAAGGCGTAGATAAAATGGAAAATATTGATGTGCGGCTGCTGCTTCTGCTGTGGGTGAAAAAAGAAAGTGTAGAGAAATTTTCGGTGTTTTTTCCGCCACTGCAAGCAGCATTTTGTTTATTTGATTAAAACTAAAAATGCCATTATTTTCCATAACACCAAAAACCGACAAAAACGCGCGCTCCCAAAAAAAAAAAAGTAAATAACAAATGTTTGCTTTTAGCTCCAATTCGCACTGAGTTTTTGTTTTGGTGTAGTAAAAAAAAAGCGCGCCATTATTTTTTTTGTGGTGTGACGTAGACATTGGCAGTCTTTGCAGCAATTGGGAATGCTTTGAAAGAATTTTCGTGACCCAAGCGCAATTGTTTATTGCATGAATAATGCAACTATTAGTATGTGCACTGCACACAACACATAGTTGCCTGCAAATATATAATTTTTATGTATTTTATTTGTGCGAGGCGCATGCACTAGGTACACGCTCGTCAAAACATATACACATAACACAGGGCAGAAATTCTCTATTCTTTTGCAATTTGTTTTGATTTCTCATTTATTTTTGTTCTCTTTTGACACTTGCTCGCTCTCTCGCATACATGCGCACAGAGTGCTCACACACTTTGTATGCACCAAAATGATGGCAGGTGCAAAAAAAATTTAAAAATGTAATCTGGCCACGCCAAAAATTTTGAATTTAATAATAACACCCGAAAATATGGTTTCTACAAAGTAGCCACTCGATTTTACGCCGAAAACTGTGTTCTGCTTGCGCACTCTGGCTCGCGCGTGCTCGATGACTCTCTCCATCCGACTACGAAGCATTCCAAGTCAAGCCGCGTATTAATGTGGTTAGTTTACTTGGCTGCCTGCTCATGCTCATTCGTTATCTCGTTGTGCCCCAGAGAGTGCGTGATGTGCGCTCTCTTCTTGGCCACTCTCTCTCTCTCTCTCGCTCTATATTTGAAATGTAAACATTTATAAACAAAAAAAATGCTCATGCTATTTTAGCGTAAAATGGCAGCAAACAACAGCAATATGCATATTGGAAGCACGCCTCAGCTGCCTACCACGGGCCCATCGGTAATTGCTTCTACCGGCACGGTAACTCCCATGCCAGCGAATACAAATGCTGCGTCCAGTATCAGTGCCTCCCAAAGCGCATGGGATCAGCTAACGGCAAGTGTATCCAACAATACCACGCCCAGCGCAGCCAATGCATCCACAACGTCCCCAAGCGTACCCAATAATGATGCAGCAGGTCAGATGAGCGCTGGCAGCTCGCCTGTGGCCAGCTGTTCGTCGCCCTCAACGCCTACCAAAACTCAACCGCCATCAATGGACGCCATGGCACACACCCCTCAAGGACCGCCAACAGTCGGCGGCGGCTATGGTGAGGAGTTGACTGCAGAATTGGTTAATCAAGGCTGGCGCAAATTTTGGTCCAAACGAGAGAATCGTCCATATTATTGGAACAAGGTAACCGGCGAATCATTATGGGAAATGCCTGGCACAAGACCCTTTGATCCGCTCACGGATCCCTTAGGCATATGTCATGCAGGCAGCCAGACGCCCATGAATGTGGCGCCACACATGCAACAGCAGCAACATCATCATCATTTGAAGCGGCGCCCATCAGATGATATGCATGTACACCCGCATCATCATCAACATGGACCACATGGAGGTCCGCCCATGAAAAAGTTCATACTAGCCGGACCCTGGGATCTGGAGGTATGCACTAATGCAGTGATTGTTGAGCGTCCACCTACGTTATTGCCGCAGCCGCATCCTGAAGTAGAAGCCTTGCGTGCCGCCTTTTCAATGAAGCTGCTGAAGACATACGAGGATCTGTGCATGCGGCGTGAAAACATTAAAGCGCCACGTGACTCTTTCAATCGTTGGCTTATGGAGCGCAAGGTTATCGATACGGGCTGTGATCCGTTACTACCCAGCAATTGCATGCCTGAAATATCCAGCTCTATGTACAGGGAAATAATGGCCGATATACCCATCAAGCTGGTCAAGCCAAAGTTTACCGGCGATGCGCGCAAGCAACTTTCGCGGTATGCTGAGGCCGCCAAGCAAATAATTGAATCGCGTTCAGCGCCTGCAGAGTCCAAGAAAGTCGTCAAATGGAATGTAGAGGATACTTTTCAATGGCTGCGACGCACTGTAGGCGCCAGCTATGAGGATTTTCAGGATCGTTTGGCACATTTGAAGCGACAGTGCGAACCGCACCTGGTGGAAACCGTCAAAAGCTCAGTGGAAACACTATGCGTCAAGATCTTTCATCTTTCGGCAGAACATGCGCGTAAAATACGTGAACGTCATTTGCAGCTGCTTAAGGAACATGGCATACCGGAACCAACGCCGCCGCCACCTCCTCCACATCTAAAAAAGGTTTGGTGCTATCCAATACAGTTTGCAGTGCCGTCACCGCGCATGCCAGCCATTGAATATCTGCAGGATCGCGATCATATGATTATTAAGTACACACCCTCGACCATTAACCAGCCAGATGCGCAGTATATTAATCTTACCTACCTGCAAAAGCTGGAACAGCTCTACCGTCACAATTGCTTTGATGACAAGAAGTTTGATCTGTTTATTGGTCGCGTGTGGTGTCTGCTCAAGCGATATCAAACATTTCTGGGCAATGCGTTGAATTCCTCACAGGAAGCAGAGCAAACACAAGCTTCGCTGCCAGTGCCCGTATTTGAGTGCCTGCATCGACATTTTGGTGTAAGCTTTGAATGCTTTGCATCGCCTTTCAACTCGTATTTCAGACAATACTGCTCGGCCTTTGCTGATACCGATGCTTACTTTGGTTCTCGAGGGTAAGCCACTGAAGAAATACCTCAACGTATACAAATTATTCATTATAACATTTAATTCTCAGACCATTTTTGGAATTTAAGCCCGTTTCGGGTTCGTTTCAAGTGAATCCGCCGCAATGCGATGAACTTATGGATGCATGTTTGCTACACATAGACAAGCTGCTCACCGATTCCATGGAAGCATTAAGGTAAGCTACCATTTGATAAAGGCCCAGTTTTATATTGAGAAAACGGGCTACAAAAAAATTTAGTACATGAATTGATAAAAAATATATGCTTACAGCTTTATTGTGTTTCTGCCCGAGTGGAAGAGCATATCCAAGCTGGAGGAGAGTATGTATAAGCGACGTTCCATGGTGGTCCTGGGCATGGCCCACGAGTATAGACATGGATATCAGCACATGTTGCAAAAGTAAGAATTTGGCTTGAATAGGCCCTAGTTTTCTATGTTGTGATTTCTTGTAGTCCGTCTTCTACAGGCGGTTTAGAGCTTGGCTGAATGTATTAAGTGAATTTCCTTAGTTGTCTTAAGTGTTCAGGTGTGTGGCCCTTTCCGGTACGGAATTGGTAGCCACATTTTATTTAATGTAAATATTAATTAATTAAATAATTAATAATATTTGCCCGAACATCGTTCTTAAGGAAAATGTATATAGTTTATATACTTTAGGATTACTCTTAGAAATAACTTTTCCTTCATAAAATACGACAAAAAATTGAACGGTTATCAAAATTGCTAATTTTGTTCTCCTTTACAGATCCGATGTGCTCATTAAGAGCATGCAAGGCACGCAGGTTGTTTGGCTGCAGAATGGTGCAGGCTATGCTCGCTGGGGACCAAACGAGAATCGCGTCGAGGCACTGCGTGAAGCATTTCGTCCGCAACGAGATCGTGAGCGCGAACGTAATGCAATAATTGCTGCAGCCGCAGCGGGCATTAATTCCAGCCAACAGCAGTCAGCTCCAACGAATCAGCAGCAATCTTCAGCGCCAGCAGCTTCGCCTGCCACGCCCGCCTACACCACAACGGGGAGCAGCAGCAGCACAGCAACCACAAATGCAGTTACTACGAGCAGCAGTCTGACCAGCTCACCCACAGCGTCTTCCGTTCTAACCCCCTTATCGCCGCACACTCCCACAACCAATCCGCCGCAGTTTCCGCTGACCATTAGCAATAGCAGTAGTAGCAATAATCTTGTGGCTGCCTCGCCTACCATGAGCGTGCAAAGCGATTGTTCCTCGCCCTCGTCATCTACCATGTCCTTATCCCCGGCGCCCGCCTCCGGCGGTTATCCCGATAGTGGCTCAGCTGCAGCTGCATCAGTGTCCATTACGGCAACAGCAAGCACATCGTCGAGCACGGCGTTTGTGAGCACCAACCTTAATAGCACACCAGCCTCAACGCAAGCAGTGATTAACTCTGTTTAAGGATGCGCTGGATTAAGCAGTTTTGTCTATTTTTCTTGAACGATATTTTTTCTAAGTATGTGCACTTGGGCTAAGTACCAACCACTATTGTGTTTCCTTTTTTTAGGATAATGTTTAGGTATAATTTTTAAAAACAATCTTTAAAAGTTACGGTAAAAGTTTAAAGTTTATATGTAAATATGTTTTTATCAACTAATTAGAAGCTAGGAACTTCGGCCTGGCCGTTGCTTATAATGAGTATACCCACAAACAAATGCAAACCAAATGCTTTAGTCCGATTATACCGACTATGCGATACTCTGTAGCCATTTTTATTTGATTTTTTTTGTAATAAACTATTGTTCGAGGTGTAGCAGTAATTTCTGCCAAGTGATTTGAAGTAACTCACTTGAGCCTTGTGATGATAACCGCCTTATAATAATCAGGTTTAAAACTACAAATCGTTTTTTAACGAAGCCAGAATATGTTTCCAACAACGAAACGTACAAACACATATTTGCAGCTTAAACCGCAAGATTTTTGTTTTGCATGAAATTTTCTGTTCTTCAAGCAGCTTTTTCCCCTATTATATTTATGGCTACATTGTATACAAAACAGCATTGATGAATGTTGCTCCTGTTCACGGGTATTTCAAATAACTTTCCATTAATCACACAAAAAAATAATAAAATATAATAAATATGTATACACCGGCGAAGTGCCCATATTTACATAGTACTACGTGGCTACATCATTTTGAGACTATTAACATAATATAGGCAAACTTTTTAAATACATGCCACAAATTAAAGCAAAGTTAAGTAATCAAACACTAAACATAAGTTGTAGAGATGAATAGAATTGCGAGTAGTATCAGAACCAAATTTGTAACAAATATCTAAAAAGCAGTATCGCACCGCACAATAAGAAATTCAAATTAATCGAACCTTAGCCAATTTATAAATGCAAACTAATCAATGTAACAAAAGGTCGGAAATTTTACGAAAATTATAGTTAAAGCTAAAGTCTTAAGTTTAAAAAACTACTAAACTGATGCACCCACAACCTAACGTTAGGACGTTACATTAATTAACAAGCATTTTCGAGTCGTCAAATACAAATTTGTAAACATAATTAAAGAATTTCGAAATTATTCAAATTGTTACAATGTAAATCTTTCGATAGCCTTGTAAAAGCGTTTAAAAACTCCTGGAAACAGTGGGAAATTATGCTATTTATTTGATGTTGTCCTTTAAGAAAAACGGCATGGGAATTACAAAACTTTTGCTACTTAAACGTAACCAATTTGCTTAATATGTGTGAGATCAACTACTTTAAAAGTTTTTCCAAAACTATTCAATCTGTCACAATATAAACGATATTTATTAAAACCGGGTTTATCTGTTTACTGATGATTTAGTTAAATATCGGCTGTTTTATTATTATTTATTTTTCAAATTGTGTGCAAACCGTGTCAACCACTGTATACTTAACAAGGTAACGTCGTCGTTGAGCGAACATTCTTAAAATTTTGTAAGAGGTTGAAACAGCGAAAAAGAGAGGCGCAACATAAACTGAAATAACATGCGCGACACACAAGCTCTCTCATTGAAATACGCAAGAGAATGAAAAACTAAGAAACTGCGCTGCTGACGTCACAACGACGACGTTACCTTGTTAAGTATATCGTGGATCCACTTTAATACATCAATTCTAAATGATTCCATCAAATTGCTTAATTGTAATTTGGTTAAATTTTTCATATTTATTATTGCTATATATTATGCATGGGCAGCGGGCTTATCAATAAATTTGCTGATAGTTGAAAAACACAGTTATCAGTTAATGATTAATTAGCTTTTTTAATTAAGTTTATTCAAATCAGAGATTTTGTAAACTATCAAAATACACAGCTGCCAATGCGTAAAGCTTGTAGACAAACCCGAAATACTTTTATTTTTTATTATAATCTAAAGGCAAAGCACAGCAAATTATGTTCAATTTGACTAAATTCAGTGGAATCTTTGACATAAAAATTATATGGTAAAACTACTTTTACAAGGATATTAAAGCTTCGGTAAGCCGAAGACTTGGGTTTCTCTTGATTTACTTTAAATTTTGCATATGTAATATATATCGTATCGTAATTATATGTACGGCCATGTGTACTCCTGGTAGTAGATACAAATTAGCTGTTGACTATAAAACTTAAATGCTAACATGCAAACCAAGCCGTTTAGGATAATAATTTACAATTCGGCATAGCGACATTGCGTTGGGTTTAGCGTTGAGACGCAATAAACTGCAGCAGAAATGTTACATATTTGTTTTACTTTTAATTTATAAAGCATTCAGTGGTCTACATGATCTCTAAGCTAGAGTCGCTGTTTTTGGTAACCACCTCCGTCTCAGAAGAACCCGAACCGGAGCCAGCATCATCGCCTTTCTCGTTATCATCCGATTGGCTATGGCGGTGATGATGATGATGTGGTGAGCTGGCCAGCTGCCAGGCGGGTATAGATGGAGCAACAACGGGCGCCAGCGGCGAAGCGAATTGTTTGCGATTTAATAGCAAACCTTTAATGGCATCCAAATCACTACGAAAGTTGTTGAATTCACGGCTCAATGTTTGAGTTTGCTCTTTCTGCTGAGTTGTAATCAAGTCCTTGACATAACTTAGCTCCTTATTGAGCTCATCTACACGTAAATCGACTTTCTTTTCAATATCTTCTAGTGCAGCATCTATGGGTTTTTTCTTGGGAATGCCAAACAAGAACGGTGCAACATATTTCTGTGGAAGCGAAATACAGTTACGGAATTCGAATTATTAAAGAAACAGCACCAATAGGTTATCAACAAACCTTCCAGAACAGATATATTGCATAGACCAGACCGCTAAACAACGCGGTCGAGTGCAGCAGCTCACGTAACCGTCCAATTGTCGTCTGCTGTGGTTGCACCGCCAATTGCGAGCCTATGTTTATGACTGTATTGGGATTGTTGGGATCCTGGCTAAAGACACCAGCGCGTTCACAGGCCAATTGAATTTCATGAGCTGTAAGACCTTTGGACCGCAGAAACTGCTGTTTCTGAATAAGCGTTGTGTGGCGAACTTTAGTATTTTGTAGAAAGCTCACAGCGGTGGTTATCTGTTGAATTGTTTAATGTGACAGATTAAAAGATTAGACAAAAAGTCAAGGGTCGTTTTAGCGGCTGCTTACCAACGATTCTCGAGGCTTATGCTCGTCGTCAACGGTTGGTGTTGTGCCGTTAAAGTCCTGTATTGTAGCACTTGTGGCCATAACGGTGGTATCGCCAGTGTCCGTATTGGTATTGGACATTTTTATGTTTACTTTAACTTCAATTTTGTATTTCTTTGCAAGTTTAAATAAGCAAACAACGCACAAGGCAAAGACAATTGCACCAATAGTAATTGTATGAACGAACAAGAATATGCTCACATTGCCAGACAGTCTAAATTGATGGGCAGATAGACAACAAATCACTGATGTCAATATGGCAACGACAAAACGTTGGGTGTGCTGCCACCTGTGCAACAACTTCAACTACACTTGCTTATTTCTTTGTGTGCTTAAGATTTTTAAACATTAGTCATTTAATTGCCACTTTAATGCATATATTAATGTGTTCAAACCAGCCACCCATTGAACTGCACATTGCATTTGAAATGGCGTTCAGTTAAACTATTTACCTTGCACCAATAAATTGACTGGCAACTCTGCACTTAAATGGGCTGGCTCAAGCAGTAAAAATTTTTGTGCACTAAGATTTTCATGCAGGCGAACGCTTTGGAAATTTTTAAAATTCCGCCATAAAAATCTATAAAGTGCTTCAATATTAGTGTTTAAAGCAAAACTGAAAACATAAACTTTTGATTGGCATAAAAATATGTCCTGTGCTGCAACGTTATCTGCAGCTAAAGATTCAACAAATGCTGTTGCCACAGGAGCATCTGCTGGCGCGGGTGTGGGTGTGGTAGTAAGCGGAGCTGCTAATGGTGGTGGCGTTAATGGCCCCACTGGAGCGGGTACTGCTGCTATAGCAGGTGGCGCGGCAGCCGCTGTTGCGCGACGCTTTTCAATGGAAGGAGTTGGTGCGCGTGTTATACGTGGTCCAGACTGGAAGTGGAACAAGCAGGTGAGTCTCATAATATAGTCATTTAAAGGTCACACTTGGTGTCAATTATTATAAATTAAATGAAAAGCGAGGCCGCGGTCTCTAGCTTTGTTTTCCATTTCTCTGACCCAATTTTGACATACGCCGAGATCGTTTTCTGTGATAATAATGTATAAGTACATATGTATGTAAGTAAGTACTAGATCGACTAGACTAAACTCTTAACAGACAACAAGTTGACTTCGCATTATCAGCTGAGGTGCCGATTGTGGCAGATAATGCAGTTTAGCTACAACTTTCGTGTTATCATAAGCGTAGGTTCTAGGTTACCATTAGCATCGACAAAGAAAAATTCATTGTTTGGTTGAATTTCAGGATGGTGGCGAGGGACATGTCGGAACAGTGCGTAACTTTGAATCGGCCGAGGAAGTGGTTGTAGTATGGGACAATGGCACTGCGGCCAATTATCGCTGCGCTGGTGCCTACGATCTGCGCATATTGGACAGCGCACCTACAGGCGTCAAACATGAGGGCACAATGTGCGACACCTGCCGCCAACAGCCCATTTTTGGCATACGCTGGAAGTGTGCCGAATGCATTAACTATGATCTGTGCAGCATTTGCTATCATGGCGATAAGCATCATTTACGTCATCGTTTCTATCGGATTACCACGCCAGGCGGCGAACGCAGCATGCTGGAGCCGAGGCGCAAATCAAAGAAAGTCTTGGCACGCGGTATATTTCCAGGCGCACGTGTTGTGCGCGGAGTGGACTGGCAGTGGGAGGACCAGGATGGTGGCGTTGGGAGACGTGGCAAGGTCAATGAGATACAGGATTGGTCATCAGCTTCGCCACGCTCTGCAGCTTATGTTATATGGGATAATGGTTCAAAGAATCTCTATCGCGTTGGCTTCGAGGGCATGGCTGATCTAAAGGTGGTCAATGATGCGAAGGGCAGCAATGTTTATCGTGATCATTTGCCGCTTCTTGGCGAGAATGGCCCAGGTAAGGGTCATGGCTTTCAAATTGGCGACAAAGTCACTGTGGATTTGGATTTGGAAATAGTGCAATCGCTGCAGCATGGACATGGAGGCTGGACCGATGGCATGTTCGAGTGCCTTAGCAATGCGGGCATGGTTGTGGGCATAGATGAGGATCATGATATTGTGGTTGCATATAACTCGGGCAATCGCTGGACTTTTAATCCTGCAGTGCTTACAAAAGTCTCTTCACCCAGCACAGCGCCACCAGAATTTCAAGTGGGTGATATTGTAAAGATTTGTTCGGACGTGGAGAGCATTAAAATACTACAGCGTGGCCATGGCGAGTGGGCTGATGCTATGCAATTGACGCTAGGAAAAATTGGACGTGTCCAGCAGGTCTACCATGACAATGACCTTAAGGTGGAAGTGGGCAACACTTCTTGGACCTATAATCCGTTGGCCGTTTGTAAAGTGGCATCTTCTACGGCCGATGGCGCCTGTGCACCGGTAATACCAAGCGGGGAACGCCTTTCGGCCATTCTTAAGAAGCTGTTTGAGCCCAATGTGTCCGGTGACGCTACGGAGGAGTTTGTCAAAGCTGCAGCTAATGGATTTGCTGTAAGTCTTTACATATTAGTGTAGTGTCTTTTAAGGGAGCCCATTGTACATATTTAATTGTTTTTCTTACAGTCTCGTTGCGAGGAGTATTTGTCCGGTGCCTCACAGCCTTCTACGTCGAGTGCAGCAGCTGCCGCAGCCACCGCCAGCAGTCCCATTGTTGTGCCAGATGTAAATGGCGTCTTTGCTGGACATACAGCGCTACAAGCTGCCAGCCAGAATGGTCATATTGAAGTGATTCAAGTGCTTTTGCGTCATGCCGTCGATGTGGAAATTGAGGATAAGGACGGAGATCGTGCTGTGCATCATGCTGCCTTTGGTGATGAAGCTGCGGTCATTGAAATACTCTCGAAGGCAGGAGCCGATTTGAATGCGCGTAATAAGCGTAGGCAAACTTCTCTTCATATAGCCGTAAATAAAGGCCATTTGAACGTCGTTAAGACCCTATTGACACTGGGCTGTCATCCTAGCCTGCAAGATTCGGAGGGAGACACGCCGCTGCATGATGCCATATCCAAGGAGCATGATGAAATGCTTTCCATGCTGCTAGACTTTGGCGCTGATATAACACTCAACAATAACAATGGATTTAATGCGCTGCATCATGCAGCGCTCAAAGGCAATCCCAGCGCAATGAAAATACTGCTAACCAAGACCAGTCGCCCTTGGATTGTGGAAGAGAAAAAAGATGATGGCTATACGGCCTTGCATTTGGCTGCACTAAACAATCATGTGGAAATTGCTGAGTTGCTTGTGCATATGGGCAAAGCTAACATGAACAGGCAGAATGTAAATTTACAGACAGCATTGCATTTGGCGGTAGAGCGACAGCATGTCCAGATTGTCAAATTGTTAGTGCAGGAAGGCGCCGATTTAAATATACCCGATAAGGACGGTGATACGCCGTTGCATGAGGCACTGCGTCATCACACGCTGTCGCAATTGAAGCAGCTGCAAGATGTCGAAGGATTTGGCAAGTTGCTCATGGGTCTGCGCAATGCAACCAATAAGAAGGCTTCGGCTTCCATTGCCTGCTTTTTAGCCGCCAATGGGGCCGATTTAACGCTCAAAAATCGCAAATTACAAACTCCCCTAGACCTCTGTCCGGATCCTAATTTATGCAAGACACTGGTCAAGTGTTATAACGAGCGTAAAACTGATGACGCCGAGCTACCGGGCAACGTGGCCGGCACGAGTTTGAATGCACGAGCTCGTGCCCAATCTGCACCAGCAGCGACAGTGAGCGCTGGCGGCATGCATCAATCAGCCACAGCCAATATACCACTTAACTCGGTAAGCGCTGGTTCATTTATGCTTAATGGTTTGAATGGAGAGATGGCGCAGTCGTTGCACGTCGAGGGTAGCAATGCTCACGCTGCCACCAAAGCAAATAGTCTGGAAGAGTGCCTTGTCTGCTCAGATGCTAAACGCGATACAGTTTTTAAGCCCTGCGGCCATGTCAGCTGCTGCGAAACTTGTGCACCTCGGGTGAAGAAATGTCTCATCTGCCGCGAGACCGTCTCGTCGCGGGAAAAGATTGACGAGTGTTTGGTCTGCTCAGATCGACGTGCTGCAGTATTTTTCAGACCGTGCGGTCACATGGTTGCCTGTGAGCATTGTAGCGCTTTGATGAAGAAGTGCGTTCTATGCCGCACACAGATTGAAGAGATATCGTCATTCACGCTATGTTGTGGTGGCATTGGCATAGCCGAGAAGGTGGCGGGTAGTTGTCCCGTGGCTATAGAGGAGAAGTTCATCGAGCCGCCTTGTGTCAACACAACGGGTCATAATGTAGCCATGAACAATACAGTGGTAACACCAGTGGCGGGTAGCAGTCAGCTGATTAGCCAGAATAATCTTTTGGCTGCTGCCGCTAATGCGGCCAGCGGCATGGTGGCTCCCTCGAATGTTAATAATTTCCAGATGGATGATGTGCAAAAGCTAAAGCAGCAGCTTCAAGACATTAAGGAACAAGTGAGTTTCTCCTAGAACTACTAAGTCAGGTAGCTTTAACATTCACACTTTTTTATTATTTTTTATTTCAGACAATGTGTCCAGTCTGCTTTGATCGCATCAAGAATATGGTCTTCCTGTGTGGTCACGGCACATGTCAAATGTGTGGTGATCAGATCGAGGGTTGTCCCATTTGTCGCAAGACTGTAGAGAAGCGTATTTTACTCTTTTAAAGCACTTTTTGCCGACATTCCACGCACAGACTTGAAGCAGGCTCGAATAGAATCTGTGGGAACTCCTTTGTTCCACAATCCCCATTATATTAAGTATTAAATACAATACATATAAACAAATATGTAAAAGCATAAATCTATCATACTTATAAAGGAAAAATATATTTTTAACAAATATTTCAAAATTAAGCTGATACTGTTTTAATGCTATCCATGCGCTCCTTGTTCATAAGATCTTTCAGTATATCCTTTTTAGCCTCAAAGTAATCTCTGAACCAGAGTATGTGCTCTTTTTTGTCCTTGGCTGTAATATAGGGATTTTTGGACAGACCTACGCAAACCAGTTCCATGAAGTGGCGTATGGGACCCTTGCTGGGACACCAACCTTCTAAATGTTGGTCTAAAAAGATGTGTTCCGAAAAGTCTACATTCCGTTCCTCATGCATATCCTGCTCGTTGTCTATGGGAAAACGCCAAATTTTGCCTTGTTCTGTCCATTTAATAAGCTTCTCATAATAATTTGCTGGCGGATGTGCTGTTTGTAAGTTCAATTCATGTCTAGTCAAGGCAGACCAAGTGCTCAGCATGTCCGGAGAGTCAATGAAGCTACTGGCGTCCTTAAAAATGCCCAAAGGCTCGCCACCGTATAAGTTAACGCTGCCAGTAAAACTTTCAGCCTCGCGCTTGATATGCCTTTCCGGGCGTGGTGTATAACGATTTGTTTGGTTAGATTTTCCGCGGGATGCAAGTGTGCGACGAACAAACTCGCTGCGAGACTTCTCTGGCTCCGACTGCTGGCGACGATCAATTTTCATGCCAACAATAAGTTCGCTAAAAAAGGGCAAATTTAATGAACATGCACAGTGACAACGCCAAGATTCTACCTAAGATTGAGCTCTTTTTCATTTGTAGGAGCGCCATCCACTTCAGACGAATCCGTTCCAATATTGGAATTCTCCGCGGCGCTGTGTCCCAACAGTTTAGCCAACAGCTCAGACTCGGTTTGTTTTCTATCGCTCTCGTCGGTACCCAGCATGCTAGCTATATTTTTTGCAGCGTTTATAACGTCCTTAGAGGAGTTCTCCTGCTTGAGCGCCTCTTTGCGCCTGCGATGAGCATCGCCAGGATGCGAAAAATCTGCTGCAGATAACTGATCAGTGGTTTGCATGCTGGATAACAAACGGTTTAAACGCTGCGCCGCTGTTTCGCCAGCATTGTCGCTAGGTTTGGCCTGCTTTTTTGGCTTTTTTTCGTCATCCGAAGACGAGGCATCCGCATCTTTGGAGGAATAGCGGGAGCAAGCCACGTTTTTGTATGCTGCCGGTAGCAAGGCCCTGCAAAAAAAGAATGCAAATTTAGAAGATACCTGTATTACCAGAGTAATGCTTGCTTACCGCATGCCTAACTTTTGTGAGCTGCGTAAAGCCAACATTTTTGTCAGTCTTTACTAATAATATAACAAAAATGTTAACAATAAATTTTCGCGCTGCGCTCGCGTAACAATAATAAGCGAACAGCGCTGCCAGACCTGCAAATATACGTTTCTAGTGCTGCAAAATGTTAAATTTTACGCAGTAGTTGATGATGATATCTAGCTGTCTCTTTTTAGTGCGTAAAAACAGCGGCAGCTCAAGTAATTTAGCTGATTAACTAATTTTACTCTGTTTATTTAATAAACATAAAAGTGCTATATGGTAATGCAATAAAAGTCTCTATATACAGAAAATAACAAAAGATCCATGTTGAAGTTTCATCTGGATTTCGGTAGCGATAACAAGTCTTCTATCGCTGAGCAACGCTGCAATTTGTGTCATCTTTAAAATCATCTGGCTGTCTCGCTCGATGCCACTGCATTGCCATAAGGGCACTCTTTTGCTCCTCTAACCTATAGAGTCCAGCAACAGCGGTTTAGTTAAACTAAACTTTTTTATCGAGGAGGTCACGTTTTGTTTTGCGCGTCGGAATTGCGTATAAAAAAATAAAATTCACTTGAAAATGCGTGCGAAAAATTGTAAATACAATA
Source organism: Chymomyza caudatula (assembly GCA_035041775.1). Classification (NCBI taxonomy): domain Eukaryota; kingdom Metazoa; phylum Arthropoda; class Insecta; order Diptera; family Drosophilidae; genus Chymomyza; species Chymomyza caudatula. Next base: position 1,423,920 of record JAWNKW010000073.1, read on the forward strand.
AATAAATAAGTAAAACAACAAAAAGAGGTTGTTGTGTGAATGTGTGTGCCTGCGTGCGTTATAAATAAAACGTTGCGAAGCTGCGTGCGAATAGTAGACGCCGAGAAAAATAAAGAATGTGCCCAATAAACAGCGAAAGAAAAGAAAGTGTTTTTTAATTCATTTCCGTTGCCTTTTTCACTCAAACAAATTTGTGTGCAATATTAATTACAATTAACAAAGGCGAAAGTGCATTTTAACATATTTCAAAAGGTGAATATTCAGTTGGTGTAAAGATACATTTGCATTCTGCGACGTCGAATGAAACCTATATGCGAATGAGGCTGTCAAAGCGTAATTGTAAAATTCCACTGTCTGGCGCAGTCCCCAGTCCCAGCCAACTCGCACAGTGCACACATACATATAAATGTGCATGCACATATATGTTGATATATGCATATATGTAGCGCTATGTATATAATGTGTTTCTATATAAAGAAAACATGGAGTTTTCTTTCGGAAATGTGTGCGAAAACGTATTAATGTTGTATATTTGTGTTTTTCTTTACTACCATTTACTTCGCGAGCGTAGCTACCTTTTTTAAATGCGTCTTGTGGATTGGGCCTTAACGTATTAGCGACGATTTTTTAAGTTTTTGTGGCAAGCAGCAAAGACCAACTTTCAACACATACGCGGCAGCCAACACAGGCCATAATTAATGCTTAAATGGATGCAACATCTATAATAACACAAGTTTCCCGCGATGATGAACAATTGAATGTCGTCTATCCAAGCGACAAAGGTAAGTGTGTGTGTGTGTGTGTCTGTGTGTGTATATAAAAACTAGCATATAAAGTTTTGTATGGCGTTAAGTGCGCGTTAGTTTTGTCTATGCTATAAATGAGTCATCGACTGTTAGCGTCATAACAAAGACGAAATGTCCTTTAAGGACTTCTGTGTAAGAATTTGCAGCGAGAGCCCCCACACAAGCACAGAAGCGCCATCAGCACGTCGCTCTGTATATGCATGTGAGTGAGTCTATTGTGAATGATCAAAATCTAAGGCAAACCACTTGCTAGCTCTTCTTCTCTTCCTCTCGTACTCCTCTTTGTGGCCTCTCTTCTATTTTTTGTTGTCAACTTTGCCTTATCGACATTTTCAATTACCTCTCTTCACCACCCACCTGTGTATTTCATTAAAATCAATTTAATGACGGCTTTGTTTTTATGACGTCATGCAATTTCCACTGCTCCGTGTGTGTGTGTGTGTGTGCATATGTAAAGTCCACTTTAATTGAAAACTAATATAAAAAGTTCACATATGCATGCGAGTATGCTTAATAATAGACAAATTAAAGTGCATATTACTACAACAGCAAAATCAGTAAAAACAAAAAAAAAAACAACAAGCAAAACCGGTATGGAGAGACACTCAGAGGTACTGGCGATTCCGTCTCTTGACTAGTTTTTGAAACAAACAAACAAAGCAGCTACAATAATACCAACAACAACAATAAATGGCAAAAAGTGCACACATACAAGTGCATAAATAACTGAATGTAAATGCAGCTTTAAGGTTTAGCAGAAATGAACGCAAAGCAAAAAGTCAAATGTTATGTATGTAGATACAGTGGCGGGCACAAGTCTACATACGACTCAAATTTCAACTCGCTGACGAGACCGAAATCAATATTAAAAAATAAGCAATGAGTTTGGCCTTTTATCATTTTATGTTAACAAATATGAGTCACAAAACATAATAAGCTCTAATATAAACTTTAATTAATTAAACAATATATATATTAATTAATTCAACAATAATATTTATAATGAAACACAATATTACGCTGTTGGATGATAAAAGTGTAGTACGGGTTTTTTCTTTTTAATTTTTCGCTTCTTTGCTCATGAATGCCATTTAGTTGCAGTCTAGCCAATTTTAAGAAGTTAAGTGTTTTTACACTTCTTCTCGAAATGTAATTTAAAATCAAATTCGTAATATATCGGCCATGCCACGAACAGTTCGAAGAACATTTAAATGTGATAGTCTCCACAGAACAACTGTATATGAAAGCGAAGGGAGAGCCGAAGTTTGCAGAATGGCTGATAAAGCAGTAGACAGCAGTTGGGTTCATTCGCTGCTTCTAGAATAGGAAGTCATCAATATAAAATCATTGCTGAATAAAGTATACAATCATGGGTTGATAGGTTGAACATTGGGGAAAGTTGGATAACGATCCAAACATACGACATTGGAATACATCAGCTAATTATATACCGTTGCGAAATTCTTGAGCATAAGCTAGTGCTCCAATGTTAAGAGATAGCCTTGCAGTAGTTAGGAAACGAATAAAGCCGATTGAGATTGAAAATTGGGTCGCATCAATTCCCAGACGCTTGTAAGCAAGCGTGGATGGCCAACTAAGTATAGTATTTACCCCATTCATGCCCAATGATGCCATATTACATCAGCATACATGATTTGCTCCAAGGTGCACTGTCGACGTACGCGTGCATGTTTATGTATTCTTTTGATCTTGTCTTGTCAGAAATCGATTGACTTATGCAATGACGCATGACGCTCCTCATTAGTGAGAAAACATTTGGAGTTATTACATGTCAAAGTGAGCAGAAAAATAAAAAGTGTAAAAAAGTTCAGTTTATGACGACGCATCGCATATATATATTTGAAATATTATTTTAATGAATGTTGGTATACAATTTTTCATTTGCACATTTGTTTACAATATGAAATTAATATTATTTTCAATTGAAATTGCATGTGGTATCCATTGAAGATGATCCATACCACCAGATGTACATTATGATTTAGGTGAGGGAGACAAATGAACGTGAAGATAGTGTTCTCGATCTTCATTTCAATCAATTGTCACAGCTGTGAAAAATTCGTATGGGTCGGAAGGATGAGAAAGGCGACGTGTCTGTCTGATCATGTACGAGATGAAGAGAATTTCAAGCAATTTTTCAATGCCTCATCAGTTTCTAAACGCTCACAACCAAGTGAGCCGTCCCTCAATTTGGCGATAAATTTAAATGGAAATGCAATTAAACAGTTCCTTCTCGGGATAGAGATATAAAATTTTACTTGACTGGTAAATATTTCTGTACCGAACGCTTGGATCCTCTACAGAAATTTGAAAAGCCTCAGACTACTTGAGTTTCGTCATTCCATCGCATGGTCAGGGTCGTTAGGGTCCAATAAAATTAAAGTTGCTCAAAAACTACGTTTAATATTAATTTTACCGGAAGATTCCGGATATGATGGAATCGCTCATTATGTAGCAGAATGTATTTACACATATTGACTTTGCAAAAGTCCAGCCCTTTCCATGTGCCCAAACTGCAATGTAGGAGTATATGTAAAATGTTTTATAAATCATCATAATACAGAAAATTAAGGTTACCCTAAAAAATTTAGTAATCCAAGCTCTTAAAAAAAATGTAACAAATTTTTATTTTATTTTTGGTAAGCGGTTTGTGCCAATGATGCCATATGGCATTACCCTGCCACGCCCAAATGGATGATCGCTGAATGAAATATTTAGCGGACTTGGATTCAGAGAGTTCCTTTTATCATATCCACCAAAATTCACCATAATATTCCCAAAATAAATGGTTGGGCATGAATGGCCTAATCTCATTTTTTGCTGTTTCATCAATAATATCCTATGTTTCCATTGAAAAAAAAAAAGAAACAAGCAGCAAAGCCGTTCGTACGTACACTTTTGTACGACACTGTGATTGCGGGAAATATTTAAGAGAAGGGGTGGGGCGCGGTCATTCTCTTTAAAGTAGTAACAAATTTGAATCTAATCTGTTCGTTCTCTAAATAATTACGACAGTTCGACACACACACAAAGTCAAATGAGAAGCAAAAAAAATTGGCATTTGGGTGTTAATTGGCGAAGCTTGTCAGCTCTGTCTTACTATGTACATCATCATTGATAGACTTTGGGCTGTTCCAAAGCTGTTGCGTCTACTATGTGTGTCTCTCCGTCCGTCAATTCTATTCAAGAATTTATGATTGTTGCTCTTTTCCGTGTTGCAAATATGCTTATGTAGCGTAGGTTTCGTTTTGACTTGTTGAGCACTGTGACAACTGAGTGTGCGTGAGGGCGTGAGGGTGTGAGTTTGAGTGTTTGTCGAGGAGAGCGGAGAGGAGGAGAGCATTAGAACCGGCAACAGTTGAAATATCTTCGTATGTATGCATGCTTTTTTTTTATTTTCAGAGTGGGTGCCCACTGGCCGTCGCACAGTGGATCCAACTGACTTCTTTTTCGGCAAAAATCAAAACATCATTTTGAGAAAGTAAAGATACAGTGTCGCGATGGAATGAAAACTCGGTTATGTGAACACTCGTAAGAGTGAAAAAATTATTTTTTACATTGACTACTCTTAAGAGTTTAAAAACCTAGTTTTTAACCAAAAACAAACCAAAATTTCAACATTCTTTAAAAAAATTGAATTGTTTGTTATGGTTTTTGATCACAATGAATTTTATGTAGTAAATTAGTTAACTTATGCGATGAAATATGACCCATGAAGGCTGTTTTAAATTAAATTAATTAGAAATTAATTTTTTTTTTTTTGATTTGTGCATAATGTTATTTAAACACATCATAATATGTTCGAATCGATAGAGTGTACAAACTTGGTATTGTGAACACCCTTGGTTTTAATTAGTTCACTGTATCGCGACTGCACTGTATTTTCAAAATTTAAAATGCATAAAACAGAGAAGTCCTTAAGCTTCTGCGATAAATAAAGTTCGATATTATTACTGCAAATGTCTTATCCTTGCATATCATGGAAAAATTCCATGTGCAAAATTGCTTATTTTCAACAAATCGTCCTCGTCGAAAGTTTGTCTATCTGTCAAACGTGTGTACACTAAGATCTAAATAGACTGCAAACATCTTGCCAACAGATTTACAAAATTTTTACAATTTGTTAAGCAATAAGCACATTTTATAGGTGCAAGGATAAGACTTTTGGTGTATATACTAACGAAGTTTACTACCGTTTTTTGAAGCTCCCTCTCTTCACAGCATATTTATCGCAGTGTATCGCAGAAGCTTAAGGAATTCTCTGTTCTATGCATTTAAAATTTTGAAAATACCTTTGCTTCTTCAAAAGTTATGATTTTTGCCGAAATAGAAGTCAGTTAAATCCACTGTGCGTCGTTAAGTGCTACCGCTGCTGCTGCCCATCTGTATATAAAATATTGATATATAGATAGACATACATATGTATATAGTATGTATGTAAGAACATATATTGTTTTTATGGGCAACACTTTTAGTATCTCATTTTTCGCTCGCCATTTGCTGCTTTTGATTTTTTATTATTAATTTTTAAATTTTTGAAGGTCTTAAAGCAAATTGCTCACACTTAGTGCATATATATTTTTTGTTATATATACATTTGTCAAGGCAAGTGGGCGTGGCAGCGCCCCTTCAGCATGTACATAATACACACTAGTGTATGTATCTAAGTCAATCTAAATAAACATTGCAGACAATTTCCTTTGCAGAGACTGTAAATTTCAAAAGCGCGTGAAACACATAAAACAGATACAAAAAAAAAAGATATTTCAATAATTAAAGTCAGCTACATGCCGGGCAATGCATAATTTAATAAAGAAAAGTTAAATGTTCAACTATGTATGTACAATTGTACGAGCAACTGTTTAGAATATTTATGTGCGTTCAAAAATTTTTAAGGTATTTAGCCACTAAACGTTTCCTATTTATAAAATGGCAAAAAGCATAGTACATACTACATACATAATATACAATTTATTAGAAACGTTTTTTAGCTTTGCCAAAGGTTACTTTTGATAGAGCAGCGCATAAGAGTTTATTGACCCAAAGATTTGCAGTTAACCTTGATAGATAATATCTGGTATTAATCCGATTGAGCGACAGTTTCCTCAACAACTTTTATATAGACTTGTTTAAATATCACGTGCCAAGTTTTTCAAGAATTTGATATGGCTTTAGTTAAGTTCTAAGACTACACATTCATATCTATAAAGAGATATCGGGGCGTTGCCCGACAATCGGATACACTGATGTCAGGGTAAGCTGTTGCTTGCAGACGGTGAATCTTTCTGTGGAAATACAACAATTGGTTTTTTTAGTTTTACCCAAAATTGATAATTTTTACAAGAGCGGGTCAGTTATCAACATGATTCGTAATACTCGTTTGTAGTACACTCAAACCTCGTTGCTTTTAGAAATTTCAATGACATCCTTTCAGATGCAAAAATTCCTTTGTTGAAAATCAAAAACAAAAAAGGTCAAAAGCTTATAAATAAGCAAATTTGAAAGATTCTCTTAAGTTACATTAGAATTTAAGTTCGATTTTGAATTTAAAAGAATGTACTTACAGTATTCTTGAAACAAACTTTGCCTGTGCTTTGCAACTATCAATTTGAACTTTAAATTATGTATGTATTTACATCTTTTATATACGTATCCAACGTATCCAGATGAAACTTATATTCGGCAAACCGCAATCATTTTATCTTTCGAATGGTATAGTTTTTACCTAAAAACGTTGCATTAATGCGAAGTAATCGGCACCACACTGAATATTCTCTTAGCGTATTTATATATAAATTTTTGTATTATGTGGAGTTTGTGGACAACTGTTATTTTTATGGTAAAAACAATCAAAATCCATAGTATAAAGTTAAAAAAATTAAAGAAACAACATAAAATCAATATAAAACTGATACACCCTCATAATTTGGCCACCTGCTTAAGTTGGCAAAAAATTCTTGAACCGTGAGTGGCCAACTTAAGCATTTTTGACTATATTATGAGTCCCAAATTCTTATGGTCTAAAAAATATAAGTTTTGACTCTTATGGGTCATCATACTTGCAAAAGGAACTTATGTTCCGCCATGCGTCCAGTCTGCATTTTACATACATGGCCCTAATTTATAATACCCTTGACCCTGTGCATAGCAGAGTATAAAGAGCACACCATATATATATTTTTTATAGCTTTAAAAGCTCTTAATAAACAAATATGTTGAAGGTCGTAGTTTTTTTTGTTTTGATTTCGTGCGGCTCCAACAATTGTTTAAAGTATTTAAGGCGTGTGTAGGCCACAAATGATATCATACTATGTCAGATAACAAACATTATGTTCGAGATTAGATAAAGAACTCAACTCTTGGGTACTCACACAATAAGAGCAATTGTTTACTGCCAAGTTTTAAGTGTAAAAGTTGTTTGCTCAAAAATTTTAATTGAATACCTAGAATTTTTATTTATATTATACTTGTGTGTATCTATATATCTATTTGTCTTGAAAAGTCACGAAAACAGTTTTGTCATTTTCAGTGCCATTCTTTTGTATTGTCTCTGAATATTCTATTGCTCCGCATTAACCAAAATTCAATTGACGCGTGAGGTCGTTTAACAGTCTAGAGCCCAAAAGCATTTGCATTAATTAATGCACAAAATCTTTACATAATAATGAGCGATTTAATTATTGTATGCATATTATATACATATATACAAGCGTATTGCCCTGAGATACTTTTTTAGGTTACATACATACACGTAGTATGTGTACCTACTTTTGTTGCCCTAGTCAGTGGCGGAAAATAAGTTGGTAACACAGCACAAGGATTACGCTTAAATAACAGTCTAAAAATATAGCTAGCTCTCAAGCTAAAAATATAAGTGGTTTGCTCTTGTCCATGGCACCTACACACAGCACATAGCACATGAGCACATTTTCATAAATTGAACTTGAACACCTTCAGGCCTATTTGAGTGTAACGATTGAGCGGCCCACAAACCCAATGCCCAATAGCTATTCCCATACCCACCCACCATAGTCTTTCATTGATGGCTTCTATTAGATGCTGGCAGCCATTGGTTTTTTTTTTATCAATCAGCCACAGGTAGTAGGCGACAGTCATATGGGAGCAAAATGAGTGTAACATCTACATAAGTGGGATGTTCTGAATATGGAATGCTCTGGTTTTAGTTAAACAAGTTTATAGTCATGTTCAAAATATTTCACGCAAATGTTTCTTTGGAACTGATTTCTGAATAGTCAAGTTTCTACAGGTTTGATCTTACAATAAATACAAATACTTTTTACCAGAATATAAAGAAACTATAATTTTCCTTTTGTTTAAAACTTTTATTTAGATTATAGAGTACATTTTTGCACTTTTCTTAAGTTGTCTCCTGTAACCCTATGCGACTTGCTTCAAATTAAAATGCATTCTTGGAACACCTTCATCAACTTTATTGATTACACTAGTCTACAAAATTTAAACTTTTTTAATATTCAAGAACTCTGATGGGTGATCATGTTTAAACTATCTTCCCTCAATAACACTTCGTACTCAGTTTTTTCTGGCCACCCACAGGTTTCGAGAATTTCGCTAATGTCGGTATTTTTGAAGAGGACGCAAAACGCTATTATTCTATTGTCAAATTAGGTATAAACTTAATTTTAAATTCTATTTAAAGAATTCTATTGAAATCAGAAATGCTAAATTATTTCGAACTAAAAAATTCATGGATTTTAATTTGCAGTCGGGAGCCGACTGCGGGGTTACCACTAGCATCATTAAAAATGTTATTAGTTTGTATGTACCAATTGTAACAAAGTTTTCGACTCTTGAAATCTCGAAAATTATAAAATAACCGAAAAATGTATGTTTTAGACATAGGGTTTTCATCGAGCTCAAATTTGTTGCATAGTGGCGCAAGATGGGTTTTGGCTCGTCAAATATAGTAGTGTAAGGGTATTAGAAAGTGATCTAAGTATAGACAATCCATGAGCTATCAATAAACAAATTCGCATGCAACAAGTAAGCGACAAATTATCAAGCTTGTATGTAGATATCAACCAGTTTTTCTGTTATTAGATTGTGCGTGTTAAATTGTACTTTAAGCCAACTTGTTTGTAGGCTTTTCACCTTTCACCTGCCTAATCAGAATGCCAGCAAACAAACAAACGGCTTTATGAAATGGCTATATGGAAATGCTTAAGTATGTGTGTGGGGGTGTTTGTACCGTCTGGTTTAACGCCTAAACAGAGAAATGCACGTGTCTGCACGTCCGTAACATTGTGCTCCTATGTATAAGTATTATATAGGAGGCTCATAAAATATTCAAGTGCAGTGTGTTGGTTGCACTTTACTTGTCGCAAAAGGTTCCCGAGATTCCTGCTACATTTGTGTCCTTTTTAAGACGAAACACACATACACCCACACAAAGATGGTAGGGGTTGACTGCGCGAGGGTTGCTGCATTTTGTAGCTCAATTTCACGAGCGGAGCGGTTCAATGAACCATGTGTGTGTCTAGTAGCTAAGCTTAAGCAGCTGCCCCTCTCCCGTAACCCCATCAAAACTCATTCCCGACACAAAACATTTGTGTTTGTGTTGTCGTTTTTCACTTGTTAAATGGCATTTTGTTTGTCATTCCGATTGTTGTTATAGTTGTTGTAGACTTCTTTTGTTCCACGTCAAAAACGCACACAGAGAGTTGGGTTTCAGTTGCTGCGACCCTTAATGGGTGTAGTGTAGTTTTCAGCTCTAAACACTGACCAACCCCAGCTCTATAGCCACACCTGCAATAAATGTCTGTACCTTAAAGGTCAATCTGTGACCTTCTCATGCATATGAGTTCTTCGCAAATGTGTTTGAGTATTCGTGCAATTATAGCATTTCCTATCGATTAAACGCGTGTATGCTAAATTTGTTACCCTAATGTTTTGTTTAGCTTAGCGATTTATTTTGCACTTGAGATCTATTTTTAAATTAATTTTTTTTCGTTTTTTGTTTGTTTCACAAACAAAAATTTAAACAGCAAATGTTTGAATTATACAAAATTTACTTATGTGTGTGCGTACAACAAATAGAAGATATGCTTTTATGTTTACTTAGGCTAGGAAATAACCATATATTAACTTTATATAATGATATAATGGAGAAAATGCTAAATTGACTGCAGCACGTCAAACAAAGTGAGCACACACTTAAAATTAAGGCAATTAATTACATTAATTAAACTGATATCGATTGAATGAAGAGGGCACAAAAAAAGAGCAGAATAGTAAATGGGATAACTCAATATAAATTGGATTAATTACAACTTAGTATAGTTGC